>JAPXFQ010002151.1:0-1305174 GCA_028564705.1 Apricaphanius iberus
GAGTGCAGAAAAAAGATGAGTAAAAGAAGCCCTCTCATCCTAGTTTTATGATGCATTACAGATTTAGATCATTTAATGAATAAAAACAATATACGCGGGTTATTTACTGAACTTTATTGAACAACTGCACACAAAGTAAAAGTAATTTGAAAAGGACATTTTACAGCAATAATAAAATAATAGCACATACCGGAAATGGAAGCAGCACAAACAATGATTTAAACTGCACAAATCAGCACAAACGCAGAACTAAAAAAGTAGACTGTTGGTTCGTTTTGGAATGGTTACGTCATCAGCCCGAAAATGTATCTTTTAATATACCCAAAAAATGTTGTTGTTCCATTCAGGCTCAGCACTTAACCCCCTGCCTGATCCTCTGCCAGTAGATTTCAATTTGTGAACTGCTCTTCGTAGTCATGGCAATTACTTTAGAGAGATCGCAGCTGCTCAGAGGATGCTGTGGTATTACCTGAAACATCCTTTCCTCTGGAGGGTCGGTAGGAGAGATACCCAGGAGTTTTAGGCACATGCCCAGATATACATCTTCAATGTAGATGGGTTTGATTCGATGTGAGACAGTTAGGATTTTCTTGGGTAAATCCAGGGACATCGCGTAAGCCATGCCCAGAGGGTAGGGGGGGTACTCTGGCTCGGCTATTACCTGTCTTGGCATATAAAACTTGTTGAATGGGTTTCTTAAAACTGGGCTGTGCCACCATACCAAACCTGTCATGTAGTTTTCTTTAGGTGTCTTCGGTTCAAGCAGCAATGTAACTAAATTCTCAACATGAAGTAGCATGTCTGTGTCAATTTTAATCATATAGCTAGCCTTGCTGCAGTGCTGAGCCAGCCACTCTAGCATAACCATAGTCTTGATGGTCAAGTTGCGATAACTATCTTGGAAATTACTCTGAATGAGATCGCGATACTGCTCACTCTCCAATTTTAGTCTCTCCTGCTGCTGGCTGGCATCATTCCCCCCAGGTAGCCCCACTATAAAGATGGTCTCCACTAGCTGACCAAAAATAATTTTCTTACCCCCCCATGTCCTTCGGATGGTGTACCGAGCTTCCATATCAGCGGGAGCAACGGGAACCATTAGGATAAGGAATGGACTTGTGGTCTTACACGTTTTGCTGTCATCCATGATGAATCTGTAGTTTCGTGGGTAGGCCACGTGATAGGGACCTGGATCGTCCCACTTTGAATCAGGCGATGCAAAGCCCGTGGAGTTGGATCTTTTATATGTTGGTCCATTCCAGTGCTGAGTCACGTCCTCGGCTAAAAGCAAAAGGAGGATGGTCATTACTGCTACCACGATGCAGATGTATAGGTTCTTCAATCGTCTCCTGTTATCCATTAAAACTGCAAGAAAACAAGGTATATTATTGCAAAACCTTCAGAGCAAAGCATGTGTGAGAGACATATGTAACCTGACATTTCATTAGTTGATACTTATACTTTCAAAACACTTTGAATGTACAAGAAAGGCTGACTTAATAGTTCCAAGAAGTTGTATTATTTTTTCCAAACTATTTTTAAATTGTACATGTAACCCATGGTTATTTTACTTGCAAATGTGTTTTGTTTCAATTTTTTAAAATTCTGAAATCTAAAATTCCCGCCGGGTGTCATTTTCACGTACGTATCGTGAATGCACCGCAGCAGAAAAAAACTCCCTGGTTACCGTGAGACACAGACACTGTTGCTCATGGAAAATCCCTGCTAAGAGCTAGTAGCTTTCTTTCAATGTGTCAGCCGTGCTTTTCCATGCTGGTAAAGAAAAAAAAAGAAAAATCTGCTACAGAGGACTGAATGAAGCAAATCCACAACCGAGTTCAAGTTGAGATGCCTGCTGAGGACACTCTAAATGCTGAGAGCTCCAGTTCCTTTGGAGGGTGGTAGGATAAAAAGGATCTGAACCGATCAGAAGATTCTAGGTTCATTTTTTTGAGATCTCAGGTGACATTATGTTGCTACTTTTTCTTTAGGGTCAGGCCTGAACCCATTTAAAAAAAACTGACGGATGCAATAAGGAGCTCTGAAAACAGAACGAATTGACTGACACTGGGGTATAAATCGATGTTTTGACCAATTGTTACTCTGTTGGGAGTTGATTTATGGATGTAACTGGACCATCTGAGGAATAAGACATACAATCACATTCGCTCGTGGTTTGCATAATGCCTGTGTTCTTTAAGGTAATTTAACTGTCCAATCCTGAATACATTCAATCTAATCCATCTAGTATGTTGTCGGTGTCTCATTTGACTTGGACGTCTTTTTTTCAGTGAGTACCATTACTAATCTCTTTCGATCCTGTTTACAGACCCAAATTGAGTAGAGTTAAGAATATCTAAATATATATTTGAATTTTCTTCATAGTTCTGAACACTAGATTTGGGTGGAACCCTTAGGTTTATAATACTCAGTAAAGGGGACTACATACAGTTACTGAGGGTATATTTGTGTTTATTTAATAAATTAACTACTTATGGTTTTACTTTAAGTGTATCTAGGACATTGGGTCATGACAGGAAAAGCAAAGCATAATGTTTCAATAGCAATGTATCAGAAAGGGACAGATGTCAGAGTAGCAAGATAGCTACAGAGCTTTCTGGCCTTGGAGCTATGGCTCAGGCTTAAATCTGAACTGCCGTTCAACTTCCAGTGACTTTTTTTTAATGGAAGTTTACAATATATACTAATATATTCCAATTAAACAACTATCATTGCTGCAGGTTAATGGCATTTTAATGCACTTAGCGGTAGTCATGGTTTCACAATGCAGGATTATTTTATTTAGCTGCATATAATGTGTTCTGTAATCTTTTTTGAAATATTCCTACATGTTACTAATATGTTTGTGAAATAGTTTTTGGTTGTTTGTAATATGTAATGGGCTTTGTCCTACAGTTTCTGGTTTACAGAATTAAAGTTATTTTGACAAAATATAGAATAATTTGTGCTTCAACGTCCAAAGTATCATCACTTAAAAGGTCACGCCATGCCTTTCTGGAACAAACTTAGCCAGAACATAACCTGCTCCGGACCAGGTTATGTTCAGAGATTAAGTTCTTATGGTTACTAACATACCTGGAAATATACCTCCGTTTTTGGAACCGAAAGTTGAGATTATCCACAAACTTAGCCTCAAATATATCCGGTTATGTCACATAACCTGCTTTCTGGAACAGACCCTAAGTGAATCATAGGTAGCAAACACTTTTTCAATGTGAAGCATTGTTCTGCTTATGTGGTAAGCCCGTGTGGAGCTGGAAGAGTCTCAAAGAAAGCAGTAGGAGGGCAGCCGGTAAGAAAGAAATTTGAAAGACTTTGTTGTTGGAGTTGTTTGTTTCCTGGTTGACTGTAGTTTAGCCAACGGCCTAGAAGCATGGTGATGTGGCGTGGACATATTCGTTTGATATCCATAGCTTATAAGGATTTTGAGGATTGAGGAAGTGGACGATTAAAATCAAGCATTGATAAATTAATTAAGCAATAAACTAATTAAAAACAAGATTAAGTTATTTTTATTCATAAATTAGATATGTATTAAAAAATTATTCAAATTTGTATAAATTAAAAGTATTTAAATATTTAGGTGGTTGAATTAAAAACATTTCTTTAACCTTGAATGTAAAATGAACTGTTTCATCGGCATCTTAGTTAAGTGTTTTTGTGATATTAAATACATAATTTATTTGATTAACTGAGTAAAAGTGATTTGTATTTAGTATTTAAGAGTGATTTGTGTTTATTAGAATATGAGCACTTTTATTATTCTAAGACTGTGTTGTGTATATTTTGTATTTTCATTCTTTGTTTGAATCATTTTCAAGGTTTTTATTTGCCTTGAGACCAACCTCAAGACTAAGTATCCTAAAGACCTCCTAAAAAGCGCAATAAATTGAAGACAAAAGGAGAAAACTGTTTGCTCCTTAACTAAATCCCAGTTTTTGTATGCTGCATAGACCCTTCCATCCCTTTCAAATGGGGATTCCACACAAAATAAGGCGAAACTTGAAAATTTAAATTTTCTCACAATAACGATATGCAGGTATAATCCATAAAATGGTTTAGATTGTTTTTTTATTGCACTGTTGAAAGCGGAGGTTACCCAGTCCTTAAGTTCTTTCATTTGATTCTCATGTGACTGAATGGAAATCTGAATTTCACTTAGAGGAGGAAAGTCTTACTGTATGCGATAACCAAGGTAGGATTTTTGTCCAGAGTTGCAGAGGCTGATTTTTTTTTGTCTCGGATGTAGAGCATGTTGTCATGGAGGGAATCCCATTTGAGAATTCACATGATGGAGCAAGTGCTTACTGGTCAAGCTCTTTCATTTTGAAATGTATCTCTGGATCTATTCATGGTTGAAAAGGCATTGTATTTTGCTACTACATAGGGCACTGAAACCCTCCCTCTATTTCAAATGGATCCAGTGAATGATTGAAAGGAGGCAATATGGCAGGGGACTTTAAAGGCATCTCATCTTGACAAAGGTGAGTGGTGGTCAGCAGACCTGATTGGAGGACTTAATTTCTTGTGAGACAGGAAGCATCGGTTAAAGATCCAATCAGACCTTATCGCACCAGACAGGTCAAGAATATTGAGAAGCTTGTGTTGGTATCATAATGAGTGATCAGTTGGTCTTGGCCTGTAGGACAGAGTGACTTGGCTTGGACTTGTACTTATTAGATTCAAACACGAATGACTCAAGTGTGACCTGGACTTGGGAGATTGTGACTTGAATACAACACTGCTTAGTACTACTTAATCATTGCTTACATTCCACATCATATCTGTGAATCATTGTTGCCAATGTCCAGACAATAGTTCTCGTCTCCTGATCGTTACTCCCAGCAGGATAATGCAACAAAGCTCAAATTGATCACAAACAAGTGAACTTGTCAGTAATTAGTTTTAGATCTGTCAATCCATTAGAGCACTTCCGGGATGTGGTGAAATGGAGGATTCATGGATGCACAGCGAACATATCCATAGCAACTGAGAACATTAGAGGCACTACTAAAAGAAAAGTGGTCTCACAGCACTTACTGCCAGTAGGTGCTATCTTAACCTCCAAAAAATATGGATCTTCAAATGCTCAAATGAACAGCATAATTTAAAGAATTTGCATTTGTGTCAAAATATTTCTGCATCCAAAATGCATAAGCAACAAATACCTGTTTATGCAGATATCCTCCAACGTCAACGAGCCGAACCATGAGAAAAATGGGCAAAAAAAGCTGAAAATAAAAGATAAGAACATCAAACTACAATTTAAAAAGCTCTTCAAATCTTCTCATAGGCAAAATGTATGGTTTTGTAAAAAAGAAACAGAAACACGGTAGGTTTAAGGGGTTAATATTAATGTATTCAAGCTAACTTTTACTTATTTAAGTAAAAACAAATGTTGATCAAGGATAGTATCCTTTGTTATCTAAACTTCCTGTTTAGTCGTAATTTAGCTTGACAGATGGGTCAACTTGCAACACCTCCGAAGCAGAAAGCACAGGAAAAAAAAAAGTAATTCAGGAACAAGGGGAAAAGGGTTTCCTTCAAAAGATGTGTACAATACTTGAAAGACTGACTGAACATTTGCTAATGTAATTTGATTGATTAGTTTCTTAAACTGATCTTTAAAACATTTACCCTTTATACACATAAAAAGAGATGAAACCATTGTGCTATTGGAAGAAAAAAACTGCAAAAGAATCCAGTTGTCATTTAAACATTTTCAATAAAAGATATTTCCTTTTGTTATAACTCTGATTTGCAAAAATATTTTTGAATTGACGAAGTAGTACAAGGTGGTAAAAAATAAATCAAGCAGTACCTCTGAATGAAATATTAGTCCTATTTTTGCAGTCTTCACTTTCTCCTGTACAAGAGAACAAATGGCTATAAAAAATATTTTCCAAAATAAAAATATTAAAGCCTACACCTAAATAAACTGAAAGAGAATGTAATCAAGAAAGAGCTGATGGCAACTGACTGTTGCTGTCCCAGAAAAATGAAACCAAACTCCGCCTCTGCCTTCTGACATCTTGCTTTACTTGTTACCAGATATGAGGAAAACTAAATGCCATTATGACTGTTTTAGGCAAGGCAATTTTATATATATAGCACACTTTCAACACAAAGGCAATTCAAGATGCTTAACATTATTCAGTGGTAGAGAAACCAAATACATGATAAAAATAAGAAAAAGAAAACAGATCATTACTAAAAGAAATGCATTTAGTAACTGAAGCAAGAAAAATAAAATTTATGTGAGACTATGAAATTTAAAAACAAATAAAACATAAAAATAAAAAGAGAAGGTATAAAAAACAAATATATGCAGAAGAATACAGATTAAAACAGATAAAACACAATCAATTACTCCATCAATATATAAAAAAAATTTGCAAAATAATATAGATTAAAAACAGATAAAACACAATTGGTTAAAAAATAAGAAACAAAAATCACATCACGAGAATCAAAGAGTGGTCAAAAACACAATTTAGGACTAAAAGGGAGTTCTGAATGGTAGAGTTTCAATCTTTGATTTAAAAGAGCCTAATGTTTCAGCATTTTTGCATTCTTCTAGAAGTTTGTTCCAGATTTTGTGGTCCTTTCAAGGTCCTTCTGTGACATCAGTCCTTTAAACTTAGAGATGTTCTTCCGGTGATAGAAGGCTGACCTTGTTATTGCCTTTATGTGACCCTGGAGGTTAAGGTCTGAGGCTATTATTACACCTAGATTACAGGCCTGATTAGTCGTTTTTAGCTGTATTAGCTGAAGCTGTGTACTGACTCTTGATCGTTCCTCCTTGGGTCCAAAAATAATTACTTCTGTTTTGTTTCTGTTTAGCTGGAGAAAGTTATAGGACATCCATTCATTGATTTGTTCAATGCATTCATTTAAGGTCTGGCTAGAATCAAAGTCACCTGGTGACAATGTAATGTATAGCTTTGTGTCTTCTGCATAGTTATGGTAACTAATCTTATTGGCTTGTATAATCTTGGTTAGTGGGAGCATATAAATATTGAATAGGAGGGGACCAAGGATGGAGCCCTGGGGGACCCCACATGTGATTTCTGTTTTTTCTGATTAGAAATTTCCGATGGACACAAAGAACTTCCTATTCTTGAGGTAAGACTCAAACCATTGAAGTGCTGTACCAGTGAATCCAACCTAGCTCTCCAGTCGTTCTAGTAATATTTTCCGATCAGTGTCAAAAGCTGCACTGAGGTCCAACAGAACCAGAACTGTGGTTCTGCCGCTGTCTGTATTTATGTGGATGTCACTGAAAACTTTGACTAGGTCAGTCTTAGTGCTGTGATGGGCACGGAAACCACACTAAAAATTATCTAAGGAGTCGTTTATTGTCAGGAAGGTAGTTAAGTGTTGACATACAGCTTTTTCAATAATCTTAATTGATGAATGGGAGATTAGAGATTGGTCTATAATTCTGCATAAATGTATTATCTAGGTTGTTCTTTAATAGGGGTTTGATAACTGCTGTTTTGAGGGCCTGGGGGAAGACACCTGACTGGAGGGATGAGTTAACTATTTGCATCACATTAGACTTAATGACAGAGATAACTTTATTTAAAAAAGGTGTGGGTAAGGAGGAGTTTAGCAGTTTAATAATTTCATCAAGATGTGATTGATTTAGTTTTTTGAAATCAGACATTTTATCTGCATTATTTTTACATGGGAGTGAAAATGGTGGTGGGTTGGGTGCTGCTTTACAGATTGATCTTTTAATTTCCAGAATCTTTTTAGTGAGGAAGTTAGCAAATTCACTACAGGACCTAGTACAGTGTAGCTCAGGGGCTGCAGTCACTGGAGGATTGGTTATTCTTTCAACTGTTGCGAATAGAGTCCGAGCATTAGTAACGTTTCTGTTAATAATTTCAGAGAAGAATATTTCTCTTGCAGTTTTCAAAGTTAAGTTATATTTGTTCTGCCTGTTTTTGTAGATCTCAGTGAACCTGAAGTTGAGTTTTCCTCAATTTTATTTTGGCCTGACGGCCCTCCCTTTGTTTTAGGGTTGGATGTTAACCTGTTGAAGTATTAAATAACAAAAAGCTCATTGAGAATACATTCCTGCTTGGCAATGAGCTCAAGATCCCTCAAAATTGTTTTGCAAACTTTTGAAACAGTAAGTAGGAGAAACATTAAACACTGATGGTCTAGTTAATCAGCCAGTGACTAAAACTGTTTTATATTCTGGTCAGTTTGTGTTTCAGTTGGGATACTCGGAAATGTGAGTTTTCTTTCTTTTAATTGTATCCCTTTACTTTTAGTCTAAACCTATTAAACAGTTATCTTTATTGACCCATTTTATTAGGCGGTGTACTTTGATGCATTAATGGGCACAGTGTTGTAATTCTTTCAGGTTGTGATTATTATTTGAAAACTACTGCCTCTATCAAGATCCTGAAGCACAAATAAACATAAAAATTTGTATTGACCAATAAAGCCTGCAAGTAGTCGTATCTTTCCTGAGATTTACGTATATTGGTCCTGCTGCCTTCTCCAAACCCCAGATGGTCTCGGCAGATGACCACTTATGCTGAGCCTGGTTCTGCTGGAGGTTTCTTCCTGTAAAAAAGGGAGTTTTTCCTCTCCACTGTCGCTTCATACATGCTCAGTGTGAGGGATTGCTGAGAATTCAAAACGCAATCTTCTGTGGTTCTCTAATTCCTAAATTAAACATTGTATTGTAATAACTCTTCTTGTAAAGTGCCTTGATGTAATGTAATGACATCTGTTGTGAAACGTCGCTATATAGATCAACTGAATTGAATTGAAACTGACTACGTTTACATGCAGCCAATAACCCGTTCAAACCTGGAATATTAGCAATAACTCGGTCACACACAAAGTTTTAAAAAAAACAGAAAAAATATTCTAAAATATTTTTATAGAATTTCAGACACAACTGGAGTAATATGAACTCTGTCAGATCGTTTTTAGCATTAATACAGCTGAATTTGCAATTAATTGTAGAATGATTGCATTGGGTTTTTTTTTTTTTGAAAAACCAGAAACCACTGAAATATTCTGCAACTTATCTCAAGGAAATTTCAATCAAACGCAACTGGACTTGGTAATTTGTCTTGGAAGACGTTTCACCTCTTATCCAAGAGGCTTCATCAGTTCATGCTCGCCGCTGACCAGGCTGGGACTGGTCCAACTAACTGGTGTGGAGACTCAGCTATTTAACCTCTTGAACAAGAATCATTATGTCATTGGATCCTTTGTGCTCCATGTCTTAACGACGGTCGTTGGCGTGTCGCCTATTGGTGGAGGTTAGGTTTCGGCTTCATTAGTGCCCTATTGTGTTATAACGACAGTCATTGGAGTCACAGTTGTTTCTGTTATTAGAGGCTAATTTGTTGAGTCTCCTAGGGAGGGATGAAAGTGCAGCATTGTAAATTGGAGATAGGTGATGTCTCAGGCCTCCTCCTCTGTTTAGCGATGGTTTCTCTACTTTTACATAGATGGCTTCTTTTACTCCTCTTTCAAACCATCTGTCCTCTCTGTCTAATATCTGGACATTGCTGTCCTCAAAGGAGTGAGCTTTCTCCTTGAGATGTAAATGAACAGCAGAGTCCATGCCTGAGGAGTTAGCTCTCCTGTGTTGGGCCATGCGTTTGTACAGTGGTTGTTTGGTTTCACCAATGTAGAGGTCCTTGCATTCTTCATTGCATTGGATTGCATACACCAGGTTGCTTTTGTGTGTGTGTGGTGTTCTGTCCTTGGGATGTACTAGTCTCTGTCTGAGTGTGTTGCTGGGTTTGAAATACACAGGGATACTGTGTTTGTTAAAAATCCTCCTGAGTTTTTCAGAAATCCCAGACACATATGGAATGACTACATTGTTTCGTTTGTTTTCTTTTTCTTTTTCAACCACTTTGTTGGCTTTCCTTCTGGAATTAGCTGCAGTTTTCACAAAAGTCCAGCTGGGGTAACCACAAGTTGTGAGGGTGTCTCTCACGTGCTTGCGTTCTTCCCCTTGGGCCTGTGAGCTGGTGGGTATGTTATCAGCTCTGTGTTGCAGGGTCCTGATAACACTAAGCTTGTGTTCCAGTGGGTGGTGTGAGTCAAAAAGTAGGTATTGGTCTGTGTGTGTGGGTTTTCTGTATACCCCAATGTGGAGCCTTCTGTCCTTTCTCCTCTGGACGACACAATCTAAAAAGGGCAAACTATTGTCCTTGACATCTTCTCTGGTGAATTTGATGTTTCTGTCCACTGAGTTTATGTGTTCAGTAAAGGCTTGCACCTCTTTGGTTTTGATTTTAACCCATGTGTCATCTACGTATCTGAACCAGTGGCTAGGTGTTATTCCTTCAAAGGAGTTCAAAGCTCTGCACTCTACCTCCTCCATGTATAAATTTGCCACAATTGGAGAAACTGGTGAGCCCATGGCACAGCCGTGTTTCTGTCTATAAAACTTGCCATTGAACTGGAAATATGTGGTATTCAGGCACAATTCCAGGAGTTGGCAAATGTGTTCTGGTTTGAGTTTTGTTCTGTTTTGGAGGGAGTTGTCCTGTGTAAGTCGTTCTCTTACTGTGACCAAGGCCTCCATGGTAGGAATACAGGTGAACAATGAAGTCACGTCATAGGAAACCATTGTCTCATCTGGATCCATTTTTAGATTCCGGACTTTGCTCACAAAGTCTATGGAGTTTTGGATGTGGTGTGGGGTGTTGCCTACCAGAGGTGCCAGGATATTAGCTATGTGTTTGGCTATATTGTACGTGACAGAGTTGTTGGACCAGTCCCAGCCTGGTCAGCGGCGAGCATGAACTGATGAAGCCTCTTGGATAAGAGGTGAAACGTCTTCCAAGACAAATTACCAAGTCCAGTTGCGTTTGATTGAAATTTCCTTGAGATAACCATGACCTGGATGAATTAGAATATTCACAGGCATTCTGCAACTTACAATAGCTAAAAGTATTCAACCCCTTAGATGTTTAACCCATTACCTGTGATGAACAAAATGTTGCTTTTTGGAAAAATAGGCATTTATTGTCAAAGGGAAAATGTAGTTTTTAATGAAAAGAATTTGCAACATAAAATAAGTGACTGAGTGACAACTGATGAGACTAGTAAGCAAGGCCACGGACACACCTGCGACTAGGCACAAGGAGCATAGACATATATACGTAGACGCCTCATGGAGGGAATTTGGCCACCGCTGCAATACGTCAGCGTCGCCGCCATATTGGATGTGGCAAAGCTGCGCTGTAAACTAATACAAGTAAATAGACTTAATTATATAATGCACCTTTCTAAAATGAAATTTAGTTTATTTATATTTAATGCCTCTTATTTATTTCCTCAAACATGCACTACTGTAGGCCTACTTGAGAAACAGGTAGGGACCAAAAATAATGTGTTTAATCTTCTCAAAGGTATAATATGAACTGTATTGACCACCACAGAGTGTGGCTGTCACACATGGACTCTCCCTCCATTAGCCACTCTCAGCCCGTTGTCATTTTTAATCTACAGTATGTTTAATATGTACCGGGGCTTTCCACAAGCGCCGGCTGCCGGCTATATAGCCGACTACTCAATGAAGTCCAGCCGGCTACTAATTTATGACCAGGATATGATTCCTCGCAATGCTGTGCACGACGTTAGCACACCCATCGTATTTTCCCTTTCATACTTCCGCATGAGTCTTGCTGTGACACGTCTCTATTCTCCGCCAGAATGCTATGTGAACTGGGGTAGCTTTCAAACTCCGCTGCTCCGCCCGGTCCTTTATTAAACTTTTGGCCGGTCGCACTGAACTAATATCCTTCCGCCCGCTTAAGTTGCGGTTGTACCCAGTGTTATCATGGGGCTCAGCCCATTTAGCTAGACTCAGGTCTAGCTAAATGGACAATGCGGAAAGGCGTTCACGGCGGCGTTGTTGTTAAACCAGGCTGTCGGAGCCGTGATAGACGAGAAGCCGAGCGTCATTTTGGTAATTCAATCCTCCCTTCAAGCGTTCAATTAGTGAAAATAAACGGATTCGTAAGAGAGTGTTTTCGTTTATTTATAAGGGAGAATTATTTGCTGTTTAATTGTGTAGCCACTACTGCACTGTGAACGTGTCATGTACTGAAAATAAGAGATTTACAACCACAGTACTAGTAGGTTATCTAGTGTTCGTATCCCTGATAACAGCCAACTGTCTGTACGTGTCAAACATTCTTCGTCAGAGTAGCATATCGTAACTGGAGTTATCTAACCAATTTTAACCAGCCCACAAGTTTTATGTCCTAACCTTAAGGTCACAGAAGGACAAATATACTTTCTTTTTAATGCCTAAACGTTAACCTAATTTGAAAAGGTTTTAAACACCAAACGGAAAAGTACGTTTCAGTAGGTAGAGAGGGCACAGTCTGACGGCATTTAATGTGAGTGATAACCGCTAATAACGGCCATTTAATGGATTGACAACATCCGAATCGGCTGAGAAAGCCCGTTGATGCCACACTATGCCAGCTTGTATTGCCTATTTTTTTTATTTTTAGCTGTGCAAATCAGTTTTTATTGCTACTTTAAATGTTGTATAATGATGATAATAATTTAGTGATAATAGTAGTAGTAAAGTAATATTATATTTGAGCAAATGTCTGAGAAAATAATATAGACTGCTTATTATTCAATTCAATTCAAAGATACTTTATTGATCCGGTCACTGAAGTGCTTGCAGCCGCCAGAGCAGCGCTCCCAGTCACATAATAGTAGTTGTGATAATAATAATAATAAAAAGTAATCTTCTCCTGTTCATGATTTCTTCCTGCCCAGAGGTGTGAGAAAGATGCCCCAAAAAAGATAATTCAATCAGCAGACTCTGGAAGGCTTCTTAAAGAAGAAAAGTGGTCAGTTTAAGTGCTTCAGAGTAGTTTTAAGATTCTGTATTCATCCTAAAAGGGACATACACTGTTCAAATAAAAACATTGTCAGATTTTTTTATTTTAATGGTGGCATTTTAATGTATCCCTACAAGTGTTATTTTGTTGCTGCTGCAATATTTTGAGTTGGGCATGGACTCCGATCCTGAATGGGAAGATAGTGACAACAGTGAAGTTGATTAAAGAGCAGAATGGAGATATGAAACCATTAAGTTTAAAATTTATGTTGGAAACATCTTTTACTTAAGAGTATTTTTATTTTATTTTTATACATGTTCTGGTGTTTACGACAAAGTTAATAAATGCACACGAATATCGTGCTGTTACTTACATTTACATTATATGGTGAGCCCCCGAACCCACTCCCCCACCCCTCCCCAAGCTGGCTACTTTCATATTATTGCTGGCTAGTCTGTGTCTATGTGGAAAGCCCCGATGTGCATTTCAATATATCTCTAAGTTTATTCTAAATATTTGTTTCTATTTTTTAAATTATTTTTACGTTATTTTTAGATTCTAATTAATAAGTGTACAGTACAAAAGGGAGTGTTGTACATCTTTCCCTGTGTGTAACTGTTTTTTTTCCTAAATGTATTTAATATTTTGATTCGTGAGAAACTGGGTATGAAAAGTTGTTTTGAATTTTCTATTTGTTTTTATTTTTGAAAAACCTATGTTGAGCTGCTAAGCAAGCCACACCTTAATTTTAGACTCAAACCAGGGGACTGTACCATGAAGCTGTTTTGGTGGCTAGCCAGCTATGTTTCAGTTTAGTTTCCGCCAACCCTGGGTTTCAGGTACTATGAAAGTAGCTCGGCTTTAATCGGTGTTCGTTGCCATGGTATCTTAGGCTGCACGGCTAACCTGCACCGGGGCAGGTTATGTTCTGGATTCGAGATCTCAGACTGAAGTTTGACCAATCAGCTGTGAGCAAAGAAACATATAGGTGACGTAACTAATTCCCAGCGTCTGTTCTCTGTTGCAATGGCTTCACCTTTTCTCCCAAATCCTGTGGACATCTCCGCGCAAATTGTTAGACAAGCACTTCGTAGAAAAAGAGTTTTTAGGGACAGATAAAATCCATTTGACTTTCCTAATGCTTACTTGTATGAAAGATACAGATTTGCCACGGAAGGAATGTCTTTCTGGAAAAACTGAAGCCTTTGTGAAAGGATTGAAGGAGGAAAACAAATTCCATTTTTAAAGCATACAGCCAACAAGGTATTAATTTCTTCATTTAGTTTTAAATCATTGTATTTAATTGTTCTAACTATAAGATCATTTGTATTCAGTTTCACAGTTTGGAAGAGGTCTTTGGAAGGTCTGAAAACAAGATTGACGATGAAAGACTTTCAATAAACCCGTAAAAGGAATCACATGCATCTGTTTTGCTTGGAGGGAGTCCCACTGAGGATGCGCATCCACATGTGATGAATAAAGATATCTCTGAATCTCTGATACACGCATACACACTCATTTTACCGTACCATACCAACTTTACTTATAAAGCACTAAAACAACCACGGCTGGAATAAGGTCATGCACACAACTAAAATGATTAATATGAAGGAAAAAAATGTTTAAAATAGAAATATAAAAAATAAAAGCAAATAGATGAATCGAACACAAAAACAACTAAAATTCAACACAATAAAACCAATCAAATCAAATAAGATCAAATAAAACAGTCACAAGAATGCGGCATCTTTTCTTCGACCGGCTACAACTGCCAACGCTTGCCACATCCAATATGGCCGTGACGTTGACGTACATCTCAACGCTGAATGAGGCGTCTACGTATATATGTCTATGAGGAGTTACAATAATTTTTGCCTGGGTTCTTCACCAATCAAAGCTTTATGGGACAGTGGCAAAGAGAAAACCACTGTTAAAGAAAACCCATATCAAGATATGCCTAGAGTTTGCCAAAAGGCACATGGGAGACTCCATGGTCAAGTGAAAAAAATTATTTAGTCTGATGAGAGCAACATGCAGTTTTTTTCAACTCATATGAGACCCTATGTGTGCCAGACATAAAACACTGCAACATCCCCACAAACACACCATTTCGAATGTGAAGCATAGTGGTGGCAGCGTCATGTTGTGGGAAAGCTTCTCAACATCAGGCCCCAGAAGCCTTGTAAAGGCAGAAGGTAAAAGGAGACAAGGAAGTCGTACCAAAACTATTTTTCAAATTCGAGACAACTACTTTTCCAATGGAACCAAAGTATTATTAAAATATCAAAGTTGTTCATGTATTAAAAAAGCATTCTTCGTAAGGTTTGTCATGTGAGGTTAAATGTTTAATACATTGAAAAGAGTTTAAATTTAACTCCAGGATAGTTCTGGGTTTTGCTGCTGGGTTCTCTGTTTGAAGGTCTGTGACCTTTATTGATACATCAGCTTTGTCCTGATTACGTCTGTCACAACAAACTTCAAAATTCAAACTTGGCTGGAAAATAAATTACCCCAGAAATTATTGCGATAAACGATATTTAATTATTTTGACACTATTTCAACTAATAACAAAGCATGTACCCCCGCTGAACGATTGATAAACTTTTTTATTTCTAAAGGACATTAACCACTGCAACTTGAACCCATTTTTAAAATCCAGTACTACAGGCCACAAAAGAAAGTTTAAGAGAAGATGAAAGAGAGGTGGGGCAAAGTTTATGAAAAATAACTCCTGTTTACGCAAGTCACCAGGTTTAACATGTTCTTCCCACAATCAATGCCTTCAACAGACAGAAACAAAGATAGAGGGGCAATACAGTAGCTTAGGCGAAGAGGAATTCCTCGACCCAAAACTTGAATGGCTTGTTTAGGTTTGCTCTTTGCCCAGATGGAAAAACCAACTAATTGTATGGTTTTACCATGAACCTCACAACCTAACTCAGTGGTTCCCAAACATTTTCTTCTGGGCCCCCCTTTTGGTTTACATAACACCAAACGCCCCCACCCCCCCCCTCCCCCGCGCAAATTCTCTCACTCACACACCTTGTCCAATCAGAGTACACTGCAGTTTATTTCACTTTCACCCTTTTATTAAGAAAATTGGACGAATTAAGGGCTGACTGCAATAAACAACGGGTTGCATAACAATAAAATACAACCTCAAGTAACAAAACAACAAACAGTCTTACCAGTGTAAAAAATGTAAGGGTAAATTTTTAATTGTAGTCTGTACAACAGTATTTTTGCTGTCAGTGTAATTTTTTCAAGCATCTTAACAACGTAATGCTTTTCTTTTTTAAATTTGTTGTAACAAAATTCCACACTGTGATCCATTCATTCTTTTAAAAGAAAGGTTCTCTGTTCAAAAAGGGATAATAATTATGAACAACTCCCTGAGAGGAAAATAAATTAAAATAAAGGTTTGTCATAAAAAATGACTTAAATCCTGCCATCTTCTCAGTGACTGGTGTGAGCCTGCTTGTTGCTGCAGATCTTCTCAAATCTGGGTTTTAGTTGTGAGACTGCCACCCTGAGTTCAGTTTCAATGTCCAGCTTTGACCATTTTGCTAGCTGTCAAGTAGTGATTTTGTTATTTTGTTTATCATTCATTTGTCTCGCGCCCCCCCTGCAATGGCACGACGCCCCCCCTAGGGGGCGTGCCCCACACTTTGGGAACCACTGACCTAACTGAAGACATGACCATTTATAGTCTAAATTTAATATTTCTCTAACAATATTCCCATGAACACCACATTCCCATGTATCCCAATTAAATAAGCTTTATACAAATAATAAAACTGTCAACAGCTTTAGAAACCCTTTTTGATCACAAGAGATTAAAAGACGTAATGCTGACAAAAAAAAAAAAAAAAAAAAAAAAACGTCTTTCATTGGTGTTTTATAAAACAAATAAATGATCTGTCCATGTTTAAAGGCACTTACTTAGCAAGCACTAACCTTACCGGAACTGGAATATTCCCTGCTAAGAAAGCAATGGTAGATAGTAGAGGAAGATTTACAGTTTGATTATATCACAGAGAGAAAAGAGCAGAGCCAAATATGAAGGACTGTATCTGCCAGTCTGTCAACATTCCAACTTTCACTTCATGGTCATGAGATGTGGATCATGACCAAAAGAACCAGAGACAGGCAATGGAAATGAGCTTCCTCCATAGCGTGGCCAGTATTACACCAAATTATGTTACCATGAAATTTTTTGACTCCTGTTAAGAAGGTGGACTGAAATACAGATTGGTCACACATTTTTTAAGATGTTGCCAGAAATATGACCAAACAGTAAAAACTGTTTAAAGTACTGTGGAATGTATCCATGTGTCTTTTCTGACATTGAAGACTATGAAAAACTGAAATTATGGTTAACTCATCTGTCATCCTTGAGACAACGTGGCACTGCTGCTCTTTCTGCATCCATCATTGGAGGCTTTTTGGACATTTGATAAGGAAGCCCACATCATAAGGTTTCTGGGGTGATTTACAGTGCTTCCAGAAAGTATTCACAGCGCTTCACTTTTTCTACATCTTTTAATGTTACAGCCTTGTACCAAAATGGATTAAATTCATTTTTTTTCCTTGAAATTCAACAAACAACACCCCATAATGACAAAGCAAAAATAAATATTTAGATTGCTGCAAATTTATTTAAAATTTTTTACAAAATGAGAAATCACATGTACATAAGTATTTACAGCCTTTGCTCAGTACTTTGTTGATGCACCTTTGTCAGCAATTACAGCCTCAAGTCATTTTGAATAAAATTCCACAAGCTTGACACACCTATCTTTGGGTAGTTTTGCCCATTCCTCTTTGCAGTACCTCTCAAGCTCCATCGGGTTGGATGGAAAGCGTCGGTGCCCAGCCATTTTCAGATCTCTCCAGAGATGTTTTATTGGGTTTAGGTCTGGGCTCTGGCTGGGCCACTCATGGACATACACACAGTTGTTCTGTAGCCACTCCTTCGATATTTTGGCTGTGTGCTTAGCGTCATTGTCCTGCTGAAAGGTGAACCGTTGCCCCAGTCTGAGGTCCAGAGCGATTTGGAGCAGGTTTTCATCCAGGATGTCTCTTTACATTGCTTCATTCATCTTTCCCTCTATCCGAACAAGTCTTCCAGCTCCTGCTGCTGAAAAACATCCCCACAGCATGATGCTGCCACCCCCATGCTTCACTGTAGAGATGGTATTGGCCTGGTGAGGAGCAGTGGAGAGAGGTTCTCAGTTACCATCGGGTTATTGGTCACCTCCGACACCAAGGCCCTTCTCCCCCGTTCACTTAGCTTAGAAGGCCGCCCAGCTCTAGGAAGAGTCTTAGTGGTTCCAAACTTCTTCCACTTACGGATGATGGAGGCCACTGTGGAACCTTCAAAGCAGCAGAACTATTTCTGTAACATTCCCCAGCCTTGTGCCTCAAGACAGTCCTGTCTGGGAGGTCTGCACTCAATTCCTTTGTCTTCATGCGTGGTTTGTGCTTTGACATACACTGTCAACCCAGAGGCCTTATATAGACAGGTGTATGCCTTTCCAAATCATGTCCAATCAATTTAATTTACAGTACCACAGGTGGACTCCAATTAATCTCCTGAAACACCTCAAGGATGATCAGTGGAAACAGAATGCAACTCAGCACAATTCTGAGCTTCACGTCAAAGGCAGTGAATACTTATGTACATGTGATTTCTCAAGTTTTCTATTTTTAATAAATTTGCAACATTTTCAAAGACACTTTTTTTCACATTATCATTATGGGGTATTGTGTTTAGAATTTCATAGTAAAAATGAATTTAATCCATTTTGGAATGAGGCTGTAACATAAAAAAAAGTGGAAAAAGTGAAGCGCTGTGAATACTTTCCGGATGCACTGTACATGGCCTTTTTAAGAAGCTGCAACATACCCTTAATCAGATTTAAGTGCAGGCTTTGACTAGGCCACTTCCGATCGTTCATTTCTTAATGAGAACCTAACCACTGAGCCTTTGTTGTATAGAGTTCGTGCAGCAACATGTTGTTTTTTAAGTTCAGACAAAAACAAGGAAGTAGGTGACATTTGCAAGCTTTTTTTTTCTCTCCAGGACGACACCCTTAAATCTGTTTAGAACTTAGTACAGTTCTTGTTTTACCCTAAAGTCTGATGTTCGAAACCAACCCGAATTATCGTTACGCATTGAGTTTAGAGCTCAAGCCGGGAGCTGTGAGCACACCTCGGTAACGTCTAGGTACACCTGGATTCTGTCCACCCCCATCCCGTAGCATACCTTTGTAGTTGGCTTCGCTTTAAAAAAAAAAAAAACATTCCTCTCTTCGACGTCTTGTCTGCGATAAAGAAAATCCTCCAGTAGACTAAAAGTCATATTAGCCTAAAGCAGATATGATGTAAAGCAGACACAGTGTCACAAAACAAATGATCGGCCATTGAAATGTGTTGCTTTCTGATTGTAGTCTCTTATGACATTTAGACAAAACACGCCCACTTCCTTGTTGGCCCTGGCTGGCATCAGATCAGAATATATAGATATTGCCACTGCAGAAAATGCGATTTAATTTCTAAAAAGTTAAGCCAATTGATGGGGAAACAACAATACCATCTCTAACCACATCTTCATTAGAGAATTACCGAATAAAAAGCGTAACTTTATGTGTAATAATTCTCTAAATTATAGATACCATCACACGCAGGACTGTTCAATATTCCACACAACTCAGTTTTTACTTAATTTATCTAGGCCCAAGAGTACAATTTCCTCCTGCAGCAACAAACTCAGAATGCTGCGAAAGCCATATTTCAGAGATGGGACGTTCTCAGGTTTGCAAGACTCCTCCCTTTTTTCCCTCCGCTCGTTATCCTGCTTAAGCGCTTCAATTTTAGGTTCATTACAACACAAACATTAATATATTTGTGCATTTGATAACTTCAATCGGTCCTTTTATTTTGCCCTTGGACAAAAATACCAGGACAAAAAACTCGTATAAAATATTAAAATCCTAAGCAACCAAAGTAACGTTGAATAATAATAATAATAATAATAATAATAATAATAATAATAATAATAATAATAATACATTTCAAGATATAAGTCACCGTTTCAAAGTAAAACAACAGGTACGAGCATCAATTATAATTTTGCTGCCACTCTTGTACTGCACTAAATGTTTTTCGCCACTAGAGGTCAGACTAAATGTACTTTTTATTTTTGCTTTGACGACTTTTTATCATGTATCTAATGTCTTAAAGGCAGTACGGGGCAGTGCATACCTAAATTATCACAAGCATGCAATATATGTGTCTTCAAGTAAGAAACTCAAAAATGGAGCTGCAAGTAGTGCAAACGCTCAATTCCCTGAGAATTATCTATTTGCAGCAACATGACGAGCACATCAGTCTCTCTTTCATCGCTTGGAACTGGCGAAGAGGTAAAAATGTATTTATGGCGAAACTTTTTTTTTCATTTTGAGGGGAAATCAATGTTTTAATAGCGGGCGTGTTCCGTGCGCTTTGTCCATCCGGGCTCTTGTAGAAGTAAAGACGTCATCTAATCTGGCTTTCCCCTGAGAAGAGGACCCGCGCCTATGTATTTTAAAACTGATTTTTAAAGTCATATTTTACAATATAGCCAATATTTTGCAATCAATGTGCTTTATGTAATTATTATTACATAATATTTTAATGGCTATTTTCAAAGATGTACTGCAAAAACTACACACTGTCACTTTAACTTTTAAGTGAAAGCAATGGCTTAAAGGAACATTTAGAACAGTGTCTACTGTACATTTTAACAGTCTGGATTTTTTTTAATAGGTATATGATATCTGTGATACGTTATTGGAATATTACCAATTTTCTGAATTAACACATTTCTAGAAACCTCCATCCATTTTCTTAAACAAAAACCTAAAATTCTTAACAACATACACAAAAACACAGAACTTTCTGTCAAAATCAAACAATCACCTCAAACTCATTCATCATGTGCTCAAAAACGAACAATGTGATCACCTGATACACACAGAAAATAAAATATATTCACCATAAAACATTCTTTAGACACTACATCAAATAATTGAAGACAGCATCTAGGGCATGAAGTCAACAAGAAATATTTTAAGAATATTTAACAGAAATTACTACAATAAGAGAGATATGAAGTTCTGAAATGTCTTTAGTGACTAAGAATGTGTTTAAGGTAAAAAAAAAAAAAGTGAATGAGTTTTGCAAATTTCTTCCAAGTACTTGAGCAGTTTTTAAGGTTTGGCCAAAAACCCTGCTCGACTCAAAAATGGCCTGTACTTGTATAGCGCTTCATTTAGTCCCTATGGACCCCAAAGTGCTTTTCAATATATTCAATTATTCAGCCATTTACGCATAGTGATGACAAGCTACATTGTTGCCACTGCTGCCCTGAGGCGCTGTGACAGCGGTGAGGCTGCCAGACACTGGCGACACTGGGCCATCTGAACACAGTAATGGGTGAAGTGTCTTGCCCAAGACAGCCAGAGCTGGGGCTCGAATCAGCAACCCTCCAGTTACAGGAGAAACTTCCAAAAAGTGAGTTTAGTCCACAAGAATTCACTCTAGGGAATAGAGTTGAGCAATTCTGAAAAATATTGATCATTCAGAATAATGATTTATCTCTAAAATAATATTATGTTGTGGATAAAAAATAAAAACATTAATACTCTCATGTGAATAAATGTTGTGTCTCTTGACTTCATCAACATGTTAACGGTACTTAAGAGACCATTTAAAAAAAAACCATTTAAATTTTCTTAAGATTTTTTTGTTTGTTTCACGCATGAAAATGTCTCACCTCTTGGCGGAATTTGCCATTTTGAAGCCAAAACTTGTGCCCTGCGTGAATCGTGTAGATTTGGGGCGGGGGCAGCGAACCGTGCAAGGTGCTTGGGGGCGAGGCGCACGACACACGGCAGGCATGAAGTTTCCATGCTGCCTGACCAGAGAGGGCATCAAGGTATCACAGTGCAAGCCGCCAGAAGCTGGATTTACCGGACTGCATTTGGTGAGGGGTGGTTTTTCCACCCAAGCTAATGCTAATGTTCGCTATATATTGTTACTGAAGTAGCATGTGGTAAATTACAGAAAGGACACTGTTTATAGTGTTTCTTTCTAAAATTTGTGTAATTCGTATTTCCAGGAGGTGTGGATTGAGGTGAGAGAACTGACAACAAGGCAGAAGGTGAAGTGGTCCACCGTTCTATTAGTTCTATACTATATCCCACCCTCTGAAGCCTTTCATGACACAACAATGAACCTTGACGTGTTCTACGTTTTTAAAGCAGTCTTGGATAGTAATTATTGATTCATTAAAAGTTTTATTTAAAAAATTTAAAACATATTATAAAGCGAGCCATTTGAAATCGAAAGCGCTGAGCGTCTCGCGGTTGTAGACTATGCACTTCATCCAATGACAGCCAGGGCATCAATTCTTCCTGCGGGACAATCTGTATGGGAGAAGACGACAGGGTAAAGATCCACTATTTAATTGTGTGACATTTATGTGTCAAAGGCTTAAGAAATATGTTACAGTTATTGATAAAGTACCATTAAAACTAATAAAAAATTTGCAGAATGAGTCTGTTAGGGGAGAATGATGCCGATCTGGTTAAAAAGCTGGATGCTAGATTGAAATGCAGCTGGAACGGGTGCTGGCTAAAACTGGAGGGGAAGGTATCTCTAACAGGGCAAGAGGTGTATGCTCATCTAGTGCAGGGGTGTCAAACTCATTTCCAATTTGGGCCACGTTAAAATAAAGAATGATCTTTGAAGGGCCGGTTGTGGCAGAAAGTACCACTAAAATATTAATATATATCTGTCTCAATGAGTACATCTTTAAGTTTGAAAAAAACTTCTTAAATTAAATGATACTGAACCTCTTTTCACAATGATTTAGGTATATTCAAATAAACAGTGATTTGAGTGATAAAATATTTTTTAAGTGCACATTAATAGAAGTTAAAGATTATATTTATAGGATTTTCTAGAGTTTAGAGGGCCACATAAATAGCTATCGCGGGCAGGATTTGGCCACCGGGCCTTGACTTTGACACATGTGATGTTACAAATCTGTCCTACTTTGCGTAGGATGTACCTACTCTGAGAGGATCTTTTCCAACTTGAGATTTTCTTTTTCATTGCATTTAGATGAGAGCACCTTCAACAACAACAAAAAGGTTGGTCTTATATGAAACTACTGCCATCAAAGTCCTGTTTTTTTCTCTATTTTATGCCGTTTAAATTGTTGCATGACATTTTTATGTTGAAGATCCTCTCCATGGTGGTTTGCTATTACCACGCAGACTTGAGGATAAAGATGGTCGAGCATTTGGGGTCCTTGGAGATCCTGAAGGTTGATGCAGGTTCATTGGAGAAGGTGTTCTGTGAATTCGTTTTGAAAAACAACATCACGTACTAGCAGTGCCCAGCAGGCCAAGAAAAAGAAGGCTAAAGGAGAGAAGTTGGCAAAGCTGAGACGTGTGGCAACTGAACAAAAGCAGGCCACAGAGACAATGGTGGTCCAGGCAACAGAAAAATGAAAAAATGACCACTGAAGTGTTTTGATTGTTGATTTTCTTTTTTAAGAACCAGTGGCTTGGCATATTATTGCATCCATTCCCCTAAATTCATGAATCCAGGAGAAGATGCCCTCCAAGTTGATAAAGGTTTGAAAAATATGCTGGGCATGGCTAGAAGATAATTAAGGTAAGCTTTTTAAAAAAGGGTGTCAAACATTAAGAGCACCAGGTGCTTGCCTTTGCACTGTGTGCTCGAGAAAGCTTCTGTATGCAACAAGCGGTAAAAAAGTTCCTCCATGTCACAAATCAGAACCCGCTCATAGAGCAGCTGTCCTTATATAATCCAAATTAAAGGGTTGCAAAACAAATCTTATCCATCGAATATCTGACAGAATTTCACGTACCAGTACAACTTGTCGACTTATGATTGTACGTGGCAGCAAAACTTGATATTGTTACCTATAGGCCTTTCTTGGTATTGCAGTTTCAAAAGTCAAACCTAATCTGCAATCATTCATGCAATCACTTTGACCCTGTGAATGTATCCACACTACAGATTACCTCCCCCATCGTCCCATATACCCACATAAAAAAAATTCAGGCTCAGGATTTTTTTTGTTTGTTTTCTTTGCCCCCCAAAAAAACCTAAAACAAAATCTTGGCTGTCAATCATGACAGAAGAATAAACAAGTGTTGTCCCTATATGTCCCCCGCTCCCTCCGCCTCCATCAGAGGCCACGTTGCCTGTCGCACACCCTTCTCACTGTTTTCACCCCTGACCTATTTGCATGCCTATTATTTATTTATTTATTTTTTTTTGCAATACAATAGCATTGTTAGCTTTGGTGCAAAGAGAATTTAACAGTTAAAGTAACTCTTTATTAATGCTTGGCCAGAAGCTCCCTTATCCTGAGGAAGTCTGAACAAGGTCAGACTTCCTGTGGAGTTGCCTCCAGAAAGTATGGTCACCAGAAGCCACTCTTGGGTGAGAGCTGAAAAACATTCCACAAGCTGATAAAAGGTCTTATCCCAAAAAATCTAACTAGAAAAGACCTGCCTTCAAATATCCTGAATATCCAGAACATGTGGAAACAACTCATGTTTAAACTGTACAGAGAAAATACTCTGTACTGCACAGAACTATTAATTACTTTGAGTACTGTATCTTTTGAAGCTGCAGTATAAGCAGGATTCCTTCGATTGCCTGGGAGAGTGGGATTAATGTAACAAAAACTTCAAAAAGAACCATGCTAATCCCAATTAAAATATTCAACTTTCACATCAAAGTCGACAGAAAACATGAGCCACGATGAAATGCATAAAAGCTTGACTTTCCTTTATTTAAAAAAAAGTTACAATAAATTTCAACATAAATTTGGCTCTGTTTATTTAAAACATGATTTATTGAAATGTATATTAATGACCAAAATTTAATCAGTTTTTTCTACAAAATCCACAATCCTGTTCTTGTTAATATTACACATATCCCAAGCAATGACCACACACACACACAACACTTTATCGAAAAGCAAAATGTTTTACATTAGAAAAATTTAACTATAGCCAACAATATTTTAGAACATTAAGAATTAGACATTTTGGGCTCTGCCCACAATATCACTCAAATAACAGTTTTTGATCATTTTCTCATAAGTTTTGTACATACTGTATAGGTGGGGAAAATTGTCTGCATGGTTTTTAACTGTTTTTAAGTTAAACAACAACAACAACAAAAACACTGTAAATATTGATAATCTGCCAAAGCACACTGAATGTGATATCATATAAAAGGCACATTCTGCACATTAGTTTTCTATGCTCCAGCAGTAATGCATCAGTGGGTTTTTTTGTCTTCATTTTTCTTACATACACTATTAGTGTATAACATAAATTAACTATTAAATCGCCAGAGGGCACTTATCCTCAATGTCGTCATTTCCTTTTGCATTTTAAATACACTCCTTATGTTAAAGGTTAAACCATATCAGACTGAGGTACTTAAATACTCACATTCTTCAGTGTGTGAAAGTGAATGAATAACGGAATTGTAAAGCGCTTTGAGGGTCTCAAATTTGCTGTATAAATGCAATACATTATGAGTGAATCATCAGAGCTGAGCAGTTGAAACAGGTTTATCCTTTAGGCGACATGAATGAGTTGAAGGGACGTTTCTGAGTTGTTTCTAAGAGACAAATAACACCAGGATTCTTTGTTACGTAGCTAACCGCTGGTAAATGTACAGGGGTGGGTCTAGCAGAGTTTTGCCAGGGGGCCAGGTGGAGGATGAACAGGGAAAGGGGGGCACAAATAACTACTTTTTCTTTTTTATTCCCATTTAAATCATCATGTGTAGCTTTTAATAGATAATTATCTGAATCTTATGGCCATCTTATGTTAAATTAATAGAACATTTATAGAAATCCATTATTACTAAATATTAAGTCTAATGTTTAGCTGCCTTAGTAAGCTATAGTCCTTTTTTCTTTGGGAAGCTACCATCTTTGCAGTCTGCAATTCTGTCAAATAAAAATGTTGTATCTATCCAATCATTGTAGAAAAGTAACTGATTTGTATTTTTTTTTTTTGCATTATATTAAAGTGATTACGTCTATTAAGCATCTTGAGGCAGAGGGTGGGGGGCTTTCTGTATTGTAATATTCAAAATGCCTGGGAGGATTTCTTTTGTTCCGGTCCAGCCCTGATTACAACCAATGGAAAGAAAATAAATCAAAGTGGCGTGCACTTCCATTCATAACAAATTTCATCTGGAATCATTGCTGCGAACCTTTTAAAGTATAGAATGCTTGTCCCCCCCCCCCTTCAGCCTGTCCGGGGAACGAGTCAAACTTAAAGCTTAAAGGGAAATTCTGTTTTGTATTTTTCAACCTGGACCTTTTTTTATTTTAGAGATGTTTATGATTTTTCACTTACCTGGAGAAGTTTGGAGGGAGTTTGAGCCGTTGAGCCGTTCAGCAGTATTTATACATCCAGTCCTAATCAGCTGGATCCGCAGAACAGGAGTTCCCAGGGGCAGTCCAAATGCAGCTTGTAATAAGGTTAAATCTGCCCCAAACGCCTTGATTTTATCATGTTTATATTCTCCTTGGACTAATGAACGCCTCAGAAGTGCTTCTTGATTGTCTTCTGGGCCGATTTGGGGGCTTAACAATTAAAAAAAAACTGACAAGTCTGCGGATGTCTCGGCAGATTTGTCACCGTCATTCCAAGACTGGATTTATAAATACTTCTAAATGGCTCAAACTGTCTCCAAACTTCTCAGGGTGAGTGAAAAGCATAAAAATAGCTGAAAATAAGGTCCAGATTGAGACTGGAAATAAGGTAAAGGCCTCATTTAATGTTTCAGAATTTCACCATCAGTTGCCTCTACATTTTTATTTCATTTTGGGTGTTAATCGTGCACTTACTGGACCAAAATGTTTTGCTGTGGTGGTGATAAGAGTACGTCTAAGAAGTCTCTGCTTCACCAGCAGTGGGGGAGGGAATGGGGTTGACAATAGCTAAAGATCACTGTAATAGGAATACAGTGGGGCAAAAAGTATTTGGCATCCACCGATTGTGCAAATTTTACAACTTAAAAAGATGAGAGAGGTCTGTAATTTTCATCATAGGTTTAGTTTAACTGTCAGAGATTGAATGTAAAAAGATTCAGGAAATGTAACAGATTTTTAAAGGTCTCCTTTACTGAAATTAAAAAAGAAAACAAATTCTTCAATACAATCAGTCACTCTGAATATAAGCATGCCGCATGTGAATATTTTCTGTAAACTTAATTTTCTAAATCACTTACAGAACATTTATATGGCAAAATTCACCCAGTTCTGAAAAAGCCCAACATTGGAACGTCAGCCCTACATTGGAACGCAGAACCGCCCAGCGCCATCTCACTCCGCCTCCTAGGAGGTTTGTTTTGGTCAGGTAGCTTAGCGTTAGCTGTAGCTGTGAGAAGCTAACAGTAGTAGGCAACTGTACAACACGGCAAGCCCCAAAATCTTGTTGAGTCTCCACGCCCACTCCCACACTGAACTGGCATAAACTGAAATAGACTGGGAATTTTTCTTTCTTTTTTTTTTTTTGACAGAAACTGACTCAGACAACATTCTTTCATATCTTAGAACACAAGAAGATTTATACAAAAAACAGTAAATGAGACCTTTAAAGAATTCATTTTATCATGATGCAGAAAATAAGTATTTAGCACCTACAAAAACTAAGAATTCTGACCCTTCGAGACCTTTTGCTTCCACTTGTTACATGAATTAATGGTACCTGTTTGAACTCATCTGTATAAAAGACACCTGTCCACATCACCAAACAGACTCCAATCTCCACCATGGACAAGACTAGAGAGCTATCCAAGAACATGACTGTACAACTACACAAGGCTGGGATGAGGTAGGCTACAATAGGCAAGTAGGAGGAAACAGCCAAGAATGACACAGGGGAACTAGTGAATAACTCGAAGAGAGCTGGGACCACGGTAATAAAGGTTATTATTAACAACATACACTGACTTCATGAATTAAAATCCTGCAGCGCTCAAAAGGTCCCCATGTTTAAGCCATTACAAGTCCAGGCTGTCTAAAGTTTGCCAGAGGCCATCTGGATGATCAACAGGAAGATTAAGAGAATGTCATGTGGTCAGATGAGACCAAAATAGAAGGTTTCAGCATAAATGTCACTAGCTGTATTTGGAGGGTAAGAATGCTGCGTTGCTTCCAAAGAACGCCATACCCACTATGAAGCATGGGGGTGGAAACATTATGCTTAGGGTCTTACTTTTCTGTAAAGAGGACAGGACGACTCATGCGTGTTAAGGAGAAATAAATGGGGCCATGTATCGCGAGACATTAGACAAAAACCTCCTTCCATAGATGAAAGCATTGAAGATGAAACTTGGCTGGGTCTTCCCCCATGATAATGATCCCAAACACGCCACCCAGGCAACAACAAAGTGGCTACATAAAATGATTTAAAGGTTCTGCAGTGGCCTAGCCAGTTAGATCTTCTGGGGACGGAGTTGAAAATCTGTGTTGCCCAGTGACAGCTCCAAAAGAACACTACTCTTGAGAAGATTTGCATGAAAGAATGGGATAAAATGCAGTGTGTGCAAACCTGGGGAAGACCTACAGGAAACATTTGACCTCTGTAATTGCCAGCCAAGGTCACATTACAAAGTAATGAGGGTAACTTTTGTCATGACCAAATACTATCCCTTTTATTCAAGTAAATTCTTGAAAAATCATAAAACGTGATTTTTGGTTTGTTTTCTTTCTTACATTCGTTCTCTCATAGCTGACGTGTCCCTATGATGAAAATTAGAGAGACAACTTGCTAAATTGAGATTTGCTAAATACTTTTTTGCCCCAGATAGTTACATTTATGGTTATAACATAAATAAATGTGGAATAGATCATAAGTGATTGCAATAAAATAAACCGAAATTATATTGGATTTTCTGCTAGATGCAACAGTTGCATTAATTTTTAGTAAATATATGACTTATGCAGATAAAGAAGAGAAACAACCAACTCAAAAAGGAGAAATTTCTCTTTAGAGTGGATTACTCCAAGCGTATTTCAATGTTGTCCTGTATATCATCAGTGCGTTCAAAAAAAAATTTTTTTAAAGCATGAATTTCCAGTTTTGCAACAAAGTGCAGCTTTATTTCAGACTTTAAGTAAGAATTCTCATGAATGTAATGAAAAGATAATCATAGAAAAAAAATCATACTAGATGAAAAAAACCCCATCACTACCAGGAAATTGTGTACATAGGTTTTGTGAACAGCCATGTCGCTAACAATGAGGTCCAGGCTTCTTATAGTCTGTCCAATAATTTACCAATTGTTCTGAAGATTCAAGAACGTATGTTATAATTTTAGAAAATTCACAGCGATCAAATTTTATATTATACTCCTTAAACTGTGAGGGATCCGGTGGAGGTGTGAGTGAAAGTCCAAGTTTTCCCATACACAGGCCAATATAAGCATCTTCAATATTAAAAGGCTTTATAGATTTTGATACCTCCACAAATTTCACAGGAAGATCATTGGAAAAGATGTATCCCATTCCCATAGGGTATTTTGGATACTGGGAATCGGGGTAAAGCTCCTTGGGAACGTACCACTTGGAGTCTTTTGACCTGATAACAGCAACATTCCCTTTAATATTTCCTGTCAGATACCTTTTGTGCGGGATACCTGGCTTTTTCAGCATGATCACCAGGTTATCGATGTTTAGGAAAATGTCAGAGTCTACCTTCATGGCATATACAGCTGTAGGGCAGCGTGTAGCCAACCAGTCCATGATCACCATGGTTTTAATGGTCAAGTTGAGATATGTGTCAATGAAGTTACTCTGGATCAAATCATGGTGCTGCTGATTCTCCTGTTTGAGCCTCTCAACATCAACTCCTCCATTGAGACCCAGGATGAACAAAGTGAGTATCACTTTACCCTGTACCACGCGGTCTTTGCCCCATGTCTTTCGGATTACTTCCCGAGCATAAAAGTTATTTGGTTCCACTGGGACCATCAGGACTAGGAAAAGTGTGTTGTTTTTGCAAACTTCAGCATTATCCATGATAAACTGGTAGTTGTGCGGATAAGCTTCATGGTAATGAAGACCTTTGGGTTCCAGAGGAGAGAGTTCTGTGTCTTCCTTAGTTTTGTTTAGTTTAGCTCTGTGCTTTGGATGGACTAGGTAAGAGGGTGCCTTAATCCCAGGAGTTTGGACAAGAAACAAGTTGTAGCACTTTTGGAGAGAAAAACGTTCCAGCAGTGTTTGTATGCTGTTACACTGGGCGTATAAGCAAAAAACACTTAGTATGCAGAAAAGAAGCAGGAAGTAGAACCGGAAGCGAAACAAAGACTTCTTCTCATGACATGACCCAGCAAGAGGTTTTCTGAAAAAAAAAAGAAAGAAAAAAGTTAACTGGTTAGCATATTTGTCAGAGGTGTGGACTCAAGTCACATAATTTGGATTTGAGTTAGACTAATGTCAGTAATTTTGTGACTTTAGAACTGACAAAAAATTTCAAAGAATTGTTAACATATCACATTACATGGAGGGCGAGATATAGACAAAAAGCTGTGTCACCGGGAACTTTTTTTTTGATCTACATTCTAAATTCTACCACAGTGGGCAGGGCCAGGAAGCATGGAGGGGCATGGCCAAGTGTGGAGGATCAGCGAGAGGGGGGAGGCAGGGGTATGGTCTGGAAGACAGTCACGGATGAACCAACTTGAACTGGGGCCGCCGAGCTTCATTCAGTCTCTATTTACCTGCGGTAAGGGGAGAAATTAGGTATCTTCTCCATCATCCATCAGTGGTAAACAGAGGCTTTATAGAGTGCAGCAGCGAAACGCCAAATCAGTTCGAGCCGTTGGCTCAGGGAGCTGATTCTGCGCTGCCTGAAGCCGGCAGCATGTATAGCAAACAAGCACAGAGAGCCTAGTGCTAGCATCAATGCTAACTAGCTTCGGAGGGAACTACATCAGCTTTTGTTTCTTTATTCACAGTTTGTCTAAACATATAGGTTATAACTTATGGCTTTAAACCACTTTGACCTTGTGGTCCTTCAAAGTGCGATATATGGCTTTCAGCTTTCTCTGTTTCTCTCAGCATGCTTCTGTGCGCACATAGCACACAAGATAAGCAATTTCAACTCGTCACAGGGTGGGGCGAGTGTGTCTGAAATGGAGGGCATCTCTGTGAGACCATGCCTGTGTTGTAGACAATGGAAAAGATGTACCGCTCTCAGCCAACCACAAAATTCAAATGCAGTAGCCACACATTGACCATGAGCAACAGCACTAAGATGTTTTTAGACCAAAAAATTTAGAGTTTAACAAGATTACACAAAAATAAAAATAGAATGCCCTAAAGGATTGCATCAGTAAAGACCCATTTATACAGTTTATAAACAAAAAAAAATCTTTTGGGGGGTTTAGTAACACTAGGACTGCCACAAACTGTTATTTTGATCATTGACTAATCGTCTAATAGTTTGCCGATTGGTTGCTAATTGGTTCACCGATAAATTGTATCTTATCGCAGAAGCTGCTCAATTCAATTCAATTCAGTTTATTTATATAGCGCCATTTCACAACAGATGTCATCTCAAGGCACTTTACAAAAAGAGTTATTACAATACAATGTTTAGTGTAGAAATTACAGAACCGCAGAAGATTGCGTCGTGGAATTCTCAGCAATCCCTCATACTGAGCAAGCATGCAGCGACAGTGGGAAGGAAAAACTCCCTTTTAACAGGAAGAAACCTCCGGCAGAACCAGGCTCAGCACAAGCGGTTATCTGCCGCGACCGTCTGTGGCTTGGAGAATACACAACAGAGACACAGAAAGAGCAACAGAACCGATGCACAAGTTTGTTGCAGGACGTGGAGAATTTTCCGTCACTGCAATGCCATCTTAGTCAGGGTCGTCAAGCAGGGCTAATCCGGAGCACCTACTATAATAGAAAACAGGTTAGTGCTTGAATTGACAGCACATCATGCAGTTGGGGAGAAGTAGGAGAGAAAGTAGGAACAGACCCTAATAATGTCCTCCAACAGCCTAGCCTAAAGCAGCATAGCTACTAACATTAACCTGTCTCCTAGCTACTAGGAGACCTGGCTACCAACACTCTGTCTGAGTCCTCCTGACCCGTGGACAGTGTAGGGCCGGTAACGGCCCCCGTCATGCCGGGGTCTTCTCGGAGTCGGGTTGTTTGAGAATGCAGCCCAAAGTGGGTGGTAAACTCCATCTAAGGCTAAATACCGGCACGAGACCGATAGTCGACAACTATCTTAAGGAAAAATAGACAGAACTGAGAGGACAGAGTTGAAGAGGGCGAGAAACGTTTAAGAGATAAACGGGTGGGGTCCGCACAGTCTGCCCGGGGGATTCAACCCGGCAGGTAATGGGCGGCCGCACTGTGCGGGAGGATCCCCTTGAGGGACCTCTCTCCGGCGCTGGCTGGCCCCTGTGGGGCACATTTCTTCCGCGGCGGTAAGCCGCGACCGGCTCCGGATCTTTACCTGGCTTACATTAATCTATCTCTACCTAGCTACTCTACCTCTTCCTATCTCTTCCTAACTTTTGACACTCTGCCTGACTACTAACATTAATCTGTTAGTAGTCTAAAGTTTTTAGCCTAGTTTTAAAGATAGACAAATTGTCTGCTTCACGAACCAACCCTGGGAGCCGGTTCCATAGGAGGGGAGCCTGATAGCTGAAAGATCTGCCACCCATTCTACTTTTAGAAATCCTAGGAACTACCAGTAAACCTGCAGTCTGAGAGCGAAGGTCTCTGTTAGGAACATATGGAACAATCAGGTCTCTTATGTATGATGGAGCTAGATTATTAAGGGCTTTATATGTCAGAAGGAGGATCTTGAATTCTATTCTAGATTTTACTGGGAGCCAGTGAAGAGAAGCTAAAACAGGGGAAATGTGATCTCTTCTTTTAATATTCATCAGAATCCTAGCAGCAGCATTTTGAACTAACTGAAGACTTTTAATTGTATTCTGTGGACTACCTGATAATAGACAGTTACAGTAATCCAGCCTTGAAGTAACAAAGGCATGGACTAGTTTTTCAGCATCATTCCTGGACAGGATGGTTCTAATTTTTGCAATATTCCTAAGGTGAAAAAAGGAAATCCTACAGACTTCTTTAATGTAAGTTCTAAATGACATATCTTGGTCAAAAATGACACCGAGGTTTTTTGCTTTATTACTGGAGGCTAATTTAATGCCGTCCAGGTGAAGGGGCTGACTAAGTAGTTTCTTTTTCAGAGCTTCTGGTCCAAAGACGACAACTTCTGTTTTATCAGAATTTAGAAGCAAGAAGTTTAGAGTCATCCAAGTTTTTATGTCTTCCAGACATGCCTGTAGTCTACCTAACTGATTGGATTCATCAGGATTTATGGATAGATATAGCTGTGTATCATCTGCGTAACTATGGAATTTTATCCCATGCTGCCTAATTATTTTACCAATAGGAAGCATATATATAGTAAAGAGAATCGGCCCAAGCACTGAACCCTGTGGTACTCCGCAAGTAACTATTGAGGTTGAGGAAGATCTATTGTTTACCTGAACAAACTGAAATCTGTTAGACAAATAAGATTTAAACCAACCTAGTGCTGTTCCTATTATACCGACACTTTGAAGCCTTTCTATGAGAATATTGTGGTCAACAGTGTCAAAGGCAGCACTGAGATCTAACAGGACCAGAATGGTCACCAGTCCATTGTCTGAGGCTATGAGAATATCATTAGTAACCTTCACCAGAGCTGTTTCAGTGCTGTGATGAGCTCTAAAGCCTGACTGAAACTTCTCAAACAGCTCATTATTGTTTAAATGCTCACATATCTGGTGTGCAACTATTTTCTCAAGAATTTTAGATAAGAAGGGAAGATTAGATATCGGTCTATAGTTAATTAAGTCGTTTTGATCAAGAGAGGGTTTCTTAAGTAGAGGTTTAATTACAGCAATCTTAAACTCCTGTGGTACATATCCATTGACTAAGGATAGATTCATTATATTTAAAATTGGAGCAGCGATCAGAGGGAAAACTTCTTTTAAGAGTTTAGTTGGGATTGGGTCTAAAACGCAAGTTTTAGAAGCTCAAATATATGAATCATTAGCTTCCAGCTAGAAGTGTTTTCTTTAAGTTTTATTTGCCATCTATAATACTAACAGGTAAAATGATCACTTATTCAACATTTCAGAAATAATTATTTTAAAAAAAATTGTTACAACAAACACATGACATGCTATAAGGGCATTAAAATCACAGTCACTACTGTTAATGTTACAGATATCAATACAAGTAATTAATAACATTTTCCGTTTAAAAAACTCTCACTTTGTTCAGCCTTTTCATAGTTTTTGCGACCATGAGATCAACGGGATATTGGGATGCTGCCATAAACAGCGAAAAATGAGGTAGCTATGTGCACTCTACAATTGTCGCGACCATTCACCTATGCTTTGATGTCTTGTTGACAGCAGCAGCGCTACACTGTCTGCTTTAAACAGAACCAGCCACCATCCAGGCGCTGCTGACATAAGAGAAAAGCTGCGATAAATATAAGCAGTAAGCGGTACAGCCGCAGTTTTAAGAGAAAAACGAAGCTTTTAAAAAAAATAAATAAAATAACGTCGACAAATACATTTATTGTCGACAATTCTGGTTGTCACTGACATTGTTGTGACGAATCAACTAATCGTGACAGCCCTACTTTAAACAACAAACAAAAATGATGCTTAGTGATCTGCATTTGCCATACCTCGGTCTAATAACTGCCAGCATGAATAACACGATCTTAATGTATTTACGCTTATCCTGAGCCCGCTATTTCAGGTAGGATTTGAACCATTAAAACTTGCCTACTCATAAAAAAACACGTACCTTTGGCCAGGTCGTAAACTTACCAGAAGTATAATTAAGAATCTATAATAATTAGGCTATGTTAAAAAATAACTGTACTAAGAGAATATACAACCTAGTTCAAAAAACAGCTTCAGGTGGTGAAGAATTTTTTAAAATCTAAACCAAAAGTGCTTGGCTTAGAAATATTTCTGAATCTCTTTCTCTCTTTCTCCCTTTCTCTCAAAAAAACAAAACGTCTTCCTGTCATTGTACACACACGTTTTCTTGGAATAACCACAGGAAGTTACCACAACCCCACCCTCACAAATGTAGCTTCATTTCGCAGTTCTAAGAGTCCTAAAGAAGGAAAAGATTAGTTAAATGTTTAGTCTGTATAAGGTGAGAGATATTCTGGTATGAAAATGAATTTCTGGGGGGGGGTGTTATGTACAGTTTTTTTGTTGTTGTTTTTTTTACAGAACTAAAAAAAGATTAATGGCTTGTAAGGAAAGTTGTTTTGTCTAGTATTTAGCATATGTGATTGATAGACATAGTATTATTCTATTTATATAATTCAATCTAAGAAAATGCTTTAGCAACAATTTTGCTTCTGGTCATTTATTCTACAGCAGCAAACAAAAGTGCTTAAAATCAACACTTGGTTTACTTATGTAGCTAAATGAAAAAAATAAAAAAACATTTTTACGAAAGCTGTAAAATCAACACCCATTTGCAAAATCTGACGGGATAAATAGATAACCAATAGCCTCAACTGCGACGTGTCATTAATCAAAAATCGCCTGCAAAAGGGTGTAAACTCGGGGTTAAAAAATAACCAGTAAATTCAAAGCTTACTTATATAAAGGAGTAAGCCCTTGCAGGTCATCGGCAAACATTTCCAGACAGTCGTCTTGATCCATGCAAATATGCGGAAAACGGAACCAAGGACATAGACTGACAGAACGCCAGACGCGTGGGGACCAACAGAACCCAGATGGTGCTAACCGAGAAAGTGCAGTGTCAGAGTCCGCTGGAGTGACTGCTCGCTGCGCACTTTAGCTTCTTTAGTGGGGTAGGCTACTTCACTTCAGAGTTAGAGTAGGCTATGACCCCTTTGAAGTCTGATAATGTTTTTAGCTGCATTACTCGATCGCTGTCACCAACTGATAGGAAGAGGCTGTCAGGGCTATCCCCCACCCATCCACCCAGCATTTTTCCCCCTAATGTTCACTGAGCGTGACCATAAACTGCCTGACACAGGAACCCCCTACCTTTTTCTATTTGTATAAAACACAAACGTGTAGTCTGTTTACACAAACCTTAGAACAGCGGAGTATTAAGCCCATTGTTAACAAAAGAAAATATTTTGTAGTAAATATCCGGCCAAAAAATTTCAGAAATTAAAGTCATATATTTTCCATTAAAAACTGGGAAATTCTATGATGTCAAAAAGTAGTAAAATTACGAGTAAAAACTAAGAATTTCCTGACAAAAGTCGGAAATTCTCTGTCACAAAAGTCGTAAGATTACAAGTTAAAAGACAAATATTTTGAAATTAATTTCAGATATTTATAGGGTAAAAAATGTATTAATTAATTCTTTGAGTAAAACTTTTTAAAAAATCCTATAATTAAAGACATTTTTGATATCTACAATAAGACATTTCGGACATTAGCCTATAAAGTCAAATAAATTGCTTGATGATAGAAATGATAGACATTTCTTAGTTGTTGTTTTTTTCGTGCAAATCTTTTAGTTTTCTACATCAGAGAATTACGATTTTTTTTTTCCCGTAGAAAATATTTGAAATTAATCTCAGCAATTTAAAAAAACATTTTTACTTGTGATTTTACTAATTTTTGACATCAGAGAATTTCTGAGTTTTTTCTGGAAAATATATGACTTTAATCTCAGAATGACTGAGTTTTCTAGGACGGAAATGTACTCCAAAATATTTTTCTTTTATTTACAATGGCCCTAATACTCTACCTTAGGCTAAATTAGATTACACAAAAAGAAAAAAAGCTGCAAGAAGCGATTAATCCAAACCTCATTAGGGTTATAATAAATTATAATAGCTCGAATGTGTCCAAAGAGTTCAATGACCTTTCATTAGAATAATGGAATCATGGAACTGATCTTTTTTGTGGGTTTCCAATTACACAGTATACAGTGTAATTGGATCCTAATTAAAGAACAGGATAATCAAAAGTTATTTTTTGTGAAATGCAACGGTGGCAGTACAATGATCTGTTGTTGCTTTACGTCAGATTTTTCAACATTGCAGTGAGTCCAAGGATACGTCCAAATAAATAAAAAAACAATGGCTTCTGTCAATCAGTTTCCTTTCTTTTCATGACTACATTGTAGATTCTCTATTAAGGACACCAAACCTATGAATGGTCAAACTTGATCAAAGAAGATCTGACGGTGTTGAGAAAGACAAGTACAATATGTATATAAGCTTGGTTTGTTGAGGTCAGCAGACCACAGCGGGCTGCAGAAAACGCTAATTTTGCGGAGAAGACACTTCATCCTGATCATTTTCAATATATTATTTAATTATTGTGACTAAAATGTGAGTTTGAATTTTTTTTACAGCTTCAGGTCTAACATCCACTTATGCTCTTAGTGGTTTTTTCTTTTAATATAATCAGTATCATTCCACTGTTTTAAAATTTTTTTTAAATGTACAAACATTTTAACATTTTTTTACTGAGATTCATGTTCCGTCCAATAAAGACTTGCATTCAAAGTGGGCACTATATCAACAAGTAGCTAACAGTTTAACTCATATTTCTTTAATGCAAGGTGTTTATGCCGTGCCACCTGCTTCATGCATATATGCAGATAGCAAAGGACTGTGCCTGTATTCCAGGGGGCAATGTGGGCATACACTTTATTTATGGCTCATTTCTAGGGCATTTTTCAGCCATGCAGCACATTTTGCGACTGGTTTGTCTTCACATGTTGCATTTGTTGTGCATGGCCCCTGTCATGAAGCATAGGTGGCTACAAAACTGTTACTTATAAATATGACACCTAGGTTTATACCCCACTTTCCTAAAGGAACTCAAAACAATATACATAATTTCCCACCGGTATCAGTGAAGTGTGTTGTATTAAGTTTAAAGGACGGGCAATAAACTAGTGAAATATCACTTTTCTGCACAGAAATCATGTTTATCATACGAAGGTCACATTTTGGGTTAATTTGAGTCGGATTCTGATCCGAGAATTCGTATCTTGATAAGATGTGTTCCATTAACTAGGAACGCTGTTACAATTAGTCAAAACAATAGACTCCCCACCACCACCGCCACCACTGTGGCAGTGAACCGTGGCCAAAGAGTAGACCAAGGAATCAGGGGGAAAAGAGATTCCTGGAAAGAACAGCTGTGAATATTATGTCTATAAATCCATATTGCTTGGAAACCCTGACACTCCATGTCACCTCTACTACCAAAAAAGGAAAACAATCCCAGAGCCAGCTTGTGTTCTTTAGTTAAAAAATGAAAGATGTACAAGTACAAAAAAACAATGCATGAGCCGTATCATTAAGTCCTTTATCAAATAACATAGCAGGTGGCATTAAAGGAGGTCAAAAACTGTGCAGCTTCACCCCTCATCTTATCAGGAATATTTATTTGCTCTCTCTAGGTCCAGCCATTTCTACTACTAAACACATCTTAATCATCCATTCAAATAGTTCACACAAAGTTAAATTGATCAAATTCCTTATATAATTTTTGCATGTTTCCAAACACATATTTCAATAATTTCAAACCAATAAATATTAAACAGGTTATGCATGCAGTCCTCAATATCAGTTTAGGTTTCTAAAATGTCCATATGAGGTGCTGATGTAAATTGGCTTTTATATTTTATTATTATGTCAGATGTGATGATGGGGGAGAAAACAATGCGGTGTGCTTGTTCATGAACATCTACCTTGAACTGCAACGGGGAAGTGCCATATGCGGTCGAAGTGTACATAACCAGCGGATAGAGAGGCTCTGGGGGGATCTCTGGCGAGGTCTGACTAATGTGTACCATCAGCTCCTTTCTTTTTTGGAAGAAGAGAGCATCATTGTATGCACGAATGAGACACACATTTTCTCATTATGTTTACCTGCCAGTAATAAACAGACATAAAAATGTTCAGACAGCAATGGAATAACCATGGCTTGCGCACTGAAGGCCACCGCACTCCAAGGCATATATTTGTGGAAGGGTGTCTTCAGAGGAGAACAGCGGCACTCACGGCCCTGGCAGAAATCTTTGGAGACAGCATTGCAGCACCATCAAACCAGGAACTACCTTTATTAAACTGGGAAGACAGGATAAATGTACCCCCCAACCAGTTTGTTCCAACACGGGCTCAGATGGAACAGCTCCAACAAATTGATTCGGCACCGGAGCCCCCTGGCAGCCTTTGTATTGACAAGCTCCGGAGTGTCATTTTGGAGGAGTAATCACCAAAGACACTGTGAGAATGCCTGGTATCCCACATGAGATTGATGGCAAAATCTGTCTCACCAACCATAGTATCATTTGCAATTTACGATTCTCAATTTTTTTTTAAATTGCTTTTACAGTACTGAGCCCTATGGCTTTTTTAGACAACCCTATGATCATTGGTTTATTCATTAAATATTGTACTGTAAATCTTATTTTTAAAGACAAAAGTGATACAATTTTATTGTTTAGGGATTAATGGTCAAATTGAAATAATTTACTCACAATAATAGTGTAAGAGTATTGTTTAAATAACGAATGATTAGTAAGAGAGGTTGGCTGTCATCTAGTGACTTTTTATAGTTACTGCATAATGACGACTGACACAAAGCTCCAGATAGCTCATAATAGAGAATCTACAATGTAGTCATGAAAAGAAAGGAAACTGATTGAATGAAAAGGTGTGTCCAAACTTTTAGTCTGAATTTAACATTAGTTAATTTCCTTTTATATATATATTAGCAGATGACAAAACGGGTTATCTGCAGCCTGCTCTGATCTGCTGAGTTCCCCCTTTTCCTTCTTTTTGTAATGGATCATGCCAAAGTTTTGTCAACCAATCAGCAGCGACATAACCCAACTCGTGAAGTACATCTTTTTTGCACGTCCTTGTTTGTTTGCGTTGTATACGTGTTTTTTTCGCATCAAATATCTTCACGCGAAAAGTATGTGTTGGATACGTGTTGTTTGCGCGTTGTGTACATGTTGTTTACGTGTTGTTAAAGAAACATGAAATTTCACGTGTTTATGTCCCTCCTGGCTTTCCATAATATATCCTGCGTGTCACGTGCGCATGGCACAGCTTGAGTTTTGTGTGCAACCTGAAATAGAATCAATCCTTTCTTTTGACGTGCGCGCCGAGCGTAGGTCTTGTCTCCCAGAAGAAATACATTTAACTTCGCCTTTGCAGCGTGCATGTGTGGCAGCCTGCCACTGGCAGGTCTTGTGTTGCGCAGCACTGTGGTTACGCATACGCGACAAATATCCCACCTTCCTAAACCTTCAAACTCTCTGTTTCTATACTCACAAAACTATCTCCAAACTATATAAACACTAACCAAACTCTCCTATCACAACTATTAAAACTCTGTCCAAACTCCTGCAAACTGACTGCAACTCTCCAACACAAACCCACATTTTGAATGGAGCCTGAGTGATTTATATTGCTGTCAAACCACTCAGCAAACTCCGAACCACTTCCCGAAGCAGTCATGTGGTACAGGCAGGCAGCGGGGCTTCAGACATACTCATTTTCGGCTCCTCCCTAACCGAAGCAGGCCTCGATATGCGCTTTGTGGAAACGCCCCCTCCACTGCTTGACACACGCTTCGTAGCCTTGGCTCACATCATAACATCACTACCCTTCGCTGACGGAGGAAGGCCCGAGTATGGTGTGAATTGGCTTTCTTTAGTATAATGGCGCAATTCATAACAAAATTAGCGTATTTCTTAACAAAATTAGCGTAAAACAGGTTGGGAAGAGGGTAAAATGATAAAGTGGGGGGTAAAACAGCTATCACAAGCACAGGAATTTTGTAACAGGGCGTATACAATCACTTATTTTAGTCACATTACCAAAATTTGTTCTCTCTTTCACCAAACCTTCTCTCCGTTTTTTCTTCCTACACTTGCTTCTCTCATCTGCGCCCTCTTGCTTCTGAGCACTACGCTCTCTCAGTTCTCCAGGTGCACTTTCTGTTCTGGATCTTCCAGCAATGACGTCCCAAATCCAGACTAGATTCAACAATGCATGATTTTACTTCCCGTGTTTCTGGTCTGCTTTAACTGGTAAATAAAAAAGAAAAAGTTGGTGAGGATCTGGCTGGAATAACGTGATCCTTCCACGCGCTTCGTCCAGCTGGGGAAACCCCGACCCTGAGGTGAAAAAGAAGGGCCTGCTCACTCCTCAAAGCATGAAGGAGGCTTGAGCTTCAGTGCAGGGCCCTCCTCCGGGGATGGCAGAGGGAGAGCAATGCTGACTTCATGACAGTCACAGAATTACTAGTACTCTGTCCCCTGATTGGTTGTCGCGGTGCGATTTGACGCTGGCTGTTCAGATTTTTTCCAACTCGAGCAGTAGACGCGATGAACACGAATGCACAAAATGCACCACATAAAAGGCAGGGCAAATTTTCCATCGCATCTGTAGCGCGAATTGTTCGCGCAAATCAGGCAGAAAAGCTTTTTAGCGACGCAAATCTGCTTCTGACGTGTTGCGGGACTGTTTATGTGGTGCAGACAGGAAAGCGGTACTCTCATGATGATAGTTTAATAAAATATAACCAAAATGCGACCCTTCAGGACATGGCAGATGAAAATAACTACACCTAATTAAACAATGAAAAACTGGATGTAGGGAAGAAACTAAAAACATATAAACAGATTAGCCTGCACAGAGGAACGTAAATAATGTTTGTTTTTTTATAAACCAGGGAAGCAAACAGAATGGAAACAGAAACACAAGATACGACACCAAACTCAAAACCGGACAATGAATGAAAGAGCAAGATACAACTAAAATACCAGAACCACAAGAAAATAATCAAACACAAACCAAAACAACCCAGGACTGACATTTACAAAAGGAATACCATTTGACTGCTTTTTAATAAGACTCAATGGTGTTTTAAAACAGAAAGTGTTTAGAAAAATATTAGTACATGTGTGCAACCATTTTGTTTTGAGCTTTTCAATAACTAAAAAACAAATTATATAAATTAAGATGTGTGTAGTGAAATATGTTTGTCACAATCAAAGTACGGTGGGCCTGAAGGGTCACAGCACGCAACGTAAGAAAACACATACAAAAAGAAAAACACAAGCAAATTTAGAAAAACTACACGACACATTAAAAATGCGCTGCAAATTAAGAAAACACATGCAAAAAGACAAACACCAGCAAATTTAGAAAAACGACACAACACATAAAAAAATGCACTGCAAATACACACAACACATAAAAAAGCAAATTTAGAAAAACAAAATAGACGACAAATAAAATGGACGGCAACACAACAGAAGTGGCTGCGCAGTATGTTAGCACTGTTGCCTTGCAGCAGGAAGGTTATGGGTTTGTATCCTGGCACAGGGCCTTTCTGCATGGAGTTTGCATGTTCTCCCCGTGCATGCTTGGGTTCCCTCCGGGTACTCCGGCTTCCTCCCACAGTCCAAAAACATGACCGTTAGGTCAATTGATCACTCTAAATTGTCCTTAGGTATGGGTGTGTGCGTGCATGGTTATTTGTCCTGTCTGTCTCTATGTGGCCCTGTGATGGACTGGCGACCTGTCCAGGACGTACCCCGCTTCTCGCCCGTTGACAGCTGGAGATAGGCACCATGGATGGATGGACAACTGAAGTGTTTTTTCAGGGGACACTTAAATGTGATGCACAGGGCCTGTATGTAAGGTTTCACACTACATACAGGCTATGGTTTCAAATGAATTAACCATACATTTATTTTATCATGTTATTAGAATTGGCAGGCTAAAAGGCTAATGATAGTTTAGTACCAGATCACTGCAGTCGGCTGAATCATGTGATCTAAATGTTAAAATACATTAAAAAAACTATTACTTTTTATCTTGTTTTCTAACACCACTGACGGTCAGAGACAGTGACTGAGCTGTGTGATATCTGTATCAACAAGCATGTCCGGCCGTGTGTTTACACCAAAAGCTAAGGAAGTACATTACAAGGTCCTAAATGGAATCTATCCATCTGCTGAGTTTCTTTCTAACCGTTTTGGTTTTGATGGTAATGTGTGTTCTGCACCAATAACACAGAAACCACAGATCACATGTTTTATGATTGTGTCTTCATCAATGCCCTATGGGGTGACTTATTCCATTGGTTGTCTAAATATCTGCCTGTTCCTGTTTCAAAGAAAGAAAATGTTTTATATGGTTTTATTATCAAAGATAACGGTCACAATGTGTTGATCAACTCCATAGTTATACTTGGAAAGTTCTTCATACACAAGAACAGATTTATGAAATCTATTCCCAAATTTTTTGCTTTTCACAAAGAGCTGTACCGTTACTTTTCATCTTTAAAACATATGAAAGGAAGAATGCTGTGAAACTCTGTACAATGATAGATGATCTCGATATGTTAAAAAAATCCCTAGCCCTCTGCCTCTCACATTTTTTTTAATGCTACTTTAATCTATCTCTCATGTATCTCTGTCGCTTCTCTTAAGCGTCTGTTAAGTTTGACTTTGCCTGCAAAACTTCTAAAAATGTCATAACTGCCATGTTCAAAATGGCCATATTTCTATTTGAAAGATTTCAATAATTTTTATTTAATTTTTTTATGTCCGGCCGTGTGCATCACGTTTAATGCTGCATTCCATTTGTCTCGGATACTCGGGCGTCCGAGTTGCTGTAAACGACAACATGATGTCATTCACGACTTAAAGCGTTTCACTTTCACCCTGAGTCGGAAAGAACATGGACGCTTTGAGGGCACAAGCTGTCGAGGGGAGGACTAGTCTTTATTATTCTATTGAATATAATAATGTGATTAAAAATATCCCATGGGCTCTGATCCACGTAGGCAAGAAATCCATTTCAAATCTTTAAATAATATTTATTCATTGAACCACTTTATTCAAACTAGATTCAATTTCAATGTTGAAAAATGTTACTTATGCAAACAAGAGGATGAATCAACTCAACATTTCTTCTATAAATGTGGTAAAATGATGGATCTTTGGAAATCACTTCAGGAATGGCTTAACTCTAAAAAATTATCAAAAAATAAGTATTTGTTATTGTTGTTAGCGACATAGCATCTTCAGCAGACCAGCATGTACATTGTTTTGCACGCACAGCAAAGCTTTGCAATAAACTGGTGACTGGATTAAAGCAGAAATGTAGTCAAATGTGTAAGATTATTTAAAAACGACACTGAAATGACCAACATAGTACGAATACAAAGAAAATACATCCCAACTACGGCGCAGCCATCTTTGTTCTCCGATGTGTACTTCCTACTCGGTCTACTCTCAGAGCTCCAAGTTGGAGCTCGTATATTCCGACCTAAAGGGGGCATGTCTCAGTGAAATGACGCAAGACGACTGCGAGATTTCCGACTTGGAAAGGTTAACTGGAATACAGCATAAGTGTCCCCTGAAAAAACACTTCTGTTGTGTTGTGGTCTATTTGCAGCGCTTTTTTATTTGTTGTGGTCTATTTGCAACGCTTTTTTATGTGTTATGGTCTATTTGCAGCGCTTTTTTATGTGTTATGGTCTATTTGCAGCGCTTTTTTATATATTGTGGTCTATTTGCAGCACTTTTTTATTTGTTATGGTCTATTTGCAGCGCTTTTTTATGTGTTATGGTCTATTTGCAGCGCTTTTTTATGTGTTATGGTCTATTTGCAGCGCTTTTTTATATATTGTGGTCTATTTGCAGCACTTTTTTATTTGTTATGGTCCACTTGCAGCGCTTTTTTATGTGTTACGGTTTATTTGCAGCGCTTTTTTTGGTGTGTCGTTTTTCTAAATTTTCTTTTTGTGTGTATTGTGTGGTGGTCTATTTGCAGCGCTTTTTTTTAGGTGTGTGGTGGCTTATTTGCACTGCATTTTTTTAATGTCATTTCTTTCTAAATGTGCTTTTGTTAATGTGCTGTGGTTTATTTGCACCACATTTTTTATGTGTTGTGTTCTATTTGCAGTGCTTTTTTGTGTTGTGATTTATTTGCACCATATTTTTTTCATGTGTTGTGTCGTTTTTCTACAGTTTCTCTTTTTTATGTGTTGTGTGGTGGTTTATTTGCAGCACTTTTTTATGTGTTGTGTCGTTTTTCTATATTTGCTTGTGTTTTGTCTTTTTGCATGTTTTTTCATAATTTGCGTGCTGTGACCCTTCAGGACCTGCGTAGTACCTTCTGAAGATAACCTTTACGCAGGTATTAAACATACCTTTCATTGAGCCCATATTTCAGCATTAAAAATGTTTTTATTAATATTGATCTGGAACACTTGTGGCAGTGTAGTCATTCGGCAATTTCAATTCCAACTTCCTCTTTCCACATGTCCATGTGCCTCTAGAAAAGGAACCTAACCCTAAGATGACAACAGATTAGAATATTGTGTGTAAAAGTGCATGTTTGGGAGCGCAATTTACCATTTAAATGTCATGTTTTAATCGAATGAAAAATTACAATAACTGAAATAAAGACTTAAAAACACCAGTCTGTGTGTAATAATTCCATATAATTTACTTGGTCTGCAATATTCTAATTCAAATATCTTCTTTAAATTATATATGTTTATTCTCATTTCATTTTATTAAAATAATGGAATCATGGAATTGATGTTTATGTGGGTTTTGTATTTTGTAATAAAAAAAGAAGAAAAAAACAGGTGATTGAAATTAGTAGTAATTGCTGCCACCTTCAAGAAAGATATAGCGGATAAAAACATAAATTTCATAAAACATGGCAGATTCAGGGATGCAATTTGCTGGGGGGGGGGGTGTATAATGACCCCCCCATCTCTGTGGGGAACGTGTTTTTTGATCGTCCCTCTGGTCCAACAGAGTATTATTTCCCTTCACATGAATTCCACAACCCCTGTCCCTCTGCTGAAGAACTTTATACAGTACAAGCACCAAGGCAGCATAGCGCACCTTCAAAAATTGATGGCTGCAGTTTACACATTCCCAGTCTCCATAGCAGTCTGAAAAGAGGATTAAGCAAAATCAACACAATTTTGACAGATGAGAGGAATAGAATAACACTCAACAATCTTCCCTTCATCTCCATGGATGGTCCAGAGGGGTATTTACCCACAAAAAATGCTGCTCTTGTTGCCACACGGAAAAAAATAATCTCACCCCCAGCTTTTCTCCTTTGACTGGATAAATGAAGTTAATTCTTATCCTTAACTTCAATCATTTAATATATTTGATCTTATCTTAGTTTTTATTTCAACAAATTCTTTATAGGAAACAAATATTGAGGTTCATGTTATTAATTTGGCGGACACCATATCAAGTCCACTTTTTTATTTTTATTTTCAAATTTTTCTGTCAGCTTCAAAAGGGTAAAGATAATTAATTGCAAGATACCCAGTAGCCAGCATATACAAACCTGTTATTTTAATGAAAAGGTTAAAAACATAAAATACAATAACTCCCCCCTGCTTTTTTCACAAATCCAACACTGGCTGATTCACAATAGTAATGACACAAACATTTGAATGAATACAAAAAACAGCTATAGCAATCAGTAACACAAATATTACAGAATTGAATGCCTGTTTTATATATATATATACACAAACCTTTTCCCACATGTTTACTACTTGTAGAGAAAACAAACATTTTACATAAACCTGAACAAAGCATTTCCAGAGGAGTGTTTTCAGGCCCAGCACTCTATGTTTGTAGAGCAACAATGGGCTTAGCACCATTACGCCAGAGCTGCAACAGAAAACAAAGATGGTGGTGGCTCAGGAACGGTTTCTTGCCAGTATACAAGATACTCTCATATTTTTCAGACCAAATGACCAATGCCCTTTACGTTGGACGCCATGATTGACCCGTTCTTTTTTGACAGTGTAATGTGGACTGCCCCACTGACGGATTTCCGTCCCTCTGATTGGTCCTAGTGCAGCCATTTGCATGCAGAGACAGTTTGAAAGGCAACTGTAGACAGACAGACAGATTTATGTAGGATAGCTTGCCAGGCTAACAATAAGTTTGCATAAAAGCATATACATGTTTTATAATTACCCAGTTGAAATCCATATTTGTTTAAAAATTCTACAGGGAAATCTGTCAAATTGCATTTTAAAAACCCCAAAGAAAACCAAATCAAATACAAAAGACAAAGATTCACATTTTATTTCAAAAACCCAAATTAATTGTTAAGGATCTGTAAACTACACAGTCGATTTATCCCTTCTACCCATTAAATACATGATATAACCTTTTCCCTGTTTGTCATAGGTGAATTTATTAGCTTATTTTTTGTTAACATCAAGTCAATGTATAATGTCCTAACCCTTTTTTAATCTTAAAAAAAATTTTGGTCTTTGGCAGCCATTTCTAGGTACAGCACAGGTCCACATCTCAGTTTGAAAATAGTGCAAGTCAGAGCTTTCTTAACAGATTCCTTTTAAAATATTAGATAAAACTCATGCAGAACAACATACCCACACAAAATAATCTTGCAATTCACAGTAGTGGTTCACAGCCTGCCAGATTAACTGTACTATGCAATTGTGCTTAATAAGTCTCAAAGAAAAATAATGTATAGATATATTAAAAATAATCTTTTTTTATTGCAGTTCATCTTTAAACAGTAGAATCCAAGTTTTTCTGAATGTAAGAAAAAAATAAACTGTAAGGAATTTTCTTATTGCATCTGTGCAGAAAATGGCTTTAACAATGAGGTCCTGGCTTCTTATAGTCTGCCCAATAATTCATCAATTGTTCTGAAGAACTAAGAATGTACGTAATGATCTTAGAAAATTCACAGCGATCATATTTTGAATTATACGCCATAAATTGGGAAGGATTTGGTGGAGATGTCAGTGAAAGTCCGAGTTTTTTCATGCACATTCCAATATAAGCATCCTCTATATTAAAGGGTTTAATTGATTTTGAGATATGCACAAATTTTGTAGGAAGATCATTGGAAAAGATGTATCCCATGCCAAGGGTGTATGTGGGATACTGGGGATCGGGGTAAAGCTCCTCAGGAACATACCACTTGGAGTTCTTTGATCGAATAACCGGCCTGTTCCACATAAGCATTCCTGTCAGATAGTTCAGTTTTGGGATTCCAGGCTTCTTTAACATGATCACCAGGTTATCAATATTTAGGAACATGTCAGAGTCTACTTTCATGGCGTAGGCGGCTGTGGGGCAGCGTGTGGCCAGCCAGTCCATGATCACCATGGTCTTAATGGTCAGGTTGAGGTATGTGTCCATAAAGGTACTCTGGATCAAGTCGTGATGCTGCTGACTTTCCTTTTTGAGCTTCTCAACATCAGTTTCTCGACTGATGCCGAGCATGAACAGAGTGAGTACCACCTCGCCTTGAACCATGCTGTCTTTGCCCCATGTCTTCCGGATTGCATCCCGAGCTGCAATATTATTTGGTGCCACCGGGACCATCAGGACCAGGAAAGGTGTGTTATTTTTGCAAACCTCAGCATTATCCATAATAAACTGGTAGTTTAGTGGATAGGCTTCATGGTATTGAAGCACTTTGGGCTGCGGAGACGGTTCTTCATTTAATGTAGCTCTGTGTTTTGGATGGATTCGATAGGAAGGTGCACGAACTTGACGGGTGTGGTTGAAAAGGCGATGGTACTGTCTCTGAAGGGAAACTATTTCAGACCATGACAGACTGCTGTCAGAAAAGGCCAAATATATGACACACACAAGAATACATAGCATAAGCAGACGCTGAAACCAGAATTGAAACCAAGCAGTCTTATGGTGATGCAGGGCCTTGGCACACTGTCTGAAAAGAAAAAGATAAAAACTCATAAAATTTCATTCAGAAATAAATTTAATACAGAATGGGTGTTAGAGCTGAAAAAGTGAAATCAGCAGCATAATAGCAGTAGTATTATTTTGACCCAATGAAGCCATTTGCTCAAAACAGCTATTTAAAATAAAGCCAGTCTTGTTAAAGTATTATTACAAGTTTGACTGTTAGCAATTTTTATCATTACAACCACAATACTTAATTGCTTTTCATTAGGAATTAATGCAGCATGCTAACATTAAGAAGGGCAGAATTGTGAATTAGAAGGAAAATAAACACATTTCTCTTATTTTATTAAACCAACATCTTACAATTGATGTAATGCAAACCGTCTTCCAGGGATCAAGTAATCGAGTCCTTGACTCTGACTCAAGTCCTGATTCGAGTCACGTTAAAGGGACTCGTGACTTGACTCGAGTATCATGCGGATGACTTGCAGTTTTAAACCTTAAACTTCGCCTCCAACATGTGAAATTGCTATTGTTGGAATTAACATGTAGCCTATGCTGAAGATTACCTGTTATATTAAGTCAGAATAGTGGACAAGTGGACAAGTAATAACTTTCCAAAGCCTTTGTAAGTGTAAGGGTGACATGACAGTGGTTTGTTTATCAATTATTTTTATTATTTTTTTATTATTTTACAAATTATGCTATTGTGTTAGCTTGTTAATAGCAAATAAGATCTAAAAAAAAAAATCACATGTAGCTTTACCATTTCTAAGTTAAGAATTACTGAGCTTGACTGGAGGATCCTTTTTGGGACCTGGGGGTAATTCCAAGAATCGAGCTACAAATAAAATAAAATAAAAATATCAAGGCTCATTTGAAGTGTCTTTGCTTAAATTAGTGTAACATTTTACACAACACTTATTTGGTGACACGGACAAAGCTCAGGTGAATTCAATCTCTGCTAATCGAGGTTTAACATTTGTCGAGTCCATTCTCACATTTTCAATGATCTGTTGGTTCGGCAATCTTAATTTGATTAGAAAGAATAGCCTGAGAAGCTTGGTTAAACAGTGTCGGAAGATCACTGGTGTCAATCTCAATGATCTGAGCCAGGTCTACCTGATTAGATGTGTCCGGAGGGCAAATGCCATTCTGGCAGACCCTCATCAACCTCTCCACGCATAGTTTTGGCTCATGCCGTCAGGGAGAAGGTTTGCCTTCTCTAGAAAGGCAAAGTCAAATCGATACATACAATCATTTGTACCAGTAGCTGTTAAATAATTCAACCAGCATTGCAATTTGTAACATCTATAGGTTAATGTATCTGTATCTATAATGTATCTGTATCTTTTACTGCATTTATGTGTTAGCTGTGCCAATGGCTGCTGTAGAACAAATTGCCCCTCGGGTATAAAGAAAGGTAAATGAAATGAAATAAGTGAGCCTAATGTTCTTTAACGCAACATTTAAGGCAGCCCTTATTAATGCTAATTAAGTGAGAAGAGAAGGAACGGAAAGAGCTGTGTTCTTATCCCAGGCTGAGAAATAATTATTAATGTATTCTATAAGCACTACAAATATATCATAACCAGTAACAGCTGTAAAAAAAACATGTGAGGCTGCATTGTGTGATCATGTCAATTAGGTGATGTTGCTTACAGAGTGTGACACTGAGCACTGAGAAGCGCTTCTAACTGTAAACTTCTAAATTCACCTTAATAAATCATATTACCTTGTTGGAATCTTTTGTGAATTATTAAAACCAGAATATAACACATGACAAATTAGCTGACATGTTGAATGTGTTTGAACATGATTTAGGAAAGAATAGAAAATATATAACAACTAAATAAGAATTTCACGTCTCCAACATATAAAGTCACTTTAATACAGTATTTTATTTTACATGTGTATTTTTTACTAGTTGCAAGATACGGTAAGGCTATTTAAACACATTTACACTGGACAGCATGTTGATTTTTTGGGCCCATCTTGTCATTACTAATATTATTGCTGTCTGGAGCGACATGGGAACAAAAAGTTTCTGACAGCAAGGAATGATTAAATACAGTAATGTTCTTCAAAATAGAAAAAGTAAAATCTTAGAATCCACTGATTCTTGAGACTTTGGAAAAAACATGTCCAATGGAGAAATCCACGAATTCTGTTGAAAATGAATAATGTGTCCATGTACACTACCGTTCAAAAGTTTGGGGTCACCCAAACAATTTTGTGTTTTCCATAAAAAGTCACACTTATTCACCACCATACGTTGTGAAATGAATAAAAAATAGAGTCAAGACATTGACAAGGTTAGAAATAATGATTTTTATTTTAAATAAGATTGTTTTTACATCAAACTTTGCTTTCATCAAAGAATCCTCCATTTGCAGCAATTACAGCATTGCAGACCTTTGGCATTCTAGCTGTTAATTTGTTGAGGTAATCTGGAGAAATTGCACCCCACGCTTCTAGAAGCAGCTCCCACAATTTGGATTGGTTGGATGGGCACTTCTTGCGTACCATACGGTCAAGCTGCTCCCACAACAGCTCAACGGGGTTCAAATCTGGTGACTGCGCTGGCCACTCCATTACCGATAGAATACCAGCTGCCTGCTTCTTCTCTAAATAGTTCTTGCACAATTTCGAGGTGTGTTTTGGGTCATTGTCCTGTTGTAGGATGAAATTGGCTCCAATCAAGCGCTGTCCACTGGGTATGGCATGGCGTTGCAAAATGGAGTGATAGCCTTCCTTATTCAGAATCCCTTTTACCCTGTACAAATCTCCCACCTTACCAGCACCAAAGCAACCCCAGACCATCACATTACCTCCACCATGCTTAACAGATGGCGTCAGGCATTCTTCCAGCATCTTTTCAGTTGTTCTGCGTCTCACAAACGTTCTTCTTTGTGATCCAAACACCTCAAACTTGGATTCATCCGTCCACAGCACTTTTTTCCAGTCTTCCTCTGTCCAATGTCTGTGTTCTTTTGCCCATCTTAATCTTTTTCTTTTATTGGCCAGTCTCAGATATGGCTTTTTCTTTGCCACTCTGCCCTGAAGCCCAGAATCCCGCAGCCGCCTCTTCACTGTAGATGTTGACACTGGTGTTTTGCGGGTACTATTTAATGAAGATGCCAGTTGGGGACCTGTGAGGCGTCTGTTTCTCAAACTAGAGACTCTAATGTACTTATCTTCTTGCTCAGTTGTGCAACGCGGCCTCCCACTTCTTTTTCTACTCTGGTTAGAGCCTGTTTGTGCTGTCCTCTGAAGGGAGTAGTACACACCGTTGTAGGAAATCTTCAATTTCTTAGCAATTTCTCGCATGGAATAGCCTTCATTTCTAAGAACAAGAATAGACTGTCGAGTTTCAGATGAAAGTTCTCTTTTTCTGGCCATTTTGAGCGTTTAATTGACCCCACAAATGTGATGCTCCAGAAACTCAATCTGCTCAAAGGAAGGTCAGTTTTGTAGCTTCTGTACCGAGCTAAACTGTTTTCAGATGTGTGAACATGATTGCACAAGGGTTTTCTAATCATCAATTAGCCTTCTGAGCCAATGAGCAAACACATTGTACCATTAGAACACTGGAGTGATAGTTGCTGAAATGGGCCTCTATACAAACTATGTAGATATTGCACCAAAAACCAGACATTTGCAGCTAGAATAGTCATTTACCACATTAGCAATGGATAGCGTGTGTTTCTTTAAAGTTAAGACTAGTTTAAAGTTATCTTCATTGAAAAGTACAGTGCTTTTCCTTCAAAAATAAGGACATTTCAATGTGACCCCAAACTTTTGAACGGTAGTGTAAAAATGTTCATAGTTAATCTTGCAAATGTCCTTTGCACAAATGTAAACTTTTTCCATGAGTTTAATTTCAATTTAATATTTTTTGGAATAATATATTAGCCCTTTACTCACAAAATAGACTGTCCTCAGACAAGGGGTTATCATTTCAATTTGATGCAGGCAGGGAAAAATACTTTTTAAATCAATACAGTACTGACAAATGAAATTATAGATTAACAAATACCTTGAAAACTAAGATCAGTGATGATTCCTCTATATTTACTATATTTTCGTTTCTCAAAATGTGTGTCAAAACATTTCGGTCAACACCGTCAGATATATTTATATATATATATATATATATATATATATATATATATATATATATATATATATAAAGAAAGAAAGAGAGAAAATAGGCAAATTCAAGGTCACCTATATTCTTGAGGACCCTCTTGTCAACCCTCCACATGTATGAAATGGAAAGAGTAAGGGTGGGTATTGTTTAGATTTTATCCGATACCAGTGCTAAACCTGTATTTTTGAAACAGTGCTAAAAGAATGGGAAAAAAACATACAAACTTGTATTAGGGCTGTCAAAAAATTACATTTTTTTATCTAATTAATCACAAGGTAGCTAAGAATTAATCACCATTCCTAAATATGCAATAATACAAATTTCAGTGTAAATAAAGGGCAAATCCAGATGCCATTGCTCTTTTTTTTTAATATAGAGATTGACAGACTGCTTGCTTTACGCGCATTGCATTGTGGGTACGAGTGGCAGCAAATCCAAAACAATACGTTGAACGCTTGCTTTTTGCGCACCGATAGCCATTAAGTCAGCAGCAAACTCCAAATCAACTTTTATTTGACAAAAAATAATAATGTACAAGACGAAGGACAGCACCGCAGGCCCATATAGAGACAAACTTGACGAAAATGCGAAGAAACGATACGAAGAAAAGGTGAAAGCAGTGAAAGGGCTAGATCCGTATGAACATTAAGAATGGACTAAAGACATTAGCATACTACCGAACTTTCAACATGCACACATACACAATTATATGATTTTGAGTGTTAGTGCTTACACACACGAAATATTTAGCAACTTCAAAGCCCTGCAATAGGCCCAGGTCCAGTTCACTGATGGATGTGTACAGGACCCATAGACTGTAAAAAAGAATAGACAGCGCCTCCTCACTCCTCCCCGTTTACCAGAATGACACACTTTCATGGGGGAATTCATGGCGGATTCACAGACTCCTCCTTCACCAGCTCTGACGAAGCATGTTCCTAAAAAAGGCATAGGGGCGGGATCTTCACTGTAGACTCTGCCCTCGCGGGGCGTGTATGGGCGTGTAGTTCGGTCATAATCACGCCCATTCTGCTCCCGCGTCGTTAGCTCTGATGCTAAACTTGGCTCGGCCCCCTCATTAATTATGCAAGATTTCAAAAAATTATCTTACGAAAACCAGCCTGGTGCCCAGGCTTTTTATGAGCCCAGCGTTATCTCAGGAAGAATATGTAGCCATAGAAAGTTTTTAAAAAATGGGCACCAGGCATTAAAGTTGTTTTTAACGTGTCTAAAGTCCAATGCTTTTCAATGGGGGCCTAGCGGCCAAATGGAGGTACTACAGCAAGGGAGGAGCAATGGCGGCCTCCATGGCATGCGGTCACAAAGCAGGGCAGCCAGCGGCCATTGACAGGACCTCGAGATGTTTCGAGTGGACCATAAAACCATCGTACGTTCGAAGGTAAGTTCACCATTCAGTCACAAATTATCCTCATGTACTTTAAACATCTCCACAAAAAAACTGACGAAAAAAATCAATAAAAAAAATATACTGTTTCAAAGAAAAACATTATAAATACTATAAATTAATGAACCCAATGTCTTAATCAACAGCACTGAATTTCATAGCAATACCAAAGCAATAGCATGGTAAAAGAAAATTTAGTTAGCTATGTATGGATATGTCTACAACGTTATTATTTTGTTGTTCTGTGTAGAAACCTTCAATTTATTGTTCCAATTTATCTTATGTGATAGAATCTGCATACCCTCTCTAGAGGATATCCAGATTCTTTTCCTATTTAAATTTAAATTCAAATCAAAGAATACCATGAGAATAACATTGTAGATACACCCCCCCACATTTTTGCTGCTATATAATGACCTGACCTCCCATGCATAACCTCTAAAATAACAGAGCAAGATGTGTAGAAGAGCTGCAGTGATGTTCTTTAAATTGCAACTCAATTTGATAGCTCAATTTGAAATGAAAAGCACAAGTGCATTCCTTGTAGTGCAGATTTTACCTGTCATAGCCCCATTCAGTGTTGTTAGGTGTTTTGCTACTGTAGTACCTGATGGATAATTAACCTGTGATAAATTATGGCTGTATTACTACTGTATTCTCTAAAATACGTTTTTATGCATTGACTGTTTCAGGTGAATCACTCCATGCGCCTCAGCCAAAAGCCTCTTCTGCCCTGGGTGATCCTGAAATCTACTGGGGAGGTGGAGAGTGCCCATTGCACATGTATGGCTGGTGTGGCTGAGAAGTGTGTACACGTGGCAGCTCTCCTGTACAAAATTGACACTGCAGTGCTACTTGTTCTTTTGAGCACGTTATTGCTTTATGTTATCTACAATCATTTAAATTAATTTGGTGTTATGTTTTTGAAATCAGGCTTGTGGAAAATACTTGTAAATTGTATGTAGTTGCTGAATACTGAATATTTGCCATAACATCTATTTTGTAATGTATTCCGTCACTTTGTCTAATAAAAGCACTGTAATCGGATTTCTTTGAATAATTTCAGAATACCTTCACATTGATAGTTATTACATTTATGTATATAAAAAATTATGATTGTTGGAACACACAGAAGACAGTCTTTCTGCAAATGCACAGTAGCAGATCACAGCGTCATGTGACACGTGCAGTGTCTATTAACTGTTCATTTTATTTTGCATACTTTATCATAATTTGATGTAGAATTTATTTTTTCTCCATTTCAAAATGTCACTTTGTCATTCATGATACCATCTAGTCTTTACATCTTATATAAAAAAAAGAGCCAGTGTTAATTTCATTGTGATTTATTTCAGGCTTTATGGAGCAAATTATCAATGATAAACAGAATTTCAAACTAGACAGATGATAGTCATTGCTTCAATACAACACTCGGGCACATATTAGTGAGTGCACATGCAACAGTCACTATTTTATCTAGCAAAGTCATGCCTTCACCCTCACAAGGCACCACTAAACATAGACGTATTGTGTCATTTAATATGGTGTATTTAGAGCGTATACAGCCAATTACCCGCTCGACATGGATCCTTACGTGTCGCCTCCACATCTTTCGCTTCCAATTGAGTGCGACCCTGGGTAAATGCTGGGATTTTTAAAGTGGCACCCATTAGGGCAACACTTTCCTTAATATCAAATCCCCTGTCAGCGAGCACTATGTCTCCAGGTGAAAGCTTTTGGAGAAAGCCAGACTGTTCAGCAATATGTTTGTCACTAGAACGCCCTCCCCAACACATCCTACACTCTTGCTGCTCCTCATCGTTGTGTTGACTGATCGGCTCTGGTTCCATTTCCAGTGCAGTTTCAGCAATGTTTGTTGCTGAAACACAAAACAAAATTGAAAACACTATTAGTTGTGCATAAATGGAAGACAAGGACTGTCTACTGGCAGCATAAATGGGTTAAATATGATTTAATTAACAGAACTTGATATTAAACACTGTCCAAGTAATAAAACACTGGTATATTTCTACTTTGGATAGGAAACATTTTAACATGGCAAGCCACTTTGACCAGTACAGTTAAAAAATGCTAAGGGTCTGATTTTGAAATGCATTATATTAAAAAAAAGCATGACACACCTAGTTTTGATCTGTTGCGCCATGTTATTGTTTTATAATACATAAATATCGAAATAAACTGTGAATAGGCATTTATTCTAACAATGCCCATTCAGTTACATTTAGCTTTGAGGAAGGCTAGCTACAGGGGCATTTGAGGAAGAAAAAGTTTTGTCAACCCAGGTAAATACAGACATGCATTTACTTGAGTACTACTGACAGGGAAAAGTAGGATAGCTTTAAATAGAACAATACAGAGCAAAACATTTACCTGCATGAAATTCTTCTGCATTATCCACCTCTGTTAGTGGTCCAGCGTTATGAAGGACTGATGATGGCAGTTGTTTTGATCTTGCTCTCCCACTTAACCTGTTGAACCTAGCCATTCTTTCTCTACCTATTTGTACGCCGTGTTTACCTGATGATAGCTTTCTATCAGTCCGCGCTCTAGCCACTTTTACCTACAATCCTTTGCGGTTTTTACGAGGAAGTGACGTAACATTTTCCTTCTCTATAGGAGAAATCAATTTAAATTTTGTTTTGAACTCTACAGTCACATTCACAATGTGTGTGGTCTTACATGAAAAATAATAATACAGGTAACTAACCAAAAATATATGAATAAACTTAACATTTGGATATTACCAGTCTGTGTTGAACATCAAATAAATCAAATGTCACAATTTACCATTTTCCCATAAGTAAACACGCAGCAGATTCTCCGGTTTATCAGTCACATCAGGAAATGAACGCTATTATTGTGAAGATGTACACAGCTACTTCCGCTAATGAGTTAGCGCTGAAAACATCACTTTAATTGAATAATGTGCATTTTTTAGACAGCGGTAACTCACAATGAAATGTATTAAAGCTGTACAGTAAGCCAACATGCATAAATCAACATAAATACGGTACATTTATACTTTGCACCGTGCACAGCGAGCTGACATCCAAAGCGGACTATAAGGAAAATCCTACAATTTATGAATTGATGATCCTGTGGAAAAAGATAGGCTGTTTGAAATTTACAAAAGCAAGTCTTGGTTTTAATTCTCTATTTTCTTGTTTGTATTAAATAGGCTACACCAGGGGTCGGCAATAGGGCTAAACGATTTTAGAAAATAATCTAATTGCGATTTGTTTTCTTCAATATTGCGATTTAATTTGCAATTATTTTATTGGGGCTTTTCTCATGCATTTTTTAATGAGTGCACATGAATGCACGTCGTTCTGCAATCAAGGTTTTCTTCCTTTTGATCCAAGCTGGCAGGTCCCCCCGTGTGGTTATTAGTGATGGGAAGACCGACTCTTTTTACCGACTCGGATCATTTACTCTCGAACATTAAATTGAACGAATCTTGAACGAATCATTTAGTTCATTTTAACAGCAGGTGGCGCTGTTGCCCTCTTGTGGGCGTCGTAGTAAACAAGGCAGCGGTTCTCCAACGAATCATAATTCACAACCCCAAGTGACCCATTTACCGACTCATTCCTGTTACTCTTAGCAACTAATTTCATTAGTAGAAATATTTATAGTTTATAATTAAATTTGTGGGGGGGGGAAACACCCAGTAAAAAAACATTTCTGCTCTGGACTGGAAGAAAAACCCTGAGTACAAAACTCACATCACGAGAATAGCTCATTAGTTCACAGTAGTATAGCTCTGCTAACATGCTAACAGCACATTGAGTTACTCACCCCTTCCTTTCCGAGAGCTAACCGAAGCTAGCTTGCAATGTCTGGTGCTGAATCGCTAGCGTGAACAAATCGCTCACTCCCGGCTCACAGCTCAAACGAGCTGCATGACACATTCACCCCTCCTCCTTCCCGGCTCACAGCTCAATTCTCCACTACAATACAGAAGGCAACATGTTTTGTTTTACCTGACAATAAAAAACAAAACGCCACAAGCAATTCGAAAACCTAGGAAAGCATATACACACCACAATAAAGTTATTTGGGTCCACGCTGCCATCATTGTTTAACAACGCGACAGTGACTAGGTAGGTGTCACGTGACAAATGAACGAATCTACTACTCCACACACAGTACAGCCTGAGCTGTGAACGATAAACGAGAAGATCAGTTCAGTCCGAACTGTTGGTCACATTACAGCTGGGTAGAAGAGTGAGTGTAAACTAATTTTGACAATTAGTGATACAATTAAAACAAAAAGGAATAATTAATAAGTTCCCTATGTTTACATGGAGCGTTTATTGTGTACAAAATTTTACATTATTATTAATATTATTATTATTATTATTACTACTACTATTATTGATTATGTTTGTTGTTATTATCATTATATATTTATTATTTAATCAATATGCTGATATAGTTTTCAAAAGTATTTATTTCTAAACACACTTTAAATTATACACACAATAACACATCTACAAGAATTGAAGTCCACTAAATAATCATGATTTAATGAATAAATAATATATATCGGGTGTCGAATGACAAATAAAGGAACATTAGATATCAGACATCATTCATTTCCTTGTTCATCTCTCAGTCCGCTCCACAGCACGTAGCAAGCTGAGCCACAGTTTTCACGTGACGAATGAGTAAGAATGATTCGTCACGATCCGTATATGAACGAATCGTGAGCGAACTGTAGTACTTGCTGCTCGCCACACACAGCCTGAGCGGTCTGGCTGTCACATGACAAAAGAACTGGGACCTGAAAACGGACGCAGCAGCTGAGTGAGTCATGAACGAATCATTTCTGTTTCCTGTCTTGCTGCTGACTGAGCTCATGCAGCTGCTGACATGTGGCAAGAGAAGGTACTGCATGACAATGAACGAATCGCTCACTGAGAGGACTCGTTACTCTCGGGTCGTATAAAAGATTAGTTCATTTTGAACGAATCGTTCACGAACGACACATCACTAGTGGTTATCCGGGAAAAAGGATGCTTGAAGCAACAAGCTCTGATTTTTAATTCTCCATCAATCTAATGCACGTACAGACTCTGGTATGGCTCCGTAGTGCGGTTTGATCACAGGTCAGTTGTTTCAAAACACTACACTGTTTTCGGTGCGGCTTTAACTTTCTGTCGCCAATCTTTTATACAGCGCAGGTAAAATGTGGCTAAAATGTGTTCGTGAGATTGAATCCTAGCTTATTCATCATGCTTATCAAAGCAAACCCTTGGCTATAAAACCCGTTATAGCACAAGTTATTTCCGTGTGCCGTTTTTTTATGTTCGTAAGGAGCGATTCCTTCAAACAGCTCGGTCAGCGATCCCAGTCGTCTGGAAGTTTGTTTACTGGAAATCGAAACACTGGTGGCGATCATTTTAGCCGTTCAACTCTCATACATGGTGGTGTGATGTTCTTAGTTGTTGATAAAGTTTCGTAGTGTAGTAGTGTAGTAGTGTAGTGTATCTCGTGAGGCAGCAAGGCGGGTTCTGCATTACCTGGCGTTGCGCAGCATCAACGTTTTCATAGCCGATATAATTTATCACAACTGATGTACTGTTCCTCTTTGGTACCAACTATTGTGCAGCGTTGGATTCTGTTAAGCTTTAAAACATTTTAAAACAGGTTAAAGTGCAACGTTTCCTACTGTCTCTGCATTGTTTGAGCTGTTTGCAAGTCACGTGACTTTAGCAGATATGTTTACGTCAAGTCAAATCGCAGCCTTTGCGATAGGGCTCAACGATTAATTGCATTTGCAATTAAATCGCGATTTGGTAAAATGCGATTTCCAAATCGCAAAGGCTGCGATTTGACTTGACGTAAACATATCTGCTAAAGTCACGTGTCTTGCAAACAACACAGGGAGAGAAGGAAACGCTGCACTTTAACCAGTTATAAAATGACCAAAAGCTTAACAGAATCCAACGCTACACAATAGTTGGTACCAAAGAGGAACAGTACATCAGTTGTGAGAAATTATATCTGCTATGAAAACGTTGATGCTGCGCAACGCCAGGTATTATGCAGAACCCGTCTTGGTATTGTTGCTGCCTCACGAGGTAGGCTACAGTACGAACCTTTATCAACACCTAAAAACATCACACCACCATATATGAGACTTGCACGGCTAAACTGACCACCACCAGTGTTTAAATTTCCAGCAAACAAACTATGAGGCGACAGGGATCGCTGACCGAGCTGTTTGAAAGAATCGCTCCTCACGAACATAAAAAAACGGCACACCGAAATAATTTGTGCTATAACGGGTTTTATAGCTAAGGGTTTGCTTTGTTAACCATGACGAATAAGCTAGGATTAAATCTCACGAACACATTTTAGCCACATTTTACCTGCGCTGTATAAAAAATGCCGACAGAAAGTTAAAGCCGCACCGAAAACAGCTGAGTATTTTACAACAACTGACCTGAGATCAAACCGCTCTACGGAGCCATACCAGAGTCTGAAAGTGCATTAGATCGATGAAGAATTAAAAAAATCAGAGCTTGTTCCTTCAAGCATCCTACTTCCTGGATAACCACACGGAGGAAAACATTGCAGCCGGAGGGAATTATTAGCTGGGATCAAAAGGAAGAAAACCTTGATTGCAGAACGACGCCGATGACCATCGAGTGTGATGATTAAAAGTAGATAAAGTTGTTTATATTTGCCTTTGTCTTAAAATAAGTAAATAATCGTACGGAATAGAATAAATTATGTATAAAAATCTGTTTATAATACACAATATTTTTGATTGCATTAATTAAAAAATGCATGACAAAAGCCCCAGATAAAAATAATTGCACATTAAATCGCAATCGCAATGTTGAAGAAAAAAAATCACAATTAGATTCTTTTCCAAAATCGTTCAGCCCTACTTTGCGATTAGGAAATCGCATTTTATCAAATTTTGATTTAATTGCAAATGCAATTAATCATTCAGCCCTAGTCGGCGACCTTTCTGATAAAGTGTGTCATCAAAAATTTCCCCAGAAGTCAAAGTGCCATCCATATCTGTTGTACATTAACAAATTTATTAATGATGCTTATCAACAGTTACACATTATAAAACTAAAGACTCTATAGAAAAAAATGATTGGTGACAGATTTGGCAAAATGCAGATTGGGTATTTTTGAAAAACAATATTTTATCCCCAACAAGACACTTTAACATGAAAAAAATATATACAAATTGGATTTATGGCTTCCTCCTCACAGGAATAAAAAATAATAAACTAGGCACATATATGTTTTTAATAAAGGGATAAACATGTAAATGAGATCCCTGCCCTTGATTTGTATTTGCCAGTGCTGTTATCTGGGGTTCACACTGTGCAAAGTTCTTGAAACAGTTAAACTCCTCTGGTAGTGATTACCAACAGGTGAAAATGCAGGCTCCCTGATCACGCACAGCTGTGGTTCCTAGCTGCTGTCATAATTCTGCAAACTTTGTTCCCCACAGAGTCAAGCTTTTCAGTTCAGTCAACTGCATTTCCATGCCCTCTGTATTTAGCCAGTTGAAGAGCGACAGATCCAGCTGGACAATAAAGCTTTCTGGTTTGATTAGAAAGGAAAACAGTGGTCCATACAGCTGAAAGTACTGAAAATGAATTCTGTCTCGAGTCCTCAGATGTATCCGTGTATTTCCGTGGTGCTGATACTACACTGAGCGGAAAGTGGCATTTGAACGGGCAGAACGTGGATGTTTCTACATCGCTTCAAAAAAAAAACAACGGTCAGCTTTTGAACGCATGTCTAAAACAGTTTGTCTTGGAGCTTGAGATTAAGTTCGTTGAGGTGCGCAGTTATATCCGCAAGAAATAACTTGGGATGTGGGTAGGTGGACAGGCTGTGTTTTTTTAAATATACCTTCTCATATTGTTACACTGCGTGCTGTGCCATCAGTTAACCTTTCACGTGCCACACGTGGCAAGAGTGCCCAGGTTTGCCGACCTCTGGGCTACACAATTTTGAACTGCACTCTAACTACAAGTCAAATTATATCCTACATTTCAAATAATGACTGAAGGTATTCTCCCGTTTCTATTGTCATTCCCATAAAAAAGTAGCACAAAATAAGGAAGTGAATATACATTCCAATGCACTTTCAGCATTTTGAAAGCATTGTGTATAAATTGGTTCGGTATTGTGGTCGATTGCAGAACTAGACTCATTTCCACATTGCTGTGTGCTATCATGCTGGAGCCACGTGCAAATGTAATTATTCTGTCAGGAAATTCTTCTTCCCCACAGCCTTCAACACTTAATTTCTCTCTGAGATCAATAAAGTATTTTTGAATTAAAATGAATGTAGCATAAAGCGCTTTGTGGTCTTTGGACGGAAAAATCACTATACAAATGTAGGCCATCAACCTTTCTCTGTATAGACAGGGCTTTCCACATAGAAACAGACTAGCCAGCAATAATATGAAAGTAGCCAGCTTGGGGAAGGGGGGGGAGAAGTTGTTCGGGGGCTGACCATATAATGTCAATGTAAGTAACAGCACGATATTCATGTGCATTTATTAACTTCGTTGTAAACACCAGAATATGTATACAAATAAAATAAAAATATCTTAAGTAAAAGACGTTTCCAACATAAATTCTAAACTTAATGGTTTCATATCTCCATTCTGCTCTTTCATCAACTTCACTGTTGTCACTATCTTCCCATTCAGGATCAGAGTCCATGCCCAACTCAAAATATTGCAGCAGCAACAATATAACCTTGTAGGTGTATATTAAAATGCCACCATTAAAATAAAAAAATCTGACAATTTTTTGATTTGAACAATGAATGTCCCTTTTAGGATGAATACAGAATCGTACTACTACTCTGAAGCAATTAAACTGACCACTTTTCTTTTTTAAGAAGCCTTCCAGAGTCTGCTGATTGGATTTTCTTTTGGGTGGCATCTTTCTCACACCTCTGTGCAGGAAGAAATCATGAACAGGAGAAGATTACTAGTACTTTTTATTATTATTTATGTCATTCTGGTAAACGGGGAGGAGTGAGGAGGCGCTGTCTATTTAAATTCAATTCAATTCAGTTTATTTATATAGCGCCGTTTCACAACAGATGTCATCTCAAGGCACTTTACAAGAAGAGTTATTACAATACAATGTTTAATGTAGAAATTAGAGAACCACAGAAGATTGCGTCGTGTAATTCTCAGAATCCCTCACACTGAGCAAGCACGAAGCGACAGTGGAAAGGAAAAACTCCCTTTTAACAGGAAGAAACCTCCGGCAGAACCAGGCTCAGCACAAGCGGTCATCTGCCAAGACCGTCTGTGGTTTGGAGAATACAGAACACAGATACAGAACAGAGACACAGAACAGAGACACAGAACAGAGACACAGAAAGAGCAACAGAACTGATGCAGAAGTTTGTTGCAGGACGTGGAGAACTTTCCGTCACTGCAATGCCATCTTAGTCAGGGTCGTCAAGCAGGGCGGGTCTGGAGCACCTACTATAAGAAGAGACTAAGAGAAAGCAGGTTAGCGCTTGAACTGACAGCACATCATGCAGTTGGGGAGAAGTAGGAGAGAAAGTAGGAACAGACCCTAATAATGTCCTCCAACAGCCTAGCCTAAAGCAGCATAGCTACTAACATTAACCTGTCTCCTAGCTACTAGGAGACCTAGCTACTAACACTTTCTACCTGGCTTACATTAACCTATCTCTACCTAGCTACTCTACCTCTTCCTATCTCTTCCTAGCTTTTGACACTCTACCTGACTACTAACATTAACCTGTCTCCTAGCTACTAGGAGACCTAGCTACTAACACTCTCTACTTGGCTTACATTAATCTATCTCTACCTAGCTACTCTACCTCTTCATATCCCTTCCTAGCTTTTGACACTCTACCTGGCTACTAACATTAATCTCTCTCTTCCTAGCTACCTGTCTAACCTGTCTCTAACTGACTATTAACATATCTCTAACTGTAAGCTTTGTCAAAGAGGAAAGTTTTAAGCCTAGTTTTAAATATATACAAATTGTCTGCTTCACGAACCGACCCTGGGGGCCTGTTCCATAGGATGGGAGCCTGATAGCTGAAAGATCTGCCACCCATTCTACTTTTAGAAATCCTAGGAACTACCAGTAAACCTGCAGTCTGAGAGCGAAGGGCCCTGTTAGGAACATATGGAATAATCAGGTCTCTTATATATGATGGAGCTAGATTATTAAGAGCTTAATGTGTCAGAAGGAGGCTCTTGAATTCTATTCTAGATCTCACTGGGAGCCAGTGAAGAGAAGCTAAAACAGGGGAAATGTGATCTCTTCTTTTAACATTCATCAGAATCCTAGCAGCAGCATTTTGGACTAACTGAATACTTTTAATTGTTTTCTGTGGACTACCTGATAATAAAGAGTTACAGTAATCCAGTCTAGAAGTAATAAAGGCATGGACTAGTTTTTCAGCATCATTCCTGGACAGGATGTTTCTCATTTTTGCAATATTCCTAAGGTGAAAAAAGGAAATCCTAGAGACTTCTTTAATGTGAGATCTAAATGACATATCTTGGTCAAAAATAACACCGAGGTTCTTTGCTTTATTACTGGAGGCTAATTTAATGCCGTCTAGGGGAAGGGGTTGACTAAGTAGTTTCTTTTTTAGAGCTTCTGGTCCAAAGACGACAACTTCTGTTTTATCAGAATTCAGAAGCAAGAAATTTAAAGTCATCCAAGTTTTTATGTCTTCCAGACATGCCTGTAGTCTACCTAACTGATTGGATTCATCAGGATTAATGGATAGATATAGCTGTGTATCATCTGCGTAACTATGGAAATTTATCCCATGCTGCCTAATTATTTTACCAATAGGAAGCATATATATAGTAAAAAGAATCGGCCCAAGCACTGAACCCTGTGGTACTCCGCAAGTAACTATTGAGGTTGAGGAAGATTTATCATTTACCTGAACAAACTGAAATCTGTTAGACAAATAAGATTTAAACCAACCTAGTGCTGTTCCTATTATACCGACACTTTGAAGCCTTTCTATGAGAATATTGTGATCAACAGTGTCAAAGGCAGCACTGAGATCTAACAGGACCAGAATGGTCACCAGTCCATTGTCTGAGGCTATGAGAATATCATTAGTAACCTTCACCAGAGCTGTTTCAGTGCTATGATGAGCTCTAAAGCCTGACTGAAACTTCTAAACAGCTCATTATTGTTTAAATGCTCACATATCTGTTGTGCAACAATTTCTCAAGAATTTTAGATAAGAAGGGAAGATTAGATATCGGTCTATAGTTAATTAAGTCGTTTTGATCAAGAGATGGTTTCTTAAGTACAGATTTAATTACAGCTATCTTAAACTCCTGTGGTACATATCCATTGACTAAGGATAGATTCATTATATCTAAAATTGGAGCAGCGATCAGAGGGAAAACTTATTTTAAGAGTTTAGTTGGGATTGGGTCTAAAACGCAAGTTGAAGGTTTAGATAAAGCTAATAATTTTAGTACATCAGAAGGTTCGGCTGCATTAAAGCAGTTTAAGCATATATTAGGTTCAACCATTTTTGATGTTGCCTCATTAACTAGGGAGGAAGCAAGCATATTGGGAAGTTTACCAATTATCTTATTTTTATAGAGTCTATTTTATTTATAAAGAATTGCATGAAGTCGTCACTACTAAGAGCTTGGGGAATGGTTGGCTTGATAGAGCTATGATCCTGTGTGAGTTTGGCAAATGTATTAAAAAGAAACCTAGGATTATTTTTATTCTCCTCGATTAAAGATAAATAATATGCTGTTCTAGCTGTTTGAAGGCTCTTTTTATATAGCAATAAACTATTTTTCCACACTAAATAGGAATCCTGTAAATGCGTGGAGCGCCATTTTCTCTCTAGTTTTCTAACGTTCTTCTTTAGGGTACGTAGCTCTGAATTAAACCAGGGAGCTAATCTTCTAAGGCTGGCCACCTTCTTTTTCAGTGGGGCAACTTTGTCTATTACCAGACGCAGGGAGGAATTAACGCTATGAACTAGAACGTCAAGTTGTGAGGGGTTACGAGTTAAATCACTGTTTTCTATTGTACTTTTATGTACTGAGGAAATTAAAGTTGGAAAAGCTTCTTTAAAACTTGCTACAGCGTTGTCTGACAACGTTCTGGTATAATCAAGTTTTCTTTCAGGTTTGATATGATCTGTTAGAGTAAGTTTAAAAGTGATGAGGAAATGATCAGACAGGATAGGGTTATGTGGAAAGACTGTTATTTCTTCACAGTCAATGCCATAAGTCAGCACAAGATCTAAGGTGTGGTGACAGCGATGGGTTGGTCCCTGCACATTTTGAGTAAAGCCTATTGAGTCTAAGATAATGTTAAAAGCTGTATTTAGACTATCACTTTCACTATCAACTTGAATATTGAAGTCTCCGACTATAATGACTTTATCAGTGTTTAAAACTAAGTCAGATAGAAAATCTGCTATGTGATCTAAAAATTGAGAATAAGGGCCTGGTGGACGATACAAGACCACGAATAAAAGTGGCTTCACTGCTTTGTTATGTGTATGAGGAAGGCTAAAGATTAAATGCTCAAAGGAACTGTAATTATTATTTTTCTTTGGAGATTAATTAGTAAATCTGAATGAAAGATGGTGGCTACACCACCTCCTCGACCAGTACTTCGAGGGACACTAAAGTTTAAGTAGCTAGGGGGAGTTGACTCATTTATTGTGACATGGTCCTCTTCCTGCAACCATGTCTCTGCAAGACAAAACAAATCAATATTATTTTCACAAATTAGGTCATTTACTAAGAGTATTTTTGAGGGGAGAGATCTTATGTTTGGTAAATCACATTTCATTGATCTATTTTTCTGTTCAGTCGGAGTTGTAATTATCTTTATGAGATTTTTATACTTTGCTCTAGTAGCATTAACTTTTAATTCATTAGTTTTGGGCAGTGGACGGGAAACTGTCTCTATAGGGTAGTGGGTGGGTGGCAGTCACTGATCCCTGAGCTGGACTCTGGGTTGTCACGGCTTTGGGGAACTAGAGATAACTCTATCAATGTTCCTGGAAAGAAGCGAAGCTCCGTCCGCGGTGGGATGGATGCCATCTCTACGTAACAGTCCAGGTTTTCCCCAGAAGGTCCCCCAGTTATCAATGTAGCCCACATCGTTTTCTAGACACCACCTTGACAACCAAAGGTGAAATGACAGCACACGGCTGTACATGTCATCAATAGTACGATCAGGCAGGGGACCAGAAAAAATGACAGAGTCAGACATCTTTTTGGCAGCCCTACACAACGAAGCTATGCTAATTTTAGTGACCTCCGATTGCCGTCGCCGGGTGTCATTGCCACCAGCATGGATAACGATCCTGCTGTACCGCCGTTTGTCCTTGGCCAAAAGCTTTAGATGGGACCTAATGTCCGCACCTCTGGCCCCTGGAAGGCATTTGACGGTGGTCTTTCGTGTCTCTGCAGCCACGTTCCTAACTATGGAGCTGCCAATTACAAGAATCGGCCTCTCCTGCTCGGCGGGTGCGTCGCTGAGCGGGGCAAACCTATTGTTCAGAGAAAGGGGCTGGAGGTTGGCCGCGGGCTGGGGTCTGATGCTAGGCTTCCTACGAACCGTCACCCAGCTGTTGGAGGACGGCTAAGGGATCCTGTCCAAATTGACTCCGCGCTAGCTACTGCTGGGCCTGACCGGGCCTCTAGCTCAGAAACCCTCACCTCCAAGGCTACAAAAATGCTGCACATATTACACCTACCAATTTCACTAAATGAGAACAGAGAGAGCAGGAGAGAGTAGGAGGTTCAGAGAGAGACGGAGGAACAGGAGACAAAGCTGCCAAAGCCATGCTAGCCGTGAAGCTAAGTTAACCTAGTGGTACCTTACCGAGCCCAGAAAACCAGTGTAACGCTTAACGAGTCCCAGAACGTAAAGAACACCAACAGAAAATGAATGTTTTAGTGTATTTGTGTGTTAAAGCAAGTCAGAAAAACTTCTGGACAGAGAAAATTAGATTAATTCAAGAGAGAGAGAAACCCAGACTTGCTACAACCGAGTGAGTCAACAAACAGGAATGACGCGATACGTCTTACCAATGCAGTCTCCAGACACGGCAAAAATCAGTCTGAGATAGTCTTTTTTACAGTCTATGGCCGTGTCACAGCGGGACTCATGCGGAAGTATGAAAGGGAAAATACGATGGGCGTGCTAACGTCGTACACAGCATTGCGCAGAATCATATCCTGGTCATAAATTAGTAGCCGGCTGGACTTCATTAAGTAGTCGGCCATATAGCCGGCAGCCGGCGCTTGTGGAAAGCCCTGACACCTGATTCCTGAATACACCCCAGATGCCATATTGGCAGGGGAAAATTTTAAATGTCTGCATGCAGCTGTTTATATATCTTGTTATCACAACGAGGAACAGACCAGAGTATAATGTATTTATTCATTTTCAGTAATGATTGATTAATGGTTAGATATTGACACACATAAAAAGCACATGGATATAACCTGCCTGTTGATCCACTTACGCTCCCGTGCGCAATCCTTGGCAAGAAGATTCCAGATCTGGATCTTGATAAATATGGAACACCAAAATGTTCAAAGTTAAATAAATAAATACAACATTATAAAATAAATATCAGCATGAATTAATATTAAATAAATATATAATGTGACAATTAAATAGTCAAAAAAGGAATTCTGTTAAAATACAATGCCCAAAATTTATATATATTTTATATATATTTTATATATTTTAATTTTAGAATATATATTAGTATTATTTTATATATATTTAATTAACTATTTATTCCACTGCCATTTCTTTCATACTATAATTGTAGCGACTTCCACAGTCGCTGGAGAGGATAAGGATGGTTTCACCTAATTGTATGACGCGCTGTCCGCTTCATAAAATTTGCACAAAGCTCACTTGCGTTTCTTCCGTTTATTGTTGCTTAAACAACAATGATGCACTGGGACAGTAGCACTGATGATAACCATATATAAACTTAACGTATGACAAAAGCTGAGCGTTTGATACACAAGCTGAGCGGTCAACAAAATTATGGCTCCCCAGCCATCCTCTCTCTGACAGAAAAAACACCCGAGTGACTGACTGACAACCCATTTTGACACCTTGACTCGTCATCACTATCACCCACCTGACCTCCGCTCCTCGTTACCATGACAACTGAAACAAACAAACAAGTTAACCGGTGAGCAGTGCCTAAAATAATATTTGTGGCGCATACAATAATTTATTTTGAGTTTTTTTATTTAATATAATCAAATTGTTTTAATTCAACAATCTCTTCTTTTTTTTTTTTACAAAGTAAGCTTTTATTTCATAATAGGGGTTTTTTCATAATGGTGTATTCATTTAGAAATGCAATTTAACATAATATCTTAGCCAGCCAATCAGAATTAGCTGTTGGGACCTGGATGCTGATTGGTTGGTGCTTAAACATGATGTTCCTGCAGGAAGAAAATGGTGAGGACCGGCTAAAGTCGTTTAATACTGTTATTGAATTTAATGCCTTTAGGATTTTATGTATGGCTTTATAATTCTTATAATACTGGCATAATATTTGATCACTTTTGTAATGGGGATGTCTAATCCAAACAGCCGGTGCTGCTCCAGTGTTCTAGGTGTAAAGCTGCTCAGGGCGCCATACCCGTGATTAGACTGGGGAAAGAGACTCAGGTCGGCTGTTTGGTACGATCATTAAAACATTTCAGAAATAACACAGAACACGTTTAAATAATCTCCCTTTAACTGATTGTAGCTAACAACCAACCAGGGCTTCCTCTCCCGTCTCCTCCTAGTTGTGCTGGACAAAACAGAAAAGATAATAGCATAAATCCGGTGCTACTGTCAGACAGCTGAGAGCTGAACCTGGGATCATTTCAGATTATATCATCCAGATGAATCAAGAGGGGTCTCTGAAACGGTTCATGATAAGTTATTCCTCTCAATATGACCTGCTAGAGCAACCAGAGCTGAACTAAGTTCCTGCAACTCCGACCCTTTACTTAGCATGCTGCTAGCTGCTCATAGAGCCACAACAACGGCTATCCAGGAAGACCAATCAGCGTCCAGGTCTCAATCGCTGATTCTGATTGGCTGACGGACAGCTTCAGTTCTTAAATGGCTTTTTGAAATAAAAACCATTATGAAAAACCTCATTATGAAATAAAACCTGACTTTGAGAAAAAGAGAGATTGGAATAAAAACTGATGGAAATAAATAAAAATGTCTTGAAAGAATTTATATTATTATAAAGTAAATTACAGTGAAATCAATATTTTATGAAATATATTATAAAAATGTATAATCTAAAATGAAAAAAATTATAAAAAATATTTCAAACAATGGGCGTTGTATTTGAAATGATTTCAGTTTTTAATAATTTCATTGTCAAAATATATTTTTATTCAATATTTATTCATGCTGATATTTATTTCATAATGTTTTATTTATTTATTTAATTTTGAACACTTTGGCGTTCCACAGATAAAAAACCCTAATTATGTTCATTCATATCCCTCCAGGCTTTTATATGCTTTAAGCGATGCTCTGGAGAAGGATTAGGAAAAAAATGATCAGGAAATTGTATGTCAGGGTATCTTGGGTCCTGTAAAAGGTCCACTTGGACTGCTGAAGTTTTAAAACATGTCCCAGGGGTAAGGGCCGAAGATGTTTAATCTTTTTGATTTCCCTGTATGTTCAAAAATATATCTTCCATTTTAAAATGGGAAGGAAACTCAGATTAAGTAAAATCACAGCCGGTGATGTTCATTTTGATTACATTCATTCCTGCCAGCATGGCCCCTACGCTCTGAGATGTTATGCAAAACATCCAGTTTTCTCTACACTAAAATGATAAACAGGTTTAAAAGTTATTAAAAGACTTGTAGCCTTCAGTCCTTTATCTCAAACTGAATAAATGTCCTAATTATTTACTTAATTTTGATACAGGCTGGAATGAGAAATTAAGTACCTTTTTTCCCAGTTGTAAAGAAAGTGAAAATACATGTACAAGCATACTTTCAGTAGACTTAGCAGTGACACGTGGCTCAGGTTTAGCTATCACTAGAAGAAATACAAAGGAGTGTTTAAATTTTTTCATTCATTACTGGAAAACCATTCCAGACCTTTGTGAAAAAGTTTTAAATTCTGTATTTAAATATATTTTTAATGAGACAATTTGTTCAATTTCATAAGCATCTGTTCAATACTAGACCAAATGAATACACATTTTACATAGAACCTGTGATATAGCTGTCCATTTGAACTGCGAAAGTGTAACAGCATATTACCATAAGTTATTTTTAAGAGCTTATATATAGGCTACTATACTTTGTTTTCTATAATCAAAAATAAAAATGAAATATAAAAAATACCACCAACCATGCAACCATAATTTGGCTCAAAGGATGTGTTTAAAAGTCTCCAAGTTTAAAAAATGTAAACGAAAACCAATAATAAACATTTTATCACAACAAAGAAACAGTTTTTGAGGACATTAACTAAATGTTTTTTTAGAGATATAACAGTACGTTAACAGATGTATTAAGATGCACATTTTTTGTTAAGATTTTTAGTTTAACATTTGTGTAAAAACTAAAAGACTAAAATTATTTAACATTTCTTCAAAATCGTAATGGTCGGATGAGGTGATTTGACAAGGTTAGGGTTTAAGTAATTGTAACACAATTTACTGTCGAGGAAATGCTTTTGTCTTTTAAAAAAAAAGAGAGTAGGCTATACTGCGCGTCATGTTGAACTTTGTTTCTTCTTGAGGTTCGATGAAAAATGTCACATTAAGTTTCACTTTCAGTGAGTGCAATAAATTTGAGCTTTTACCGTCTCACGCCATTTCCTCCAGCCGAACCAGCTTCTTGATCATCCATTGCTGCAGCGACCCGATCCGACTTTCTGTTAGAATCACGTTTTAACCCAGAATTTCAGCCTTCTGTTAGGCTCAAGTTTTAATCCAGAATCAGCCCCAATGATTTTACGACTAGTTCTACGATGTGAGTAATTTCTGGCCAAGTGTACAACTGGTAGGGATACCTGGCGTGGGAGGGGTTTAGAACGATGAGAGCAAACGGGTTTCCTCTTCTGCTAACACAGAAAAAAGCAGGATGTGATAATTGAAAGAAAGTGCACGCTAAACTTTTTTTTAAAACTGAAATTAATTCATCTTTTTAAAAGAAATTATGCTTTAGAATAACAAAATACTAACCCAAAACGTTATTCATTCCACCTGCTGGCTGCGGTTCATAAAGCTTAATTTGGCCAAAAGTAGCCTACTGATCAGTCATACTTTACAACTTAGCAGTGAAATTTTGAACTCCCCAATCACATTCACACGTGGCACTTTTAAACTACTTATCTTTTAGCCAGTTTCTAAGGCAAACTTTGCTAACATTTTCTGTATGTAAAGTTTCTAAAAGTGCAACGTTTCTAATAAGGTTGGACAACCCTGGTGCATCCTCTTAATATGACTATCCTACAACAACAGAGTGTTTTCAGTCTGGTTCTTCAACAGTTTTGCTGCAACGCAGATTGCTATTGTAGAAGAAGAAACACTGTGCTGTATATTGAGGTACTAGTCCAGGGTGGAATGACTCTGCTCACACTGGAAGTACTTGCCAGAGCTGCACTTAAAGCCATTCAGAGTTATATTTCTTCTGTTTTTTATTATTTACACATAGCTGCTGATACAAGTTTGGATGGTATACATGTGAGGATGGAGACGAATATGTGTGTGGTATCATATGAAAAATAATATCAAATACAAATAAGGTAAAATGAACAAAAATATATGAACAAACTTAACATTTCAATATCATCAGACTGTATTAAACGTCATATAAATCAAATTTAACATAGACTTAGCAATGAAAAGTCACAATTTACCCTTTTCAAATTAATAAACACTCAGCAGATGATAGATAGATAGATAGATAGATAGATAGATAGATAGATAGATAGATAGATAGAAACTTTATTTTTCAATTTGCATGGAAAATTGTTTTGCGATAACCTGTCTGTATCTAGGCTCTAATTTCCACATCCATCTGATCTGCTCCAAATTCAACAACATTGATATTAATCTAGCCCTAAACACATGTGTATGAAAATAATTGGTGGTCTTGGCCTAATACCTGTAACACGCCCTCTAGAATCATTTATACAATCCTCTTCAAGCAACACTTTCAGCTAGGCTTGTGAAATTCAGAACATATATTTTTTTCAACACCCCTCAACAGATTTTTGAAGCCAGTGTCCTTTTCCCTCATGAGGTCAGTCATTTTGGTTAAAAGCTGCCATTCTTGCTTTTTAAACACTTTCTCATACAGATTTTATCATCGGGCTTTGTTGCAGTGATGCCGTTGAGTTGGTGGTGTGTGTCTTCAGCTGTCTTGACACAGGCCGAAGCAGCGCTAAACTCTGAGGGCCTTTCGAGGCTGCCTGCAGGTTTAATTCTTTTACTCTTTCTCCATTTTGCTTCTCTTTTTGTTTGTCTCCAACTCCCTCAGTTTGACCTGTCAATCAGATGTACTGTATGACAAACATCGGTGACTTTTGCTTGATGTCAGCGGTGGCCATTGTAAACCTCGCCCCCTAGGGGCACAGGAGAGCTGCGCCCCAAATTGTCCTATCTCTTATTTTGAAGAGGAGCTACTGGCAAAGATTTTTGCCCAAAGGTAGAAATGTGTCCTTAATCAGACAACGCAGATAAGCGTAACAACTCAACTCACCATAAAATATAAAATATTTTCTTGCATATCTGTAATAAAACGAAGATATACTTTGAATTATTTGTACATTATTAATATTGTTTTTCACACTTTATTCAGGCTAATATGGCAAGTGGTCAGAGGTGGGGCAGTGCCCTTGCCCCCTTTATTGGGCAGCTGCCACTGCAACTCAGGGTGACATTTTTTTTATTGTTGGTTAGTTGCTACAGTTTTTTTTAATATACAGAACTAGACAGCTTAAAAAAATCTTTCTAAATGGACTTACCAATATTTTTAAACTAAAATGTTTCTAAATAAATACATTTGATCAGTTTTGCATAATTTAGTGCAGTTTTGACATGTTTTTACACTGGCTTTTAAGGTGGTCCTGATAACAATAAAAGCAATAAGAAAAAATGGCTTCTGCTTTGTTATTTTGTTTAGAGTTTAGGATCCTCCTGATTGTTCCATACGTTCCTAACCGAGCACTTTGTTCTCAGACTGCAGGTTTACTGGTAGTTCATAGGATTTCTAAAAAAGAATGGGAGGCAGATCTTTTAGCTTTCAGGCTCCTCTACTGTGGAACCAGCTCCCAGTTTTAGTCTGTGAGGCAGACACTCTACTTTTAAGAGTAGGCTTAAAACCTTACTTTTTGATAAAGCTTATAGTTAGAATGGCTTAGGTTATCCTGAGTTATCTGCGTAATTATGCTGCTATAGGCTTAGACTGTTGGAGGACAGACTGACCACTTTTCTTCTCTCTTTACTTTTCTCTTCTAAGACTCTCAAGATAATTATTTCTGCTGTTATAGTAATTATTAAGCTCATTTTTCTCTGTGTTTTTCTCTCCATAGTGGCTCTGTCCGGTCTGGTGTCCTGCTCAACTATGGTGCCCCCTGCTGGAGGATAAATATTGGTCCAGATGGTGCTCCAAGTGACCGAGCATCCTCAGATCCCCGGTCGTGGCAAATGATCGCTTATACTGAGCCAGGTTCTGCCGGAGGTTTCTTCCTGTTAAAGGGGAGTGTTTTCCTCTCCACTGTCGCTTTATGCTTGCTTAGTATCAGGGATGGCTGATCGGATTGCTGTGGTTTCCGGCCTGCGTCAAAGGGTCTCAACCCCATGTGAACTACTTCATGCAATCTGCTGGGAATCCTTACACAGAAAACTTTTAACTGATTGGAATGTTTGTATAACTGCATTGAAATGACTTTTGTTGTAAAGTGCCCTTAGATTACATTTGTTTGAAATTGGTGCTATATAAATTGAATTGGTTAGTTTATCAAAAAACAAATAAACCTAAATTGACCTAGAAAAAGATGGGATTACACACTTTCCATAAATGCTAAAAAGCCATTTCTGATTTTTTTCCAAACAAATATAAAACTAGTTGTTGTAAGACCAGACTTCTTTGAATTCCAATTCCTGTTAAAAGCATGTGTTTTTTCAGACCCATATATATATATATATATATATATATATATTATATATATATATATATATATATAAATATATATATATATATATATATATATGTGTGTGTAGTTAAGATCAAAAAAATTGTTGAAACTAATTTTTTGCATAGGTTGTTATTGCTCAGCTAATAATGTTAATTATTCTGTTGTGTTTATCCACCTATCTGATTTTGCCCCTTTTTATGCTTGTGCAGTGTGTTATGCGTCCAGTCCAGTTAGTTGTTCACCCACAGCCCTAGATACTTGTATGTGTTGACCACGTCTCTCTCTTGTTCTGAGCTAATTGTAAATTTGGTCTGGACCTCCCTAATTGTACAACCACTTCCATAGTTTTCAAGGAGTTGAGCTGCAGTTGGTTTGTGTGACAGGAGGTGAATACTCACAACCTGGTACATTTCACCTGGAGCAGACAAGGCCAGGTTATGTTAAAACATCTAGAGAACTTCAGAAACAGCATTCTGTTGTTTCTTCTACACACATTGGTGTAGGAGAAAGAGGATGGTTTCCTTCACACTGACACCTACTTGGTAACCTCAGGCGGAGCTGGGACCGATCTAGCAGGGAATCGGGGAGCTAAAGACCCAGTCAAGCTGCGGCGCTTAAACACCGGCCCTTCGCTGTGTTGGCAGGCCCAGTTTGAGGAGCTGTTGTCCCACGTAGGTCCAAGCGTCGCCCACAGAGACACCAACTACAATGCTGAACAGCTGTCCATCTGTCTGCAGGTAGTAAAAGTGTATAATATAATGTGTGAGTGGCGAGGGACGTGCTGTGGTGGAGCTATTGCCAGGCCTGGGTCGGGTTTCATCCTCCAGAGAGGCTGTCCGGGTGAGGAAACTGTTCATGGCTCACTTCTCGGTGGAGGGAGCGTAGCCTTTTGCAGCCACAACGGCTCTTTTAAGAGCCACCCACAAACCTCTTAAGAGTTTTCCTGTCTAAATAGTTTAACCTCTTTATAATGTTTATTTTTTTATTCCTCTCTCTGTATAGAAAATAGTTTGTGTAATGTAGCTTAGCCACAGTGTCTATCAATTTTTCCTCTATGTCATGCTGACTCCTTGTCAGTCACCGCATCACTGACACTCTGTCACCTGGTTGGTTGATGCGGCAACTTGATGCCAAAGTTCAGATTTTCCAACTCGCCGTCCAGTTCCGTGGCTTATACCTTTCGCCCAGTGTAAATACAGTGTGACCAAGCTTTCTCCAGCAGTGAAGCTCTGGTAGCTTTCAGCTCTTGCAGCCCAATTTCTTTTCCTTTCAACACAAGGCAATTCAAGGTGCTTTACAAGATTAATTTTTATGGAAACCAAATACATGACAAAAGTGTGAAAATTAAAACAGAGATCACTGAAAGAAAACATAAAAGAAAATTTATAAAATTATGAAAAATCGAAAACTGATGAAACACAAGAAACAATTAAAGCATTTAATAATAACAGTAATTAAAACAAAATGTTAAAATGGTAAATGACCTGTATTTGTATAGCGCTTTACTTGGTCCCTACGGACCCAATAGCGATTTACACTACATTCAGTCATCCACCCATTCACACACACATTCACACACTGGTGATTGCGAGCTACATTGTAGCCACAGCTACCCTGGGAAACACTGACAGAGGCAAAAAGGAAACATTTAGTAATTCAAGCAATAACAGTAATTAAATGGATTAAAAGCAAAAGTCATATCAGTTACTTTTTCTCTCCCTCCTCCTCCTGTCTTATCCCACTGCTCTATCTCTTGTGCTTCTATCTGGAGTGTCTTTTTTTGCATTTTTCTCCAAACCAAAACGGAATAAGGGAAATAAGGGAAAGATGGAAAAGGTCAGCTGGTGTCTGAATGCTATTGATAAAATCTACTCAACTCTACGAAGCCCCGGAAAAGGGCATCCGGGTTATGGAAGATATCTGGCTATTTGGATTTATGTGGATCGGGTCACTGCTGATTGGAATGGGCATGTACTGGATCTGTCACAAAATGGAGCAACAAACACTGAAATTGGAGACAGTTCTGGTAATGATTGGAAGGCTGAAGGAGCCGTGTGAAGCGCAGATTCGTGCTGATGGAACTCAGAACCTCACGCTTGGTGAGTTCGAGCACAGGCTAGACGCTGCGCTTTGGGACTCACTCGCGATTGTCATCGGACTTGGAGAAACTGTCAGTGTGGATTGGTGCAACTGGAAATTAATGGAGTAATCTAGAATTTAATTTGGTATTTAATTTGGTTGAATTAGACTATAAAAGAAACCGCTGACAGACTGAAGGGGTAGAGAGGAAATTTGCTCTCCCTGTTATCCAAATAATTATTGTTTTGGCTCCCATGAAGACCTTCGACTTGGTCCACAATCAAAGGCCCGTGAAAGGAATGTAAACAAAGGATCCTCCCCTCCGTACACCGGCATCTACTGACGCACACACTCACATGGATTCAGACACACACACTAACACACGCACACCGTCTCGCTGTATCCTAAGGCTCTCCCCTGCACCAGGAAGCTGGACAACAGCGCGCCTTGATGGCAGCGGGTTAACCTGTGGACTGGAGCTCATACCCGCCCATCCCTCCTGATGTGTCAATGTTAATTTCTGAATATGTGCTTAAATGTTTAGGTGTGTTTTTTCTATTACCTGTTTTTTGACTCTTGACTAAGGATCAAAACACATGTGAACACTTTTTTCCCCCACCGTGGAACACCCCCCCCCCCCCAGGATACAAGTTAAATTTCAGGACAAATTAATACTGTATAACACCAAAGGTGACAATTTACTCAAGACAGTTTCAGCCTTAAATTGCCTCGATGTGTGTTGATGGATGTTGGGGATTGGGATAAGGTAGGAGTGTACATCAGCTTAAAGCATTTGGTTGAATTTTCATTGAGGAAGCATTTTCTAACAGTGGTCTTACTGTGATTAGATATTTTAGCTAAGATGGTGCTTCCAAACGCGATACAGAAACGGTCAGATAATGTAATATCAGTTACCGCGATGTTGGAGATATTTAAGTCTTTACTAATAAGTAGGTCTAGCGTGTGTCCCCGGTTGTGCCTTGGTTCATTAATATACTGGGTTAGGTCAAAGCTTTGCAGGTTATCATATATTGCTTTTGTTCCTCTATCTTCCACGATTATTAACTAACCATAGTCTATACATATCAATGACCATAGGTCATTGAAATGATTAAAAAACTTTGTGTTAGGCTTTGGTGGTCTATATATGTTTAGAAATAGGACTTTGTTTGGCTCATCTGTCTCAGGAGCAAGATATTCGAAGGAATCAAATTCATCTAGTGATACCTTTTTAAGGTTTAGAGAGTTGTGGAAGATTGCTGCCCGGCCTTCGCCTCTTCTGTTTTTTTCTGCTCTCACTAATACAGTAATAATCTGTGGGACACGTTTCTATTAGCACAGCTTGTTCTGTATTCACATCTAAGCAAGTTTCTGATTGAAACAGAGTATGTATATCTGGTGTGACGATAAGATTAATGATTAGGAGAGACTTACCTGATAGAGATCTAATATTTAATGTAGCTCCTTTAATATTTCTTTTGGTGTTTGAGCGATTATTTTTTACAAGATATTATTTTTAGATTCTGTATTGTTTGGTTATATGTAAATATTAGTGTGAAGGGATTTATTGCTTATGACTACCAGGATTTTACTTTCGAAATGACCGGACACATCTTGGTGTGCAGTGGAGCAGTGGAGCAGAGAGGCGCAAATCTGTTTTTCAAGGGGATTATCGGAGTTCCTGGTGGATTAAAATCTCTTATTTCCAGGTAGCACTTTCCTTGGCATTCCTTTCTCATCATGGGTTTCTCACGTCTGAGCAGAGGCCAAAGCTCAGATGAGTGGGGAGTTCTTTTCGATAGACGCCATCTGTTTGGAGGGGTCACATTCTATGCAAGTGGCACCGGACTGCCAGGTTGATTATTTCTGCATGCCATCTGCAGAGTTGTTTTCTTTTTTGCGCTCTCCTCGAGGTGGCAAATCTTCATTTCCATTTCATGCACTCTTTGTGATAATTCATGAAAAGCTCTGGCAGAGATACAAGACATTTTGCAATCCTCAGTCCGATATAATGTAGTCCAAAGAGAGGAAATCCAACTGGTATTGAGCAGTGTATATTAGGTCACTGTTGAGTGAAACTTTAAAATAAGGAAATAAAAAGGGAAATGAAACTATAGCAAGGCAGAAGCAGCAGGGAAGAGCGGAAGGGAAGGAGGAAAGGAAAAACATGTCCTTCCTCTCCGAGAGTCAGCGGGTAGTAAGCGTCTTCTTTGGCTTCTTTGGTGGATCTGCAATGGCTCAAGTCTCAAAACTGCTGGTTTGTTATTCTCTGGTAGTCCGTAGCATAGTGCCGTAAAGCAAAACCGAGTCACTACATCGGGCAAAGTGACCCGCTATAGTGTAGTAATCAGCACCGCTCACCTCCCATGTAGTGACAACCCTGTAAAAAAACATTAAAAATGATGTTACTGTAAGTCAACAAAACATTTCGAGAACACGTGTTTTTATGTTGTAAAAGTTAAGGAGTGTGTCTTTAAAGGCAGCTGAGAAAACTCCTCTCTAAAGTGAGCAACTCACAATGTTTAAGAGCTCATCCTCAAAGAAACCATAAAATCTCACAAAGTGGGAATTGGATCTAAAAGGGAGGTGGTTGGGTTAACTTGTGGGAAAATTTTACAAAGTGTCTTGCATCACCCTGGATAAAACTCTTCAGTGTTTCCTAGGGTAGAAACTGTGCTTCAGACATGGTAACAAGAACATTTTGGTTAGCATTACATTTAGGTTGCCTCTTTTTTTATTTATTTATTGATTTTTTTTTAACGTGTCCTGTCTAGCAGTTTGCCACTCAGAATTAGTGTCTGAGTACCAAGTAAAAGCCCAACAGATTAACTTTCCCAAGCAGAGTATTACATCTTTGCTGTAACACTCCACTTAATGTATATGTATTAAATAATCTTTATTAGTAATTACTGAGGGTTCAATTTCCTGAAGTCATGGACACGAAACCGAGAAAAGAAGGAAGAAAGGAAGAAGGTGAAGAGAAGAAACTGCACCAGCAGAGGCGCGAACTGACGACACAAAACAGGGAGGCAAACAAAGAACACAAGAAAACATCCCAGGCCTCCACCTCTGCCGGATGGCAGAGAAGCGGTAAAACAAAACAAACAAAAACAACGAACTGAACAGAACCACACCAATAGTTCAGATCCAGTAATAAAAATAAAGAATTACACATTCACTACACACAAGCATGGATTAATAAACACAATACTAATGTTTCTGTTAAGCTCCTGGTAAAAGCTAACTAATGACAATAACCTCAACTCAAGATATGTCCGTCCACACCTATGTGTGTGTGCGAGCATGTAGGTCTGAATAAGGTTTCCCCATGCAAGTGATTGATAGCTGGTGTAAGGAACCGTCAATCCGTCCTACAGGAATCGACACAGACATGAAGGAGGCAGGAGACGCATGCATCCAGAGTCCCACAGAGCGCAGGAGCCCCAGGCGGACCAGCGCAGGGCCGATCACCCACCAAGAGAGGAACAGATGGAAGCCCCAGGGGAACACCAAGCAGCCGCAACGCTGGGGCCCCTAGAGATCACAGGGACGAGCCCACGGGCTCCGCCGGAAACCGGCTACGCCAGGGCGGGCCCGGAACAGGACCCGGAGGCCACGGGGATCAGGGGTACCCCGCCCCCCAGCAGGGCCCCGACCAGGTACCTGCCGAGAGGGGTCCCCTGCCCCCGCCGTCGGGCAGGAGGCGCCTGCAGCCGATCGACGGAAAATACACCTCGCCGCCACCCCGGACCAATACCCACCGCCAACAACCCGGCCCCCCACACACACCCACACGCCAGGGAGCCACAGTAAAGCCACAGCGGATGTACGCCCTCCCCAGGCCGCGCCCAGCCAGCATCTGGACATCCAGATCTACCAGCTCCCGGGTCCAGATCCCGCCCTATGCAGAGAGCCAAGATCTGGGGCCCAGCCAATACTGGCCAGCCCCCCCAGATGAACCGACCAGGCAGTAGAACTCATGGAACTGGCAGGAGCTTGGGCGCTGGGCACGGTCCCCACCGATTCCACCGGACGGCACCAACCTACTTACAACCCCGGCACCCTCATAAGAGGTGCCCCAGTCAATCCAAGGAGGATGTCGGCCCGAAACAGCGGCCGCCTGACACACCGGCCCACCCAGGACCAGCTAGGCATGCACCAGGACCGAGCCGGGCCGCAACCTGGAACCCCGGCCCCAGGCATCGAGAGCCATCAACGACTATCTGTCCCTGGGCTTGGGAGTATAGAGTTTGTATGGGGTGTATGAATGAGTGTACAGTGTCCTTTTTTCGTGTGTCCTGTATATATAAGAATGTATGCGCATGAGAGGGAGGGTACGTATGAGTGTCTCTGTCTGTCTATGTCTACTTTCAGGTTGAGTGTTTGGCTGCCCTCTGGCCTGGTGCATCTTCTTCCCCTCCATCACTCCCCGTCGGTGATGGATGGTCCTGCCAGAGAAGTTTTCACTACACAAAAGCAGAGGGGATTGTAAATCAAGATTGCTGAAAGATCCAGGGGTATTTACGCATATATACTGTTTAAGTAGGCTGAGACTGAAGGACTCTGATTTTTATATAGGGCGTATGGAAATTAGATTGGTTATAGAATTTAAAATATACGTTTTAACCTAAATTGAAGAGATCCCAAAATAGTTGGGTGTGAGCTTTACTATATGAGAGCCGTATTTAGGGGTATTTACGCATATTTACTGATTAAGTAAGCTGAAGCTGAAGTACTCTGACTTTCATATAGGGCAAAGTGTAAAGTAGGCTTGCTTGCTGTAGCATCCGAAAATCTTCGTTTAAAATTGAGCAAATCCGAAACAGGGGAAAGGTAACGTTTGCTCGAAACATTACCTTTCTGTAAATAAATAAATCAACTGCAAATTGGAGCCGTACAGTGTGCGAGACGGTTTTTTTTCCTTTTTCTACATTACTCTTTCCTTCGACTCAGCACCTGTCCAATATTTTTGGCAATGGATGTGGATCTACTTCTCTTGGCTGATGTTGGGAAACGGACTGAGAGGCAGATTCAGCCTGAGGTTCAGAATCGTCTTGCCGGGGAGCAAGGAAAAAGGCCGGGGAGATGCCAGGTATCTCCTCCAGGAGACACGGGGAAGTTCCCCGGTGAAGACATCGGTGGGAGCAATTCAGGCACAATCTCCATACTCTTTTTCTCTGCTGAGTCCTTTTTATGGCCGGTTCCTTCTGTTATGGAGTGCAGATTGGACTTAGTCGCAGAGACAGATTTACATCGGTTGTTTCCCATTTTTAATAAAAGTTAAAGGTTGAATATGGAACATGGGCACCAAAGCAACATCTAGTGTGTCAAGGTTGTAGTTGCAACAACAAAACTTAATTTGAAGACCTGCAAATGCGAGGTTTGTAGCTGTGACCAATAGGTCTGGGACGATAACAGATTTTGCTGGGCGATATATTGTCCCACAAATTATTGACAATAAACGATATTATTGTTGACATTGAGACCAAAATAAGCACTTGTGAAATGTTAATATGTCATAATACTGCAAGTACACCCTCTAAAAAGCAACAATTAAACTGTTATTTAACATTGGAATCACCAGAACCATAACTTTAAAAAAAAATACAAACAAAAAACAATGAAAATAAAATAAAAATAAAAGAGGACTCTCAGTCTCTGTTAGAAAAGGTTGCACCAAAGAGAATAAAATAGATCCAGTCTCTCTTAAAACAATACAATGGCCTATCCAGTGTCAACAACCAAAACTGCACTTTAGTAATAATAATAATAATAATAATAATAATAATAATAATAATAATAATAATAATAATAATAGAGATTTAAATTTCTTAACCTTCCTTTCTTTCCTTACCTTAACTTATAATACTACAAATCCAGTTAAAAGAGGTAGGAGTAACAATGTGAAGATTAAGCAGATTTCTTAACAGACCACGTTGGCTCCATCAACTTATCAAGCTTTTCCTGCGTTTCGAGCTTAAAAGCTCATAACGCTAGGAATGCAGAAGTTCAGCTAGTTGAAAGATCCTAAATGACTGACAGGATGCTTCACTTTTCATTTCATCCCATTAAGTAACTAACGCATTCAGGTGCTGAGACCGATGTACAGAGTGAACCCTTTTATCAAGCGTGTTTGGAGGTGAGAGACGAGGAAAACAAATACACGCATACACATGGTGATATATTGAGGCTTTGATTGATTATCGTCCCAGCCCTAGTGATCAGCCAGCAACATGTCCAGTGACTAATCTTACAGAGTAAGATATATTTTGTAGCCTACTAATAACTTTATTTTATATCAAAGTATTTTAAATCAAAATACTAAATGAAAAATAAATATAACAAAATATGGGTCAAAGGCAGAAATACGTTTATGTACCTGTCCTATAGGCATCTTATTTCGGAGGCGGAGAGGGTGTATCCTGCACTCCCCCCTACTTTAGAATTTGGATAAACATCTGACAGATTTCACAGCGTTCGTATTTGACTGCGGTGTATGGGGGGAGACCTATGTCAATACAGCTTTTTTTTTTCTTACTTTATTGAACAATATCACATTTACAAGTTCAATTGAGAATCTCCACTTGTATTCTTACAAAAAAAAAGAAACATTCACCTGTGCAAGGCAGAAAAAAGAAAAAAAATAATATAATATAATAAAATACAATAAATGGAACAACAGGACTAACAACTCAGTGACCTAACTGGGCATATGGGTGCTGGCCAGTAAATTAGAATATCATCAAAAAGTTCAATTATTTCAATAATTCCATTTAAAACGTGAAACTTGTACATTATATTCATGCAATGCACACAGACCAATGTATTTCCAATGTTTATTTCTTTTAATTTTGATATTTATAAGTGAAAACTAATGAAAACTCCAAATTTGGTATCTCAAAAAATTAGAATATTTTAAAGGCCAATGAAAAAATATGTTTTTTTTTTAAATGTTGGCCAACTGAAAAGAATGAACATGAAAAGAATGTGCATGTATAGCACTCAATACTTAGTCGGGGCTCCTTTTGCCTCAATCACTGCAGTAATGCGGCGTGGCATGGACTCGATCAGTCTGTGGCACTGCTCAGGTGTTATGAGAGCCCAGGTTGCTCTGATAGTCGTCTTCAGCTCCTCTGCATTGTTGGGTCTAGCGTATTGCATCTTCCGCTTCACAATACCCCATAGATTTTCTATGGGGTTAAGGTCAGGCGAGTTTGCTGGCCAATCAAGGACAGGGATACCATGGTCCTTGAACCAGGTACTGGTGGTTTTGGCACTGTGTGCAGGTGCCAAGTCCTGTTGAAAAGTGAAGTCTGCATCCCCATAAAGTTGGTCAGCAGCAGGAAGCATGAAGTGCTCTAAAACTTCCTGGTAGACGGCTGCATTGACCTTGGACCTCAGGAAACAGAGTGGGCCAACACCGGCAGATGACATGGCACCCCACACCATCACTGACGGTGGAAACTTTACACTGGACCTCATGCAACGTGGATTCTGTGCTTCTCCGCTCTTCCTCCAGACTCTGGGTCCTTGATTTCCAAAGGAAATGCAAAAATTGCTTTCATCAGAAAACATAACTTTGGACCACTCAGCAGCAGTCCAGTCCTTTTTGTCCTTGGCCCAGGCGAGACGCTTCTTACGCTGTTTCTTGTTCAAGAGTGGCTTGACACACGGAATGCGACAGCTGAATCCCATGTCTTTCATGAGTCTCTTCGTGGTGGTTCTTGAAGCGCTGACTCCAGCTGCAGTCCACTCTTTGTGGATCTCCCCCACATTTTTGAATGGGTTTGTCGTCACAATTCTCTGCAGGGTGCGGTTATCCCTAGAGCTTGTACACTTTTTTCTACCACATTTTTTCCGTCCCTTCGCCTGTCTGTTAATGTGCTTGGACACAGAGCTCTGCGAACAGCCAGCTTCTTTAGCAATCACCTTTTGTGTCTTGCCCTCCTTGTACAAGGTGTCAATGGTCGTCTTTTGGACAGCTGTTAAGTCAGAAGTCTTCCCCATGATTGTGGAGCCTTCAGAACAAGACTGAGGGACCTTTTAAAGGCCTTTGCAGGTGTTTTGAGTTAATCAGCTGATTAGAGTGGCACCAGGTGTCTTCTATATTGAGCCTTTTCAGAATATTCTAATTTTCTGAGATACTGAATTTGGTGTTTTCATTAGCTGTCAGTTGTAATAATAAAAATGAAAATTAATAAACACTTGAACTATATCACTATGTGTGGAAGGAAAGTATACAGTATACAAGTTTCACGTTTTGAATGGAATTACTGAAATAATTCAACTTTTTGATGATATTCTAATTTACTGGCCAGCACCTGTATAGACATACGTTCCCATTAAACAAATGAATAAGTAATATGACGTAAAGAAAAAGCCATGATCAATTACTGCTACAGGCATTTCCTCTTATGCAGAGACAATCCTCATCATAACATTCCCACTACTACCTTATGAAAAAAGGTGCTTAATGACATTACCAGGTTTTTTTAATTATTTGCCTTTCTTTTATTTAAAGCTCTACAAGAAATTACATGTGATTGCAGAGTTTTTCTATTGGTCCATATTTTTCAGTCAAAAGCAACAGAACTAAATAAAACAATTTGAGTTTGTTTTTGGAACACATTAATGAAGGTTTTTGAGTTTTCCATTTACATGTACGATAATTCATTTGTAATGTCATTTTTGTATATTAAGATCAGATTATATTAAAAGGGTTAATATTCTCTATTGAAGTATTCAACCAACTATGTAGTTACTGCCAGAAGAATTAATATCTCTCGCGGAATCAGACAAGGCTGTCCTATATCACCAAAACTTTTCATTTTATGCACACAGATATTAGCTTACCTGATAGTAAATAATCAGGAATTTAAAGGCATTAATATTTTTGACAATGAATTTCGCATTAGTCAATTCGCGGATGATACGTTTTTTTTCTTGAAGGACAAATCCGTAATCTATAATGCACTGAACATCATCCATCTTTTTTCCAAAGCATCTGGTTTGAATATAAATCTTTAAAAAAGTGAAATCTTACCACTATATCTGTGTACAGATACACAAATAATGTCCATCCCTGATAAAAATGAAGTCAAATATCTAGGTATGAAAATAATAAAAGACACAAAAAAAACGGAGGAAAAAAACATGAATGAGAAAATAGAAAATATGAAAAAATCCCTAAATCACTGGCTAATGAGAGATTTATCAATTTTTGGTCGAAACTTATTATCCAAATCTGAGGTGGATATCAAAATTTATTTATCCATGCTACTCGATGTATGTAAGTCCTAAGAATATTAAAAAGGAAAATTCCATAATTTATCATTTTATTTGGAGTAACAAAACACATTATGTTAAAATATAACAACTGGTTAAAATTTATAAAAACGGAGGCTTAAAAACATTAGACTTTGAATCAATGGTAGGAGTCTTTAAAATAAATTGGATAAAAGCTTTTATGTCACAGTCAGACTCAATTTGGTTTCATATTCAAAAGTATTTTTAAGAAAAATGGAGGGTTGGAATTTGTGTTAAAATGTGATTTTGAAATTATGAGATTGCCTGTGAAACTATCTGAATTTCATAAACAAATATTATACTACTGGAAGATGATATTTTCCCATAATTTTACTCCACATGGCTCCACATTGTGGAATAACAGAACAATTACGATTAATAGGAAATTGTTATTTAAACAAGAATGGTTCGATAAAAACGTAATCTTTGTCACAGATCTAATGGATGACAAGGGAATTTTTTACATTATAACAACTTTAAGTAAAAATTTAATGTTCAATGTTTCTTATACAGATTTCAACAAAATATGCAAAGCAATACCTCCAGCTCTTGCTCATTCAATAAAAAAATACACTCTCTCAATCAAAAATACAAGCAGTCGTGCCAGAATTGAAAATCAATGAATTGCATTTTAGGGATAGAAAATGTAACAACAAGTTTATTGGAAAAGCTTTTATATGTAAAAAATTTTATGATTATACTAGAATTGCAAAAATCAGAACCAATACAGAAAGCTAGCTAGAACAGTCTGTATAATTGCCAGTCAGTGAGAGTGAGCCTCCTGTACTGGACAGAGCAGGAGGATTTTACTCGATGTGGAGGTTGATGGGTCATGATCAGTGCTCTCATATCTAGGATCAACATCATATAATGAACACAAGTATGGCAAAGTTTTTTATGCGACAGCTAACGTTAGCCGTTAGCATCTTAGCAGTTAGTATCTTAGCAGTTAGTATCTTACCTATGCAGTTATTTTAAACATGACAAAACTACTCTAACAGAATGTTTGAATGAGAAAGTCAACCAATGAATGTCCATAAATAATAGGAGGGTTTAGTGCTATGGACATTTTATTACTTTTGCTGTAGATTATATTTATACTGCAATCAGCGGATGTTAAACATGCTTAACTTTTAATACATATTGCAATTTCAAAGCTAAACAATTCTAAAACATGTTTTAAAAGGTTTTTTTCTCTCTTTCTGATCATTAGATTTTGTTCTTTAGATTAGTTTTATTATTTTCCCCATGTTTGTAACTTCCTCTAAATTCTCAATTCAGCTTTGCTAATCATTTACCTTCTCTCAGCCTGGCAATTGCTACCTTCTATGGCTGATATATATCTCCTGATTACTGTCCAGTTAATAAAACACAGTAACTATTTACAATACCCCAATGTTAATTAGCATTATATATGACATAAAAAAAAAAATCATGATATTTCAGATAACATATTTTCAAGATTTTCTTTTTTTCTACCGCAACTTTACATTCAATAGAGGCCACGATAGTGCGATACATTTTATCAACATTATTAGAATAAGGACATTTAAGCTACCTATTTCTGGACTAACCCTGCAATACGATGTGTGCATGTAGCAGACAGCAGCGCATATACACCGTATGAATTACATGTATTTCTGACAAATGAAAACCAGAATTCACAACATTCTTACCTAATAGTAATTAATTCTGTAACAGACATGTCATCCCTCCTACTTTTTTTGTGGGGGCAAAGCCAGGACTGTAAGGTCTGTCGCTATTAAGTCACTGTGTCAAAATGACTGAACAAATCACTGACTTAGCGACGCATTTTCCCGGTGGTTCTTCAAAAACAAAATCCAACGATTTCGTCTTCAGCTCCTCTTCTGTGGGTAAAAAAAAAGTAGCGTTGGTGTGTTATTGCTACAAATACGGAATGTGTTCTGCTGTGTTGTAGAGTTGCTAATTGTTAGCTTTTCGTTGCTATAGCTACCTGGCCAAAACAATGCAGCCTTCCTATGGGCGGTACCTAGCCAGATGATGTTCAGTGTACAGGCTTTTTTAGATTCAGACGTTTTCTTGTCTATTTTCTTTCTCCAACTGATACAGGGAATTGAGTTTGGATAAAACATTTGCATGCAGCATGCTAATACAACTCTGATTGGCTGATTGTATTAAAAAACAAATTTTCATGGTTTTCAATAAAAGAAATTTAAGTAAATTTTTGTTTGCAACATACTATGTGGTGCTAATCAGGGGCGGACTGGGATAATAATTTAGGCCGAGAATTTAATACCATTCCAGGTCACCACCCAATAAACGCAAAACGCCTAGAGTGTATTGTGTTAATTTTAAAATTGTAAAATATAAAACAAAGGCTGCTCATGTGCCCTTGCACATTTTTTTATGTTTCTTTCCCCAACCAAATGTATACATATTTTCTGCTGAAATAACCTGGACTCAAATTGCATTAGTCTAGTTTATCTATACCTACACTGGTAAGTGTAAAGCCAGCACATACAGTATAACAAAGCGATTGACATTAATCCTGCGTTACCTATTAAAATGCAGACAAAATGTATTTTGGAGTGGGAATGAGAGTAATTCTAAAGTATCAGTTAAAACCCTGTCCTGCTTGTTGCCTGGTTTATCCAAACAATAAATCTTTTTCTCTCAGAAAGTTCTAATCTCTCCCTGCCTGTGTCATCACCTGCTGCTTGCATATACTGTAGTCCTAAATCTCCCCCCTGTCTCTGATTTTCTATTGTGACAATAATGATATTCAAATGTGGAAAGAAAAATTTAAAGGACAAAAACAAGACATACAGTCCACCATAAGTGCTCAACGGATACATCTTACGATCTACATTAGGGTTGCATGCCTTTAACCCATCCCTCCCCTAAAAAATAATTTATGTGCCAGTCCTATTCCCAAAGGACAGTAGCAGCTGTAGGGCTGTAAGGGGACGTATCACACCCCCCAGTAAAGGGTCTTCTTCTGAAATTGCTAACAGAGCACTTGAGAGAGAACCTTTCAACTCAATTTCAACTTGTAAAGAACTGCCTTTAGTCTTAGATCAAAGGATATATTAAACAGGATGAATAGCCAGCAGGGTAGAAAAAGCAATAACATATCCGATCAATTTAGGGAGATTTGAGTTGGATGACATGCCAAAGATTGCTGATAAGGGGTCAGGGAGCAAGATCTGACCATAGGCCTGGCTCAGTATCTCAAATATCTTTCCCCAGAACTTAGGCCATGTCCACATGTAGCCGGGGTTTTTCAAAAACGAAGATTTTCCTCCGCTCCTTAAAAAAGAAAACCTCCATCCAAACATAAACAGATAAATGCTTTTTTCAGCACATTTATAGACGTTGAAAACCTGTTGGGGGCAGTAGTTCCCCCAAATCATATTCGCTCTGAGTAACTTTGCTATCCTCTATCTTCAGCACGTAGCAGTCATAAAGCTTGTAAAGGCAAACAAACAAAACGCGCTTTAACAACGATGAAACCAATAGCTCTGAGGGCATAAATGCTATTTTTGAGAGTAAACACAGGTCGCACATGTGATGTTTGAGCATTGGATAGTGGATAGTGACGTTACAGTTCTTAAAACTCCGTTTTCGGCTGTCCACACGCAGATACTGAAAACGTGGCAAACGCAAATCTCCACCTTGGCCGGAATTTTTTAAAGGATTTGTTTTTGGTGCCGAAAATCTCTGGTTACGTGTGGATGACAGGCCAAATCATAGAAAAATAACTCTGTTTTTTAAAATACCTGTCTACGTGTGGACAGGGCCTTAATCAACTTGGGACAGGACCAGAACAATAAAGCTCCTGGGTGACAAAGCTGCCACCAGCGGCCAATTTTGCCTTCTGGGACCGGTTTTGCAGCTAGCGTGGTTGAATTCCTGCACAGTCCCAAGAACATCCTCTTCCAGCACCTCCACCAGCAGCTGCGCAAAGAAGGCAGTAGGTCGGGTCCCCTCGATGCCCTCCGAGAGATTCACAATCTTCATATTATTGAGGAGGCTTCTTTCCTCCAGGTCAGTCAGTTTGTTCTTCAAATTAATTGTATCCTCCAATTAGACTCCAGCATCTGGATATCGTGGGTCATATTGTTAGCTGTTGTTTCCACAGGTTCAATACATTTCTGGTGGGACATGTCCCCAGCACTATTTATGATTGACGGGTTTATCCCCACCAAACCTGATGCGGAAATTCTTTACCAACACTGATCTAACAGCCACTTGTGCTCCCAACACAGTTTCAGCATCAGTATCTGAACTAGGGTTGCCAACCATCCCTGAAAATATTTTGTCCTGTATTCGACTATTAAATATGGCGTCCCGTTTTGAACTTATAAGGGGCGCTATTTGTTCCATATTTTCATAAATGTCTATTATGTGTGTCAGTCATAAGCTTCATACTGCCTTATTCTAACTATGTAGCCTACATAAAAATCAAATAAAAGTACAGTCAGCAAAACTGTTCTGACCGAACGGGACCGAAAATTGCTTGTATTTGCAGCTCGGGTGTTGTGTGCTCAGGATTGATGAGATAGACACACACAACACACTGGCGCTTCTCATGCAGCACCTTTAAAAATGTCCCAAAAACGCTTACAGAGATAAAGACCGTTTTCACATGTGTGGCCGTGCCAGAATACGGCCAGAGAAAATGCAAATTTCTTCTGTTCTGATGGCACATATTTGACCCGTACTGGAATCCAGTGTTTTACTACACCTAAACAGCAGGTGGCAGTATACAAATAAGTCTGTAGTTATCAAGAGAGTGAGAAGTTCCAACGTCATAAAATGAGCGACAGCCTAGAATGTATACAAACTGGTCTACTGGTCAGCTGCTACCGGAAGCCATCTACAGGGTGAGTGTTGTCCAAAACTGGCGTTTTGTAATTTTCTGTGTTGCTGTGGGATGCTTGAATCGTGTTGTTTTGGTATTTTTATGGTCGCGAGGTGATTCTGTAATTTTGGACGGCGGTGTCGTCATTTCCGCGTGGAGCGCGTCTCTTGTCTTGAGTATGGCCAGAGTACGGGTTGTGTTCACATGATCCGTGGCCGCTCGTACCTGGACTCGGATACAAACTCCAATGCAGGTCTCTCTGGCCGTATCCTGGCACGGTCCAGTCTGTGTTCACATGGTACGAAATAAGTGGATTGTAACCAAATACGGTATCCGAGTACGGACTCCCGTACCATGTGAAAACGCCAAAAGCCTAGACGAGTGGGAAGAGGCCCATTCTTGGCTGGACAGGGTCAGTAAAAACGAACACAAGGCAAATTGTAAACAATATGGCGTGTGTTCTCAGTCACGCACTGAGAACACTCAGCACGGCAGGCACATGTCTGTGAGGCTTATGCGACATGCAGGCTAAAATATTCAGAATAGATTACATGTATTGTGGATTTTCAAAGATGTCTCGTCCATGTGCAATTTTATTTTTGTTGTATTCATTGTGGAGGATTTTCTTGTTATTTTTTAAAGGCTTAGACATAGTCTGTTAGTCAATCAATATAAATGACAATTTAAAGACAAAAAACAACAAAACAAATCATAGTAACTGATTAATTGCGAAATTGCCTTTAATTCGATGCAGTTGCTGGATGTCTGGTGGGAAACGGATGAATTGTTGGATAATGTGTGGTCGACAGAGCGTTTGGTGGATTGATCGGCTGATAGATGGTTGTGATATACCCAAGTCGACCACGTTGCAAAGTTGTTTTCCCTGTGGCTAAATATCTTATTTTCGCTAAACATTTAATTTCTGGACTGATTGTTATGTTTAGTTGGAGACGTGATTGCATCCCGCACCACATCTGCAATAAACGATTTAGTTGGTATCGTTTGATTAATTCCGAATCATCCAGAGTGTCCAACACATTGCGTCTGGCTGCAGCCATTTTGGGAGTCTTTGTGAATAGGTCTTAGGAAGTTAGGAGTCCTCTTGACTTCTTTTAAGGACTCCCGGACTTAGGTTTTACCTTTAGGCCTAAAAGTGGTTGTGAACTACTTTTACCTTAAGAAACTAGGAGTCGTAAATTTAAGAGTGACACTCCCACATTTCGTAGGAGGTACTCCTAAATTTGGCAGTTAGGACCTACTTTTAGTCCTAAGATTCTTTGTGAATACGGCCCCAGGAGTTGTGTTACATTCTGTCTTTGATTGTTTCTTTTAAACTGTAATGAAAAAGTCTGAAGGCTTTGCTTCATTTGAACATTGCATCTTATCCAGTGATCCAGAAGGAGCGTTCGTCCTTCTGCACGCAGCCTGCGGCCAGGGTTGGCAATGGAAGATAATCCCAAACCATCTTCTTTTGCTGATGAAGGAAGAACTCGCTCCAGGGAGTTCAAAGACTGCCAACACCAGGTGAATCCTAAACATTGATAAACAAAATATTGTTTTATCCTTAAAGGTTCCCTGGGTTTCAGAGAGCTTAGAAACGGGAGCTGAGAGCCGCATGCAGTGGCGATCTGAACCAGCAGAAGTTGCATTTGTTCGACGCCACAGTGCCATTAAGAGTTGCCATTGCTGGAAACTGCAAAAAGGTACTGTTCAGTGAAAGAAAGTTGGTGCTGATCAGTGGATCGCCATGGTGTCTCTCATTGTGTATGTAGACACTGGAGCTGAGAGGAGCAGGACAACCCGTCATAAAAAGAGCTGGTTAAATTACCCCGAAGTTCCGATAGTGGAGTAGTTCCTATTATTCAAAATTTGTATTATTCTGTCAATTTAAAGATTGACCAAAAAAAGTATCTTGTAGAAGCATCCTGCCATACTTTGTTTCACCATGAGGGGCGAAGGGCATAGAGTGAAAGAAAATGTAAAGTTGGATTAAGTTGAACAGAGCCTCTTCCTCTATATGGCATGTCCAAAGATCAAACAGGACTTCTCATTACTTTTTTTAAGATGTGTGTGGTCACAGCTTTCCTTGTCCGGCATGCAAGCTTAGGTTCACAGTAAAGTTTTGGTATGTGTTTGAGTTTTTCTTTTTTCTTTCTAAAAAACATTTCCACAGCTGACGTATTTGGTGCTTTATGTTCATTATTATTATCTTTACCTCCACCAAGGAGGTAAAGATAATAATCAGATAAGAAAATATAAAGATCAAATTTGGTTTCTTTGTCCGTTAGCAACATAACTAAAACGTTGTAGATCAATTTTGTATACATTTTTGCTTTGTACTTTTAGAGAATACATGTTTAACCCTGAGTAAATCCGATACCAGAAAAGATAAGTTTTTGGCACATAGGTCATATGGGTAACTCAGGCTACGTCCACACTAAGCCGCTAAGGTTATACGGGGAGTTAGACGCCTAATGTTATCCACTCAACCCGAGCATTTACGCCCTGTTTAATGTCCGTTTAAGGTCCCATGATTGCGCAATCCCATACTGACCTGTGCATATACTGGGCATGCACAAAAAGACGCACGAAAAACATGTATAATCTATGTGACGCCAGCGCCTACATAATATATACAAGACGCTTTACAGCACAGTACATATCTGCTTGTCCCGTTAACCGAAGAGAACAATAGCTGCTCAGAAGAAGAGAGAGTTTTTGGTGTGGACAGACAACGAGATCGATTTATTACTCTTCGCTGTTGTCTTTGTCTGTAGTGTCGTATTGTTATTGACGCAGCATTCATTGACGCCACTTCCTTTCATTATTGGAATCCACACTAGCTCGTTTGGCCGTTGAATTAAGATTTACACGGCTCTCTTACCCGGCTAATAGTTATCTGGCCACAGACCTTAAACGACGCCGGGTTAGTGTGGACGATAGGGGGGGTGTAGACTAAATAATTATACGTTTAAGGCATTATCCGGCTTAGTGTGGACGTGGCCTCAGAGGTTACATTATGTTCATTACCCATAAAAAAGAAACCTGGTGCCCGTGCCTCCTGCCAGTTCTGTGGGTTCCGCTGCCTGGTCAGTTCATTGGCTGGGCCCCTGGTCTCGGCGCTCTGCATGGGGCGGGATCTGGACCCGGGGCCTGGTAGATCTGGGTGTCCAGGTGCTGGCTGGGCGCGGACTGCGAAGGGCATACATCCGCTGCAGCTTTTACTGTAGCTCCCTGGCGTGTGTGTGTCTGGGGGCGGGTCTGGGTTGTTGGCGGTGGGGATTGGTCCGGCTGCAGGTCCCTCCTTCCTTGCGGCGGCACCGGGGAATCCCTGTCGGCTGATCCCTGGTCGGGGCCCTGCTGGGGGGCGGGGTCCCCGTGGCTTCCGGGTCCTGTTCCGGGCCCGCCTGGGGGTAACCGGTCTCCGGCAGAGCCCGTGGGCTTGTCCCTGCGATCTCCCGGGCCCCACCATTGCGGCTGGTGGGTGTGCCCCTGGGGCTTCCATCTGTTCCTCTCTTGGTGGGTGATCGGCCCTGTGCTGGTCCGCCTGTGGCTCTTGCTCTCTGTGGGACTCTGGACGCGTGTGTCTCCTGCCTCCTTCATGTCATTCCTGTAGGACGGATTGACGGTTCCTTACACCAGCTATCATTCACTTGCATGCTCGCACAAACATTGGGATGTTTTCTTGTGTTCTTTGTTTACCTCCTTATCTTGTATCGTCAGTTCACACTTCTACCGGTCCTGTTTCTCTTCTTCATCTTCTTCCTTTCTTCCTTCTAATCTCAATTTCGTGTCCATAACTTCAAGAAATTAAATCCACAGTAATCACTAATAAAGATTTTTCATACATATATATCAAGTGGAGTATCATAGCAAAGCTGTAATGCTCTGCCTGGGAAAGTAAATCTGTTGGGCTTGTACTTGGTACTCAGTTACCAATTCTGAGTAGCAAACTGCTAGACAGGACACGTTAAAAAAAAAGAAGAAAGAAAAAGAAAACGGTTTTGCTACAAGGAAATATATTCTTTCTTCTGCACTTGTCAGTGCTCCATTTTATGCAAACAATATAATTTTCCTGTCTTTTGAAATGTGATAGTGTGTACTTTAGAAGGTTACATGTTTACTCAGTTTGCTATGCCTGTAGTTTTTTATTTAATGATAATAGAGGCTTCCAATTTGAAGCTGTTAAAATAATCAGTTGAATTGTTTATTTCTCAGAAAGTGCAAGAGCAAGCTTGACGGCATTGAAAAAAACAGGTTACTGAGATAAATATATCTGTTTTCTGAAATAAGATACTCCATTCTATTGAGTTCTTTGCATAGGCCAACAATAAAAACAAACAAATAAAACTAGTTTTTCTTGTTTTTTTTTTCTTGTTTTTTTTTTCTTGTTTTTTTTTTTTACTTAAACTGTTCCTGCATCCCTTTTGCTTTGTGGTAAGGCACATTGTTCTGTATAGTGCAGTCTCCAATGTCATTTAAGTAGTGTAAAATAAAATGTGAGGTCGCTTTTACGTCCTGAGTAGCCCCATATACAACAAACTGCAATTAAGTCTTGTTTTTTTGTTTGTTTTTTTCAAATCAGGATCACCATTAAGTTTTTCAAAAATTTGATCTACAATAGTTGGTATGTTGGATCAGTACATATTGGTCAGCTTTTGCTGTCCATATGAATTAATGACCCCTATCTGCCAAAGATCCTATCCATGACCATTTTCACTGGTAATGACCACTGCAGACCAGAGCCCTCAATTATCCAACATTTGTAGAAACTTTCCTATATTCTTTCAATAAAAATGAGAATGTTCATACAAACAGCCAACATTTATGAAATGTGCAGTAGCCTACCCAGTCATATGTTTTGCTGATTATCCCTGAGTTTCCCTGATTACCCCTTTAGTATTTGATCCCCCATGATCCTTTCATCCTTTGCTGTTGTCCCACCCTTCTTCTCATATCCGCTGGTCATTTATCTTCCTCACCTACCTCTGTTCTATTGAATTTTGGACAATAAAAACTACCTAAAACCTCTCAACTATCTGCATTTGGGTCCATATCTCTCCACATCATGAAAAAACATCTTCCACTAAAGCTGAATTTAGTTTCTTAGTTTGTGTTCTGTCCTTTGTGCTTCTAGAATATATCTTAGATCTGTGTTATTCTTTCCCTCCTGATTTGTTGTTTTATTGAGTTTTTTATGGTTCACTTTTCCTCAACCTGCCAGCTTTACTCCTTTCAACAACCTTTCTGAGTGTACATTAAGCTCACCGGTTTTATTTTTCATTACTGATCCTTCCTGCCCATTCTCCATGTGCGTTCCTTGTTCTGCTCCCAGGCATTTTCCTTTATATGTTCTCTCTTTTGCTAGCCTTAAAACTGAGTGTACACCCATCCTTCCTTGTGCTTGGGTTCTCTTCTTACCACAAACATAATAGATATAGAACACAACACTTCCAAATAATACATCAAACTAGATCAATTCATAAAAGTAACATTTTAAGAATGAATTAATCAGATGTGTCAAGTATTCTTAAATCTAAAACAATTAACCTATTAAAGCATTTTATAATGTGAAATTAAAAGAAAAAAATGGTTTTTGAAAATTTTAAGACCCCTTCAGTATCAGATATATGATACCAAAGCTATAAGGCAAGAGAGTCTTACAAAGTAAAAGACAGATAATGTAGATTTTGTTTCCACAGTTTTATTGACATTTATTGATATTGTCAAAGTCAGATCACCCACACATTTGATCTCAATGAAAAGTGTGAAATGAACCCTGATGTCCAGATAACTATTACACAAGTACATAATAACAGTTTGTATAATTCAGGGAAAAAAACACAAGGCACTTGGAAAACGTTTGATATACTGATTATTGTAAAATCATGTGCAAACAGGATAAATGAGTGCAGGTACTGGCCGTCTGTGGCCATTGTCGAACTGTTCTTTTTTTAAAGAAATGTCGTTTTCATCCATTCACCATCTTTGGTATTGTATACGTTTTTGACAGTGCATCAAATTATTTACTATATTTGAAAACAAAAATGAAAATAAAAAAAGCTACCAATCCTGAACAGCAATGAACAAGTTACTGGTACAATTTGGGCACACTAGCTGTGTGTGCTGGTCTAAGTAAAACATAAAAAATCCTAACATGCAGCAACATGCGGCGATGCAGATGGATTTTCAAAACGGTTCTTCAATTTTTGGGTTGTTTTTTTTGTTTGTTTTGTTGTTGTTTTTTACAGACGAGGGCCTCCAAGGTTAACTAACATACAGTATCTTAGAATCTCCATATTAACATTCACTTGAAGCAGATGTGCATTTATTCACTCATCTTTGTCTTTCTTAATGATCAGTTAAGATACTGGGCTGATCCTGCTTGGATCGTTGTCTTTGAATGCAACAACAAATAAGCCATTTAAAAAAAAAAAATCCCTAAATACAGGAGTTAACCATAACCCTACATTCAGTTGCGTCAACATATTTTATTTTCCTGTTGTGATCCGAAAAACAAAATCACAATGTCGTCTCTAAAATGATGCAGTTTCTGACTCCATCACGTACTGAAGCTATGAAAATGTGACTATTCAATATAAAGTTATAAGATAAAGTAAGTTACAAAGAAACTGGGACCCACAGTAGGAATACTGTTTGGTCAGCTATGCTTCTAGTTAAGTAGATTATAAATTATAAATTTAATTAGATCTCTCAGGATTCTCCAGGCGGCTAATAAGTTTCCTTGTCGGTGGCTGTGGAGAGTTCTCAGGGGTGCTTTTCACACACAACAAAGTCACGTGGTCAACATGGCACAACTGCTTGTAGCACATGGAAAATGTTGGTTTAAAAATGTAAGACCATCCTGTAAACAATACTGATGTGCCAGATAATCTCCAAACTATCTCATGAATAATATGTGAAGAGATGTATTATTAATAACTAACACAATTCCTATTATCAGTCATTTTTGAGTAAAGCATTGTCATAATATTGGCTTTAAAAGTAATTAAAATATGTTAAATTTGAATGATAAATCCATTAACTTCAGTAACTGATTCTACAAAAGTAAATCCTTAGTCTTTTTTTTCACTGTCAGATAAAATTTGAACTCTAACTGTATTTTACCACTGTGTCATGGGTACAAAGAGGCATATAATATTTCAGGCAATAATCTGTGATAAATTTGAATGGAAATCGAAAGAAAATTAAGTTGAGGATAGGATTTAGCCAATACTCACAGATTTTATAAATTTGCAATCAAGCCATGCTGGCATGTGACTTGGTTCCATTAGAGTCTGATGCAATTCACTACTTACCTCCTCCAATGTTGTAATGTTTGCAGTCGCTGCACAGCCTAGCTAACAGCTGTTGGTTTAGTGAAAAGCATATTTGAGGGAACAAATACCCAAGACAAAGAATCTTTCAGTCTGGGTCCCACTCCTACTGACAGGTTAAGAGCCTCACCCTCTTTCTTTCCCTTGTTTTCAATATCCCCCTCTGGCTCCTTTCCTGCCATCTGGCCCAGACCTCCTAGAGCTCCCAGTCCCAGCATAGATGCAGCCGAGAGTCTGAGGTGTAACAGTGCAGAGTCGGAAAGGCCAATTGGGCCAACACCACACCGCCCGCTTCCACTCATAGGGAGGACTGGTAATCCATGGGGATCTAAAGCCCTGGAGTGGCAGAGAGTAGAGAGGGGCAAGGATGTTCCGAGACCCCCAAGGGGAGCTCCAGCTGTTCCTGGAAGGATGACATGCCCCCCTCCTACAGAAGGCAGCTCTGTGGTGCGCTGGTGCCCAGACAGCCCCAGCCTCATTCCAGTCCGCAGCCTAGAAGAGGGGCCTGACTCCTGGGCAACAAAATGCCCGTGGGCCTTGATGTGCTTGCGCAGTGAGCTGGGATCTGTGTAGCGTTTCAAACAGCCCGTCATCTTGCAGCAGTAGGGCTTGTCCACGTAATGGGTGCGGGTGTGCTTGAAGCGATCACTAGAGTTTGAGTAGCGTTTATTGCAGCCTTCATATGGACAAATATAGGGCTTCTCGCCTAGAAGTAAGAAGAGAAACAGGTGTGAAATAAACTGAAGAGGAAGGTGATAAATGACTCATTTGCAACATAAGAAAGACAGTGACAGTAAAACCTATGAACTACCTGACCTTTGAGTAGAGTTTATGGTAAAGGGTGTTGCATAATTCATGCAACAACTTTTACCACTGCTGACAGATAGAGTAGGGCAGTCAAAATATTCATTTCATGTTCAAGATTGTTTTGATGTTGGCAGAAAGCTAATGTTGCAGTTTCGTAAAAAGAAAGTATTTAAATTGTTATGCTACTTATTTTATATTCTATTGCATACATTTTTATGCTGTCAGAGAACATGTTCCCTGACTATATATGAACCAAAATGAGAAAATGAACCAAAGTACATACCGAACGGGTATTTTGGGTGTGCCCTTACTCCTAAGCATACATGAAAAGTTACAATGGTAATGATGTATGAATGATTGTGTTGCAATATGTCTTACACATAATTTTTTTTTTTCTGCAAATAAAAACCAAGAAAAGATTTCTGTCTCTTTGTTGTTAAATTCATTTAATGTCAGAGGGTAGGCATTTTCATTTAGACAGGCAAAGACGTATACCCATTAGAGATCCGATCAATACATTTTTTTTAGCTCTTGAGTAAATGGTACAAATTAATCTTCTTTATAATTAAATACAACATAATGGGCATATTTAGTAGGCCTGAAAAAGAAAAAAATCTGGAATCTTGATTTGAACAGCTCCAAAGACTCACAACCACAGAAACTTCAGCAGGTTTAGGCCTCTTCTACGGGATCAAATTTGTTTAATGTATTCACTGAACCAAATGCTGTGCTCGTTTTCATTGCTTCTAAGAACCTACATAAAACAAAGTCACGTGGTATGTAAAACAGGTGACAGGTTCCGAGAAACCTGATAATGGTTATGTCATTATCAATGTGAAAAGACAAACATACTATGTTGCCAAACCTATTTGCTCACTGAATGAGTTCAGGTGCTTGTGTCCTTTTCTTGGACACGGTGGTACAAAATCCACCACTGAGGCTTGCAGACTGACTGGTTTAACAAATATTTGTAAAAGAATGATTGCTCTTAGGAGTTCAGAGAATTCACAGAGAAAACCATGATAACCCTACTAATGAAATTTCCTCACACGAATTATGCCATAGTCAAATCTAAGTGGTATTATAAAAACGGAACCAAGAACAGCAGCATCTGATGGGCTACATTAGTTTACAGAGCCAGTGCGCTGATCTTGATGCACAGATGTCGCCAATTTTGCGCAAAGTCAACAGCAGCAGACCTCCAAACCTAAGCTGGCCCTTAGATTAGTTTCAGAACAGGGTGTGGAGATCTCCAAGGAATTAGTTTTTATGGCTTACAGACAAGGTGCAATGCAATGTGTTTCGGATTCAGTGTCATGAAGCTCCACCATCTGAATCTAAGCCAGTAGAAATGAATGCCTCAATATCTTGGAATCCATCGGATGAAAGTGTGTTTAGCAGTTTCAGTGCAGTAGGGCCTTAACATGACCACATTGTATCAATTGTAAGTCTGGCACAGAGTGGACTGATTTTCAAGGGTGGTGCTCAACCTCTTGTTTTCAGTAAACTAGCTTCTTAAGGGCTGCTGTTCTGCTACTTTAAGATGGAGCTCTGCTTCAACAAAGCTAATTAAGATTGTCCAACTACAGCCTCAGCATGTCAAAGTTCTGCAGAGGCCCAGTAAGTATTTGATTCCGGTGTGCTAAACCAGGGAAAGAACTAAAATATGCAGGATACCAGCTCTTGAGACTAACTTTTGGGACCATTAATTTGGCTTGACTATCGAACAGGTCGGGGATGGTTCCTATCCTGTTCAATCATAACGCTCACCAGTGCACTAAGAGAAGTCCATAAAGAGATAGATGAGGAAATTTGGGGTGGAAGACGGTGGGTGGACTGCAACCAGACATCAACTGGATAAATGACAAATAGTGTTAATCAAAACTAGCCAGACCATTTTTGTCCAATTTCAATCTCTGATCTCACAGATATACTTCTGGAAGACTCATCAAATTCTTGTAGACATGCTTTCCAGATAAGTTTAAAGCCAAGTGTATACTTCTCAGTCCACATCAAAATAGATAGATGCAACAGCATTATGCTTTGACGCAAGGGCTCTCCGTCACCTACGCAATGATGGACGGAGTACAGCCCATTTTTCTAACTATCCATGACTGTCTACGGAGAGCATACGCCTGTGATTGTTTAGCTCAATCACAGCCTTAGGTCATTTCACTAGATCGGTGCTCTATAGTCAATGTAATCAGTAGTCAATGCAGCATTTGGGCACTACGTGCTTTATGCTGAAAGGACCGTTTATCTAATACGGTTTTTTGGTGATTTTGAGCACAAGAGGTATAGAGAACAAAACAGACCACTGTGTTTTTTACATGCCTTTTTTAGAATATTTCAATGGGCTGCACTTCTAGTAAAAACCTTTCCAGCTCAATCAAAACTTACTTTATGTTGTCCGTTGCTCTGTAAGGGGTATGCATTCATAAGTTGAAGAAAATACACTCTAGTTAACCAGAAACAACACTCCAGGGGTAGGCAGATCCACTATAAAAAGGCAACGCCCCCCTGGTTTCCTGGTGGGGAATTGCTTTGCAATACTGACACACCAACAGAGAACTATAAACGAAAAACGTCTCTGACAATATGTCTGCGTCTGAGTGCTAGCTTGCTGATAGAAAAGTATAAACTAGGCTTACATTGCCATAAACGCAAAGGGTGATACAAAGCCATGTGTATTTAAAAACACTCTATCATGACTCTTTTATTTCATTTTCTTTTTTGTTGTGCAAATGTTTGCTTTAATTTATTTTTTTTTACTTTTCCACAAGAGCTTTAGGTGCCTCCCATTTACATTATACAAACACCCAACCAAAAGTTGATTGTAAAAAAAAGAAGTTCTGACAATATACAGGTCAAGGTGGGGATGGATGGATGGATGGATGGATGGATCACCTGTGTGTGAGCGGGTATGAATCTTCAGGTTCTCCAGACGTGAGAAGCTCTTGTTGCAGGTTGGACAGTGGTGCGGCTTCTCATTGGTATGGGTGCGGATGTGAATCAGCATTTTGTACCTACAACAAAAATAATATAAAAGTACAACCAGCTTTAATATAGCAGAAGCGGATGCTGCCAGTTTGTGCCTCGTGAAACACCTTGCAAACATCTCTGGCTCTGGTTAATAATTTTTAACCCGGACATGACCTTTGCTGGTATACTGTAGTAATCTTATCAGCAGTGTGTTATTTGTCTTTCAGTCTAGTTAAATAAATATTACCATCAAAAGTTCTTTCAAAATAATTTACCTTCCCAAGACCATTAAAGTAGAAGATTAGTCCACACCCACAATGTCCTGTTTACAATCGGATATTATGAAATTAAAAGCTTGACCTTTTTTTTTCAGTTTGTGTGCAGGGCTCGCCCTAAGTCTATTAAGGCTTTAAGCAGATTTTGAGTCAGAGGGCCCCCTTTCTGTTAAGACCATTACCCACAATAACAGCGTTTCAATCACGATTTGGTCTAAGGTTGAGCTTTTTTGGCTGATCCTAAAAATCAATCAGAGATAATTGTTAATATTAGCTGAGACAATCTGAAGCTCAAACAAAATAGAAAGGTTAAACAAAATCATCAGATTGTAACAAGGGTTGCATAACAATCAAACAATGAATATTAAAACGTATTTTTTTATCTTAATTTAACTCAATTTTTTTTTATATAATTTAAAAAACTTAAAGGTACAATATACATATTTTTATTCGTTTAAATGTATTTGATTAAAATATGTTTACAACACTTTTTTATTTAAAAAAAATTTTATTTGAATTTTAAAAATTATTAATAAAATAGTTACAAAGAAACTTGGCTAGTTACTACACAAAAATCAAATAAAAATAAAAATCAATAAAACAAAAATTAAATGATCTACACTGAAATTAAACTAAATCAAATGGAGAAATATTCAAATTTTCATTCATTTTAACATCTGTGGTCTCTGGGCCGGCTCTGAAATTGTGTGTGTGCACTATACCTAGCGTTGAAGCCTCTCCCGTTGCGAGCACAGCCCTCCCACTGGCAGCAGTATCCAGAATCTTTCTCAGGCTTAACATGAAAGTCGTTAATGTGATCTACCAACTCCTGCAGTGAGTCGAAAAGCAGGTGACACTTGATAGAGGAAAGACAGAGAGAACAGAAATCAGTGAATGATATTACATTAATCAATACATAAATGTAATTGATAAAACCTCAAACAAAAGAATTTTAATTTGAGAACTTATCAATTTATTATTTTACCGCTCATGCTTTTCTCATTTAAAGCTGATATGACTTGGAGAGTATGATTTTGTGATTAAACGATTTACGTTTTCTGAAGTAAATGTTGCAAAAGTATGATTTTAAAATATCCCAGGATTTTACGTTAAAAACAAGGAATATAGTGCTCCAACCTGTCCCAAGCCTGTAACTCTTGCTAAAATACTGTATCTGAATGTATTTATTAGAAATCTGTTTATGAATTCACATCATACTGCATTTCCACCTGTTTTCAATTCAAAAATAGTTGATAGATCCCAGAGGGAATTAAGTGTTGTTGTAGCTCATACTAATTAATTCTTCAAGGAGTTGTAGTAGATCATGATGGCTGTTGGAAGGAAGGATTTCTTAAAGCAATCTGTGTTGCAGTGAATCTGAAGATGCCTTTGACTGACACTGTGTTGTTGTGGGATAGTCTCATTAAGAGGATATTCAGAATTGTCCATGTTTTCTCCATTTTATAAAGAATCATCCTTTGCATCATCTCTAGAGATTCCACAGTCGTCCGAAGAACAGAACCAGTCTTCTTCATCCGGTTTTGAGCCGTTTTAAGTCCTTGGCTCTGATGCTGCTACCCAAACAGATGATGGCTCAAAGGATTATGTCCTCCACAACAGACTTTTAGATATGAGGCAGCTTGCTGCAAACTTTGACGGATCCAAGCTTCCTCAAGAAGTACAGTCTGCTCTGTCCCTTCTTGTAGATGTCTTCACAGTTGCATCTCCAGTCAAGTTTGTTGTCCAGGTGAACTCAAAGGTATTTGTACTCCTTAACCACCACTACTTTTTCTACCATGATGGAAACAGTCTTTGACTTAACATTGTTTCTTCTGAAATCTACATTAATCTCCTTTGTTTTGTTCCCATTTAAGGTAAAATTATTGTTTCCTCAGCATGCCACAAAGTGGTCCACCAGCTCTCTGTACTCAGCTTCTTCTCAATCTCTCAACCACCTGACAACTGCAGAGTCATCTGAGTGTTTCCGCAGATTGCAGCTCTCTGATTTAAACTGGATATCTGAGGTGTAAAGAGTAGGAAGGAACAGTGAGAGTGCAGTCCTCTGTTGTGCTCTTATGCTGCTGACCACCTGGTTTGAGACACATTTCTTCAGTCTCTCAAACTGTGGTCTGTTTGTCAGGTAGTCATTAATACAGGCAATTGTGGAGGACTCCACCAGTGTCTTGTTATACTAATTATTTTTTATTAAAACTGTATTTTACCCAAAATCCCCTTCACGATTTACTCTCATTTGCAAAATAAATGAAAGTTCACGAAAGATCAAAGGATTTTATTTACATTTACACTCACTGGCCACTTTGTTAAGTACATATTGCTAGTACCGAGTTGGAACACCTGCCTCAATCCTTCTGGCATACATTCAACAAGGTACTGGAAACATTCTTTAGAGATTTTGGTCCATGTTGACATGATAGTATCCCATAGTTGATGTAGATTTGTCGACTGCACATCCATGATGCAAATCTCCCATTCCACCACATTCCAAAGGTGCTGTATTGAATTGAGATCTGGTGACTGTGGAGGCCATTTGAGTACAGTGAACTCAAGAAACCAATCTGAGATGATTCGAGCTTCATGACATGGCGCTTTATCCTGCTGGAAGTAGGCTGTAGCGTTGCAACGATGATCACTTGGTACTAAGGGGCCCAAATTGACCAGGCAACATTTTACAATCTTCTATTGTCCAATATTTCTGAGCCTGTGCGAATTATAGCCTGGGTTTTCTGTTCTCAGCAGAAAAGAGTGGCACCCGGTGTGGTGCCCAGCCCGTCTAGCACCAACAACCATGACACGTTCAAAGTCACTTAAATCACCTTTCTTCCCCATTCTAATGCTCGGTTAGAACTACAACTGATAGTCTTGTCCATGTCTACATGCCTAAATACATTGAGTTGCCGCCATGTGATTGGCTGATTAGAAATTTGCGTTAACAAGCAGTTGGACAGGTCTGCCTAAAAAAGTGACCAGTGTATACCATGCATTGACGCACTATTGAGTTTGTAATCTCAATAATTCACAGTTTCAATCAAAGCACTAAAACTCACTTATATTTGAACATTTTTATCTATATGATATACTTTTTTAAGCATTGATATTTACATCATGTTTTTTTCCATTTATTATCCCTTTTTTGATATTCAGTATTATAATATTCCATTTTTATTTTTATTGTTTACTGTTTGGTATTTCATGGGCTTAAGAAAAATTTTCAGAAATGATATCCAAAACAATGTTTTAACTCTTGGGCGGCTTGTTTGTAAGACTGTGTTACAACTTATCTAACAGTGGTTCATTTCGGTTAGGAGGGGCATGTTTCAACCTGTTCCAATGTTTAGGCATGAACACAGTTATTAGATTAACAGACTGAATTTAGAAGTGATGTTTCTTATTGTTCCAGCAGCTCCAGGAGCTGTAGAAAGCTATATGCCTATGATCTGTAGAGGTGAGTTCAGGTACATTCTATGATGTGCAAAAGAAGAGGAAAGTTCCGCGGAGATCCTTAAGTGTGGTTTATCGCTTTATTAAAGTTAAAATTCCAAAAATTGTAGAAATGAAACCAAAATACAGTGCATTTACTAATTAGCGATCTCTGATATGTGGAGTCTGTAAACAGATGGCGTCCCATCTCTTCTTCCAATCAGCTGAGCAACAGGTCATATTTAATGAGAAGTCCCCATATCTCTGCCCCTAGTTGGTGTACCCACACATTGGAGGTATAAACATACAAAATTTCAAACATCAATGAAAAAACACCTAACAAATATCTTTAAAAAAAAATTGGCTCCTACACTTATTTTGTTTTTAACCACCACAAGGATGTTGTATTCCGTTTGGTTCTATTGGTTATAGCAGATGCAAGAATGGGGTTATTATCATAAGGTCAAATGTCAAGTGTTCAGGTTTTACTGATTAGGGAGTAAAATGTTTTCTACTCTGCTGACTCTAGTTTCCTGCATTCTAAGTGGAAATATAAAGATAAACTGGCTTTGCGTTTAGTTGCTACTCTGAATTCAGTGTATCAAACATTAAAGCTCAGTATTCAAACAAATCGCAGGAAAGAAATATAGACCAATCAAAGAGCAAGAAGCACATTATTATTTCCTTATAACACCATCTAGTGGCCAGAGTTACAGCTGCAGCTCTTTTCACAAAGAAATAAAACATAATTGGACCATAGACTACAAAGTTTTATTGTATTAAGAACTGAAAGAAGATTTGGATAAAATCTTGCACCGCAAATAATATTAGCAAGACTTTAAATATTATGTCATATGTAAAGAAAAACTCAAAATCAAATATATTACTAAGCTTAGATGCACAAAAAGCATTTGATTGTGCGAAGTGCAAATAGCAATAACATGCACTAGCAGTGTTTGGGCTATTATTAATTGGATTAAATATGTGTATAATGATACAAAATCAAGAATTATAGTAAATAGATGTTGTTCAGATATTTTCTTGTTGAAAAGAGCAGTAAAACAAGGAGATTGCTTAAGTCCATTACTATTTGCATTAAGTATAGAACCACTTGGAGAATATATTAGACTGAATTTAAATATTAAGAATAACAGACAAAAGAGGGATAGAAGTTAAAATATCACTATTTGCAGACGACATCCTTCTGTACATAAGGGACCCAGCAAATACTTTACCTACTCTTAATTATATATTACGAGAATATGGGGAAATATCTGGATATGTGAACAATGAATCTAAATCCATAGCAATGGTTATATCAGGAGAATGTTCAAAAGAGTTCAAAGAACAGTTTGCAATTAGATGTACCGGATGAGAGTTTCAGATATCTGAGTATTACAATAACAAAGGAAATAGGGAATTTTTTAATAGCAAATTATGATAAATTATTAAAAGAGATTAAAGAAGCTTTGGAGAGACCGGAAATGTTACCATTAACAATAATGAGAAGAATAGAAACCGTACGAATGAATACTTTTACAAGATTGCTATTCCTATTCCCATTATTACCTATCCAAATCCCAAAGAAAATATTTTAAAGAATTGATAGAATGCTAGCTACATTTATTTGGAGGCACAAAAGCCAATAATAAGATATACACTACTCCAAAGTACTAAGGAAAAAGGAGGATTGAATTTACCGAACATAAAAAGATATTATGCAGTGGAAAATGTAACCCTTTAGGCACCAGAGTTTTCCCATACAAAATATTGATATCTGTTGTTCAAAAGATTGTAGCATAAGTACAATTAAGCAATTATTGATATTTGGATAAATAATATGGAAGAGATGGGTTAGAATGAACTGGAAGAAAATGTATGCCCGGAAGTGCAATTAGAACGCTTATCCTTCATAAGGAAAGTTTTTCTTAAAGAAGTGGAAATAAGAAATGAATGGGTAAAAGGAACAATAGAAATATGGGCAGGGATAAAAAAGACAATGAAAATGTCAAGTTCGATAAGTAGGGCTACAAGGATAGGAAGAGCATTTTCTACCCTCTAAAGAAGACAAAGGATTTCAAAAGTGGGAATCTAAAGGACTTATTTATATTGGACAGCTATTTGAGGGGGGGAAATATAAAATCGTTTGAGCAACTCAAAAAAGAATTCCAGTTACCAACTCAAGATTTTTTTAATTCTTAGAAATCAAAAGTTATTTGACCAAACATGCAGAATGGAAATATTTAAACTAGCAAACGAAATTGAGAAACTGATTATGTTTAATTCGGAGGGAAATAGAAAGTTAATCTCTAGGTTTTCCAAAGCACTACAAGTTGAGCAGGACAACAACATGGACATTAAGGGAAAATGGGAAACAGAAAGAAAGATACAAAAATTTAGAAGAAGATTGAGAGGAATAATTTAAAGAAGGACATAAAATGTTTAATAGTAATGAAATGAGAGTTTAAATGGAAAGTAAAATATGAAATACTTTCAAGTACCTTTGCAGATTTCAAAATATTATAATAGGTTTGATTTAAATGTTGGAGAGATTGTGGCCAAAGGGGAGACTATTTACTGGGAATGCCCTAAAATTATCATACTGGGAAAATATAAGAAAATGTATAGAAATAAATTATAGAGAAAAAGTAGACCTAGTTATAGAATTATTTTATTGGGAATTAATCCAAAAAAATATTCAAAAGAAGATGAGGAAAATTATTAGAATGTTAACAATAATTGCAAATAAAAAATGTTTACTGTGTGCTGGCAAGAGAAGCAACCTCCCAATATTAATCAATGGTGGAACTGCAAGACTACAAAACAAAGTGAAGGAATTTGAGGATATATGGCCATCTTCAGTGCTAGAGCTAATAGGGAATACATTTTAGGTAATACGTAAATGGACAGTTATCAACACATCAAGAGTATTCAATAAGAGGTGTGATATATTTATAGATATTAAAAAAACGAGGATACCTGGTGGAGATGAACGGGTCAAGAGAAAAGAAGTAATAAAAAGAAAGGAATTTAAAGAAGGAAAAAAAATTTAGTAAACATGTAGTACAACAGTATAAAAGCTATAGCTAAAGGGACAAAAAGAATTCAAGTGAAAAAATAAATTTTTGTTTATGTATTGTGTATTGGCCCTTAAGAAAATGTAATATTTATGTTATATGTGTTTAATTGCTCTTCTTACATAAATTTTAATGATTTCTTTTCAAAAAAATTAAAAAACCTTGCACCGCGTATAAACTGAAGACAGAAGATTCACTATGAAATGAAGTATACCTTCCTCCAACGACAGGCAAGCTGACCTTCCTGTGAGGGCTCAGGGGAAGCCGGCTTCTCTCTGTGCTGACTGATAAACACAGAAGAGGAAAAGCTGTATCCCCTCTGGAAGCTTCTCATCGGGAAATAAAATGGAAATCCAGACTGAGACGCTCCACCTTCAACACTGTGATGCCAAGAGTCCTAAGTGCAATGACAAAATGACAGGTTTGACAGTTCAAAGTGTGGCCACATGTTAAAATGAGAGAAATTATGCATACAGAGGAAAGGTTTCTAACCTTAACCTGTTCATTAGCACTTTTAGCGTGAAGACATCACTGTTGGTGATTGCATGGATTTTACATTTGAAAACAAAGTAACCTTTTTTGTTCTAAAATGCTACACCTGAGCATCAAAAACACAAGGAAAGCTACACAAATGCATTGTTATCCTTTTGCTACAGAACAACTAAATAATTTTAGAATTAATAAAAATAACTTATGCTTTTCATGAAGTCTGCTGCCCACTACTGCTTTGTTTTATGTCTGACAATGCTGGTAGTACCTAGGATTGTTTTGATGCTGTTGAAGAGAGTGGTTAAGTTAGAAAAAATTTCAACACTCAAAAACATCTCTAAAAATCAAATTAAAGTCATTTCAAAGTGGCAATGTCTGGATCAAAGAATATACCTATTAGAGATGGGAGATTTAGTCTTCTATAAACAAAAAAAATATGTTTTATAATTAATCTTAGAAGTAAGCCTGATCTCTGTAAAGACATATTAAATCCAAAATTTCCATCCATCCATCATCTTCCGCTTAGCCGGGGTCGGGTCGCGGGGGCAGTAGCCTAAGCAGAGAGGCCCAGACTTCCCTCTCCCCGGCTACTTGGGCCAGCTCCTCAGGAGGAATCCCGAGGCGTTCCCAGGCCAGCTGGGAGACATAATCCCTCCAGCGGGTCCTGGGTCTTCCCCTGGGTCTCCTCCCGGTGGGACGTGCCCAGAACACCTCACCAGGGAGGCGTCCAGGAGGCATCCTGACCAGATGCCCGAGCCACCTCAACTGGCTCCTCTCGATGTGGAGGAGCAGCGGCTCTACTCTGAGCCCCCTCCGGATGACCGAGCTTCTCACCCTATCTCTAAGGGAGAGCCTAGCCACCATATGGAGGAAACTCATTTCAGCCTCCTGTCTCCGCGATCTCGTTCTTTCGGTCACCACCCAGCGTTTTCGGCTCAGCTCTCTCTTCACCACGACAGACCAGTACAGCGCCCGCATAACTGCAGACGCCTTACCAATCCGTCCATCGATCTCCCGCTCCATTTTTCCCTCATTTGTGGACAAGACCCCCAGATACCTAAACTCCCCCACTTGAGGAAGGACCTCATCCCCGACCCGGAGAAGGCACTCTACCCTTTTCCGGCTCAAGACCATGGTCTCGGATTTGGAGGTGCTGATCCTCATCCCAGCCGCTTCACACTCGGCTGCGAACCGCTCCAACGAGAGCTGTAGATCACGTTCAGATGAAGCCAACAAGACCACATCATCTGCGAAAAGCAGAGACCCGATCCTGAGGTCACCAAAACGGATCGCCTCAACACCTTGGCTGTGCCTAGAAATCCTGTCCATAAACATTATCAACAGGACCGGTGACAAAGGGCAACCTTGGCGGAGTCCAGCTCTCACCCGAAATGAGTCCGACTTACTGCTGGCAATGCGAACCAGACTCTGATACTGTTCATATAGGGACCTAACAGCCCGTATCAAAGGGCCTGGTACCCCATACTCCCGGAGTACCCCCCACAGGACACCCCGAGGGACACGGTCGAACGCGTTCTCCAAGTCCACAAAGCACATGTAGACCAGTTGGGCGAACTCCCACAAACCCTCCAGGACCCTGCCGAGGGTGTAGAGCTGGTCCAGTGTTCCACGGCCAGGACGAAAACCACATTGTTCCTCCTGAATCCGAGGTTCGACTATCCGTCGGACCCTCCTCTCCAGAACCCCCGAATAGACCTTACCAGAGAGGCTCAGAAGTGTGATCCCCCTATAGTTGGAACACACTCTGTGGACCCCCTTTTTAAAGAGGGGGACCACCACCCTGGTCTGCCAATCCAAGGGAACTGCCCCCGATGTCCACGCAATATTGCAGAGCCGCATTAACCAACACAGCCCTACAACATCTAGAGCCTTGAGGAACTCCGGCCGAATCTCATCCACCCCCGGTGCCTTGCCACCAGGGAGCTTTTTAACAACCTCAGTGACTTCAGCACCAGAGATTGGAGAGCCCGTCCCAGAGTCCTCAGACTCTGCTTCCAAACAGGAAGGCGTGTCGGTGGGATTGAGGAGGTCTCCGAAGTATTCCATCCACCGACCCAAAACGTCCCGCGTTGAGGTCAGCAGCACACCACCCCCACTGTAAACAGTGTTGGTGGCAGACCGCTTCCCCCCCCTGAGACGCCGGATGGTGGACCAGAATCGCTTCGAAGCCATACGGATGTCGTTCTCCATGGTCTCTCCAAACTCCTCCCACGCCCGAGTTTTTGGCTCAGCAACCATCCGAGCCGCACTCCGCTTGGCCTGCCGGTACCAATCAGCTACTTCCGGAGTCCCACAGGCCAAAAAGGTCCGGTAGGACTCCTTCTTCAGCTTGACAGCATCCCTCACCGCTGGTGTCCACCATCAGGTTCGAGGGTTGCCGCCGCGACAGGCACCAACTACCTTACGGCCACAACTACGGTCAGCCGCTTCGACAATGGAGGCACGGAACATGGCCCATTCAGACTCAATGTCCCCCGCCTCCCCTGGGACGTGTTTGAAGTTCTGCCGGAGGTGAGAGTTGAAACCCCTTCTGACAGGAGACTCCGCCAGACGTTCCCAGCAGACCCTCACAACACGTTTTGGCCCCCCAGGTCTGTCCAGCGTCCTCCCCCACCACCGGAGCCGACTCACCACCAGGTAGTGGTCGGTGGATAGCTCCGCCCCTCTCTTCACCCGAGTGTCCAAAACATGCGTCGATCATCGAGCTGCGGCCTAGGGTGTCCTGGTGCCAAGTGTACACATGAACACCCTTAAGCTTGAACATGGTGTTTGTTATGGACAATCCATGACGAGCACAGAGGTCCAACAACAAAACACCGCTCGGGTTCAGATCGGGGGGGCCAAACCGGCCAACCACGCCTCTCCAGGTCTCACTGTCATTGCCCACGTGAGCGTTGAAATCCCCCAGCAGAATGAGGGAGTCCCCAGAAGGAGCACTCTCCAGCACCCCCTCCAAGGCATCCAAGAAGGGTGGGTAATCTAAGCTACTGTTTGGTGCATAAGCACAAACAATAGTCAGAACCCGTCCCCCCACCCGTAGGCGGAGGGAGGCTACCCTCTCATTCACCGGGGTAAACCCCAACGTATAGGCGCCGAGATGGGGGGCAACAAGTATGCCCACCCCAGCTCGGCGCCTCTCACCGGGGGAAACGCCAGAGTGGAAGAGAGTCCAACCCCTCTCGAGGAGACGGGTTCCAGAGCCAGAGCCATGCGTCGAGGCAAGGCCGACGATGTCCAGTCGGAACCTTTCAACCTCGCACACCAGCTCCGGCTCCCTCCCCCGAGAGGTGACGTTCCACGTCCCAAGAGCCAGCTTCTGCAGCCGAGGATCGGACCGCCAAGGTCCCCGCCTTCGGCCACCGCCTTCGGCCACCGCCCATCTTGCATTGCACCCGACCCCTATGGCCCCTCCCACAGGTGGTGAGCTCATGGGAAGGGGGGCCCATGTTTCCTCTTCGGGCTAAGCCTGCCGGGCCCCATAGGTAAAGGCCCGGCCACCAGGCGCTCGCCAACGTGCCCCACCTCCAGGCCTGGCTCCAGAGTGGGGCCCCGGTGACCCACGTCCGGGCGAGGGAACACCTGGTCCAACGCTGTCATTCATCATAGGGGTTTTTGGGCTGCACTTTGTCTGATCCCTCACCTAGGACCAGTTTGCCATGGGTGACCCTACCAGGGGCATAAAGCCCCAGACAACATAGCTCCTAGGATCATTGGGACACTCAAACCCCTCCACCGCGGTAAGGTGGCAGCCCAAGGAGGTTCAACAGTTGCTAGTTTTTATCTTCAAATACCCCACAATATGTAATATTGTGGGGTATTTTTGGCTAACAAATGGTGTACTAAGCATACAAATCAATTTATTTAAATTAAAAGAGTAGCTATTTAAAAGCTAATTCATCATAATCTTCCATGATTATATAAGATAATGTTTAGAAATGAACTAAATAAGGTATGACACGACATGCTTTACTTAGGTTTCTTTAGAATGCAGTCATCATGAAGACAAAGTACTATGGTGAATTCAAGTTTTAAATGAGTCCTGATCCAAACAAAAGTATCAGAAGTGGGTTGTGATGAAGGCATGTTTAAATAATGTATATATGAGTACCGGAATAATCTCACTCTTGATATTTGTAGCTGCTATACTGTTTTTGTTTGCTTGTTTGTTTAATTTTAATATGGCCTACTTCGGTGTTTACAGCTTAGCTTAGTAAGAGCTTTGGCTTCAGGTTTTGTCCACTGAAAACAACTTAACATATATCAGACACTAATGATCCATTTACATGAATAGATATCACATAGATACAGTTATTTGTATTTTAACTTCTTGTTACAGACCTGTCTATGGTTGGTATGCACCGCATGAGTTTTCACAACTTTAGCCAGCAACAGATGCATCTCTGATTGAACAGCGCAACCCAGCCTTCTGCTCGCAGATTTTATGACCAGCAACTCTTTTAATTGAGAGGAGGAGCTGGAATGCATTTCTCTATCTTGAAAACCTCCTTTAAGGAAAATGTTGGCTTCTTGGTGTTAGAGAACACATTGTCATGGAAACTGGTTACCCACTTGCAGTAGTGATGGTAGTTACTATTAACTCATGTTGTCAAAAGCTAGTATGTTTACAACTTTTGCATTAGATTAATTTTTATTACATACAAATTATTCAATTATTGTGTCTGTGGAGGCTGCACTATCACAAGGGATACTGAAGCAAAGATCATGTGCATACAGCTAAATCAGCCTGCTATCAATGGCTGCTTCCTGACGTGAATCAGACAGGATACACAATCATGGAACCACTAGAGGCTCAGTTCATTGCAAAGAGGACTTGTGCATTCTAAGTCTTGTTGTCTGACATCTTCTCATTACCAACTTTGTTGAAAGAATTATATCAAACCTTAGAAGTGATATTTGGGTTGTTAAAGAAACATTAAAGCTAGCTTGCAGCACCCAGGCTAATAACATTACCTTCCCTTAGCCAGGGATACCTGCATTTTTTGGGGGGTTGGCCATAGCCCTTGGCCAGGGAAGATAGCAGGATGACCAAGGGTAATTAAATTAAAGCAACACTATGTAGTTTTTAAACATTAATAATATATTTCCAATACCCTTATGATGATACATCGACTTACAATAGGTTGAATGACACGCAATGCCATAGCCTGACGGAGTCTGTATCGCTTTAACTGGCACTATGTAACTTCGGGTGCGGGTGGCTACCTGTGCACAAAAAGAACTGCAAAACTCAACTGCTGCTTTACGGCATAGCTCACTTCCGCCTCCCACGTGAGCCCAACAAGCATTTGTTTGCCGGCTGCTACCGCGTGTGAGTGAGCAAGTTTTAAATGTCTGAAGCAGCAACCAAACTGAAGAAGGCGAAGTCGGAGGAGACTCTAAAAAGAAAAAGAGAGAGTGACAAACTAAAGGGCCGGACGAGATTCAATATTGGTCGAGCGTTTACTCGCTGGCATGAGCTAAAGGAGGATGACGGGTGCTCGACCGATGCGAACAACTAAGGCTGCCCAAGACGTGAAAATCTGCAACGTTTGAGGGTATCGCTTGTCAATGCACATGAATAACCTGGTGTAACCACAACAGATTTTACGACAATAGAAGACAACACCTTTTTGCCAACTGTAGGGGGGCCCCGAGAGCAAGAGTTACATGGTAGTGCTTAAACTATGCATAATTTCAAATGTCCACGCAGTCTGTGTGCAAAAACATAAATTTGATCAGTTTGTGTTGATGCCAAAAAAATGCTCTAACATAGGTGTTTCTAGAAAACCAACATTATAAGATTGTCTACAATTCAGAGAAGCCTGTATCCATGATTACAACATTGTTTGGGGTGGGGGAAATTCAGCTGAAGAAATTAGATGCCTAAAAACTACAGTATGGACTACTTCAAACAATTTAAAGAGTATTTTTTTTACTGTTTTAAAATACAGTGTTATTGAGTGATGCGTTTTCAACAACACTGCAGATAAGAAGTCAGAAAAAACTTCAGCAAACTCCTACCTAACAACATAAATAGTAACCTAAGGTTTGATACATCAAACATATCTCTGTAAAATGTGTCCACCACCATATAAGGATTAGTAATGATAATAATGTGTTGGTATTGAGTAGGGCTGGCGATTTGACAAAATATATCATCAGGAGGATAGGAAATGTCTGTTGTTTTATATGAATCTCTATCGTTTAAGCCACGATAGGGTTTTACGGCAGTAAATTACGTCAAGATGCACCTTATTGCATTCCTGTGCATGCTGCAATCATGAAAAAACAGTGAGGAAGACGGTACCCAACACGTTTCAAACCAGGGATCTAAACAAGAGTATCAGACAACCCATGGGTTTTCACCCCTTCCCTCCCGACATGCAACTTGAACAGAAAAAACCCGGCTAAATCATAGCCCTTTGTTCGCTAGCAACACATCAGTGGTGTGCTACCTATGCCTGGAGTTTATCATAGCTTACGCCATGCCACAACTCGACGCTGCTTTTTTTCATCGACTCTCTGTATTCGTTGTCGTGGTTCTTGAGCAGTTGATAAAATAGATGTATAGTATTGGAGTCCGTTGGTCGAACCGGGAGCTGGTAAACTTATCGTGATACAGCTGTTTAATATTTACGAGCAGCAGCCACCTCGCGTGTGGGTGGAGTCAAAGTTAAGAAAATGAGTGACCGCAGGTGTCGCGGAAAATCTGGATGCCTTTCAAATAATGTTTAATTTAAAGGCAGAGTGTAGAGCTGAGCTGCTCTCCTAAAAGATCACTGATATCAATAGCTCCCGCAGATGGAACGAGATCACTACATGATGAGTCTGGGTTGTGTTATTATCATCTATCATTTAAAACTGGATTTCCACGTTGTAATTTTTTATAAACTATTCATGAAATAAATTGACAGAAAAATTGCTTTATATTTATATTGCGTTATCGAGATTTAAACTGAGTTATATCAGGATAAAAACATTTTGTCATATCGCCCAGCCCTAATATTGATAAGTAGAATTTAAGAATTATGACAGATATCCTGGTTTAAAGCTGCTACTTGCACCACTACAGGACAACAGCCACTCAGGAATGCAGTGCAGCTCTGGACACAGAGGGCTCAGAGCTGAAAAGGGGAAAGAAAGATGAGTGGGCTCAAACCATTTTTTGTTGGCAGAGTAAGTTTACCGTATTTTTTTTGTTAAAATATAATGTTTCAACCAAGTACTGTATGGTGTTTATATTTTACTAGTGTGTTAAAAAGCATATACAATAAAATCAGTTATTAGAAGACTCATATTTTAGGGTTGCTGTGATACACTTAATGTCCCTTTGGGATCAATTAAGTATTTTGAATTGAATTGATTCTATTTAGGTGTGCTTCAGCACCTCCAAAAACGACCTAAAAAAACAACAACATTAAATCTTCCAAGGACCCCTGAGTCCCAACAATGACCCAACATTCAAATTCAAATTAAATTCAAATTCAAAGATACTTTATTGATCCCCGAGGGGAAATTTCAGTTTACAGTCCAACCTGTCCAAGATCATTATCAACAACAACAAACAAAAACAGATCCAGGTCACTGAAGGGCTTGCAGCCGCCAGAGCAGCGCTCCCATGTATGCATACAGAAACAGATAAACGTCAGGGAGGGAGGGGTCCATGGTGGTAATGGACCACCATGGGGACGCTCAACTGTGTTTTGATTCCTTAATCCAGAGTCAGAACACACCTAATAGAAAAAAACCACACCTAAACATGTAAGCACATATGCAGACATTAACAATGACACAACAGGAGGGATAGGGGGGGGGGGGGGGACTCCAATCAACAGCTGATGTGCTGCAACAGATGTGCACCATCTAACTGCTTCCTGGAGTGGGCAGGAGAGATTGGGGGTACAGCTAAAGCAGTGATGACAAGGAAAGTGTGTGCATCTGTAAGGGTGTGAGTTTGTGTGTGCATGTGTGTGCATCAGCAGTCAGTAGCCCATGAACTCCACACAGCTCAATCCCACAGTCTGTTCGCCTATGATGTAATTTGCGTCCTTGGAGAGCTGAGCCAGCTCATAGTTCAAGGTGTGGGGGTAGGGTGGGGGGGAAGGAGCGTCCTTCTAGATTCCCATCCAAGGGAGTATGTCTGGTCTAGGCCGAATTTCAATTGATAAGAAATGCACAGGCAAAGATCAGTTTTCCTTCTTAGCCTTAGAGTCCGTCAGAGTGGTCTCCCTTCCAAATCAGGGGTCATTTCCATTCCAGCCGGCTGAGAACTTCTCCAAGTTCCACAGAGCAACAAACGAGTCCATGCTCGAAAATCGCAAGAGTCTGAGCGTTACAACAGCCATGCAACCATAAATTTACAATACCTGGGAAAAACCTGCCATGTGCTAATCAGCAGATATCCAATTATCATGAATCCAATTGTCCAGATGTTTCTAGTGTCTCGATGGTCAAAGTGAGAGACCCAGGATCCTCAACAGTAATCCATCGGGACAGCTCGGCACTCCCTTATTACCTTCTACGGGGGAAAAATTTGCTCACGAGACCGTCTGACCAGCCTATGTCCAGATTCAACGTTGATTATTCCGGAGGAGAATGCAAAAAGAGGCTCCATAGCAGTAGACAGACAAAGGGCTGTGGCATAAGACACACTAGAGAGGGAGAAAGATAAAAAGCATCTGCTCTCGCTGAGTGCCGGAAGTGTGAAGTGCCCTCTACACACCTGATCAAAATGTATGTTTTTCATTAAGGTTTGAAATGTTTTGACAATGAAATATAAGACTGCATGCTGCACAATGATAACAGTACACAAATGTTGGCATAAATGAAAAAAAGCGGGGTAGCCAGCTGTTTGGCCAGCATATTGTCTATGGTCCCACTAGCCAACGCTTGGGGCCGGAGTTTAGCAATGTTTTTGCCATTAATTCTCTCCCTGGTCTTTCACTGTCTGGGGTGCAGCAGCAGGCACATAGCAGTACTCCTTCAACAGACTCTAAAATAGTTCTAATATTTATTATAATTATAATATTTCTCTGAACAGTTGTTTAAAGGGGCGGTTGTGGTCACTGACCCCTATGAATACAAGGTCGACTGCCTTTTCTTGTTCAATATACCTGTTGAAAATAATTCTAAGTAGCTCGCCTTAAACCTGTTAAATAATTACTTTTTGTACAGTATACAGGTATGGTGGAGGAACGTTTTCCTCCAGGTAGATGATCTAGACTATTGATTCTCCTAATTGTCAATCATTTTGACAGTGCCTCCCCACTGATGCCTCTGTCGCCAAGTGTCTACTCGAAAAGTAGGTTAAAGTTCAGGATGCTATTTGGAGAAATGCATTTCAGATTACTGCTAGAAAAAGTTATCTACGTTATTTTTTTCAAAAATTGGACAGGGTGGTTCTTTCCTGAAAATTAAAAAAAATCCTACACTATAACTTTAGAATTCAGTCCTCAAAATCAACATTCAAAAATGATGTTGAATTACAGTTCATACACATTCACTGTTGCAGTATCCATCGGATCTGACTGTATGCATGTTATCGTGATCGTGCTGTGTAAATACCTCTTACCCGAGAGAAGAGATGTGGTTTAGGACTACTGCTGCTGTGTGTGGACTCCAAGGGCGAGGGAGGGCAGGGGGAGGATGGGGAGGATGGTGATGGAGAGACAGAGAGGGAACGCTGAGAAGACGGGGACATGCTGAGGTCCATGGCTGGAGGGGTGAAGCAGGACCCAGGTCGTTCCTGAGAAGATTGGGATTCTAGATTGGAAAGTTTAGAGTTTAAAAATATGATGACATTCCATGTTGTTTATATTTGACTATAAAGTAGTTTGTATGGAGGTGTTTTGTCATATTATTCTAGCTCTTATTACTCCCAGTGGTCTGAGTTGCTTCTTCTCCTTTAACATTTCGTTAAATTTTTCATCTTTAAATATCTTGGAATTGTACATGCGTATCATGTTTCTGTCTTAGTTCGACTTTAACACTAGAACGGCCATGGCAGTCATTTTGACAATCAATTGTCAAAATGTTTAATTACGTAATGAAAAACAAAGACATAAAGCCTTGCTGTTTCATGACTTTTCCTAAAAGTCTGTGAACTTTCAGTAAAACATTTATTTCGTCGTTAATTTTAAATTGATAAAAAGAAGTTTTATCATTTCTACCTATTTTGGCCATAGGCGGTCATTTTGACCGCAGAGAGTTTTGCACTGTTTTAATTTCCTGGACAACATTGAAACAGAATGTCAAGGCGGGTATATTGAGAGTCGGCTGTTTGTCAAAGAGCATCTTCAGCTGTGTTTGGTCCGGACTGAAGCAGCAGGGCTTCAATTGGGATAAAAAGCATGTCCATCTATTTTCTCTGTTTACCATGGACTCTTCTGTCACAGGGTTTATACCCAACCCTGCATGTCGACAGCCCGGATACCACTCCCATGCCCCCCTTTATCCTGGCATGGCTTAATCTTTTTTGAAAGGCACACAATCGAAGCAAATTGCTTCAATCGGCTGAGCTCTTATAATTGACCAAAAGGCTCCATGATGCTAGCATTAATATTGGCACTGATGGAGGCATTGTCTTTTCAAACAGGCTATAATGTTAGGCCTTTAACATAGGCTTTAAAGTAATATGTTGTTGTTAGATTTTTCAAAAGAGCTGCTTGAAAAAAAATGCTCTTGTATGTTATGCTAATAGTTTTTAAGGCTTATGTTTAATTCAGGAAAAAGCTTGTACTATTAAACTTTTGTCATTTTAATATGGTTTTAAAGACATGGTTTTGGCTAAAGAAATTTAGTATTATCTGAGCAGTAAACATGCAAGGAATTTAAAGGAGGTTTAAGTACAACAGTTAAAATGACTGCTTGCTGCCATTCTAGTAGTTACAGTATAGTGGCCATTTAGTGTTAAGTAATATACAGTTGCTTTAATAGATTCATACAGAACAACTTCATTTGAATTTAAATGTGTCCATAATTTTACACAATCACTAAAAAACAAGCCAATTAAAAAAATTGAGAAGAATGTTTTCTCAACTATTTTATTCATGAAAAATAAAAATATTACAAATTGTGGTATTTTATTCAAGGCAGTATTCAGTATCATTATTTTCAACTGTTCCTTTATAAGTCTTTAACTCCTTACTGTTCATTTGAATATAGGATATTAGACAGAGATTAATGCAGTGCACTCTCACAAAATGCTTAATATTTTCTCCATAGCAACATACAAGGGCTCCCTACTCAACACTTGGGGGCACCAGTTCTCCATTGATAGCACACAAATAAAAGCAATGGAACATTAGTTCAGGATGCAACTGTCAGATAAGTTATAATATTTTATTTTGAGATTGTGTTCCCTAATTTATATGCCACCCATGGCAACTCTCAATATGGATTCACTGAATACATTTATCGTTTATACTTGCCTGATTTGTATGGCTGTTAATCTGGCCCATGTCAATACATTTTTAAAAAAGCATAGTCATTTTCTGAGATTTTGTTTTACATTTTTTCTTTTTTGTTTTGTATTTCCCCGGTACACAACTTGTTTAACGAAAAGACTAAAACTAAAACTGAAACTAATAAAAACTAAACAGAAAGTAAGGATTTTCAAAAAAACTAGAACTACACTAAGCTACCTAACAAATGGTTAAAACTAAATAGAATTTGAAATCTTAAGTCAAAACTAAATAAAAACTACAACTTTTATAACCCTGCTCAGTACTTAGGAAGATTCTGCCCATGTCAGCTGTAGTTTCCTTTGGGTCACTTAATGTCAGTCTCACGCTCAACTTGTTAAAGCAAAACTTGTCCAAATCTGCTGACAATCTCCCTCTGTTTAAGGATAGCAATGAGCAAACATCTATTGGATTACAATATTAGGTTAGGTCAATTTATTACACCACTCTATTATAAGCCAAAAAAATAACTGCGACAAAAGACTTCATCAATGCCATGGGTGCCTGAGTTGACCAATTTGTGTGTCTGTAACGCACTGATCTTAGAGTTTCAGTCATCCTAGTTACCTACCTGGTGAGGAGGGTGGTGATGGGAAGGTTGTATACTGTAGGCGTGGTCGTGAGGCATAGAGAGGGGCACATATCGATGAAGTACAGGACCTCTTTCCAAACTTCACAGGACCACCTGTTCGTCTAGAGGGAAGCTTAAGGTCCAGTGGCTCGTCCAGAGAAAGCATGGTGGCTGAAAACTGGTGCACACCTATAAGGCGGGTAAAAAGGGGCTCATTTTACAAAGCATCTGACACCAAACAAAGATAAATTAATCATCAGCAAGAAATAATTTGAAATTCTTAAGACTGCAACAAAAAGCATGGTGATGGAATTTGGTTTAATATTTCAACAGTTTTGGGCTGTACGGTGGCGCAGTGGTTAGCACTGTTGCCTTGCAGCAGAAGGTTGTGGATTCGTATTCCGGCCCAGGGCTTTTCTTCATGGAGTTTGCATGTTCTCCCTGTTCATGCGTGGGTTCCCACAGTCCAAAAACATGACTGTCAGGTTAATTGATCACTCTAAATTGTCCTTAGCATGTGTCGTTAGCATGTGAGCGTGCATGGTTGTTTGTCCTGTCTCTCTCTATGTGGCCCTGGGATGGACTGGCGACCTGTCCAGGATGTACCCCGCCTCTTGCCCGTTGGAGCTGGAGATAGGCACCAGCCCCCCCCCCCCTAGAGGACTAAGCGGTTCAGAAAATGGATGGATGGATTTCAACAGTTTTGAAGTTCAGTTTTATTCTACTGCCGATCAGTACATTAGTATCTGTGTTACATAATTGCTAATCCACATATAGATGTTACGGTATACTATTATCTTTCAAATGAGCTCTTTGTGTATGTATTGCCTTACTATTAAAAATATAAAACAGGTCACTATATTTTGGCATAGAGTTGGTTTTATTAGAACTAATGCCTGCTTGTTTACAAACGTCTTCCCTCTACACTGACGAGAAGAATCCCATCATTACTACTCACTTTACACTCTGTTTCTGACACTAAATTACATCTACAAATGTTCATAATTCTCTAAATGTAGTGCTGAATCCACCAGAATTGCAGAGCACCATTCATGAGCAGGTCTACACCATGCTCTTTATTAAATTAATACTAATAATATTCACTCACTAAGTAATCCTGCCAACTCTGGACTTGTGGGATCGTATTTCTTCGAATTCTGAGAAGCTACTAGACAAATCTTCCCAGTTATGTGGCGCTCCATCATATTATTAAAATAATTTAATGTTAGTTGCCGCAAGGCCATACAATTGATTGACTTGATAATCAACTTGAATCGTGGTTTGTAGGCAAAGTTCAACATCTTTTCTTGTTTTCTGTCCTTGTTTGCTGTCACAAACTAAAAGCTTGTTTTAGCTAGAAAATTGACATTTTTTGCACATTTAGCAGCATGTGTTTCCAGAGCTTTCCCCTTTTTAACTCTCAATTTCTCCACACCACATTTGCTCTTTTTACTTTTAAACATTGTTGACTGACTGCTCTGACGTGCTAGGTGAACCTTTAAATCAACCGTTGTGTGTGGCAACTACACTGACCTAGCTAAACATTTTCCCTCTACTAGTTTAACTGTTTGCCCAATTAGTTCAGAAATGCTCTTACTAGTAACCATTTCTTGGCTACCAGTTACACTTTTGGCACACTGGTAAGACTATGTTAAGCTTGCCATAGAAAACCGACTGTTGCGGCTAGTCTGTCCCACTGGGAATCGTTCAGATTATCCAGATAACCCACTCCACGTCTGGCTATATTATTTGCAAATGGCAAAAATTTGAGGTTACCAAACCAGACAACGTCCTCTCTTTGAAAAGTGCTGAGATCCTGTCCATAAACACTACAAACATGATTTGGGCACACGCTCATGTTTGAGCTGCAAATGTAGGCACATCTGTTGCTTTGGTTATACAAGAATCAGAGAGTTCTAAAAGGCATCTCCCTGTACCCCGTACTTCTGCAAATTCTCGACTTAATACCTTGGAGGACCCCATAGGAATTTTCCTAGTCCTCTATATGACATTTTAGAGATACCACTTCTGCCATCCTGTCAGATAACTTTTTAACTTTCTCAGTAACCTCTACTTGCCTTCTGTGGCTGACAGTGTATCCACGTCCAATAAATGCCAGTAGAAATCAAGAACGCCTTGTGTACGTTATTCAGCTTGGAGGGAGTTATACCTTCCAACAAGCCCCCAGACACAAACTCCTCTATGGATGACATGGTGAACACATTTGGGAGATCTTCAAAGCTCTCCTTCAACCATTCATCAATATTCTCAGTTGGTTCTTGATTTCTCCAACCTGGCATTGTCACAGGTTTCCCTTTCTAAGTTGTCAGAAGGTCTTCCATAATTTTCCTGAACCCAACCAAAATTCCTTTCCCACAGCCTCTATATATTCCTAAAATGACAGAGATCTTGCTTCTTCAACCACAAAAAAGGAAGACCTTCTAGCCAACACCTGAGTTCCAGAATTGAGCCTCCTCCTGCAGCTTTGAATTAACACAGAAACCTTAAAAACTATGTAAATTACCCTGCATGGTTGTAGAAAGATTTAACTTTTAAGTTAAATTAGTCATGATTTGTATACACTTAGACTTTACATAGGTATTCTCCTTACATTTCTCCTCCCGTCTTACACAGATCAGAGTAAGATGGGAGAAGAAATGTCAGATAAAAGTTAACACTCAATAACGTGAGTGTTAACTTTTATTTGAGGTCAGTCTCTCATCCAACAGCAAGATGAGGAAAATCTGATTCATAGGTCAAACCACATGTCTGGTTAGCAGCTATCAAAACAACTGCATTCTCACACTTTGGGTTGTTGGCCAATCACTCAGTAAGTTTAGTTAGATTTCTGAGAAAAGGGACAATTAAATCCAAATAGGAATGTTTAAAGAACAACTTGTTTATTTTTGATTGTATGAAACACAGAATAGATCAGTGTTTAAAGTGACACTTTTGTCATAATATACAACAAAAACTAAACATATAGTTTTGTGTCCATGCCACACTCTATTCAGTAAAGTAAGTCCTTGTGTCCTGATGATTCCACACAGATAAGATTTTCTGAACATATAAATAATAATAAAAACTAAGTAAAATGGTATATGTCTACTGACTTTCTTCACAACAGTAAGTCAGATTTAAGTTAAAATATAATTTTTGCTCATTGTTAATTTCATTTATATTTCAGTTCCAAAGCAGGGATCTATACATCACTTCTGAGAAATAATTGTGTGACAACCTCTGTATTAGCCTCCCACTGATAGTCAAGTTTAAATTTGCATCTTTCAGTGATGCTGTTAAATAGCCTAAAGCAAATTATTTTCACATTCTACTTAACTACCCTTTAATTATTTTGGCATTACTTATATTTTAGATTCAGAAACAAAACAGGATCATCACAGTAGCTCAGCTGCAGCTGCTTTTGAAGTGCAAAAAAAGAAAAAAATATTGCGGCCAATGGTCTGAAAAACGACCGGCCATTAGGGGAAACTCTCAAATCTCCCAATGGCCAGCACACCCCTGGGAGTAGCTAAGCCAGATTTCCCTACAGAAAGACAATCTATGGATGTTTGAAAACATAAGGAGAATGGCAAGGAAGCTCTCCAATATCAAGCACTTGAATGTTAAGGTAAATCAGTAAAATATTATGAGAAACATGCAGAAAGGTGCTTAGCAATTTTAAAAAGGGTTTAATACCTGAAGTAACTAAATAAATTTGATATTAATTATTGAAAAATTAGAAACTTTTGAGACACAAGGTAACATTTTGAATTAGGGTGTGCAGAGCAGCCAATATTTGATGTTGGGGGGGGGACTATTTGTATTTGAGTACAATTCAAAATAGGATTAATTATTTTGTGTTACACTGTAGTATCAATTTTAATAATTATGGATATGGAATATTAGTTTATCTTTTTCCACACATCCACTAATGAACATGTAATGGGAATGTCATTGAAATGAGTCCAAAATAAAGGTCACTTAAAAAAAAACAACTGTTGAGGGATGGTTGTACGCCGCATAGACTTATGAGTAATGCGTTCGTGTTAACTGTAGAAGTTCTCAGTTGTATGTTGTAATTTTTGCTCCAAATGTAGCTATGTTCCTTAGATATCATTTCACTTGTCAGTGTTTGCTGGTTATTTTCAGTGCACCATCATAGAGACAGCAGTCCAGGGAATTTAGGTTTCTCCCTCATGACTAGCCAGCACAAGACCCCAACAAATGCTTGCAAACATATTGCGCTAGTGGCTCAGTTCCTGAGTAGTGTCACAATAAAAATATGTCATCTTCCTGAATGCAAATGTTTCCTAACGTATTTGTTAGAAACAAATATCCATAGAAACCACCTTTCGAACACTTCCGAACACTGCTTGATGCATAATATCACATTGCATGACTTTTTTAAGTATTTATTTGCATTTTATTGCTGCAAAAAATGTTGCTCTCAAAGAACTGTTATTTACCTTTAAAAAGTCCACCTCTACTCCACTTTTAATCTAAATTAGTGGCACCTGTCTGTCTGTGGCACCTGCTTGTTAAAGACACATGTCCAGCTCAAACTCAGACTCCAACTACTATCATTGGCAAGACCAAAGTGTTGTCAAAAGAAACCTGAGACAAAGTTGTAAACCTCCACACAGCTGGAAAGGGCTACAGGGCAATTTCCGAGCAGCTTGGGGAAAAAAGATCAACTGTTGGAGCAGTTGTTAGAAAATGGAACAGGGTTAAGCTGACTGTCAGTCTCCCTTGGACTGGGGCTCCATCTCACATCACGAGGTATCACGGATAATAGGAAAGGTGAGTAATCAGCCAGGAACTACATGAGAGGAGCTGGTCAATGACCTTAAGAGAGATGGGAGGAACCAGTTTCAAAGGTTACTGGTGGTAGAACTCTACACCGTCATGGTTTAAAATAATGCTTTTCACAGCAGGTTCCCCTGCTCAAGTCATCACATCTCCATGCCTGTCTGAAATTTGCATATGAACATCTGGAAAGCACCAGATGAGTCGTGGTAAAAAATCATGTGGTAGGATTATTGGTCTAAACTTCAATTGCAGTGTTTGGAGGAAAAAAGAAGGATGAGTTGCATTCCAAGAAAACCATCCCTACTGTGAAGTATATGGGTGGAAACATCGTGCTTTGGGGGTACTTTTCTGCAAAGGGAACAGGACGATTGCACTGTATTAATGGACCACGTATTGCGAGATGTTAAGTAAAACACTATTTCCCTCAGTCAGAGCATTGAAGATGGGCCATGGCTGGGTCTTCCAACATGACAATGACCCAAAGCACACAGCCAGCATACCAAGGAGTGGATCTGTAAGAAATATATCAAGGCTCTGGAGTGGCTTAGCCAGTCTCCAGACCTACAGTAGATCCAATAAAAAATCTTTGGAGGGAGCTGAAACTCCATGTTGCTCAGCAACAGCCCGAAACCTGATAGATCTAGAGAAGATCTGTGTGTAGGAATGGGCCAAAATCCCTGTTGCAGTGTGTGGAAACCTGGTAAAGAGCCACAGCAAACGTTTGACCTCTGTAATTGCAAACAATAGTGTCCGTACCAAATATTAACACTGATTTTTTCCACAGATGTTTATTTCTTACTGTAATTCTTTAATTACTGTAATTCTTTAATTCTTACTGTATTGTGTTTATTACTGTATTGTGTATGTAAAATCATACAATGTGATTTCCTGAATTTTTTTAACTGCTGTCTCTGAATGGAAATGCACATGCAATGTGAATTCCAGACCGCTCCATAATTTCTGAGAGGGAGAACTTGCAAAATCGCTGGGTTTTCAAATACTTATTTCCCTGACTTACCCTTTATCTATTAGGAAAGATTGTAAAGTAAAACGTATAAAATAATCGAAACAAAGAAATTAATGAAAAATGAAAAAATAATAATGAACATAATACAAAAATAATAAAAGAATGTAACTATAAAAGAAATACAGGGAACTACATAAACAAAATAGAATAAAAATGTACTTCACATAATTAGATAAAAAACATAAAAAAATTAAGAAATTATTTTAAATTATTTGTAAACTCAAATCAAATCTAACTTCTACAGCTGTCCAAAATTATAAGTATAGTTTGTTGCTTCTTAATGACTTCAACAGAAAAAGAAAAAAACTCCAGACAGAATATCCTGGGCAGCATATATATGAAAATATGGATGTTGTTTATGAGCTTTTATATAAATTATAAATTAATTCAAATATCATAAATGACAGTCAAAGATTAACATCATAATCGCCTATATTTCACAAAAAAATTATAAACTTCACTCTTTGTGAATGTCACAAAACTCATTAATTTAACCCAACAACCCACATCACAGAAGGGTTTGATTTCCTCCAATGATGAATTTTAGAGAATCACATCCTTCTCTTAGGTCTTTCTTTGTTAATTTTTTTTTTTTGGGGGGGGGGGGGGGGGGATAATTGTTGTGATATTAAACTGTTGCTCTGATTTTCTGTGGTCTGTTTCTGAGTGGCTAAACAAGACTTCACAGTAGTGTTTTCATTTTTGATGGTTGAAGTCTGCGACTCAGGCATGAGTTAAAGAGCTCTCTCAGTCCATGACTCATCCCTTGTGCTTTGTATAACAGAGTTACTCCAGATTGGGGTGTCTGCTTCAATGAGAAAGGGTCACAGAAAGCGAGGGACGAAACTGCAGAAATATGGAAAAATCCTGCAGGAGAGTAAATTGTTGTCAACTTCCGGAAAAGCTAAAAGAAATTATAGGTTTCTCCTAACATTACGTCTTGCTGAAATTTTCTCAATAATCCTATTAGCTGTCACTCTTCAAATGTAGACTGAAGATGACACAAACTGTATTTTACTGCATGAGTATTGTGGTTATAACATTAAGCTGCATGTGCTAGGTATTAAAATGGGGCAAAAAAATATTTGGCAACCAAAATTGTGCAAGCTGCTCTACGTAAAAAAAGATGAGAGAGGTCCGTAATTTTCATCATAGGTACACTTCTACTATGAGAGAAAGAGAGTAAAAAAATTCCAGGAAATCACATTCTGTGATTTTTAAAGAATTTATTTGAATAGTGCTACATAAAATAAGCATTTACCGCCTACAGACAAGCCATAATTCGGACTTGTTACTTATTTGAGAAGTTCTTATCCTCTACCTGTTACCTGTATTTATGGCACCTGTTTAAACTCATGTAGATACACATGTCTGCACTTTTAAGCAATCAGACTCCAATGTCCACCGTGGCCAAGAGCAGAGAGCTGTCTAAGGACACAAGGGACAAGACTGTACACCTGCACAAGACTGTGATGAGCCAATCTACAATAATCAAGCAGCTCAGTGAGAAGAGATCAACGGTTGAAGCAGTTATTATAAAATTGAATAAATAGAAATCTCCTTCAGCTTGGAACTCCATGCAAGAGCTCACCTCGTCGGGTACACAGGATCTTGCAAACGGTGAGGAAACAGCCCAGAACTGGTCAATGACCTGAAGAGAGCTGGGACCACGGTAACAAAGGTTACTAGTAATACTACGATGTCATGGATAAAATCCTTCAGGACTCAAAAAGTCTCCCTGCTTAAGCCAGCACTTGTCCAGGCCTCTGGGCATTCATACTGGGTTTCTAGACAGCTTTCGTTTTTTTCTTTTTGTAATGATTTTTTTACAGGTCTCATGGTACAATGGATGGAGGGAGGTTAAAACACGAATGTGAATATCCTGCTTTGACTCCATCTGCTTCACTCCTACCAGCCTCTTTTTACTGAATGTGTGCAGCTAGAAGCTAACTGTTATAAGTCTAACACGTAGGGGCGCATGTCACTATCTATCATTGAGGAGTGGACATATTTCATGTAATAATTTGATTTGATTAATAATCCAATTTGAAAATTGGAACTCGCCTCTCAACAGGCAGAAAGCCCTTAGTCGGATTATTCAAGAAAGCTTGATTTAGATGTGAATGTAAACATACTCAGTGAGCAACACTTGGAAGAAGGGAAAAACAGTAAGAGCAAAAAATGAGAGATGAAAGAAAAATAAAAAAATTAGGCGGGAAGGAAGCAAGAGAGGAAGACATTTTTGGAATGGCAGGGAAGACTGAAGGAAAAAGAATGAGGGCACTTCACAACACAAAAACTATCAGTTTATGTGTAAAGGGATGTATACCTAAATCAGTCCAATCATGAACTATCCTGTTTGGGAAACACAACCAATTGCATCAAATCACGACGTTTGTAGCAATCCCTCTACTTGAATAAGCCTGTGTCAAAAGTGTAGAGTTGAATGCTTCAAATCAATACCAAACTGTATTGTGGCTTTACCTATTGGGTTTTTGTCTTTAGCAGCAGAGTTGACAGGGCAGAAAAATATCCTAGTATAGTTAATCAGAATGTAGAGTGATGTTCACACATGTGTTATGTGATTTAGGAATGAGGTGGGTATTGTTTTTGAAAATACTTGAATTGTTTCTTAAATTGTTTCTGCAGCTTTTTGTTGTTTTTTTGTACTGACAGATTATTTTGAATATATAAAAATTATTGGAAACACACGGACTGCCAACCCGTCCAGGGTGTAATCCGCCTCTCGCCCAATGACCACTATTGATAGGCGCAAGCCTATCTATAGCGTTCTATCTATTGCAGATCTTACAGTATGTTTTAAGGCTCAAAGAAATAAAATAACCACAATCCTCTGGAAAGTGGATTTTTTTACTGATTTAATTTTGAGAGATATCAGAGTACAATCCTCTTTAGGTATAAGCCTATGTTTAACCTGCACATTTTATTTTTAGAACATTCCCCAGAATTTGGAACAAATTTCCTTTTGTTCCAGAATGTAAACAGAATATGAAGATAAAGATGCAGAACACTAGTTTCCATTCACTGTCACAGTTTTTATTTAATCTCTGCTTTGCTGTGAAAGTGAGGGAATGTGGAATGTATGAATCCCTGAAATAATAATGAAAAAACCTCAGGGTTACAATTTGCACAGAGTTAGAAGAAACATTGTAGAGAGGGGACACCGCAAAGAAATTCCAGGTTATTGCTAAGAGAAATCAGAGTTTTTAATTTTTTTATTTTATCAAGCCCAACATTTCTCATGCTCACACACTTTGCAATACACCTGTAAGTGGTAGGGAGAAACGAAGCAACAGTCTCAGCATCATTACACACGACAATCCAGCTGGTACACACACAAGAAACAGCCGAGGTACACTACAGATACTTTTAGGGGGAAATGTTTATTGAAGCGATTCAAATGTCAAAGTTCTCTTTCTCAAAACTAAACCTGTTCCCATATCACAGATAAGATTTTACCCTATAACCTATCAGCATGCATATTTTCAATGAGATAAAGACGAAAACAAAATTATGAAAAAAACATCTAAAGAGGAAAAAACACATCTAAAGAGGAAAATAAAACCTCATTAGGCCACAATTGCTTGCATTGCTGACTAATGCAGTGTATTTTACCATGCCAACTTTAGATTACACTCAGATGTTTATTCTAAATTCCATCAAGGAACGTCATGATAAGAACAACAAGGCAAAGGAGAGAAGCAACAATTCAGCCTTTCTAAACTCAAGGAAACAAAGTTGAGATTCCTGCTGTTATGGTTTTCTTTTTTCTTTTGGTGGGCCCATATGCGCCACAAATCTGTCTAGAATTTTTTTTTTTTTACTTTTACTTGAAACCCTGCACCTCAAGTGGAAAAGTTTCAGTAGGCATCTGTTTTTTCTGGACATAGGTTTTTCAGCCAGTGTTTGCCTCTTAAATGGCGCCAGACTCGGGTTGAGCGTAGTTTTTGTGACACAGCTGCAAAACCTCAATTGGATGTCCCGTTGTATGGCTCCCTAATGACAGCTGGCAGTGGTAACGTTCTTGATTTACTTTTACTGTCTGGATTAGAACCAGCAACCCTTCGAGTCACATGCGGACCTCCTCCCTCGGCTCCCAAACTCGCTGTCGCCACACATTCTTCCACAATCACTGACACAATCCCTCGGCAGAATATAAGGCAGAGGCTAAACCACAATGAAGTCAGTGTTTAGGTCCTGCTGCTTGCTTGCCAACTTCTCCACCACTCTGGTTTCTCATTCCACTCCAACCCCTCTGACTTTTCTCATGCACACAGTCACATACAGACTGCTGTTTGGAAGCACAATAAAGGCACGCACATGTATTGCAGGACCTTAGCCACACGCGTCCAGGCACGCACACCGACCAGTCACGCCATGCCATCAAGGCTTCCAGTAGTTTTCCCCTCGTTGACCTGTGATTCTGCAACATGTCTAACCCTCTACATCCCTCGAAAAACACATATATAAAGACTTGCATTTGGACATATTTAGCGTATTTGCAATAAGTTGCATTAGACCACCTTATTGCTTAGAGCTGGACCCTTTTCTGTATAGAGATTTAGAATAAACTATAAATAGATTTATGATAAATTGTGCAGTTAACTTTGAGACACACTAAAAAAACGTGTGAGTTTTTTATTAATGTTTAAACGCAGTTTAAACACCCATGACACATCAGACTTGATGAATTCAGATTCAAGCACAGGTACAACACACACTCACTGGGCTTGCCTCCTCTCACAGGAAACATTTGCTTCCATGGTTGCCCTGGTCTGGCCTCTCCCTCCCTGTATTTTGTTTTACTCCCTCCTCTCCTGTCTTCCCTCCCTTTAACTCCTTCCTGTGGTTTTCCTCTCCCAATTCACCAGCAGAGCATACCTCTCCTGATCCCTGCTCCTCCCACTCCCCCCTCACATACTTAACCCCCCTCTTTCATTCCTTTCCCTTTTCTAGTGTGTTCCTTTTGAAATCGTGTATGTTTGAAGACTTGCCTCTTGCTTTATGTACAGAGCATCATATAAATTGCGTTTTCTAATTTTATGAGACTAAATACTTTGTAAGAACTCTCTAAAAAAGAAATGTAGAACAAAAAATTGTCATGATTGGTTGATCTGCAAGCTAAGAAGGGTGAGGGAGGTTGGGATCAATGACTTTCAGTTTTTAGCAGTAATGTTCTTTCATCTTCCCAGTGCACGTCCTTTTATGGAATTTTGGAACGTCCCTGCAACTGCGAGGATCACGGGGGGCTTTGTGTTTGTGATCTGAAGGCACACAGAGGCAAGAAGAAAGAGGTCGTTTATAAAAGCTGAAGTATCTGCACGAGACATTGAAATTGGATACATGTTGGAAGAGCACAGGGCAAAAATAAAATGACACAATGGTTGGTAAAGGAGAACCTCTTAGAGGGGCTGTGAAACATCATGGAAATCATGAAAGGAGTTGGTTTCCTTAAACCACACACTGAGAAGAAATAACGTGAAAAGATTATTGTATGCAAAACAAAACTCTGGGAAGCAAGCGTTGTTTTCTGACCCACTTTCCAGGTACCGCCACATGCTGACAGTCAGTGCATTTGAATGCAGCAAGAGAAGTTTGAAATATTACCTTAATCCGACTGAAATCGGACATTTGAAATGCTTGAATGCACCTTAGTCCGATTTGAATTTAACGAAACAGGAGTTTCACAATTTGGACTAAGCTCCCCAGAAAATGCGATTGGAAAACACACTTCTCTGCAACCAACCCCCCGCTTATTCGTGCACCCTGTATGGCAGCTAAGACAAGCGAAAGCGGGCCATCAGGGCATTTTTGGTCTGACAAAGAGAGTGTGCATTGTCATTGGCTATGTTTACATGGACACAAGCATTTAGATTAAAAGCCTGATTGCAATAAAAATGTTTCATGTAAACATGCCATTCAGATTACTCTGATCCGATCACACTAATTCAGATCAAAATTTCACTCCGATTGAGAGGGATGGTTTTTGGATCATTAATCCAATCATGGTGCATGTAAACTCCTATTCCGAATGTAGGTTATTCCTGCACATCTGTTATGTCATGTGTAGACGTCTAATATGTCGGCTTAATTAAATAAAGGGATTCTGTTTGTAATTTGATTGTGTACATAAGAATGAAGGCTTGTGGATGTAAAACTGTGACCAGAAAAAATTAATAAAAGCACGCTCTGAAGGACATCATAGTCCTCCATTTCAAATGGGCAAAACCATGTTTGTTTACAACGGAAGTCTAATTCTTCTTTTACGGCCGTTTGCTGTGTTTTAGATAGTTCTGCGCATGTCAAAATGATTTATTCCGTTCAGACTTGTAGCGCATGTAAACACCTTTTTTAATCAGATAGATGTAAAATTATAATCCGAACTATGATCGGATTAAATACATTTTGCAGATGTAAACGTAGCTAGTGTGCATACTGTACTTCTACTCTATCTGTTTCACTCCCGCGTGCCTCTGTTTACATTCAGTGTGCCACTCCAGGCTAAATGGTACAATGTTAACACGAGGGGTGCATGTTATAAAAATGATCACTCTGCACTTCTTTCTAATATTTTCTTAGATTCCTCTTATTATTACAGATCAAGGTTTATTTACATTAACTGACTGCCAAAACATGTTAAAGTAAATAAACCTGGAAAGAAGAAAATACGATGGGTGCATGTTGCCATCTATCACGGCGGAGTCAAACATGCTTCATTTAATGTTTCGATATTCTGATTGACATGTCAACTGGGACTCTACTCTCAGGTCATGTCCACATGTAACCAGGATTTTTTTTAAATCAAGATTTTCCTCCGCTTCTTAAAAAAAAATGTTTGTCGCGGATAGTGACGTTACAGTACTTAAAACTCCGTTTTCGGCCGTCCACACGCAGATACCGAAAACTGAGAAAACGCAAATCTTCACTTTGGCCGGAGTTTTTAAAAAGATTTGTTTTTGGTGCTGAAAATCTCAGTTTATGTGTGGATGACAAGCTAAACTGTAGAAAAATATATACTTTGTGAGATACCTGGCTACGTGTGGACAGGGCCTCAGCAGGGGACAAATCATTAGTCTGATAATAAAAAAATATATATTTTCGATGTGTATGTGAACATACTGAGTAATTTTAAACTGTATGGCTGGAAGATTCTGACTTTTATGTTTTTATTTTAGGTTTCCATCCATCCATCCAAGACTGGGTTACAACTGTAACAGTTCTAATAGGGAAACCCGAACATCTCACTCCACAACTCTGTGGTGAGAGTAGGAACCACAGCAGATGACTAAATCAATAGTTTAGCAACAAACAAAGTAGCAGCAATATTGTTATATTGTCAGTGCTTGATTTATTGTACAAAACTCAGGCACATTTGGAAGTTAAAATTTCCAGAAAGTTCTAAAGAATCTGAAATTCCATTCTGGAGATTTTCAACCAGCAACAGTTTGTTGATTCAAGAATTTTGACTGGAAATTTGAACTCTTTTATCTCTTGTATTTTGAAAAGTCGTATTTTGACATTATTTCACATGCCTATGTAGTAACTTGCTGTTCAAAGAACATCAAGAACCTGTTCCTTCATCTATTGTTACATTACCTCATAAAGAAATAACTGGATGGTTCCCCAAACTTGGTATTTTTGACTTAAAACTGCAAATATTATGAATAATTGCCCTTAGCAATTATTCACAATTATTCATAGCCAAACCCTACCTATTGTGTGACAACATCAAATGATTTGTGAGTGTTGAGTTCTTTACACACTCTTACAGCTTCCATTACTAAAAATATTGATTTAGTGTTGGAAAGTAAAAACATTTTACTGGTTTGTGACCCTCACAGTAATTAGATTGGCAACAGCATATAACAACTGAATCCCACTGGGTTTCGAACTTGAACTGGAATACGGTTAAATATGATTTGATGCAACTCCAAGATATACATTTTGAAAATTTTAAATATTCCTCACTTTAATTCTCACTCAAGATTCTGATAAGGCAAACAACAATATGCTTAAACAAATAACATATTGGCTGAAAGTGCCTTTAAAGGCACAGTGTGTAATTTTGAGCCAGTAGGGGGCAGTGCATACCTAAATTATCACAAGCATGTGTTATATATGTCTTCGAGTAAGAAACTCAACAACGGAGTCCAAATAGTGCTGCTTTCAAACGCTCAATTCCCTGAGAATTTTCTACTTGCAGCAACATGAGGAGCACATCAGTCTGTCTTTCATCGCTTGGAACTAGCGAAGAGGTAAAAATGTATTTATGGCGAAACTTTTTTTGCATTTTGAGGGGGAATCAATGTTATAATAGCGGGCTTGTTCCGTGCGCTTTGTCCGTCCGCGCTCAGCAAAGACGTCATCTAATACTGCTTTCCTCTGAAAAGAGGACCCGCGCCTATGTATTTTAAAACAGATTTTTAAAGTCATATTTTAAAAATTGCCAATATTTTGCAATTAATGTGCTTTACGTAATTATTATTACATAATATGTTAATGCCTATTTTCAAAGATATACTGCAAAAACTACACACTGTCACTTTAGGCTCTACATTTTAAAAAATTCATTTATATTTACCTTTACTCTGCGAAGACTAAGTAGCACTAAACAAAGAGGACAAATCCCATCAGTGGTACTTGTACATTAGTTCAAAAACCATGCTTTTAGAGGCCTGTTTGTATTATGTCAGATCTAATTCACATTATTTCAATGCCAGCATTCAGGATGCCGACCTCCACTCATGACGTAAAATATGGTTGGTACAGGAAACCAAGAGAGGGAAGAGGGGGTGAAAACCTCAAACAGAAATCGCAGGACGTGGACTCCTACCCTTTCCTCTCTTCACACTTTTCCCATTATTTGTCCGAGTGCGTCCCTCCCACCTTCTCTCCTTCTGGCTCTCTTGCATCCAAATAGTGCTAAATGATGCAATTCGGCAGACTGAGTATGCAATAGTCACCAGTAAAGCCTGTAAATTGTCTCAGACTGACACTGGCGTCTTCACCCCTCAGAAAGGGAGTGGCGGAGGTTGTCAGGGCTGGAGATGTGGGGGAGTAACCTGACGGGAAGAGGCCTAATTTTCTCAGAGTAAAGTTTTCTGTTTACTGACCTTCTGTACAATTTAAAAGAAGGCATGGTAACTTAAAAACTCTAAATTGTCCAACAAAGACGTTATAAAAGATTGACTTAGACAGAAAGTGAAGAACTAAGCCTTTCAAATCGAACTAAACCTAAACCATAATCAGCAGAAAGAAGATACATTTTAATGACAAAACACTCAACTTGAAAAATGGAAAATTAAATTGTTTACACTTTAAAGGTTAAAGGACAGCAGTTTGTTGCAATAGACGAGCTATCACCAAAGAAACATGGACAACTGTGGGTTGACAAAAGTCTGCTGATACTATAATATTACAATCCAACGGTTTTTATACTTTTTATAACATAACACATCAGAAAACACAATATTTTCTAATTGTAACCATCTTGACAGACATTTTTAAACGAGGTTGCCACAGAAAATTTCAGGTTGTTGTTTATGTCTTAAAAACTACAGCAAAACTGATTTAAGGATGCAGTTTTAGTATGTTAAGTAACATTTTATTTATATTGTACCTTTCTGTAAAGAATCAAAAATGCTTTACAGTAAAACCAAACAACAAACACAGAAAACAAAAAATCAATAAAAAGCTAGACAAGAGCAATTCTAAAAAAATACAAATAAAAAAAGAGTTTTGAGCTGCTTTTGAAAAATAATCTGACTCAGCGAATTACAAATTTAGAGGGAGGGACTTCCAGAGGGATGGTATGACAGCTGCAAAAGCTCTGTCACCTTTGTTTTTTTTTGTTTTTTTTTCTAGTTTGCTTCACAATCAGCAGGCCCTGATCATATGATCTTAATGATCTGCTGGGAATGCAAGGGTGCAAAAGATATATGATCTACACTGGAATTGAATTGTGCAAGTCTTTAAATGTTAAAACACTATGTAGTTGTTTTTACTGAGAACTTAAAACTTCAAATTCTTTCTTTAGAAAAAAAGGAACCCTAGCTGTGGGTATTCCAAGTGAGAAAATAGGATTTTAGACATCCACAACCTCAAAATTCAACATGGGTGCCTCTTACAAAGAGATAAGTAAAAAAAGGTTGGGTTTTTTTACCTTTAAAAATTGTATCTCATTAAAATATTTCAAACAGAAAACCTCCTTTATTAGGCATGTTGCTGCAGCCTTTGAAAGTGAAATATGGACAACAAATATTAGCTTGTATTGCTAATGATTGGGAGACTGGTCATTGCACATAGTACATCTCAATGGTTTTGTGAATTTGAAACTAGAACATAGGCCACGTCCACACTAAGCCGGGTAATGCCTTAAACGTATAATTATTTAGTCTACACCCCCCTAACGTCCACACTAACCCGGCGTCGTTTAAGGTCTGTGGCCGGATAACTATTAGCCGGGTAAGAGAGCCGTGTAAATCTTAATCCAACGGCTAAATGAGCTAGTGTAGTGTAGCTAGTGTTCCCTGGATAATGAAAGGAAGTGGCGTCAATGAATGCTGCGTCAATAACAATACGACACTACAGACAAAGACAACAGCGAAGAGTAATAAATCCATCTCGTCGTCTTTCCACACCAAAAACTCTCTCTTCTTCTGACCAGCTATTGTTCCCTTCGGTTAACGGGACAAGCAGATATGTACTGTGCTGTAGAGCTTCTTGTATATGTATTATGTAGGCGCTGGCGTCACGTAGATTATACGCGTGTTTCGTGCGTCTTTTCGGGCATGCCCAGTATTTGCACAGGTCGGCATGGGATTGCGCAATCATGGGACCTTAAACGGGGCCTAAATGCTCGTGTTGAGTGGATAAAATTAGGTGTCTAACTCCCCGTATAACCTTATCGGCTTAGTGTGGACGTAGCCATAGTTGTTGACATTCCCAGATCTAAGTTCTGACTTCCAGTGGAAAGGGACCACCACATAGGCAGCAAAAAATGTTTTGCTTTTGAAAGAAATATACTTTTTTTTTATCAGACCAACACAAATAACCAATGACACTTTAGTATATTAACTTGTTAAGATGCAAAACGTTTATGAACCAAACAAAGGAACTTATGGCCTAATTTATCAAAACTCCTAATAAAGAGCGCAAAATTGCCTGCACCACAAACAATTTGCAATTGTGGGTTGTCCTTAAATGCGTGCGCAATTCATAACAGACACAAAAAGCAGTATTCAAATTAGGATTTTGCATCTTCTGCTGTTTATGCAAGCATTTCTGCCCCATGCACTGTGCTACAACCAGAGAGAGAGGGAATACTGTAGGTGAAGGGATTCATGATGCGCATACTTGCCAACCCTCCCGGTTTTCCCGGGACACTCCCGAATTTCAGTGCCCCTCCCGGTAATCTCCCGGGGCCACCATTCTCCCGAATTTCTCCTGATATTTGACGGTGTCACATATCCCCTCTTTGTTAACGCTGTACGGTTTGTGCACATTTTAACAAGCTCAAACTGTCGGCAAATCAGACCATTAGTCTTTGACTGTGTAGCTCTCAGATGTTATTAGACTGAAGCAAGATCACAACATTTAAGCATCTAAAAAGTCTCTGAAACCAGACATAAGAGCATAAAGCTATCCACACGGACATCACAGACAAGCATAAGGCCCTTTTTATAGAGTTATGGTCTGTATCAGTATTTTTAAAATGGGCAACAGCTAAGAAAATTTCCAGCATGAATTAAGCATCAACTTCAGTTTGATTAACCACCATATATATGGGCTTGAGATGACAGGCAATAGGAAAGAGGAGAGTTCCCTTTTAACAGGAAGAAACCTCCAGGAGAACCCGACTCAGGAAAAACACCATCTTCATCATCTAACTGGAGCAGAGAGGACAGGAAAGAGACACAGACGAATACAAAAGCACAGCCCAGACTCAGGAAAAGCGACCATCTGCCTGGACGGTCTCGAGGTGAGAGCACAGGAAAGGGACACAAAGAGACACAAAAGAACCAGCAAAAGGATACCATTACCAACTACGAAAAGGGAATATTGAATGGCAGTTTTAAAAGTATTTACACATGTGTAAAACAATGTGGATAAACACAGTGGATCAAGGAGAAGTGGTCATTATATTATGTAACGTCACTTAGCAGCAGAAGAATACAAGCTAGAAGAAAACCAAGTGTAAGCAAAGTCATTCCTGACTAGTTTAAAGGAAATTGTAGCTTATAATATCATATGCACAGGAATATAGATGTATGCCATTCTGTTTGATCATATCATGGAAGATGTGATATAAAAAAGTAAAAAGTATTGGTCCAAGCACAGAGCTCTGCAGAAATCCATAACTAACTCTGCTCTCTTAAGAATTAATATTTATATGAATAAACAAATCTATATAAGCTTATGACTTGCATAACATTTCTATTGTTGTTATTGTTCTATTTGCACATCTCTGATGTATGCATAGTTTTTATTTTTCACTTCTTGTAAATAGTCTGCTGTGTTTAATGTACAAATCCAAATGCACATTCAGTAAATATGTTAAAATTATCTAGTTCAGTTGCACATGTTCGACTCTAAGTATGCCATTTTTATTTTTAATTAGTGCTTTCATTTTGTGCATATTGTGCAGTATATTATTTTTAAATAAGTATTTTTATTTTTTTGTGTAAATCTTCATCTGTTTGTCACTTTGCTGCTCTGAATCAACCGAATCTCCCCTCTGTAGGACAATAAATAATTTTTCTATTCTAGTTTTCTAATAGTAGTTTTTGCTATATTGTCTTAGCTATGATAAAGTCTAAATAGTGATTAAAAAAATCTCAGAAATAGAAGTTGACTAGCCGTACTTTTTGAAGAACAATAGAAGGAGATGATACATGTTAATAGTAAATGTCCTGTATTACAGTTGCTTCCCCGAACATTCAGTCATTGTTAGAAGCTTACTGTATTAAGCTAACCTAGAGCCGTCTAGGAGAGTTCGGACCATAGACTGTAAAAAAGAATACACAGCGCCTCCTCACTCCTCCCCGTTTACCAGAATGACACACTTTCATGGGGGAATTCATGGCAGATTCACAGACTCCTCCTCCCCAGCTCTGACGAAGCATGTTCCTTAAAAGGGCATAGGGGCGGGATCTTCACTGTAGACTCTGCCATCGCGGGGCATGTATGGGCGTGTAATTCAGTCGGAATCACGCCCATTCTGCTCCTGCATCTTTAGCTCTGATGCTAAAGTTGGCTAGCTAAGCTAAAGGCTGCCAGCCCCATGCCTGACTGCTGCCATATCTGTGCTCCTCCGACAGTTCTCCTATTTGTCGAACCTCAAAAGGTAAGAACTAGTAACTTGAAATAATTATTAAAATGTAGTGTTACTATAATTAAAGTACAACCAAACAGTCTGTCAATCAAAGTCCGGCGCCCTCATTAATTATTCAAGATTTCAAAAAATGATCTTACGAAAACCAGCCTGGTGCCCATGTTTTTGACGAGCCCAGCGTTATCTCAGGAAGAATATGTAGCCATAGAAAGTTTTTTAAAAATGGGCACCAGGCATTAAAGTTATTTTTAACATGTCTAAAGTCCAATGCTTTTCAATGGGGGCCTAGCGGCCAAATGGAGGTACTACAGCAATGGAGGAGCAATGGCGGCCTCCATTGTATGCGGTCACAAAGCAGAGCGGCCAGCGGCCATTGGTTCGGACACTCCCATAGACTTCTATAGAAAGAATGGAATGCGGAAGTCACTTGGTTCATGCAGCTGCGAATAGTTCCAAACAGCAGCACTCCCGTCATTGAACGCAGTTCATTTTCTGTGTTTTACAATCATTTTCTCTGGTAAGTTCATGAGATCACAATATTTCCAGCTTTGTGAGCCGTTAACTGACTGTTCTTTGCCAAAATAAGTCAACCTGATATTTAATGTAGCCAGTTTTAGTTAATTAAGTGTGTTAATGAGCTCACTAAATGTAAGCAGGAGGTGTCCGGACAAGCTTGACAAGCTGGAGACTGTTTTATTTCAGTCCGTCTAATTTTTATGAATATTCAGCACTGTTTAAAATTGGCTATACATTTAATACAGTTTACTGATTTTATTTGATTTTTTTTTAGGCATTTGGTGTGTTGTTGGTTGCTGTATCATTAGTCTTTAACTATTGAAACAGATATTGAAGCACAAATGGATATACTCAGTAAAGAAAAATGTGATAATGAAAATGAATAATTATTTTATGTTTTTCACATAAGTCTGACTACAATGACCTGCTGAAGCATATATGACATAAACAGGATTAACAAACTATGCTGGTTTCTTGTTATGTCCTCTAAATCTAATTAGAGCTGAATCAAGATATTTGATACTTGAATACTTGAGCAGCATAACCTTTGCAACGTTGATATGTACTGTAGAACATTTCATTTGCACTTGTTTTATAAAATTATCATTTGCAATCATGTGATTGAGTAGAGAGTACAAGAAATTAAGAATTATTCATAACATAACTATGTTGTTTCTTCCTTTCACAATATCTAAAAATAGGATCACACTGTTAGCATAAAAATGAATTCTTTAACAATAATAATAATAATTGTCTTTTGTAAACTATCTGGACATTTACAATTTAATTAGGGGAAAAGTAAGGCATACTGAGCCCTGATAGAAAATGTTTGACTGTCATGGAGGTTATTTCCAGATTATTTAAGCCTGAGAACTCATTATGCTCTTTTCCAAGGTTTATCTCTGTGTTGTTTCCTGGACTCAATCTTCAGAGCTGCTTCTGGACCTCTCACTAAGATCAACCAAACAAAAAATCCTGATTTTCATTCCCATAGCGGGCAGCCTTAGTCCTAGTATCTCATGATATTGTATAATAAAAAAAAATGTTTGGCAGTTTCTTTTTTTTGCATAATTAGCACACTTCCTTACCCCTTAATATGTATTTAAACATACAAACACTGTTTGAAACAGTTTGATTTAATTATAGTTTTTAATCAATTGACTATTTCACAAGTTTTTGGGTAGAAGCACAATCGACTGGGTTACACATAGATTTTTCAACATCAGAGGAAAAACAAAAACTGAAATGTTTTCAAAAAAAGGAAAAATGTTTTCCTCCTAAATATTTAAAACTTTTTAAAATAAGCAGTTTAGATCAGTTCTGCCATTCAGCTAATTTTGCATTGGATATCAGGCAGAGAGGAGACAGCGTGACATCTAAACATGTGGTGTTTGCGACTGTGAGTTTATCCTGTTACAGTAATATGGCATGTTTTAGTGAAGAATGAACATTTGAAGGTAAGCTGGAGCAGAACTCTTAACCACTGGCATATTTATAGGACCAGATATAGCCTCTCCATGCTAGCATCTAAATGCCAACAGAAAGGGCTCTATATTGTGTATTTACTCTACAGTTTGGTTCTAAGTGCATAACATTATTAAACACTGCAGACAATGCACATCATATTGAGTGCATTGGTAGAAGATATGTAGTCAAAACGTATTGTGCGATTTCTTTGCAGTCTAATTTCCCACTAATAAACAGTAACAAATGTCATTTGTCCGCACAAAGAAACAATAATTATGAACTATATGGTGAGGTAATCGGTGCACATGATATAATTTAGAGAAAATCTTAGGAAATGTGAGAAAAAATTAGTTTATTGAGCCCTTTACCGCTAGAAATCGATGACGCCGCTGGGATGTTTGGAACTATTGAGGGCTCCATGAACCACGTGACCGCCTGTCGGCGAGTTCAAAGTGTGTCGTAACTCTCTCTACTCCATAGGCTCTGAGAAACCCATTGCAACTTGCAAAAGTATTCCTGCCCTACCTATAAGTAAAATACCTACTTGTGGTTTTCATACAGGGTCACTACAATGTCTGACGGTTTTCAGACATGAATAATATGGTACTCTGGTCAGATGAGCCCAAAATTACACTTTTTGGCTTACACCACCATGGTGAAATATGGTGGTGGTATCAAGAGGTTTAGGAGATGCTTTTCTTAGTGAGTTAACTTTTTCTTTTTTATATATATATATATGTATATATATATATATATTTTTTTTTATCCCACGGTTTTTCCCATTATTTATCACCCAGTGTTCCTACCTAATTCCAGCTCTGGGCATCGCTCTCCCTCTGCCAACTGTGGGAGGGCCCTGCACTGAAGCCCAAGCCTCCTTCCTGCTTGAGGAGTGAGCAGGCCCTTCTTTGTTTCCTTCTTAAACAAAAGGAAATAGTTGCAAATTGCAACAACCACAACAATGATGTAAATAGAAATGATAGCAGGCCTATGTTGATTTCTCTTCAAAAAATGTATCATCTCTGTGGAATGCTTCTTTTAGATAAATTAAATCATATTGTTGGGCGAGTGTTTTTTACAGCTTATAACCACCAACAATAGTTATTTACACCTCTGTCATCCAACCATTTGACAGACAGAACCGAACTCTCCTCACTTCTCCTGTAGCTTTTCTTATAGTTAGAGGGGCAATACTTTTCTCCTGTGTGTGACGCATTTATACACAATCATTCTGTGAGCTGTGAAGGTGAAGCACGTGCCCAAGTGCAGAATGTAGGTAAGATGCCAAGATGTTTATTGGAGGATGACGAGACAGGATTGACAGGGTTAGACAGACCACAGAGAGAGATAACATCAATGACCCGGCAGGGAAAGACAGGACGTGAGGAGTATAAGCACACAAGGAGAGAATGATGATGATCAGGTAAAACAGATGGGAGACAGTTGCAGTCAATGATTAAACACACAGGTGGAGACAATCAGGCAAGGAAAGCAGCAGGGAGTGCTTCTGACACATTCTCTTTTTTAGAGGAATATTAGCAAAAAAAACAACAACAAAAACAGTTTAGAATAAGGAGGGACAAATAACAAAACAAAGTCTTTATACTGAAAAAAGATTTGAGGATATGAAATCTAAAATGAGGAAACAAGTATACATTTCCATCTATCAGTTGAGCCAGACAAGGAATAGCCGAAATCAAAGATCAAAACCTAGTTTTAGTAAAATTTTCTTTCAATTTCCATTCAGATCTGCCTTTGTTTTTTTTTTCTTTCCACATTCCTCTTTTTTATTTCCAAGCATCCCTCTTTCATTCCTTCTGTCATCCAGACCCAGAACACATAAACACATGTGTCTCACATTCCTCTGCGCAGAGCAGATTCACCCAATTTATTTTCACTGTGTGTGTATGTGTGCATATGAGTCTCCTCAGGAGCGTGTGTGCGCCAAGCAAGTAAATAATAACCATTCCCAGCTGTGTACTGTAGCCTGTCCGTCTTGTTTTCAGTTAGGAACATAGACGAAGCCTGGAGAAAAAGACCATGAAATGGATGGATTGTCAAAGATTTTAACATAAAGGTATTACCCTTTTTGGACTGATCAGCAGCCCAGCATCAGGAAACAGAACTAGTCTTACGAGTTTTAATCCAGTACGTATACGAAAAACCCACAGAGCCACCCTACACCCATGTGTGATAGACAGCCAGTCCTTAATCATAATTTCTAACAACTTTTACTTTTCAGTTAGGTTCTGGCATGTAGTTTATGATATCTATATTCAAGCACATGCCCAAACTTGAAAAATATAGTAAAGTAAAAAAAAAACTGGCATGAAAGAAAGAAGTGAGAAGGGGACAATCAAGAGTGCATACTGTTCTAATGAACTTGTATCAGTACACTGAACCGATACTTAAAATGTGGAAACTCAGAAAAAATGTTAAGAACATTTTCATTTTTCACTTTTACATTTTTGTTTCGTGGTAATTTTGATTCATTTTTTGAATCTAATTTGATACTGTGTAACAAGCAGATAAGAAAATAAAACCTGTCTTCCAATCAATGCATTTTTTTTGTGTAGTAGAAATATCAGGATTGGTACTTGGTATTGGCAAACTACTGAGGTCCAAGTATCAATATCATATCGTTTTAAAAAAAAACAAGTGGTATCATCAGTGATCAGGCAGCTAACTGTATTAAAGTTATCCATTATTATTGTAGCATGAATTGTGTTTTGGCCAGATTTATACCGTTTTAAAAAGTGTTTTGAAGGGAGATGATGATGTTGTTTTGTTATGGCTGAGGAGAAATCTGCACTCTATTTACTTTTATAAGTTTCACCCACTTAGGATCTTTGGGGATAGAAAGGGTGCTCATGCCATTCATTTTGGTGTGTTGCCTATATGGTTGCACAATTGTTTTTACATTTATAAAAGCATTTTTGGTCAATAATAATTTTTCTGTTCAAACTTGATGGCCACATGCTGTTGATCTAGATGATAGACCATAATCCATATAAGAGAGTACCTTTCCCTTTCAGAGGGGTATAGCTTCTAAAGATCAGAAAAGTGGATTTTTAAATGGCTTATCTGCTTTCAAACACAATGGAAAGCCAGATTGTTAATTTCTTTGTTTGTTTTATACTTTAAAATTTTTCAATTGGCTGTTTCTAACATACATGTTGCTCAAATAAAGAATAAGACAGCCAGGCCAGGAATGGGAGAGGCAAATATGAAGGGGTGGGAGGGGAAGATGGAAGGGGGGGGTGTTGAGTTGGGGCTTTTGGAATTTGGTCTGTGTTTGGTTTGGAAGCGAAGACCCCGTCTCTGGGCTCTCTGGAGGATAATGGAAAAGAGAGGGAGAAGTAAGGGAGGTTTATATGTGTGTGTTGTGTGTGCGTGTGTGTGTGCCTCACAGGTGGTCGGTACAAGCTGATGGGGGTCTTTATATGTCTCAAAACTTGTGTGTTCACTGAACTGTGTCGACATGCTGATGTTCAGGTGCAGGAGCAAACAGATGGGAGTTATGAACATGTCAAAATAAGAGAGCGGAGACGCACAGAGGACGTGAATAAGACATTCCTGAGATGGCGGCCGAGGGGAGGGGGATGCAGGGAGTCAGTGGTTAGTTGGTGGTTTGAAACTAAGAGGAGAAAAATGACTGTCGGGTCCAGGGTTGGGCCCAAAATTGTTACCACAACCAGTCAGCAAGCAAGGGAAGGAGAGGAAAACACAGTCAAAAAAGAGTTATATAGGAGGAGAAGCAAAAAGGGGCCTCCTCCAATGTGAGGCCTGCAAACTCCATCCTGTGCCGCAGGGGTAGAAAAAGAGGGGGAGCGGTGCTTTTATAGCTGGGCTGAACCCACTGAACCCATCATGTACAAACAGCAGGGAACGTATGGAAACAACAGAGGCCTGAAGCCAGCAGCCACACAGGGGGCTTCCACAGGGGGTTTCAGGTTAGGGACCACCGGAGGATTGGACATTCAAGGACTAGAGAGAGTGATGAGAACAGTGTGTCATGATAGTTATTTTTCAACAACATATTACCAGTTTAACTCCCTATGCAAACACTGACAACTCTCTTGTTTTCTATGTTTAAATCTACCTTCCTCCTTATCTAATCACTTTCATTAGCTTTTTGTCTAATTTTCTGGACTCTCATTGATTCTTCATCTTCCACATTGTTTCAGTACTTGAGTCTTGCCAAAGACTACATACTAAATGTCTTTTATTTGAAAAAAATGTACTTAGAAGGACAACACAAAGACCATATAATTGTAAAATGACACAGAAATGGTGCATATAGTTTTCAACATTTTGTATAGATAATGTTTTAAGCCCCTTTTATCCTGATACCCCTAAATAAAATCCTGCCAAACTAACCGCATCAGAAACTACCAGTTATAGCATCACCTATATTAATTAGCTGCTTGGTGTTTGGTGCTCAGATTCTCTTCGATTGATCTATTTTTCTCTTTGTTGAGGTCTTTCTAAGTTATTTTAACATACAAGCACACTATTACACTTATTTCCAGTTGGTGTACTTTACGTTTTGGGAACCCTTTGTGTTTGACACAGTTGTTCTTGGTGTGCTAATTTTTCGCTAGCTCGTTAGCTTAGCTTCGTGGCAGCTATGGCTACATCTCCTCCTTTAGTAATAATGGTAAGTGTAAAAAATGTAGCAGTTACGTAGCGTTGGAGGCGAGGCTTTCAGAGTAAGAAGCCCGTCTCCGTGATGATGAGAATCCAGTAAATTGTCCAGTGATGATGAGTCCAGTAAGTTGGCGGAGCCAACAAGGATAGAATCACCTAGCGGTGCCCCAACAGAGCCCACGTGACTGGGATCTCAGGCCAACTGGGTGTCTGTACGTAGAAAGCATAGTTCCCAGCCCAAAGGGCACCACCAACCTGTCTGCGTTTCTAACAGATATTCCCCACTCAGTGACGCTCCCACTGAGAAACAGACTCTGGTAATTGGCAGTTCCATAGTCCGAAACGTGGCGCTAGATACACCATCAACCTTAGTCAAATGTTTTCCAGGGGCTAGAACAGGTGACATAAAATCCCACCTGAAACTGCTGGCTAAGGATAAGCATTAATACAGTAAGATTGTTATTCACGCTGGCGGTAATGACACCCGGTTACGCCAATCCGAGGTCACTAAAATTATTGTTGCTTCGGTGTGTAAGTTTGCTAAAAAGATGTCGGACTGCGTAATCTTTTCTTGTCCCCTGCCCGATCGGACCAGTGACGAAATGTTTAGCCGCATGCTGTCACTTTATTGATGGTTGTCTGAGTGGTGTCCAGCAAACAACGTGGGCTACATTGACAATTGAAAAACTTTTTGGGGAACTTGTACTGATCCAGAGAGACGGCATCCATCCCACTTTCTAGGACCAGCCCTTCTTTCTAGGAATCTGGACAGATTTATTACTCCTTCAAAACAATGACAAACCAGGGTCCAGACCAGGAAGCAGAGTCGTAGTTTAACCCACCTCTCTGCAGCTTCTGTACTGTTACCCACTCAGTATCCCGTTGAGACACTGTCTTGCCCACGGCAAAAATCAAAAAGACTAAAAGTTAATCTGACAAAATCAAACTATTAAAATCTCATTAAAATAAGTACGACTCGGACCAAAAAAGGAAATAGGGCAATTAGATGTGGTTTACTAAACATATGATCCCTCTCCTCTCATACTTTTTTTTAGTAAATGACTTGATATGTGATAATAAAATTGTTCTCTTTTGCCTATCAGAAACCTGGTTGCAGCAGGAGGATTTTGTAATTATAAATGAGTCAACTCCTTTCAATTATCAAAATTTTCACAATCCTAGGAGGAGGAGTTGCAACCATTTTTCATTCAGATTTTCAAATTCGCCATAGAATAATTATTAACTACAGCTCTTTTGAACATCTAATCCTTAGTTTTCCTCATCCAAGCTGCAAAACATTAAAACCACTTTAGTTTGTGGTTTTGTATCGTCCAGCAGTCCCTTACCCTCAATTCTTGGACCAGATCTAATATTTTTTATCTGATTTAGTTTTAAACACTGATCAGTATTAGTGTCAATATTAGAATCAATATTCACATGGACATTGAAAGTGATAGCCTAACTGGAGCCTTTAATATTATCTTAGACTCAATTGGCTTTACTCAGAAAGTGAAGGGACCCACAAACTGTGGTCAACACACTGTAGACATTGTACTGACATATGGCGTGTGATGTCCTCCCACATAACCCAGTCCTATCTGACAATTTTTTGATAACCTTTGAATTTAATTTACCTAATTTTCCAAAATCTGAAAGAAAATTTATTTACAGTAGAACTTTATCGGACAGTGCTGTAACAAGTTTTAAAGAATCTGTTCCATTCTTGGTTCCGTATCAGTCTCAGAATACCACAGCAGGCGGCAGTAATTCCAACACTAACCCGTCAGAATTGATGGTCTGGTTCAAAGTATTACTTCCTTACTGCGTTTGGCACTAGACAATGTAGCCCCCTTTAAAAAGAAGGTAATCAGCCATAGGAGGTTGGCTCCCTTGCGTACTTTAAAGCAGAATATTAGGAAACTGGAGTGGAAATGGCGCTCTACACACTTAAATGGTTCATTTCTAACCTGGAAAAATAGTCTACTACTTTATAAAAACGCCCTTCGACAACCTGGAACAGCATATTTCTCTTCATTAATAGTGTTTAATAAAAACAATCCTAGGTTTATTTTTAGTACAGTTGCCAGAGTCATAGCTCTGTTGAGCCAACTATTCCCCCTTCTCTCAGTAGTGTTGACTTATGGGATTCTTCATAAATACAACAAATTATATTAAAAATAAAATCATTGGCATTCTCCATAACATGATTAACTCTCTTTCAGTAAAAGAGGCAGTATCAGAGAGAACTGTAGAACCATGTCTATGTCTGTACCATTTTGATTCTGTCGAACTTTTGGAAGTATCACAAATATTAGCTTCATCTAAACCCTCAACTTGTATGTTAGACCATGGAATGAATTTCCACAGTTATGCTGATGATACACAATTATATTTATCCATAAAACCTGATGAAACAAATCAGTTAGGTAAATTACAAGCATGTCTGGAAGACATAAAGACCTGAATGACTCTGAATTTTCTACTTCTAAATTCAGACAAGACAGAAGTTGTTGTCTTTGGACCAGAACCTTCAAAAGAAACTGCTAAATCAATCACTTAATCTGGATGGCATTAATTTGGCCTCTGGTAATAATGTAGAGAACCTCTGTGTAATTGTTGAAAAAGACATGACATTTAAATCCCATATTGAACAGGTTTCTAAGATTTCTTTCCTTCACCTCCGAAATATTGCTAAAATTAGAAACAACCTGTCCAGGAGTGATGTGGAGAAACTAGTCCATGCATTTGTTACTTCAAGGCTGGACTACCGTAATTCCTTATTATCAGGAAGTCCATAAAATGCGATTAAAAGCCTTCAGTTGATCCAAAATGGTGCAGCAAGAGTTCTGAGGAGTATTAAAAAGAGAGATCACATTTCTCCTGTTTTGGCTTCTCTCCAATGGCTCCCTGTTAAATCCGGAAGAGAGTTTAAGATCCTCCTCCCTTAAGCCCTTAATAATCAAGCTCCATCGTACATCAGAGATCTGATTGTTCCATATGTTCCTAACACAGCACTTCGTTCTCAGAATGCAGGTCTACTGGTAGTTCCTAGGATTTCTAAAAGTAGAATGAGAGGTAGCATATCTTTTAGTTATCAGGCTCCTCTCCTGTGAAATCAGCTCCCAGTTTTAGTCCGTGAGGCAGATACTCTGTTTTTAAGACTTGTCTTAAAAATTTCCCTTTTGATAAAGCTTATAGTTAGAGTGGCTTAGGTTATCCTGAGCTACTTTTTTAGTTATGCTGCTATATGTTTAGACTGTTGGAGGACAGACTGACCACTTTTCTCTTCTACTTTTCTCTTCTACCACTCTCCAGATATATTTTTTCTGCTGTTATTGCGTTTGTTAACCCAGTTTTCTCTCTGTATTTTTATCCCCATAGAAGCTCCACATGGTCTTGTACCCTGCTCAACTACAATGCCCCCTGCTGGATGGGGAACATCGGTCAGATGATCCTCAAAGTGACCGAGCATCCTCCATGCTGTCTCTTCTCTGTCTTCTCAGACCCCCAGACGATCATGGCAGATGACCGCTTGTATTGAGCCAGGTTCTGCCAGAGGTTTCTTCCTATTAAAGGGGAGTTTTTCCTCTCCACTGTCGCTACATGCTTGATCATTATGAGGGATTGCTGAGGAATAGCTGTGGTTGCAGTCCGCATGATTGACAATAGAGCACTGTTCTGGTGAAATGAACTCTGGCTGTTTTTGATCTGACCAATCATAGGCAAACGCTCTCTATTGACAAGAGATAGATAGTTAGAAAATTAGGCTCTACCCCGTCTATCATTGAGTAGGTGATGGATGCATGGACGGATAATGCCGTTGCGTTTATCCGTTTTGATGTAGACAGGGAAGTATACACTAGGCTTAATGCAGAATTTGTGTAATATAATTGCAAACCCAATGACATGTTCATGGTAATTCTGGAGAAGCTGCTGAGATTTGCAGCTCAGGTGACAGCTATCCTGCTCTTCAACAAGCTGGCTTTCATTTAACAGCGGTAAGAAGAAAGCCATGAAAAGCCATTTGCAGTGTGCTTCAAGCCATGTAGGGGATACAGCAAACATGAGGAAAAGGGTGCTCTGGCCAGGTTCGATAAAAAAATATCTATGAAAATGAATACTGTACATTACCTTAAACAAATCAGCCCCATCTATTTTGACAATTTCCCGCTGTGGGAATTCAACTCTTGAGGAAAGGGAAATTGGTGAGAGATGATAGAACTAAATACTGTTAGAGGCAGCAGTAGAGTTTAGACTGGGGTGGAGGTCAGCATCACAACAACCTTAAACATACAGTACATATTGAACTACAATGGAATGGTTTAGTTCAAAGCATATTCTTCTGTAAGAGTGGCCAGGTCAATGTCTTGACTTAAGTCCCATCAAAAATATGTGGCAACACTTGAAAATTACCGTTCATGGGTGGTTTACATCTAATCTGAGTTTGAAAAGAAAAATCTGCAAAAACTGGAGTTGCTAGATGTGCTGCTGGAGAGATACCCCAAATAGGTTGTTGCTATAAATGCTGTAAAGTATTTATCTAAAGTGTTATATAAAGAGGACTTTTCAGATTTTTATTAGTAAAAAAGACCATATTAATTATTGATCTATTACAGAAAAATCTAAATAAAATGTTGTTGTGTTGAAACATGGTAAAATAATAATAATAATGCCTCAAACTTATATAGCGCTTTTCTGGACACTCAAAGACGTTTCACATATTCCATTATTCATTCACTCTCACATTCACACACTGGTGGAAGCAAGCTACAATGGTAGCCACAGCTTCCCTGGGGCAGATGGACAGAAGCGAGGCTGCCATATCGCGCCATCATCCCTTCTGGCCAACACCAGTAGGCAGTGGGTAAAGGGTCTTGCCCAAGGACACACTGACTGAGACAGATGGATTTGGGGGCTCGGGGATTCGAACCAGCAACTCTCTGATTGCAAGGCAACCTTTGAACCCCTTGCACCACAGTCGCCCCAAAATGTGAAAAGGATACTTTTAGCACTAACGCTCACAAAATGAGGCCCATTTCCACTAGACGAATTATGGGACAATTCTAGGAGGGGGGGAAGTTGACAAGAAACAAAATTGTGTCTCCATACAAAATTGCTCCTTTAAGAAATTTGCTAAGACATCACTGATCAGCCCCAAAAGGCACCCATAACAGCAGAGAATAGCAAGTTAATGCAAGTCATCAATGGAAGAAGCATAGTTTGCCATGTTGTTATAGAGTGCTTTACCAACAACTTTTCCAATTTTATAAAGCCATCATTTTGGCTACGACTACGGATATAATTTCCCACTGAGTTACAACCAGTCACCATGATTTAATCACAAGTCTTGGCCAGACTCTATTGGGTCATTTGAGATTACATACCCCAAAGCAGGCACCCGTTTGGTTACCGGAATAGCCTGGAAAGTGTTCCTTTCAGGCTGGCTCAGTGAAATGGCGAACTGCATACCATAAAGGTCCAGTGAAAATGCCTGGATGTTCCAATAGTGAAAATGGGCCTATATTGTCATATCTGTAAAAACATGTTTTACCCCCTGCTGTGTTCTGTGTATTTCTTCTCTAAATCTTGCATTCTTCTTTCCTTTTTCACTTGTTGACTTACTCCCAAGTGCTTTTCTCGTCTTCTGTCTTGTTTACTTAATTCAGTTTTTCATGCTCTGCATTGACCTTACCCTTTACTTGCTACCCTCACTCCCTTGAACACATTATAAGCTATGTATTCTAACCTCCAAAGCACACGCACAAAGACAAATGAATTCCATATGTACTGTAAGAAGAGTATTCTCCTCCTGTAGCAGTGCAGTTGGATAAGGGCGGTGAGATAGATAGATAGATAGATAGATAGATAGATAGATAGATAGATAGATAGATAGATAGATAGATAGATAGATAGATAGATAGATAGATAGATAGATAGATAGATAGATAGATAGATAGATAGATAGATAGATAGATAGATAGATGATAGGAATGGCGCTTGTTTGACTCTTGTTCTTCAAGAAAAATACACACAACCGTTTCTGCCCAGCCTTTAGAGAAGTGATGCAAGGAGCCTGCAACCTCTAAATTTCTGGTTTTACATGAATCACCCCCACCCAGCTGACTTTGACCAACTTGTTGCAAAGTTTGAGGAATTCTGTGGTACCGATTAACTCATAGGTCATTCCCAGCTAACGCCCTGCCTTTTGGGAATAAGTCCAACTGAAACTCAAACATGTACTGTACCATCCCAAAAAGATTTTTTTAAAGAGTAATGTCAAAGACTGAGGAAATCTATGGTTTCCTGTATATTGAAAATTACTGACAGAACTACCAACCTTTATACATACAGTAGATAGTACCCTAGAGGTTTGGATTTAAAGAAAGATTAGGTATATAGGGGTTTGGATCTCAGTAAAGATGTCTATTATACCTAGGAAGGCAAATAATTTGATGTATAAAACGAGGTTAGTTTCACTGTCGTAAAAACAAATCTCCATGGAGCGCATCTGAGAAGCCAGTGTACTGCCGGTTTTAAAAGCTTGCCGCCCCTAAATAAAAATGTATCTCTGACATACCCCCCCAAGTAATTTCCCTGATCTGGCAGCAGTCCATTTGTTGTAGCTTAGCATTAACCAATGTAAGTGAATGCAAACTACAAGCATGCTAGTAGTTCCCATTCACTTACATCGGTTAAAAGCAAATGGAGTCTTTTGATTCTATCTATCTATCTATCTATCTATCTATCTATCTACTTTAATACTCACATATCATCGTTAAAATTAGTGAACCCTTCACAAGCATTCCTCCATTTTATTTGATTACATGTGTAATTATAATAACTAGGTTGCACTGTTTTTTATGGCTGCTCATTATTGGTTGTTGATCATTAGTGTAACACAAAATGTGTTAAGTCCTGCCTGCCAAAAAAGTTCTATGAGCTGTTACATCATTGGGTGTACTTTTTTCACACACAGTTGTTCATCTTCCACGTCCTGTTATCAACTTTCTACTATCTTATATATAGAAAGTTCTCTTACATGAGTTATTTTTGTGTCTCTGTCTTCTTAAACCTCTAGACGATTGTGGCTGATGACCACTTGTACTGAGCCCTGTCCTACTGGAGGTTTCTTCCTCTTAAAGGGGAGTTTTTCCTCTCCACTGCCACTATATACGTGCTCAGTATATAACACAGTATTTAACTCAATATATAAATCAAATTGAAAAAAATCCCTTAAATGTAACTTTTTTAATAAAGAGAGTTGTATGTGATGTAATAGGTTAATGAGAACTAGTGGTGATCTATGAAACAGTGAAAAGTCTGGGTTTTTATTTCATCCATCCATCCATCCATCCATGTTCTATACCGCTTATCCTCAAACGGTCGCAGGGGTGCTGGTGCCTATCTCCAGCACCAACGTGTGAGAGGCGGGGTACACCCTGGACAGGTTGTCAGCCCAACATAGAGACAGGACAAACAACCATGCACACACACACTCACACCTAAGGAAAATTTAGAGAGACTAATTTAAAATAGTCATGTTTTTGGACTGTGGGAGGATGACATAGTACCCAGAGAGAGCCCACGTATGCACAGAGAGAACATGCAAACTCCACACGAAAGACCCTGGGCAGAGTTCAAACCCAGGACCTTCTAGCTGAAGGCAGCGTTGATATCCATCATATCAAATAAAACAAAGAAAAAACAGAAAGTGAAAAAAACGTTTTGTTTTGGCTTTTTTGTTTAAGAAAAAAAAAATATTTATGGATTATGGAATTATTTGTATTTCTAAATGTTAATGCATAGCCCAACAAGCATCCAATGGCATTCATTAGCTCTGTGAAAGTGATTGTGCTTTGGGTTTGAAAAAACTCAACAAAATATACATATTCAGCTAGGCAAGACTCGACAAACAGGTCAAAGTTCAATGGCAACCTAAAACTGGATTTTAATTTTGAAATCATTTAGGTAACATATCAAGGAGTCTATGCCATTACGTGTTATTTACCTTTTAAGAGAGCCTCTGTTTCTTCTTTAGTTTGTCAGGAGATGCAGTCGATGTCTTCTAGAACAAAAATAAAATAAATCAGGCCAGTTTGTATGGCTTTCCTTGTAACATCTCCCAACGAGTTGTCAGTTGTAAAGCGGTTCTTTTCCAAACAAAATAAAAGCTAGAATAAGTGCCTCTGCAGCGAATTAAGAGGTCAGTTTTCAGGTAGGTAACCAAAAACCTTGTCAAAAAATAGTTTCTGTCAGAATTACACAGATGAAAATAAAAACAAAAGATTCAAAGGCAAACAGACATAAGAAATAGCGGTTACTCAGGTCTGAGTGATGTGAATTTAAAATCTTTCAAAGATAGGAAGACAGAAGGTCTCCTGGAGGTGCATCGCCCAGTTGCGACGCTGGTCATCTGAAGCAGAGAAGAGGCTGAACGAGAGGAGGAGGTTGACAGAGGGCGGAGAAGAGGAGGGGACGCAGCCTCCTCCGCCAGCTGTTCTGACTCTGGGAAGGGGAGGCAATCATACATACCTTTAAGTTGCATGACTTATTTTTGTTCAAGTTTTAGTTTGTTAAGCTTATTTCAAATAAACAACCAGAACCAGAAAGCAACACACTAATTTGTTTTCATTAATCTCAACATCGCGGTGCACAAGAAAAGAACGGCTCGTTGCAAAGAATAAGAACAATCTGTAGAATAAATAAGCATTCCAGACAGACACTTTTTCTAACAGTAAAACTAGTTCTCCCACAACAGCAACGCGTGTTCATATAGTTCCTAATAATCCTACCCCAAGTAACAATTTCAGAGCACATTGCTACCCTCTAGTGCTTCAAGCATGAAACTACATGAACAACCTAATCAACTTTGTTCTTCATTCAGTAAAGTTACTTGCAGTTGATAGAGTATCCAGAGATTTAATCAAGTAAAACATAAAGTGTAGTAAATCTTTAAAAAAGAAAGACAAAAGAGAGGAAATACTTTTTCCAAAAAGTTACTAAAATAAATGTAACTGAATACATTTAACAAGTTACTACACATTTCTGAAAATAAAATTTTTTTTTTTACTAATTTATTTGAACACCTACAGGTGGACAAATATAAAATCATCTTAGGGCTTTAATTTCGGTTTGACTCAAGAAAAGTCACTTTTTGGATAAAGCAGAATAGTGCTTAGTTTGTATCTAATTAATATATATAATCTTTGGGTAAATATGTGGGGATTTATTTGTTGTTTATTTATTTATTTATTTTGCTATAAAAATTGCTCTTCAAGTTAGACATTGTAAATGGATGAAATGGATCACATGGCTGAATTAAACAAACCTTCTTTCTTTCTGCTGGAGTTGAAATCTTTATTAGTTTCCAGTCATAATAATCACACTATGCAGAGAGAAATGTTTAAAAATAAAGGGAAAACTTAAACAACACAATGTAACTCAAAGTCAATCATACTTCTATTAATCAAACTGTCCACATAGGACGAAACACTGATTGACAATCAATTTCACATGCTGTCATGGAAATTAAATAGACAACAGGTAGAAATTATAGGCGCTTAGCAAGACACCCAATAAACGAGTGGTTCTACAGGTGGTGACCACAGACCACTTCTCAGTTCCTGTGCTTTTCTAACTGATATTTTGGTCACTTTTGAATTCTACGTTTTATCTGAGTCATCTAGGTGGCATTGATTTTTAACCGCATTGAGAAGGAACACTTTAAATATGTTCACATCAACAGTCTTCTAGAGCAAATAGAGAAAACAGTTGCCAACCAAGTATATGAGTGTCTAAACAGTAGTTACCCATTCGAAGAATTTCAGTTAGGTTTTAGTTCTCATCATAGCATGGAAAATGCTCTGGTGAAGGTTAATAATCATATTGTCATGGTCTCAAGAAATGGACTTGTGACTGGTCTTGTTGGATCTTAGTGCTGCTTTTGAAACAGTCAATTATAATATTCTCTTAGAAAGGCTTGAACAGGTTTGTTGCAGGAATCAAGAGAACAGCACTTGGCTGGTTTAAATCATATTTGTCTGGCAGATTATAGTTTGTTCATGTGAATGAATATTTTATTTCATACTCAAGGAGTACTTACTTGTGGAGTACCACAGGCTTCTATGCTTGGATATATTTTATTTATTATAAATTGGTATATGCTATAGCATATACCAATTTATAGCAAAAACAATAGATCCAAGTGTATATCAGTTGGTAAAAATCATCAGACAATTCAACAGTTATTTCCTTGGTAAACAACTATATTTATCCATAAACCCTGATGTATCCAGACAGGTAAAGGCTTGCAGGATGACGTTCCCAGAAATTGTTTGTCTTCTGTAGCCTATCATCCATTTACTTTCTTTCATATAGAAAGTAATCGTACAACACTTATTTTTGTTCTTTCTGTGTCTCTGTTCTGTCTTTCCACACCCCAAGTCGGTTGTGGCAGATGGCCAGTCGCACTGAGCCAGGTTCTGCTGGAGGTTTTTTCCTGTTAAGGGGAGTTTTTCCTCTCCACTGTCGCTACAGGCTTTCTCAGTGTGAGGGATTGCTGAGAGAATTGCTGTGGTTGAAGTCTGCGTCATACAATGTGCTGGGATTCCTTAAAGAGAAAACTTTTAAACTGATTGTATGAAATGTAGGCATGATTGAATTCACATTACTTTTCTTGTAAAGTGTCTTGAGATGAGATTGAAGAGTTTCAGGACTCGGCCAAGTGTCCTCTATCTTTTTTTGGACATCAAAATATGATCACCATAAGTGTAAAACAGTATTTTTCAACCCTGCTCCTCAAGGTAAGCTGCACTACACGTTTTAGATATTTCCCTGTGTAAGGACACATGACTTTAAGTGATGGCTGATCATCTGAGGGAGACATGTTACAGCAGGGAAACATCTAAAACATGCTGGGCAGAGTGCGTTGAGGACCAGGCCTGCAAAACAGTTGTGTAAAAAATACAAAATTGTTTTCACAATCAGGACGGAGATTTGCAGTACCGATGGAAAGGAAGAATGGCTACAAGCGGTCATTCATTCCATTAACCGTGACCATCCTTAACAAAGAACTGCTCTCATAAGACCTTTGCAACCTTATTGTTGCAAAAAATATTAATGGCACTGGTTTCAAAAGATAATGCGGAATGGGATATAGCACAATAGATAAAATGGATGACTGGATAAATGTACCAAGATTTTTTCTTGATGATAATTATAAGCGGGGCAGACAAACACAGCCAAGGAAACTTTCAAGTGTTTTTAGAGAACAAAGAGAAATCTGCCCATTGGTTAACAGTGGCATCCCATCTTGCAACCCACCACAGTACTGCTTGCATAGATAACTGCTTCTTCATATACACTTGTAGACTTAGTCACATTTCTACACATCTGGCACATTTGTGGTAACTGTCAGTGTCTCCAGATGGTACAGATAACTACTTATAGTTGTAGAAATTGATGATTCTGTCTTGTAATGTTATTTTATTTGGCTGCTGAACCAGAAATGGGAGAACTTGATGATCCTCTTTGTAGACCTACTTGGTCATAGTTGTTTGGACCTATCCTGTTTTGTGGATGTGTCAAACCACACATTGATGGAGCAAGACTCTCAGTGTTGACACATACTGCAAGTTGAGAAAGAAAAGGTTTTGTTTCACTGTGGGAACTATGTTGCATTTCAGGCTGGTTTCCCACCATGCTTTATCATCAGTATTGACTGTGCTGAATATGTACATGTTCGTTTCTTTCATTTTTCTGATTTGTAAGAACTTTTAAAAAATGTTTTCAGTTTAACTTGCTTTGCCCAGCTACTAGCATTTACTGCAGCCACAAACACTTGTTTCTTTATCTGTATGATGCATTTTACATCTTTTTCATGGATAACTAGTGTGACAAAGAAGACAAACGTGTCTTAGGAGGCTAAAATATGCGTCAATAAACACAATTTTTATTTTTTATCAGTGTACAAACATGACATTAGGACCATAGTTCTATATGGTTGACCATATTTAAAACAGGAAGGAAGGAAGGAAGGAAGATGCCTTTGAGTATCATAGTTATCTCTGACTTGCGTCCCGCATTTTTCTCAGCAACCAATCTGTGCTGTCAAAAGATCAACCAGTCTTTGTAACACGACTGCTGTCAGTTTGGGCTGGTGAGTTATATTTTATATTTGCTATATCAATGGTGAAAAAGCATCTGTTTCTTTATTTAAATTGTTTGTTAATTTTTATCAGAAACCAAGGGTTTGTTGTGGCCATGCTTTTTTTAAAAGATGAACTGATCTTTCTGGGCTTCATCCTCCGCATCTCAGGTCTGAAATTTAGTTTGTGTGTTGTGTAATAGCAGGAGATACAGACTTTTCTTAGCTAACCTCAGTTGTTAATGTGTATCTTTTAAAAGGGGATCTGGGAAAAGAAAGAAGCATCTGTGTCCTTAAAGGTTCATCTGTGAATCTGACTTGCTTTCCTGAAAATTCAGCTCCCTCCAAGAGCTGGTACACAGTCATGGAAAACAACAGCGTGTTTTTTCTGAAAGACTTTTCTGCAAATGTAACCTACAACATAACTGAGGATGGGACTCTAACAATCAGAGAGGTAAAAAAGAGTGAAGATTACTGCTGCCAAGATTCCAACGGCATACCTAAACAGTGCTGGGAGAACAGAATAGAACTACATGTTGCAGGTACAGACAATGCTCTTTTAATATTGAAGCATACTGAATGGCTGATTTAAAGTATACTAATCTTGATACAACTGAAACCACATGTTTACATACATTGTTTAAAAAGATAACTTTTTGTTCCACTGCATAATTGACAGTAATTTAGACTCAACCTTTCTTGTTCTGGATCAGTTCCAATTTTCAAAATGACTTACTTGCTAAATTCCAATATAATATGTATATTAAATGTCTACATATTCAAAAGTTTACAACAACTTTCAAGAGCATTTGGTAGAATTGGCTTTTAAACTCCATGGTGCTTAGGTCAAAGGTTTTCGGTGTCCTAGGCAAGGTTTCTCACAACACTTTGCTGGAATCTTAACCCATTCCTTCTGTCAGAACTGGTGTAACTGAGACAGTATTTTAGGGCAACTGGGTTAAACAAACTTTTGGACAGACATCTGAGCTTTCCTATGGCGAATTGGCTTTGGAAATGATTTGGTATGTCTAGCGTTCATTCAGAAGACTCATTTGCCCCTGAGCTTTGACATCCTGACTAATCTGTTTTGCTGCTCCCAGCGCTAAGTATTAGAATTGTTACCAATTGTTACCAGTGTTTGATGGCAGTATCTACCAAGGGTGGCAGAATGTGTCATTCCGTTTAAAGGGCACTTGCTTGTTCGGCTGGGGTGAGTTTGGATGTCTTTTTCTTCTTAGAAAATTAAAATCTTTGAAAATTCCCTTTTTTATTCACTTAGGTTGTCTTTTTCTGAGGGCTGTAGTGCAACCTATCATCTGTTTTGGCTATGAAGAACTATGAATGACTGCTTAGGGAAATTATTATTAAAATCAGTCTTTAAGATCAAAATTGCCAAGTTGGAGCATCATCCAGAAGTTTCAGGAATAAAAATAATGGCCAAATTGTTCACTTTCAGTTATTGCCTCGTCATACCTGACCTCTACATTGCCCTTGAATGGATGTTTATCTTAGGGTTAGGGTTAACCCATAAATGGATGGATGTTTTTGATTTTAGTGTTTGCTACATGATCTGATGAAATCTGGGGGTAAATACTGTCATTTTAGAGCTGCAGGTAAAGGCGTTTCCTGCCAGAGAGGGACAGAAAGTGACTCTGATGTGCACAACCAGCTGTGCTCTGACTGAAAGCTCTGCAGCCTTCATCTGGTACAAGAACACAGAGTTCCTCTATGAGGACTGGTCCCCCTGGTACCAGGAGCTGGTCAGCAGTGATCAGGCAGTCAGATACTCCTGTGCTGTCAAAGGCTACGAGGATCTCAGAGCTCCTGACATCTCAGTGGGTCAGTGACACCAGATAGTTTTAGTATTTTAGTTTTAGTATTTTAGTTGACAAATCTAATGAATGTATCAAACTACAATTGGAGACTGATCACGTGTTCACCTCTTTACAGATTTCATCAACCCTGGCTGTTTTGGTGTGACATATCATAAAGCGGACGAGTGTCCCAAGAAGCTGAAATCAGCAGATGAGCCCTGCTCTGTCATGTATCCCAGAGGTAAAAGTTATACAGAGACTCATTCATTTATACTAACATCGACTACAAAGACTGGTGATAAGTTTGTTCATGCTCTTCTGACAGAAGTACATGTTGACGAGATCTCGGAAAAGGAGTTTGTCACGTTGACCTGCAACACCAGCTGCCCTGAGGCTGACCCTCACATCGCCTTTAGGTGGTACTGGAACAAAAAAGTTCTCAAAGACTGCACGGGTCAGGACGTTACGATCATCAGATCTTTTCCCTACATGTCCTGTGCGGTTAAAAACAATGAATATCTGCACTCCGATGAGATCTGTAAGTCTTATCTAACTTTTAAGTCGTATTTTTGCCAAATGGCTTTCTGGGAAATAAACCATGTTTTTTTTTTTTCAGGCAGCTACTCAGACTGCAGCAATTATGTCAGCAAGAGGTTTTGCATGCTGGAAGGATCTTCTGTAAACATTTCTAGCAAGCACTCCAGACCAACATTTTTCCAGGCCAGTTCTGCAATGTGGTATAAACTAAAGCGAAGCATGCAGAGGGACGCTAATTTCACTCAGATGGTAGCTATTGGCCGTGTGGAGCATCACAGCACGAATGAAAACCAACATACTCTCAGAATTAACAACCTGACGACCAAGGACTCAGGAGAATACATGTTCACCCTTGATAAGTATGAGAAATGTGAACAGCCTGACCTGGAGGGAGTGATTCTGGTGGTCACAGGTAGTACCATAGCTTGAATACCTGTTTGTTTAGAATAACACATCAAAAGGCACTTTATAGTAAATAATACAATATGATACTTTGCAAAGCTATTCTAACACCTTGAAGGTTTTCCCATTTTGCAACATTACTGCTTCAAACTTGGAGTTTTACGATAAACCAGCACAAAGCTACACAAAACCGTGGTGTGAAAGAAACTTATGAACAGTTTTTAAAAAGTTTTTAAAAGTTCGATAAACATCTGAAAAGTGTGGTGTGCGTTCTGTCAAAAATCCTCATGTTGTCATGAGAAGCCTTCTGCTGCTTCATAAAAAAAACAGGGCACCCATTTTTCAAACTATAATAGAAACTGTTGCTATCCTATGACGGAAATTTAGAATGTTCATATGAACAGTCTAAAGTCAGTTTACAAGTATGCATGTTCCTTCGCAATCATCTGTTGATAAATTTGCTGATTAAAAGTAGTGACAAGAGTATAATTCAACTCAGTTGTAGCAAACACAGAAAATGTTGTTGCCTTCTGGGTATACCAATGCTTTCTGATTTGTCTCATAATGCCAGCTAGCTGGCCCACAGTGATGTCATAATTTTGCCACGCTCTGATTGGAGAAAAGTTAGAGCAAAGTTATCAGTGTAATGTGTTGCTTGCGAAGCACATCTTCAAATATTCACATTTATTCTTCAGCACATCTGTTCCAAAAAGACAGAAAAAGAACAAAAAGTTAAAGTACTTTCTATATTAAAGAAAGTAAAAAGTTGAAGACAGGGATTGGAGGATGTTCAGTCACCGGGAGAATCAACAAATCGATACTCCCCATCCAGCAGAGTGTAATAGCTAAGCAGGATACCAGACCAGGTGTAGCTTCTATGGAGAGACAAACACTGAGAGAAAACAAGGTTAACAATCGAAATAACAGCAAAAAATACATCTGGAGAGTAGTAGAAGAGAAAAGTAGAAGAGTGAAGAAAAGTGGATGTCCTCCAACATTATAAGCCCTCAACAGCATAACTGCAGAGATAGCTCAAGAGAACCTAAGCAATTTAGCATTTATTACATATCATTTTATCACCCAGACAAGTTTGGAGCCACTTTGAGTCCTTCATAAGAAGTTTGTATCCATCCATTATCCCCGTATTTCCATACAGTATATAGGGGGTGAATATGCAGTCTCTAATTAAGGTGTTATCTTCACCAAAACTCCTTTATTTAACCAGTGTTTTGTATTAATCGTTAGAACTACTCCCCAGTGAGTTCGGAATGTCTAGGAGGTGCTAAAATATAAGCTTCTGTGATTTTTACAGCCTTTAATGTAACCGATTCCAACTTACACTAACTTCCAATTTCTATTACATTGCAGGCGCACAGCGGAAAGGGAGCATAGGGACCTTGAACTTAGTGCAATTGGCAGTTCGATTAGTGCAATTTGGAGGCACGCAAACGTGAACGTTGGTAACATCTGAAGTAGCAAGTTCTCTCTAGCCGGCCGCTGTAGAGCACAGAATGAAAGCCCTACTCAGGCTACAACTGAGATGGAGCAAGGCAGTGATGCCATTGAAATCACGCGTTAGTGTAGTTGTATAATCAGCCTCTAAAGTTTAGAGTCTAAACCAACCCCGGAACAAAACTAATAAGCACTTCTGAGACGTTCTGAATTTAGAGGGGAGTAGTGCTAACTATTTAAAACAAAGCATGGTTAAATGAGGGAGTTTTGGGGCAGATAATGCATTAGTAGAGGTGGCAAATCTTCTGCCCCTTTTGTCTCCCATTATATGGATATACAGTGATAGCGACTGGATATAAAGTTTTCTGGACTCCGAGTGGCTCCAAACATGTGTGGGTGAGTAAATGAAGGTATTAAATGCTAAATATAAGATCCAGGTAAAAAAACAAGCAAACAAACTTTTCCTTTAAGTTGGTTATTTGTTCGGAGGCAACATAAGAGTCGCTTTTAGCATAAGCAGTATAAGAGTCATGGTTGGCCAGTCAGTGGCAAGACATTTATCATGAATATAAATGAGAAAGACTAGTAATCTTGATGTTTCGCTCCACGCTCTCATCCTACAAACAGTAACCTCATGAAACAGGAGCGACTGAGCATTTTTTCCACAGAAAACGACTCTCAAGGCATTCATTCAAATTAGAAACCATAACTGAATGAATGAGACCTTTAAAGGACCAATTTCCTATGAAGCCACGACAGCTGAAAAAAAAAATGCCCTCGAACTCACTTTGTATAAAGGCGCCTAATGGTTTTGTTCTTGCACTATTCCATAATGTGAAGCCTTCAGTTGTGTATGCCACACATTCTCCTAACAGCACAGTGGAGCTCTGCAGCTTCTCCAGATTTCCTATGAACCAACTGGCAGCTTTTCAGATAAATGCAGTTCTCATCAGTCAGTTTGGGAAAACAGACAGGACGTGGTGTTATAGTCTTTCCATTTCCAGACAATGAACTGAACAGCGATCTGTGAGATGTTCAAAGTTTGGAACCCTGCTTTAAACTTCGTCATAACTTCATCCCTGTCAAGAAGTTATCAGGACCAACTCGGAGCAGCTGCTCCTGATGAGTTTCTCACCATTTGCTGGGCCTTCTCCATCACACACTCATAAGCTTCCTTCACTCACCTTCATGACACAGAAATCCTCTTGGTTATGACATGAAGCTCCAGATCCGCTTGGGCTCATCCAACCAAAGTCTATCCAAGCTTCAGCTGTTTCCCTTCAGCAAGAAGCTCACCCTAATCCATTGTAGAACAAGATCTAGCAAGGACTCCAGCCCAGGTCAAAGCTCGTCCTTTCCCTCTGGCCTAGCCAATCCTCCTGCTCCATCTACATACTGCTTTTGGAACATCTAACTTCTCTGCAGTGTCTTCTGTCCTCCCACTGCAGCTTGACAAGCCCTGACCTTGCTGCAGTGTTCCTTCTTCATCATGACTTTAATAAACCTTTGAGGCCATCACAGAAGAGCTCGAAATATACTGAGATGAAATTACACTCTAAAGGTAAATGGTTGCACCCGGAGTTATTTAGCTGTATCAAACCAAAAAGAACTTTAACAAATGCAGGACACATTTTTTTCAGATTTTTATTTTGTAAAACTTCTTTTCTACTTCACTGCGACATGCTACTTTGTGTTGGTTTATCACAGAATATTGATATTTATAGTTTTAATGTGAAAAAATGTTGGGGGGAAATCAAACGCTCTGAATACTTTTGCAAGGGAATATGATATGAGATATAATTCTAAAAAATTCCAAACCTATAGGTTTTATCATTAGCACATTCTTATTAATTTATCTTGTCCCAACATTTTTCAGGTCTGAAAGTGATTATTATTCCCTCAGACGTGGTAACAGAAGGCCAAAGAGTCACACTGACCTGCACTACCAGTTGTCCCCTTACAGAGAGCACAACCTACCTATGGTTCTTTAATGAACAACCACTAAACCTAAGTGGGAACTATAACAAGCATGTTATTCTAAACCCAGTCAGAAGCTGGCATGCAGGAAACTACTCCTGTGCAATCAGAACCCCCCAGAGTATCTGCTCTCCCCTGGAGGCTCTTACTGTCAACGGTAAGCATGACTCAAATTCAAGGACCCTATTGGATATGTGTTCAATAAAAATGATGAATGTCTAAAACAAAGAGAGCCATGCTGAAACCAACTATTTTGTATTCATCTCATCTATAGGAGATAAAATTATGGCAGTGATGAATATAACCAAACTGGTATTTTTAGTACTGTTTCCTCTTGTCGGATGTAAAATTTACCTGGTGCTGAGGTAAAAAACGTACAATATTATAAGTATAAAATGCCATTTTGATCCACCATGTTATTAACCCACTCACATTTGTATTTATTAAGCAAAAGAAAAACTGCGAACCCGACAGTCGAAAAGGGTGAAAAACAGGAAACTGAAGAGGTGATTGCAAATTCTTGAAGTGAAATGATTAAATGAATATGCTGTTTTCTCAGTTATGACTTCTGTTTGTCTAGGTGATTACATTATATGCTGAAGGAGAACAGGAAGCGCAGCAGGAGACCACTGTGTAACAGCGAGATTAGAGGCTCCAGTAGCCTATACACAAAAAAGTCGTATCTGACAAAAAAAAAAGTTATGTTTTAAAGATGAAGTGAATGCCTTTTTTTTGTTTATATCTCTTCCTGCTTAAGAACTGGATGTAACTTCCTTTTATGCAGATAGTCAGGACAGCAAATCATGTCTTGAGATCAAAAAAGATGATAACAATTGTGAAATAGAATACTACAAACTGCTGCAGATTACTGCGAAAGTAATGAAAATGTTTGATCACATTTATCACATTGATTCTCTGAAATTATGTTCTCCAAACTTTATTTTACAGCAACACCTAAAATTTTACATTTTTTAGATGTAAAAAGTTTTAGACGTTCCAAGCTTTTTCTGCCTTTGAATGTCACAATAACTAATTCCTTTACATTTCAATAAAAACACAAATTTGTCCGAAGAAAAATATAAAAACTGAAAATTCTAGAGCACCTTTTGATTCCCCTTCAGCCTTCAGTCTTCGTTAGCAGAAGTCGTATCGGTATCGGTTAACTTTAACCGATACCATGAACTGATACTTAAAGTTGGGAAACTCTGGAATCATTTTTTTATTATTATTATTTTTTAACTTGAAATGTTGTTTTGTGATCAGTTTTATAATTTTTTTTTATCAAATTCACTATCATTTGTCATAACAAGCAGAGAAGAAAATAAAACCTGCCTTGCAATTCATTGCAATGTTTTTGTGTGGTAAAGTATCGGTTTTAGTATCGGTACTTGGTATCGGTATGTAATCTGATCCAAGTATCGGCATAGTATCGGTTTGAAAAAAGTGGTATCGTTGCTTCCCAAATTTTTTTTTTTTTAATTTCTCCAAATCTATCCGATTGTGAGGACAGGTCATTGTCAACAGCCTTTTTCAGGTAACTCAACAGGTTTCCAATCATCTTTATTCAGATTTCAGTTTGTTCAAGTAAATGATAAACCCTCCTCAACCTCAAAAGTTACTTGCGGAGTACCACAGGGTTCAGTGCTTGGGCCGATTCTTTTTACTAAATATATGCTTCCTATTGGTAAAATAATTAGACAGCATGGGATAAATTTCCATAGTTACGCAGATGATACACAGCTATATCTATCCATAAATCCTGATGAATCCAATCAGTTAAGTAGACTACAGGCATGTCTGGAAGACATAAAAACTTGGATGACTCTAAACTTCTTGCTTCTAAATTCTGATAAAACAGAAGTTGTCGTCTTTGGACCAGAAGCTCTGAAAAAGAAACTACTTAGTCAGCCCCTTCACCTGGACGGCATTAAATTAGCCTCCAGTAATAAAGCAAAAAACCTCGGTGTCATTTTTGACCAAGATATGTCATTTAGATCTCACATTAAAGAAGTCTGTAGGATTTCCTTTTTTCACCTTAGGAATATTGCAAAAATTAGAACCATCCTGTCCAGGAGTGATGCTGAAAAACTAGTCCATGCCTTTGTTACTTCAAGGCTGGATTACTGTAACTGTCTATTATCAGGTAGTCCACAGAATACAATTAAAAGTCTTCAGTTAGTTCAAAATGCTGCTGCTAGGATTCTGATGAATATTAAAAGAAGAGATCACATTTCCCCTGTTTTAGCTTCTCTTCACTGGCTCCCAGTAAAATCTAGAATAGAATTCAAGATCCTCCTTCTGACATATAAAGCCCTTAATAATCTAGCTCCATCATACATAAGAGACCTGATTGTTCCATATGTTCCTAACAGAGACCTTCGCTCTCAGACTGCAGGTTTACTGGTAGTTCCTAGGATTTCTAAAAGTAGAATGGGTGGCAGATCTTTCAGCTATCAGGCTCCCCTCCTATGGAACCGGCTCCCAGGGTTGGTTCGTGAAGCAGACAATTTGTCTATCTTTAAAACTAGGCTAAAAACTTTCCTCTTTGACAAAGCTTACAGTTAGAGATATGTTTATAGGTAGTTAGAGTCAGGTCAGACAGGTAGATAGGAAGAGACAGGTTAATGTTAGTAGTCAGGCAGAGTGTCAAAAGTTAGGAAGAGATAGGAAGAGGTAGAGTAGCTAGGTAGAGATAGATTAATGTAAGCCAGGTAAAGATCCGGAGCCGGTCGCGGCTTACCGCCGCGGAAGAAATGCGCCCCACAGGGGCCAGCCAGCGCCGGAGAGAGGTCCCTCAAGGGGATCCTCCCGCACAGTGCGGCCGCCCATTACCTGCCGGGTTGAATCCCCCGGGCAGACTGTGCGGACCCCACCCGTTTATCTCTTAAACGTTTCTCGCCCTCTTCAACTCTGTCCTCTCAGTTCTGTCTATTTTTCCTTAAGATAGTTGTCGACTATCGGTCTCGTGCCGGTATTTAGCCTTAGATGGAGTTTACCACCCACTTTGGGCTGCATTCTCAAACAACCCGACTCCGAGAAGACCCCGGCATGACGGGGGCCGTTACCGGCCCTACACCGTCCACGGGTCAGGAGGACTCAGACAGAGTGTTGGTAGCCAGGTCTCCTAGTAGCTAGGAGACAGGTTAATGTTAGTAGCTATGCTGCTTTAGGCTAGGCTGTTGGAGGACATTATTAGGGTCTGTTCCTACTTTCTCTCCTACTTCTCCCCAACTGCATGATGTGCTGTCAATTCAAGCACTAACCTGTTTTCTATTATAGTAGGTGCTCCGGATTAGCCCTGCTTGACGACCCTGACTAAGATGGCATTGCAGTGACGGAAAATTCTCCACGTCCTGCAACAAACTTCTGCATCAGTTCTATTGCTCTTTCTGTGTCTCTGTTATGTATTCTCCAAGCCACAGACGGTCGCGGCAGATAACCGCTTGTGCTGAGCCTGGTTCTGCCGGAGGTTTCTTCCTGTTAAAAGGGAGTTTTTCCTTCCCACTGTCGCTTCATGCTTGCTCAGTATGAGGGATTGCTGAGAAATCCACGACGCAATCTTCTGTGGTTCTGTAATTTCTACACTTAACATTGTATTGTAATAACTCTTTTTGTAAAGTGCCTTGAGATGACATCTGTTGTGAAATGGCGCTATATAAATAAACTGAATTGAATTGAATTGAATTTAGCTCTGGATTCTATCTAGGCAGAAACAAAGCATGATTTCTTCAGCTATTTTTTTACTGGAAAAAGGACTACTCCAGAAACAAGTACAAATATTTATACAAGATTTTTTTTGCTTATAATTGGCACAAGAAAAAAATCTGCCAATAATAAAAATTGAAAATGTTCTTGAAAACATTTCTTGAAATTAAACAAAATTGAAGAAACAATGCCCACAAACAAGGTAATTTTACTTTCTTGAAAATCCTTTTTTTGCAGTGTTGATGTCCATCTCCATCTTTAGTCTTCTAGCTGACAGCTGAAGGTTTTGGGACAAAACTGACATATATTTTTTTATTATTATACATGTTTTTTCATTCTGTGTTTTTTTTCCCTTTGATAAATAATTGAAAAATACTTTAGTTCCAAAAACAGTAACTCCAGAATATGATGCTGCCACTGCTCTGTTTCTCACTAAGCATGGTGATTCTTAATGTTATTTCTGGACCAAATATAGCATTTGACCAAACACTTCCAGTTTGGTTCCTGTGGACCATAACGCATCCTTTACCGATGTTTTAGCAGATTTAAGCCAGGCCTGCAAGTTTTCTTTGGAAGGAAATGTTCCTGTAATCTCACCATGCTTCTCAGTCCAAATATACAGATCGAGAAGATTGTTGTCACATGTAGAACACAACTTCTAAAGCTCCTCCAGCCTTGATGAGCAGCTTCTCTCTCCTAATTTTATCAATAAAAGAAAAATTTGAAACTACAAAAAAAACTGTATTGGTCAGATTTTTCCCTGTTTTTTTTGGGTTGTCTTTCCGCTACCATAACCTAGCTGGAAACCATGGAGTCATCCAGAATTTATGTAATGTTAGAAGGTCCTCTTAGGACAGTTGGACCCTTATTTCAAGTTAACTTTATTTTATCTAATTTATGGCAAGTGTGAACTTAATAATGTCATAGAACAAGAAGGTGGTAGAAAAAAACTCTGTAATCTCTATTTTTTATCTCAAAACCCTGGAAATTGGAGAGGAATCTGTATGCTTCTAAAAGCCAAAGTATATATTTCTTGTTAGATTTTACTTTTCTTTTATTTGTACTTTACTGGTTTATCATGCTGTTTTTAGGTATTAACCTGTGATATCAATAAATATTTAAACTATTGCAATATTTATGTAACATAGCTTTGGTACATATTATGGATGATATTTTGCTTCTTCTACTGTGTTATATAATAATTAACCTTTAACATAGCATCTGAAAAAAAAGTTTCTTTATCAAACATCTTTTTTTCTTTTTTTTATACCCTTGTCTCAGTGAAACAAAAAAACTAACGTGGGTAGATCACATCAGAATTAATGGTTTTACAAAGTGTGAATTTTACATGTAATGTTATGAATAAAGATGTAAAAGTATTTTGTCCTCATGTCTTCTTGTCTTGCATTTACATTAGATAACACAAAAGCTATGATACAAATGCAGTCATTGCTCTCTGTTGGTAGCTCTAAAAGCAACAGCTGACATGGCTGTCACGGAATAAACGCCCATCTCTTCAACCAGGACGAGACTGATGTCCTTCAGGCATTAATGCACATCTTGAATTGTCTTGTTATTGAAAGTGTGCTATATACATAAATTGCCCTCCAGCATGTTGGTCAGCACGGAGGAACAGTGCGCGCAAAGGAGTTTGCATCACTCAAACCTGCCAACCCCTCTTTTCAAAAAGGCAAGCACACTTTCAACACAAGGCAATTCAAGGCGCTTTACATTATTACAAAGATGTGAAAATTAAAACAAAGAAACACTGAGAGAAAAGAAACAAACATTTATAAAAGAAACAAAGACAACATTCAGAATTCGAATAAAAAGAAAACATTTATGAAAAATTATGAAAATTTCAATCGATAACTCATAGGCAAATCTAAATAAGTACGTTTTTATTTTAGATTTATACAAAACATTATATAGTATTTAACAATCAAAGTTTATCTTCTCTGGCATGTCCTCTTGAGTGTTTTTTTTTTTTTTTACTTCTAGAAAACAGGTCCATGTCAGTCCAAAAGCAAGGCATGAAGCAGTCCCCCAAGGCCGGGACGTCCACTGGATATCTTGCTGCGCTGATGTCTGTCCCCCTCTGATCTGACACATATGCAAGGAAAACATGCTTGTTCTCTTTAAATTGGCCTACTGTCCTGGATGTTGTTCACACTAAGAGAGTGAATAATTTGTCAGATAGGCCCACTAATAAAATCAAATATTCCCACCAAAGGGTGCATTACAGCAAGATGACACAACTACATTGGACCGTTCTTTGAAGCATGCACATCCTAAATCATAATTTTCTTCCCGGGTAGATTAGCCATAGACAAACCCAAATCATTTTTGGTCAGTCATTTATTAACACCGCTGCTTAAATGCTCCAGTACACCCAGTTCAAAGTATTGCATCACTTCTTGCCATCATGCCATCAAGTCAGGTCTGTGGCAGCTGGGAAACACCAAAACCTTGTAGGACTATGGGCCCTTAAGACCAGTTGGAAATACTGCAATAGGTTATTTGACTACAACTATGTTGAATAGGTTGAACGATGGTCAATGATGCACCCAGACAAGACTGTGAGTTGTAGTGAGAACAGGAAGCAGGCGGAAGGAAACCTTGGGAGGTAGAATGTGCAATACAGAGAAGAAGAGAGATCATTAGAAAAGCAGGTTAAAAAAAATGTGAATGGGAGTGAGGCAGAAGGAGTAGTGAAGCTGAATGGGGGTGGATGCACTGAAGGTAGCTATCCAAAGCAACAATCAGGGTATAAGAAAAGTGAAGAGTACAAAAAGGGTGGAGTGGATAAAGGCGAGTATCATGTGTAGTTTGTGATGAATAGATGGCTGCAAGAGTGAAAGAGATGGTTTAGAAGTTTGGATTTACAAAAGGTGTGACATACGGTTTGGAGATAGTGGAATAAATGAAATACATTATAAATGGAGTTGATTTACATTGTGAGGGAGCACAAAAGAGAGGGTTAGGATAGGAATGAGTATTCGGAATCAGCTGTATTCAGAAGTTACTAAAGTGGAGCTAGTTCTTTAAGGAAGACCACAAAGCAGAACATTAAAATTATCTATTTTATAAATTATAAAATCATGAACTCAAGACTTTGGTTGGACTGGTAGAGCAACGGTCACAGCTTAGCAAATATTCCTTAGATGTAAAAATGTGGTTTTTGTAACAATGTTATTTGTGAATCTTAAATTTAGATAAAATATGTTAAGCTTTTTCACCTGATCTAAAAACAATCATTGCCGGTGTTTGAAGCTGCCCTCAGAGTTTCTTGTGCTAAATACCTGTGCCAAGAACTTAAAACTTCATTTTTGTCCTGATTGTTTCATTGTTTGTTACAAGTTATATTGAGTAGCTAACATATCTGAGGTCACAACATTGTGGCTTATAATGGCAGAGAAGCATAGTGGTTGCCATGGTGTGATGGTGGATCAGTGAGTAAATATGTAAGTCGTCTGGCATCAGAATGTTGTAGGTTCCAACCTCTTTCTCTCACATGTCAATACCAGAGTCAAAAATGTACTCCAAAAGTAGCAGTACTTTGTTTTAGTTTAGGAAAAGTACAAAGCAGTGATCTGAAAAAATAACTAAAGTAAGCATAAAAAAGTAGGTATTTTGTAAAAAGGGTACTGAAGTATTTTGAGTAGGCTACTTGAGTATTTGTTTTGATATTTTAACTTAGACTTTAAAATTTATAACTAATGGAATTGGAGAAACTAAAAAGTTATGTGCAAATTGTCAAGATATAAATAAACAGATAGGCGAGATATTGTAAAACAGAAAATTTGACAGATTTTCCAAATATGGTTTTTTTTAAGGTAAAACTGATGAAACCAGTACTTGTGGTAATGTTCAGCATATATGTGAGCTTAGGGTAAGGTTAACCCCCAATGGACCTCCCAATGGCACAACAGCCTCAGCAAGTAGAAAATAACGTTAGGCAAGTTAATGCAGGGCAATTTTATTTGTATAGCATACTTTCAACGCATGGCAATTCAAGGTGCTTTACTTGATTTGGCGAGAAAAACAATAAAATACAACATTATAGACTCGAAACAGATGACATTAAAACATATGACATTCAAGCTTAATCTTTTACCCAAAGGCAACTCTAAAAAAAACATGAGGTTTTAACTTTTTTAAAACAGCTCGGTGTTTCAGCAACTTTGCATTCGTCAGGAGCTTAGGTTCAGACAGGAGGTTCTGATAATAGGAATTTTCCATTCGAAGCTCAACCACCACAGGTGAAGAGCGGACAGGTGTTTGAACAGATGTAAAATAAAGTGCTCTTAATTTCAGTGTCCTTATAATGAAACAATCACAATCTCATTTTATTGAGCTTGTTCCAACGAAAGTTGATGCAGAACTGTAGGAAACTGCTGTATGAACTGTATGAAAGTTCCATTCCATAATCGAAGTTATTCCAATACATCTTTCCAATATACTGCATGATCACTTGCAGTATATTGTCTATTATTGACTTGTAAAACACGGTACAAAAACTGTGTGCCTCTGTCCCATCTCGTCACACATGAGCCCAATAGAGACTGGGATTAAATGGGTGAGGAAACAGTGACAGCGAGCATCTTTACTCCTCCTTGTGTTCACTAGATCAGTGTTTCTCAAACTTTTTAGACTGTGTACCACCTGAGGGAATATTGAGCTCTCCAAGTACCACTATCATGACCAACCTGAATTTACAGTAGAGAAAGCTTAAGCTTTTACTCCTAATAAGGATGACTTATTTTGTATGACTGTACTGCAATGGCTTTTCTTGTAAAGTGCCTTGAGATGACATCCGTTATAAAATGGTGCTTTATAAATAAACTCAATTGAATTGAAGCTGAATTTATTGGTATTGTTGCCATCCACAGCAACATTGCACAAAAAAGTAGCATTAGAACAGGTACTTAAACTCATCCTAACATGGTTCAACCTCCCCTTACCTCTCATACACACAGCAAATGAGAACATTAAGAATAGCAGCTGTATTTCACACAGACGCACACTCACCCACCCACACACCCACCCACACACGCACAGCAGACAGTATGCTGACAGAACCCGAACTGTTCAGTTTCTTCCAGAAATATTTTTCTAATATAGGTCACACATAACCCAAATACCAAACTGATTTTTAAATCAACAAAGATATGAAACTCATACAGATTACAAGAGTAAATCTCAATCTATAACAAGAATGAACATTTTAACTAAAACGTGAGTGCCTTATATTGTAGTGAACAACCCAAGAATACTTTTCATCACTACTGAAACTACTGATAATGTGGGGCCAAAAACACACCTGTCTGAAAATTATTAGGAAATTATTAGAAAATTATTTGTCTTAATGACAGCAAGTGAAGAGAAGCCTTTCTCGCACAGATATGTTGTCACAAAAGGAAGGAGAACGCGCACAGCCTTATCCGAGAGCGCTGGGTATTCCCTGCGTTGTTGTATCCAAAAGTCCAACAGTGACAGTTTTTTGAAACCAGTCTTCAACATTTCATCACAAGAAAGTTCTATTAAACTCTCCTGCTCGCATACAGTAAAATCCTGGGGCATTTCAGAGGTTTCGATGCTGAATGGATTTCTTATCCAGTTGTTCACTTCGGGCGTCTTTGGGAAGTATTCCCTGAACTGTTGTCTGAGGGATAAAAGGTGCGCACCAATGTTGTCCCGGATCCTGTAATCAAGTTGCAGGTTTTGTTCGGAAAGAAAACTCTCCAAAGCAGGGAAAGCGGAAACATCACCTGCCATGACTTTGTTTTCAAACAGCTCCATCTTTTTCAGTAAAGCGCTGACTTTGTCCTGCACGTCAAAAATGTTGACATAGAGTCCCTGTAGTCCCAAATTCAGTTCGTTCAGACGAGAAAAAATATCTGACAAGTAGGCCAGTTGAATAAGCCATGCAGTATCCTCAAAAACGTCTGACATGAGAAAATGTTTATCCTGTAAGAACACCTGTACCTCTTTATGCAACTCAAACAGCCGTGAAAGCACTTTACCTCTTGATAACCATCTGACTTCTGTATGAAGCAGTAGCTGGACATGCTCGCTGCCCATCTCATCACAAAGCACGTGAAACAGTCGCGAATGCATCGGTCGGGCCTTAATAAAGTTAACAGTTTTTACAGCCGAGTCAAGCACTGACTTCAGCTCATCGGGCATCTTCTTCACAGCAAGTGCCTGCCGATGGATGCTGCAGTGTGTCCATCGCATTTCAGGAGCCACTTCCCGAATCCGGGCTGCTACTCCACTGTGCCGCCCTGTCATCGCCCTGGCTCCATCGGTGCAGACACCAACACACTTTTTCCAATCGAGTGCGTTCTCTTGCATGAAGGAGTTGAGCAGCTGAAATATATGCTCGGCTGTAGATCTAGTCTCAAGTTGTTGGCAGAACAGGAAATCCTCCTTAGCTTCCCCATTGCACACATATCTGACGTACACAAGCAAATTAGCCAAATCTGCAACATCGGTCGTCTCATCTAGTTGGAGGGAATAATACAGACTTCCTCTGATTTGCTGAATTAGTGTCTTTTTAACGCTGTCAGCCATGATTAGTATTCTCCGTGACACAGTGTCGTTTGACAGCGGCACCAAGTTTAACAGTTTAGCAGCTTTCTCTCCGCACATGATGTGTGTCATTTCTTTGGCTAATGGCAGACACAGTTGCTCGCCTATTGTGTGTGGTTTTCCTGCTTTTGCTATGCGGAGGCTGGCACGGTATGACGCCTCCTGTGCTTTTGCCGTGGTTGTAACACTAGACTGCATTGTGGACTTGGACTGCTTCAGCTCTTCTCGCTTTCTTAGAAAAAAATCCAACGGTTTATCCTTCAGCTCTGTGTGTTTGGTTAAAAGGTGCCTTTTGAGGTGCGCTGGTTTCATGGATTCATTGCTGAGGACTTCACCACATACCACACACTGGGGCCTCGGCTCTTTGTCAGTCCCGCGCCAACTAAATCCAAATTTGAGGTAGCTGAAGTCATATTTCCTGACTGGTTTGCGCCGCTTGGTGCTCGTAGATGCTGTGGAAACTTGACTGGCATCGCTCAAGTAGCCGCTAGCACTTGTACTCGGTTCCCCGTCATAGTCCTCTTCATTTTCACGGCAGCTGCCTGAAACATCATCCTGCTGAACAGCAGTTCTCTCCGTAATAGCTCCTGTTTGAAACCATGAGTGAAGTGTTCTTAAACCGCTCACCTTCCGTCTTAACATTTTATCCCTGCTCATCTTTTCAAACTGTTCAACTCCTAACCAGTCATGTCGCCACATAGCACGTTGTGTACGTAATCTCTGCAATGTAGCAAATTTACATTGAAACAAAAGGCAAAGGGAAGACAATTCTTAGGCTATTTTAAATATATATTTAATATACTTTAGGTATTCTTATTCAAAGTTTTGTACTAATTTGATTGAATTTTACATTTTTAAATTATTTTATTTTGTAAATGTATGACTTTCCTCCAAGTACCCCTGGGGTGAGCTCACGTACCACTGGTGGTACGCGTACCACAGTTTGAGAATGACTGCACTAGATTAAATGACATCAAAAAAACAACGAACATAGAGTGGCTCCCACAAATAGTGTTGTCTTGGGCATCTTAAATTAAAAATGTAATTAGTTATAGTTATAAATTACTTTTCCAAAAAAGTAATTGAGTTAGTAACTCAGTTAGTACACTGTAAAAGTAATTAGTTACTCATAAAGGTAACTGTGGCGTTATTTTTATGTTCTATAAAGCAGTTACGTTTTATAAGATCAGTAGCATTTTTACTACTGAATGACCAATTAAATAAACACCATATGCAGTATTTTAGAACATTTGGTATTTGAACTTGACCCAATAAGATAAGCTGTATGCAGAAAAATAAAAAATATACAAAAAGTAAATTATAATACATTTTCAAACACTTTCATTAAAGTGCAAAATTGAGGCATACAAATTTCAGTAAAAAGAAACAAAGGAAAATCTGTTAAACTTTTCAAATCTATGCATCTGTATTATTTCACATTAAATAGAGCACTATGTAATTGTCTGTAGTAAGAGATTTGTAAGACTGATATTACATATGTTAATTTTAAAAATACTAATAATTGTGTTATTTTGTTAGTAGATCTCACAGGTATTTTCTGGGATGCATGGGGATTTTTCGAAAACCAAATCTTAATCAAAACCACTGCCTTCAGGACAATGGCGCCATCAAGGGGTGGCCGTGATAAATTTTAGTAGCATCAGTTGTGAATTTCATTCCTAATACACAGCCAGGCAGGTAAACTGCGCTAGACCTTCGATTACACGCAGTAGCCAGCTCTCTCCCCTGCCCCTCCCTCTCTGCCGCTTTTGCGCTCCTAGACAGCTAACAGCTCAGCGTGTACCTATGAATTTCATCCCTAACGCACAGCTGGGCAGGTAAGCTTCTCCAGACCCTCAAGCGCAGCCAGCTCTCTTCTCTATGGAAAGCCGTTTTGGACGGCTTTCCATACTTCTCCGCCAGCAGCGCACCTCCCTCCCTGCTTCCCCCCAGATGTTTTTGCGAAGCTCAAACATCAGCTTAGCGCAAAAGTTAAGAGATAAGAAAGCAGACAAAAAAGGCTACGGGTAAGTAGTTGAGTCGAAAATATTCTTTTGTAAAAGAAGATTGGGAAATGTGTCGTGACGTGCTAGATGGTTACAGTATATTGTTACAGCAGTTTTTTGATGTGTTTATGACACGTTTTCACACAGATAGAGCATCACTGAAATACAAATAATGACATAATCACTTAAAGCTTTGTGATTGATTTTGTTTAGTAGTTGAGTTTTATTAGTCTGAATGCAGATAAACATAGGCTATTATTACACCTATAATCGTTAATTATAAGAGGGGCTTATTATTAATATTATTCCATCAGAATAATTGATTTTGCCTCTCTCAGCCTCCTTCAATTCTGATTACGATAAATTAGTGAATAGGGAGTTTATTAAAGTTGTTGGTATCTACTTTATTACCAGTAACTGTTTTGTTTACAATAAATGTACACCTTGTGCAGAGCTGGCCCAAAGTCTTATGGGGCCTTAAGCAGACTTTGACTCAAGGGCGCCCCCTTTCTGTTAAGACCACTACCACAATAACAGCATTTCTTTAAAGAGTTGGTCTAATCTGGAAAAGTAAGCAGTCTATTCGGGTGATCCAAAAATCAATCAGAGGTATTTATTAATATTATTTGAAGAATCTGAAGGTCAGACAAAATAGAAAGTAATATTAAAATGTTACTTTACATTTTGTTTGAATTTAATTCAAATATTTAAATGTAATCAAAAAGTTGTTCTAAATCAATTGGTAGAGTATATACATTTTTATTGGTTTAAAAGTCTTTAATTTAAATATTTTTGCACCATTTTAAAAATAAAATGCCCTTAATAATTAAGCTCCATCGTAGGTCAGAGATCAGATTGTTCCATATGTTCCTAACAGAGCACTTCGTTCTCAGAATGCAGGTCTTTTGGTAGTTCCTAGGATTTCTAAAAGTAGAATGGGAGGCAGATCTTTTAGTTATCAGGCTCCTGTCCTGTGGAACCAGCTCCCAGTTTCAGTTCGTAAGGCAGATACTCTGTTTTTAAGACTAGACTTAAAACCTTCCTTTTCGATAAAGCTTATAGTTAGTGGCTTAGGTTATCCTGAGCTATTTTTTTTTAGTTATGCTTCTCTATGTTTAGACTGTTGGAGGACAGACTGACCACTTTTCTTCTCTCTTCTACTTTTTTCTCCTTCCACTCTCCAGATATATTTTTTCTGCTGCTATTGCGATTGTTAAACCAGTTTTCGCTCCACATGCTCTGGTACTCTGCTCAACTATAAAGCCCCCTGCTGGATGGGGAACATCGGTCCAGATGATGCTCAAAGTGACCGGGCATCCTCCATGATGTCTCTTCTCCGTCTTCTCAGACCCCCAGATGGTCGTGGCAGATAACCGCTTGTACTGAGCCAGGTTCTGCCGGAGGTTTCTTCCTGTTAAAGGGGAGTTTTTCCTCTCCACTGTCGCTACATGCTTGCTCAGTATAAGGGATTGCTGAGAAATAGCTGTGGTTGGAGTCTACATGATCCGGGCACAACCTCACGTTGATGACTCATCACAATCTGCTGGTATTCCTTACATAGAAAACTTTTAACTGATTGGAAGGTTTGTTTAAATTCTTGGCGCTATATAAATAAAAGTGAATTGATTTGAATTACTCCATTACCTTAAAAAGAACACAGTAACGCTGTTATACTTAAACACCGTTACTCCCAACACTGGTGGTCTGGGTGGTTGATAGATCAACATAGTTCATCATTTGATGATTAATAAATTAGTAAAAGTATTTTTGATGTAAATTCTCTGAGCTAGGCTACAGAGAGCTAAAATGATGAAGCCTGTGTATAAACAAGAGATCTCAGTTTTAACATAAACTGTAGCCTTTCTGGGTGCATGGGGATTTATCGAAAACCAAATCTTAATCAAAACCATCGCCTTCAGGACAATGGCGCCATCAAGGGGTGGCCATGGACACCCCTTGATGGGGTGAATTTATCACCGGCCGTGATAAATTTTAGTAGCATCAGTTATGAATTTCATAGTCATTAAGCCAGGATGGTATTTTGGGCTAAAACAAGCATTCAGTTTCATTCACTAAAGTTATTTGATGTGGGTAAAATAGTCAGAAACCACTCAAGTACGAGTAGCGATACTTCATAAAAATATTACTCAATTAAAAATAAAAAGAACAGTCTGGTAAAAATACTCTGTTTTTTCCCCTTTGTTTCATCAAGTCGCCAAAGTAAATGTAACTAACTAAAGGTTACTAACCATCTCTGCCTAGGACAATTCTCATATCCCCCTCCCATCCCATCCCCCTCTACATGAGCAGCCCCTGTGCCTCTCTGCCGACAGCGTGAAGAGGACACTTGCTGCTATCAACACCCGTAAGGCAACAGGTCCAGACAACATCCCAGGTCGTGCGCTGAAGGACTGCGCAGGGGAGCTTAAGGATGTCTTCACAGACATCTTTAACACTTCCCTGAAGCAAACCATCGTCCCATCATGTTTCAAAGCTGCCACCATCATACCTGTGCCGAAGAAAACTGCTCCATCCTGCTTCAATGACTACCGCCCTGTGGCACTGACACCCATCATCATGAAGTGCTTTGAGCGGCTTGTCATGTCACATATCAAAGCCACTCTCCCCCCCACCCTGGACCCCTTCCAGTTTGCATACCGAGCCAAGCGGTCTACAGAGGATGCAATCTGCTCTGCCCTTCACCCAGCCCTCACCCACCTGGAAAAAAGAGACTCATATGTGAGATTGCTGTTTATAGACTTCAGTTCTGCATTCAATACAATAATACCACAACAACTCATCTGCAAACTCGGCAAACTGGGACTCAGTACCTACCTCTGCAACTGGCTACTGGACTTCCTCTGTCAGAGGCCCCAAGTAGTACGTGTTGGCAACAATACCTCAAGCAGCATCACACTGAACACAGGGGCCCCCCAAGGCTGCGTGCTCAGTCCGCTGCTCTTCACCCTGCTGACGCATGACTGCACTGCAACCTACAGCAACAATCACATAGTGAAATTTGCTGACGACACAACTCTGGTGGGTCTCATCACCAAGGGCGACGAGACTCAATACAGGTTGGAGGTCGACCATCTGACCACGTGGTGCAGGGACAACAACCTCCTGCTGAACGTCAGCAAGACCAAAGAGGTTGTTGTTGACTTCCGGAGAGGTCACACCCAACACCTGCCACTGACCATCGACGGTGCTGTGGTGGAGAGAGCGAGCAGCACCAAATTCCTGGGGGTGCACATCAGTGAAGACCTCTCCTGGACCACCAACACTGCATCACTGGCGAAGAGAGCTCAGCGCCGCCTGTACTTCCTGCGGAAACTCAGGCGAGCAAGTGCTCCACCAGCCATCATGACCACATTCTACCGAGGCACCATTGAGAGCATCCTCTCCAGCTGTATCGCTGTGTGGGGCGGAAGCTGCACTGAATACAACAGGAAAGCCCTGCAGAGCATAGTGAACACAGCCGGAAGGATCATTGGTGCTTCACTCCCCTCCCTGAAGGACATTTACACCACCCACCTCACCCGCAAGGCGACCAAAATTGTGAGTGATGCAAGTCACCCCACTCACAATCTGTTTGATCTACTGCCCTCTGGGAAGAGGTACAGAAGCCTGCGCTCCCGCACTACCAGACTCACCAACAGCTTCATACACCAAGCTGTAAGGATGCTGAACTCTCTCCCTCCTCTCCCCCCTCCATCCTCAGCTACATAACATCCTGGACATTGGACCCACAATGGCCGTCTGCACTACTCCACCTGCACACTTGAACACTTGCACACTTGTACACTTTACAACTTGGTGTTGTTGTCCTGAAAACACAACACTTCTGCTGCTCTTACATAACTTGCACCACTATGCCACTTTCTTTATTACTCAGGTCAAACAGAACTAATGACTGTCTATGCACAATTTCAACAAAATTTTTCCATTATTATATGTGCCCTCATATTTACTTATTTACTTACTTTTTTGTTTACTTGAATGTTATGTTGTCTGTGGACTTAAATTAGTAAAATATGTCTTGTCTTCACCGTGGGATAGTGAGAAACGTAATTTCGATCTCTTTGTATGTCTGGAACATGTGAAGAAATTGACAATAAAGCTGACTTTGACTTTGACTTTTGATAACCCCAAGTTGCCCACTGATTTGTGAATTGGTGAATGAGTAAATCCATTTTATTGGTTAGTATGAAAAGAAAGTCTTATATAAATTCACCCCAAACATAATTTACTTCTGTTGACTAATAACAGGAAACTGAGGTTAACCGAATCTGGAAACACTGCATGATCCACTGAGTCTTAAAATTAGCTGCAATGTTCAGATGGTAGCGCCAGAATCTGGCATAAATAACTTGCCTATCTGTAATCATCATCTATTACTGTACATTTGTTGATGTCATTTCCTTTTTTTTCTTGTTGCAAGGCTTAATACATAACAGTTGGATATATTGTGTGCAGCTTAACAATACAAAAAACTCAATCGTTACTGGAGCTACCGTGAGCTTACATTGTTTACTTTTGTTTCTTTGATAATTAACTTCATTAGAAATTTACTTTTATTTCTCTAATCGTGTTAATCAACCCTGAGCGTCAACAACGGGGTTACAGTAGGACAGTTTGAAGGCTGCAGTCAGATCTAGTGAGAAAAAGCTCAGGAATGTGAAGGTGGGAAGACAGATGGACGTGAGGAAGATAAAATGCATTCAGTAAGGCAGAGGTCAGAGAGTGAGCTTACTTTTCTCTTTTCCAGTGAAAAGAGAAAAGGCTGATGGTGGGGTTGGCTCCATGAGACTCCCTGCCAATGATGGGATATGCTGAATAATAATGAGGTATTCTCCCCAACACCCATTGAGGTGGTGGCACATTTTATTGTGATAGTGTAGGGTGCTGTCTCTATGGCTTTGATAGATGATGTTCCCTGGCCACTGACATATTCCTTTGGTTGACCGGTTAGTGTACATGACTCTCACCCTGGAGTCTGGGGGATCAAATGCTGCCTGGGCCCTCATTGTGTGCCTGGCCACATTATATATAGGCTACTCCTAAATTAGGGTACTCATTTTGAGATGACTGCTTTAAAACATTTCCAAACCAAATGGTCATCTGTGTAATGTTTGTTGAGTTTTTGATTTTATAATTAAATATGTGAACTTTATACAATTTGTCCTGAAAATACACATACAATGTTGTATGTGCTTTCTCATCCATTTTAACGACCCTACACTGGATTATATTAAGAAAGAAAACGGATAGATGGGTGGATGGTTGATTGATTGGCGTAATCATAATGCCTATTTGGTCACGTGATTGGAAGCGCATCCTGTTGTCTGGAGTAGCTGGCTGCTCTGTTCCGCTCCCGGTCAGTTGGTTCATCCTGTCGCTTTTAGCAGCCGTGTCGAGCTACTCAATTTGGGCCGCTGATTTCGACAGCGTTTACTAAGAGGTGGACAAAAAGTAAAATGGACAACAGAGCTTACGGTTCTGGTAAATATGCATAGCTTTTGATGTCCTAAGAATGTTCTAATAATTGTAGTTACTCTGTGTTACCGAATAAAAACCTGCTACGCTATGCTAGCTGTGGTTTTGCACATTTTAGCTTCCTAGTCAAGATGGCTAGGCCCACTAGGTTTAGCGTTAAACAAACACGTTAAATACTGCTGACGGCTGTTTTTTCCCCGCTATTAATTATTTGGGCAAATATAATTTAAATGTAAGCTACGTCGCTAGCTTTGTTGTAGGCCTTTTCGCTAGCATCAGCGTGACATCAGCACCGTCGTTGGCGACTATCATGATTCTGAGTTTTTTATTTCTATGGACTGTTTTTATTTTTAGCTACATATTGTCGTAGTGCTGTGTGAAGGTTGTAGTGTTTATTATTTAAAAACCGGACCCAGCATGTACAAAGCCGACGTTTGAAAGCGAATGATAAAATGGCCGCCAGAGTGCGCAAGGGAAATGTAAATCTGGTCGAATTAAAACTGCTATAAACCTTTGTCTTGCTCACGTATTGGTCCAATACTTGATGACTGTTATAGTGCAATGTCTTTATTTTTCTTTGTTTACTCATATTATGACCAGTGAGTCCATAAACAAACTAACTTGCGAGTATTTTACTGGTTAGTTTTCTCATCCCTACGTATTTCCTTTTCTTCAGGTTATTCCAGTTGGGGAGGCGGAAGCTCCGGAAGCAGAGGTAAGGACGTTTAATAATCAGTTAATTAGCAGACGTAAATCCATAGTTATATAGATTAAGTACAAAAAACATTAAATAAAACAAATTAAGTTATAAAACTATATTATATATGACACAGGAAATATAATCACCTATGCAGTAATCAACATACACGTAATTACTTCAACAGTACTTCGTTAAAGTCAAAGTACAGTTTGCTTGTTTTTTGCAATCTGGACTTTATATTTAGCATGCATTATGTTCATTTAATTAAATTAACTTAATGCATGCTATAAATAAGGTCATAAGCTTCTCCGTCAGCAAGTTTGCACTCACATGCACACATATTGACGGAGATTCTCATCTTTTATACATTTCCATTGTTGCAAAGCAATTCCCCACCAGGTCAGCAGGGGGTGAAGACCTTTTTCCGGCGGGTCTGCCTACCATTGCAGTGACGTCTCTAGTCACCAACAGTTTAACTTCCGCTTGTAAATGCACATCCACTTGAGTTGGGCGGTATTGAGAGTGAGGAGTTGTTGCATGGTACAGAGCCCCTCCCCCCGATCCTCAGTCTCCACCATCTTGGCTTCCTTCCAGCGGCAACCTGTTTTTTTTTTTTTTTTTTTTTTTTTTTTAACTCTGTAGTAGAGGAGGTTCTCGCAATTCTGCACTTTTTTACCATGCCTGGATCTCACTGCTGCGTTAAAAAACGGCTCTAGTACCTCACATTTAACTACCCCAGCCAAACCAGAACTGGGTGATCATCCCCAACACAAAAACCTGGTGCCATAGAGTCTATGCTGGGTACAGTATGTGTCATTGGGCTAAAATCAAATTACAACTACATACGGTACACAGCTTTAGCCTACATCAAACATGTTGGAAACGTTTGTGTACATTGAACATCTCGTCACAATCTAGTGTTTACGAAGCAGTCGCAGTAAATTACTTTGTCATTTTGGTCAAGAAGTGTCTGCTAAAAGAAATGTAATTATGAAACACTAAATTGCATGTTAAGAAAAATTACCTTTGCCAGTAAAACGCTGTTTTTGCCACCTGGAGCATGGTAGATGGCCAAGTCCTGCACACAGCCACAGCAGAAAGCCTCGTAGCTTCCAAAGACTTGTGGTTTTTAAACTCCTGCATTGTGTAGTAACTCACACCAAAAACAAAGTAATTTACTATATCTATATATGTGTATGGAGGCAAATGCTTCAGGTCTCTGTGCCATGTGCAGGGAGCTCGTATGGGTCTGTATGTTTAGTGTCTGAGAGCTTCTCCAAATACCGCTGTTTTGCTGTAGGTATAAGCTTGTCCCTGTAGGGTCCATTTTCTTTTGCCACGACTTTCTCCATTGCTCTTCTTTCTTACTTTCTGTCTATTTGCAGATCTGTCCCGCCGAAATAATTCAAAGGAAAAAATTAAAGAGCTCCGGAATGTTAGTTGCGTCAATACTGTTAAGTTCTGAAGGCGTTGCAATGGCAACAGGTGGCGTCTCCTTACATTATGGCCGACCAACTCAGACCCCGCCCAAATAAGCTTGTGACTCCTCACTCTCAATAGAGTTCTTTAACAAAAATTCTTTGAAATTGAACAGAAGCTAAACTTGTGTGCTAGCATGAGCAAAATGCTGACAACAACTAAAATCTGCTTATTTATATAATTAAATTATTGAGTTATTTCAACCTTTTGCAAATCTCAAACATTGCTGGACATTCTGAACACTACAAAACACAGCATTTTGTTCTATATAGCACAAATTAAATTAAAATCCATTTCTTCACAAAAACAAGGCAAAACTAAAAAGGTGTAGTTAATTAATTAATTAAATCAAACGCTAAAATATAAGGACTTCTCTTTCATATGAAGGGGCATTAGAGTAGGGGTGATTGTCGTTTTGTTGTCTGTTCACTTTTCAAGGTTCTGGTGGCTTTGACATGTATGGAGGAGGTTATAAAGACTCCGGGCTTGGGGGCTACGGAGGTGGCGGCGGCCACATGAAGCGAGGTCTGTCAGGAGGATCTATGCTCCCGTCTTCTGGCACGAATGCAGATGCAGTCATTGCCAAGATTAACCAACGCCTGGACATGCTCACTCAGTTAGAAGGGGGGTTTAGGGGGCCTCGTGACAGGTAACATTTTCTTTTTCTGCTTCATTCTTTCTTTGGACAGTTAGTGCTGTCACACATCAATGTTTCCCAGTAGCCTGATTTATTGCTTTTTAGCTTAAACACTATAGTTTGTATTGTGATGCACGGCAAATGGAAAGTTGATGGCGAGAAAAATCAACGTATTGATTCAAAATGTTAATTTAGTGCATAATACAATTAAACCCAGGTATTCAATATTGATTTCACAAAAATATCTTTTAAGCATTAGTTGTTTTTTCAAATGATTGTGGGTTACAGCTAGTTTAAGACTTTGTCCAAAAACCAGAATATTACATAAGACCAGTTAGTTTCAAATTCAAACAGAATATATTCCAAATCTCAAAAGTTAGAATCCATTATCACAATCCAATCTGTTCCAATACAATATTAATATGGGTTAGTGTTATTAAAAACATGTTTTTGAGCTGTTGGCTAAATTATATGCCTGTAATTCAACGACTGTAATTTAGGGCTGGGTGATCTGACAAAATATATTGTCTGGACGATAGAAAATGTTAGTCGTTTTTATATAAAGCTTTATCGTTTAAGCCACGGTTTGGGTTTAATAAAACGTGTTGGAAAAGTGATGAAAATGAGTGATTATTTTCACGGCAAAATTTTCATGCATTTCAATGAACATTAATTCAAAGGCAGAGTTTATAGCCGAAATAACCGGCTCCGAAAACATCTGTAATATCCATAGCTATCATATCACTACATGGTGGTCTTACTGTCATCATTTCAAAATGCTTTGCCACATGTAATTTTTTCTATGAACTATTCATTAGATGAATTAGCAGAAAAATTGCTATATCGTGAACTATCGTTATTGGGATATATAAAGAGCTATTGAAATTTTAGCCATTTCGCCCAGCCCTACTGTGATTCGACAATGGGTGAGTTTAAAGTTCAGCTGCAGAATTTGTATTAACCGTTTCATACCTAAACCTTAAATAGATCGCATGGACGTTTCCCTTCTATTCTAGCTGTAAAAAAGGCAAACCATGCTAAGCGATCAAATACATTTTGGTAATCCACATTTATTCATTTATATTTATTTAATGGGACATTTTTATAAGAGTCAATGCAGAATCCTTTTCTTTTTTTCCTCTTAACATGGCACTAAGACCAGTAAAATGAATTTGATACAGAAATGTTATTTTATGGCTTTCACAATCATGGCATAATCTACTGATTTAAAAGTTCATTATATCCTCCTTACGGAGGTCAAGACATAATGCTGGTTCTGCTGAGAGCTGTAGGTAAACTAGAGAAAAAAAGCTGAGTGGAAGGAAAAAGTGGTAGGAAAAGCTGAAGAACAAACAGTGAAAACTTCTTTGAAACATAATAGATAGACTGACAGCAATGAGATGTTACTGTGTGAGATGAGTTTTATGTAATAAAAATAAATAGCCTTGTTTGATCTAGTCAGATTAAGGATTACAAATGATTCCATTGTGGCGCTCGCAACCAAAGCAAGTTTTATTTTATTGTAGGTTTGTTACGCATTCATTTAGATACCGTTAACAATGTCAACACATTCTCAGATCCTGGATATCAGGTTTACTTCATTAAGGTGAGGTGACTCATTATTCTGTTTCTGACGATCACACAGGTTTTTGTGATATTTAAACTTAATTCATATGAAGTTTGGATACCAGAATCATCTCAAAGGCTGCTAATCTCAGGAAAAGGTTTCTTTTTGTTAGATTTGATCCTTTTGATTAAAAAGAAAATGGTTTTAACCACTTGTTGTGTGACTGCATGGCATTTTGTCAAATTCGGATTTGAATATCCACATTTCAATTTGTTAAAACAAAATACCCCACCCCTCCATCCTTTCATCTGAAGCCAGGACTACTACTGCATTCTCCCCCCCCAAATGTTGCTTTCCCTGTTGGTTTCCCTCATCCTCCATGTGACCTAACCTGTGTTCTGGCTTTAGGTTACCAAGAGCGATGAGTTCACTGGTGGTGGGTCAGCACTGCTTTAAGTAGCTTCAGTGATTATTAGTATATTGTTTATTCATAAGAAAAACCCCACTGCTGGAACAATTGTAATGTTACCATCACCCCATTTCTTTGGTGTTCTGTATGATCAGGTCACATCCCAGGATGCTTTCCTACTTGCTCCCGTCTCCGGACGTTGCTGGTTTAGCTGGGATTTGTTCTTGTCTCATTTCCCAGCCGATCCTTCTAACAAGCCGAAGAAAAACCCAAATTAAATTGCATTTCTGTAACCTGCAAGAGTCTGTAAAGATAAGAGCATATTATCTAAAGGATGACCACATATTGATTTGTCTGTTTTTATGGATCATCAACTTTTGATCTAATGTGGTTTTTGCCTGAATCTGGATGTGACAGGACACTTTGAGAAAGCAAGATGATGGAGCAGAAGAAAAAGCGGGTGGAGAAATCCAAACCTGGCTGCCTTCCCTGCCTCTCTTGCTCTCTGCTCTTCTACCAACCCTCTTCCTCCCTCCTTCCTGCAGGTTTGACGAGTTTGAGTCATTCGACTCGCGCTCCTCCGGGCTCTCCTCCTCCCGAGATCTCTACAGATCTGGCGGCGATAGCTATGGTTTTGGGGATGGCCGCGGGGACAGCATGTTGATGAGTCAACGAGGAGGCTCTGGCTTCGGAGGGGGAATTGGGCTTGGGGGAGGAGGAGGCGGCTTTGACAGCCCCTCTTCCTATGGAGTCGCAAAAATGCGACCAAATATGAGAGACTCCTTCGCCAGTGGACAGGGAGGAGGTTCTGGAGGTGGAGGATGGGTTGGAGCTGGCCGACGTTCCCCCAGAAGGGGTGGAAGCGCTGGGGCTCGAGGACCTGGAGGAGGGTTTGGAGGCCGCAGGTCTGACCCCACTCAGTTAAGTGGCGGTATGCGGGGAAGTGGTGGCGGTGGCCAGTCCCACCGGGGCCACTCTCCAGGAGGTGGTAGAGGCAAGCTCCCATCCCTCCTGTCTAACCGCATGTACCCTGAGAGTGCTGGTTTCCAGGGTTCTGCTCCAGGGCCCCAAGACTTTCCTGGGAGGCATTTTGGAGGGGGGCCACGAGGTGGTCGCCAGCGAGGCCGCAAGAGACCCCTCATCAAAGTAAGTACCTCCAGCCAAATGCAACCTCAGACCTCGGGCAAATGTTGAGCCCTTTCTGATTCCCTCCTTTCATTTTTAACTGGAATCTTAGCCCAAAGTGCTAATAAATGATCCTTCCCAACTAAATACATAAAGCAGAAATTGGAAAAAAAAAATACATTCTTGGCCCTACATTCATCCACCTCAGGTTAAAGTGGCCTGAACATCTTCTCAAGTTCTTGTTCATTGATCACTAATTAGTCCCAGTAATGCCTCCTAATTAGCTACATGTTGTTTTCAGTATTTAAAAAAAAACTTTACAGTTTTGTTGGTAAAAGTGTGTTTTAATGTTTAACATACAGTACTGCTCACTAGTTTGTTTGCTTTTTGTTGTTGAGTTTATATTGTGGGTCCGTTTCACTATGATCCCACTGAACTGATCGTTTTGAATTTGTCAACCAGCAGTCTTTTGTTTAGTACAAACTAAATGAATGGTGCCTTCATGAGGCGTAGGAGGTTATGGAAAGGTTCAAGTAACTGGAGATCCTGAGTAGGCATGGGCCGGTATGAGACATGAGCCTGGAAAGTCTGGATTTACTCCATAGGAATATTTTCCAGGTCTGGATAATTGGAGTCGAGTTGTATTTCAAAACTTTATTTCTTATGCATTATCTTAAAAAAGTTGAATTCGTAATTTCTTTGTGGGTTTTTTTTTTCGCTCCACATTCAATTATCCACTTATTTTTATGAAATGTCTGCCCTTTCTTTTATCAATTCAGTCATCGGTCCTCTTCTATATCTCTGTCCAAGCCATCTTTTATTGAACCATTCTGTCCAATTTCTTTCCTCATTGTGGTTTAAAATTAGCTCTAAAAGACAAAGCTCTTTGGAGATTTGAGTCTGGAAAAATCCAGAATTTTGACATGCGTGACATTTTCATCGTGTGGATTTTTTTTTCTAAGATCGCAGTTGTATACGATCCTTATTTTATAACATTTGGAGAGTCAAAGAGCGCTTGTTTCAAGTACTCAACGCTGATGAGTTTTTTTTTAGTTTAAGGCCTAATGACAATCAATTATTAAGTTCTACTTAACTTGCATTTGGGGAAATTTCATAGATGTATTACACCGTAGTGGAAGAGTTAAACAAATGTACAATAAGCAACAACTGTTATGTAGGACTTTCAGTAGTTTCTTGTGCTAAATTTGTATTATATGGGTAAATGCTCCTCTTTTTTACTCTTTGCTCCATTCATCCCCCAAAAAACCTGTTCATTCTGTCACTTTCTCTTGCTTTAAACTCAGCTGAATTATTAAGAACTGTGCTGTTAATAATCTTCTCAATGGTTTTCCTTTTTTAAACTTTGGTTATTCATTGAGACCAGTAACCGGCCCATGCCTAAAGAAATTTGGGATTCAGAAAGGCAAATCTGAAAGTCGAATGAGTTCAAAAGGTAGCTGTAATTTGCATGCCATGATCGTATTTTCTGTAAGTGAATCCAAGATGGTGAGAACAGAAATGTAGTGCCGGTTTAAGTCTAGAAATTTGTAGGGATTTATTTCGGTTTGTGTTGTTAACTTGGCTTAACAGCAACAGGTGAAGTCTCAGCGTGACGGTCAGAAGAAGAGGAAGCAAACTCCAAGTGGAACCGATGAGCCAGAGTCCAAGATAAACAAGACGGACGGGGAAGAGGGCAATGCGACGCAAGGTACTGCCTCAGATATTCTGGAAGCAGAGCCGTACTTCATGAGTTAATGGTCTCGAGTTCAGTTGTGTTTTTGTCTGGTTTTTTTTTAACAGAAGAACCAAAAACGGAGGGTGGTAATGACAACCAAGAGATTGCTACGGAGGTGAGTAGGGAAGGATTTCATGAGTCTTGGTCTCTGGTGTAATTTAAATAGTTAGGGAGTTGAAATATTTCATGTGCCATTAGTCAAAAACTTAAAGCTTAATCGGAAGAAAAAGATAGGAATGGCTAAGTTTTTAAAAAACTACCTTGTTTTTGTTTATAAATAAAGGAGGCGGCTCCCTCCGAAGAAGGAAAACCAGGTAATTTCTAATACCAGCTTTTAAGATTTTGGTCAAAAACTTCCTTTTTTTGTTTTTAAGTGTACCTTGGCTGAGTCTGTCTTGTTTCCTTTCCTGTTGCCTGTAATCAGCTACACCCAAACAGGAGGAGAAGAAGAAACCTGCGCTAAAACCGGCCCAAGGACCAGAGAAGCAAAAAGCAAGAAAGAGACGAGGTTTCATGGACCGGTGAGGAGGGGAAAAAACCTTAAAATAAAATTAATGTAACTAGGGTTGGGCATCGTTTGCATTTAACGATTCCAACTTAGATTCAATTTCTCACTATCGATTACTGTTCTACACAGTTCTCAATTCCGATTATTTGAGATGCAGGAGAAGAAGAAAAAATTCCTTTGAAAAAGCTTTTACCCACGCCATTTTTATTTGTCCTGTCAATAAAGTTACTTTAACTGAACTGTTACTGTACTTTAAGTCAGGAGTAGCTAAATTAGCTACCAGCTAAGTTATTTAGCTTAAAGTTCTTAGTTACTTAACGTTACCTAAATGTGGGCGACTCTATATCGCTAAGGGGTTGCAGCCTTTTTACCAGATACGCCGTTACTTTTCTCTGGCTCTCGGCAGCCCGCTGACGGGGTCCCTTTGTTGCCATGGTGAAAAGGGTTTGGATATACCAGTGATGCTAGCAAAAGGCAGTCTGCAGCTGCTGCTATGTTAACTGGCTAGAGACTAGGCAGCAAATAGACAAACTTAAGCCAGTCCGTGAAGAATAAGACAATCATAAGTTTCTTGTACCTCATTCCGTTTCAAACGAGGAGCTGCTGGCTGACTGTTGACTGTCTGAAGTGAAGGAAGCAACAGGAGAAAGAGATTGACGCGCAATACATCAGAGTACACTCGTTATCACACTGTATACCACACAGCTGCCGAATGTGTTTTGTCATGTTTGTTGTACATCCTCCGTTGGGGCTAAAAAAATAATCACAGGTGTTGTACTGTGCGAATCAATCCTTGTTGTAAATTAAAATGAAGCCAGACTTTCGAGCAGCATCTATGGTCCATGTTCAGACTATTATACAGTCTATGGTTCAGACAGGTGAAATTTCGCGGGGCTCGCTGGGTGGAATAATACCTAATACAAACCCCAGAAACAAACTAGTGCGGGGTCCGCACTAGTTTGTTAGCTCACACTGCGTGCATTTAGGAACCCGAAAAAACAAATCAAAATTCAAACATCTTTTTGGTTCCGGAACCGGACGTTTGGTTCTCTGTTGCCAACCTTAAACATATCTATTCCTGCTAGGGAAACGGTCTGCTTTTGCTGCGTTAGAAATTGTTCTTTTAAAGTATGAAATTAATAATGAACACTAGTTCTGAATGTACTTGGTTGAAGATGTTTTAATCTTTATGGTTCTCTTCTGTGTCAGGTTGATGTTTGCTTGCTCTGTCTGCAAATTCCGTTCATTCTACTTGGAAGAAATGAATAGTCATCTGGAAAGTCGCTTTCATAAGGACCACTTTAAGTTCCTGTCCAGCCAGCTGTCCAAGCCTACCACAGACTTCTTACAGGTGACTCTTCATGGTCATGGGGTGTATTTGCAATTTCTAAACAAACTTAGAAAAATTTTCCTGTAGAGTCTGGAAATCTGAAATTGGCTTCATCTTCCAGTACTGGGAAAAACAGCATAATAATAAAATACAGAGTTCCAATGATTACCTTGATGGATAAAAGATAATAAAAACATATATCAAAGCAAAATTACCATCAATTTTAATTTGATGCATTGCAGCTTATTGTGGTTATAGATTTGCTGAAAGGACTGCATAAAAAAAATTCAAAGCCGTCTTTTTTTAGCCTTTCACTGTAAACCTGGACCTGTGATTATTTTTCTCACTGAGCTCTAGAATTTTTTTTATTACATTTGATAATTAACATTTTGTATTAAATGTCCAGACTGGGAAGGATTTTTTTATTTTAAAGTCCATCTTTTCTATCTCCAGTCAGGATGTATTCCCTAGACTTTGTTTCAGCAGTGAGTTTATCATTGTGATATGTGATGTTATAAAAAAAATCCTATATGTTTCCATTTTGCAGGAATACATGCAAAACAAATTCAAGAAGACAGCGGAGAGGGTGAGCCAGTTGGAAAACCATAGCGCCACCATCTGTCAGATCTACAGAGAGCAGGATCTTACCCGGGGTAACGACTTGCTTTCAGCGATTTGTGCATCTAAATAGCAACTTTTGGTCCTGACGTTTTCTGATATTGTGCAGAGCTTGGAATGGAGCACTTCATGAGGAAGGTGGAAGCGGCTCACTGTGGAGCCTGTGACCTTTTCATCCCCATGCAGCCCCACCTGATCCAGAAACACCTCAAGTCTCACGACCATAACTACAACCGGAAGGTAACGCCCTTCATCACCAACGCTTCACTGCACTCACCAGATTGTGTTTGCACGGACTTGTGCAAGGATAGCAGAATCTTTTAGAATCTATGACGAACTGCATGAATCTGATCCTCACTGTAAGGAACTCTATAGTCTTGGAAAGGGATTTTTTTTTTCATCCATCAAAATGGAACAAATGCAGATTCGATAATTTTATTAAACTGTAGTAAAGATCCTCAGTTTTTTTTTGTTTTTTCGTGCTGTATTTTTGGCTTTCTTAAAAGTTTTGCATATATGTTTTTTTTATTTTTTATTTCCGGTTTCTCTGTATAATCTGGCCCAATTTTTTATTTTCAAGGCTATGATGGAGCAATCTAAACGTGGCAGTTTGTCAGTTGCACGCAGCATCCTTAATCACAAACTCATTGGGAAGAAGCTGGAGAGCTACCTCAAGGTATTTTCATTGGTGTTTATCTTTTACTTTTTTATTACTATTAGATGAAATGATTTTGGTGTACAGCCCATTAGACCCAGGATATTTGTTCCTTTATACTCTGTAGCATAAGAAATTGAGAAACTTGAACTAATTTAAAAGAAAAAATGTCCTGCATATAAATTAAATCACACTGCTAATTTAAAGCTCCCCATATTTATACCTCAGCTAATAACGCATCGAAATATTCTTTCAGGGTGAAAACCCATTCACTGGGAACCAAGATGATCACGACCCGGAGGACTCCATGGCAATGGACGTGTCGGATTTAGGGATGCCCGAGGAGACAGCCGAAGGCCAGCCGGAAAATGCAGAAGGCAAAGAGGATTCTGTGGCTGAAGGAGACGCAGCTGAAGGAGTTGCAGCTCAAGAAGCTGCTGAGGGGGAGGAGCCAGCTGCAGAGGAAGGAGATGTAGAGGAAAAGATGGAGGGGGAGCAGCAGCGGCAGGAGGAGGAAGAGAACCAGGAAGAGGAAAAGCAGGAAAACCATGGAGAAGAAGGGTTTGAGGTTGGAGAGGAGGAGGATGAGGGATATGTAGTGCACTATGAAGGAGAAGAGGAATTCCATGACGACGAGGAAGGAGCGGAGGAATGTCAAGAATGAGTTTTACAACCTTTCTGCGAGCGCTTGATGTGAATATTTTTCTGGAGCAGTTGGTGACCAACCCCACTGTTGAATCAGTCCAGTTAAATGAGCTGTAAATACCTCTGCTGTTTGTTTTTTTTGTCTTCAATAGAAGTAAATTTTACACTTCAGGTACTGCTATTCATTGTTATGGATGAGTAAGAGACGTGATGTTCTTTAGGAAACTTCTGCATGATTCCTCACCAGTATGTCTTAGGCATTTAGAGAAAAACTTTTTTTGGGGGGGACGAATCTTGTTTTACTTCTGATGATAAATGCTTGTGCTGTCTTCATTCTCAATGAGACAAGTTTGGCTTTATTTTTATTTAATCCTGAAAGGCAAATAGGTTTTTGTCTGGAAATATCAAACTTTCACCCCTTTTTTTGTTAAATGTTTATAACTTCAGCCGTCAGTATTGTGATGCCACTTTTTTTTTTCCGTGATGCCAGTTTACGTCGTGATCCAAAATTGACCTAATTGACCGACTTGGAAACGTAACCTTTTACAGCAAATTGTGTTTTTAATCTTGCAGTGAAAATTATAGTTGATATTCAGAAGAGATAACTGTGACCATTTGTTTCACTTGAGAAATAAACTTGTTCAAAACAATGCCGTTTATCTGTGCCGTCTTTCAGATAAGTTTGGGTTGTGGTTTAGCTGCAAGTGTGCAATTTTTTTTTTCCTGTTCTAAGACTTTTCTAAGACTGTAATAAGTCTTAACATTTTAGGTTTAACACTAAAATGGTCGTTTAAAATGTACTTTGTGGTTGAGTGTTTTTCATTATTTTTTTATGTAGCTCATTGAGTTTGAAAGCTGCATTTTTCTTTGATTCAAATTCAATCTAAAAAAAATTGAGCCTGAAGACACTGTACTGTAGTATCATAAGTCTACAATTTGATTTTATGAAGAGTCCTTTGCATCATCTCCAGAGGTTCAACAGTTGTCCCCAGAACACAAGCAGCCTTCTTTACTAATGCAAGGCAATTTTATTAGGTGGTTTTTAAAATCTATTCCAGGAGCTTCACTAAAGTTTCAAACCCTTTTCAGTTTCTTCTGTAGCTCTACGAAGACTTTCCAACTATTCCCATTACAATTGAACTAGTAAGAAACATCCATGAGATGTTTCTTGCATAGAAATGATTTAATTTTGGCTTGATGTGACTGATCAGCTCAAGGTAGCACATAAATGGGAGGAAGGGGAAATTATGTATCTTTTTCTAAATATGAAGTGTAGTGTGCATTAGTATTGAGTCCCTTTTTAATCTCATTCCTAAATAGTAGAGCAAAAATTTACCTTCAGATGTCCCCTAATTAGTAAATGGATTCCTTGTTTTTAATAAATTGTCTTGAAGGTTTCAGAGGTTTGAAACATGGATAGCAGGGAGCGCCATCAGACAGGCCAGGGTACAGATTGTAGAGTAGTTTAAATTCACAATTTCAAAAGTAACTTTTCAAAGCACTGTAAAGTCAATGGTTTATAATACAATTTTGTAGAAGTAAAAGACCAAATTGAAAAGCATGTATTTCCAATATATTTAAATTTATAGTATTTCAGAGTGGGGCACCATTCATCTCAATCCAAACCCATTTCTAGGGAATCCATCTCTGTATGAAAAAAAAATATATATATGCCATTAAAACGCTAGTTGGTGTTTTTTTTTTTTTTTTTCTGTCGCAGTCAATATTTCTCTGCTGTAGGAATCATACTTTAATTTATTTTGGTAATAGAAGCTAACACATAAGTCAGTATCTTTTTGTACTTTTTTTTGGTAGGCTATAAGACCTATCCTTAGGCAAAACTAAATATCAAACCCTTTTGTCATTACAGTCTTGAAATGGCAATGTGTTTTTCGTTTATGACCACTTGATTTTACTAAATAAGGATTGCAAACAACTGTTTTCCGCTCTTTTTTTGAAAATACAAAATGGGTATCCATCTGTATTCTAAATATCAGAAGAGTAACAGGTTGTCTTACATAATTTTACTGAATAAACAAGCGAGTTAAATTAAAGTAGTGATATGACATATTAGAATAAATACAGTAGGAGCATGTGTTAAGTTGGTGTTGTCCCTCTTATCCTTTGTTTTCAGGGGGGTTTCTATTTGTTAGTGATGTTATGATGTGAGCCGAGGCTACGAAGCGTGTGTCAAGCAGTGGAGGGGGGGCGTTTCCACAAAGCGCATATAGAAGCCTGCTTCATTTAGGGGAGGAGCCAAAAATGATTACGTCTGAAACCCCGCTGTCCGCCTGTACCACGTGACTGCTTTGGGCAGCGGTTCGGCGTTCGCTGAGTGGTTTGACAGCAATATAAATCACTCAGGCTCCATTCAAAATGTGGGTTTGTTTTGGAGAGTTGCAGTCAGTTTGGACAGAGTTTTAATAGTTTTAACAGGAGAGTTTGGTTAGTGTTTATACAGTTTGGAGATACTTTTGTGAGTATAGAAACAGATAGTTTGAAGGCTTCATTCGCTTGGACAAGCGCGAGCCCCTGCGTAACCACGGTGCTGCGCAACGCAAGACCTCCCAGCGGCGAGCTGCAAAGGAGAAGTTAATTTCCTCTGGGAGACAAGACCTACGCTCGACGCTGCACGTCAAAAGATAGGATTGATTCTATTTAAGGTTAAGGCACTTAACTCCCTCAAGCTGTGCCTCGAGCGCGTCACGCGCAGGATGTGTGGCCGATATCAGTTAGTCGCAATGAAAGATAAGTGAAAACGTAGAAACAAACGCGTTGGACAGTCAAAACGTTTACACATACGCGGGATGTGTGTCCCATGAAATAGATGTGGAGCAAGCTAGGAAGAGGCGGATTTCCCATGTCTGTGAACATTTTAACCTGATAACTCCTAATAAGGAAACCTCAATCTAACATTGTCAGAGAAGTTAGAATCAATGGCGCCATCAGGAGGTGGCCATTGCCACCCCACCGGCCGTGATAAATTTTAGTAGCATCAGTTGTTAAAATTACATTCCTAATACACAGCCAGGCAGGTAAACTGCGCTAGACCTTCGATTACACGCAGTAGCCAGCTCTCTCCCCTGCCCCTCCCTCTCTGCCGCTTTTGCGCTCCTAGACAGCTAACAGCTCAGCGTGTACCTATGAATTTCATCCCTAACGCACAGCTGGGCAGGTAAGCTTCTCCAGACCCTCAATCGCAGCCAGCTCTCTTCTCCGCCAGCAGCGCACCTCCCTCCCTGCTTCCCCCCAGATGATGTTGCGAAGCTCAAACATCAGCTCAGCGCAAAAGTTAAGAGATAAGAAAGCAGACAAAAAAGGCTACGGGTAAGTAGTTAAGTCGAAAATATTCTTTTGTAAAACAAGATTGGGAAATGTGTCGTGACGTGCTAGATGGTTACAGTATATTGTTACAGCAGTTTTTTGATGTGTTTATGACACGTTTTCACACAGATAGAGCATCACTGAAATACAAATAATGACATAATCACTTAAAGCTTTGTGATTCATATTTTTTAGTAGTTGAGTTTTATTAGACTGAAAAGAGATAACTATAGGCTATTATTACACCTATAATCGATAATTATAAGAGGGGCTTATTATTATTATTCCATCAGAATAATTGATTTTGCCTCTCTCAGCCTCCTTCAATTCTGATTACGATAAATTAGTGAATAGGGAGTTCATTAAAGTTGTTGGTATCTACTTTATTACCAGTAACTGTTTTGTTTACAATAAATGTACACCTTGTGCAGAGCTGGCCCAAAGTCTTATGGGGCCTTAAGCAGACTTTGACTCAAGGGCGCCCCCTTTCTGTTAAGACCACTACCCACAATAACAGCATTTCTTTAAAGAGTTGGTCTAATCTGGAAAAGTAAGCAGTCTATTCGGGTGATCCAAAAATCAATCAGAGGTATTCATTAATATTATTTGGAGAATCTGAAGGTCAGACAAAATAGAAATTAATATTAAAATGTTATTTTAAATTCTCTTTTAATTTATTCAAATATTTAAATGTAATCAAAAATTTGTTCTAAATTAATTGGTAGAGTATATATTTTTATTGGTTTAAAAGTCTTTAATTTAAATATTTTTGCACCATTTTTAAAATACAAATAGAATATTCATTAAAAAAATAAAATTAGTTACATAGAAACTATCCTAGATAATACACGAACATTTAAACAATTGAAATTTAAAAAAAAAAACATCTACACTGAAACAAAACAAAATCAAATGGAGTAATATTAACATTTTCACAAATTGTGACATCTGTAGTCTGTTCAATTTTAGCATTTACGGGGGCCCCCGGATGGGTTTTGGGGGCCCGGAAGTGCTTAGTTCCCTTATGCCAGCTCTGACCTTTTGCCAAATATAATTGAAAAATAAAACAGAATTGTTGTACAACTATAAATGTTAACTGTAGTGTGTTATTAGTCTGTGCACATTATATAATTAGTAACATTTAATATAACATAATAAACCAAAGTATTTCAGTAGGAGTTTCCTTAAGTCTTTATGACAGTATTCTACGGGCTGGTTTACTATAACAGTAGAATACAATTCTGAAATTATGGTTTATGGTTTTGGTGTGCCACCCCAACATTTTAAGTAGCCCCATCTTGCCACCCCTATGAAAAATTTCTGGTGGCGCCACTGGTTAGATTTGCTTATTAAGAGCTGTTTACCGTTTCTTATGTTATTCAAAGGTGATGTGTTTATTGTTTTCCAAGGAGATGGGGTACAATAACAACACCTAATCTATGCTAAGGCATTAAACATTTGCATGAGAATAAGGAGCCAGATATTAGCAGACTGGAAAAACCCCTGGAATTTTGGGAAAAGCAAAAAATACTGTTCCTGTGTTGAACTCAGTCATTCCCAAGAGCCATAGCAGACTTACAACTTTAATACATCACACATTAAGTGGCTAAGAGCTACAGCTCCCTGTGATCATGTATCTGGCCAGTAGGGGGGTTTGTGTCCACATGAAGCCCCATGAGCAGAACCTATTCTTGAACCAATTGGCTCAAGTGGTTCCATGCCTCATGGGGCTTCATCTCACCATCACTACTACTTGTTGCTGGTAATTAATCGACGAGGCTGTTTTCTCTTGCGCACAGTTTGCAGCCGGTTTTCTTGACGAAACTGTTACGAGGTTTTGCGTGATCTCACCGTCTATGGATCTCACCCGTAAGAGGAGCGGGCTTGTAGGTGACATTTCGTCTGACACACAGTCGACCCCGCCCACTTTGCGTCTTGCGTCATCGACGTTGAACGGGACTGTTTGTTCTGGATTTGGGGCGAGGAGGGTGTACGGGCACTGACAAGCGACAGAACAAGGTAAAAATAGGCTTTGTCGGTTCCGTTTGGGGGACGTTGGCGTATCGAACGAAAGCGTACGTCTGCGGAGATCTTCTAAAATGTTTAAAATAGTCTTCGTTGCCGTATAGTCCGAGCTGTCAGTGAGAGCTTCAGTAAGCAGCGCATGAGCTGTCCTCGCAGGCCTTGTACCGGTTTGGGCTACACGAGATATGTTGTTCTACCCCATATTTGCCTGCAGTTTCGTCTTCTCATGCATATTCCGGGTTTTATCTTCCACATCCAGATACTCTAGTTGACGTGACATATGCGACAGTTGTCACTCGGTGCTGTCAGCAAACATGTTAGTGGCAGGTCGTTTAAACGCTAGTCGGCTAGCTGCTAGGGTGTTTGTTTGTAGCCCCGTAGGCCGTATTCGTGACATAAGTTACGTCCTAACGGGTGCGTAAATAATGCTCTATGGCGCAGAAGCTCATGTGAAGCGCGACGTACGGCGTTTCGAGAATACTGCCGGAGTAAACGCTGTTTACGTGCTCAGCTGTCACTTGATCAGAGTGAACACGGTGATCCACTGTCATGGAAGGTTAGCGAGGAACGGTTTGCAGCACGCTTGGTTTTAAGAATAAGTTTGGGTCACATTACGTAACCGCTTTTAAAAGACAATTGTAATGGTGGCTAAACCCATTTTATACTTTTTTTTTATCGCGGTTATGGCCTTGATTAGAGCACGTGATGCATTCTATATAGTAACATCTTACTCTCTACATGTGTTGTAAAACAGCGCATTTTAAAATAAAGCCCTATAGTCATTTGTCACATTTTGTAATTTCTTAAAGACCGATGCAAGGTGTCGGATAAGGTGAGAATAGATACTAAAAGCTTCTTCTCCATGTTGGTTCTGATTCTCGGGGTAATTAGTAGACCAGAGTTTGTCTGGGGGGTTGGTATAAAAACAGCAGTTATTAAACATATTTTGGTCTTTAAGCCATTCACTGATTTATAAACTAGCAGGGATATTTTGATGTCTATTCTCTGAGCTACAGAGAACCAGTGCAATGACTTTAGAACAGGATTAACGTGCTATACTTTTCTGATTCTAGTGAGGATGTGAGCAGCAGCGTTCTGGATCAGCTGCAGCTGTCTGATTGACTTTTTAGGCAGACCAGTGAGGGTTCTGTTGCAGTAACCAAATAAAGATTAACACATGGATGAGTTTTTCAAGGTGCTGGTGTGACATTAGTCCTTAAATCTTCAAAAAAAATTCTGGTGACTGTTATTGCCTTCATGTCACCTCGGAGGTTCAGGTCCGAGTCCATTGATACACCAAGATTTCTGGCCTGATCAGCAGTATTAGCTGAAGCTGTATGCTGACTCTTGGCCATTCATCTTCAGTTCCAAAACTAATTACTTCACTTTAGCTTCTATTCATCTGGACAAAAATATGGCATATTCATGCATTTGTAGAGTTAGATGTAATCTGGATACTTATGGTGACTAATGGTTGTTATAATCCGTTTTTGCAGGAGCATGTAGATATTAATTGGGAAAGGTGGGATGGAGGTCTGGTGCCTATCTCCAGCAATCATCTGACAAGTCGATACCTATTAAAGAGTATTTTTTATTACTCATTTAAAAAATAATTTAATCCAAGCAAGCTGAACAGACATCTTTGTATAAAAATGAAATTAAAAATTGCACTTCAATTCAATTGCAAATATGAATACCTACTGAATACCTGTGCATCCATTTGTTGGTAATGAACTATTGGGAGTGTTTCACAGTACATTATCGAGAGGGCAGGGTTTTTCCTGCGTTCAACTTTGCGTTGCGGCAGATTACAAATGCGATCATATTTATGGACCTAAACATACCGATGAACAACACGAAAAGTAGCTTTCCTCCAATCTAATTCACTGGGAAACAGAAAGAAAAAATATATTTATTAAATGTGAAGAGTAGATAAAAAATTTTTTATTTCTACAGTAAATACTCCTCTCTACCACCACACAGACTGTCATGTTTTCTTTCTTTGCAAAAACAGCAAAGGTTGCAAAGGTAACTCATTTTATTGTTGTGCATATAAATTTGTCATCTTTGTGCTATATGTGGATTTTTAATGTCTGCCATTTGAGAAACAAAACACGTAATCCTTTGGCTTTCAACTGTTATTAATTGAATAAAGATGCATTTTTCAACACATGTTTATACATTCAGTGCTTATTGTGATGGAACGTGGAACATAATAATAATAGGGTATGAATAGTCAATTAAACAATTAAAGTTAATAATAGTAGTTCATGTCTGGCTGCCAGATGTGCGGATAAATCCCTACAAATTAATGCACTTTCAGTTTAAAGTTGGCTCCTTATTTTTGTGTACATTGTTTTCATAAAATAATGTTTTAACATTATAATTGTCATATTCTTATTAGAACACTTAACAAAAAAAATATGTTGCCTTTGAAAAAAGTGAGTCAGTTGAATGCACATAATTCATGCATGTGTTGGCGCATGGTCTGGATGGTACCACCTCTGTCTCAATTTGAGCCAGGAAAAACCCTGTGAGGGTTTGGATTTTTCCCTTGGACTGGTGACGTCTCATGGAGGTTTGGATGTTAATCTGTGGGCTCAATATGTGCTCCGCAGCCGCACTGGAGACTGAACTCAACGTTTTAATATGAGGAACCATTTCTCCAACTGAAGTGATGGAAGTCGAAATACATCTCTGAACTAACCGTTTCCTGACCTGTAACTCGGCGGGGGAAAACAGCAGCAAGTGGTGTTTGACACACATCGGGCTCTTTGGAGCGCGTCTAACCAGCCACACCAGCAACAGTCACGCCCCAAAGCATCAACGCGCACATTTTCAACATGCAGTCAGCAAAGACATATGAAAACTAATCTGTAAAAATGAAGGACAGCCGTCTTTTTCAGTCACACGTTCTAAAACCGGTCAAATAAAAACAGAAAAATATTTGGTTAATGCAACCTCTAATAAATTATTATATATATAAATAAAATCCTTTTCTTGATTAATGATCTACCTGTCTTGTGTTTAGAGTATGTTATTAAAATGATATGTTTTTACTACATTATTCACTCCATAGGTCATGTTTGTTACTGCAGGATATTTTTTCTTATATATATTTGATCAAACAGAGAATTATTCTACTTTGACTCTAGGCATGGGTATGTATTAAGTATTTGAACACTGAGTGGATTTGATTGCTTTTGAAACTTAAAACCCCCCAACAATTATTCACTTAGTACTTCAGCTAAAATATTGCTTATTACTGAAGATAAGATTCTGTCTATGGTGTATTTTATTGTTGAACGTACTTAAGACATTTAATAAAAAAATAAATTAAAGCCCCCATGTCTAATTAGTGGTGCGCTAAGTGAATGCAAGCAACTGAAAATGGTTTTCTTGCTTCTCGCTGTTATAACACATCATTACTACTACGGAGATGTGGAGATAATTGCCTGAGTTAAATGGAAGATATATAAGTATTTGCTGGACTAACCTGTCCTGTGTCAAACATAACGCTAACCTAAACTTTATTGTTTTGTGTAATTAATTACGTGTCCAGCAGAAAGCCTGGAACCTCCACCTCCGTCTTCAAGTTTGTGTCCCTCATGAATAGTCTCCATCGGGTAAACGCTCCACCGATGTAGATTCTTGTTTTCTCCCGGTTATGCCCCCCCCGATGTCACTGGCTAAAACGCATAAAGCAAAAAAGTTTAACCCCTTTCGGCTAACGCATTCAAAGATGCCGATGCAACATGGCAGCCTCAGATGGGAGGCAGTGCAGCCTCTGTATCTATAAACAACGTATTCTAAGACACGGAAACGTTTTCATGATAATGCGATTGTTATTAGACCTCGATAAAATACGTATTTATGAAAGCAGTACTTGATTTTTTTATTGATAAAAAGCCGAATTTGTTACACACTGGGCCTTTAAAGTTTTGAAGAGCTAACTTTTTTGAACTGTGGTACACCTTCAAACAGGAACTGACAACCCATGCTCTAAACTAAATATGTACATTTAGGTTTAGTAAAATTTCTCTTCTGAAACATATCTGTATTCTTGACTCCCTGATTGGATTGCATATTTTAAAAACACAATTGATTTAAAGTTCCTGTTATCATGCTATTGTTCTGGTTTCACAATCGGTAGATTTTCGTCCCCACCGTCATTGGTTTACCCGACATGGATGTCTTTGGTTATTTCCTCAGCAGTTGGAAATATCTTTAAGACCTCTGACGCTTACCATTATGTCTTTCTATTGTAGGTGTGACACTCGCCTCTCTATGTTTTGTGGTTTCCTTGTCCTAGCAGCGCGTCGCTGACAAGCTTCCCGTCTTACTTCAGAAAGCTGTTGCCTCACCCCCTGAGACATGGTTAAACTGGAGGATTAGACCCCCGCGGAAAAGCATCAACCATGTGAGTTTCAACAAGAATATTTCTCATCTTAGATCAGAGTTGTCATAAGAAAAGTGTGAGGTATTTTCTACAAACCAGGGACATATCTTTATCCAAGTTTAAAAAGTAACCAGAAGGAAGCTGTTAACCTGTTACATAGATGGCTAAGTGGCAGAAAAAGTCAACCCTGCTGTGGTTTGTAACGGACTGAGTCTCACTGAGATGATTGGTTCAGCTCCATCCGAATGACTACTAACTGAAAGAGAGGAAAAAATGTACTGCCCGGGAAAACCTGCATGGAACTGATGAATATCGCCATCCAAGACCGAGCATAGCTCTGTTTGGTGTGCTGGATTTTCCTTTAAATTATGAAACAATTGGATAAACATTTATATATATATATATATATATATATATATATATATATATATATATATATGGAACGAAAATCATACATGATTCCAAACATTTTTTACAAATAAATAACTGAAAAGTAGGGTCAGGGATAAAGTTATTGAGAAATTTAAAGCAGGCTTAGGCTACAAAAAGGTTTTCCAAGCCTTGAAGATCCAACGGAGCACTGTTCAAGCGACATATTAGTCGTGCACTGCACAAAGTTGGCCTTTATGGAAGAGTGGCAAAAAGAAAGCCATTGTTAAAAGAAAACCATAAGAAGTCCCGTTTGCAGTTTGCCACAAGCCATGTGGGGGGCACAGCAAACATGTGGAGGGAAGTTGCTCTGGTCAGATGAGACCAAAATTGAACTTTTTTTGGCAAAATGCAAAACGCTGCGTGTGGCGGAAAACTAACACTGTACATCACTCTGAACACACCATCCCCACTGTCAAATATGGTGGTGGCAGCATCATGCTCTGGGGGTGCTTCTCTTCAGCAGGGACTGGTTAGCTGGTCAGAGTTGATGGGAAGATGGATGGAGCCAAATACAGGGCAATGTTGGAAGAAAACCTCTTGGAGTCTGCAAAAGACTTGAGACAGGGGCGGAGGTTCACCTTCCAGCACGACAACAACCCTAAACATAAAGCCAGGGCAACAATGGAATGGTTTAAAACAAAACATATCCATGTGTTAGAATGGCCCAGTCAAAGTCCAGATCTATTCCAATCGAGAATCTGTGGCAAGATCTAAAAACTGCTGTTCACAAATGCTGTCCATCTAATCTGACTGAGCTGGAGCTGTTTTGCAAAGAAGAAAGGGCAAGAATTTCAGTCTCTAGATGTACAAAGCTGGTAGAGACAAACCCTAAAAGACAGGCAGCTGTAATTGCAGCAAAAGGTGATTCTACAAAGTACTGACTCAGGGGGCTGAATAATTACATACACCCCACTTTTCAGTTATTTATTTGTAAAAAAATGTTTGGACACACAGTAAACAGGAGCAGTAGGTGATCGCGATCCTCTTTTGGATTTCGATGGGCAAGGTTGTAACGTAATTTTGATTGATTTCGGTACAAAATCGAGATCGTGACACCTCTAATAAAACCACAGGGATGCGGAGTGGAATAGGGTTGGGTACATGTTAAAGGTAAAATTTGTGTCTTGAGATCTTTCCTTTTAAAAGATTAAAAAAAACCATCTGGCGTGTGACACCATCTCGATTTTTGTCCCATTTTCCAGGCGTCACCTTTCCTGAAGAAACTACCAATGGTGGAAGTCCAGTGATCTGTACGTCACCCCCCCAACCCGTCAACTGTATCTTTATGGCAAGAAGTGATGTGCGTGGCGCACTACACTGCACTAGTCCCGGTGTGTTAAGTCTTAAATCCGCCGATCAGTGGGTCATGCACACTGCCGTGATATCTCTGCTTCAAGCCAGCTTACCTCTACACACAGTTGAGACAAGATATTTACATTCACCGCATAATACATAAAAACATTATTTTTGCTGTCATTTAAATTGAGATTCAAACACATCATGTTTAAGTTAAATTACAATTACTAAAATTATTTCTATTTGCCAAACGGGCACACCTGTTCATATATTTTGGGTCAATACCTCAAACACACCGCTGCTTCTATGACATCATAGGAAGTATGCCCAAAGTCACCAGACCTGAACCCAATGGAGATTTGATTTGGGGTGAGCTGAACCTCAGAGTGAAGGCAAAAGGGCCAACACGTACTAAGCATCTCTGGGAACTCCTTCAAGACTGTTGGAAAACCATTTCGGGTGACTACCTCTTGAAACTCAAGAGAATGCAAAGCAGTAATCAGGGCAAAGGGTGGCTACTTTGAGGAATCTAAAATATAACACATGTATTCAGTTATTTCACCCTTTTTGTTTAAGTACAAACAGTGATTCCATACATTATGTGTTTATTCACAGTTCTGATGCCCTTAATTGAGAATCGACAATGTCATGAAAATAAAGAAAACGCATTGAATGAGAATGTGTGTCCAAACTTTTGGGCTGTACTGTATGTATGTATGTATATATATATATATATATGTATATATATATATATATATATATATAAATTAGTATAACACAAAATAGAAAAAGTTTAGTCTGTAATTTTCAGGCTGAGACAAAAATGTGTATTTGTTTTTTCATATAACTTATGTTAATATTTAATTTCAACGATATTGATCATTATTGATAACACATAATGTAAAAAATATATTTTTAAGTGCCTCCCCGGTCATTTTGTTATCAATTGACTAATTTTACTAAGAATTAAATTAAGAAATTTTTCAAACACTACTTTTTATCATAACTAAGTTTGCAATACATAGAAACAGACCAAGAGACCAGAGTCACATCAGTATATACAAATGTGTGTGTGTATATGTATGTATGTATGTATATATATATATATATATATATATATATCTTTTTCTAAAGCGTTAAATGAAAGTAAATAAACCGGGAATAAAACCGAGGGGACATTTTAAAAGCCACAGATGTTAGCAGCATGACGCAACCTAAGTTTCCAGTGTCTCTCTGTAAGAGATTCGTAGCGAGCTGGGAGAGGGGAGTCCTGCTTAAAACAGCTGATCGTAATATTATATGTAGTTTATTATCGCTACGTTTAGTGTTTTAGTTGCTTGGAGGATCAGTTCAAAATGGGACACAAAACTTTACCTGAGCCACTGAAACATTAATCCGGAACAGCTTCCTCCCCTGCTCCCTTGTTGTGACATCTGACCACGGCGAAGTTACGGCGATGGTTCGCTTAGGGACTATCAAAAGATTCTGTTTCAGCTCAAATCATTGAATCTTTTCTGTGGTTTGAAAGGCAGAGAGGGGTGGCTGATGGAGCTGTGTGGGTCTGCGTTAATGATTTGTTTGGAGTAAGTAATGATTGTTGTATTAAGCTACCTGATAGGCTATAATGAAAAAACGAGGGGGAAGTTTCTTTTTTCTATCGAACATTTATTTCGACCTCTTTATTTCTATCGCACTACATGTCTATTGATCGATATATTTCTATCAAATTATCGTCCAGCCTTAGTATCAACTGAAAGTCAACCTTCATGGGAGCCTAAGTCCCGGCCATCTACATCCAGTCAATGGGTCCTCTACTGTTAGCAAAAAAATGAGAGTTAAGGGGGAGATTAATTTTATTTTCTGATGACTTTTTTAATGTTTTATGTTCATGATTTTTAAAGACACATTTTGATGCAGAAAAATGCAATTTTTTTGACAATTTTGAAAAGAAGTTATTTAAGGTTTTGTTTGACAATACATGGTAGACTATAGCTGGGGAAGAAAAATGGCCATGAGTTTAGGACAAATCCTTGCTGCTACTTTCCATATGACCAGATTTACATTGGTTTTCTGTGCGTGTAATGCTCCTTCATTTGTCCTCTAACAAGGATGCTGGACTCACAAAACTAATCGACATTTTTCCTCCTTCGTTTCTCATCCACTGCGTGTTTTCACACAGAACCCAAAATAGCTTTCATCAGTTGAAAATTTGCACTTACTCTTCATCTAATCATGTCTTTAAAATTCACAAACATCATGGGCCTGATTTATCAACGGTTTGCGTTTGTTTAAACCCGCGCAAATCGCACAGCATCGCAAAAACAGGCTCTGTGATCTGTCAGCACAGCGCAGAGCGCATTGCTTCTGTTAAACCCACACCAAGACGCACGCAATCCATTTAGATCTTTTGCTCTTGAATATGCAATCTGGGCGTTTCTGTAAGAAGTAAAATATTGGGAGGAGAATAGGCAAGGAAGTAGGCGTTCCAGGCGCAGTGTGATTTACGAAGCATAAAAATGTTTGCGCTCTCAATTTTTAGCGTCTATTTTTAGCACTTCTGAAGCATGTCTTAATTTTGCGCTACCACATTCAATATGAGTTTATTATTGACCAACAAAAAAGTAATTCACACACAGTGTTGGGAAAGTTACAAAGAAACTGTAATATAGTTCACATTACTAGTTAAAATGTCAAAAATGTAACATGTTTGCAGTACATATTACTGTCTTAAAAATGTAACTGAGTTACACTACTTTAAGTTACTTCGGGGTAAAATATCTTAAATATTTACCACCACTTCTAACCACCGTAACTTATGAATTTAAATTTTACACAAGTGTCACACCACAAATACTGTAGTTTTAACAGTATTTTATTAAAATTAAGTCTGTAGTTCCTTTGCATGCCTTCTATTTCATAGTAATGTTTGTTAAATCTAATCAAAACAAGGTGCTGAAAGTGCTCATCACAAACATGGTTGACAAAGATGAGATTCCGATGTCTGAAGTCTTAAAACAGATAGTTAGGAAAACAGTGTGAATGATGCCGCTGTTTAAATATACAGTCAATCTTTTCCTCAACCGTCCTGATTCTCTGATGTTTTGGTTTTAAGCAGCAGGAAGTGGATCTTGTTCTACCGCATCCAGCTTGATTTGTTCTGTTGCATTAGTTGGCCAGAAAAAAACAATTTAAAATTCTTTTGTAACTTGAGTTACTGAAATTGTAACTGGTAATATATTGCTGTATATTTAGTAAGTAATACATTACATTACTCAGTTACTGAAAAAAGTAATCTATTCCTGTAACTTATTACTTTTGTAATGCATTACTCCCAACACTGTTCACACACAGTATAAACTAAGAGTAATTAACACTCTAATGGCCATAAACCTGACAATTATGTAAATATTTACCTGTTTTTCCCTCAACGACGCATCATAACTCACTGCGCGCTCATCACGTCTCAAGATGGTGAAGAGGCGCTGAGCGCACAGGATCCTAGTGAATCCTCATTAGTTTCTCACATAGTGGATAACCTTCCTGGAGTCCAATTAATAAAATTTAGTAATCATATACAATCCCACAATGATAATTGCCATTATATGTGACCGTTTAAAAAGAAAATTTTGACATGCTACAGTTTTAATCAGCCCCATACGCAATATGTTTTATCGATGCAACAATTCAAACAGGATCTGAAAATAACTTATCGCTCCATTGACTGTCAATTTTTTTCTGACAGTAGGGGACCCTTGGATCGGCTGTAGAAGGGTAGATATTAGACTCCCCATAGGGCTGTGGTTACCTCAGTTTACCTATGGCTCGGCTCCACTAAGCTCTACCTGCTGTAGTTTCTGTTGCTTACTTGGACAAGCCAATGCAGTTAACTGCGTGCTTACAACGAGAGCGGTCTATGGTGAAACGATTCTTCAAGTGACTCTTGACAACTTTATTGGAGGCAACAATAATTCAAATTTCAAACTACAATTATACCCCAAAAAAGCCTATATTACAGATCTGGATGTTCTGATCAAGAAGGAAGTGGTATAATTCTCATCTGGTGTCAATTGTGAAAAAGAGGAGAAATCTATGCATTATTCATGTAGTATCCAGTTGTAGTATTCAGTTTTACTCAAAATGGTTGAAGCAAAAATGAATACCACCTACATTTTTTTATCAATTTAAAGACACACTTCTTAACTTTGCAGATATTGGCTCTCTATCCCCCTTTCAAGGCTTGGTGTGTAATGTCAATCAAAACAAATCTCTCTGGCGCGCATGTGAAGAAGTGTACTGATAGTTTTATGAGCTCGCCAATTTAACAAAACATCAAGCTAACAGTTTTCCCAGCACTGTATTACATCATTATGCCCAAATAACCCCAGAACAAGCATTTATTACTTACCAATCCAGTAGCAACACGGCTAGTTTAGCATCTGTAATATCTTGATGTATCTCTAAGGCCTCATTCACAGAAGCTGGAAACACAAAACTGCGAAGTTGTAAAACTGATTTTAGAAGCCAATCCTACTTTGATAAGTTTTACAGAAAATATTTTTCACAGCAGGAGAAGGAAGTGTTGTCTGACCTCTGTCATCTTGTGTTGTGCTACTCTGTGAGGCAGCAGGAACACAATGAGCTTTAGGCATTACCGAGGGGAATAACCTGGTCGTTGGTTGAAAAGCTGGCACAGCTCCGCCGCTCTGCTTTCTGGTTGCAGCTTTCCTCATTATGCTTGTCCAACAGCTTTTAGCTTGGGAACTGGGCAGCTCTTGCTCTATAACTTCCTTTTTACGTTTCTCCTCTTCTTTGGTTTCTTTGATAGATCTGCCATGGCTCAAGTCAAGACGTGGGTTTGTTTATATCATTTGGTTGCGTGTAGCATACTGCTGTAAAGTGAAGGTCAGTCTACTTTCGGCAGGCGACCTGCGGGTGAAAAGTTGCATGGTGTAGTTTTCAGCAGCGGGACCCTCCAAAGTAGTGACAGCTCCAAAGATGAATATAATAAATGCTGTTGTGCTGCCGAAAACTTTCGAAAAACACGTGTTTTTAAGGTGTAAATGTTATGGTGTGTGTCTTTAATAGAAATGCATAGTGTGAATTTGTGCCACGCTTCACACACAATGAACACCTCATGGAATCTTAACTAAATATTTAGTACTGTGCATTTTATCTGAATCCAATGCTGTATTTACCGCTGTTCCTTTTGTGTCCAAATCAGCAATAAAGCATGTTGTTGGCACTTTTCAGTGAGGTTTAAGAATTTCACATTGTATATGTATTTCTTGTAGCCTTGGGAACTAATAAAACAAAGTGCACAAGAACGAAATTAGCTGCTGATAGTAGCTCTGTCGTCTTATAGCAAAAATAAAATGTTGTTCTTTTTTGTTGTTGTTCCTGTTGTGCTCAGAAGCCTTTTGATTTGAGCAGAAAGCAGCCGACAGATTGTTTAAATAGATTCCTGACTGTTGGGCTGGTGTTAGTTTATCTTTCTTGTTGACATTAATCTGTGAAACAGACTTAATATTAACAACAGAAGAATTGATGCATTTCATCATAATCCTTTCAGAGGGTCAATAGAGGACTGTAATGGCTTGAGGGGGTCCCCCCCCCCACTGCAACCCGCCCTGCCAGGTCCAACCTACCTAAGCTGTCTGCTGAGTCACCGGGACCCACTGCTGTGATGGGAGACGGACTGGAGGCGGGCAGAAGCCAGAACCCGCCCCCTGCCATACCACCGCTCCCCTTCAACCCGCCCCCTCCAGAAACATGGAACCCTTCCAGACCCAAACGACAGACCAACCAGCTTCAGGTAGCTCCACTTCAGTTTTTCTTCATACCTGTCCGCTCTGGCCAGTAACTTTTCTTTGACCTCCACGTTTTTTTTTTGTTTTTTTTTTATCTCTTTGCTCTTTTCAGTACCTGCTTAAAGTGGTGTTGAAGACATTATGGAAACACCAGTTTGCATGGCCCTTCCAAGCACCTGTAGATGCAGTGAAACTTAATTTGCCTGTGAGTCGTACTTTTGTTTTCACATACCTGAAATGACACTATATGATTAGTGTTACCACTTACGCTGCTGCCAAATTCATTTTACCTGCAAACTAGTCATAAATAAATCATGATAGAAAGATTCATTTCAGCAGTTCAAAATCTTTGTTGTTAAACCATTAGCGAAGGAAGGTTATGCATTTTCTTAGCGCCACCCTTTCTATGTGCATGTACATACTATACATTCTTAGAAAGCTAAGATTCTTGAGATTCCAATAATGTAAGTTAAGATCATAACTGTAGAGACAGTAATTGCTTTTGTCAAACCAGTCCAAAATGCAAAATATTGTCCAACTCACAGTTTGAAGCCACATATTGACAGAACAGAGCCACTTCGAACAAAAACTGCCTTTCTACATCAACAAGGATCCAGTTTATGGACTCTAGTAAACTAATTAGTGCACAACAAGTCTTAAATTGTAGATCCAACATAATCTGCTGCGGAAAATCTTCCAAATCTGCTTCAGATGTCTCTATTTCTCTAAGTTTTCATTTTATTTATTTATTTTTTTAGATACATTTTGGGGGAACATTGCAGGAAATTTAAGTTGTTAAATTAGTTGGTATAAATATAATTCTAGTATAGTCCATATATACAGACGGGCAAAAAAGTATTTAGTCAGCCACCGATTGTGCAAGTTCTCCGACTTAAAATGATGACAGAGGTCAATAATTTTCATCATACGTACACTTCAACTGTGAGAGACAGAATGTGAAAACAAAATCCAGGAATTCACATTGTAGGATTTTAAAAGAATTTATTTGTAAATTATGGTGGAAAATAAGTATTTGGTCAATAACAAAAATTCAACTCAATACTTTGTAATATAACCTTTGTTGGTAATAACAGAGGTCAAACGATTACTATAGGTCTTTAACAGGTTTGCACACAGCACAGCAGCTGGTATTTTGGCCCATTCCTCCATGCAGATCTTCTCGAGAGCAGTGATGTTTTGGGGCTGTCGCTGAGCAACACGGACTTTCAACTCCCTCCACAGATTTTCTATGGGGTTGAGATCTTGAGACTGGCTAGGCCACTTCAGGACTTTCAAATGCTTCTTACGGAGCCACTCCTTCGTTGCCCGGGCGGTGTGTTTGGGATCATTGTCATGTTGGAAGACCCAGCCACGATTCATCTTCAAAGCTCTCACTGATGGAAGGAGGTTTTGGCTCAAAATCTCACGATACATGGCCCCATTCATTCTTTCCTTAGCACGGATCAGTCGTCCTGTCCCCTTAGCAGAAAAACAGCCCCAAAGCATGATGTTTCCACCCCCATGCTTCACAGTAGGTATGGTGTTCTTGGGATCCAACTCAGCATTCTTCTTCCTCCAAACACGACGAGTTGAGTTTATACCAAAAAGTTCTACTTTGGTTTCATCTGACCACATGACATTCTCCCAATCCTCTGCTGCATCATCCATGTGCTCTCTGGCAAACTTCAGACGGGCATGGACATGCACTGGCTTAAGCAGGGGGACACGTCTGGCACTGCAGGATTTGATTCCCTGTCGTTGTAGTGTGTTACTGATGGTAACCTTTGTTACTTTGGTCCCAGCTCTCTGCAGGTCATTCAGCAGGTCCCCCCGTGTGGTTCTGGGATTTTTGTTCACCGTTCTCATGATCATTTTGACCCCACGGGATGAGATCTTGCGTGGAGCCCCAGATCGAGGGAGATTATCAGTGGTCTTGTATGTCTTCCATTTTCTGATAATTGCTCCCACAGTTGATTTTTTTCACACCAAGCTGCTTGCCTATTGTAGATTCACTCTTCCCAGTCAGGTGCAGGTCTACAATTCTTTTCCTGGTGTCCTTCGAAAGCTCTTTGGTCTTGGCCATAGTGGAGTTTGGAGTCTGACTGTTTGAGGCTGTGGACAGGGGTCTTTTATACAGATAACGAGTTCAAACAGGTGCCATTAATACAGGTAACGAGTGGAGGACAGAAGAGCTTCTTAAAGAAGAAGTTACAGGTCTGTGAGAGCCAGAGATCTTCCTTGTTTGAAGTGACCAAATACTTATTTTCAGCCATAATTTACAAATAAATTCTTTAAAAATCCTACAATGTGAATTCCTGGATTTTTTTTTACAAATTCTGTCTCTCACAGTTGAAGTGTACCTATGATGAAAATTACTGACCTCTATCATTATTTTAAGTGGGAGAACTTGCACAATCGGTGGCTGACTGAATACTTTTTTGCCCAAATGTAGTCATTTGTTTTTCTTGCCACAACAGGTGTTTTTTAAGTTTTAGAAAAGCTCCAAATATATAGTGAAAACTTTTGCGAGACAAAACTAGTTGAAACCATTTTGGTGCTATTAAATGCAAATAACTAGTAAACTAAACAAAATAGATGTGTTTTTGAGTTTGAAAGTCCCTTCAACTTGTGAGACTCGTGTGCTAAAGTTATCAAAAAAGGTGAAGAGACTGTAAAACTTTTCAAAACTTTGGCTTTAGATATCTAAACACAATGGGGGGGGGGGGGGGGTTGAACAAATTGAAGAAGGGCCAAAAATTGCACAGTGTATGCCTAGTTTTAGTGGATATTTCAGCAAAGTGTGAAATAGCCACTGCTCCCATCCCATGCTCAGATTGTGCAGTACAAAGATAAATGACAAAACCCCCAAAAGCTATATGCATAATATACAGGCCTCACTTAGTGTATTATATATTAAAGGTCAAGATTGTACAATTATAAAAAGACTGAGCATGTGTTGCTTGTATGGTAGGGTTTCTAGGAAAAACCTCATTAACAAAAAGAAAAACTGTGTTGCACAATGTCTCTTTGATTCCAGTTTAACTTCATGCCTAGCAGCACGGTGTTAAGCGAAAATTAAAGAGCATATAAACACAAGCACCTCTATAGGCTCGTTTTGCAACCATATGACCTGGACAGCCTACAGCCATTAATCCTACCATGATCTCTGTTGTATACTAAAGTGTTCTGGAGGCCATCTGGTTGAGTTAAGGCTGGTCTGACATTGGATCAGTAAAATAACAAAGCAAAGTAATATAAAGAGGAGATGCCTAAGATTCTTTGTGAGAGACTGAGAAAGTATGCAGTGAGTTATTGCTGATTAATTTGGTTGAAAAAAAAAGGATTTCTTTACGCTGCTCCGAAGGACCTGTTCAAAGCGGTGGAATAAAATGTGGCTCTGTTTTCACAGCTTTTTCTGGTTTCACAAGATGTTTCAGTGTTTTTTTTATCCTTTTCTATGTGAAGGTGTTCCAGAGTGGGCAGATTTTTATCCTTTTGGTTTGGCTTTAGAGGGCCATGACAACGCTTCTGCTTTGCACATACCATATTGTCCTGAATATAGGATGAGATTTTTTTTCTTTAAAAAAATTTAACAATGTGGGCTCGTCTTATAAATGGGGTCTAACCATTGACATTTTTATTTATACTAGTGAAAAATTGTTTTAAAAAAGCCAATAGTTTTCCACCTGATAAGAAGGATTCTAATACATCTCATGTGTTCCGATGTGGCCTGTTTGTAATACCAAAAGTTACTTTTTAAAATATTATTTTAAGCAGGTTTTCATTTAGTCCACATTTCTGTATTTAAAATATGTTTTTCATTCTTCTCAGGTAATATTCTAAATAAGATTCAAGCATGATGTCATAATTAATAGAGAGAAAGGCTTGAAAATATCCATCTGTAATTAAACTATTTATTATGTTTCACTTCACTTTGAATTTCGTTACCGACTTATGAGTTTTTAATAATCTAATTTACTAAGAGACACCTGTATATCTAAATAATATTACTTGTTTTTTTAGCCTCAAACTATCATGGGAATGAAATACATTTATTCCATTATTTTTCATTTAATATATTTATAAAACAAAAATCAAATGGTTCTTTGTAAATTTTAGCCAAAGTTATGAAGAGCCACTAGCGGCTCTGGAGCTTCATGTTCACCCTTCAACTAAAAAAAAGGATGTATTGTTTTATTTTTCCTGTAGCTATATATAAATCTTTTGCTTCTGAAGAAGGAATCTCACAATCTCATGATTGTTTTTTTGTTTTTTTCTTCAGTCCATCTTACAGTTGTTACTTTTTTTGTATACCCAAGGACTACTACAAGATAATAAGGACTCCTATGGACATGGGCAGTATAAAAAAGCGTCTGGAGAACAACTACTACTGGAACGCCCAGGAGTGTATCCAAGACTTCAACACAATGTTCACAAACTGCTACATCTACAACAAGGTTAGCAAAGGTTATGAGTTAGAAGGATGCAAGGAAACATCTTGGCTTTAATAAGTTAGTATGCCACATGTTTTCTGGCAAAAAATATGTTATAAGGGTGATATTGGGTAAATTGGGCCATCTTATAAGATGAGTCAGTTAAGCTTTGAGCCTCCTAGCCTTTTAATTTTGTGCAGACAATGTCCGCAAACGTTTTCCAATTGTTGGCTTCTGTGTTCTTTAAAAAAAAATTTGATTGGTCTATAGTTGCCAAAAGGTGGCCCAATTTACCTGATGTCATTCTATACATGTTTGTGTTACCATCTTGAACCCTAATGGGTTGTTTGGGAATTTAATGAGATAGAAAGTAGTGCATAATTGTGAAAAGGAAGTGATTTTTCCTTCTTTTTTTCCCCTTAAATGGGTGCTTACATTTAGTGATGGTTGTTTATAAAGCATTGGCTCAGAGGCTCTGGATGTAAAATAATTATACATTTTCTACTACTTTATTTCATTCCCATTGGACCCTGTGTCCTATTTACCAATGTGGCTATTTTATAGATTTTTTTTTACCGGCTAACGGCCCTTTGGGAACACTATAGCAAGAGACGCAAAAGTGGGGACATGCGTGGGTACGTCAGGCACCAAAGAAGACACTATGTGTGGTTTTCATGCAAATATTCCTAATAATGGAAAACGCACAAAGAAATGTAAATAGTTCAGCTTTTAAGTTGAAGGCAATCCTATTGGCCGTCAGAGAGGAAGTAGAGCTCCTGCACATAAGCTTTACATGTTTGACGACGCAGCGGGCAGAACTTTCAAAAAACATAAAATCACTGAAGAAGATTACTTTAGTGGCTTTAGCAAGCAAGAGGAAGATGAAGATTGGAGAAACAAACTTTTTGCTAGACTAAATCATCTTTTATTTTCTAACCAAAAATGTTACTGTCGACTTGTGTGGAAGCCGTACTGCTGATTTTCAGCTAGAGCTTAAAAACAAAAAGCACGTCTCAAATTAAAACGGCAACAAAAAATCTTGTACACTCTTTCTGTGTAAATATTACAACATAAAAACCTGAGACGCATATTTAGGTTCAGTATGTACGTAATATACGTACAAAATGTATTTTCTTATATAATTTAGTTTGTGCGTCTTTTATTCAGGTGTGCTCAATAGTCCAAAAATTACATTGATTTATCTAAATAATGGAAGGGCATGATTTTCTTCCTTACTCTGCACAATTTTTAGGTTGTCAGTGGTCATAAATATTTTATTTTTTGTTATTTTTCATAAAAGAATATGTCCTAATCTAGTCCTTTCTTAAATAATTTCATGTTTTAGGCTGGAAGTTAAATCAGACTTTTCATGAGACGCTGATAATATTAAGGTTTTAGAAATGAATTCCATCTATCTATTGTACAGGTAGGAGAATGAGCTGCTCGTTTATGAATTATAACTTCACTTTGCATCTCTTTAACTTCATTGACTGACACTATTTTATCTTATGACCTTTAATTGTCTGGTTATATCAGACTTTGAAATGAAACCCTGAATCTACAAAACATGTAAAGGAATTTTAAATGTATGTTTTTATAAGCCAAAATATGAGAAGTCTTTGTTTAATATCTTACTCTAAAGTGTGTGTTTGTGCATTTGGTATTATGTCTTTATATTATTCTTTAGCCTGGGGATGACATCGTCCTTATGGCCGAAGCTTTAGAAAAGCTGTTTCTGCAGAAGATCACAGAGATGCCACAAGAAGAGGTAGAGATTGCTGTGGTCACTAAGGGACGTCGTGTTGGGAGGCATGAGACCTGTAAGTATATTTATATAATAAAGTACACTTTTAATTATGACCATCTCATACTGTTTATGAAGAGGTCCCTATTACTTTACAATTAAAATCTGTTTTTTCATTGATTCAGAAAAAAGGGTGTTTCTCTTGGTAACTTTAGATGTATTTGGAAAGTTATTGCCAAGACAGGATATTAGATACTGCTAATCTAACTTGTCAAGCTTGTCAGAACACATACAAGCTTAAACTTGTCCATGAAGCACTAAATTATAGTGTTTATATCAGGTTTTGTTTGTTTCACGCACTTCAGGTTATGTAATTTACTGTTTTTTACAATTATATAATTTGTCTGGCATGTGTAAAACAGGACCTGGGGTCTCATTTATAAAGTTTACTTAAACACAAAATGGGGTCTGAGAATTGCATAAGTCACTTTCCTTGAAATTGAAACGATTTATTTAAAAAAAAATGTATTTCTTACTTACATTTTGGACACGGAGGACATCTGCAGTGCAGCCTGTAAAATGGATAAATTGTGAATTTTAGCCCCATTTCCAGACTTGTACACCCTCGGTCAAACACAACCAACAGTCAGCCAGTCTTTGAAGTAAGAATAAAAATGAGAGACCGAGTAAAAATATGTTGCTTTTAAAAATTATAATTATCATGTTCATGTGTAGATCCTCAGATTGCATAGCAGTTACACTTATTGGTGCATGAGTTGTGATGAGTGAAAATATAAATACGACAGTGACACATTTGCATAATGTAATTCATTGAAGCCATCGGCACCATCTGGTTAGTGGATGTTTTTAGAGATTGCCTAGCCAATGATGATGGCTGATTAAGATTCTCTAAAGCTGTCCTAATAGATTTGTCTTGAACTGGGCTAAACCCACTGGATCCGGTTTTTCCACTCCACCCTCAGCAGTACATTCTGTCTGGGGCATGCCCTCCACCTCTTTGCCATCACCTTCTTTTTTTTATGTCAAGCACGCTGCTGCAACAAAGCTGTGTCACTCACAGCTCTTCCATTTATTTGTGAACCCCAAATAATTTGTGCAGATAATACTGTTTTAAAAGTAGAATTAAAATGCACCTTTTTTGCAACGCTTTAAATACCTTGGAGTGCTAAAATTTATTACAGTCTGCTGTAATTTAGTTTTTATTTTATTTGCTTTTGTATTAATTGTTCATATTTTATCGTTTGTGCTGCTGCTTTTATTTTTTATTTGAATAGCTCTACTCTTGTTGTCTTGTCACTGGGGATGTCCTGTCAAAAAATATATATATAACCGACTTTAAACTATATAATAAAGGCATATAAACTTACCTTGTGGCATTTAAATGCAATCATTGACCAAAATGAACAGAGAAAAGCTCCTCTTTAGCTCCTGCAGTGGAAAAGAAAAAAAGGAAGATGCTGAACTGCACCTGTGGTGCATTCAGAATATTAATACATTAAGAAATATTAAACCCCAAGCTGACCTTTAATTCTCTGTGTATGGTTTTATTATTTCATTTGATTTATAATAATAATGGTAATGCTTATTAATGAAATTAGTATTATAAAAAGTGAAGTTGATTTACTTGCTAAAAATATATTTCAGTTTTATAAATTTCAATGCTAGAGCCAAAATATCAAATCAGGATTTGAAATCGGAGGCCCAAAATGCTGATTGGGACGTCGCTACTTGTTACACATTTTCTTATTGCTAGGTTAGTTTTTTCATCTTGAAGCACTTCATTCACCTTTTTGGCTGAGTAAAGGCTGCTGAGTAAACGTTTTTCTGTGTCTCCATGTCAACCACAAACCCCTTAATTTCAGTCTCAGTGAAAATGCGCTTTCTCCACCTCTTGGTTGTCATAGTTACCCGTGAAACGCCTCATATCAGCAGACATGAGTCTATGCAGAGTATTTGCTAGGCTCTTTGCACTGACCGACAGAAAGTGGGTGTGTAGGGGGGTATGAATCAAAATCACCAAAGTAAATTTCTCTGGAGAGTGATTTGTAAAGCAAATTGTATGCAGCTGTGGGTACTGAAAGTTTTATAGATTTGATCATTTATTTGCGTAGAAGGCTTACAAAAAACATGCTTAGGCCCGTCAAAGAAAAAAAGTGTTAGAAATGTGAACCCTTGGGGGGCATTTTTCATATAATTACTTTGTATTGCCACCCCCCTTGCGCTAACATGTCTTTTTTTTTTTTTTTTTCAGCTATGATGAATATGTCGGATTCAGGCCAAGACTCATCCTCTCCTTCTACCACCCCACATACAATAGGTTTTTCATCTCCCTCCACCACTCCACACACCCGTGGCACACCCACCCAGCCCTTAGCTCAACCTTTAGCCCAGCCTTTGATCCATACCTTACCTCAACACCCGGCATTGTCCCTGCCCTTAGCCGTCCCTCAAGTCCAGGCACAGCCCCCACGGGTGCCTCCCACTCCTACAAATCATGTTTCACACCTCGGACCCTCATTCCCCCTCTCAACCCCAGATGTCCTACCCCAAGGCATGACATCTGTCGCTTCTCCAGCCATGACACACCCAGGCCTCCATCCTCCTCCAGTTCTGCAGAGCTCCCCGGCCCTCATCAAGGTAACAATGTGTCCACATTCCACTGTTTTACACGGAGCCAAAAATTTCTCTTCTGACATAAAAATGAACTGTTTGTTCATCAGCAAAAGAAAAGCCAAAAGAGGAAAGCTGATACCACCACACCCACAGCCAACGACCAGCTAAGCGAGTCGCCGCCGGTGTCTGATGCGATACGGCGGCGTCGAGACAGCACTCGCCCGTCAAAGCAACATAAAAGAGACTCCCTGCAGCCAGACTCTCAGCATCATGTGGTTGGATTCTTGGAGATGACGGGGACCGTAACGTCGAAGCGTCAGGATCAGCTACGTTTCTGCGCGCGGCTCGTCAGAGAGATGCTGTCCAAGAAACACTTGCTGTACGCTTGGCCATTTCACAAACCTGTGGATGCGAAAGCTCTCGGCCTACACGACTACCATGACATCATCAAGCATCCCATGGATCTCAACACCATCAAGGTGATTCATTACAGTATGGGCCTTCTTCATGAAATCTTCTTTGGTCTATGGTTCCACGTACAATAACTTCTTTGAGTAATTCAGCTTTGTACATTTAAAGTCAGATATCTGTGAAAAATACAAACACTGTGTGATAGTAAGGCAGACCAAATATTTTCTATTTTTTGTCTGTAAGAATAACATTTTTTAGTTGCCATTGGCTGGAATAAATTTTTCGATTTAAAAAAAAATAATATTTTCCAAAATTTGTAGATTATATACTATTCCTTCAAATAATTTGGGAAAATTGTCTCTGATTGGTTGATTTACAGCATATGATTTAAGTTTAGTTTATGCTTCTCTGTCAGCAATTTTGCACTGAAATTCACTCGTAACGACGAAGACGTTCTCCTTTCATACTTCTCCCTTTTTTAGTGAGTCTTGCAAAGCAATTCACCACCAGGACAACAGGGGGTGTAGCACCTTTGGGGGAGGTCCAAAAATATTGTATTTGTTTTTTACTTTTGAACTAAAGCTTTTCACTTGAACAACTTCTGCCTCTCTCAATACTCGAAAGAGCTTTTTGTGCACAACTTTGATAAAAAGCTTCTCACTCACTATGGTAACTGATGCTGAACACTCATTGTTTTATGCGAGACGTTCTACGGTCTGCTTCACGTCTCCCACAGGATCTCTTCAGCAGTCTATCTTTTTTAAAATGGCGATGCTGTCAATGAATGTAAAGGAAGTGGCTTGCTGTCCAGTCACACTCTGTAGCTTTCGACGGAAAATGTTGCTACACGCCCACTGACAGAGAAGAATAAACCTGACTCTAAATGGGAGCACACCTCTAGACGTATATTGGGACCTCTTGAACACATCAAAAGATATCAGCCAGAACATCAGAGAATTCTGATTTAATCTGTGGATACATCTTCTAGATGACTGAATGTATTAAGTTAATTTGTTCTGATTAAAGGTAAATTTAAATTTTAGCCATAATAACTGTTACATTTAGAGGGAAACACGGCAATTACAGCGTACAGTGACCCTAAACATCCAGCCAAGTTAGTTACAAAGTTGTTTCAAGAGAACAAAGTAAATGCTTTGGAGTGGCGATGAAAAACTCCTGAAGTCAGTTCCATAGAGAATTAGTGGGCTGTGGTGAAAAGCAGTGGGTAGGCAAGGTAGTTGATGGTCTGTCAAGAGGAATGGGCTAAATTTACAAGTTATAGCAAGAAACTGGTGAAAGAACAGCCAAGACATTTTACTAAAGTCATGTATTTTAATAGAAACATTTTTTTAAATTGTAAAAGGAAAATCCTGTAACTGCCATTTTGCAAGTAAAAATTATTTCTCAATTCTATATTACCGAAAACAGGAAAGGAGTTTCTTCCTCTGATTTAATGTCAGATGAGTTAAAAAAAGTTTTTTTTGTTTTTTTTGTATGTAAATATGTTTTCAGCTGTAATAGGGCTGGGTATTATGGCATTAAATGTATATTGTGATATAATCTAAAGCATGTATGGAATCTTTGTATTGTGGTGTATTCTTTTTTTATTTTTCTTTATATTTGTCAAAATAACACAAATGCTTATGAACATTCTCACCTTCCAGACGCATTGCAAGCAGGACAACTTCAAAATGGTTTAGAATGCCATTTAAAGAACATTTATTGTACAAAATGCTTTAAAAGATAGTGAATGTATACTGCAACACAAAAATTCTCACAGCATAAATAAAGATGAAGATACTTTAAATTGAATAAATGCTAAATGTTATGAAAATAAAGTTTAAAATTGTCTACTTTCCTAGTTTCCTATTTCTACATTTAATAGTGCACAAAAAGAAACCTGCATATAGTTGAATTGAAAATACTTCAAGTTCAGCAGGTTTCTTTTCCATTAAATAATACACAACCTTTAAACTTCAATATCAACTGTGAAGACAAACACTGAATGTAGGAAGAATTGTAAATGCATGTATTTTATTATTTATTAGTTAAAGACGAGTGGGTTCTGGGCTGCATGGATGAGGACATGTGCTCCCTGGATTAAGAGATTGATGTCATAAAACCTTATTGCTCCTCGGAAGAGGCAGAGGAATATATGCAAGGAGTAGATGGGCCATATCAGCTGTTATAAAGTGTGATGTGTGAAGTCTATTTCTTTAGTTGTCTTTGTAGCATTGGACAGCTCATGGCGTTATGGATGGATGCGAGTAAATATGTCATTTTATATACACTCATGGCTTTTGGGTGTCCTTGTGAAGGTATTTTTGATAAATTTAGGAATCCGAGATTTTGTCTTTGACACTGAACATCAGTATCACTGCTAGAAAGTATGAAGGCACAGCTTCATGACATCATCAAAATGCATAACGGCAGTATAGTCAGAATCTACCTTTGGCTAAATGTATATTATTTCTACCTTATACGTTTTATATTGCCCACTATTAAGCTGTAAATCACATTTTGACTCAATCTTAAGTTTTACAGATTCACCAGAATCAAAGGATATGTTTAATGTTTTCTCAGACGGATTTCAATCGTTCTAATGAGGTTTTTGTTACCTCCAGAAAAAGCTGGATAACAGACAGTACAGAGACGCCGAAGAGTTCGCTGCAGACGTCCGGTTGATGTTCTCCAACTGTTACAAGTACAATCCTCCAGATCATGATGTTGTGTCCATGGCGCGCAAATTACAGGTAAACCAGCCACACACAGATGAACTGAACAAAATTATAATTAGACATTCGGGAATTGATCATTTGATGAAGTCTGCAACTTAAAATTAAATTTTTTAAATAATACATTTTTTAATCATGTTCTGCAAGTTTGTTTGTTCCCCTTAAAAAAAGCTTTTTTCTCTATGACTACTTTTTTTTTGGCAACAAAAGTGGAAAACAAAGTATGCTACAAAATAAAATGTACGCAAAGATATGCTTTTTAAAGTATAAATTAAACTTAAAAAGTGCCATCTCCAGCATGGTGAAAAACATACATTTATAAAAATTATTTTATGTTCAGATTCATGCCTGAAATTATGAGTAAACTGGAAATAATTCTATTGAGTGCAGCTCCAATGCAAAATTTGTAAGTGTGTATCTATGTGTGTGCAATATTCTAGGTTTTTGTTCAATTAGATGACATCCACATCATCTACTCACATAGTTGCTGTTAAAATGGAATGTAGGAGGGTTATTTTGGGTTTCTGTACATTAACTGACTTATAGCAATTGGTTTAACTTGAGGAAATATTAATCTGCTTAATGGTAGCCCCTTTTTATCCTGGCTGACTCAGAGCCTAATTATCTGTGCTGCTCACCTGCAGTCTGTTGTTGGAGTTTTAAAAAGCAAACGTAAAACTGTGTCCAGACCCGACTTTACCCTTCGTCTTTTGCACTGGTTAAGTTTTCTGCACCGACTTCTGTGAAAGCTTTAATTTTGTGTGTATTTTTATGTTTTATGAATCCATTTCACCTTGGTTTAAAGCTCAATGCAGATTTTATGCAATAGTGTTTTTACAACAGTAGATTAAGAGGAAAATAATGTTTTTATGGCTTCAACCTGTCTTCTGTGGCTGCTTCATGCCAGCTGGCATTTCCGCCACCTTGTGGCAAGGCGATTTTATTTGTGTAATACACAAAAAGGTAATTGCGTGTGAAACAACAGATTACAGGACAAAACAAGATCGTCACTGATTCAAATATGTAACATTTGGGTTTCAGTGTCAATTTAGTTTTAAGTATTTAACTGATTTTACATCCAGAAATCATGTTGCATTTTCTGTACTTCAGAATTTATAATAAAGTGTCCTAAATTCATAAAGTGGAAAACTGGGACTGCCTGAATGTATTTCTTACCTTTGTGGTCATTAGAGAGAACATTTAGCCGTTTCCGTTGAGCTTATCCTTTCCACTTGCTGTCCTCCATCCACAGGATGTGTTTGAGATGCGCTTCGCTAAAATCCCAGATGACTCAGAAGGGGGCCCCCCTGTTTCCACGCCATCGTCGGCTATTCACTCTGCACCCTCCACTCGACAACTCCCTCTTGCGTCTGCTGTACCCGAAGACAACAGCTCCAGTTCGTCTGATTCCGAGTCGTCGCGGGGAGATTCGGAGCAAGAGCGCCAACAACGACTGGCTGAGCTCCAGGAACAGGTTAGAGCAGTCGTGTCCAGACATCCTGCAGTGCGAGTCAAAAATGTCAAATTAAAAATACTCTGGTGATGGTTTTCATTTGTACCTGTTCCGCAAAAAAAACTAAACACACAATATTTTATTGAAGCAAGTGAAGTAGTTGTACCGAAACATAGACAGGTCCCCTAAAGGTTTGGGAAGTTGATACCCTATACAGTGTCTAACATTCTTGATTCATTACATTAGTAAACATTTTGTTTTTGTTTTTTTGGGGGGTTGTATTTTTTTTAGCAAGAATTCAGTAAAATTTACTTCTTGTCATGTTTTCTAACCTTGTTCGTTTTTTCACCTGCTAGCTTAAAGCTGTGCATGAACAGCTGGCAGCGCTCTCCCAGCCACAGACCAGCAAGCCCAAGAAGAAGGAGAGAGACAAAAAGGAGAAGAAGAAGGAAAAGCATAAAAAGAGATTGGAACCAGAGGAACCTGCAGAAACTTCTCCTCTTGCAATCCTTCAGACTTCTAAGAAAAACAAGAGCAAAGATCCTGTCATGATGATGATGAAGAAGGAGAAGAAGAAGCCCAGGTATCGTGTCAGTCAGCCAAAAAACTTCGATCATAATGCTGTTGCTTGAAGTTGGACTAAATTCCATCGTTTGTCAATCACAGTAAGAAAGATGACCTCAAAAACAGCCGGTCCGCTGCGCCCCCTCCTTCAGGTCCCATCGCCCTACTGCCTTCCGCTTCTCTTGAAGCAGAGGATGACATAGGTATGGTCGCTACAGATTGACATGTAGCATGTCTGCTTCCTTCCCACACACAGGCAGTCCAACTACACAGTCTGGAAACATCTGCAATTTGATTTCAACATTATTCAGGATGTAATAACTAACAATAAAAATGTTGGGAAAACTATTTACATTTCCACACTAATTCCTCTCCAGTTGTCTAAAGGTTGTGTCTGTCTGTCTGTCGGTCCATCCATCCATCCATCCATCCATCATCCATCCATCCATCCATCCATCCAGTTCTTCCTTTGTTCCTTCTTTATATGCAGTTGAAACCAAATATTTACGTACACCTTCTATTTTCTCACTGTTAAATTAGACCAAACTCCTCTTGTTTTAGGTGAGTAAGAGTTATATAAACTCTATTTGCTAAATGCCACAATAACTTGGCAATAATTTTCGGGAGAGATATTTCTTTGTAAATTTCTTGGAATTCAGTAATTTACATAGAATTTTTTCATTATAAGGAATTGTTTTTTAACCTGAACCTGATTGGGCCATCTATTTTGTAAAGCCTACCAGTTGCTCCAGCAGCAAAACCTGATGCTGCCACCCTCATACTTCACTGTTGGGATGTTGTTCCCAGCCTTATAAGAAATGCCCTTCCTCCTCCAAATGCAGTGATGGTCATTCTGCGGAGCCTAAGTTTCTTTCCCTACCTGCCGGCCCGTGGGTCCTTTGGCTGAGAAAGGATAAATGGAAGTCAGTGGAGCGATAAGTTATTTTCTGGTCCGCTTTCTCTTATATCCTGAATCACACATATGTAGTGCCTCTATTTAAATGATTACTGATGTTGTGCGTTTCTACTGTGTTTTGTGATTTTTTTGATTGTAAAAATTCACAGTTAAAATGCCTACAAATCAGAAGTCACATATATGACGTTGCAGAGCTACTGCTAACTAGCACTTGAAATACTCACCAAGACCTTGTAGAGCTTCTGCCAACTGTTTCTCCCCCAGCATAGCTGACACTTTTCATATGGTCATATTTATGGGGATTTTTTCCACGTTTATTGCGCCTTCCTTTGTCCTGGAGGAAGTAAGCAGTTGTAGCCCGTTAAATGTTTTTTACACAAAACTTAAAGTAACTTTTGCTGCCGGTAGAAAATTAGGTTTTTCTCTGCCTCACAATATGTCTTTAAAAATTTCACAGACATCATATGTTGGATCCACGGCGCATTTCATACGGTATCAGAAAATAACTTTTATTGCTCCACTGGCTTTCATTCAGTAGAATGACAAGACTAAAGGCCAGTTTATGTTTCTCCGTTTTGACGGAGACGGATTGACACAGCGCCATTGTACGTTGACGCAACGGCGGACAGTAGAGGTCCTTTTTCTAACTATCCGTCTCCGTCATCGTAGAGCGTATGCCTGTGATTGGTCAGTTTAGTAACAGCCAGAGATCGTTTCACCAGAACGGGCGTCTGTAGTCGCTGTAATCAGTAGTTAATGCACTGTTGGACACTAGATGCTTTATAATGAAAGGATAATTTATCTAATCTGGGCTTTAGGCGGTTTTGAACACAAGGAGCTGTGAAAAAAAATGCTGCTGTGTTTGTTTCCATGTGTTTTTAGGGTGTTCTGTGACCTACACTTCTAATAAAACGTTTTACAGCTTAATCAAAACGTACTTTCTGTCATCCATTGCTCCTTGAGGGGGGGAATGTGTTCACAGTCGAGAATTGCTTTGAAACGCCGAAAAATCAATGGGGAATTGAGAGAAAGAAACGGAGAACCACAAATGAAAAACATCTGCGTCTGAGTGCAAATGTTAGGCTTAAGACTCCCCATTTCCAAAAAGCTCCTTTTTAGTTTCCTCTGACTACAGGACATGTCTCTAGAAATTAAGCCCTTGTCCCCGTGTGCATTTTAAAACCAAATCTAAGTAATGGCTTTTTCCTCGCTGAGTGGTCGTTCAGCCCAGAAGGATACATATCACTGTGGATAAAAGGGAAGGCAATTTTATTTAATTAGGACTCTATCAGCACAAGGCAATTCAGTGTGCTTTACATGATTACAGAAATGTGAAAATTAAACAGAGTAAATAAAATATTTTAAACCAAGCAATTAAAACATTGAGCAACAACAGTAATTAAAATGAAGAAAATTAAATTCGTCCTGTCTTTCTCTGTGTTACCCTGCGATGGACTGGTGACCTGTCCAGGGTGTACCCCGCCTCTCGCCCATTGACAGCTAGAGGTAGCCCCCCCCCCGCGACCCCTTAAGGATTAAGCGGTTCAGAACATGGATGGAATCAGTTACTCATAAACAATTCTAAACAGATAAGTTTTAATTTAAGAGTTCAGTGATTCTGAAGCATTTTTGCATTCATCTGAAAGCTGCTTCTCCATGTTTGGTTCTGGTTCTAGGGACGATCAGTAGACTGGAGCTTTTATTTTTTATTTTTTTTTAGGTAGACCTGTGAAGATACTGTTACAGTAGTCAAGGCGGCTAAAGATAAATGCATGGATGAGTTTTTATAGGTCTCTTGTGTCATCAGTCCTTTAATCCTAGAAATGTTCCTCAGGTGATTAAAAAGCTGACCTTGATATTGCCTTTATGTGACCTTGGAGTTTCAGGTCTAATTATTACACCTAGATTTCTGGCCTGGTCGGTATTTCCTCGTTGGACCAACTGAAGCTGTGTAGTTAATGTTATTTGTTGATATTATCTGGCTTAGTGGGACCATGTAAATGCTAAAAACACGGTCTGACCACCTTCAGCCAGCATCTTCACACAGTCTTTGGTTTTTTTTCGGGGGTTTATTGTCACATTTCAGACGAAAACAAAACCTGCTCATTTCTGGGACGCAAAGCTGTCTCCCTTCTGAGCAGTATGATGTTTGGACATAGTCATCATGTCTATACTTGCGTGTAATTTCTTGAATAGATGAACGCGGCACCTTCAAGTATCTGGAGACTGTACCCAGAGATGAACCAATCTTGTGCAGCTCCACAATTCTATTTCTGATATCTTGCCTGAATTCTTTTGACTAAACCATGGTGTCAGTTGCACAAGAACATAGTATGTTCAAGATGTGACCTTAATGGGCCTCTATTTTACTCAGATGTATCATTTAACCTATCAAAGGTTTCCATACCCTTAAAATCATCATCTGGGCATTATTCTGGCATTTAGCATGTAGAAAGAATAAACATAATTTTAACTCTCCTAAAGCAGGACAAGTTTGGTCTGATTTAACTTGAGAAAGGGAGTAAAAAAGGTGTAAGTAAACAACTGGTTTCAACTGTATCCTTCCTTCCATCCTTGCTTCCTTACTTACATACTTGCTTGTTTGCTTACTTAAATATTAGACAAATATGACTTGATGAACCTGGAAAAAAAAAATTCATAAGAAAATCTTATCTCATTAGTATGAAATATTTATTTCACTTAACATTTTTTATCTAGAACCATTTAACTATTTAAAAAATCCTAGTGTTATATTTTAGCAATTTTTATTAAATTCCACCCTTTTTCACGGGTCAACTTTTATTTCATTTTTTTTTTCCAGTAGCTTATTTATTTCAAAATTAGATATTTCAACTTAATGACTTCCTCTGCCAATTAGGGTCAGTGGATGGGACCTAAATGCTCATTGGCTGGTGCCAACATCAGTCTTCCTGGAGAAGGAGAATGACGAGAAAGGGCGAAAGTTGATTTATGGAATGAAATTTTTTGTGGAATTTAATACCTGTTGGATTTTGTTTATGCGTTTATCCAGATGCTCATAATATGGGCAGAATATTTACCAACTTTATTAATCTGGTGGTCTAAGTCCATGTACACACGTAGTCAGGGGTTTTAAAAGCAAATACTTTCCTCCGTTCCTTTAAAAAAAAAAATCTCCATCCACACGGTATCAGTTTTTAAGCACATTCATAGACATGGCAAACCTGTAGGGGGCAGTATTAATCCTTTCCACTCAGAGTAACTTTCTGCTCTCTTACTTCAACATGCAGCAGTGATGAAGCTTGTAAAAACATGCAAGCAAAGAGCGCTTGGACAATCAATAGAACCAAAACAACCCTGAGAGCATAAATGCTTATTGAGTGTAAACACATGTCACACAAGTGATGTTGGAGCATTTTCTATCTTAAGTTCTTAAAACTCCGGTTTCATCTGTCCAAACGCAGACCCTGAAAACGGGGGAAACGCAGATCTTCCCTTTGGCTGGAGTTTTTAAAAAGATTCATTATTGATGCTGAAACTCCTGTGTTTACATGTGGATGACAGGCAAAACTGTAGGACAATATCTCTATTTTGTGAGATGCATGTGGACAAGGCGTATCATCGGGCCATGTTGAATCGGTGTTCTGTAAAGCTGCCTGGATGGTGCCATGCGTGTGATGAGACTAGAATTAAGTAAAAATGGCAAAAAGTTTAAATGTATTAGGAAAAACTCCCCAGTTTGATGTTTGTATTATTAAATACGTTTTAAAGGGTTACGGAAATGAAAAATGTATGTGTGCATATTAGTATGAATATTTTTTTCATATTAATGAGCAATTTTATATAAATTCAGTTATTTGCACAATTTCATTCTTACATTATACGCTTGTCTATTATTTATTCATTTAGCTAAATATTTCACAAGGTTTTATAAATTTTGAGCATTTTGGTGTTCCAAAGTAAAGGTCTGCAATGTTTTTTATCTCCAGATCTTGGGTCTTGCAAGCCAATGTCGTATGAGGAGAAGCGCCAGCTGAGCCTGGACATAAACAAACTGCCTGGTGACAAACTTGGCCGAGTCGTGCACATAATCCAGACGCGTGAGCCGTCACTGAAAAACTCGAACCCAGATGAAATAGAGATCGACTTCGAGACGCTAAAGCCCTCTACGCTGAGAGAGCTGGAAAAATACGTCTCCAGCTGCCTCAAAAAGAAGAAAAAACCATCAGGTAGGTTTTTCAACAAAATTATGGAAAAACAGAAAGACTAACAGAAACCCCGATTGTGGATTAAAATGTTAGGTTTGATCTTGCACAAGATACATTAGTTGACTTATCAAAGCTGTGCAGCGGTGAGCTGTCTGTACACGCCTCAGTTTAAATGTAACCGTTGTGGAGTGGCTTAGGGCTACGCAGTATATCACAAGTACTTTATATCGTCATTGCAATATCTTTGTGCCAAATTCACACTGCAAAGGACTGTTTGGAGAGCAATATTTGCAGGGTAATATATTTTAAGTGTCGTGCTGATAAAATATTTAGTTGGGTAGAAAACTCACACCAGTGTATGCTCTCACTGGACATGAATGGCGTTCCATAAAATGATTAAAGTACAGATTGAAAGATAGAACCCCCTTAAACAACTGTTTAGAGAATATATATTTGGAAACATTTCAAAATAATTATTACATTAATTATTTTAGCTTTTGGAGTTGTTTTCGTAAGAAGATTTAACCTCTGCGAGACCGGAAGTAACAATGGATTTTAATGCCGGCTCTGTCACAAAAGAAACTTTAAAGGTTTATAACTTTGCATATGATGGACCACAACCATACTGCTATGAGTCTGCAACATGCCCCAGAGACAGACCAGTGGGAGACCAGGGGAAGGGTTGATGGCCAAAACATTGCTAAGCAAAGCTAACTTTATTATGCCGCAAAGTAGCTTTACTGTTTAACAACCCACAATTCACACAGCTTCAATTGTTTGGTATGATTCTTTCAACAAAGTTAGTAATCATCAGATGATGGACAACAAGACTTAGGATGTACACTTCCAGTCTGGTTAGAGCTGAGCCTCTGATCGATCCGTGATCATGTCCCCTACCTGCTGTAGTTTCAGCAGCTACTGATAGAGGCTAGGGCTGAACGATTTTGGAAAATAATCTAATTGCGATTTTTTTTCTTCAATATTGCGATTGCGATTTAATGTGCAATTATTTTTGTGGGGCTTTTGTCTTGCATTTTTAAATTAATGCAATGAAAAATATTATGTATTATAAACAGATTTTTATACATAATTTATTCTATTCCATAAGATTATTTACTTATTTTAAGACAAAGGCAAATATAAACAACTTTATCTACTTTTAATCATCACACTCGATGGTCATGCAATCAAGGTTTTCTTCCTTTTGATCCCAGCTAATAATTCCCTCCGGCTGCAATGTTTTCCTCCGTGTGGTTATCCAGGAAGTAGGATGCTTGAAGGACCAAGCTCTGATTTTTAATTCTCCATCGATCTAATGCACTTTCAGACTCTGGTATGGCTCCGTAGAGCGGTTTGATCTCAGGTCAGTTGTTGTAAAATACTCAGCTGTTTTCGGTGCGGCTTTAACTTTCTGTCGGCATTTTTTTTACAGCGCAGGTAAAATGTGGCTAAAATGTGTTCGTGAGATTAAAACCTAGCTTATTCATCATGGTTTACAAAGCATACTTTTGGCTATAAAACCCGTTATAGAACGAACTATTTCCGTGTGCCGTTTTTTTATGTTCCTAAGGAGTGATTCTTTCAAACAGCTCGGTCAGCGATCCCTGTCGCCTCGAAGTTTGTTTACTGGAAATTTAAACACTGGTGGCGATCAGTTTAGCCGTGCAAGTCTCATATATGGTGGTGTGATGTTTTTAGGTGTTGATAAAGGTTCGTACTGTAGCCTACCTCGTGAGGCAGCAACAATACCAAGACGGGTTCTGCATAATACCTGGCGTTGCGCAGCATCAACGTTTTCATAGCAGATATAATTTCTCACAACTGATGTACTATTCCTCTTTGGTACCAACTATTGTGTAGCGTTGGATTCTGTTAAGCTTTTGGTCATTTTAAAACTGGTTAAAGTGCAGCGTTTCCTTCTCTCCCTGCATTGTTTGCAAGTCACGTGACTTTAGCAGATATGTTTACATCAAGTCAAATCGCAGCCTTTGCGATTAGGAAATCACATTTTACCAAATCGCGATTTAATTGCAAATGCAATTAATCGTTCAGCCCTAGTAGAGGCCCAATAAAACATAAGCACCTGATCTTTGCTTCAGTATCCTTTGTTAATCTCAATCATATCGTTGGATTTTCATCCTCCAGTCTGAAGTCGGCACCACAAAAACCTCATTTTTCTTAGCCAAATGCAGAAGTTAGGTGCAGTTTCAGCCACACAAATTACACCCATTTTTTGTTTGTTTTTTTGTTTTGTAAAACTGTCTACTAAATTTATCCGATAAGCTGGTGTTTGTACAGCAAACATAATTTACCATTTTTAAGAAAATTGAAGACAATACTAAAGTAGTGAATAAACTGACTCTTGATAACATGACACTTGACCTGAAAACTACCTGCTGAACTTATTCTCCCCCCTCTTACGTAACAGGTCAAACTTTATAAGTGAAATTTGTGACGGGAAACGTAAAATACCCTCAAATGTTTATAATAAAAGTTTAAATTACAAATGTTTGTACAACATTTTGTGTTGATTTTAGAAAATATTAAACCTATAATATGCTCCTTAAGGTCATGGAGTGAGGCATAGATGAGAAAAAGGAAAGTGCATTGGTATATATGGCAACTGTTATTGTTACGTCTCGAAAATGTCATCAAAATCCACAATGTTTTAAGTTATGCTAAGTAACTCAAAAACAAATAAACCGTGCTATAAACCTAACCCTCTAAGGTGCTCTTCAAAGCATCTGATAAAAAATTCCTGTATTTTTTTCATTTTGCAGTATATAGATAGCAGGGTTAGAAAAAATTGCAATGTTTTTTCCAATATTGTGCAGCCCTAGAGTGGATATACTATAAATCGACAGTATTAAGTATTTAGGCAGCTATCAATTATGCGAGTATAGCTTAATTTTCGTCATTGGTATAACTCAACTCTGAGCGACAAAATTAGAAGAAAAAAAATTCAGAAAATCACATGGTCTGATTTTTTTTAAAGAATTCATTTGCAAAATATTATGTTGGATTTACTTTTTTGCGCCACTGTATGTCTTTTTTGAATCGATTAAATTAAGCTTCTTAGGTTTGATTGATATTTAAGCTCTTAGGCAAAGGTGTGGAGGCTGAAATATTTGGGCTTGTTTCTAAGCTACTTTTTTGAGGTGTGGATTGTTGAGAATGGAAGTAGTTCTAAAGTTGCCATTTTTTTGTGTCTGGGGCAGACTAATAAGACCTCTTCACAGGGTGGCTGACAAATGTCGTTAACCTGAAGTCTCAAAGTTGGGGTCAATAATTTGGAAATGTGATGTTTTGACATCCCCAAAAATGAAAATCATAAAAGGGAATTTATACTGGGGTTTTGTATTATTATTGTTGGAAACGGCACTTAGAAGTAGAAAAAGACTGATAATGCGGTTTGTGTCGCCTTTTTTAGTTTACTAAGCAGTATTGGTTAAACTCACAAATGATAGTTGGGGTCATGGGTCTTTTCTACTTTTATTTTGTTTGTTGGAAGCTAAAAAGCTAAGGAACTAATGGATTAATACAAGCAATAAGAAGCCAGCACCATTTTAATTAATTAATCTGGCAGCATTTTTGGTACTTTGTTGGATTTTTAATGTTAGCCACCAGCTACCCTGAGAGTAGTCTCCGGTTTGTAGCCTACTGTTGGCGATAAACTGAAGGTAGAGTTTGGTGATATGGATGAAACAAATCAAATTTTTTCCCACATACAAGGGATTTAATAATTATAACAATATAGTTTAAAAGTACACCAGTTTCTAAGATGGCTGCTTAAAATAGTCAATTTTTATTAACCTCTGTCTTTATTTTATATATATTTATATTGGCTGAACACACAGAGAGAGAACGGCCAAGGTGTTTCCACCGTTTTGAAATGTAAATAAGATCAAAGCTTCCCCAAACACCAATCACTTTCCTGACAATCCCCTCTGCACAAACCCTTACATACGGTAATGAAACGTTAAAACAGCTGCAGCTTTTAATCGGGTGTGGCTTGTTTATGTAAACATTTTAGTTTTTTCCCTAAAAATGGGCTGTTGCGGTTTATAATCAGGCTTATAGTCCGGAAAATACAGTAAACACATAATTCCATTAAGCTTTGCGGTTCTTTATGGATTACAATTATACTGACAAAAACAAAATCTTTCACAGCCAGCCACACATTGATGTACAAAACCTATTTGTAATACTGCTTGAGTGCAATAGAAAGTATAAAATGAGACTATTTTTTTATCTTTATCTGGCCTTTATTTGATCATAATTAAAAAATCTAAATGAGTAAAACCTTATGTATTATGTTCTGTACAGATCAGTTCAAACTTGGTTGTGTTTGGGATTTGTTTTATTTGTGCCTGAATCAATAGGCAATTATTTTTTTTTTTGTTAAGTGGTTGAATTTCTAAAAGAAGTTGATTGATTCTGTTGCAGTAGAGAAGTCTCTGGAAATGACCAAGATAAAGACTGAATCTTCATCTTCAGACAGCAGTGACTCTTCTGACAGTGAGGACTCTGACAATGGTAATATCTAATGTTTAGTTTACCTTTGAACACCTTTAATAATTAGGCATGTGTTTTTGTCTTTTCATCATGTTCTCTGGGGGTCTACTGTGTCTCTGTCTAAAGGGCTGGTTCCCATGCAACAGAAAAATATTTTAACCAACAAGGACTCCAAGAGAGGGAACCACCTGCCTCCTACCAGCGGAATGGACCCGGCCGCTCCCGCGCCTCAACAGCAACCCCCGCTGTTCCAGTCAAAGCCCCCATTTGTAGCCACTCCATCTGTCCCGTCTTTGGCTTCATCTCAGCTAATGTCCTCAGGCTTTGATCCTCTTGCCCACTTCATGAATTCTCACCTGACTGATTCAAACACTGAGTCAAGTGCTGCCATTACCACCGCTGGAGCCTCTTTACCCTCTGGCCTGCTTAACACAAACGCCCCCATCAACCAGACACCAACTGACACACATCCTTTCATAAACCAGCATCCAGTCGTACCTTCTCCAGGTTTGTATTTAGTAAAGTACTCTTACATCAGTTCTTTTTGTTCTGTCCTCTTGTGACAGATTGCTCGTACTGAGTCAGGTTCTGCTGGCAGTTTCTTCCTGTTAATGAGAGTTTTTCCTCTAAGATATGCTTATTCAGTATGTCGGATTGCTGTGACGATTGTTGTGGTTGTAGTTCACATCACCCGGGCATAATGGCAATTCAATGACTACAATCCGCTGGGATTCCTTAGATAGAAAACTTTTAAACGGATTGGAATGTTTGTATGAAACGACTTTTTTTGTGTCTTGAGACGACTTCTGGCAGTATATAATTAAACTGAAATGAAATTGAATTGATGCAACATTCCAGTTACAGCATTTTCATATTTTGATATGCATGTCAATACATTTTCTCATGTCGCTTAATTTTCAGATGTACTGAAAGATTGTGGACTATAGTTAAATGCATGAGCAATCAATTTCAGTGAGTTTCACACATTGGGCCAAAGAGAAGCCAGAAATATACCAGGAGGTCGACTGTGGCTACTAAATGGTTTAGTTTCTTTAAAATTTCCTAAGAAACATCTTTGTCAAATAGTGGTGATCTTTAACCACTATGGTCTTTTATGTGAGCTTCTTACAGATATTGAATGATATTTTGACTATAAGACTTTTCCAATAATATTGATGTTGTGATTTTATTCTTCTTTTATTTATCCCCTCGTTGTTTTTCTTCCACATTTGCAGCGATCCACAACGCGCTCCCCCAGCAACCATCCAGACCCAGCAGCCGCGCCGCTCCAATTCCGGCCAAACCCCCACAGCCGCCTCCATCCTCGCTCCCTTCCATGCCTCCATCTGCTGCCGCACAACTGCAACCCCCACCTCCCCTGAACCTCCCCCGCCCACACGTCCCTTCGCCGCCGTCGCACGGCATCCTGGGCACGCTCTCTGCTCAGCCTCCCCAGGCGCTGTTGGAGGACGACGAAGAGCCCGCACCGAACAGCTCTGAAACGCCGCCACCTCTCAGTCAGGTTCACAACCTCCTACAGTCGCTTCAGGCAAGACCCAGCGTGCCGCAGCAGCCGCTGCAGCCGCTGCAGCCGCTGCACACGCACTCGCCTGGGCAGGCCGCTCCTCAGCTCATGCCATCAATGCAAACACAGGGCATGGCAGCGGCCCCTCCCACGCAGACACAGAAACACATCCCAGCTGACGTGCCACAGCTGTTCCCAAATGCCCACACAGCGGCATCTCAGCAGCAAAAGGGGGCGGTGCTGCAGCAGAAGGTGCAACAGTTACAACATCAGCACCAGCTATCACCACAAAACACAGCAGAGGCCTTCTCAACTAAAGGTAAAGTAACCTTGAGTGTCCTCTTACCCCCCAAGATAAACGTGTTTATCCTTATCAGCTATGCATTGCTTTTCTTTCTTCTAGAAGTTATCCAGATTGAGGGCTAAATATCATACACCACATGCTGTTTATGTTAACAGTTTGTAGCCTGTCTATTTATCGATTTATAGCTGAACGCCTTCAAGGTCGCCCTCTCTGTGCAGAAAGCTGAGAAGTTGTGTTGATCAGAGAAACACAAGTAACTTTATCTGTTGTGGCTGGTTTTTGAGACCACACCACATGTAAAGCACAGCCAGTCTCACTTGGCAAAGTTTAGGTTTGTGGTGATGATTCATTAATAACAGGTTATCCATGTGGTCTTGAAAAGTATTAAAAGTTGATCAATTGATTTAAATAAGTCTTAAATTGATTTAGTAAAGTCTTGCATTTGGTTATTATATACGTTTTGAAAATAAGTTTGTGTATTAAAAAAAAGATACAGGTAAACCAATAAGAGTAATTTAAAAAAAAATTGCTCTTCTACGCCAGCTGTTTTCTGGGGGTTTTCCTCACCACGTGACTTTATCGACTATCGCTGCAGTTTCTGTTGTGAGTTAATTTATAGCAAAATGCAGAAAAGCGCTGCAGTACTATGGAAATGGGGACGTGTATATTTTATGACTCTTTTCTAGAAGTTGAGGATTTTAGACAGTGACTGAAGCCTGTGGCTGAAAACATCAGGGACGCTTACTATGTGTTTTCTAAACAGATCAGTGTTGCCTGGGGTTATGTTTTCGGAAATGGTCTGATCGAGTCAGATCAAGCAGAAACGCAACAGCTAGCCCTGCTGCCTCCATGTCCATTCAGGGCACTTTTCACACTGATCACTGACGCTACTTGCTCCTGAAGCAGCGTTGGTTGCAGGTCTCTGTTGCTGAGAGAGATGATCCTGTATGAAGACATGGAGTCTGAGAGGAGCGAGCAAAGAGATTACCCCATCAGAAAAGTTCTAGTCAGATTACCCTGACGTTCTGATTTTTGAATCACTCCTAATGGAATTGTTTCAAGGGTTCCCAAAACACAAAACTAAGGTTTTAGAGTGGCTTGGTCAAAGTCAGTACCGTTTTTTGCAACATGGACCTTATTCATAGAATGCATTACATTAATTTACTCACCCAAACAGTTTTGGTGTGCCTTGAAAGTCCTTCAGGAGATGTGAAGATCCATTCGCCATCAGCATGTATCCATATAATGGGAGTTGTTGGGGCACCTGAAGTGCAGCTTCTAAATAAGGAATTATCTGCCACAAAACTCCTTCATTTGATCAATGTTTTGTGATGAATCGTTAGCACTATTCCCATGTGATTTCGGAGCGTCTCGGAGGCTTTTAATCCAACCGATTCCAACAAACAACAATTAAAATGATGACAGCGCCCTCCTCCAACCGGCTGGCATTGATCAGAGTGAAAGCCCTGCTCAGTCTATAACTGGGATGCAGCGTGGCAGTGAAGTAATTCAAATTGGGTATTAGTGTAGTTGACTATCAAATTTTACCAACATTTTTTTTCCCCATTTTGTTGAACCTGGTGTGATTATTCTTTGAAAGACAGTTGTCATTATAGTTCATATCTATATGGTGGCGGGCGCTGTGTAGCACAGCTGTACACTAGACTTAACTGGGGTCAGTAACAACTTGTTGGTTCCTGGCTTTTAGGCTGCCTGCGTGAAAGCCCCTCCCCTCTGATGATGCATTCGCCTCAAATGCCTCAGTTTCATCCAATGGGACAGCAGTCACCTTTACAGACCAAGAAGCATGTAAGGAAACCCAGAATGTTCTATAACCTTATCAATGTGTGGGCACTAAATTAGGTTCTTGGTTGGTGATTGTTGATATCTATGCACTGAATTGCCTTCCTGTAGGAGCCGAGGTCCACCCTTGTCGTAGTTAAAGAGGAGAAACCTTCACAGTCTCCAGGTCTACCTTCTTCACCTTTTAGCCCCGCAGTCCATCAAGACGCACACAAACCTGACAACCAACACAGTGAGTTGAAAGATTTATTCTCTCTTGAGAAAAGCTAAAATAGCATTTTTATGGAATTAATACAATAAAGTTCTAGTGCTTGATATGTTTTTATTTTATCTTGAGTTTCCATCTCACATCTTTAAGTTTTCAGCATTAATCACATCACATGTCCCAAGCTCTGCATTAAATCAACATTTAGATATATGAGAAATTCAGCCAAAATATGAAATATTTAAGTTTTACATATTTTAAAATAGAGCTGATCTGACCAAGTCCATTTGCTTTAAAACGAAAGAGTCTAATGCTGCGTTCAGACCGCAAGCTTTGTCAGCGTCAAGCAATGCTCATAAAGCGACTAGTTTAACGCGTATACACAGAAGATTTTTAAGCTGAAGCTCCTTTCTCTGCTGGATGTTAAACACTCATGAATCGACTTAACATGTAATCTTGACGTTGCTGACGCTGACAAAGCCTGCGGTCTGAACGCACCATAATAGCTGTGTGGAACACAAAAGTTTAACAGTAAAGGCGTTACACTAAAATATGCAAAGATTTGAATCTGGAATTTTGATCTGGAAATTGTTTAGAATCCTCAATAAAATGGGTTTCACTTATTTGAACTAAATTAATAAAATTAGTTATATTTTTTAAGGATCTTGTCCAGGTTTTCTTGAGAGCACACACATACATTTGAAATGTGTATTTTAACTTTGATCTTATAAAAAGAGACAACTGAAAAGCAAAAAAAAAATAGTTGAACAATATCAGACTATTGTTAGTAATTGATCATTTCTGTAGACGTGATGCTTATTCTCTTCCCATTCTCCTGAACACCTCTGCTGTTAATGATTGAACCTAGCTTAGGATACCTGTTTATAAATGTCTGTTTAGGTTTAGAGATGAAGCCGCTGGATGGTTCTCGCCCAATTTCCCGCCTCCCAAACTCCCCGTCGCCGCCCACCTCCCAACAGGAGAAGAAAATTAAACAAGAACCCAAGACCCCCATTGCACCCAAGAAAACACAGGTTTGCACACATTTTATGCAGAGAAATAAAGTATCTCACCTGAAAAGGTTTGCTTTATTTTCCACATCTATGACTCATGTCCCGTTTCTTAATTTCCTCTCCATTTATGCAAAAAAAATGTCTTCTTTCTTCCTTGAATTTGAAATTAAAGAGCATGGCTTCGTGGGCCAGCCTTGCTCACAGACCCACGTCTGCACCAACTTCCTCACTGCGCTCATCAAGTGACAGCTTTGAGCGGTACAAACGAGTCGCCATGGAGAAAGAGGAGAGGGAGAGACAGCTGAAAGCCCAGGCAGAGCAGGCCAAGAGGGTGCAAGAAATGCTACGGTAAGTGGTAGGGACATATAACTACACAGACATCAGCTCACCAACAATAATAAATCGATAAAATACACACAAATGGCTAAAAATATTTGAAATACATCTTAAGCAACAACAGCCATCTTTCTTTACAATAACACTCTAAAGGCAAGGCAAGTTTATTTGTAGAGCACAAATCATACACAAGGCAATTCAAAGTGCTTCACAGTTGCATAAATTAAGAAAACAGATAAACGGAAAAAACCCCATCAACTTAAAAAATAATTAATTATGATAAAAAGCAAGAGTGAAGATAAAATACGTTCAATTGTCATATGCACTGGTAAAAAGAACTGTTTTCAGCAGTGGTTCTAAACCTTTTTCCAGTCCTGGACCTCTTAGATATGTTTTAATCAACTCTTAGGACCCCATCCCAGGGGAATGGGGGAGTTCATGTCTTTTTAAATTGCTTTGTGACATTTAATCACATTTAGAGGCAATTATTAGCTTTCATTTGCAATTTTAAGAACAAAAAACATAAATCAGCTTGGTACATTTGTTTCTGAAAAATAAAACAGAACATGAAATATATGCAGCAGCCTCTAAACATTATGAAACAAAATAGATGCAGTAACTTTAAAATATAGTAACAAAACCCTCTTGATAATATTTTCAGAAATATGTATGTAAAAATATGCTGTTAAAGATTTCAAAGAAATACTGTACAGAAAAATCAGTTTCATTACTTATTTCTGGAAACTACTGTATATATACATTAGCTTTCAGAAATATATATGTAATAAAACAGAATTTCCACTTCTATTTGTATGTCACTTGGATGAGGTGTGAGACACATACACACACACACACACTTGTTTCCCACTTGTGAGTTTCTGTAACCTGGGTTGAATGGTGGCAACAGCTGTAATGATACCTCTCTCCAGTTGAAGTCTGTTTCCCTGTTTCATCTTTGTGTCGAAGCTGATTTATTATTAGCTGGTTACATTTGAAATATATCAGTCTGTGTGTAAAATTAATGAATCTAATTTGGGGGTTTCACTTTTTTAATGCATTTACTGAAATAAATAATCTTTTTCGTGGTATTCTAATTTTATGACCAGCACCTGTACTATAAATTACAGTTTTGAAAGAGAAAAAGAAGGTCATGGTTCTTTCTGTAGTTTAGGTAGATAAAGTTCTTTGTCATTCTGAGTAAAATAACATTCTAAAAATGTCAGAGGACCTTTTAAAGAAAAAATACATTTTGTATCAATGACCCCTTGCAGTTCCACCACGGACCACCAGAGGTCTGGTGACCCTCTATTTAGAAACACTGCTCTAAAGATTTCCCTTCCATAAGCTTGCATGTGGTGACAGAGAAGAAGAACTGCTCCTTTCTTACAGGAAGGAAGCTCTAGCTGAACTCTGCTCTGTCTGAGTTTTCCTCTGTCTCACACTAAGGACTGCTTCACAGGGTAGGATTTTAAAAGTCTGTTTGTCCTCGTTATACACCACACACGCTGCACTATCAGGCCAAGACCATCCAACATGTTGAATACTCACAATTTGCAATCGGATTGGTTATGACATCCTTCCGAACGGACCACAGCGCTCTGAACACACACCGCACATGGCAGAAATATCTGCTTGGATCATCTTAAGTGCCATCCTGAGAATCGGGGTAAAGTCCCGCCATGTGTGACCCAGGCCTAACATGGTGTTGAGGAGACGGGAAGGATATATTCTTTTCTATAGGAAAGGACAAACCAAGAACTACTCAGTCAACCCCAGGTCTGTCCAGGATACACACCATGGTCCAGAATGGATTGGAACTTCCTCAAAATGAACCCAAATGTAATTTTAGTCTGTAATGAATGTAGAATAGAGTTGACTAGTCCACATGTTGCAGCTTTTATGCTTCTCTAAATCCAAAATGGTTTGTTTTAAAGCTAAACCAGCGCATTCTGAAATGTGCTTTAGTCATCTTTTTCCCGCCCTGTCTACACTTCTTTCTTTCTATTTTTATGTCCTTCCTCGCTTCTTTCTAACACCTGTCTTCTCTCCTACTTTTATTTCTTCCTTTTTCCCTTCCTTCATCCCTTATTTTCTTTCACCATTCCTGTCTAACTTTCCATCCTCGTGTCTCTCCTGTTCTTTAATGCTTGTGTTCTAACACTATCCTCCTTCACCCCTTCCTTTGTTCCTTGTCCATTCTTCCTTCCTTACTCTGTTCTTTATACTGTCCTCCATTTCTTTGTGTCCATTATATTTTCCTGGTCTTTTCTTCATGTACCCTTTTGTCTTTCCTACATCTTCTCATTCCTCCTTTCTTTCCTTGACATTTCTTTCATTCTGCCCTTTTTTTAACCAGCATTTGGTCTTTCTACTTTCCCTCCCTGTGCCCTGTCTTTCCCCTGGTTTCCTTTTACCCTTCTTTACTTCAGTGTCTCTTTTTTCCATTCATTCGTCCTTCTCTGTCCTCTCTTCTTTCCACGTTTGCTCTGCTTTCCTTGTCCTTGCTGTTTTTAATTGCCCCTTTTATTTTTTGTCCTTCCGCCCCTGCCTTTTCTTTTAGTCCTCCCGTTTTATGTCTTCTTTCTCTCTTCCTTCTTCCTTCATTTCTCCCTTGTCCTTTCGTCTTTGTCCTTCTTTCTTTGTTTTCTTGCTCCTTTTCTTGTTTCCTTAAAGGAATGTAAAGGGCTGACAAGTTTGGAATTTTTATACAAAAAAGTTTCTTCTTTATGTTGATTAATTTTGCGTAATCTCACTATTGGAGTAATGATTTTACAAACGTCTTGATTAAAAAACATTTATTCGATGAAAGCTTGAGGTTATTCACTGTCGTTTTTCTTTTTCTGTGTCATAGCCATGACGACAATGACACATTGGAGCACGGACGTCGAGGGCGACAGTCGCCCCTCGCTCCAACACCTCCAGCCTCCTCTCCGCCGACTCACTCCCCTCAACCTCCTCCCACTCCTGCAAAACAAGCCCCGCCTCCACCCCCCTCAGCAGCACATACCGCTCTCGACCAGCAGAGGGACAGGGAGCGCCTCCGTGAACGTGACAGGCGCTGGAGAGAGGCGGTAAGGAATCCTGGTTTTTTACTTCTTCTTTTTTTTCATCTGTGTGACCAACGAATGATCCGTTACTTTTTTTGTTGCTGTTGTTTTGCAGATGGCGGACAATATTGATATAAATTTCCAGAGTGACCTGATGGCAATTTTTGAGGAGAGTCTTTTCTGAGAGGAAAAGGAACATGACGAACTTGAAAGTTACATCGTTTGAAACATTTACAAGTATCATGCAGCAGAGCTCTGACATACGTGGTTGCCGTCGACACAAACTCTCATCACCGGACCTCCCAGTAACTGTCCCATCCTCTTCGCCTGTTATGATTGGGATTGTTGAGAAGTGGCTTTTCTCTTCTTCCTGCCTCAGATCTGTTTCTTGCTCGATGATATTGGCTTACTTATTGATCTGCAATGACAATGGGATAAATAGGCACAGCCTGAAAAATAAGAGAATAAAGATTTAATCTCTTGCATCACGTTAAATTATGGAGAACAAATAAACAGATGGCTTTGTTTGTACACTGTTCCTCTGTCTAGACGTTAGCTGGAGAATTTGGGCTCTTGTGGTTAAGTTTTTCAGTCATCATTTAGAAGCTTATTGTTTTTTTCTCAGGACACAGAAAGGGGGGGAGGGGGTGACAACAGTTTAGGCATAAAAATGAGACTTAAAAAAAAATCACCTTCCACTTCCCTCTGCATCATTCAGGAGCGGCCATGAAGAAGCAACCATGTTATAAAAACCTTCAAAACCTTGCCTTAGTGCTCTGGCTTGTAAACGAATCCCACCCTACAAATTATACATATTATATATAAATAGATACACAAATATATATATTATATATGAAAAAAAGTCAATGAAGATGAATATAAGGGGGATATTGTTTATGGAGAGCAAAGCTTGTGTCTGTGTTGATCTCTGAGCTATGGCTTTGATTTTGTAGACTTTACTGTAAAGAAAAAAAAAACTTTTTTATGATTATATTGAGAGGATTGTTTTGTCTGTCTTATTCTCACATTTTCAGTTTTTTTTTTCTGTTTGTGTTTTGTTTTTTAACTCTATGCCAAAACCAATCCTTTGATTGCTGAAAGTTGTTTCACATTTCTGACATGTAAAATGCATCATCTTTTCTGTTTATATTAAAGGCATCATTGCTTTTAAATTTTGCTTTTTGCCCCCCCCCCCCCCCCAAAAAAAAAAAAGTTAGTAATGGAACAGTTGCTTAAATCAATTTCAAACAAATTTCACGTGATTTGGTCCCATCATTTTGTAACTATTCGATAAGTCTGCTCTTTTTTTCCCCTATTTTCCTTCATGTGAATGTTTTTAGTCTCTTACCCATCTCATCTGCCATGATCATCTCCACGATTTCAACTGTTTCTATGATAGGTTTCTCTTTATTTTATTTTTTGGTCTTGTACTTGTCTGTAGTGAGAGCTTTTTGGATTTTGTGTGCCATTGTGTTTATCTGGAAGTGGGAGCTTTACCCCTTTTCTGTTGGTTGGTTCAGAGATCCAAGAGTGTTTTCCGCTCTGTCTTATTCTTTGCTTCTATTTTTCTGTTTATTTTTTTTTTTTGACATTTCATTTTCCTTTCTTGACAGCTTCACAGGTTTCCTTTTTCTCCTTTGCTCGTTTTTCTTCCTTTCATTTATTTTACCCAGAACAATGTGTTGGTATGTTGGTGAGTGAGGCATTGAGGTCAATAGATTCATCTTCATATAATGGAGTACAACATCTTTTTTTTTCTTTTTTTTGTAAGAAAACTATTAAAATATTTAAAAACCTTATGCTGGTTCTTATCCTTTTTTTTAATTTGGAAATGAAATATGCTTAGTGTGTTTTGGAACTTTGGGATGTGTTCACTCTGTTTTGTTACACTTAAATGTTACAGAGAAATAGAAAGATAACCTGACTACAAAAATAATTTTAAAATATTTTTTTCATTTATGTGGACATTTTATTCTCTTCATATCTAACTAGTTTTGCCAACCAAGATAGGCCTTTCTGATAAATGGTAACTCCCTTACAATGCTGGAGTTGAGCCCAACTCAGCAGAATTGATTTCATTTACCCACTTTCAAGCACATCTCAATTGAATAAAAGTCTAGACTGACTAGACCACACTAAAACTCAATTTATAGTATAGGTCTCACAAGTATTCAGTCATTACTCAGGAGGAAGTACAAGTATCAACTCAAGTAAAAGTATTGTTTTTAAAAGTAGTTTTTAAAAATGCCATTAAGGAAAACAGCACTATCTCACCTCTCCGAAAAAACATTTACTAAAGACTACAAAGACTATATCGTTAAAAACATTTATATACTTAAAACATCAGTTTACCTGTTGCAGCTGCATATGTCCATTAAAATTGAAAGCTTTTTACAGCACATGCATAAAAAATAAAATAAAAAAACGTGGATCACTGCGCACAAATGCATGTTTCATGGAGTAGAAGATGTGCCAACTATTACAGTATATGCCAAATGTGAGTATTTTAAATGCATTTGTCATCTTTCAACTTTGCAACCTAGATCTACTTTGTCCTGGCTGGTCCGAAGTGGTTAGTTTCCTGGGCAGACAATTTAAAGAGAAGAAAATACAGATATTGTATGAAAGTACAATGAGTAGAAGTAAAAAGTAGGTTAAATAGCCTATAAATAACCCAAATTTCTGCTTAAAGGGAAAGTACAGTTTTTTTGCGACCTTGACTTTAAAGTATACATTACATTCACTTACTCACCCAGACAAGTTTGGAGCAACTTGGAGTCCTTCTGGAGAAGTTTATATCCATTCATTATCAACGTATATCCATGTAATGGGAGGTGGTCACCGACGTGCAGCCTTTTCTGCCACAAAACCTCATTTTACCAATTTATTGTAATGAAGCACTAGCGCTATTCCCCTGTGAGTTCTGAGCTTATCGTTGGTGTCTTACAGGCGTTTAACTACACTAACACTAAATTATAATTGTCACTGCCCTGTGGAATCCCAGCTGTAGTCTGAGCAGGACTTTCACTCTGTGCTCAACGACAGTCTGTTTGACAGAACTTGGAACTGCAAACTTCAACATGGTTTGGTTTTGTGTCTTTCCAAATTGCACAAACAAGACTATCAAGTGGACTAAGTCCATCTCCCACAGGCTTCTTTCCTTAATCTGCTTAGACTACAGCTGCAATGGCGGACGGCCATGATGTCATTGAAATCGATGGTTTGTGTAAATTGGAATCTGTTGGATTAAATACCCCGGATGACAACAACAAAGCGCCTCTGAGACGCTTTGAACTCACATGGGAATGATACTGGTGATTCATAACAAAAGATTGCTCCAATGAAGGAATTTTGTGGCAGATAATGCCTTACTTAGAGGATGCACTTTGGTTTCCCCATTATATGGATATACACTGATTGCGAGTGGATATTAAGTTTTCCAGAAGGACTCCAAGTGGCACCCAACTTTTTTAGGAGAGTAAATTACGAGGGGGTGCTTTTCCCTCAGGGTTTGTGTGGATTAAACCTCAGGGAAACAGGTCATGGGTGCTTGGATCAATTCAATGTTGAAATGCAGTATGTACTAGAATTTTTTTTCTCTAAAAAACACAAAATTACCTATTGGATCACAAAAAATTGTTGGTTATTTTGTTATGGAACAGTTTGTCTGTATTAAACCTCAGAAAAAAAGGGAAGTCATTGATGAACAAAAACACACAAAGGTTAGTATAGCAACAGTTTTCAGAGGGTGACAATGTTGATCTATTAAACAAGGTTCTGTGATTAAGGTGGGGACAAAATATGACTTATATACCCAATATTGCCATATTATACAGCAGCATTTAAAAAAGAAAACAAAAAGAAAAGAAAAAATAACAAGCTGGTTTACAATTTGCAGACTTGATTAGTATGACGCTCTCTGAAAAGAAACTGTGTCAGAACCTTGTTTTATTTTAGAACTTACCACCCTGAGCTCAGGATGTCCACAGTCCAGGAAGCCCCCCCCCCACACACACACAATGCAGCTTAATCTCCCCCTCCCCTACCTATGTCTACCCTTTAACTAAGTGAGGCTGCTGTGAATGATATTCTGGAAAGTTTGCACCACTTCTTGCATTTCTATTATCAGAGCAGTTTCAATAGCAGAAAAAAGCAGTAGGCGCGGTTAGTATACCAACCAACCCCAATCACTGAAACTATCATTAGCTTTCTGGGAAAACATGTTGTCCAACCTTCTAAATAACACTAGAAGTATGAATAAATCATTTAGGACTGGAAGATGGGTCTCATCATTGCTGACTCAACAGGCAATGTCAAGAACCTATTAAATGATCCAAAAAGCCAGACACTGTTTTAGAGAGGCATTAAAAACACAAACTAAGGTCTAAATTCCTCATTGTTGCAGCTCTACAGGCTCCTCCTCCTCCCCAGTTCTGAGGAGTCTAATGCCCCTTTTCCACTAGGGCCAGTACGGGCTGGAATGGGTAGGTTGTGTTTCCATTACCATCTCAAAAGAACTGTAGTGGACGAGGACAAGGGCAGGCTTAGCTTAAAAAAAGCTCCAGCATCTCTCTTCTGTTGAAGATTAAATTTTTGGAAAGCAGATATTTTTCTTCCATAGCTCAGAGTGATGTCAATCTAGCCATCTTGTTTTACAAGGATACTTTGCAGCTTGTATTTAGTTGGACATTAAATTCAAGTCAGCCCGAGGACAGCGTGATTTCAATAGAAGCAGTTTTTTCAAAATATTTTTATCATTTGCAATTTCTTCTAACTTCTAATAACCTGCCACTGGGCCTAACAATGGAAATAAGCCACTTGGCTGATATCTCATTCGTCGACCCAATATACAGTCGTTGGTATTTATATTAAGATGTTGATGTGTGTGGCCCCATTCTTTACAATTAACTGAACTGAACTCAAACTAAAACTGCTGAAATGTTTACTAATTGAACACAGACATGCATTGTGCTGCAATAGCCTTAATGAGTTTGCACCAAAAGAGAATGGGTGAAAAGCTATTGTGTGATTTTGACAGGTTTGCTTTCGTTTCTCAAGGCAGATGCTGGGCTCTTAAATGGGAAACAGAGGAGGATGTTGTGGTTGAGGCAAGTTGAAACTGGGTTAAACAAGGCTATATGAAGGTAGTAGGCAGCCGAAAGATAAAAAAAGGTCATTACTCACTTTAACATCTAACATAGTGAAATTAGTGTACAACCCCCAGTCATTTGTTATCACAAATTCTCGGTGCACAGAAAGAATTTAAAAAACAACTGCTCCCTTAAAAGGCCTTGGGCAGCTCAACTTGCAGATTACACCCACCAAACAACTGAGAATATGTTTTATTCAACATTTCTTCATCTCACGCAGAGAGGAAAAACGTTTTTTTCAGTTTTTAACTTTCAAATGAGTGCTTTTTGTGGTTTGGCACATTTTAAATGGTTTACATCAACTTCAAAACAGAATGGAAACCCTCACTTGTCAGATTATGGAAGCTGTAGAACAGGAAACTGCTTAGTTAGCCCCCGAGTTTCTCAAGTGAAGGGACAAGGAAATTTTCACATTAAGATAAGAGACTCCACTGATATCTTTATTGACGCAGGTAAGAAAAACCTTACAAAACTATTCTGAGAGAAACAACCAGATTGTGTTGTCATCTTTAAAACTTGGAAGGAATATGCGGTAATATACCTCCAAATGAGAACTGCTGGTGGAAGGAATAAAAAGATTTCCAAGAGGCGACATAGTATAAGAAAAACAACAGGAGACAACGGTTTGTACTATGCATCGTAGAAGGCCCTTGAAATTAGGTTTGAAGAAACTGAGATTAAACAGGAGTGACATGATCCTCCTTTTTAGAAGCAGATCTTTGCAGCCTTGACTTTCTGTGTCAGGAAACACTATTTTACTCTGCTTCTCTCTTGTATTTAATATCATCCTAAATGCATATCAGTACTTTTCTGTATTTATGTTCAAAACAAAGTCTTTTACTTGTGCAGTCTTTTCCACTGGACCTGGTGTCAAACCTGAGCGCTTTCTGAACTTATCTTTGGAGTTCTGCAGCTTACTTGCAGGAAAGAAACGGAGCTTATTCACAAATCTTATCCAATGATACCTTGATATAAGAACAGAAGTAGAAAGGAGATAATCTGTCTTTATCTTGGTAAAGTCAAGAAACTATGTCATTTTATTTGTCTTCGCCAGCAAATTAAAGGATTTTGAAAAAAATTTTTTTAATTAAAACTAGGTGTGGATCGAATCGGAATCCAAAATCGGAAAATCTTGAAATGTACATAGTTAACCATACATTAATACTGAAAATGATTATTTATTGCAAAATAGCTAAACCTCTCTTAGAATGGATAGAAAGCATTTACGTGCATGCTTTGACCATTTTAAGACAGGTGTACGCTTTAATCTAAGTCGTTCCACTGTTGCTTTTGCTATATGGTAAGTATTGTTCTGTTCCTGGTTAGTGAAGCTCTGTCACAGCCTCATATTTTTTGCATCCTCTACTTGCCGTCTTTTGTTGCTGTCTTTTTAAATCTTAGTTGCCATTTTTAAAAACCTTCTGTCTTCCATTAAATAAAATCAGCTTCTCTGTCCCTGCGGAAGAAAAACATTCCCACAGCATGATGCTGCCACCATCATGCTTCACTGGCCTATATGCATGACACATTTTGCCATGCATATAGGCCAAGAAGTTTGACTTTGGTCCCATCCCATCATAGCACCTTCTTCCATGCCCCCACATTACTTGTTGCAAACTGCCAATGGGATTCTTATAGCTTCTCCAAATAATACCTTTTTACAAAACAAGTTTCCTTCCTTTGAATTGTAACTGTGGTTTAGTAGCTAGTTTGCATCAGAAAGTTCAGTTCCAGCTCCTCCTGCTGTGTGCCGGTCTGCCAAAGAAGGTTATATATTTAAATCAGACCAAAACTGCACAATAGCCACAGGGAAATGATGATAATGGCAACATTAGGCTGTGTTATGCTTTGTTTTTCTTTCACAGGGACAGGGAAGCAGGCCAAGGTTCTTGGGAAGATGGGTGGAGTTCAATACAGGGTGGTTCTGCGTGAAAGCCTGCAAGAGGCTTCCAAAGATTGGAGCTTAGGGCAAAAGTCAATCTTCCGGCAGCCCCAAATATACAACTAGAGCTAGGGCCACACCCACATTTAATTTATGGCAAAGGTTAAAAGAAATATATTTTGACAGATTTTCTCCATATAATCCGAGGCAATTTTAGCTACTTTGAAAAGAAGAATGGGAGAAAGTAACACATCCAGATTAGCAAAACTGGTAGCCATATCCCCAGAGGTGTTGCTGCTGGAAGTGAAGCAGCAACTTGCGGTTAGGTGCCACAACAACATCCCACATGATAAAAATGTATATAATCATATAGGTTTTAATATATGTTTTAATATAGATTTTGAACATATGTGACACATATAAAAGCGGCCATCCATTTTCTGAACCGCTTATTCATCGAGCGGTTGCGGGGGGGCTGGTGCCTTTCTCCAGCTGTCAACGGGCGAGAGGAGGGGTACACCCTGGACAGGTCGGTAGTCCATCACAGTATAAAAGTGGCCGTTTTCCTATATTATAGGTACACATACATAGGAAACCAGCCAATTTTTTTATATGTGACATATATTTAAAACCTATGCAATTATATAGTTCCTTCTTGTGGGAATAAGTGCTCAAATGCATAAGTTCCTTTTGTGACAAGGTCTCATCAAAGCCACAGGTAGAATTTGAACCCTAGTCTCCCAGGTGAGTGTCATGCAGCTTACCACTCAGCCAACAGAACACAGTCTTCATGATCTATTGGAGTTATAAATACAAAACCTCCACACTATCACGCTTCTAAAAATGTTTTCCTAAAAAAAGACACAGTCGAGGGCAAAATACTGTCTGCCCTCCATGTCCATTTTAGCAGAACAGGGATGGATCTATGAGGGTGACATCGCCATATTTACTCCAAATTGCTTTGCCGCCATACAGACCATCTATGATACAACCCGAAGTCAGTGCATCTGCTTGGCCACATGCGGATCATGCGACTGAATCATCCGCTTGCAGATGTATCATCCACAGTGGATGATGGACATGACGCTTGAGTAGTGCGTTGCCTCTTACAATAATTGGAATAAAGTAAAAAATACACAAAAAGTTTCAATCCTGTCTTGCCATAGTCAATTTCCACAACATGCCAATTACATGTGATACTAATTCCAAGTGTTTGCACATACAGACGTCATTGCATCATATTTGTTTTTTCCAGAAGTATACAGTTATTACCTTGATAATAAAAAAAATATGAGCTAGGTATCATGTATGACAGTTGCCAAAGTGAGATAAATCACCCGATTCTGCCATGAGCTATATAGGAAACATATGTACATTTAGGGGCTTATATGTGGATATAAAGAAGCAATATCTGAGACATGGCCGGTATATGCACATATACACTCCTCAATTTTACCAATATGTGGCATATACATAAAAATGTATGTGCAGAAATACTGTATATAGGCAGCATCTATTTGCATATATTTTCATAACTGCATATAGGTTGCATACATGTGCATATATCCTCATACAGGTTCCTTCATTGTGGGATGTGAGAAGAGGAAGCAGGAATTGCACCTCTGACCATCCGATTGCAAGACAACTACTCTACCTACTGGGCCACAGTAGCCACATTATGCTCACAATGTGACAAAACATAAAATAATTTGAATAAATATGTTTCTTTATATTATTATGAACTTGGCAACCTCGGGATCTGTTGCAAGACATAAAAAGCTGAAAACATTTTGAAAATATAATATAAGTTTATTTAGCTTAATATTTTTTGTTGAGCAAACTGAAATGTCTACTTTAATCATCTCCATTACCTTCTAAATGAAGTAAGCAGGGTCACACTAAGTGCCTGATCTCATTTAGAATATATTTCCACTTCCTTCCTCCCTTAGCAGGAAGGATGTGTCCATCTGGAGAAGAATGGGGGGAGGAGGTACCTCCAGCAAAGCCCCACAGACAGCTTGCAGTAAACACATTTAGGCTGGTTTCCATCTTCTGATCGAGCTGGAACTGCTCGGGTCTTCCCGTTAGCAACATTAAAAGAGATGGGGGATGGAAACCAGTGATGATCAAGGCTTTCCCTAAAATTCACGCCAGATGGGAATAAGCAACTCCACGTGTGTATTATGGACACGTAATCTCACAGTCACAATTCAGGCTTTCGGCAAATTGCACGCGACCCCCATATAGTTCTGTGGAAAATACACACTTAGACTTGCTGCCACACTCTCCTGCTTGCACGCAACTTGTGGTCATGCTGTGTGTTGCGCTGCACATGGTTGCCTGTGAGAAGTGATCTGGCTGTCATTTGGCTGTAGACTGCATGGGCCTTCCCTTTCTGTCTCTGCTGTTTCTCCACACACCGGCCAAGAGTGTTTATGCTCTCCACTGTAAATCCCACCAAAGCACGTCTGCTTTAGCCTCGCCGTTCTACAGAGATCCTCAAGCCTTTCCTTTTCCCGTATCCTGTACTATAACAGGACTTCCTCTTGTCTCTTTGGGCTTTTTTAGTAACAGACAACATTTTTATAAACCTGTTGATTTTTTTCCTGTAACAGAAGGAACAAAAATAGAAAGTATTACACTTAAGGTTTGGGGTTACAGAGGTTACTCTAATATTTTTAAGAAATGCTTTAACATTTGCATAGTTAATAGTATTTCTTAAGAATTTCTGAATATTTTATATTCATATTTGACCTTTAATTACTTTTCTAAATAATTTTCCATACAGATTTTTCATCCAGGCTATTATCAGATGAACAATTCTTTATGTTTGTTATACCACTTGATGCTGAACCATAAGTCATTCAGTGTCTGAGCCACAGCCATAGTGTTTAATCAGTTTTTTTGTATGATTCCACTATTCCACTAAGCTTAGAGTGCCTCTATGCCACCTTCTGATTTTTAGCTGCTTCTGCAGATGCTCTATCAGATTCCAGTGAGAACTCTGGCTGGGCAACTCACAAACGTTGATGTCGCTTCCAGACAGAACAAAATGTTCACAAAATTAAAGATGACTTGAATCCGAAAACTGCCAACAAGTGGGGTGAATATTTTAGGCTTAATTTTACATCTCAGTGAAGGAGCACTTTAACCCCATAATAAGAAACATGTCATTCTTCGTACATGTTTTCAGAGACAGGGTAAATTTAATTACACAGCACCATTAATACACATGGCATGGCAAACGTCCTTACAGGAAATAAAGGGAAATATATTAAAACCTTTAAGTCTTAGATTTAAAGAGAGCTTGATGTGTAAATGCTGAAAAGAAGTCCATAAAAAACATATTTAGTATAAAATTTAAATCACTGTCCAGAGTTTACAGTGCTCTGTCAGACCAGTGCTGGTAATCTTCAATTTCACATTAGTAACTGTAAACAGGTCATTTATGAGATTATCTGGGCAAAAGTTTCAGCAAACCTAATGTTTTCAGTCTTGATTGAAATGCACTTCCATAGTCTTACGTTTTCAGGTATATATTTTTTCAAAGCCATGGAGCTTAGATCAGCAGAGTTAGGACTTTCCTCAAAAACCTTATGATCCAAATATGAAAAATGCACTTTAAGTTTACGTTTTTTTTTATATATAACATTGATTTATTGACTTAATTGACTGAGATAATCTGGTAAACGCATCACCCTAAGCACTCTATGTGTCAATTGTGATCCAATACAAGATAAACGTGATACACAAATAGAGAACTCCACTTAATGATTACGTTTATGTTATGTTTATGGTGATGTTTTTTAAGCAATAGGTATCTGAGAAATAGGCAAGGCTATTTTATTTGTATAGCACACTTTCAACAGAATGTAATTCAAGGTGCTTTACATGATTTGGTGGTAAAGAAACCAAATATAGCATTTGATTAAAAACGACAATTTAGGAAAATCATAAAAAGAAAATTTACATCAAAAATCTCTAAACAGTAGTTTTTATCTTTGATTTAAAAGAACCTAAATATTCAGCAGCTTTGCAGTCATCGTCAGGACGTTTATTCCAGATTTGAGGGGCGTAGGAGATGAAATCTGCTTCTCCATGTTTGGTTCTAATTCTAGGGATATTTAGTAAACTAGAGTTGGAGCACCTGAGTGGTCTGCTGGGTTGGTATAGTGACAGCAGGTCTTCAACATATTTTGGTGCGAAAACCTTAAATGATTTATAAACTAGTATGCATATTTTGAAGTCTATTCTATGGCAAGAGGGAGCCAGTGTAAGGACTTTAGAAATGGGGTGATTTGCTCAACTTTACTTGTTCTAGTGAGGTTGCGAGCAGCAGTGTTCGGAATCATTTAGGTAAAGCTGTGAGGACGCTGTTGCAGTAATCACTCCGACTAAAGATGAACGCATGTATGAGTTTTTCAAGGTCCTTTTGTCCTAGATATATTCTTTAAGTGATAGAAGGCTGACCTTGTTATTGCCGTTATGTGACCCTGGAGGTTTAGGTCTTAGTCCATTATTACACTTAGATTATGGGCCTGATCAGTAGTTTCTAGTTGTATCAACTGAAGCTGTGTGCTGACTCTTGATCGTTCCTCTTTAGGTCCAAAAATAACTACTTCAGTTTTGTTTCTGTTCAGCTGGAGAAAGTTATGGGAGATCCAGCCATTGAATTGCTTGATGCATTTATTTAGTGCTTGGATTGGTAAATAGTCACCAGCCTTGGGGAACTCACATGTGATTTCTGTTCGTTTTGATGAAAAGTTTCCTACGGAAACAAAGAAATCCCTGTTCGTCAGGTAGGACTCAAGCCAGCCAAGTACTGTAACAGTAAGTCCAGACTGCTCTCCAGTCTTTCCAGCAATATTTTGGTCCAACAGAACATGCACCATGGTTCTACCATAGTCTGTATTATTGTGAATGTCATTGAAAACTTTGACGAGGGCAGTCTCAGTGGTGTGATGAGCACGAAAACCAGACTGATAAGTATCAAAGTGGTTGGTCCTTGTTAGAAAACTATTTCATTGTTGAAGCACAGCTTTTTCAGTAATCTTGCTGATGAATGGAAAATGAGAGATTGGCCTATAGTTGTATTTTTTTCTTTCTTTTTTTAAACATGTCGTGTCTGGCAGTGTGGTAGTAAGAATTGTTATCTGAGTACCAAGTATAAGCCCAACATATTTACTTTCTCAAGCAGAGCATTACAGCTTTTGCTATAGTACTCCATCTGATAAATATGTATGAAAATTCTTTATTAGAGATTGCTGTGGGTTTGATTTCTTGAGGTTATGGACACAGAGAGGGAAAAATCAAAAGAGGAGAAAAAAAGAAAATGAAGAATAAACAACCAGCAAGATAGAGCAACATAAACAAAACAAATCCAATTAATTTATCCATAACATCCACAACATACAAAAATGGGTATATAAATACAGCATTAATGTCCCTTAAAAAGCTCCTGGCACCCAAGAAAATACATCCACAAATACAGACGTCCCCACACCTGTGCATGTGTGAGCATACAGGTGCACATAAGATTTCCCCACATGAGTGCCCGACAGCTGGGGCGAGGAGCCGTCAATCCGTCCCACAGGAATTGATGGAGACATGAAAGAGGATGGGGACACGGATGCCCAGAGGGCCCCCGAGTCTAGGAACCCCAGGCGGACCGTCGCAGGGCCGGCCATTCCGCTGAAGGGAGGAACAGAGGGAAGCTCATCGGGAACATCCAGCAGCTGCAATGCAGGGGCCTTCGAGGCCTTAGGGGCAAGCTCACGGAATACGCCGGCAACCGGCTACACTGGCAACAGACTATGCCAGGGCGAGCCCGGTCCAGGAACCGGGTACCCAGGTGCCCAGCTCAAAACCCACAGAACAGGATTTTAGTGCAGCAAAAACTGGCAGAAAAGGAGGTGCCCCAACCAATCCAATTACGAACATGGCTCAATACACCAGTCGCCCAGCCCACCGGCCCACCCCGGCCCAGCCAGGCATGCACCAGGGCTCAGCCAGACTGTACCCGGGCCCCAAGCCCCAGATAGCAAGAGCCACAAATGCACCAGTAGGCAGAGGTATCAGTCACTGGCAAGGAGTGATGGAGGGGAAATAGGCCCCCACTAGACATAGGACCTGAGATGCGCCAGGAAAGAGGGGAGCCAAAGACCCAACCTGATAGACAGAGACATACAGAAATATACATGTAAGCCCTCCCTCTTACGCACCTCATTTACACCAGCACACAAAGACAACAAAGAGAGGACGCTCTACACACACTCATACACCCCATATGCACTCTATACTCCCAGGTCCAGGCACCGATGCCCCAGCAGAGCAGCCAGCCCCTGTACCCCTGAGACGTATCCCCTACTCTCTAGGATGGAGACAAGCAAACCGGCAAAGCTCCACAGTGGCAAGAGCAGCCAAACGGCCCCTGACCTGACAGTCTGTCCTGTCTCCCGGAATCCAACCCCCATGGACGGCAGTTAGGTTTTGGTGGTTTATATAGTGTTGGAAATAAAGTTCCGTTTGAGTCCTTTATGGCTAGATATTCAAAAGAGTAGAATGTGCCCAGGGGCATCTAAAAGTTATTGAGTCATGAAAAAATGTTGCATTTCCACCACCTCTTCTGTGTTTCCTGTTCGCTTAGAAAATTATAATTTGGGGGGGGGGGGATTCTATCAGTACAGATGTTTCATTATTTACAATTAATCAGATTTCTGAATTAAAAAAATATGGCATGTACGTCATGCTCAGTGATCAAGTCATTGATTAGAAGTGCCTTGTTTGATAAGGACCCAATATTTAATACAGCTGGTTTAAGCGGTTTGATGATGGCTAACTGAACTTTCTGACTTTCAACTTGAGATTTTTAGTACACACATTTCTTTGTTTTCTGCTACTTATAAGCACTGGGATGGTACTATTTTGTTCAGGGGCCAATGCTGTATGTTTCTGCTTGCTCCTGCTGCTCTGCTTATAGCTTTGGGTGCTGGTATGAACACTTTTGTCCTAGTGGAGTTTTCTCGGCTGGTTTATCTCTAAAAGTAGTGTTTGTCTCTCTATACTCCTTTGTCCTTGAGCTGGAGGGGCAATATTTGGACATGTTTGTCTTTGGTTGGAATGTTCAGATCTATTTGTCCTTGTTTGGGAACATTTAGGGCTGATTTATTGAGATAGTTGATCAGATTGGAGATCAGAAGTCAGATGTGTTTTGCTCCTCAGAATATTTTAAAATTGTTGATAAATCTCATTGATAGATCAGCACAGGTGTTCATTAAGAATTTGTTAAGCATCCTTAAGCTTGAGAAGTCCTCATCAGATCCTGTTGGGACAGGTCCGCTGAGAAAGATTGGAATGTCAAGCCCTGTAGACTATCCAATAAGTCAGTCCTGTTACAAAATCTCCAGCCAAGTTATTTCCTGTGTCTGTAGATCCTGCATGTAAAACAAGCTTTATAGGTTTTTGGTGTTGATTTATAATCGTCAAAATCTTTTCATTAATTTTTTTTTTTTACAGATTCTTGGGTACAATTGTCCACATTGGTGGTACAGAAATTATCAATGCCATTTATTGAACCATCATGAATAATCAAAACTTTTGCGAGGGGCTTCCTTACTTTCTTTTGTGATATATTGTGGCTTGATTCCTTTGCTAGGGGCTTCCTCAATTTGTTTTGTTATTTATTGTACCTAGATTCCTCATTGTAACCTTGGCTGGCTACCGGGGCTCAGTCGTGATTCAGAGAGCTGAGAGTGGCAAATCTGTTATTCAATTCAATTCAATTTCAATTCAATTCAGTTTATTTATATAGCGCCATTTCACAACAGATGTCATCTCAAGGCACTTTACAAAAAGAGTTATTACAATACAATGTTTAGTGTAGAAATTACAGAACCACAGAAGATTGCGTCGTGGAATTCTCAGCAATCCCTCATACTGAGCAAGCATGCAGCGACAGTGGGAAGGAAAAACTCCCTTTTAACAGGAAGAAACCTCCGGCAGAACCAGGCTCAGCACAAGCGGTTATCTGCCGCGACCGTCTGTGGCTTGGAGAATACACAACAGAGACACAGAAAGAGCAACAGAACCGATGCACAAGTTTGTTGCAGGACGTGGAGAATTTTCCGTCACTGCAATGCCATCTTAGTCAGGGTCGTCAAGCAGGGCTAATCCGGAGCACCTACTATAATAGAAAACAGGTTAGTGCTTGAATTGACAGCACATCATGCAGTTGGGGAGAAGTAGGAGAGAAAGTAGGAACAGACCCTAATAATGTCCTCCAACAGCCTAGCCTAAAGCAGCATAGCTACTAACATTAACCTGTCTCCTAGCTACTAGGAGACCTGGCTACCAACACTCTGTCTGAGTCCTCCTGACCCGTGGACGGTGTAGGGCCGGTAACGGCCCCCGTCATGCCGGGGTCTTCTCGGAGTCGGGTTGTTTGAGAATGCAGCCCAAAGTGGGTGGTAAACTCCATCTAAGGCTAAATACCGGCACGAGACCGATAGTCGACAACTATCTTAAGGAAAAATAGACAGAACTGAGAGGACAGAGTTGAAGAGGGCGAGAAACGTTTAAGAGATAAACGGGTGGGGTCCGCACAGTCTGCCCGGGGGATTCAACCCGGCAGGTAATGGGCGGCCGCACTGTGCGGGAGGATCCCCTTGAGGGACCTCTCTCCGGCGCTGGCTGGCCCCTGTGGGGCACATTTCTTCCGCGGCGGTAAGCCGCGACCGGCTCCGGATCTTTACCTGGCTTACATTAATCTATCTCTACCTAGCTACTCTACCTCTTCCTATCTCTTCCTAACTTTTGACAGGGGAATTCCAGGGAAGTCGGGGATTTTATTTGGTATATTCCTTCTCGGAGCAGATGATGAGGAGTGTCTTTTTAGAGCTGGACAGTTTTCTTCATAGTTTGAGTTAGGGGGCCTTTCCATTCCACGCCTCAGTGATGGTATAGTGTAGTTCTGCTTCTGAGTGAGACTGGACCGAATAAGCATGGGGCTGCCAGGTTGTTGTTCCTTCCTTGTCACCGGTAGCGTTGTCTGGTTTCCATATTCTGCGTCAATTTACAGGTGCAGTTCCAAAAGGCATAATTTTGCTGCCATACTTAGTAGCTGTTTTTCTAATGGTGCGTTCACACCGCCCCAAGCGTCTAGCCAATCACGATCCGCAAGTGTTTTAAACATCCGGCAGCGAGAGACACGCCCACACGCTTTGCAAGCTTCTTAAAAATGTATATACCTCAAACTAGATGCTTTGGGAGTATTACTTGATGCAGACAATGCATGCGGTGTGAACGCACCATAAGGCATCCTGTCTCACAAGCCGTTTATCAAGGTTTTCAGCTGAGCAAAGCGCCATGTTGTTAATTCAGTTTTACAAAAGTCCTTCAGAAGTAATCCACAAAGGAGAGGCAATCCAGTATAATTGTGTAATTCCAAAGGGTGGGAACATACATTAATTAAGAGGAAAACTAAAAACAGAATCTAAAAGGGGAGAATAGGATGAAAATGAGGCAAAACTCAGTGAGATCAGGAGAGCTCAGGGAGAGATGTTCCTCCTTCAGTAGTCAGCAGCAAAAAGTAGTAAAGGAAAATAAAATAAAAAATACATTTAAATAGTAAAATACTCAATAGCAAAAACAAATGATAGCATGTATCAAGGTTTAAAACTTTCAAACAGAATAAGGTACTTTATTATGACAGTCAAGCTACAGTATTAATGTTTTCATCATTCATCTAATGAATTATGCCACAGATACAGTACTTGTTAGACCTTCCTGTCAATATTTAATAGGATGAAAATTTACCTTTACCATCAGTTACCAGTACTGGTATTGGTGTATCCTTATTTCTCTTTGTCCTGAATTGTGTGCCATTTCCAGGGCCTTAAGTTCAAAGCCATGGATTCTCCATAATGTTTTAAGGTATTGTTATAATCACTTTTTCTGTGTATTAAATCAGTTCCTAGTGGATTATGTTTTATTTTTGAGACAAATTTCTGCTCCCTTGGCAGTGTTAGATGGTAACTCATTTGACAAACTCTTGGAAGATTTGATTCTGGTACAAGGAAGATATAATTATAAAAGTTAAATTCAATAGAAAACTGCTCTGGGCTATCATTAACCGTGGCTGTCACGAGCTAATGAGTTAAATATGGGATATTTGTTTTGTCACATATTATATCAAACAGGTGTTGGAGGCACAGGAATAGGCTGTCTTTATCACAATAACGACCACAACTACTGCTTTTGAGGCAGCTGTCAGCAACCCTGAGAGGAAACAATAGAAATGAAAGGCCTGACACAACAGGCTGCAATCTATAAATGTTCAAATACTGACTGGATCAAACTGTCCAATGAGAACATGAGGCTGCACCTGTTGAACTAGCACTCGAGACAGACTCCTGTCTGCCAAATGCATCATCCATCTGGAAACAGGAAAAGATTATTATCAACACATGCTTTTTTAATATTGTTGTCACTCTGTCTCTGTTTGCAGTGAAGAGTTGATGTTGTTTCCTTCTTATCTTTCTCCTCCCTGTCCTCCACTCATTTTCATTACGGCTCATTCCCTCACAACGGTAATTGGCCCTTGTCTTCCATAACGTTTATTGCTGTAATGCAAAAAGCAAACAATTTCTGAACAATGAAAGAAAACACAATAACATGACCTAATTTTTGGACAAGTGTTACCTGATTGTGTCATAAAAAAAGCTCTAACTCAAATATTGTATTTTTAACACTATTTTATTAAACTTCAGGTCTTAAGTGCCTTTTCATGCCTTCTATCTCATGGTAATGTTTGTTAAATCGCATCAAAAGAAGGCACTGAAAGTGTTCTTCACAAAGATGGTTGACAAAGATAAGCCTTGTAAGACTGAACAGTCTTTCAACAGGTGGTTAGGGAAATAGTGTAAATGAGGCCACCATGTAAATGTACAGTTGATATTTTCCTCAGCCATCTGATGTTTTGGTTTTCAGCAACAGAAAGTGCACCATGGATATTCTTCTACGATATCCAACTTGATTTGTTCCGCTGCATTAGATGGGTCAAAAAATTATTTTAAATGCGCTTGTAAATCATCTTATTGAAATTTTAGCAAGTAATATAATGCTTTACATTTTATGTGTAATGCAATACATTACTTTGTTACTGAAAAACGTAATATATTCCTATAACTCGTTACTTTATTAATGCGTTACTCCCAACACTGATGAACCAGACAGCCTTGTGCTGCTTGGGGATATGCCATTATGTGTATCAAACAAACTCAGTTGGGTCATCGCCTCTGCAAGTTTCTTTACACTGTCTTTCAGCATTGGGTTTTCTGCAATGAGTGAAAACCAAATGCTTGTTGGCTGAACTCCAGAGATCCCTTCAGAGCTTGAAATTATTTGTGTAGAACTTCAACCAGCGCAAGATGGGCGTCTAGACTGGTTAACTTCTTATCTATTGAGTCCAGGACATAGTTTTAGCTTTCATCTGGAGAATTGGTGAAGGTGCTGGCCTCAGAACGGGTGCGTTTCTGTGATGGAGTGCTTGTTGGCGTCTCAGATGTGGGTTTTCGTGGCTTGCCCTTAACAATGTTGTCAAAACACTCATCAAAGTAGCATTCCATGCAGTCCAAGGTTTCCTTGTCCAGATTGTGTAATAGAAAGATAACATTTTTATGATTAGTTTAAAGAGAGAGAAACATTTATTGCATTTGGTTCGAAGTCATTGGCTTGTTTTGCTGAGTTTGTTTGTTTGTTTTACCAGTATACCGCCATTTTACTTACACACAGCACTTGCGAGATCTCAGCAGCTCATCTCAGCTGTCCGCTCCCTCAGCTTTTATTTCCAATCCATCCATTTTCTTAACCGCTTAGTCCTCTAGTGGTCGCGGTGGCGCTGGTGCCTATCTCCAGCTGTCAACGGGCGAGAGGCGAGGTACACCCTGGACAGGTCGCCAGTCCATCACAGGCTTTTATTTCTAAGATCTAATATCTAAAAAAAAATCTAATATCTAAAAAAAAATCATCCAGCTAGATTATTAAGTTTTATCCAGTAGTGATCTACTGATTGCAAATAAAACTGAGATGGGAAGCAGGTGGCCATTTTATATTGTTTTTAAATGCTGTTTTTAAACCGTGCTAAAGAAAACATTTAACTGAGTAACTAGCTTCTTTCAGGCTTTATGTAGTTATGGCTAAATGTTATTTCTTCTTAAAGCTTTCTTTGTAATAACATTTTAAGATTTTTTTCTGTACCACTCTTTAAATAAATAAAATTGTTAAAACAATGAAAATAATGGTTAACAGACAATGTATGCAGCACTTTTGAAGTATACCAACATGACAGTGACCCTGACTCCCTCACAAGTCAGATATTTTCACGCACTAATATGCAGATTGGCAAACTTGTGGTAAAGTGCCTTGTCTAAGCACCTTTAAATTTGTTGGGGGATGAACCTGAAATCAAACTAAAAACTTTCAGATTGCAAAATTACTTTTTGCCATCTTTTTTAATATTTTGCACAACAATACAAATGAATCACAATCAGTGTTAAATACCTATGTATGACAACTTTTGGTTTGGATAAAACTATTTCAGAAATAGCTATTTTTCTCAGATAATTTATCTTATTATTGCCCATATGTTTATATTGTAATATATTATTGCCCAATCTAGAAATACAGAGAATAATAAAAACTGAGCAGGTCTAGGGTGCATCCTAAAACAGAGCTGGCCTTCCTGATGAGTTTATCTAACCTGTTCCTCTCAGCTGTCAGTAAACTGCTGCTCCAACATACAGCACTGTAAAAAATGATGGATGCTACCACAGAGTCGTAGAAGGTAACTCTTGATTGTTTGTTTCCAAGGAAGTCAGGTGCAGTACAATGATAAAGGAACCCTTTATTGACAAAAAAAAAGTTTTAAAAAATTGTATAATGCAATATCTTATTTTTCCAGAAGCTTAATTTTGGTAATCTGTAAGCTCTTAATAATCTAAATGAACATAAATGAGCATTTACAATACTACCACACTCTGCGTAGAGTGCAGCAATATGACAAGTGAGTTTCATTATTTTAACAGAACTACTCAGATCATGAGAATGGCAATCCCTATGGTGACTAGCTGTGGGGCCACATCCGCAGCCCCACTAGGGTGGGTTGGCTTTTGGTGTGACCCAAATATCATTTTATCTCAGTAGTATTTCTCTAGATGTTTATTTTAATTTTATTTTCCAATAAAAAGATAGGAACGGACTGAGCAGTGTTTTTGCAATGTAGGGGCGGGGAATGGTGTGTGTATGTGTCTTGTGTGAGCTGAGAGTTAGACTTGGTCGAGAACAATTGATTTGGCTTTAAATGTGTTGTATTTGTTTATTTTTCAACCAGTTCATGTTTTTTAATCATGAAACGTTCTGTACAAACAAAATTAGGATTTGATTTAAAATAAATGCAATGTTGTAATGTAGCCTATTCTCCTCTATATTGGAATGCATGAGCTGTTTGGATCTATAGGGCCTATGTTCACATTCATCTGTGCTTTGTTCACTATGACATTACTCTTTTTCCTTGGCTGACCTTTATCACTAATAATCACCTCCCAGTTTCATCCTTAAATTCCTCGGTTTTCTTCACTAAATGAATCACTCCTCAGCGCGCCTCTCATTGGCTGATCCATCCCCATGGTCAGTCAACAGGGGGAACCAACAGGCGGATATGGAGTTCCCATTGGCACAGGCGGCGCAGAGCTCCAGGTGGCGCTCCCTTGTGAAAGCGAAGCGGGTTGATAGTTTCCCATCGGCGGCAGTGGCAGCAGCAGCTGGAGCGCAGGAGTTTATGCCGCGCCCTTTGTGCTCCTCCCTTGGCGGATCATTCTGCGCAGGTTAGAAGCGCTGAAACTACCGGAAGCTGCAGGAAAGTGCCATTGGAGACGGCGGTGAATTTATTTCAACTTTTATTGGAACGAAAAAACAAAACAAACAGCAACAACAAAAAACAGACTGAAACACTGAGCGGTTGAGACCTGCCACACAGCAGTTCAGTTTCTTTTAAATTTTGCCCCACTTCTGTTTTGCGCCCGCAGTAACCGAGAGGCGTTTAGAGCGCTCAGGTGATCTGATATAGATAGGCTGAAGTGACCTAGATTATTAACAAGTGAACGAAATCTGAACTGGATGTACGTAAAGGACAATATCATACACGCAAGGAAACGGTGAGTTAATACTTTTTTATTCTCCTGTAAAAAAATCTTTAAGTGTTAAAAGAAACCTTAATGTGGGTTTCAATAATCCGTAAACAGACAGTTTAATGGTGTTTCAAGGTCGAAGTGCTGAGATATCTAAGTCTGGACTCACAGCGCTACAGCGTCTAAAACCTATGCCTTTTGCTTTTTGAGCGATCATTTTAAAGTCACCGCAAGCAACTTCACATTACTTTACTTTACAGAAAAAGCGTTATCTCCTGAGATAAGGAGTTTAAAATTTGTTTCTTCCTTTTCCCGGATGACTCTGGCACATTCCTTCAAAAGAAAACACAGACAGCATGCATTTTTGTTTAAAGAAGAAAGGTATCCTGTGGACTATAAAAACAAAATTTTTGAAGGCATTTAACTTACACATTTAAATTAAGCAAATTTAAGGCGGAGACATTAGGCTACACTATGACACATTCTAGCAGAATTAGCTGCTATAATTCGGTTATGAATCTTAAAGTTTTGATTCGAGTTTAGCTGAAAATGTTTTGCCTGAATTAACTGTTAGGGTTAGCTATTCTCTTTAAACGTTTATCAGAGAGCAGTAAGGCTGATATGGTTATATTGGTTGTGTTACTATGATCAGTCTAGTAACAGTGAAAAACTATTATTAGACTCAAGGATGTGAGAATTTAAATTTCTCCACATCTTTTTAGACAGCTTAGCAGTTCTGGTCGTTACATGTTGTTGTTTTTTTTCTGTGCAAACGATAATAAAGTTGCTTAAAATGTACAGAAATTAATTTATTAACATATTATGCAGGTTCTTGTTTGGTAAAATCGACTTTTGACGATCTGCATTGTCGTAGGCAACTTGTAAATTTATGAAAACTATAAACTCCCCAAATTTTGTGGCATATAAATACATGATTGTTTTTCAGTTTAAAACAAAATGGATACAATTTAGAGATCCTACTTTAATTCATTAATGGTAAGAGTGTGACAAGATCTCACTGCAAAAGTTTTCCCAATATTGAAATGCTAGCATATTTTGCATCTGTCTGGCGAAGCGCTTTTTGGTTTATGTCCTTGTGTGTGTGATTTAGTTTAAAAATCAGTCTTAGCCCTATCTATGTTTGAGGCTCTTGTTTTGGATTTGGAAAGAAATTACTTCCTGCTCTGGTTCTAAATCCTTCCTACAATAGCTTTTAAATTATCTGGCAGCATTTTGTGCTCTTGGATATGAACAAAAAAATAATGAAATGGGGAAATGACCAAAACCCTGAGAACAGTAAGTGAGAAAGTACAGTGAGTAAGTAGGCAACTGTTTGCTTCTAATGATAACGTTGGGGTCGGCTTTGTACTGTTTCATATTTGACAGTATGTTAAAAGGCTCATTTAAAGTTAATTGAGACTGGATTACATTCGATCCTGTCTGACTTAATAGTTTGACTAAACTGAAGCTAAATAATTTTGTATTTAACCAAAATTCCTAAAACTTTGTTTTAGTTATGAAAACAGAAAATGTACTATTAAAATCTACACTGAGTAATGATGCACTGACTACATATTCTTTAAAACACAGTATGTGAAATCTTTATAAAGGTGAAAAAAATTAGCTTAAAAAATCTAATACTTGTCAACCCAATAGAATGCATCATATTGTCTTGATGTGTGGTCCCACCCTTAATGAATAGGAACAATCTTGCAATTCTTCCATTTTTCTGTTAGATTCAAAGTGCTTCCTCTATCCCAAAATGTGCAGCACTCTATCAAATATAACAAAAATTTGGTAGCCTATTGGTCAATCTTTTAGAAAATTATTGACAAAAACATGTTTGGCCGATGGCTCCTGTATGTACCTGGAATACGTAGAGTGGAGCAAAAAAAGCATTTAGTCAGCCCCAAATTGTGCTAGTTCTCCCATTAAAAGAAAAAATGAGAGAGACCTGTCATTTTTATGATGGGTATACTTTAACTATGAGAGACAAAATAAGAAAAAAGTCAACAAAAGAAAATCACAAGGTCTGATTTTTAAATAATTTATTGACAAATTATGGTGGAAAATAATTGTTCAATAACAAAACTTCATTTCAATACTTTGTTATATACCCTTTGTTGGTAGTGAAGGAGGTCAAATGCTTTCTGTAAGTCTTCACAACGTTTTCATGCTGTTGCTTTTTGGGCCCATTCCTCAATCCAGATTGATACTAGGGCAGTGATGTAGGGCTGTCGCTGGGAAACACGGACTTTCAACTCCCTCCAGACATTTTAGGATGCAGCTCAGCATTTATTATCCTCACAACACAAGACGAGTTCTTCCAAAAAGTTTTATTTTGGGTTTCATCTACCCATATGAGATTCTCCCAATCCTCTTCTGGATCATCCAAAGGCTCTCTAGTAAACTTCAGACAGGCCTGGACATGTATTGGACTTAGCACCCCCGTGTGGTCGTTGGATTTTTGTTCAGGACGCAATGACTTAATGCATGTGATAGATGATGTGGTGCTACCAAATATGGTTAATTGAGGGCATTTCCTTAATATCATAGGCCGAGAAACCATTTACTCATTTGTTTGCATATTTAGGCAGATGAAACTACACTAAGTGAATTGGAATACCAGTTACATCAGTGTTGTCAATGCAGGTGGTAATCCTTTAAGAGTCGCCAGACTCCCGTAAAGATAAGCATTTTTCTGATCTTACTAAGAAGTCAAGCAGAGCTGGGCTCACTACTCCATTGAATTGCTTGCTGTGGCGCTTCTGTTGAAGGGAGGAGGAGGGAGAACAGACCTGGGTGTGGCTCCTCAGTTAATGACTGGTTTGCTTTCAAACTGGTGTTTACTGATCCAGGCCGGTTCATTCACACACAAATACAGGCATGTGACCTGTATAAAAATGCACAGCCATGTAAATCTTTGGAACCACATAAGTGTGGAGGAGATGACACAGTGAACTTGGTGTGGTCAAAAACTTGTAACTTTGACATGGACAGTTCCAGTTTGAGATTGTAGTAAGATATTTCTTCATTGGTGATGGTGTAAATTTTTTCTTTCATATTAATTATATTCTATGTTGCTGAAATGATTAGATTCTGAGTGCAACTGGGCAAAGTTTAGGGGACAGGAAGTGGTGTGGATGTCTCAAGTCGGGGGTTGTGAGGTATTTGCTCTGTGACCCTTGTTTGTTTTCTTCTCCTGTGAAGCTTCCCATTCCTAATGTGTGGATTCTTGTGCAACATTCTGAAGAAAATAAAGGTTTCATGTCCTGATAGGAATTAATAAAAAAATGGGAGGGAAATTCTTTAATAATATAATCATTCTACGATTTTATAGATGCATCAGAGGAAGCTCATTAACCGACCAGAAACAAACTTTTACAGAAAGTTTTGAAAACAAAAATCTTATTTTCTTTTAGTTTCTATTGATTTTCTAAATCCATAAGAACAACATTTTATGGAAATTTTGTGCTGGAAAATTTAGTTTTTAATGTAATATGACTTATGTCTGTACAGTAGGAAAAACAGCCATATATGCAGAAATATCCATCAATCCATTATCTATACAGTCGTCATTTTGTGGGGCGGGGTGGGAGAGGTCTGGTGCCGATCTCCAGCAGTCATCAGGAGAGAGTTACACCCTGAAATGGTCGCCAGTACATTGCAGCAGACTATAGCGCAGGGCAATCTGGGTAAAAGAGACAACTCTGCATTGTTGTCTGTTTATCCTGAGCTCGTTGATGCAACATATTTTTGCCAAAGACAACAGAGCAATCCTAAAATGGCTAAAATCTGGTGCCACTCCATGTTTATTTACATTTCACAGAACAGGAAGCAGCCCTTTTGTTCAGTGCCTCTTGGTGCAGCGCCACCACAGGCGAGGAGGTAAACATGTTGCTCAAAAACCTTGTTTCATTTGACATAGAATAGTTAGTTTTACCGATTTCACCAGATTTAAATTTGAACAGATTCCAATTTCTCTTTAAAAACTACAATGCTGTGAAAAGAATTTATTTTGTATTTTGCTTTTTGATCACGCTTAACTTTCCCATCAACCGTATTTTAATGTGACAAAGACAACCTTAGTAAATCCATAAAACAAGCTGTTTTTAAACAAACTTTTTCCTTTATTACTGGAAACTGGGTGTCCAAATCGACCCAGATTTGAGCGTTTGAAGTAGCTGCCAAGCATGTTTAACCATAAACTAGCTGATTTATTCATCGCTGGGTTCAGATTCACTAGCCACACCCAGCATTGATTACCACCAGACTAGTTAAATCAGGAAATGTTCATAAGAAGCAATACATCTTGTTGCAAGCCAAAAAGAGAAAACAGATGTAATAATATTTATGAGTCAGAAAACTGTTACAAAATCAAGTCTTTGACAATCCAGTGAACAAAAGTGAAAGTCACCCTCAACAAATGGTGAAAACCTGGATTGCAGTTTAACCATCCCAGGACTGGCTGGCCAGTCAAGAGATTGTTGTGTTTAGATGTAGAAAAACAAGACTTTGTGTGTATTCCAGATAACTAAGATCAATTTTTCCACTCAGATGCCCAAAAGGCCCACATTGAAACACAGAGGTTTAACTCTCGAAAAGATAAAATGGAGCAACTTTGCTAAACCTTGATTAGCTTCCTTGTTATCTGCTGGAAGTCTCCTGCTCTCTTGCAGCCTGAGTGATATGCTTGTTTTAACGTGTCCTAGAAAATCCACTGTTCTTTTTAAACTATTTGTCTGTGCTTCCTCTGAGTTTGTGTCTAAACACATCATTGATCCCAACCCTAGCTGACTTTAAGTATTACTCAGTCAGTGACGGCATTCACATTGTAAAATGTGTTATTGTCAGCATGAACTGGCAGAGCGTTCATGGATCTGAAAAAGATTTGATTTTGTATTTTCTAAAAGGTCAGAGAGATTTCTGTTTCTGTCTGCTGTTCAATTCAGTTTCAATTCAGTTTATTTATATAGCGCCATTTCACAACAGATGTCATCTCAAGGCACTTTACAAAAAGAGTTATTACAATGTTTAGTGTAGAAATTACAGAACCACAGAAGATTGCGTCGTGGAATTCTCAGCAATCCCTCATACTGAGCAAGCATGCAGCGACAGTGGGAAGGAAAAACTCCCTTTTAACAGGAAGAAACCTCCGGCAGAATCAGGCTCAGCACAAGCGGTCATCTGCCGCGACCGTCTGTGGCTTGGAGAATACATAACAGAGACACAGAAAGAGCAATAGAACTGATGCAGAAGTTTGTTGCAGGACGTGGAGAATTTTCCGTCACTGCAATGCCATCTTAGTCAGGGTCGTCAAGCAGGGCTAATCCGGAGCACCTACTATAATAGAAAACAGGTTAGTGCTTGAATTGACAGCACATCATGCAGTTGGGGAGAAGTAGGAGAGAAAGTAGGAACAGACCCTAATAATGTCCTCCAACAGCCTAGCCTAAAGCAGCATAGGTACTAACATTAACCTGTCTCCTAGCTACTAGGAGACCTGGCTACCAACACTCTGTCTGAGTCCTCCTGACCCGTGGACGGTGTAGGGCCGGTAACGGCCCCCGTCATGCCGGGGTCTTCTCGGAGTCGGGTTGTTTGAGAATGCAGCCCAAAGTGGGTGGTAAACTCCATCTAAGGCTAAATACCGGCACGAGACCGATAGTCGACAACTATCTTAAGGAAAAATAGACAGAACTGAGAGGACAGAGTTGAAGAGGGCGAGAAACGTTTAAGAGATAAACGGGTGGGGTCCGCACAGTCTGCCCGGGGGATTCAACCCGGCAGGTAATGGGCGGCCGCACTGTGCGGGAGGATCCCCTTGAGGGACCTCTCTCCGGCGCTGGCTGGCCCCTGTGGGGCACATTTCTTCCGCGGCGGTAAGCCGCGACCGGCTCCGGATCTTTACCTGGCTTACATTAATCTATCTCTACCTAGCTACTCTACCTCTTCCTATCTCTTCCTAACTTTTGACACTCTGCCTGACTACTAACATTAACCTGTCTCTTCCTATCTACCTGTCTAACCTGACTCTAACTACCTATAAACATATCTCTAACTGTAAGCTTTGTCAAAGAGGAAAGTTTTTAGCCTAGTTTTAAAGATAGACAAATTGTCTGCTTCACGAACCAACCCTGGGAGCCGGTTCCATAGGAGGGGAGCCTGATAGCTGAAAGATCTGCCACCCATTCTACTTTTAGAAATCCTAGGAACTACCAGTAAACCTGCAGTCTGAGAGCGAAGGTCTCTGTTAGGAACATATGGAACAATCAGGTCTCTTATGTATGATGGAGCTAGATTATTAAGGGCTTTATATGTCAGAAGGAGGATCTTGAATTCTATTCTAGATTTTACTGGGAGCCAGTGAAGAGAAGCTAAAACAGGGGAAATGTGATCTCTTCTTTTAATATTCATCAGAATCCTAGCAGCAGCATTTTGAACTAACTGAAGACTTTTAATTGTATTCTGTGGACTACCTGATAATAGACAGTTACAGTAATCCAGCCTTGAAGTAACAAAGGCATGGACTAGTTTTTCAGCATCATTCCTGGACAGGATGGTTCTAATTTTTGCAATATTCCTAAGGTGAAAAAAGGAAATCCTACAGACTTCTTTAATGTGAGATCTAAATGACATATCTTGGTCAAAAATGACACCGAGGTTTTTTGCTTTATTACTGGAGGCTAATTTAATGCCGTCCAGGTGAAGGGGCTGACTAAGTAGTTTCTTTTTCAGAGCTTCTGGTCCAAAGACGACAACTTCTGTTTTATCAGAATTTAGAAGCAAGAAGTTTAGAGTCATCCAAGTTTTTATGTCTTCCAGACATGCCTGTAGTCTACCTAACTGATTGGATTCATCAGGATTAATGGATAGATATAGCTGTGTATCATCTGCGTAACTATGGAATTTTATCCCATGCTGCCTAATTATTTTACCAATAGGAAGCATATATATAGTAAAGAGAATCGGCCCAAGCACTGAACCCTGTGGTACTCCGCAAGTAACTATTGAGGTTGAGGAAGATCTATTGTTTACCTGAACAAACTGAAATCTGTTAGACAAATAAGATTTAAACCAACCTAGTGCTGTTCCTATTATACCGACACTTTGAAGCCTTTCTATGAGAATATTGTGATCAACAGTGTCAAAGGCAGCACTGAGATCTAACAGGACCAGAATGGTCACCAGTCCATTGTCTGAGGCTATGAGAATATCATTAGTAACCTTCACCAGAGCTGTTTCAGTGCTATGATGAGCTCTAAAGCCTGACTGAAACTTCTCAAACAGCTCATTATTGTTTAAATGCTCACATATCTGGTGTGCAACTATTTTCTCAAGAATTTTAGATAAGAAGGGAAGATTAGATATCGGTCTATAGTTAATTAAGTCGTTTTGATCAAGAGAGGGTTTCTTAAGTAGAGGTTTAATTACAGCAATCTTAAACTCCTGTGGTACATATCCATTGACTAAGGATAGATTCATTATATTTAAAATTGGAGCAGCGATCAGAGGGAAAACTTCTTTTAAGAGTTTAGTTGGGATTGGGTCTAAAACGCAAGTTGAAGGTTTAGATGAAGCTAATAATTTTAGTACATCACAAAGTTCGGCTGCATTAAAGCAGTTTAAGCATATATTAGGTTCCACCATTTTTGAGGCTGCCTCATTAACTAAGGAGGAAGCAAGCATATTGGGAAGGTTCCCAATTATCTTATTCTTTATGGAGTCTATTTTATTTATAAAGAATTGCATGAAGTCGTCACTGCTTAGAGCTTGGGGAATGGTTGGCTCGATAGAGCTATGATCCTGTGTGAGTTTGGCAACTGTATTAAAAAGAAACCTAGGATTATTTTTATTCTCCTCGATTAAAGATGAATAATATGCTGTTCTAGCTGTGTGAAGGCTCTTTTTATATAGCAATAAACTATCTTTCCATATTAAAAAGGAATCATGTAAATGCGTGGAGCGCCATTTTCTCTCTAGTTTTCTAACATTCTGCTTTAGGGTACGTAGCTCTAAATTAAACCAGGGAGGTAATCTTCTGTTCTGTTCTACACAGAATATTTTAATTTAGTTTAATGTATGTCTCATCTGTCATGTTGGCATCTTAAAGGCAGCTCTAAACAAATTAGTTTTCAGTTTTGATTCAAAGCAGCTCATTGTTTTTGCAGCTTTGCAGTTGTGAGTAAGTTTCTTCCAGATAAGGGGAGCATAGAAACTTAGCTTCTTCTTCATGTTTGGTTCTGATTCTAGGGATGATTAGTAGACTAGAGTTGGAGGACTTGAGTGGTCTGGGGTTTGGTACGATGAAAACTGGTCTTCAATATATTCTGGACTTTTTGGTGTTAAGCCATTCAATGGTTTATAAACTAGTAAGAGTATTTTGAAGTCTATTCTGTGAGCTACAGGGAACCATTGTAATGACTTTAGAACTGGGGTGATGTGCTCTACTTTCCTGGTTCTAGTTCAATTCGATTCACTTTTATTTATATAGTGCCAGTCCACAACATATGTCATCTCAAGGCACTTTAAAACAAAAGTCATTTCAATACTATTATACAAACATTCCAATCAGTTAAGTTTTCTATGTAAGGAATCCCAGCAGATTGCGTTGAGTCATCGGCGTGAGGTTGTGCCTGGATCGTGCAGACTCCAACCACAGCTATTCCTCAGCAAACCCTCATACTGAGCAAGAATGTAGCGACTTTGGAGAGGAAAAACTCCCCTTTCACAAGGTCTGATTTGACTAGTGAGGACACGAGAAGCTGTGTTCTGAATCAGCTGCAGCTGTCTGATTGACTTTTTAGGTAGACCTGTAAGGACACTATTGCAGTAATCAAGCCAACTAGAGATAAACATATGGATGAGTCTTTCAAAATGCCATTGTCACATCAGTCATTTAATCCTGAAAATGTTATTTTGGTGATAGAAGGCTGAATTTGTTATTGTTTGTATGTGACCCTGGAAGTTGAGGTCTGAATCTACTGTTATACCTAGATTATGCGCCTGGTCAATAGGCTCTAGTTATATTAACTGAAGCTGTGTGCTGGCTCTTGATCGTTCCTCTTTAAGTCCAATGATAATTACTTCAGTTTTGTTTCTGCTTATTTGGAGAAAAAGTGGGACATCCAGCTATTTGCTCAATGCATTCATTTAGGGTTTGGATGGGTCAAAGTTACCTGGTGACGTTGTAATGTAAAGCTGATTGTCTTCTGCAAAGTTATGGTAACTAAACTTTTTGGTTGTTATAATCTGGGCTAGCAGGATCATGTAGATATTAAATAGAAGAGGCTTCAGAATGAAGCCTGGGGGGCCCCCACAAGTGATTTCTGTCTGCTCTGTTGAAAAATTGCCTATTGAATCAAATAATTTCCTGTTCTTGAGGTATGACTCAAATCAGCAAAGTACTATAGCAGTGAGACCGACCCAACAGTGTCAAATGCCTCACGGAAGTCTACAAGTACCTGCACTGTGGTTTTACCAGTAAAAAAAAAACAAAAAAACATGCTGCTTTCAAAGCTGTTGCACAGACAAAGCTTGGTGCCATACTGTACAGCCCTGATGTTAGACTTTTATGTTCCTGTCATTTAATTATCACTAAAACAATCAATTGTAAACACCTATGAGTCACTATCAATTTGTTCAAATGTTTCATGTTGCAAATTCTCAACCCTCTCCTACCGACTGTGGTTTTCCTGAAGCATGTTTAGGTAAAATCAGTGATGATAAAATTGTTCTTATTTTTATGTTTATAAGTATTTGCTGATGTCACTAAGGTCTTCTTTTTACTTACACTTTCTGTTATGGTACCAAAAAAGTGTTTCAATAAACGGTTGGATTGAATTCAGTTTTCATGAGTTCTTTATTAAAAATAGTTAAGTAAAGAACAGGGAAACAAATTATTTGGGCTGTACGTCAAATCTTTGTTCTTCAATTTCTGATGGTTATCGATAATTATCGATCAATATGACTTTTCTCTTTATGGATATGCTCTTTTTCTATAGGTCTATCGTTCAGCCCTACTTTTACTTTACTCACAACAACACTTTAGTGCTCAGACATGCCTACTTGTAGTGTGTGTTTTTGTGTGTGCTTATACGTAGTTAATGGCCAATGCTAAAAATGACACCCATTGACTCAGTTTATCAGTTGGTTTACCTCTTGTAGGTGTGTCTATGGGAGACTTATGATATGACAACTTTAAGCAGAAAAGGTCAATGTGCACAAGTAAAACGTTAAAATGAGTAGGTGAGTGAACAGCTCAGAAGTCAACATGTCGCTTTCAAGGTATTGAACAGATTTTTCCTTCTAAAGAAGGGATTGATAGAGACTGACTTTGTTTTTCAAGGAAAGCATTTTAGATCGACACTTCGGAAAACTCAAGGACTTGCATTACGAGTTGGGTTTTAACATTTTCTTCTTAATTTTCTTCTTTCTTTCTTTATTGTATTTGTGCCTTTTTTTTACTCTGAATAGCTTTGTAAGTCTAGATATGGTATATCTATTGTTGTTCTTGGAGTGCTGCTGATTGGACTTTGAATGATAGTGCTCCAAACAGATGCTTCCTAGTTGGTTTGTCTGCCTAATCTGATTTTGATTGACTGAGTTGTTTTCTTGTTTTTTTGTAAACGTGTTTAGTTTTTTAAAGATTGTTTTTAATTATCTGGGAATGTGCTGATTTAGCCAACAACACTTCCAAACCTACATTAAAGGAAGTAACTGTGCAGATGGATGTTTATCTATGACAAATTTGAGTTGAAAAATGTCTTAATGTTGCCCCCTTCAACGTCCGCATGAGGTACGTAATCACCTGTAGGCTCAGATATTTCTCCATCATCTGGTGTGTAACAGTCCTGTCAGACTTCCAACACTCAGAAAAAGAATCCTCTTTGTCATTAAGATTAAATATTTTTGAACACTTTCCTGAAAACTCACCCATGTCAACCTGCTGCCCTGATCTTGTCACCTTATAACAAACATAAGATGCATCTGGTGCTGGTTGTAAGAGGTCAATTAACCCAGGAGCCTGAGCCTGAACAGATTTTTCCAAACTACAATGTTCAGCCCAGTTCTTATCCAAACCTGCTGCTGTTACAGCTAAAATACATTGAGAGGCACAAATACTGCACTTTCTACCTTTCAGGGTGAAATTAATTCTGGGAGCTTGTACGGTATCCCACTGATCAGGAAAACTACCTGGGGTCTCACAGTAACTTGCACATTGATCTAACAGCTCCTCGAATGGTATAGGAACATAATACTTGGGGACTGCTGTACCCATGCAAACAACACAAGGCTTATTAGAAACTGATCTGGCTGAATAATTAGCAAACTGGTACCACAAATTTCCTCTGACCCAGTTCTCTTGTAAGACATTACGTATGACCGATCTCAGATGAAGTCCAGCCCAGACGGTCTCCCGGTCCTGATGCAGAGTCCAAACGACGCCCCCTAACAAGAAACAAAACACCGACAATATGAATGTCTCAGTCTTTTTTGCTCCGGATCCCCAGAGCTTCGAAGAATGCGTCATCTTCTCCATTTCTTCACTTGTGATGATTAGATGTATGTTAACAAGCACGGTTATAAAAGTCAAGTGTTTGTTACCGTTTCTACTTCTCTCAGTTTTTCTGCTTCAGCAGACAGAATCGGTCCTGTCACTCTCTTGCAATGACTGGCGTGCACCCAAGTCGCCCTCTCAGCGATTTTCACAGCAGTGTAGGTAACAAGCAACACTTCAAACGGCCCCTCTGCTCTCAGTGTTAATAATACTAACAGATGAATGATAATAATACATTTCTCCATCACAGTCTTCCATTTTTCTATTTTCCCTTTTTTTATATATTATTCTTTTTTTATGTTTTATTTTATAAGTGCACAAGTAAGTTTAAAACAGATTAACTTAATTTTTAATGATTGCTCCAACTGCTGCTAGATTAATAACATTGGTATTACAGTGGTAATAAGTGATGCATCAATCAGTCATGTAAAAGATGAGTTTTCTCTTGATCTCAAGTTTAAATTTATTCTTTTAGGCAGATAAACTGAGCTTGCTTGCATTGTTTTCTAACTATCACAGCTTCAATATGAATCTGTATTGATAATTTGACTGACTTGTTTCTCTATAGTAATTGGACTGCTTGTGTATACAAGGTGTTTTGAGATGACACTTGTTGTCAATCTGTGCTTTATTAATTTTCAAAGCCATCACCTCTACTAAAGATCCTGCATCAGTTTTGTTTTTGCCCTGCTGACCTTTTTTTTTATTTCTATTTTTATTCATCACATATACTTTAAAAAAGTAAAAGTTATTGGTTTCCAAATTAGACTTGGACGCCAGTGTTTTTTGTTGTTTTTTGCCTTTGTGCCTGTATAGAGCAACACAGGTGGTCTAACTATCTGATAATGGCCGATTAATTGGTTGGTATATCTGCTCTGGTAGTGAGCCAGAAATTGGCTACTTAAGAGGTGCTAGTTGTAAAAAAAATCTGAATAATGGTGATCATTGGTGCTCCTATGCTTTCCGATCTTTGACTCCTGGTAATATTTCCTGTCACACAAAAATAGCAAAAATCCGTCAAAATTTTACGCAGGGGAAAACTACTATTCCCGTTTTTCAACAATATGATATCTTGCAGCAACGAGCTGGGAGATATAAAAGCTTTAAACAACTGTATCTGTGAGAATCCTAATTTCTTTAAAATTGTTGATATATTTAACAGCTACTTAAAACTAGAATATGTCTAGTTCTAAGTAAAACAAAAGGCCATTATAACTTTATGATTTATTTAAATATTCTTCCTTTGTTTAGGAACTTTTCTTTTGTTCGAATTATATTTGCATCATAGATAAGAACATGATGAATATCTGTGATATTGCTTGGTTTTTATCAGGGGAAATGTGGAAGTGCAGATGGCAGTCATATCCACAAGTGATTGTAATATGAATCTAGAAAAGGACACAGTGGGACCTTTCCTGCAGTACTGCTGGCTGTCTGTGCTGGTGGAGAAGGTCAAAAAGCTAAACCCTTGATTTTACCTTTCCGTCTATGATCCGATGCTAAGCCATTGTCATGACATAGGGATCATAACTAATAGAACAAAATCCTGTTTACGCGCAGCTGAAATCCGCTTCTTCGATAGCGTCCAGACTTAGCCTTCCAGGTAGGGGAGTTTTATATTTGTAAGTATTTAGCTATTTCAGCTGCAAGCTAAGCATAATTTAAGATCAACAGTAGGAGATTAAAGCAACTGTACTTCTGACTTCAGTCTTTTTTTCTAAGACAGCTTGTAAAGCTTTATGTAGGAAGATTTTAAACTACAGCTTCCCACAGTATTAACTGTAATGTAAGGTAAAGTGGATTGTGGCTGCATTTGTAGCTTAGTTATGTCTATAAAATATAACTCAAAAGCTTTTGGGAGCACTGGCGTGCATTATAAATTCGTAACTTTTTTGACTTGACCCGGATTGGATATTTATCATTTTTGTTTTGTAATATTTAGTTACAGTGTCAGAAGTTAGGTGTCAAAATTATTTTCTCTGTAAGGTAGTGTGACCTTTGATAAAACGGGTTAAAAAATGGCGAGGAAAGAGAAGACTGTAATGATAACATTTATCAGCAAGGCAGAAGATCATGTAGAAGGTCAAGAGGGAATACAGCATAGGTTCGTAAACATATGTCAATCTTCAAGCAGAATTTTAGCATAAATAATCTATTGGCCGCAGTTGCATGACCAAGGATCAAATTACTTCTAATGATAAAGCTATAGTGGACCTCTAGTTTTCATTCATCTGTTAGAAAAGACGTTTTTCACAGTTTGCACATTGGAGCAGAATTCAAATTGCAGCCACCAGATTTTAAGTGATAGACTTGTGCGTCATTCTGAAAACACCATGGTCACTGGGAAACACTGCTGGCATAATCACGTGCTGTGGGAGCTAGATCAGAAGATACTAGAACATTTCTATTAGTAGACTTTGTACAACATATTTGACTGAGCTTGAGCTATTTTCCAAAGAATTGACAAATGTATGTTGAAGAGTTTTTAGATTTGTGTAGCTGGTAGAAGACGGAAATAGCCTTCACTGAAATAGCAGTGAAGGGTGGTTGTACTGAGTATTGATTCAGAGAAGCTGAAAACAAATGCAACGTTACCTTTATTCCCTTATGTATTAGTTTATCACATTATCTTGAGAAAATATGGTTGTGGTTGTAACGTGACACAAGTGGAAATAGTTCAAGAGGTGTGAATAGTTTTTCAAGATGTCACAAAGCACTGAGATGGTGAACCCTATTGTAAAATTGAGATTGACTCTTCCACTTAATCTGGTTGGACCTCCTGAATCCTGTACTCTGATTCCATAGGCTCATGTCACCATATCAATGAAAGCTGCAGATACTGTAGTGCTCCACCTAATAATGTAACTTAAATTTATGTGGAGGACCATCTCTGCCAAAATTGACAATAAATAAATAAATAAATAAATAAATGTGAATATAAATAAATAATTGAGGAAATACATCTGTAAATAAATAGAAAAAAAATCAATCAATGTGGCAATAATTAAATGTGGGAATAAATAAATATGGAAATAAACACATGCATTTTAAAATACATTTGTAAATACATTAATATAGAACTAAATAATTAAATGTTGTAATGAATAAATAACTAAATATATGTGGAAATGCATGAAAGCTTTATTAACATATTTCCACATTTATTTATTTAAAATTATATTTTCATATTTTTATTGGACTAATTTCTTGGATTTGAATTGACTTTTTGGACTTTGTGCAATTCTGCAAGTAATTAAACAGATTATTTTATGGTGGTCGTTTTTTTTTTCTTTCTGTCTTTATTTAATCTTCCTGATTTTATCAACCGTTCTCCTGTCACCCCCCCACCCCCCTTCCAAAGGATCCCATTTTCTTTAGATTGACAAAAAGGAAAAATGTATCTAGCAAAGCTGGCCTGAAATTAGATTGCAGTATAAATTGAGTTATAGATTTAGTTGAGTTTTTAGAGACCTGCTAAATACATCTTTATCGTCAATACCATGACCACCATTGTGAATGCTGGCTCTGTAAAGAGCAGCTTTGAAGACAATGGTTTGGTTGGGGTGCCTTCACTTCCAGCTTCTGCTGCTCACTTCTCCAATCTGAAGCCACACTTTTGGACTCTGGTTTCATTCATTTAAGTCAAGTGTCAAAGAGGACTTTGAATCTTGCAAGATGTGTGCAGCTTTTTCAAATGAGGTTTCCTGTCATGCATCTGTATATACAAGCATGGGGGGAACGCGTGCGAAATGTCACCCGAGCTTTTTTTCAGCTGTTACTACTGTTTAATGTGCAGTAACATGTTTTTACGAGTTGTCCTTAAACACATCACAGATAAGTGTAGCAGAGCAGGTTGTTAAGCAAACCAGCCAGATGCTGCAAAAGGCAACAAACTTTGCAGATACTGTCACATAGGGCTGGGTGATATATCAATATTAAAAATATATCAATATTTTTTAACAAGATATAAAATTGGACCATGTATCGATATATGTAGTTCAAACTGCGCTGTGATCTTTGCTTCAGCCAAGCTGCTGACCAGGTGCTCTCAGCATTGCTTCCGGCGTCCCCGCCCCCTTCTTTTTCACGCACAGGGGAGGGGGAGCAATCTTCAAAAACCATGGAGGAAGCAACAATGTCTGCGGAGCATGCGGAGGAGGAATTGGTTGGTAAAGTAGTGGCTCAGTAATATGGAGATGGTTCATATTCAAAGTATCAGATGAGCAAGAAGATCATGTTAAATGTAGGGAGTGCCATAAACAAGTTACAGCCAGGGGTGGAAGCACTACAAATGTTTTTCACCACCTAAAACCACCAGTATGAAAATGTGTGAAACTGCACACTGAAGAAGCCCCATCTGCAATCCATCCGCAACCCACAAACGCTCAAGCTCCGAATCAAATCTCACTGCGAACTTCATTTTCCCGCAGTGTACTGTATGAAAAGTGACAAGTGGTGTACTACAACTAAAGCGGTCACTTATCACATAGCTAAAGATATGGTCCCTGTTGCAACTGTGAAAAACATTAGATTTAAAAAGCTACTGAAAACCATGGACCCGAGATATGAGCTCCCCAGTTACAACTACTTTGCAAGGGAAGGACTGCCACAAATGTACGCAGAAGTCAGGAAGCCTTGCTGACCAGCTCACTAACGTGCAACATTTTGCGTCGACCAGTGACATGTGGTCAAGCAGGATGTTTGAGCCTTATATGAGCCTGAAAGTTCATTCTATTCACGACTGGGAGATAAAATCAGCATGTCTCAAAACAAGTCATTTCCCCCAAATTTTGGGTTTAACTGTGACAAAACATTTGCTCTCAATTTGTGATGAAAAAAAGGATTTGGATATATATCGTATATTTATATTTAGCCTAAATATATCGGGATATAACATCTCTACCGTCACATGCAGGAAACATTAAATAACACTAAATAATAGCAAGTTAACACATCCAAATATATAGTTTAATATAGTAATAAATAATAATATTACTTACATTACATAACTTGCTAGTTTGCTCATGCTTGGAGTAAACTCAGTGCTCTTTCATTTCTGTGCAGAACTTGTGCTCTATTGCTATCCATATGTTAGAAGAGAAAAGTAGAAGAGCAAAGAAATGTGGTCAGTCTGTCCTCCAAAAGTCTAAGCCTATAGCACCATAACTACAAAAATAACTCAGGATAACCTAGGCCATTCTAACCACAAGCTTTATCAAAAAGGAAGGTTTTAAGCCTAGTCTAAAAAACAGAGTAAGGACCTCCAGAATAAGGGCCTGGTGGACGATACAAGACCACGAACAAAAGTGGCTTTACTGCTTTGTTATGTGTATGAGGAAGGCTAAAGATTAAATGCTCAAAGGAACTGTAACTATTATTTTTTTGGGATTAATTAGTAAATCTGAACGCAAGATGGTGGCTACTCCACCCCCTCGGCCAGTACTTCGAGGGACACTAAAGTTTAAGTAGCTAGGGGGAGTTGACTCATTTATTGTGACATGGTTTTCTTCCTGCAACCATGTCTCTGGAAGACAAAACAAATCAATATTATTATTACAAATTAAGTCATTTACCAAGAGTGTTTTTGATGGGAGAGATTTTATGTTTAGCCAACCACATTTGATTGATTTATTTTTCTGTTCAGTTCTTGACACTATTACTAGAGGCCAGTTTAATGCCATCCAAACGAAACGATTGACTTAGCAGTTTCCTTTTCTAAAGCTTCTGGTCCAAAGACAGCAACTTCTGTATTGTCTGAATTTAAAAGCAGAACGTTCTGAGTGATCCAGGTTTTTATGTCTTTAAGACATGCCTGTAATCTACCTAGCTGATTGGATTAATCATAATTTACGGATAAATATAGCTGTGCATCATCAGCTTAACTGTGGAAATTCATGCCATGATGTCTAATTATTTTACCAATTAGAAGCATAAAGGGAAACGGTCCAAGTACACAACCCTGTGGTACTCCACCAGTAACCCTTGAGTTTGAAGATGTGTTATTTACATGAACAAACTGGAATCTGTCGGACAATTATGATTAAAACCAGCCTAGTGCTGTTCCCCTGATCCCTGAAACATGTTTGAGCATTTCTAAGAGATTATTATAATCGACTGTGTCAAAAGCAGTACTGAGATCTAACAAGACCGGAACAGTCACAAATCCATTTTCTGAGGCCATTAGAATATCATTAGTAACTTTCACCAGTGCTGTTTCAGTGCTATGATGAGCTTTAAAAACCTTTCTGAAATTCTTTAAACAGGTTTTGGCTGTTAAGATGCTCACATACTTGATTAGCAACTATTTTCTCAAGAATTTTGGATAATAAAGGAAGGTTGGATATAGGTTTAGCCAAGTCATCTTGATTGAGAGAGGATTTCTTAAGTAAAGGTTTAATTACAGCAAACTTAAATTCCTGAGGCACATATCCATTCATTAATGTCTAGAATAGGGCCAGTAACCAGAGGGAACACTTCCTTAAATCATTTGGTTGGGATTGGGTCCAACATACAAGTTGAAGGTTTAGATGAAGCCAATATTTGTGATCATTCCGAAAGTTCAACTGAATCAAAACAGTACAGACATAGACATGGTTCTACAGTTCTATCCTTTATTTATCCTCTATTTTAACCTTGTCCAGTCTAAGCAGTTAAAGGAACAGGGGGCTGGATTTCTAAAATAAATTATATTCATTTTCAGTTTTGTAATTGTATTGGGTAATGAAGCGTTTTAAACAAAGTAAAATGAACCTGGACTTCAGACGCGGTCGATTAAACACTATTACTTCGTCGTTAGACATGTTGCTTGTTGTCGTACAGCTGGCGATGTGCATTGCAGTGGCCTGAAAGTACGCTACCTCACTGATTTATTTAATTTTTGTGCTCACTCCCGCCTGCAGTTACTCGCAGCACCAGCCGCCGCAGTATCGAGTTTAATTTCTTCAATCCGGCCCCCCTGCTCCTTTAACTCAGTAAAAGTGGAAGTGTGCCTCCTATGGTAACACACTTCGTCCACATCCGAGTTTTGAGAATGGTGGTTGCTGATGCCTATTCGTGTGAAGAAACCTTCCGTACCGACTACTTTTCATTGTGGTTCAAAGTTGACCATGTTTGCCTCTTACTTGTCAAAGCTTGCCTCTACGCTTTGTGGTGACAAAGAAAGCACAGATATCATCTTGAAATTATAGTTCATTCAGATATCTTCATTCTTTTTGCTTTCATTTTACATTCTCAAAACAAAGTGTGCTCACCTCTTCTTCTTTGTGTCCTGCTGTCTTGCCAGATTTAACTAAGTGTATATTGTTTTCCTATCTGGAAATCACACAGAGAAAGGCACGCATTTGAGTTAAAATATCAGATTCTCTGTTCATTCTGAGGTTTACTCAGGTCCCACACTAAAAAAAATATTTCTCTACTGAAATATTTTTGTATAAAGTGTAATTCTTATCCCACCCTCTTGGTCTCCATGTTTTTTGTCTTTTTCTGTTTTTGATTTGCCTTTTCTTTCCACACACCCTTGAGCACATGGAAGCTGGTCACTAAAGGTCCCTCCCTGTGAATGTGTGTGCTGCATCCTGCATGTTTGGATTGGGATGGAGTTACATAGTTGGACTGTGTAATTGCGAGGTGTGTCTCGGCCTGTAAGGAGCTGCTCCGCTGTTTCCACTGCCAAGCGGGCTGAAATTGGATCTGATAGAGCTGCCGAGTTGTCGTGCTGCTTCTGGTTTTATGGAAAGTATGTCAGACAGTGTCTGTAACTAAATGCAAATTTACTGTAAACTAGAGATTTAGAGTGGACTCCTGCTCTCTGAGAGTAGAATCTGGGTCTTGCTGTGAAGATGGAGGTCTTCTATAAATCACAGTGGGTTTTTTTTTGGGACTTTGATTAGGCAGTTGCTAGAGTTAGAATTTTTCACTATTAAGGATTTTTTTTATAAAACACAGTTTCACAGTATTAATAATGTAATAAAATAATGAAGTAACAATGAATTGCTCAGTATGGTATTTGTTTCCAATTAAACATAGTGATTGGGTGTATGAGGTGCCACAATCTCTCTAACTTCAGAGAGAATTCTAATTGTTAGCTAATGGCTCATCATGAGTTCTTTGTGCCTTTGCTCCCCAGTAATTCAATACTTTTAGACCCCTTCAACCTTTCAAATGTTTAAAAAATATTATATCCATCTCATCATGGAGTAATCAGATGCTCCATTTGCTTTCTGTTTGCTTTAACATGCAGTGCAGATTGAGCCAGTCAGTGTTTAGAGGTGAAGTCCTGACTGAATTAAAGACATAGACATACAGGTATTGCCACAGTCTGCTGGGTGAGGACCTACTCAACACACAGCACTATGCAGCAAAACTCGGACAGAAGCGAGGCAGCCACACACTGATGCCACTAGTCTCTCTGACCAACACCACTAGGCAAAGTGAGTGTCTTGACCAAGGACACAACAACTGAGAATAACAGAGTGAGGGCTCAAACAGGCAACTCTCTTGTTGCAGGAAAAACTCTTCGCTCCTCAGCCACCCGTCCGTCTCTCCATTCATGCATCCATCCATCTCTTGGTCTATCCCAGGGGTCTGCAACCTTTACCTTCCAAAGAGCCGCTTTTGCTCAATCCAGCGAAATAAAACTAATTTAGAGCTGCAAGTGTTACATGACAGTTAGAAAAACTTAACATTTTTTACAAGCAGCTACTAGAGAAAAATGTGTTGACATTTCATATAGAGCCACCATTTGGTTTCATTGTTTAGGTTGTAGATGAAAGAAAAAAACGCAAAACTTTAGCAAAAAGGGGATGGCATCATTTTCTTCTATAAGTTTTTTATAATGTTGATAATATTTGCTATTGTGGCAAATTATGTAAGAATATACATAGTTTTGACCTAATGACCAGAGAATTTGATCAAACATATTGTCATTCCAAAATGAAAGTTCAAAGCAATTACTTATTGACAAAGAAAACAAAACAGCTTCTTAAACCTGAATCTGACATAAGAAAAAAAAAAACAACATTATTTGGTTTATTATTTTTAGCCAAAGTTCTTGAGAGCCATTGGGGAAGGTCTAAAGAACCACCTGCGGCTCCGGAGCCATAGGTTGCAGACCTCTGGTCTTTCCTTTCATCCATCCATAAATCAAAACTAGAAATTCAATCCTAGATGAAAATGTTTTTTAGTTTGTTAAAACTCTGTGTAAGCTCACTCAAGAGTCATCATACTGTTCCATGAGGTGGCCATTATTATTTCTTCTGGAACATTCCTATTCTAAAACAGCTGTCACTTTTGGGGTGTGGGGAATTAACTGCTTTTACTAGGTGCTACGAGACCAAAAACAATCAAAATGTTGTGAGCAAAATGTTTAAAAATCTCAATGCTAATATTACCTTTGCCTACTGACACATTTAGTTGGGTTGGTTTAAGCAGGAAGTCATCTTAACATGGAGAAAACAGGCTCTCAAGGATTTGCATTTGCCGTTTGGCATTACAAATGCCTCAAAGCATAATTCCACAACATGTTTCCAGAAGTCTAGTTGTTGTAGTTTTGGTCACAAATGTAGAACCTTCTTTATTTCAGTCAGTTGGGACCTAAGGTGGCTAATTAAGGAAAGGTGGCTCTTGAATAGGAAACTGTAATCATTAGGGGTGTAACGGTACTCCAAAAGTCTCGGTTGAGTACATACCATGGTTCAATTCCACGGCATGATTCATTTTCATTACAATCAAGGAACAAAGAATAGAATAATCCTTTAAATGTCCCGCAGGGGGAAATTTGCAGCAAAAAAACAGATATACAAACAGAACAGGACACAGAACAGAAACACACACAGTTGTTACAAAAGCAAAAAAAATATTTACATCATGTACAATAGTTAAAAAAACTGAGTACTGTACAGTTATTGATGTAATTAATATATATTTAGAAAGTTAAAAAGTACAGATTGTCCATTGAACTGTGCATTAAAAAGCAATTGTATCACTTTCAATAAATTAGGATATATAGTCTGTGAAAAAATGATCCGCAAGTTATAACCGTAGTGGTGGTGATGGGTTGATATATATATATATATATATATATATATATATATATATATATATATATATATACATATATACAGTGCTGATGTAAACGTCAATGTCTGTTGGGAGCAGTTTTCTTTGTACAGTCTGACAGCTGCAGGGAGGAAGGACTTGCAGAAATGCTCCTTCATGCATCTAGGAGACAGCAGTCTGTCACTGAAGGAGCTCTGCAGCTCAGCAACATTTACATGTATGTGGTGAAAATAAATAGTTTTTTTGTGTGATTACATTTAAAGAGCAAGTTGCAGGTTAGAGCCCCCCTTAACAACTGTTCAGAAAATATATTAGGATGTTTTAAAAAACCGTAATGATTCTCATGTATCAATTATTTTGGCTTTTGGAGTCTTTCAAGATAAAATGTTGTCTCCTCCAGACTAGACGTGACAGTCCAAACAATCATTAGTAAACTGTGGATTTTAATGCCGACTCTGACACAGAAGACACTTTAAACATTTACAATCACAAATATGATGGAGCTAGTGTTTCTTTAACAACTCCCATTTCAAACTGCTTCTAATCTTTGATAACATTCTTTCAATAAAGTTGGTAATTAGCAGATGTTAAACAACAAGACTTACAATGCACAGGTCATGTCTGTGTAGAGCTGAACCACTGATCGATCCATGATTGTGTCTGCCACCTGTTACCGCCCCAGATGCAGCCACTGACAGTGCTCAGAGGAAGCTTTGCTTTGAATGTGATGTTACTGTATGAACGGTAATCTTCAGATCTGAAGTAAATGCCACTAAAAGCTGTGTTTTTTTATATTGCTTAAGCAGAACTGAAGTCAGCAGCACAAAATGCACTAAGGCACACAAGATAGTGGTGTTTTTGTGTGTGTTTTATTTCCTTCATATCTGTGGGTATGATGTTCTGGCTTACTGCTGATTGTTCAGTCTCCACAAACAATAATTTACCATCTTTAAGAATAAAATAGTGTATAGCCTACACTGACTCTTGATAACACAAGCTAAGAGGAACAACCAATGCTGCTGGAAGTGAGTAACCAGTTACCATGACATGTTTTGTAAAGCAGGGAAGCGATGTTCCCAAACGTTCAGATAGAAGCAGACATTCCAGCTCCTGTTTTCAATTAAGATTTGCTGGTCATGACAGGCTTCAGAGGTGCATCTCTTGCTGGCTAAAGTGCAACTTAGTTATGCTTCCATGTGAAAATTAAGGGGTCTATATTAGGGTTGGGCGATGTCCACCAAATTGAGAGTTGACGATTTTGACAGTAAAACATCGTGATGGATGACGACATCGTTTGGAGGGGGGGGTTGGTTTGTTACTTTTTTTTTCCCATTTATCTATTCACACCAGCCTAAAAAGTACTTAAAACACAGCAAAAAAAAAAACAACTTAATTTTTTAAACTGTACTTTAGTTACTTTACTACACTTACACAAGCAGTTTGTGAGTTGCTGGGAGTATGGATTTGAAATCCATACTCACATTTTTATGTGCACATGGATTTCGGCATCGTGCCGGAACTTTTCAGAGCTTTAAACTGAAAAACGGACATAATTCCTTTGCCTTGTAAAAAAGATGACTAAGTTATACTTCATAAACTCAGACCAGGTTGTTCTCCTTCCAGGTAAAAGTCTTACTATAAATTCTTCCAATCAATCATACACCACTACATCAACTGACAGGTGAACAGCTGATCTCCTTTGAAGCTCTCATTCCCCATTTCAGCCAAAAGCAGCTGGAAAACAAAGGGCAGGCACCGATATCCGCGCAGCCTTGACTCATAGTGCGCATAGTGCAACGTGTGTGGCCATCTTTGCTCGTTTCTCAAAACAGGTGAAACGGTAATTATCTGCATCGCTCTAACTGTCTGCCGCCGGAGACTTGTTAGAGCTGTAATCAGGCCTTAAAAGTTGGCCCCGAACCGACCTGAACCAGAGAGAGTTCAAGAGTATATTTGGATTGGCAGCTTATTATAGCACAAACTGATTAAACCCCACATTTTCCGCTAGAATAGTGCATTTATTATTCAGCATTTTCTGTGAGTTTATTTGAGAGGAGTGGGTCTTTACCATCATGACATGCTGTGTGCCGGTAACATCTTGACAGGTAGATTGGGAATAATGCAGCGCTTTAATATAAATTATCGCGCTAAAGAGACAGACGGGTTCGGGTAAAGATCTTCAGCTCTAGTGCGCGGTAATCGCTTGTGGTGTTTGGCCATTAGGTTCAGTCTTTGCCGTCCTGCCTAGGCTCTTCTTATGTTCAGCTTAACAAGTTTTGCGCAGCTGTAACAAAGCAGCTGGTTGCTTCACTCTTTGTCCTGAATCATCCAGATCAATTCTATTTTCTTTTTCTTTTTCTTTTTTTTCTGGAGCTTCACAGAGGGAAACAAATGCAAACAAAACACACCAAATCCACACACTCAAACCACGCAAAATAAATAAAAAAATATATACAAATATTTTCTACTGTGCTACACTCATTAGTTAGTTATATTCTCAATGTTTACAGAGCTGTCCATGCAAAGGTTTTAGTTAAACTATAGAAGAGACTAAAGGATTAGTGCGTGTCTGACAGGGTGGGGGGCGTGGCATCATGATGGTGGCTTTCCATCGGGATGTTGGTCAACCATCACGATGGACGATGACATCGTTCATCGGCACAACCCTAGTCTATATGTGCCACACCCCTAGTAATTTTTAATTCTAATACAGAGTTATCATTTGCAATTTATTTCAAAGTCGATATTAGTGTTGGAAAAACAATAAAAACTCTATTTTTTGGAACTTAAAAGGTTTTTTGTATGAGCTAAGCGTAGAAATTATCTTGTGATTGGTAACATCTTTGCAAAATATAAGTAAAATGTGCTATATCTCATATTTATTATCTGTAAACCAGATCTGCCGTTCGTTACAGGACTGTTATCAAGCAGGGCAAGACTTAATTTTTTGTTCTACCTGTTACAATGATCGTAAAGATTTTGTTCTATTATTCTGTTTTCCCTGTTGTTTTGCTGTTATGGAATCAGTGAAGTAGCACATTTGTATGAAAGATGTTGTTTTGTATACAATACTTTGGCTTTCTTCTAAAACGATCCTTTTATATTTTTGCAGGTATCCTTGATGCTGGTGACGCCTAGACCAGTAAAGAATCAATACTTCAAACTGTATCCCTTTAGTCCTCCTTTCAACTGAGGGCAAGCCAATCTCCAATACACTGGAAAAGACGGCTTTGACCACTGCCCTCATCTCTGGCCTATGCTGCCTGTCTACAAGGCATCCACTTTATTGAAATCTTGTCTGACGCCACATCCACCAGACATCTCATCATGGATTTAAACACCTCTAAATGCCATTATGATAAAGATATCTTTTTTTTTTACAACCTTAGCGAAAAGGGCATCCGACCATACTGGCGCAGTCGTGACTATGCTGTTGTCACTTTGGGCATGACTGTTTGCTTCATAGTTATTTTTTCAAATCTTTTGGTCATAGGAGCCATTTTCAAAAACCGACGGTTTCACTACCCCATCTACTATCTGCTGGGTAATCTGGCTTTGTCAGACTTGTTCTCAGGTAATGTCATTTTGTTTTTCTTTCATAAGTTTATTGAACATAGTAGTTATTCTAAATGTACATGTAAGCCAAAATGATGTTCATTGAATTGAGGTACGTGTCTGCTTTTATTGGTCGGGATTGGGAACACCGACCTAAGAAACCAGTACCACAGTAAGAAGATTAAGAGTGCTTTTTTTTGAGAACAGTCTTCTTGAGGACTCGCGCTAAAAAATATTAATATCCACATATTGAGGTTTAAAATAGGGTTGAAACAATATCACTTTTTTTACACCAATACAATACCAATACTTGGATCTGATTACTTGTCTATACCGAGTACCAATACTGAGAAGTTTTATTTTCTCCTCTGCTTGTTAACAAATGATGGTGAATTGGATTAAAAATTTTTTTTAATAAAAATGACCACTAAACAAAAATTGTGAGAACTGCGAGGTAGAATAAATCAGAGGGGTATCACGTTATACTGTAGATAAAGGCCTGAGAGTGTGCATGCACATTCACATGATTAAATGATTGACAATTAGGAAGACCAATACAGTAGATGATCCACTTGGAAGAAAAAGATCCTCCACCATTCCTTTAACGGGTACGAGTACATTAGAACGGTATGGGCCCTATACAGTATTGGTGCATCCCTAGTTTAAAGTATTACATTATTGTTTTACAGTACCAACAGTTTTCTCTAAGTAGAAATTGAATCTGATAGAAAATCAGTGGACAGCTAAAGATTAGGTGATGGTAAACAGGCCTTCCAGTTTAAAGACTTGGTTCTCATCAACAAAGATTTTACTTTTACACTGTTTTATTATATTTGAATGAAAATCATTTCAAGTCTTTATCTGCCAGGGGTATGAATATTTTTTATTTATCTCTTCACAACACGAAAAACGAGGGAGATAATGACTTCTTGCAATACAAATTGTCATTCAAGTAAAATTGAAAGTAAAATTCTAACAGCATTCAGATAGAAAATGTAATTGCTACCTCAGCTCCAGTTCTGACATGACCTTCTTACTCTGTGATGTGAACAGACATGCAGCAGCTTGTTACTCCTAACATGTATCACCTGTAGGGTTTGTTCAATTACAGTGCATCCGGAAAGTATTCACAGCGCTTCACTTTTTCCACTGTTTTTATGTTACAGCCTCATTCCAAAATGGATTAAATTAACTTTTCCCATAAAATTCTAAACACCACATCCCATAATGATGTGAAAAAAGTGTCTTTGAAATTGTTGCAAATTTATTAAAAATAAAAAACTTGAGAAATCACATGTACATAAGTATTCACTGCCTTTGACGTGAAGCTCAGAATTGTGCTGAGTTGCATTCTGTTTCCACTGATCATCCTCGAGGTGTTTCAGCAGATTAATTGGAGTCTACCTGTGGTACTGTAAATTAAATTGATTGGACATGAATTGGAAAGGCATACACCTGTCTATATAAGGCCTCTGGGTTGACAGTGTATGTCAAAGCACCAACCAAGCATGAAGACAAAGGAATTGAGTGCAGACCTCCCAGACAGGATTGTCTTGAGGCACAAGGCTGGGGAAGGTTACAGAAATAGTTCTGCTGCTTTGAAGGTTCCACAGTGGCCTCCATCATCCGTAAGTGGAAGAAGTTTGGAACCACTAAGACCCTTCCTAGAGCTGGGCGGCCTTCTAAGCTAAGTGAACGGGGGAGAAGGGCCTTGGTGTCGGAGGTGACCAATAACCCGATGGTAACTTTCTCAGAGCTCCAGCATTCCTCTGTGGAGAGAGGAGAACCTTCCAGACGGACAACCATCTCTGCAGCAATCCACCAATCAGGCCTGTGTGGTAGAGTGACCAGAAGGAAGCGACTCCTTAGTAAAAGGCACATGGCATCCTGCCTGGAGTTTGCTAAAAGGCACCTTAGGGACTCTCAGACAGTGAGAAACAAAATCCTCTGGTCTGGTGAGACAAAAATTGAACTCTTTGGAGTGAATGCCAGGCATTACGTTTGGAGAAAATCAGGCACCGCTCCTCACCAGGCCAATACCATCCCTACAGTGAAGCATGGTGGTGGCAGCATCATGCTGTGGGGATGTTTTTCAGCGGCAGGAACGGGAAGACTAGTCAGGATACGGGGAAAGATGAATGCAGCAATGTAAAGAGACATCCTGGATGAAAACCTGCTCCAAAGCAGTCTTGACCTCAGACTGGGGCGACGGTTCACCTTTCAGCAGGACAATGACCCTAAGCACACAGCCAAAATTTCAAAGGAGTGGCTACAGATCAACTCTGTGTATGTGCATGAGTGGCCCAGACCTAAACCCAATTGAACATCTCTGGAGAGATCTGAAAATGGCTGTGCACCGACGCTTTCCATCCAACCCGATGGAGCTCGAGAGGTACTGCAAAGAGGAATGGTTAAAACTACCCAAAGATAGGTGTGTCAAGCTTGTGGCATCTTATTCAAAATAACTTGAGGATGCAATTGCTTCCAAAGGTGCATCAACAAAGTACTGAGCAAAGGCTGTGAATACTTATGTACATGTGATTTCTCAGGTTTTTTTATTTTTAATAAATTTGCAACAATCTAAACATTTCTTTTTACATAGTTATTATGGGGTGCAGTGTGTTGAATTTTAAGGAAAAAAATATTTAATCAATTTTGGTATAAGGCTGTAATACCAAAAAGTGTGGATAAAGTGAAGCGCTGTGAATAATTTCCGGATGCACTGTATTGCTGTCTTTACAGAGTTAACTTGCATAGTTGACTTGCAATCGGAGGGTTGTAGGTTCGATTCCAGTCACATGCCAAAAATTCTATATGGCTATGTAGGCTATCGGTGTATGAGTGTGAATGGGTGAATGTGGCTTCAATATAAAGCGCTTTGAGTGGTCAGTATGACTAGAAAAGCACTATATAAGTTCAGTCCATTTACCATTTACATAAACAACTTGTTATTTACTAGTGAGGTTTTTAAGTACAGTAATTCAGCAGATGAAAGGGATTTAAAGTACTGTTTATGTACTTTTATGGTTAGACACTGCAGTGAAAAATTGCCTCTCATATAGCTCAGACACAGAACAAGCTAACCAGAGCTGAAGCTAATTAGTGTGGCTAAACGTGCTCGACAACCATTACTGCATTAAATAAAGAACTGGTTTTGCCAGTCATCAGCACACATTTTATACTGACAAAGGACACGTGCAAAATAAAACCCGGTAATAAAGAAAGTCTCATCTTATCTAACAAACTTTATGTTCACAAACAGCTAGCGTTCCTTGGTAGCCAGGCTTTTTGTTTTTTGTTTTTCTATTTTAGCCACAGTGCAAACTTTGCAGTGTTTTTTATCATTCCTTTCCTGAAATCCAAATTGCTTCATCATCCTCTCGGGGGGAAAAAAATGGTTTAAAAGGAGATCCTTTTTGCGACTGAACCAAAAAAAAAAATCCATCTTAATTTCTGGTAGTTATTGGCAGACTACTCCACCTCATTTTTTGTTCAGATGCTCTTTGTAGCGTATGTGCTTACGCAATCAGGTTTATTTTGTTGCCAATTAGTGGCCACACTTCTATATAACATATTTCCGTTTAAAAAGTTTTTTTTTTTTTTGTTGTAAGGAAATAATCATCTCTCCACAGTCAGCGAAAGTCACAAATCTCAAGGCGGTGGTAATATTGAGGTAAGGTTATCATCTATACACTGTGCTAAAAAAATAAAACAATTAATGGAACTCTGAAACAACTCAATTTAACTCGAAGTCAATCACACTTCTGCGAAATCTGTGACAGCAACACTGATTAACAATCAATTTCACATGCTGCTGTGGAAATGGAATGGACAATAGGTGGAAATTATAGGCAATTTGCAAGACACCCCCAAAAAAGGAGTCTTTCTGCAGTTGGTGACCACAGACCACTTCCCATACCATGTAGGACAGGGGTCCCCAACTCCAGGCCTCCAGGTTTTAGTTTTTTTCCCCTGGTTCAACACTCTAGAATCAAATGATGGCTCGTTAGCAGGTCTCTGTAGAACTTTCTCTGCATCCGAATTCTGTAGTATGTACTACATGCTACATAGTAGCTACTACTTGCCAGTTGATGTAGTAAATACTGCGTAGCAAACAAGCGAGTAGTAGGCATGAAATCGGACATACTGCGGCACCATTTTGCTGGGTGTTTACGTTACGTCGCCTGTGGTAGGCGAGGTTACTCTTCTTCTACGATTTTGGGGCTTCCCCTGCATTGTGGGATAGCATAGCATACAGCGGATTTTACTGTACACATCCGGGAATTTTATGCATACTACGCCAATCCATACTAGAGATTCGGATCTACTACATCGGTCACGTAATGCTTTTCGCCTGCTACGTAGTAGGCATAGTAAGGGTATTCGGATGCAGGGTTGGCCATGCTGAGGAGTAAGTTGGACAATTTGACTCAGCTGTGTTGGAGCAGAGACACATCTAAAACTGGTAGGGCACCGGCCCTTGAGGCCTTGACTTGGGAACCCCTGGTGTAGGACGTTTGGCATTTGCCGAACAAAACTACGATTTGGCGAATTTGGGACTGGCACCCTGTGCTCTGCACAGATGAAAACAGGTTCACACTGAGCACATGTGAAAGAGCCTGGAGACGCCATAGAGAATGTTCTGCTGCCTGTAACATCCCCCAGCACGACCGGTTGGGCAGTGGGTCAGTAATGGTGTGGGGTGGCATTTCCATATGCTGCCATTAAATACCGAGATGAGATCCTAGGACCCCTTGTGATAACACATGATGATGTTGTTGAAATTGGTTTCCTCCTAATGCAAGACGATGCCAGACCTTATATGGCCGGAGTTTGTCAACAGTTCCTACAAGACAAAGGCATTAATGTTATGGACTGGTCTGCCCTTTGCCCAGACCTGAATCCCATTGATCGTTCCATCCATCCAATGCCACATTACACCACAGACTGTCCAGAATTTGGTGGATGCCTTAGTCCAGGCTTGGGAAGAGATCCCTCAGGAGACCATCTGCCACCTCATCAGGAGCATCCCCTGGCATTGTAGGGTGCTCATACGGGCATGTGGAGGCCACACACACTACTGAGCCTAATCTTGACTTGTTTCAAGTACATTACATCAAATTTGGATCAACCTGTAGTGTTTTTATCCACTTTAATTTTGAGTGTGACTCCAAATTAGTATTTGTGTGATTTTCTTTGTCAGCACATTCAGCTATGTAAAGAACAAAGTATTTATTAAGAATATTTCATTCATTCCAATCTAGGATGTATTTTAGTGTGCCTGGTGTATAATGGTAACATCCTATTTTAAATACGGAATAACTCAAAATGCTTCTTTTGTTTCAGATTAGATGTTTTATGTTTCTTGCTTTGAAAAACATTGCAATTGTTTATCACCAGATTTATTAACTTATAGATTTATAGGTTTACTACCTATGCCTCCTCAGGATGGATGGAGCGAAAGAAACACATCCAGGCTCAAGTGACACCTGCTGAAGCATTTTTGAATTTTCCTTAGAACTATTCTGTGACTGTTGATATGCACCATAGTTGATGTGAAAAAACTGCTTTGGAGTGCTCATATAGTACAGAAACACTAAAAAATGTCATTTATTCTAAGTTGATCATTGCTTTCCTTTTTTTCTGGAAATCAAATTGATGAAATAATATAAAGATCCATCCATCCATCCATCTTCTTAACCGCTTATCCAATTCAGGGTCACGGGGCAGCTGGAGCCTATCCCAGCAATTATCAGGCGTTAGGCAGGGTACACCCTGAACAGGACGCCAGTCTGCTGCAGGGCCAACACAGAGAGACAGACAACCATTCACACTCACATTCATTCCTAGGGACAATTTAGAGTGATCAATTCACCTATCATGCATGTTTATGGACTGTGGGAAGAAGCCGGAGTACCCGGAGAGAACCCACGCATACACGGGGAGAACATGCAAACTCCATGCAGAAAGACCCTGGGCCAGGATACGAACCCACGACCTTCTTGCTGCAAGGCAACAGCGCTAACCACTGCGCCACCGTGCAGCCCAATAATATAAAGATGTTTTATAGAAATAATTAACAGGTTTTATTAATGTCAAATACATTTATTTTTCAGGGAATCTGGTGCCACTCCTATCAGTTACTTCAAGATACATAATTTCAGTATATAGTCACTCATCTAAATTGGAAATACTAAATAATTTATGGGAAACATATTCATATGCCCAGAAATGGCTGCAAGAAATTTACTGCTCACCTAAGCTTTACTCAGAGTAAGATATGAGAAAATGAAATTGGTTGTTTGGTAGGCATATCAGGAAAACCTACTGAATGTGCTAATATGTGATGTTTAATGTGAGGTTTCTCTTTACAGCACTTTGCAACCTAAGTATCTGCTATAAATAAAGCTTTACCTACTTAACTTTTTTATCCTGATATACTAATCAAAAACAATATAATAGACACACAGCAGCACACGGGGCAGACACACGCAGGCAATGCTATGTTAGGGGAGAGACCGTTGAGCCAACTGGGCTTATTGTACCATGGAAATAAATAGTGTTGGGACTCCAACAGAGACTATCTTCCTCCTCATCTCAATCTACATGGAATCCTGCCATACGAACGTGGGGTTAGTTGAGCACTACTGGGAGATAGCCTGGAATCTTTTGCTTTGGTCAGATGCCAAGTCAACAAAACACCCTGCATGGGTCTTTTTTTCAAAACAAAGATTGCATATGTGAAAACGTCCTTATTTCCACATGAGTATGGTGGGGGATCTATGATTCTGTTGGCCTGTTTCTCTTTTAAAGACTCCAGAAACCTTGTTAGTGGGCACACTAGTATGAATGTGTTGCAAGGCCAGAGCATTTTTTTATGAAAATATTGTTACCTATACCAGAAAGGCAAAAATGAGGATACCTGTTTTCTATTAATTTACTAAGCAATTGGTCTGGGTTTAGTTACTCAGCTCAACCACCTCTGGAATAATGTTGAATGTGATTGTCCATGTTGGATCTGAAATATTTCTTCTTACCACATTCATATTACATCTAAAGACAAAGAGTTCTGTGCCAAGAAAAAATTAAATTCTGCGGTTTTCTCTCCAGTTCTGTAATGAGGGCAACATATTATGCAGGGTTGTCAAAAAGCAAGGAGCCAATGTAGTGCAAAGCCTGAAGAAACCATCCACAATAGGTACCTTAACTGTACCTGAAAATTATATATTTTTTAAAACCAAAAATTTTTTTATGTGATTGATGCATTCATTTTCAAACCAAAGACCAAAAACGTCAGTCTTCAAAAGCCATCACCAAAAGGCCTAAATAAATGCTGATCAAGGCAGGCAAAAAATCACAGTAAAATTTGTTACAGTGGAAGTAAAAAATGTGTACCATTGTTATGGTTTCAGTTAATACAGTATTTTCTTCTCCCCTCAGGTATCTCCTATCTCCACCTGATGTTTCACACTGGCCCCTGGACCATTAAGCTAAGTCAGTACCGATGGTTTCTCCGGCAGGGCTTGATTGACACAAGCCTAACAGCCTCTGTCCTCAACCTTCTTGCTGTGGCGCTGGAGCGACACCAGACAATCTTCAACATGCAGCTGCACAGCAAGATGAGCACACGGCGGGTTTTCATCATCATATTGTCCATCTGGTTGGTGGCGATTATTATGGGCCTTTTTCCCACTATGGGATGGAACTGTGTTTGCGACGTGGACAGATGCTCCACTATGGCGCCGCTCTACAGCCGCAGCTTCCTGGTGTTCTGGGCCATTCTCAACTTGCTTTCCTTCTCCATAATGTTGGCCATCTACACCCGGATATTTTTCTATGTGAGGCGCAAGAGCAAGCAGATGTCGGAGCACACAACCCAGACCAGACACAAAGAGACCGTACTTGGCTTGATGAAGACCGTTTCAATGATCTTAGGTAAGAGTAAGGCATATTAAATGTCCTCATAACCTAAACTTCTACATTTTGTGAAATGATCACCATTTCAATTATTTGTTTTCCTTGAATACATTTTAAGCATAATCCTTACATTTTTAACAGGACTGAAGTCATGGCTCTTGGAGGCCTTTCCACAATCCAAATTTTGGTCTGCTTTATCCATTCCAAATCAAGTTTTGATGCGTGTATGGAGGAATATTGTCCTTTTTGAACACTCAATTGTATCAAAGTTGCAACATTTTTGCATCTGAGTTTAGGTTAATGGTTCCAAAGTGGGGGGTATGCTTCCTAGGAGGGGATATGAATGGATACAAATGAAATGCTAGTATAACGGACATGTTACTGACAAAGCTCCCACATAAATGCAAACCTGTGGATAAAACATTGACAAATAAGCTTCTAAACAAACTTCCTTCCAAGCCAAAGAGTGTAAAATAGGACAAAGCCTAACTCGTCATTGGCTGTCATACACAGAACACCTTTGAACGCTTCAAACTGAGCTCATTAAGTTTTGTTACAGTGGCACAGTGTGAAAAACCGCACCCAACTGCAGAGGATTTTGTACTTCCCTGCACTACGGACATATACGTTTGTGAAGCACATACAAAAACAAGGTGCATCTGTACCTTTTCTATTTAAGAGACCTCCTTGCTGCTTCTAAGAATTGGGGAAAAAATGTTCAACCGCTTTTTAATGCCTTTACATGTCTTTACTTGTCAGGGAAATCCTTGCCTCCCCTACATACTCAACTTCACTACTTTCTTCTAACACAGCTTTCTTTTTCTTTTTTTTCTGCCTGTCTCTTATTGTTTTCCTAATTCTCCTGCCTCTTTTTCTTCTCCTCAGGAACTCTGAAGTTTGTTAAATTCCTCACATTTTTAAAAAAAAGTGTTACACGCCTTTGTCCTGTCACTCAGCAGCCGGGCAGCCAAGATTCAGCCGTTGGATTTGTAAGGAGGTTGCGGGAAATACTCGAGCAAGCCCAGACAAGTAGTTGCATAATTCCGGTTCTGAAAAATGGATTTGACAAAGTTTGCATGACAATCCTGGGCAAGCAAGGAGTTGTAAACCACTCCTTTCATATTTATACTTTCTTTTTTTTTGATAACTTAGATTTAAAATATTTTTGAATGTTTGTCTTTTTCAAACCTGGAGTAAAAAAGGGAGGTTTTATGGTAAAATTAGAGGGTGACACCAGATGGCTGTGACTGTTGGGAGTTTGTTTAGGTTTGCATAAGGAATGCATGACATGTTTCAGATCCTAGTGTTTGCTTCCACATCGTTTTACCATTTCTGTCCAGTATGTTTGTGTGCATATATTACTGCTCAGCGTGCTGAATGTGTGTGCATTCCTGAAATGCCTAATCTGGTATTATGATAATAAAATCTGATCGTACAGACTAAACCCATTTCACAAGCCAGCGTGTTCTTGATCTGTTGGTCTCTTGGTCTTCTGTTTGTCCATCAGGAAATTTTACATAGCTCTCTGATCCACCCTCAGTTGGCAACTTCTTTGCATTCTTTCTATGAATTACTTGCTGTTTTTTATTTATTTTGTTATTATTTTTTTAATTGGAGATGCTCTAACATGTTTGATTTCTCCTAACAGGCCTCTTCGTGCTCTGCTGGACCCCCGGCCTTGTTCTGCTGATGCTCGACGGTTTCAACTGCGAGGATTGTAAAGTGCTGCGCTACGAGAAGTACTTCCTGGTTCTGGCCGAATGCAATTCCTTTGTCAATCCCATCATCTACTGCTTCAGAGACAAAGACATGAGGAGGACCTTCAAGGAGCTGCTGTGCTTTTTGTGCCACCGGAATAACAGGACGGCTGAGACTCATTTTACCACCCTCGAGGTACTGTCTGAAACCAGCGGACATGATGACATCAATCACAAACAGAACAACAATTCGCATTAAAGCTAACTTTTGATTAAATCCATACACCTTAGCTGAGCATAGCTCCTAATTTTTGGAAAATGTAATTGTTTTTTCGCCTTTACAGAATATGGAATATTTTCTGGGAAATGTAAACACTTAATGTAGTAAAAATGTCCAAGTACAGCTGGAGTTTTAACAAAAAATCTTGTCAGAATATTAGTCTATCAGATTCTAAAAACTACTTTAAAAAAAATAATATTTATCCAGTCCTATGTTGACTTTTAGGTTCAAGATCCTTACATTAAAAAAACATTAATCAGCTACAGTGGCACAGTTGGGAGTACTGTTGCCTTGCAGCTAGAAGGTCCTGGGTTTGAATCCCCACCAGGGCTCTTTCTCCGTGAAGTTTGCATGTTTTCCCTGTGCATGCACGAGTTCCCTTCGGTTTCCTTCCAAAGTCCAATAACCTGACTGTTAGGTTAACAAATCTTTCTACATTTCCCTTAGGTATGATTGTGTGTGTGAATGGTTGAGTGTCTCTCGCCTGATGATTCATGGAGATGGGCACCCCCCCATACCCCCTATATAGGATAGTGTGTATAGATAATGGATGGATTTTTCTACTCACCCTGGCCACTAAATTGCTTAATTTTATAGCCGCATTACCTTTCACTCACTAACACACACAGATTCCTACCAGTAAGAGATCAGTTGGCAACTCTGTGTTAAACATCGTGTTCAGGGGCACACTGACATGTTAAAGGAGGAATCTGAAAAAGAACCCACAACCTGCAGATTGCAAGATGAATACTCTACCGAAATGGGCCAAAGTCATCCCACTAAATAGTTAAAATGACCAACAAATTTACTTTACACCCGAACAGTCCTAGTGGGACATCTCCATCCACCTCCATATATCATGTAAATAATCAGACCCTCATTAACTTTCTCCAAGCATGTTGCCTAGTTCAGAACCTGGAATGCAGATCATCCCAGTAGCTTTAGCAGTGCTGCACTCAAGTGTCCAGAAGCATTTCGATTGCAAATAGACTGGTTAAAGGAAACTTTATATCTTCTAGGATGCAGCTGTCAAAGTGAGTAAGTAAAAAGGATGGGAAGTGTCAAGACCAAATATGCACTTTCTGCTTGTACTAAATTCCAGAGAAGATCCAGACAGATTCCATGGCTGTTTACAGTCTTAAATCCTTTAATATTCTTCCTCCTTGTTCCTCCTCCGCAGACTAAAGTGAGGCTATAAGCCCAAATTATGCTGTAGGATAACTTTTATTGTTGCTCACGAGAGACGTCCTTCTTTTGGCACTATTTTGGCCATAAATCAACTTTGTCAATACTTTTGCATTTGCAAGTAGATTGTAGATTAAGTTAGTTTTATTTTCTATCATTTAAGTTCATCTGTAGCCAGTATGCAATAACAAACTCTTATAAAGTTGGTTTTTAGTCATTGATTTAAGTTTGGTTTTCTTTTTTTTCCTCTATGAAGATTCAATGTCAGTGTCAAATTTTCTTTGTAAATACTAATTTTATGAACATGTATCTTGTTTCTATATAACAACATATCTTGTTCTTGTTTAGTGTAGCTGTTAACTTGATGGAAAAGTTAAGTTGTTGATGTTTAATCAATAGATGGCTGATGAGGTGTGCACTTCTTTAAAAGCTGTGGATATTAATCACTTTTTAACCTGGAAGTTGATTTAAGACTGTAAAAGTAGACAGTTATCTTACCCCTGTGAATCTGGATTGGTTCTGATGCAAGATATCAGTAGAGTTTTCTTCAGAAATAAAAGAACATACTTGTAGCTTTTACTAGGAAGGCACCAATACCATTTTTTAAAAACTAGTTTAAAGGATCCAGTGTACTTTCGAATATCGTACTTTGAAACAAACAGCCTTGCTATACCTCTGACTTACTATACATACAGTTCCTAAACTTAACTCACCATCCATGGTTTGACTTCTGTGCAAACTCTGAAACTGTTACATTGAGGATAACTCAGCACAGTAAATTATCCATTTATCTTTTGTGCAGTTAAATATTTGTTGTTATTCTTAACTTCCGCCTTCCTCCCATAGACTCCTGTGCAATTCAAACTGACTGCCAAATTTTTTTAGCCAATAGAATTTGAGTTTACGCCTTGTCAGGTGTCAAGTCAACGTACATACGCATAGCACAAACTGTGAAGACGGAACTGTGGACTAAGGCTGCTCTGTGTCTGTTTCCGGTTGCCATATCGGAAGAGAGCGTCAGTTGTGGAGAAATCGCTCACCTTTTTTGAAATGTCCTCAACGAAAAAACTATTGGGTGATGCTCGATAGCGCCTGTTGCTTTCCTGTTTTGGGCCTTGGTACTTTCGATTAACAGAATCTCTCTCTCCCTCAAATTATCCAGACAGAAGCTTTAGGTTTTCGGTTGTTGTTTTTTTCCCCCTGTAATGACTTATTCATGCTCATTTTCAGTAATCTAGAACTCAGAACTGTTTTTTTGAGCAAAACATTAAAACCCACTTTGTCAGCGGGATGTCCCCCGTCTGCAGCAGAATCACGACAACGCTCACGTTGCCGCAGATGTGTTTGCTGCATTGTGTCAGCAGATGCTACCATACAGGGTTTTCACTATCTCTGTGATCTTCTGCACATTCAGTGCATTCAACACTTTGTTAGATTACTATATAGATACCAACTGGCCTCAATAATTCAGGGATTAGTCAGCTCTACTTTTTTTTTATATTTCTGTACATATCATTAACCTTTTGTGCAGAAATATTCCTTGTATCTGAAGGCTGTAAAAAAACATGTTTTCTTGAAGCAGAAGCAGAGAGAGACGTTGACTACACCTTTTATAATGGCTTTCTAAAACACTTCTAGTGCTAAAACCAAGCCTCTTTTTAATTTGTTACCCAAATACCCGGAATTATTCTGCTGACTCATGCTAATGTTACTTAGTTGATCGTCAGCACAACATTTCTGCTTCATCATTGCAGTTTGTTTGTGTTTTTGTGTATTAGGCTGTTCTTTAGTTATACTGTCTTAACTGGATCCAGATGTTTGCATTGATTTTTCAATTGCCACATATCCTATGACATGTAACTCAGGCATTTGGTGTTTGTTGCAAATATGCAAGCACGCGAGCAGGAAATGTGGTCACACGTATCTCCTCTGTGTCCACACGAACGTGCTGATGCGAGCACAGGAGATTCACGAGAAGAATGTTTTCCATGTTTTTTATTATTCCACGTCCAGATCTAAAGGAAGGCTCGAGCAGGAAGCGGGACAAAGACGAGGGTGTCTTGTCCTAGCTGTGCTTTTGTCCTGCAAAATTTGCAATCCTACATGCAAGTTAACAATGGCTACAATCATTTTGTTACAGTTTATTACCCTAGAGCTTTGTATATTCACACAGAATTGTCTATATTTCGGTTAAATCATTAATACTCCAGATATAGTAGTAATGGTGTAGGTGTTTTTTTTTTTTTTTTTTTCATATTATTTTTGGGTTTATTCTTTGTGAAAACATTTCAACTGATGAAAATAAATGTATTACATGGCTACATGTCTTTTTATTTTATTTTCTGTCTGCCTGCTTTGTGTAATTATGGCTGCTTCTCTAAAATTATGGCTTGCAAAAGTTTTAACTACCACAGTCTAACATGTGGTCACAGCTTTACTATGCCAGGGCTGTCTGTGATAAACTAACACATAAGTATGCAACGCATAAAGACTGAAACATTGTGGGAAATTTTTTTGTTATTTAACCCTAAACACATGATGTCTGCTGTGAATCATGGTAGTGGCATCATGATGAGGTGGCCAAAAGACTAGCGACAGGGATGGAAGTCCAACCTACAACTGGACAGTGACCGAAAAAACACTGACCGAGCTACCATTGAACAAATCCTGTCCATGTGTTAAAATGGCCTAGTTCAAGTTTAAGGCTAATCCCATTGAGATCCTGTGGCTAGACCTAATTTGCCATCCATTCTAACTGAGTTTGAGATATTTTACAAAAAAGAACAAGTGTTTCAGTCTTGAGATGTTCAAAACCAGTAGAAGCCTACCCAAAACCACTTGTGGCTGTAACCATAGCCACAGGTTTTTCAGCAGGGTGGCTAAAATCCAAGGCATTCTTTTGAATTTTTGTTATCAGTAAAACAAAAAAGAATTCTGTATCACGTTTCATACCAGTTTTGCATCCCAAACAATGCCATCACTCAGGCCCTCCAAACCCTTCTAATGCAAACCCTTAAGTTGTATTTAGCAATCAGTGTTCATTATCTAAAGTAACTGCATGAGCTCAGTCTGTTCCTGGAGAGCTGTGTTCTCATTTATAAACCTTGCTTACGCACAACATGGGGTCTGAAAACTAGCCACTTGGTACACCAAGTTCGGGGTTTGTAGAAAAAATATGTGCAACTTAAAGCTAAGGACTTATGCAGTTTTTTGCACACAGAGGACACTGACAGCGCAGCCGGTGAGATTGTGCATTAATGCCACAATTTCCGTCTTTTAGAGCTTTGCAAACACACAACCAGTCTGCCGCCACCCTAATTTCTGAACTGAGAATTTAAAATGAGAATCTGGCTGAAAATAGGCACAGTAATGAATGAGTGACCCTCATTTAATATTTTGCTGGTTTGATACATTTTATAAGTAGACTTAAAACACATTTTCTGTCAGGCTTTAAATATGTAGGAGTGTTGAAAGTTACTACATTCTGTTGTAATTTAGTTTTATTTGTTTGAATTTACATTTATTCCAATCTTATTGTTGCTACAAAAAGAAATTATATAATTCAAACTTTATATTTGTTTTATCGCTTCTGGTGCTGTTTTTATTAGTTTATTTTTTGTATTTTCTAACTCTTGTCTTGTTAGATATTTCATTACTGCTAATTATATTTTAGTTTTTTAACGTACAGCTCTTTGGTTGCCATTTGGCTGCAAAGCTCTACATAGATAAACTATTGATTTAAATTAAATGGTTTTCTTGCCTCCACAGGCCTGTTTCAGTCTTTGTGGAATTGCTTTCTCCACCCTTTAGTTTCCATAGTTACTCTTTACATACCGTATATCAGATAGCGTAAATCTTTGCAGAATATTCACTAGACACTTTGAATTGATGTTTATGGCAGAATGTGGGTGTGTAGAAGGCGGGATATGATCCAAAAACACCTTAGCACATTTTAAGGGAGAGTCTGATTTATAAATCAGAAATTGTGTGAGGCTATGTGAACTCTAGTTTGATAGATCAGAAACGTACTAAGTGTAGGTACTTTTTTTGCATGTGAATATCTGACGTATTCACAGAAGTGAATATGTTTCTGAGGCTCTGTAGCAAAATGCATTTAAAGTTGGTTCTAGCATAGATGTCAACTTGTGTGAACCTCTCCCACTGCCACTCATAAACAAACCCTGAAACAAAGCCCATCTTAAACAAGTAACTTTAATATATAAAAAGATACAATAAGAATGTAAAAAAAAGCATCAAATTATTTAGTCCAGGTTCAACCAGTCTAAATGGTGTTTTTTTTGTGTTTTTTTCATTCCCACCTAAATGAAGTTTTTTCCTTTTTATCCAGCTGTGGTTGGACTATTTTTAATATTTTAAGCTTAAAATGATTAAAGCCCACACTTAAAACAAACAAAAGAAACAACCCTTTTTAATTTAGCACAGAATCCTAAACTGTGACTCAGATACCAACTTCATGGATAGAAGCCATCACGTATGTACAAAAACACCGGTTTTTAGTTAGGGTTTTTTGCTTTGTGGTGCCACCTTGTGATATGTCATTGCTCATTCACTATAAACACTGATACCTGCAATTATTTATCATTACTTGTTTCCATAATTTACTTGAATTTAATATAATCAGTTATGAAAAGTGAGTTCAATTTAGTAATTTGTATCAACTTATCAAATTGATTTTAAAATTGTAGCCGGATCTTTTTGAAAATAATTCCAGTTCGCTTTTTAGGACAGCAGTTGTACTTAAGTTTCTAAGTTGAACCTCACTGAATATTTTTACAGCATATATCCTCTCCACTCCCCCAAACTGTCAATTTCCTGTTTTTCGTTTAAGTTTTTGCATGATATCTTTCCTTGGCTTCTTTGGGTCTTTGTGCTCATTAAGACATGACTAACCCACTCTCCATTGTTTTTCTGTCGTTCTCACTTTCGTCTCCCATTCCCACCTCTGGTCCTTTATCTTAACTTTTAACTCTGTCTTTAATCTGCCTCTCCTATTACCTGCTTGTAGAATTCGAGGCTTCGTACCGTGCGGAAGACAGCGGAGAGCAATGGGTCAGCTCTCATGAATCACGCCTCAGAGGATGCCACTGCCGAAAGATATGATTGAGGCATACATCAGCTTTTTCTTAGCGTGATCTAAGCTTTCATGCACCCCTGACAAATGATACCTGCTGATGCCTGTATGCTTCAATGAAGATTGCTCCAGAGGTCTTCGTCTCTGACCAACAAAATAACATGCAGACAAAAAGTTTTATCCTAGACAAGAGCGTCTACTTTCTGTTATTGGCAGTTAAATACAACTTGACTTATGTTGGTAGGCAAATGCCTACAGAATTGTGTAGAGAGTCTACTTTGGATATTTGGACAAACAGATGAAGACGGACACAGAGGAGCATCAAGAGCAGCATGATGGATGGGAAGAAGTAAAGCTACACAGACCCTTACAAAGGTGGCCTTATTGTGAAGGATCAATGCAAAGTAAGCCCTGCCATGCTATGTATGCACTGGCTGCTACATCAACTCGTCAACCTCTTTTCCTGTCATTAAGAAACGTGTTCACTTTGATGTAAATAATTTGCTAATGCAAATGAGTATGCTATGAATATGTTTAGGACAATTAATGCTTAATTTCTGCACATTGATAAAAACATTTTTATGGAAAGTTGGAGATGGTGACAGGACATTTTTGTCACGATGCAAAGCCTCCTGGTATAATCGACCAATCTTTTATTCTTTTCCTCACTGTTTCCTCAGTGACTGGAAGTTTTGGTAGCAGGAGTGTTGCTGAAACAAAGAACGGCAGCTGAATGTTTGTAAAGTATTTCAGAACTGTCTGCATCTGAGATTCTGTTGTACAGCAAGTCATAACCTGTAAATGGTAAAAGATGTAAGTTATATTTTTTTAGTGCCTAAAACTGTCTTTAAACCGTCTCCTGTTGTGCTGATTATAGTTAATAATCTTAACATTTTGATCGTAAAATTCTGCAGCTTGCAGATTAAGGGCTTTTTCTTTTGGAGTTGCCTTTTGAGGAGCACCACCACGACAAAAGGAAATTATTTAGTTCCGCTGCTTTTTTAGTTTCTTCAGTGCTGCATATATTTGATATATGAATTATAATAGCTTATTATTTGGGAGGTTCTTTTTTTAAGAAATCCCTGCCAAGGTCTTATCACAACAGCACCTGCAAAGTGAGTGTCTGTCCAAAGTTGCCTTTCAGTTAGCAAAATGTTTTTCTAGGCATTCAGTGTCTGAATAAAGTTTTACATTCAATGATGGAATGAATTAGAATTGCGTATTCAGGTTTTTTATACCAAAAAATTAGTAAAATCAAAATATTTTACAGGCTGCTTTTTAGATTTTTTTCTTTCTTTTTATCCCCCCTCCTGCCTTGCAAAAGTATTCACACCCCTTGAGTTTACACAAATTGAATCACTTTACAACCACACGCTTCAATGTATTTTATTAGGATTTAATGTGATTGATCACATAGTAGTGCAAAATCAAAAGAACAACTTAAGTTGAGTTTTCTTTTAAAACGTAAGAAGTGTTGGATTCATCTGCATTCACCTCCCCTGAGTGAATACTTTGTAGAACCACCCTGCACAGTGTGATTACAGCTGCCGGTCTTTTGATAGTTTATCAACTTTGAAAAGTTCTACCCGTTATTTGCAGACTAACTGAAGCTCAGTTGGAATAATCCTCAAATCTTCCCACAGATTCATGAAGGCGAACCCTTGCCCCAACATCAGGTACCTCTTTTGCTGCCTTTGTCAGAGTTTCTTCCAGTATTTAATTCCTGCTGAGATCCAAAAAAAAATCCTCACCAAAGTTTGAGGTTTCCCCGTGGGAACTCATGTCATTCTGGTTGGAGGTCAACAAGTTGACCTTTGGTTTCATCTGACCAGAACACCTTTTTTTAAATGGTAGCCTACTTCAGGATAAAGATGCTTGCCACATATTTTATATTTTACTTGTAAAAATGTTGAAAACTGTGTATCTTTTTCCTTTGACTTCAGTTATATGTGACTTTATATATTTTCATCACAACATCCCAATAAAAGGTATCTAAGTTTGGGGGTTTCATGTGGAAAAGACAAGGGGTGCAAATACTTTTGCAGTGTACTATGTTTTTGAGTATCTTTTTAATGTAAAAACCGTTTTTAGCGTGAACACAGTGGACTTTATGATCATTCTTTGTGCTTTTCTTTTTTAATAAATACAGCCCACTGCCAGTTATTTGTTGCAGGGCTGAGGCACAATATGTACATTGTAAATATTTACATTTAAAACTTTTAAAGGGACAATTTATGATGATCTGTGTTTTGTGCTATAAAGCAGACTTGTCAGAGGAGGCTCTGCTTCATGCAAAATCAAACAAAGTTACCTTTTTATTTATTTTTAAATGCTGTGCATTAGCCAGGATTATTAATAAAATAAATCAAGGTTATTTGATTTTAATATCAAGTGAAACTGACATTTACATGATAATCACGATTGTTTGCTGAATCCATTTCAGTAGTGACAATGTAAATCAGTCATTAAAAACTTGAAATACACGTTATTTGACTCTTTTCTTCTGTCCTTCTGTCATTCAAGTGTTTTCAGTTTGCTTTGGTTTCTGATGGACGTCTGGGTTTCATGATGTCTTTCAGCTTCTGTAAAGAGGTTTTACCTTCATTATTCTCTTTCAGTGGAGCAACCTCTGGTTCTGTGCTGAGCTCCTTTTTGTTTTCTGGAGAAAATTTCTTTTTTATCTTTTCTCCCACTCGGCCCAGTCCCTCTGTCTCCTTTTCCTTCCTTCCCTCTGGAGTGTTTGGATCAGAACCCTTCCTGTCTTTGCCAACTGAGACGGTCTTCAGTGATTTGGACGCCTTTTTATTTGGTGTCAGGAATAACTTTTTCTGGGATTTCTTGTCCTTCTTCAAGTTGTCCAGGTTCAGTTTTTTCAGGATGCTTTTCTTTTTGCTTTTCCTCTTCTTTGGCAGCGACTTCTTCATTTGGTTGAAGGCGTTGCTCAGAGGCGACTTCTTTTTCTTTTTCCAGAAGAAGACTCTTTCCAGGGAGGAGCCGCCCATATCTATTGAACCTGTAACCTGTGTAAAAATCAAAATGTTACATAAGACGGGACTAGGATGTGTGTTTTAAACTGCCACAGCATTGAAATAGGAGGAAACATTTTATTGATATGTAATGTAGCTTTTTTTCACATGGGTACAAAAGGAAAATCTCAATTTGTAATTAGATTTTCCATACACATATAAATAAACATTTAAAACTTGCCACAGATGTTTAAAGGTAGACTGTTATTGATTACCTAAAGTTTCATTTGATGAACCACATACATAACCAAAAGTTTTTTTGTTTTTTTTCTACATAAGCTTGAAGCAGATATTGACTCACCTGCTGTTTTTGTTAATGTCCAGTCAGCTGTTTTTCCTCCTCGGTTCTGTCCAAAGTGCGCTTTAACCCCAGTCTGAGTCTATTGTACCATCATGAAGAAGTATTTCAAGAACCACCTTCTCTGTATCTGGTAGAAAGATCAACCACGAGACACTGACTTTGTTTCCTTGGCATTTCCCAGCACACAGCGCACTGAAAGGAATTGATTGGTAGAACAAACAAGTTCTGCTGCATTCTCCAGGCCTGATGCTGCTTTCTTTCTTCACTGTTTTAGAGAGACAGAAACAAGTTTGGCTTCTTAATGGATGTGGACTTAGAGTACTGTACAGTGCCAAAGTGAAAATGAGTTTTTTGGGGATTTTATGGGACAGTGGAATGAAAATGATACAAGTTTTACTAAATTTCTTACAAAGAATGGCAAGTTTTTGAATTTAGGTCCCTTTTACTCTATTAAATAAATCACGTTAAATCAGCTGCTTACGATGTGCCTGATTAGTGAATAGAGTCCAAATGCTTCTAGTTTATTCTTACAAATCCATCTTTTCCTTTAAATGTCTTAGATAGTGATGGTGAGATGAAGCCCCATGAGGCATGGAACCACTTGAGCCAATTGGTTCAAGAAAAGGTTCTGCTCATGGGGCTTCATGTGGACACAAACCCCCCTACTGGCCAGATACATTATCACAGGCAGCTGTAGCTCTTAGTCACTTAATGTGTGATTTATTAAAGTTGTAAGTCTGCTATGGCTCTTGGGAATGACTGAGTTCCAAAAAAATCATTTCTGCACATACAATTCTACAAATGTCAATAATTACAATATTTGTTAATATATTCTGTGTGTAAATTATCCCAAAATTGGTCATATCAAATGTGTATGGCAGGTTGTGTTGTAATGTTTTTTCTGTCACTTGAGGCAAAAGGCATGGAGGAAAGTGAAAATGCTTGAGGAACTAGGAGGAGTGGACTGAAAATGTTTGTGTAACTTGGACAATGATGTACAGAACAGGGGAAACTTTATTATTTTTTTATTCAAAAATAGCACGTTCTCAACTGTTTTTGGTTTAAGCAATTCCTTTTTTTTTGACACCACCTCTTCAGCCTTTGAAAAAACACCATTTCACAAGGCACAGAAGATGCCAGTGTTAACACCTGTTTAACCATCGTTTGTGCTGTTTTGGTTCCTGAGATATTAGACGTTTTATTTCTGCGTGATGACGTCACCGTCCCCCCAGACATCACCAAAACGGACAAAAGTGGTCTACTTTTTTAGTGCTTTGTTTGTGCTGGTTTGTGCTGGTAAAATTATCGTTTGTGCTGATTTGGTTTCTGAGATATTAAAAGTTGACTGAGTTTGAATAGCAAATATGATTTAGACTGAAAAATAAAAGACCACAAAAGTGACTTGATTTATAAAAATGACTTTATATGAAAGACTGAACATACCCAAGTTAGCAACATTAAACATATTTAACCCAAGTTAGCAACATTAAACACATGTAACCGAAGTTAGCAACATTAAACACATATAACAGTTATAAAACAAAAGACAGAAAAGCAATACAAGCAATGCTCATACTGTGTATAACACAGCGTGGGGTTGTACCTTTTTGTTTTCAGATGCCGTGTTAACTACTTTTGCCAGGTCATCATAGAACTCCCACACACACGGAGCTCTCCTGCAGTAGGCAGTGTAGTGCCCCAAACCACCACTGGACAAGCTTCCTTGGAAAGAAACCAGTGCCCTCAAAGTGAAGGTCTTTCCTTGGAGAATTCAGATTGACAGGACATTCACTCAAGGAAACCTCTTCTTTGTTTGGAAGGTCAGTGTCAATCCATACTATATCTCCAAGCTTGTAGCCATGAGTAACTGTCCCTGCACAGAGTTCCTTTCCTGAGGTGCTGTCTTCTCTTTTGAAATCTGATGGACACAGAGAGGGATTGGAGATTGGCCTGAGGCATTTAGACTCAGGTAGGCTGAGTCCTGCTTCCACAGCAGTGCCAAGATGAGCCATACCAGAATTTGTGAGGACAGAAATGGCAGGAGAAACAAGTGGCACTTCCCTCGTCATCCCTTTACTGAGGTAGCAGGATTGTGAGGAGCATTGTTTGGTGAAATAAACACTTGATATGTTTCTCATTGACAGTGGAGATGTTGCACTGAGCATCAATTTGGAGGGCACCTGACCTCAACTGGACTGCTTCAAAAATTGCACTAAGCAGCTCTGCCCTCCTCTTGTAGGTTTGCTGACTCACTCCATCAGTGGCAATGGCCTACACCAACTGCAAAACTGGGTTCTCGCTGTCTTTCGAAACAGTATTTTGAAATGCAGAGCTGTCACAGAAGGCACAACATAAGCTCTGAACAAATGCATCAAATGCACAGGTATTGAGTATGGAGATGGGTGATTCCCCAAATCTAATAGGCTGATGAAGGTTTCCATTTTTTAATAAACCTAACTTCACTCTTTTGGCCCCCAAATTTTCATATGCATTGAGCCACTCAGTACAAGGAGAGAGGTAGGAAGTCCTCTTCCTTTTTTTGGGTGGAACAGCTTGGCCCCTCCAGTTCTCAATGGCATCTTCATCAGACGGAGCAACATTTACATCAGAACCCACAAATGGATGAGCCTCCATTTTTTGTTTGTCGTCTGCACTGTAAGTAATGGATCCTGGCTTAGTATCTGTGGCTGTCAGTGAGCCCACTGTTGCCTCATCTTTTTTTCTTTCCTGTGCTGAACAAATCCGCATGTTTCCTTCAAGGAAGGAAAGATGACGAGCAATGAAGCGATCAGCTCGGATAGGCAAGTTTTCATTTTTGAAAAGGCCGTTTTTATGTTTTTGAACTCCGCTTCTACAGTGGCTGAGCTTGCTGTGATGCTGGTGCTCTGGAATGCAGGGACCATTATTCCTGTCCAGCATGGCAAGTAACTTGCAAGTCTCATTATATGTGGAATAATCTCAGGAAGGAAGTGAATATTATCTCTGTCCCCGTCAGCTGAAGCAAGTGACCTGCTCTTCTCGCATATTTCTGTTACCCACTGTCGTATGTCAGTCTGGATCTCATCAAGAGATTCCTTTTTGTCACTTTCCTCTGTCTTCTCATCAGGAACGATGGAGTCATCAGCAATTTGGGCTTTCAGATATTTTTTGCTCGTTTCTGATGCAAGAGGGGCTCCAGAACTGTCATTGCCTTCTGCTTCACTGAGGCCCACAACCATTATAGCACGTAAGAGCTCTTTTGCATGGTCCAAGCACTGTGACTGCAGAAGTTTTGCTATTGACCTGACAAAGAAATCTTTAACACGGTGTGTTTTCTTCTTCAGGCAGTCCCACTGGCATATCATCCTAATGCAGTGTGCAACATCCACCCTGATGAAGCATGGGGGAAGTTTAGCAGCCCGGGTTCCAAGAAGGACATGAAAGCATTCGTTTATGTTGGACTTCAGATCAGGGTGAGGAGTAAAAGCCTTGACCAGATTGCCAAGAATAGCTAGAGAAAAGTCACTCACAGCTTCCTTTGGCACAGGTGCACCCGAACGAATCCATTCTGTCAACCAGTTTGTGATGGCATTAATGTCATGCTTCTCTGACAGCATTTGTACTACTGGAACACTGGGGCAATTTTTTGCTGTCAGAACACCTTGGTAAAGAAAGACATGACCAGATTTTCCATTTGGTGTTAGCAGTTTTTTCACAACTGAGCCCGTTGCGTCGAAGCACACAGTTGAGGGAGATTTTTTGGACAATGTTTTGTAAACATGCAACTGAGTTTGACTCCAATAGTGACAGAAAAACCTGTCCAGTCCAATATCTCGGATGCTACCACAGGTTTGTGCACTATATTTAAATAAATGTAAAGATGCAATGTGATCTTTGTGCCCTGATTCCAAATCTTTCCTCTCTTGTTTGGCCTTTTGCAGGGTGGCCACATTTGGAAGGTGGCTTGGCTCAGGATCCCCAACATCCATCAGATCTGCTGCCTTCGCTGACCTCCATACAGCTGGTTCCATCCTGCCTTCACAAAGCTCTTTGGAAATGTCGTCACGCAAGTTTCCAGACATGAACCGCTTGGAACGGCCAGTGTGCAGGGAGACGTCTAAATGTGTAATAGAACACTGCAGCAACATTGGACCATTAAGTGCTGGCTCTGTGTCACATGACATTTCCAACTGAGCTTGGCACTCCTTACAGTGGCCTCTAATGTCCAAATAATTATTGTTGGTGGTCGGATGGATCTTTGCTCTTCGGAAAGCAAGTGTGCAGGTGTTTTTGACTTTCTTCCAGATAAGATCGTTCAGGACATGAGTCCAAGTACCAGGCTTCAAAATTGTGTATTCTCTTTTTTGAGAAGGAGACAACTTGTCCTTATATTCAACCTTTTCTGGCATGAACTTGACCCAGTCATCAAAAGGTACCTCAAGCTTAAAGGCCAGACAGTTTTCTTGTCCAGAATGAATGTCACCGGAATCTACCTCTGTTTCACCCTCCCTTTCCTGATCAGTAATTTCCAAAACTGACCAGATGTTATGTCTGTTCAGCTGTACAAAGGTGTACAGGGCTCTAATGCTTTTTACAATCAAATGTAAAAAAAAGTAGAGGTTTACCTGATGATATCTCTTGCACTCACAAAAACTGTGACTGAGTGTGTAAGACAATAGTTAAACAGGTTGGTTTTCAAAAGTTTTTGACGGGTTCGATTCCTGGTGGTGTACTTGTCATTTTTTTAACTGGTATCTTGATTTTGTAAAAGAAAAATATTTGTTAAAGTAACATTGATGACTACTGTACATGTTCAACAAATATAGATTATTTAAAAACATAAAGGAGACAGGTTTTCTTGCAGAACTTTATTGAACACATTTACAAATAAAAGGCACACATGGTATTTGAAAAAATATTGTGAAGCACATATCTCAGAAACCAAAGCAGCACAAACGATAATTTTACCAGCACAAACCAGCACAAACGAAGCACTAAAAAAGTAGACCACTTTTGTACGTTTTGGTGATGTCTGGGGGGACGGTGACGTCATCACGCAGAAATAAAACATTTAATATCCCAGAAACCAAAGCAGCACAAACGATAATTTTACCAGCACAAACCAGCACAAACGAAGCACTAAAAAAGTAGACCACTTTTGTACGTTTTGGTGATGTCTGGGGGGACGGTGACGTCATCACGCAGAAATAAAACATCTAATATCTCAGAAACCAAAGCAGCACAAACGATAATTTTACCAGCAGAAACGAAGCACTAAAAAAGTAGACCACTTTTGTACGTTTTGGTGATGTCTGGGGGGATGGTGACGTCATCACGCAGAAATAAAACGTCTAATATCTCAGGAACCAAAACAGCACAAACGATGGTTTTACCGGCACAAACCAGCACAAACGAAGCACTAAAAAAGTAGACCACTTTGGCCCGTTTTGGTGATGTCTGGGGGGACGGTGACCTTTGAATGACCTATAAAATAAAGTTGAATATCTCAGAAACCAAAACAGCACAAACGATAATTTTACCAGCACAAATCAGCACAAACGGAGCACTAACCGCTCCGCCTATTTGCCTTTACTTTTAAAGTGGGTGGGGGGACAGCTTCACTGAGGTGTGCGACGACGCAGGGGAAACCGTATCTGACGGGGAAACGCGGCTCGACGTAACACCTGTTTACACAAAACACAAGATCGATCCTATCTTTTGACGTGCGCGCCGAGCGTAGGTCTTGTCTCCTAGAAGAAATACATTTAACTTCTCCTATGCAGCGCGCAAAAACGCAGCATGTGTGGCAGCCTGCCACCGACAGGTCTTGCGTTGCGCAGCACCGTGGTTACGAAGGGGCTCGCGCGTGTCCACGCATCCGCGACCCACACTCCTAAACCTTCAAACTCTCTGTTTCTATACTCACAAAACTATCTCTAAACTATATAAACACGAACCAAACTCTCCTGTCAAAAATATCAACACTTTGTCCAAACTCCTGCAAACTGACTGAAACTCTCCAACACAAACCCACATTTTGAATGGAGCCTGAGTGATTTATATTGCTGTCAAACCACTCAGTGAACGCCGGACCACTTCCCAAAGCAGTCACGTGGTACAGGCGGGCAGCGGGGTTTAAGACGTAATCATTTTCAGCTCCTCAGTGAAGAAGGCTTCGATATGCGCTTTGTGGAAAAACGGCCACTCTTGACACACGCTTCGTAGCTTCGGCTCACATCATAACATCACTTAGAGGTTTGTTAGAGCAGTGGTCCCCAACCTTTCTTCCTTGAAGCCCTTCTTGCCTGTGTCCAAGACAAGTCAGGTCTACCCAACATTTAAAAAAGATTGATTAGAAACATTTATTTGTAAAAAAAAAAAATTATTTATAGGTTTTGGTTGTTATTCGTCTTTATTTTTCACTGCATGTTACAAACACAATGTTTCATTAAGTCATCAGGTGTATATTCTACACCATGTACTTTTTTGACATTTATTTGTAATAAATTTACCTCATTAAAGCAAAAGGATAATATCTCACTAAAACAGTAAAATGTGTTTGTATCTAATTCGTAATTGATTGTGATTGTGTGAACTCAACTTTAACACACCCCACTGAGAACAAGACACATTTGATCGTTTTGTACATTTTAACACACGCACACAACAGGAGATATAGTGTCAATGGGCATCCAGTCACTTAGTCAGTAACACCTTGGCTTTTATATCAGCACATGCATCTAACATAAGACTTAAAAAGTCACTGCTCATGAAAATATCACAAAGTGACTGAATAAGTCAGAAATTATCTTAAAATAACTAGAAAAGCAGAATTTGGAGAGATTAGCCCTCTGCCAAGCACCTCAGTACAGCTCAGATTCCTCCATAAACATTCCCAAAATGTAATCAATAAATCGTTCCTTGGCCCATTTATGACATTTCATGAATACTGCATCCAACTCCATCGAAAACTTTGAATTATTTTGTTAAGTGTTTTTTTTAAATTCATTTTTCAATATGTTACGCCATAGCTTACTGTCAGTTTTTACTGGCTTTATATCCTTATTCATCTTATGTGTGTGTTGCCTTAACATGTACATTTCCACACTGTGGGATCAATAGTCTGTCCATTCATTCATTCACTCATTTATTCATTCAGACAGACACAAAAAGACAAACGTCTGCAAAATAATAACCCCTTTGGCAGATTGATTTTAGTGATAAGAAATATCTGAAAAAATAACATAACATATGAAAACATTAGAAAACTTTGAAATATTAAGAAATTAGTTAATCTCATCTTCTACTGCAGTTTGGTGGAATTCTGATGCCTAAACCAAAGAAAATGTTTAAAAGAATGCAAAAACTTGTTTTTTCTGAATTAACAAAACAAAAATACGAACATAAAGCTGTGTTCTATAACACAGATATAATTTTTATAAAAAGTATTTCATAACAAGATGTGTTTTTTATTTGTGATTTACTAATATAAAATCAATTTGCAAATATCAATACAGTGTTTTATGATCTGTAGGTAAAGATAAAACAACCAAAAGTTCCCACCTGCAGTCCAAGACGACATTCCTCAACTCAAAGAAACAGGAAATAAAACATGATCTGTTTGTTTAGTTAAATTCACATTTACTTTGTTTATAATTTAGATGTTGAGAAATACTCATCCCTAACGTATGTTTATAGGTTTCTCTTATGTCAAATTTATTTTGTTGATGTTTTGTTAATACAGAAAAACTGAGCTTTTCTTTTTTTTTTACATTTTGCAGTACACTTCAGGACAACTGGTAACAACAACTAGGTTAATACAATATATTGGCATGTATTAACTAATCATTCAGCAAAGATTATGTGCATGCAAAAACACAGCTCAATGTAAAGTTTGTTTAGTAAAAACGGAAAATCCTCTTCATTTCAACATTCAGTTCTCTGCAACAGACTCCTGCTGGAGATTCACCAGATGCACATATGATGCGTTTAAAGATGGCTTCTAAAAAATATTGTTGCATAAAAACAGAATAAAAGAATGTATTTTGTTGTCATTTAAAAATATTACATTTTCAACCAAATAATACATGTCTTTTTAAAAAAAAAAAAAGAAAAGGACATAGCAAAAAATGTAAAAATTCTCCAACTCTAGGGGGGTGCTTTGACTCAGTTAGGGGTTGCTGTAGCACCCCCAAAAATCCCCTAAAATTGCCGTTGGCTTTAAATAGTACGCTTCATTTAATAGGAAAGCATCCTACAGGATTATGCTATTGTGGGAAGGATAGGGAAACAGTAGAACATGTATTACGTTATTGTAGAACGTATCTTATAAACAGGAAAATATTAGAAGAAAAAACAAAAGTTAAGGGATATGGGAATTGAATTTAAAGAATATACTAAATGGAGAAAAGGTTAATAAAGGTTCGTATTAGAATTTTTAAGATATAGTGGAATAATAATTAGAATATACTGAATATTATAAATAGGGTAGTCCCCACTTTAACTCACACTGGTACACAGTCGGTGGTGGAAATTCACCTGAAGTTGGATGCCACCCGCCAATAAAACAAAGGAAGAGAAGCCTTGAGGAACAGAGTGGGGAAAAAGTGATCTAGATGTTTAAAACCTGGCCAAAACAGGAGGGTTTTTTTTAATGTACGGATAGGCTACCACAGGTTTCAAAGTTTTATTCGATTTAGGAACAAACAGGGTAAACCTTCTTTTAAGTTCACAACACATAAAAGGGAAATTGCATACAACATTTTGTGGATACATGGCCGGAACATGTAAGAAACTGTGAATATTTTACATTGTTCAAAACAGTTTGTGGTTGAAAACAAACCAGTCATATAGCCTAGTGCTCCAGCTGCATTCAGTTTTGTTTTTCATTTGTCATAGGGAAACCAGGGCTAGATTAACACTTAGTTGTACCCTGGGCAACAATATTCAAGAGCCCCATCATCATGACCCCAGGATCACCATAATATGATACATAATATATCACTGTAATATACAGTAAATATACTCAATACTTTAAATTCTAACCGTCATCAGGTGTATTTTGATTTACAAATATGCTCATTGAACTACAAATGTTGAACAGACTAGAACTATTTTTAGAGTTGAATCAGAAAGATGTCCGGTTTTGCTTGACAGAGGCTGCCCCCTTGTGGTGAGTTCTTGTTACTGCTACGGTAATCTCCCCGAGCCCAAATCTTCAAACTCGTCACCGAGGGCGTTTATTTTTCGTATTTCTTTTCGATTAAATATTTTCGTTTTGATTTTTTTGAAGTAATAGAGAGAAAAAAAAAAAAGATCGGGTGAAGATCATATCTGCAGCGTGTTTTTCTGACAGATGTGACGTTTGGGGGGCGTAGAGCCTCATTGATAGCTATGATGTCTTTGCCGTATAGGCTCAGTGATTATTAATGAATCTCAACAATAGCAGGCATCTCAGAAAATTTCTCAAAAAACGTTTTATTTCCTCAGCTTCATCTGTGAGCCCGTGTTTGCATCACAGGGTCCTCCTCCATCCCTCCTCCTCACATTCCACGCTGCGGTCCTCCTCCTCCTCCTCCTCCTCATTATCATCATCATCCTGCTGCTGCTCCTTTTTTGCACATCGCAGCCATGGTGGATTCTCTCAGCCCCATGAAGAAAACCTTCACGGTGCCGGAGATCCAGCCGCTGGACAAGTACGACTTTAACCGGGCAAGGATCTGCGCCAGCGTCCGGTGGCTGCTGTCGAAATCGTACGGCTCTGCAGGTAGAGGCTCCACATCACCGAGGCGCCCCTTGGGTGGGGCCCTTAATAATTGATCCCGCTATATATGGTGCTCTGAGTTATACTGTTTTTCTTCGGAGGGGAACCTTCCTTCTGCTTAGTGAAAACCTGATTGAAGCTCCCACGGCCTACCGGCGTCTCTCTTGCTGAACCGATGCAGTGCTTTCTGCCAACTATTTGACATGAAAATGAGGCTTGTCATGAGGAATTTTCCTCTATAGACTTTGATGCATGAAGGACCTAAAGGAGACTGCCGTAGCTCCGATGCAACAAAGCCTATTGTCAGAGTAGGACATCATCATAATCATCATCATAGGCCTGTAGAGAAGTCAGCCTGGACAGAAGATGCTTCCTGTCTTTGTATATCTGTTAGGAAAGCCGAGCTATAGGCTGCACATTCGTATGGATGGCTGTAAATGGGTCAGAGCTTCAAAATATTGGTATCAGTGTTACGCACGCACGCGGGGTTACAGCAGCGCGTGCTGGTGTATGGTGAAGGTGACACTGTGGCAATGGAGTATTTTTCTTTTTCTAGAAATGCTTCATTTTTGGGACTTAAAGGTGCAGAATCAGCGTAGGCCACTGCATTAATTTCGTCTGCAAAAATGTATGTGCACAAATGAAACCGCAGCCTGCTGTATGGCCGTTTCCTTCTACCAGAGAATGGGAACAATATGCTTTTGAGGCCTTTTTGATGCCTGGATGACGTTGTTTTTCCAATCGATTAGTAGTCTGGGGACAAATCAGTTTCTGTTTTTATTTGGGCAAATTTAAGATGTTTCCATCCTCTCATCTCACCAGGAATATCATGTAAACTCTGGTTTGGTCAATGCAGACACAAAACGAATTGTGCTGATGGCAAATTTACAGCATCTCTTTATGAATCTCATATTAAGTATGACATTTTTTGATTCACTCAAGCTGCTCTTACCATGGTTGAAGGATGGTTTCGTTAAATTCAAATAAATTTCAAAAGGCACATGCTTGGATGTATTTTTGGTTCTCTCCACTCAACCATACACCACTAAATTACATATCCAGGCTAATACATACATATATATATATATATATATATATATATATATATATATATATATATATATATATATATGGCATAAAACAAGCATTTTGTGCCATCAAAAAATCTGTTATCGTAGGTGTGAATTTTAATAAAAATACTTGCTTTCAAACTCAGATACAGCTTTCAGGCATTGTTCACATGTTTTTAATAGATTTGGGGTCAGAGCCCCTTTAGCTTGTTTGATGTGTATTTGGGATCATGGTGCTGTTGGTTCCGTTAAGTGAAAGTGAAGGTTAAGTAGGAATTCTGCAGAAAGTCATCCTTTATGATTTTTTCAAAGATGTGTAATGCACCAGTACCACTGGCAGAAACACAGATCCTCAGCATGATGCTACCGCTCCCATGCTTGACAGTAAGGCCGGTAAGTTCATCCTTGATTGATTCAAAGACTCTTCATAATGATCAAATACATTTCCCTTTGTCTTCTCTGCAAATGAGAACTTTCTTCAAACGGTTTTTGAATTCTCAAAAAAGTTTGTTCCAAATGTGTCAAATTTAAGGATGCTTTTGTTTAGCCAGCACCTTCTCCATCTGATGACTGTACTATGGAAATTGACGCTGGTGTTCCAGAAGCTTCCCTTTTGTTACAGGATTCGTCTGAAATTGGACTTAATTACTGAATATCTCTTTAATCTGAGGTTGACAGATTAACTCATCTTGTTTAAACCTGGGTTCAGTTTTGGATGAATAAACTAGGAAAATACACAGTAGAAAAGCCTGAATCTGAAGAGTTACATGCTGATCTTTATCTGGTCTTGTATATTTTTGATTTAAGGATGTGGTTCATTCATCATCAGCGGTTTCTGTCATGGTTCAGGTTCTGCTGACTAACATGGTGATGTCACACTGTATTTTACCCTTGAGTTAGGAAGAAATGGCCCAGCTGCTTTTCGTGCAGTAAACAATATATTTCAGTTGCAAAAGCTTTGATAGAAATTTCTTATTTAAGCTGCTTAATGGGACAATTGGGTGCCTCATAGAATTTTAATTAATTAGTCCGTAGTCAAATTTCAGCAAAAGTTAAAATAGACATTTAACACAACAGTCAATAAGTTCTTATTCGAGTTAAATTACAGTTCTGGTCAGAAGTTGACAGCAATGTTGTATTTTCAGGTTTAGATTCAAGTGAAAGATATACACACCCTTACAGAGAAAGCACATATATTTCACATGGGCAAAATCACATGTGATCACATGTGTAAAGTATTTGACCGATGTGAAATTCACATGTAAAAACATGTAAACAAAAAACAACATGTAACCACCTGTGTTTGTGCACACATTTTCTGTGTGAATTTGGAGCAATTTCATTGTAATAAATTGTGAAAGCCATAGACATTCACATGTGAAGCCCATTAAATAACACAAATGATTTTTTTCAGGGATAGGGCTTAAATATACTAATATTTAGAATGCACCTTCACAAGTTGAATTTTGCAGCAATCATCCAGCCTCTGGTATTCTTCTGAATAAATATCAGGCAGGGCTGGCAGTGAATGTTAACTGGTTGTTTTCCTATCATGGACCTGGCTTTTAAACATGCATAATTTGCAAATACAGACGTGGACAAAATTGTTGGTACCCTTCATTAAATCAAAGTAAAACTCAAAATGGTCACAGAAATAACTTTAATCTGACAAAAGTAATAATAAATAAAAATTATATAAATGTTGACCAATGAAAGTCAGACATTGCTTTTCATCCATGCTTCAACGGAATTATTTAAAAAATAAATGCATGAAACAGGCCTGGACAAAAATGATGGTACACACAACTTAATATTTGGTTGCACAACCTTTTGAGGCAATCACTGCAATCAAATGATTCCTGTAACTGTCAATGAGACTTCTGCACCTCTCAGCAGGTATTTTGGCCCACTCCTCATGAGCAAACTGTTCTAGTTGTTTCCAGTTTGAAGGGCGCCTTTTCCAGACAGCATGTTTCAGCTCCTTCCAAAGATGCTCAATAGGATTGAGATCAGGGCTCATAGAAGGCCAGTGTTTTCCTCTTAGCCCTTCTTGGGTGTTTTTAGCTGTGTGTTTTGGGTCATTTTCCTGTTGTAAGACCCGTGACCTGCGACTGAGACCATGCTTTCTGACACTGGCCAGCACATTTCTCTCTAGAATCCCCTGATAGTCTTGAGATTTCATTGTACCCTGCACAGATTCAAGACACCCTGTGTCAGATGCAGCAAATCAGCCCCAGAACATAACCGAGCCTCCCCCATGTTTCACAGTAGGGACCGTGTTCTTTTCTAGATATGCTTCATTTTTCCGTCTGTGAACATAGAGCTGATGTGCCTTGGCAAAAAGTTAAATTTTTGTCTCATCTGTCCACAGGACATTCTCCCAGAAGCTTTGTGGCTCGTCAGCATGTAGTTTGGCATACTCCAGTCTGTTTTTTTTAAATGATTTGTCCTCTGGCTCAAACAGCGAAGGATGTTCCGATCTGACACTGATGTTCCTTGAGCATAAAGTTCAGCTTGGATCTATTTTGAAGTCTTTCTAGGCTCTTTTGTTACCATTTGGATTATCCGTCTCTTTGATCTGTCATCAATTTTCCTCCTGCAGCCACGTCCAGGGAGGTTGGCTACAGTCCCATGGATCGTACATTACTGAATGACATGTGCAGCTGTAGTCACAGAAACATCTAGCTGCTTGGAGATGGTCTTATAGCCTTTACAGTTAACATGCTTGTCTATGATTTTCTTTCTCATCTCCTGAGACAACTCTTTCCTTTGCTTCCTCTGGTTTATATTGAGTGTGGTACACACCACGTCACCAAACAACACAGTAACTACCTGGAGTCCTATATATAGGCCCACTTAGTGATTACAGGATTGTAGACACCTAGGATGCTGATTGGTGGACATACCTTGGATGAACATGTCCCTTTGATCACATTATTTTCATTCTTTTCTAGGGGTACCATCATTTTTGTCCAGGCCTGTTTCATGCATTTATTTTTAAAATAATTCTGTTGAAGCATGGATGAAAAGCAATGTCTGACTTTCATTGGTCAACATTTATATAATTTTTATTCATTATTACTTTTTAGATTAAAGTTATTTCTGTGACCATTATGAGTTTTTCTTTGATTTAATGAAGGGTACCAACAATTTTGTCCACGTCTGTATTTAGTTCGGAGGTTTAGGTTATAGGCAGGCCAGCTTGACAGTAACTTCATTTGTCCATGTATGAACCAACCGAGTCAAACAGGGCCCTCTTAGATTAAAATATATTAGCAGAAGAACTCTGCTGATAAGAATAAGGCAGGTTTACACCTGGAAACTGCAGTGAAACACTGACACTGAAACAAACTTTAAATCATCCTTGGACTAAGATGGTGCCAACCAACACAGAAGCTCCTGTTTTAAGAAACAAAGATTGAGCTGTTCTTATTACAAGAAGTCTGTAATTCTGTGCCATCTATCAAGCAAGAGTCTTTCTTTGCCTGTGGCGTGTTTCTGTAAGGGAATTGGAGTTATAACATCAGGAAGACAAAATCACAATTCTTCAGCTGTAACTCCTATCAACCGCTAGATGTTTGACCCTCTGATGACATCCTTGCTGATATTGAGTGCAGGTAAACTTCTGACCAGAATGATATAAAAAGATCTACAGATGATCAAAAATACATTTGTTGCGGCATTTACAGAAGTAGCCTGAGCTTCTGTGGTTTTTAATATGTTCTCAGCAGATGTTCACCAAAATGTCCAGGACACTGTTTAATTTAGGGTGTAAGTTACCATCATCATTATCATCATCATTTCCAGAATCTTTTAAACGTGCACTGATGGTGACAAGAAAATACAGCATCAGAAGTTTTCAACCTGTGCCTCTGAAAATCAGAAGCCTCACTTTTCCACAACATCAAAATCTACAAACAAAACCGCCGATAATGAAGCAGGTTGGTTTTACATGTGTGTTTGTGTCATGTTATGCAATGCGAATGTTTGTTTTTCTCTGATGCAGTTAGTGTTGCCTACATGGCTCCTGCTCTGCAGTCCTGTCTCATTGCCTCAGCTCTGATTGGGACAAATAGCTGCATGATTTCTATAGCAACCAATAACCCCCCTTTGGAGCAGTGCAGAAAGCAAGACAAAAATTCATCCCTCAGCATGGCGTGTCACTCAGCTGTATAGTGCTGCTGATGTAGTGACACAGTTAGATTTTCTCCTCTTGTCTGCTCTCAGTGGATCACTTGAAACAGGCCAGAGGATGAGAGGAAGGAGTGGCTTACATAAGGAACATGCAAATTGGGAAAATAGATCAAATCAGTCCTTGCCCTCATTACTTATCATGATCAAAAGAATGTAGACGTAAAACAGCAGCTGCCACTAAATAAGTGAAGTGCTGCAGACTCTGAGATTTATGTTCGTAAGAATTGCCTACCAATTTTATTGGATAAACCAGAAAAGGAATATAGGTCAGCTGTAGCAGTATGGATTAAGAACAACTCATACTGGTCTGAGATGACTTCTCGTGCTCTGTGTCTCTCTCTATGTCTGTCTTATCTGAGTAACCCATGCACATGATGACATTATTCTCTCCTGCAGTCACTTTAATGTCACCTAATTCCTGCTTTTGGAAAAAGAAACACCTCCTGTTTTTCCTTTTATTTCTTCTGCAACATCTAACACAGAATTACTGTAGTATTTGTCCGCCAAGCTATTGCAAAGTTTCACCAGGGTTTTCCTTATCAGAGAACAATGCAGATATTGCTTTTTTTTTATTCTCATATCTGCAGAAAGAAAGGTCAAATGTTTCTTCTATCTGCACCAAACTACAGGCTGTGTAAGAAGTCGCTATAACTAAGATTGTACAATTATAGTGCACTCTTTCAAATGTTCATGCAATGGAGTGAACAAAAAAAATTTTGGATGAGAAGACGATGCTGGAAGGTTTGTTTGATGCAATCCCAAAGAATAGTGAATGTACTGAATATAATTATAGTAACCTTTCAAATCCGCTCATATACACACACTGATGTACAGATTCAGGTGGGCAACCCGGCCTTAAATACCTTGCCCATGGACAAATTGACATACTGTATAACAAAAGGAAACTGGAATTGAACCATCAACTTTCTGATGGAAGATTATTCTACCCAATTGTAAGCCGCCCTGATGAATATGAAGATGACAACACGCATATTTCCAGTTACTTTTAATTTGAGGCTGAATGTTAGGTTAATGAGACAAAGGCAATGAATACAAAGGAGGACATTAGGAGTTTGGACACTTTTCTTTCATTGACGAGGTTTTATTCAGCAACTGTACCTGTAAAATCTAAATATATCTGGAATTTGACAAACTTGATAAATGTTCTGTGTTTTATCGTTTCATGTTTTGGGTAAAATGCATTGCTTTACTTGTACATTTCTTGGCTTGTTTTGTAAGTTGCACACTGTACTGTGTCTCATCTTGGCCAAGACATCCTTGTAATCTCAATGGATCTTTTTCCTGGCTAAATAAAATAAATAAATCAGCACAGGGTAGTTTTGATAATAATGATCCCATTTTCAGCATGAAAATATATTTTGCTGATGAGGGAAAAAAATTTATTTTAAGAATAACATGGACAAGAAACAATCAGAAACACAATTGGACAGAAAATAAATGGTTGGACATTTTGCATTCAAAATGGCAGCTGCCTAATCCTGCAAGGCTGATGTGACGGTTACTACAGGATAATGTTTGTTTTACTGAACATATTGTTTTTTCTAAGTGCGTTACCGTAAAGAATCCAGGGTGTTATTAAATCACTGGAGGTGCAATAAAGTCATAACTTTTACATTTTTGGCACATGATTCATATTTTTTCTGTAAAAGAAGAAAACATTGTGTGGCTACACACTATATTTCCAATAAATATTTTTTAAGATGTGTCCAAAGCCCAGATGTTTACTTTCACTAAAGTCATCCTGTGTCTAGTCCCCTGTCTTGGTTTCAGCTATAAACTAAAACAACTAACCTCCTCCAACAGTCTGTGATAAAATGAGCTGCCTGACCATCACTGATTTAGGACTTTAAACCTCACCAAAAGCTCTTGCATGTCCAGACAGACTCTCTGACTCGAGGCTCTTTTTACTTTTTTTTAGAAAACGTCCCAGTGGAGCTGCGAGAGCCGCTTTACAAGGACCAGTATGAACAAGAGCACCTCAAGCCATCTGTCACTAAGCTGCTCCTCTCCCCAGAGATCTACTGTCAAACTTGGGCCCTGCTGGCTCAGGGACATGGGGGCTCCACGCAGGCATCGCAGGGGTCTCCGACTGATAACTCGGCCCTGCTGCAGTTCCTCATTAAGAAGGGGTTCTCCCCAAAGGTCCAGGATGCAGATGTCACAGAAGAGGACCTCAGCAAGACCCCCATCAACACGGTGTGTCTGAGTGTGTAAAGTTTTCACTGTAGATAAATTAAAAACAAAGAATGAAACATAAGAGGAAAAGAAGAAAAATTAATATGCTTTTTGGGTGTAAATTTCAAACTGAGGATTGACATAAGCGTTTACTGCTCTATTCTGATCAGGATCACAGGAATTTGGCTTTTTTGACAGAAAACCCCCACAAAAAAAACCCTTTAATATCAATATCATATACCTGTGCAGGGTGTACATTGCCTCTCGCCCAATGACCACTAGAGAAAAGGCCCAGCTTCAAGGATGGATGGATGGATTGATTGATTGATTGTTATTTACCTGTTTTCAATTTTTGTATTTTTGTAACTTGATTTTGGGGGGAAATAAATTGCTGATAATGACCAATTTGTAAAATCAATGAAAGGGTAAAACATCAAAAGGGTTGAATACTTTCTATAGGCTCTGTAAATGATCAGTTTGGTGCCAGTGTTAAATCCCTGTTTATAATTTATTGATCAGATTGTCGCTCTTGTGTCTGATTGATGCAGAAAGCACATCTGGCCCTCATCGACTCGCTGCTGTCACTGTATGCCAAAGAGACGATTGGCCAGGTCAAGATGGCTGCAGAGGTGGAGCAGATCGGCGTCGGAGCACCGTGGGAAAACGCTCTGCTGTTTTGGGTCAACAGGGTGAGGTGCCAAAACAAAACCAAATTGTGGTTTCTCGATTTTTTTGAGGTTTAAACCTTGAAGTTTATGTTTTCATGCGGTGTTGGTGATAATCTCAACACAACTTAACGAGAATTTGTCTTAACATGTTTGTCTTCTGTTATGTTTTACAAGGCATTATTAAAGCATTTGACAGTGGTCCTAAGCAACAGTTCCTCTGATTTTGTAGAGGTTTTCTCTGAAACTGGGCTTCCTTTTCACACATGTTCTACATATTTTCAAAATGTTTCCACCCCTTGTATACCAGACATTGCAGTGTATCATGCAGTGTACTTCTAAAAAAATGAGAAATATGGAGCAGAAGCATCTGTAGAAAACAGAAAATAAATTCCACGAAGACCTGAAACATAATCTTAGAGAAACACCAACTTTCAGCTAATGATCTGCTGCAGAGGTGGGCATGTCCGCTCCTCGAAGGCTAATGTTCTGCATGTTTTAGATGTGTCCCTGCTTCAGCCCTCCTGAAAGGAACTCCTAACCTGTCTCCTTGCTCAGTCATCGAGCTTTGCAGTAACCAGCAAATAACCAGTTTATTTATTTCAGGAGTGTTCAAGCAGGTAAATATCTAAGATCTTTTTGAACACAGACTCTCAAGGAACCACATTTTATAGCCCTTATTTACTTTTTACCAAAGTTTTCCGCTGATAGTTCCCTTCAAAAAAAAAAAGCCTTGATGGAGAGGGAGGAAGGTTAAAAGTGGCCTGGAGCAGAGTTTCCTTTTTTGCTTATCCTTTTAAAACAGCACTTTGTTAAATTATTTTTGACATGTATTATATTTTTTAAAACAATACAAAAGCACATTATTTAATTTGTTCCTCACAAATTTTATTGATTTTTTACGGAATAAACATGATTTCCAATTTCATGCAACATATAGAAAAGTTGAAACAGTAAAGCATTTACCACTTTGTAATGTCGTAACATTTAAAAAACATTTACATTTAAGTTTAGACTGTTGCCCACACTTCCTACAAAATACTTCAGTCCACGTGTTTCAGGTGTTATTTTTTTCCCATTCTTCCTACAAACAAGTCTTAGGGTGGCGAACAGTACGGGGTCTTAATTGTTGCATTTTGCGCTTCACAATGCACCACACATTCTCTATTGGAGACAGGTCAGGACTGCAGGCAGACCAGTCAAGTACCTGTACCCTCTTCCTCCACAGCCAGGACATTATAATGTGTGCAGAAAGTGGTTTTGCATTGTCTTGATGAAGTATGCATGGGCTTCCATGGAAAAGATGTCTTCTGGAAGGCACAATATTATGCTCCAAAAACTGGATGTACTTTTCATCATTAATGGTGCCATCACAGAAGTGCAGGTTACTTTTGTCAATGGCACTGACACAACCCCATACCATGACAGAGCCTAATTTTTGGATTTGTTTCTGGTAAGAATCTGGATGATCCTTTCCTTCTTTGGTCTGGAGACGCAGTGTCCATTTCTCCCCAAAAAATACCTGAAATACTGATGATCTGACGACAGTACATGTTTCCACTGTTTGATTGTCTATTCCAGATGCCTCAGAGCTCCGAGAAGTTGACGGCCCTTCTGGACACAGTTATTATAGGTCTTCTTTTGGCACAACACTGGCATTTTTGGATGTAACTACGCATTTTAGTCCTGAAAGTAGTCCTGCGCCCATATGGTGATATCGCTTATAGATGAATGACGATTCTTGATGCAGTGCTGCCTGAAGGATCAGAGATCATGGTTGTTAAGCTGAGGCTTACGCCCTTGTTTTATGGACTGAAATTCCTCCAGATTCCTTGAATCTTTTAATTACATCATGCACTGTTTACACATCGTTGTTTAACCAGTTTACCGGCTCTAAACAGCTCCTGTCCCAATCTGTTTTAGAATCTGTTGCATGTGTGAGTGCCGGGAAAGGATTTACAAATAAAATGAAGTTGACAAAACAAAACATAAAATGGTTTGTGTTCATATTGTCTGCAATGAAATACAAGTCAAAGTAAATTTCGAAATAACTAGTTTCTTTTTTTGTTATTTGGATTTTCCATACCGTCCCAGCATTTTCTGATTTGGGTTTGTAGCATCGTGTGATTGAAAATGTTTTTGGGGCATACCTGTCCATATCTTAGCTGTTGTGAATTACCACCACTTATAGACGTTTTTATCTGGACAATGAGTTTTCAGGGATTTTTTTTAGATGTCTTTTAAATCCCTTAGTGAACTCATAACCGGCTACATTCTCCTTTCTTGAAGGCCTACCAAGAGGTTCACTCATAGAAGCACACCGGATTAAATATCTGAGGTTTAAAAAGAGCAAACCTCCCTTAAAATGTAAAACAATTGTGATCATAGATTCCCGATGGTATACTCCTCATTTCAGGCATTTTAAAGACAATGTTGTTTTAAGTTCATGTTTTTTTTTGTATTGTTCAAATTAAAGTCTGCATATGTAAGACCACTGGTCTCTCTAACCTTGATCTTTGAGATCTGCTATCCTGCAGGTTTTAGACGCATCGCTGCTTTAACACAGCTGAATCAGGTCAGAACAGTAAATTGGATTGTCCAGCATTGGAGACCACTGTGTTAGATCAACACACATTTTTTCACAGAGTGTCTTAGCTTTCTCACATATTTCCTCTTTCCTGGGTTCCTTCAAAATGAGCTAAAGAGTTTTGCTTGGTAGGGGACGTTCTGGGTTTCCCTCCTGGACTGATTGTCTCCGCAACCCAGCCTTGGAATAGCAGAAGAAAATTAATTTATAATCAGTTCAGTTTAGTACAGCTCAGCTTGATTCAGTTCACCTGAATTCAATGTATTTACATATTCACATGAATTTGAACATAGGTTCTTGTCTTGCACCTTGCAAGACAACCTGGTCTGATTCATGTCCAGTTACATAGAATCCAAGTTATTGCAAATCCAGTTCAATCCAATCAGTGTCAGATTCAGATCAAGTTATAATCCTGTTTGTAGGACAGAACAATCAGAGTCAGCTGATCATAAAAGTCTAGTTGGTAACAGGTTCCATCTTGACTTTGCAGCAATCTCTCATCTTTAGCAAGCGCTTGGCAACAGTGGGAAAAAAATGTCAGCAATGGATGGATGGATGCGATTAAGCAATGTTTTTCTTGTTATCTCTTTAAATAACTTTTTTTTTTGTTTCTCACGTCTTGTTTTTTTTCAGTTGAACCAGAAGTTAAGAGAAAGCACAGAAGAAGAAGAGCTTCCTAAGTCCCAAACATGCACAGATCTGCAACCTGTACAAGAAACGGTAAAAAGCCAAAAAATAGAAAGTAATGTAAAAAAAAATTAACAAAAGTATGTTCACAGATCAGATACATAATACCTTCGTTGTGCTTCCTCTGCTTACCCTCGGAATAGATTGCTCTAACCATACTGTGCTGCCTGACAGCTAACATCAACCCCAAAAAACAAAACAAAAAGCTCCCTATGATTTCTAAATGCTAACTTTCTACAAAACAGTACGTCATTGCTGCAATGCTGCAGTGTCTAACACCTGCTTTGGTCTGCTTCTGTCTTTTCTCCCCATGGTTCCCCTATGTCTTTCTTTTCTTCCTGGCAGTGTCAGTCCAACCGCTGGTACTGGAAATTAGTCCCCGTAAGTGTCCTCCTCTCTCTTCCCTTTACTGTCTCTGTCTGTCTGCTGTGGCTGACCTTAATGTGCCTGCTGGAAATGCTGCACATATTTCTTATGTGTCCTCCAGGGATTTTTATTTTATTTTTTTGCAGGATCATTACTGTTAAAACATCCTCTGAGGATATAAAGGGAGCATTTGTTTGTGTTACGTGATCTGTAGGTGCTTTTCGTTACAAACTGATGCTTGTAGATGTGTTTCTGATGTTTTTATTCAATCATTGGAATAAGTGAGTCAAGGGAGAGAAATGAGGTGTAGAGAAGGAAAAGAGGGAGGTGAACTACAGTGGATTGGAGAATTTGTCATGATCTCTGGCCTGAACTTATCCACAGTTACATTGTAGTTATAACTACAATCACCAGTGTGTTTTACATGAGTCTTATATGATAGACCTACACAAATAGTACATAATTGTATATTAAAAAGAAAAGTTTTAAATGGTTTTCAACATTTTAATATTGGTAAATCTAAAACACAGAGTTAAAATGTTGTAGAGCCACCTTTAGCTGCTATCCCAGCTGCAATTATTTTTTGGGTATGTTTTTACCAGCTTCGTACATCTAGACTCTACACTTTTTACACTGGGGAGATCCTTTTTCATGGTTTGGTACCATTCTCAGTTGGACTTTAGGTCTGCATATGTCTTCTTTAGCTGTGGTTGTGTGGTTAGTTGTTTTTCTGATAGTGAATCAATCGATCAATCAATTCAACTTTATTCATTCCCAAAGGTAAATTTATTGTGCAGTAGGCGAGTTACAACATTTAAAATATGTACAAAACTTGTCCACATAAAGCATAAACATTAAAAAGTTGAAAGCTAAATTTTATTCAGGGGGGTTATAGCAGTAGGTATAAAACTGTCTCTTCAACGTTTAGGTCTGCATTGCTGCCACTTATGGGGAGCCTAAGTCTCCTCCTCTTCCGGTTGGCCCATGATCCCTGAAAAAATTATGAATGGAAGTCAATGAAGCGATTAAATTTATTTTCTAGTCCGCTTTGTCTTATGTCCTGAATCACACATATGTTGTACTTCGATTTAAATGATAACTAATGATGTACATTTCGAATGTGTTTGTCCTGTGATTTGGGATTTATTTGACACCGACAGCTTTATCCCCGATATAGCTGCTGCTTTCCACATGGTCAGATTTATAGTGGTTTTCTCCGTGTTTAATGCTCCTTTCTTCGTCTTGGAGGCTATGACCCTCGCTTTCCTTCTTCTTCTGCAGTTGTAGTCCGCTAAACGTTTTCACACAAAACCTAAAGTAACATTTGCCCCCGGTCGAAAATCTGCGTTTTCTCTGCATCAAAATGTTTTTTTTTTATTCACGGACATCATATGTTCGATCCACGGCGCATTTCAAACTGGATCAGAAAATAACTTTTATCGCTCCATTGACTCTCATTAAATTTTTTTGTGCTTTAGGGGAACCATGGACCGGAAGTAGAAAGCCATGACTTAGGCTAAAGCTCACAGTGTAGTGGGTGGGAGGTGACCTTTAAAATGGATCCATAGACTGTCTGGAACTGTCTGGAAAACAGTGTTCAACTGCTGCTCTCTTGTCTAATTACTGGACCCCTTCACTATATATTTTGGACAGTTCTTATTTTTAAAGAAAAAATTCCTAACTAGGACACCAAGCAGAAGGATAAAACTGATTCAATAAACACTTAATAAAACAAGGTCAATAGTGTTTTATCTATGTAAAAAGATTACCGTTTTGACTGTGAAAAAAAAAGAAGGATGGTCACCCTTTTTATAGACATCCTCAAAGTTTGCTGGGTTAGGGTTAGGAGTTTACTGTTAGCAATTTACTGTTTGTAACTGTACAAAGATATTTCAGTGTTAACACATTCCACTCTGTGACCTTTTATTTTTTTCAATTCTTCAACACAGAGTGTTGTACGTAGAGCACCTGCACCTACATAGTGCTTAGTCATAATCCTCCAAAGCAATACATTCAATCATTCACACTCTGAAGGTGATAAACTACATTATAGTCATAGCTTTCCTGGGACACACTGACAGAAGTCACATATGCCACCTGGCCCTCTGACCACCACCAGCAGGCACCGTGGGTAAAGTGTCTTGCCCAAAGACACGATGCCTGAGATGAATGGACCAGGGCTTCGAACCTCGAACCCACCGGTTAACTCCTTCCTCAGTTCAATTCACAAAATGTCATCTCAAGGCACTTCACAGGAAAAGTAGTGAATTTTACATATACAGTAGTAGCCACATAGAAGTTCCCATCCCAGCTTGCTGCCAGCAGACTTCCAGCATAGTTCCAGCGGCTGGAGTGACCCCCACCATCTCCTGGGCGTGACTAGTTTTTACTATAACTCCTCCCACTCATTTAAATACAGAACATGATCAGGAGATGGCGCTTCTCCTGATCAGAATATAGTACACACCACCAGAGACACATTTAAAGCGCCACCTCTGGCGGTGTGTGGAATTTAATTGCTCAATCCTCAATGGGTGACATGTCCGGTGAATATGCTGGCCATGCAAGAATTGGGACATTTTAAGCTTCCAAGAATTGTGTACAGATCATCGTGGCACACCTGTGAGGTGGGATGGATTATCTCAGCAAAGCAGAAGTGCTCACTATGACACATTTAGACTGATTTGTGAACAATGTTTGAGAGAAATGTTAATATTGTGTATCTGAAATGAATTTTAGATCTTTAAGTCCATCTCATGAAAAATGGGAGCAGAAACAAAGGTGTTGCGTTTATATTTTTGTTGGGTGTACAAGAGCTAGAGGTTCCCTCTATACGTGTTCTACAAGAACACATCTGATCACACTCTCCTTTCATAAACACATTATCACACTCACACAGCGGGCACACAATTTGATTATTGTCCCCTGGTTTAGACTACTGAGAGCAGAACATTAAAATCACTGCTCCTACCCGTGGACAAAACAGATGTTGCAGCTGGATTTCAGTAAGGTTCCTTTGGGGTGGGGCCTCACTAAGACATCATAGCGGGGGGATTAAACTGCCACCACAGACCTGTGAAGGGCCAGTCAAGGACCCATCTTGGAAACAGGAGAACTTTTAAATTGTTACTACTGTATTCCAGTTAATCCTTTAGTTCCCTTTTTCCATTTTTCAGGGACCTTATTTACTAATCGAGAGACATCTGAAGGCAGACGGCTGTACCAGAATAAACTGGCTCAAATGGATAGGTGCCATGCTTTTCAGCTTTTCAGATTTTTATTTGTAAAAAAAGTGTTGAAAACCATTAATCACTTTGCTTCAGCTTCACAGATATACTTCACTTTGCATTGATCTTATAAATTGCATTTTAAATTGAATATTAAATCTTAATGAAATCCTGTGATGCAATGGTCTCCAAAGTCAGCCCTCAAGGGCTGGTATCCTGTTTTTTTTAGTTCTCTTCCTGGTTCAACACACCTTCCAAATGATGGCTGGTTAGCAGGACTCTGCTGATGAGGTAGTTGGACCATTTGAATTAGCTGTGTTGGAGCAGAGAAACATCAGGACACCAGATCCTCGAGGACTGGAGTTGAACGCTCATGCTGTGATGTCTTTGATTATGATGTGACAAAATGTGTAAAAGCACAAAAGGCAGTATTTTTACGTGGCACAGTATCTCCCTCTCATCTTTCTCCTCCTCCACCTTCAGAGCAGAGCCATGTGATGTTGCGGTGTGGCGGTTTCGGTGAAGACCGGCCCCCTTAGTCATTTATGCCTGTTTCCCTCTCTCTGCCATCCCTCCCCATCCAGCATGCTATCGCTTTTTGTTTGAAGGAGTCGGGGAATAAACCTCCTGTGGTAACGTATTACACCTCGCTCTTCTCTCACTCCCATTTGACTGCCTGACTGATTGATCAATCAATCGCCACGCCACTCACTTTCGACCTGACTGACTTAATTTCACACCGACTGCCGCTCCAACCCCGAGGCTGGATGGTTCAGTTCTAACTCATCTGCTTTTACCACAGCTGACTCACTCTTACGTTTAGTTTTTTTTTCTCGTGTTGGAAAGCTGTCTTAAAGGAGGCATAGTTTTGATTTTTTATCTAACATCTTCAACATCCTCCAACAAGGTTGTGCAGCAGAAATGACATATGATGCTCTCAAAGGACTTGCAAGACTTTCTTTTGTTTGTCTCACCTGGACAATAAATGGGCAGACACCATCTAAGCAATAACATTCACAGCTTTTTATTTATTTAAGTAAAAGACTCAAACCTGTCAGAAATTGTTCAACTTTCTGTTTTTGTTGCATGGAAACACTGGATGATACATGGTTTTACTCACATTTTTTTCCACATTTTCTTTTCATGATTAAGCTTTGCCCGGCACCATCTGGTTGGTGAATGTATATATGTGTTTGTGTGTGAAGTCATATTTAATAAATTCAGCTTCAGTTTGCCTGGCTTCACAGTTTGAGTCCTTGCTTTTGATTGATGATTGATGATGGAAAGCTAATGCTGGCTGCTTCACATTAACAGGGTTCCTACACATAATTTCTGCCCTCTCAAAGTTCTAAACTGAAGTAGTCCCAACTCCACACATTTCCAGAGTTCTTAGTCTGATTTGAGTTAATTTTAAAACTATTAAATCAAAGGATTCTAAGTACAAAATTCAGGGCTTTTATAGGTTAAGTTTTAAATGGGGAGGATGGATGGATGGAATCTTTCTCTATAATAAGTTTTAATCCAATTCCAAACTCTCTCAGACTGCATGGGAACCCTGTTCTCTATTTTCTTTGCTTCTTTTAAGTCTAGCTCAAAATTGCACTTGTATCTGTGCACAACACAACTGTTTCGTGTCATGTCTGAGCTCATCTTTCTTTATGCTTTTGTTTTTTCTGTGGTTGGGGAGCTCTGCCTGTTTACCTCGCTTTCTAAACATCTATGACCTGTCCTGTCTTGTCCTTCTCTAGATTCGCTACAGAAAGGATAAGGTGCAGTCCAAGCTGACTCCTACTTTTCCTCTCGTTTCTGCGGTCAAAGATCTGTCTAATGGCTGCGCAATAGCTGCTGTTCTGCACTACTACTGCCCCAGCCTACTACCTCTAGACGGTAGTAATAAGAACACACACGCAAAAAAATTCATACAGCAGTTTAAAAAGTGTTCACATTTAGCTCAGGCACATCTAAGAAAAAGACTGAATTCTTATCACTTATTACAGATGTGTAAAACTCTATAAATCCTTCTATGTTGTTTTTTTTCAGTATCATAATCTCACAAAGAACTAAATATGAAAGAAAAAAATCTGTCTTAATCAAACTGGCCACACTTTGAAAGGGGAAACATAAGAAAACATGCTATTCAACTACTACACCTGTCAAGCAATGGCTACAGTAAAATACACATTGGCCATATCTACTATCCAAGCATTAATTAAAAGATTTAAAATAACCAGAAATTTGACAAGAAGTTTGGATAAGTAGTCATATTTATCCTACATCCTTTTTCTAAACTGCTTAATCCTCAAGGGGTCGCAGGGGGGCTGGTGCTTATCTCCACCTATCAACAAACAGTTCTCACTGGTTAGCACTCCGGTATGATGTAACTCCTTGGGTAGCAAGTCTCAATAGTTTCCAATAGACTTACTACAGTGGTTACTTGGAAGGCATGCCAGTAATAAAGCATTTTCTCTATCCTCCATCACAAGCATACATTAGCAGTTTGCTAGATTGGACCATTTGATTTTGTCAGGTGAGAATCAGATTTATAAAAAAAAAAACATATACAGCATATACATACTACAGCTGGATTTACAATAAAAAAAAAAGATGAACATGTGGATCTCTCATGCTGTAGGCCTGTTTTACTTCCAAAGCTTCTGTAAACCTGCTTAAGGATCCAAGGCACCAATAACTGTTTTAAATACCAGATAACATAAACCAGAATCTTGTGGATATTGGCTGTTATTTAAAAAAAAGAAGATGTATTTACATTAATAAATGTACTTTAAATAAAGGTTCAAAATTTTTCAATGGTTGTCACTGTAATATACTCTGAACAAAAATATAAAAACAACACTTGTTTTTGCTCCCATTTTTTATTAAATGAACTAAAAGATCTGAAACCTTTTTACATACACAACCATTTCTCTCAAACATTTTTCACAAATCTGTCTAAACCTGTGATAGTGAACACTTATCCTTTGCTGAGATAATCCATCCCACCTCACAGGTGTGCCTTATCAATATGATGATTTGACAGCTTGATTATTGCACAGGTGTGCCTTAGACTGGCCACAATAAAAGGCCACTCTGAAATGTTCAGCACAGCACAATGCCACAGTTGTTGCAAGTTTTGAGGGAGCGTGCCATCGGCATGCTTGGAGCAGGAATGTCTACCAGAGCTGTTGCTCGTGAATTAAATGTTTAAGTCTCTACCATAAACCAATGGCATTTCTGAGAATTTGGCAGTACATCCAACCAGCCTCACAACCGCAGACCATGTGTAACCACACCAGACCAGGACCTCCACATCCAGCATGTTCACCTCCAAGATCATCTGAGACCAGCCACTCAGACAGCTGCTAAAAGAATCAGTTTGCATAACCAAATCATTTCTGCACAAAATGTCAGAAAATGTCTCAGGGAAGCTCATCTGCATGCTCATCGTCCTCATCGGGTCTGGACCTGACTCCAATTTGTCTTTGTAACCGACTTGAGTGGTTACGATGATGACCACATGCGATCGCATGTTGGCGCTTACACTTGGGACGTTAGAGAGGTGTTCTTCTCACAAATGAATCCCAGTTTACGCTGTTCAGGGCAGATGAATCATCAAAAAAAAATGGGATTAAAAACAAGGTGTTTCATTTATAGTTTTGTTCAGTGTACAAAAAAAATACTTCCTTTGAACAATATTTAGTAGGTAAGCCCAAAAATAAAATCACTTGAATGTAACAGTGAGTTAAACCAGATCTTCATAATAGTGAATTGATCAAATTTGCTAAAACCTGCAATTAAAAAACATCTTAGATCTTTGTTTCCATAATCTGACTGGTTTCAGGTCACAGGCAAACAGGCATACATTTATATTACCACTATGAAACACACATTAATGTGTCGCTGTACCGTTTGGTTTCAGATGTTTGTCTGAAGGACACCATGTCTGTGGCGGACAGCGTCTACAATCTCCAGCTGATCAAGGAGTTTTGTGAGAACAACTTACAGAGCTGCTGCCCCCTTGCTGTGGAGGACCTGCTTTACGCACCACCGGCTCTCCATGTAGGTATAGAGATCTTTGACAGTAATGATTTTGCTTCGTATCAGATATAGTACTGTGCACAGGTCTTGTTTCATCTGGTTTCTTATTATCTTGCTTCTAAGCAGCCAATATTTTTGTTGATCACTTGAAGAGTGATAATATTTCTTTATGCTTTCTAAAGTTCTTTCAAAAATTTCTCTTGTTTCTGCTTTACTTTGGGTCCTTTTCCACTCATTTCATTGCCTGGCTATCAACACATTTTTTTTTCTGTTAATAAAGGAGAAAAGTGGACCAGTGGAGGGTAAATAAACGTCAAAAGTACGGATGCACCGATACTGGTATCAGATATCAGGGCCGATACCATTCTAGTGTACTTGTATCGGTATCAGTTAGTTAACCATACCAAAAATGTTGAAACTAAGCAGTTACTTCACAGAAAACTTTCTTTTTTACTTGATTTATTAGTTTTGTGGTCATTTTTATTTTAATTTTTTTTTTATATTGACCATCAGTTGTTGTAACAACCAGTGTTCAAATGAAACCTTTCTTCCAATTCATTGTATTTTTTTGTGTGGTAGAAGTACTGGCATTGGTACTCGGTATCGGCAAGTACTCAGATCCAAGTATCGGTATTATATCGGTTAAAAAAAACTGGTATCGTTGCATCCCTACGTCCAACTATAAAGAAATCAATAGATGTCTAAAAATTGTATCCAGTTCTTTTTAGATGGAAAAAGTATATATGTTTGTATGTACAAAAAGGCTCTTGGAAAAAAATACTGTGGTGGGATGTGGTCAACTTACTACTTTTCAAATGCACTGTGATGGAGGAAATTTGATCTTTTAGCAACCACTAGTTGGCAATCGACATTAAATTTTATTGGAGGAATTAGTGGGAATGCGGTTTGTTCAGTTTGCACGTTTTGCTCTGTGGACGAAGTTGTTATTTAGACTGACAATATGTCCTTGTAATCATGATATAATGGCAGTGTAACCATTTTCTTCCCTGCAGCTGAATATAATGAGCTTCATAGCAGAGCTGCTGGAATGGTTTGAGGTTAAGAAGCTGGATTTTGTCAAGCCCATCCAACCCATTGACCTCACAGGTTGGTGCCTTCATTAAGCTTGCTTTGTTTTTATTCTGGCTATGTGCATATTTTGGAAAGCAAACCCTACATTTGCTTGCGTATCTTTTAGATGTCTCAGGATTACTGGACTGTACAAGTCCTGTCAGTGGGAACAGCAACAGGTACCAGCTTCCAGTTATACATTATTAAACAAAGCATTTAGTATTAGAAAACAGGTAATTGTGAAATCAGTATGATATCATGGCTAGATTTAACAATATTGAATTCAGTAAAACCATAAAAAAATACCAGATAACCCTTTCAAAGGAAAAATTTGTTATTATACTAACAGTTTATTGAAATATGGTGAATTTCTCCTAGAAAGCTGTCTCATGTGTGCCTGCGCGTATTTAGTATTTGAAATTGTAAAAACATAAAATTGTAAAGAATAAAAATTATTTCTGTTTTATCTTTCAAAACAAATGCTAAAAGTATTATGGACAAAGTCGTTGGTACCGTTAAACAGACTGGTCATCCTTACGTTATAGTTGTGTTTCAAGTTATATTGGGCCGAAAAAAAGTATTTAGCATACACTGATTGTGCAAGTTGTTCCAGATAAAAAAATGAGAAAGGTCGATAATTGTCATTATAGGTACACTTCAACTGTAAGAGACAGAATTTAAAATTCATCCTGGAAGTCACTTTATAAGTTTTTAAATAATTTATTTGTATAAAGTTGGAGATAAGTATTTGGTCAGATCCTATCAATCCTTTTTAAGCCCTACTTTCATGCAGATCTTCTTTAGAGCTGTGATGTTTTGGAGCTGTTGCTGGGCAACACAGACTTTCAACTCCCTCCTTATTTTCTCTATTAGATTGAGGTCTGGAGACTGGCTAGGCCACCCCAGAACCTTGAAATGCTTTATACATAGCCACTCCTTCATTGCCCGGGCGGTGTGTCAATGTCTTGCTGGAATATCTAGCTACATTTCATCTTTAAGGCTTTCACTGATGGAATGAGGTTTTTGTCCAAAATCTCACAAGACATGGTCTCTTCAACCTTTTTTGATAAACATTAGTGAGCCTGTCCTCTTTGTTCTATTTTGGTTTCAGCTGACCACATTACATTCTCCCAATCCTCCTCTAGATATAGATCATCCATATGCTCGCTATTAAACTTTACATGGGGCGGGACATATGCTGGGTCAAGCAGCAGTCAACCTTTCGAGCACAGCAGGATTTTAATCCCTACAATTTAATGTTTTAATAATAGTAACATTTGTTACTCTGGTCCCAGCTCAGGTCATTGAGCAGTTTCCTCCTACCCCACGAGTTGAGATCTTGCATGGATCTCCATGTCGAGGTAGATTTTCAGTGATCTTGTAATTATCCCATTTACTAATAATTGCTCCAACAGTTGATCCCTTCTCACAAAGCTAATTGCCCATTGTATGCTCATCCAAGTCTTGTGCCGGTATACAATCTTGTCCCTGGTGTCACTGGAAAGGTTTTAGTTTTGTCCGTGGTGGAAGTTGGAGTCTGACCGGTTGAAAGTGTGGACAGGTGTCTTTCATACAGATAATGAGTACGGTTGTCACAGTGTGAAAATTTAACCTCACGGTTATTGTGATCAAAATTATCAGAGTTTTCGGTATTATGGCTATTTTTAAAGGGTGTTGAATATGTTCAGAAAGCAATGATAGTCTTAGACAAACTAAAATAGTTTTGAAACAGGTTAACAGTGTTTATTATATTTAACAAATAATACAGACAAAGCCTTAACAAAAGTTCAACTTTTCAAATCAAAGTAAAGGAACAAGGGTTCAGCACGCAAATAGCTTATTTGTCAGGAGCATTTTACTGTAGTGGAGGTTTGAATTAGGGCATACTATAAGAAGTTGAAGCTATATTTGCTATTGATTCCAATATTTCATGACAATAATGGATAGTTGTTGTTAGGGTTGTTAGGGTAAAAAATAGTGGTTTAACCTAGAAAAAATCACACACAGGGGTCGGAGAGAAATTGAAGTTAAATGAGCTACAGAGACAGGAATAAAACAGTAAACATTATGAAGAGGTTCAACTATTTAGACAGGAAAGCTCTTAAGAGGTTTGTGAGTGGCTCTTAAAAGAGCCATTTTGGCTGCAAATGCACCGCTCTCTCCGCCAAGGAGGGAGCCATGAACAGCTTCCTCACCCGGACAGCCTTGCTGGAGGAGTAAACATGACCGAGGCCTGTCTCCACCACAGCACGTTCTGCACCACTCACATATTATATTTTACATTTTTACTAACTGCAGACAGATGGAAAGCCGCTCAGCTTTGTAGTTGTTGTCTCGGAGGGCGATGCTTGGACTCAAACTGGGCCTTCCGATGCAATGAGGGGTCGTGTTTATGGATCCCCCCGATTCCCCCCCCTCGCCTGAGGCCAGGCTGAACACATAATTGGTCAGCTTGGAGACCAGAGTCCAGCGGCAGCCGTGCTCCAAATGCTGGGTTCGACTGAAACGATGCTCCAAAAATGTTGTGATGACGTTGAAGACAGCGTGTCAAAGTGGGAATGTCTGAGGCACTTAAAAGGGACATGCAGCTAATTTCAAGCGACATGTTAAGTTTGGACATGTTATGAGCGCAATATTTCAAATAGGTAGTATATCTCATTTATTTAATTTACAGATCGATTTACGATAATATTACAGCTGTACTGTACCTTAGAATTGTTCTGTCTGCCTGAGAAGAACTTGATTTCGATATGGAGGTATCCGCGACATGGCTGATATGTTGCCAGAGGGCACTGCAACTTCACTATAGGGCGACTTGTTGCGTTCTACCTTAAACAAAAGTCCTCACATCATACATTTCAGCTAAAATGCTAATGAACCTTGTTTTAACTGTAGAGTTGTTGCTGATATTCACGCAGATGTGTGATAAAGTTAGAAGTGTTGATGCCTTTCGCAGCAAATTTTTTTCCTGCACGTTCTGCAAACAGGATAGCTGTCCTCTGTCAACTGTCTCTTGGTATTCTTCAAATACGCAAAATATGCCCATATTTCCGACTTTGTCTTCTTTGAGGCTGATAAATGTCCTGAGCGCTGCTGTCCTGAGCACAGTGTGTGTTGCCTCAAGCTATCCTTGTACGGTGGGAGTTGATGACTCTCGATTTCACTTTTCTTTGAACAGAAAAAGGTGGTATCTGAGCTTGTTAATCATGGTGGTTGATGCTTTAGGGCATAGAGGACACAGGTATTGTAAATGCCTCCAGTTTGTTGCTCAGTTCTGGTTAGAGGTCTCATTCCTGGCCCAACGTCAAAAATGTGTTGTGTGTTTCTTTGTTGTTCTTTAGGAGTGTAAGTGCCCTTATCTTCTCTTTGCCTGCAAAAGCGCTTACAGTATCACATCCTGTGTGGGCTTGCAACCCAATGAGAGCCCTACAAGTGTCCATGCCAACAGTGGCTGCAACCTTCCTGATAGCTGCCAGCCTTGTACGGGTTCTTGTGCCACACTTCAGGAACAATGGAGCCTCAATCTTGGGTCCCCCGGATTCCTCACTGTAGCAGTCTTACCAGAACCTACCAGAACTCCCTCCAAGAGCACCACAAAGGCTTGGGTGTTCCCTGCTGCTTCCAATCCCCCTACTGCTTCTTCCCCTTCTGGCCGCTTCCACATTCCTTCCTCATCCACCTCCCCCAAAGCGATGATCTCCAGCTCATGCCCACCTCCTCATACAAAACTCCACTCCTCCTTTTCACCTCGCAGTCCAAAATGCAGCACCCGTCCCTCTGAGCTCAAATTCCCTCCGCTCAACCATGTCTTGATGCCATCACAAAGGCTAAAGATTTCAGTAATACAATTCTGTCACTTTTTTATAATGAAAAAGGGAATTGGCAGGTCTATAATATTAAAATCATGTTTTGTTAACACTGGTAATGAAGTTATATGTGTTATTATATACAAGTTTTCTGCGTTATTGTGTAGCAAAGTGATTAGTGCAGGTGCTTAGAAAACAGAGGCTCTTTTCTGAGTTTGAGTCCTGTCCCCTGTTTGTTATTTTTTAGCCTTATACAGTAGCAACCCACATGTATTAAGTTGACACAACATGTTAACATTTACTTCACTCAACAAAATTCTTTATTGCTAAATCGAACCAAATCGGTCGGGTTGAAATTATTTACATAATGTTATGTTCAACCAGCAAGTTTTTTTTGTTTTTTTGAGTGTAATGAGTGGAGAATAGAAGAACTTCTCAAAGAAGTAACAGGTCTGTGAGGACCAGATTTCTTGCTAATATGTAGGTGCTAAATACGTATCTTCTGCATCATCATACCAAAAAAAAGTTTAAAAATGACACAATGGGATTTTTTTCAACATTCTGTCTCTCACAGTTGAAATTTATTTCTTGCAAAGTTCTTATCATAAATACTGTAACCATGCATATATTAGCCTAAAAATAATTCAATGCTGATGTTCACTGCAAGCTGACAAACAACAAACTGGTGCATTTGAGTACGGTGTGTTGTACAGGGCACAATCCGCAATCATTTGGGATTCCTTAAATACATTTTTTTTAACTTATTGGAATGTTTGTATAATTGTATTGAAATGACTTTTATTTTAAAGTTCCACAAGATGACAACAGTTGTGAATTGGCGCTGCATAAATTAACTGAATTGAATTGCATTTATTACCACCAGCTGGTATTGGGTTGTGGCTCCGGACCGTCGCTCAAGGTTGCACTTAGAGTGGTGGTGTATTAGCCTGGAATGTAAAACCAGAGACAGCCTGAATAATAGGCTTAGAAAGAGTAGCTAATATAATGTCTCCCAAATGCAGAAATCTCATTTTAAATCTCAGAGATTGCTTATTGCCGGTCATTACAGGAAAAGTTGCAGCTACCAAATATTCAATTAATCAGCTAATACCATTTTAAAGTTATACTATTTTTATAGCCTTGATTATCCAAAATATTTGTAGACATTGATTGTAGACAATGAAATATATTTTTATCTCACTGAAGTATAATGAAGAACTTTCTTCATGCTTCTCAAGAATTTATTGAAAATCAACACAAAAAATAGAAACAAACATGAATGAAATCCAGGGAAATTAGTTAACTTAATATCCCTCTGGGGTCAATAAAGTGTTTTTGAAATTGAATTGAATTTGAATTATCAATCAATAAATAATCAAATAAATTATTTATGACAAGAAAAACTACAATAACTAAAACTATCTAAATATCTAAGCATCAACAGAAGGTTAAAAAGTCCCTGGACTTGAGGAAAGTGATTGGTCTATTTCCTATGGACATATAGAAATAGGTGAAGGAGGCCTGGAGGTGGCCTTTCAGTTTTTAAACATCTTTTTGTGTATTAAAGTTGTCGAGATGTCAGATTAACTTTTGGCACTAACAACACCAACCAAGGTCCAACACTTGGTTTTTACATTTCTATCCTTAAAAACAGTGAGTTGCAACAGAAGCACATGCTTTACCTATAGGGAGCGAGTTGTGTTGCTTTGGACAAATATCGACATACCAATTAGTATGTTGTACCCTTTTTCATAACAGCAGTCACATAGTGTAATTTGCTTGTGCAAGCAGTAAGTGCCTTGAGTAAGAGCCTGAGGGCATTTCAGTTTTTAAAAGCAAATAACAAGTTGAACACAGAGGGGATAAATATTGTGAAATATCACACAAGCTTCTGAAATTGAAGAAGGTAATACTTGTATAGTCAGATATAATAGTTACAGTTGTATTGAAAATGTATTTCTTTTCGAGGGACTCTGTTACCATTGAGTGAGCAGAGGGAGATTTTCTGCACCAACATGTATTGTTAAAAGTAAGAGCTGCAGTGAATGTCATTTTGCCTCAAACAGGGATATAGAAAGTCAAAAGGAGGTTCTTTGAATTCTTATTCTCTCAAGGCATTTGATGTGCAAAGGTGTAACCAAAACCTTTAGACTTGTCATGTTTTGTGATCCAGGGCCAGCACTTGCAAAGACAGGAGTTTGCTTTGAATAAAACTATGATTCTACATGGCCATTAGGAGTAACCTGAGAAAACAGTTCAGTTGGTTGGAGTTCAAATCTTAGGTGTGACTGAAGTCTAATTTGTGTTTAAATGGTATCAACAAAAAGGGGTGATTATATACATTTTTTAAAGTTTCACCTTATAAAAGAGATTTTTTATGGTTCAGTATCAAACATTTGTCCTTAAAACTCAAACAGGGCCCAGAAATTCTAAAAGTTGAATAATTGAATTCAGACTTCCATAATGAAATATCCCTAACTATACTATTTCTCTGATAGTGGTTCTCCATCATTCATCTTCAAGCAACCTTTTGTGCCCATCTCCTCTCCAGCATCTCTAGGTTTGATATTCAATTCTTTACATTCCAACAGCATTGTATTTCTTATTGTTCTTACGCTTTTATCGATTTTTTAAAATAATACTTTACAGAAAACAAGAGCTGGACAAAGAAACAAATTGGGTATGTAAATAAGAAGGCTCGTTTTTATTGTAAATGTGCTGTATTTGTATTTTAATTTCTTACTCTTCTTACATTGGCTTCTGTGGTCTCGGCTTCTCAAATGCTTGCTGGCATCCATCTTTGTGTCGTCACCCACCTCTCTGCAGTCGTCCTTTGTCAGCAGTGACTTTCAGCATCCCATTCGGCCTGGACAGTGATGTTGACATTGTCATGGGAAACCCAATAGATTCTGTCTTTCGCTCTGTCAGCACCGACAACCTCACGACCGGCATCCCAGCTCTTAGCTCACCAGCAGCGTCAGCGGGGATGACTCGTGTCCCGTTCAGTCCTCCGGAGGACCTCAGCCACCTGGTCAGCGCCTCGGCCCCGACGCAGCATTCCTCCTGGGTTTCCTATGCACAGACAGCGCCGCTGGGAGAGCTGCCAACCATTGAGGAAGTTCGGCAGGTGGTTCATATACCCGGCGGCAAAGATAGGAAGAAGGGAAGATCAGCTGAGAAGAGTGCACGAGAGGTGTTCACGGCCCACCCGGAGCCACGGCTGTGCCCAGACGGAGCTCCTGCAGGTTTCTTTCTGCACTCCCCTGAAGAGGACAGTCCTCAGCTCAGCAGCTCGGCTCCCTGTCGCTCTGGGGTCCAGTATCGACCAGTCAGAGGGGATGCTGGGAATGTTGAAAGGCAAGGTAGGAGAGAGAGCTCAAGACACTCTGATATGTCACGTGATGATGATTCTGTTCTCAGAGATGGCAGCATTGACTCCTCCGAAGCTTCAGATGATACTCCCAGAAATGCCCCAGGGAATATTCGGCCCTCTAATGCTAGAGAGAATAACAACATCAGTCCACGCATGACGAGCTTTGCTCAACGCCGAGACAACAGACGAAGACACCCTGGCACTCCTGGGGAAGAGTCTAATTCAGCTCCGACCCCAACAACTCCTGGCACTCCACACACGCCTTCCAATCCAGCATATGGTCAGCAAGGGAGTCCAGGCCCTAGAGGGCCTGAGCCAGGCTCTGAAGCCTGGGAGCTGGGAGCCCGACTTGAAGAGAAACGCAAAAATATTGAGGCTCAAAAGAAACGGATTGAAGCTATTTTTGCAAGACACAGACAGAGGCTTGGAAAAAATGCTTTTCTTCAGCTGAAAAAAGAGCAAGGAGAGGGGGGAGTGGAAGGAGTAGAAGAGGATGGTTTGACTCTTGAGGAGCGCCTGACTCGAATGGAAGAGCAACTGAAACAGGAGGAGGAGAAAGAGACAGAGAAAGAAAAGCCATCTGTTTCCAACCCACCTCGTTTGGAGAAACAGGTCACCTTCTCTGTCGAAAGTAGGAAAGCAGGCAAGAAGGGTGCAGAGACGGGAGAAAAAAAAGGCACAGAGAAAGGAGCAGAGAAAGGAGGAGAGGGCATCATTGTGGAATACAATGAGGTGGTGCAGAAGTTGAGTGAAGCTCTGCAGTCCCTCCAAAAAGACATGCAGAAACTTACAGAACAACAGCAGCAACTCATGAGCAACCAAAGACCCAGAAATGCATCTAAATCTACCCCAAGAAGTAAATCCAAAACCCCTCCTCACACCCCAACAAAGACACCACCAAGAACACCTACCAGAACTCCCTCCAAGAGCTCCACCAAGGCTTGGGTGATCCCTTCTGCTTCCAATCCCCCTACTGCTTCTTCCCCGTCTGGCCGCTTCCACATTCCTTCCTCATCCACCTCCCCCAAAGCGATGATCTCCAGCTCATGTCCAACTCCTCATACAAAACTCCACTCCTCCTTTTCTCCTCGCAGTCCAAAACGCAGCACCCGTCCCCACCACCAAGCCCATCCACGTCCCTCTGAGCTCAAATTCCCTCCGCTCAACCGTGTCTTGATGCCAACTCAGAATGTGGACTCCATCCCACACCTACGGCGTGTCTCTCCTAGCAAGTGTCAGGTGCAGACAACCTCATCCTTTCGTATCGGTGGACCTCGTACCCCTCAGGAGTCTCCTCAGCCTACCCAGCAGCCACCACCTGACGAGAGCACCTCAGAGACAGGCTCGAGTGAGACACCCACCCAGTTCAGCCTGGAGCTGGAGCAAGAGGATGCAGAGTCGGTTGGAGCACTGCCGGTCTTGCCTCAATTCAGACAAGAGCAGTCAAGGGCTGCTGGAGGCAGCAGCTCTGGCGCTCCTTCCGAGTGCTCGTTTGAGAGCGACACTCTGTCTGTTTCTGCTGCCTACAGTACAGGAGGTGAAGGAGAAAGAGGTGAAGGTCCTGCACAGCCCTGCAGCCTGACTGAAGCATCAATGTCTTCTGTTGGAGGGCCACAGGGGGGCAGTGATGAACCAACTGATGAGGTCCAGGAGTTTTCTTCTGATTCCATGAGTGACCACACAGAATCTGCTGCAGAAGCCGTAAGAGGACCATTTCTACAACAGCAGGATCCAATATATCTACTTCATCAAGCTACAGAGGGCAGCCATAGGCCAGGAGCACAAGTAGAACCAGCAGAAGAGCACACCGGAATTACTGAGGGAAGTAAGCCAAGTAAGGAAAAGAATGAAAATGGAACAAGAGGAGGAATCGGATTCTTCTTTAAGGTTAGTGTTTAGAAATGCTCAACATCAACAAAGTCGCAATCACAACATCTCATTATACTCTGTTGAAATCTGTTTATTTATATAGTGCCAATTCACCACAGATATCACAGCAGTCCCTCATACTGAGCAAGCATGTAGCGACAGTGAACAGCTTCAGATGAACAGTGACTGGGAGCATAATTTAATTTGATGCCCCCCATTCAACAGGGCATTGCAGCTGAGCAGGATTGGACAGACAGAAGGGGTTTACATCTTGTTTGCAAAACATCTTTGTTTGTGAGCTCATTTGACCAATCACGATCATGGAAACAGCATCTCTGTCTCTTCTTCCATCCCTCATGGATAACAGCTGCCGAGATTCTGTATGGAAGCATTTTTGATGCAGAAATATGTGTGTCTTTTAATTGGGAAGTTGAAGTCACACCAACATTTGTTTAGCAGTTTTGTAATTGTAGATTTTTTTTCTACAACAGTTACACTTTTTCAATTTCTTAAGTACAATGCGCAGATTGCATTCTTTGAGTCACTTTTTTTTTTAAATCTTGCATTTACAGCTTTGTTCCAAATTATCCAAAACTTTTGGTGCAAAAGTATTTGTGTCTTCTAACTGGGTAGTTGAATTGACAAAGAAAATGTGTTGTAGCAGTTTTGTTATTGTAGATTTTTTTTCAGTCTTTTACAAGAACAAAACAAACACCTTTTAAATCCTTAAAAACATTGCACAATTTCATTCTTTGAGTCAAACATTAAAACAATCTTTTACAGTTTTACATTTACAGTTTTGCCCCAATTGATCCAAAACATTTGTTGCAAAAGCCATCCACATGCCTGTGTGTAAGAAAAATAATCTGTGTATAATCCTTTTTTGCTCACAGACACAAATCAGTGAATGCAACTTCACAAAACCTCTGATGTAAGCCACAAAAAGCACTTTACAAGCCACAGGTTTTTTTGCATGCTCCTCATATTGCTACATTAGGCTAACCGTCCTCTTGTCTTTGCCCCACACTTTTGAAAGATTCATTATTTTCATTATTCATTAATTTCCATAGATTTTAAAGTAATTTTTGTACATTGTAAAGCCCATCTGAAGTTTCCTACTTAACTGTTAAGTCTAACCACATGGTTAATGCACACTTTAAATAGGTTAAAATCAAAAGTGCCTCGTCTTGTAAAAATCAAAGCATGGTTACCCTCTCATAGGCCAACATAAAAAAAAAAATCATCTGTGCCTTTCTTATTAGAAAAGAAGAATGAACAAAATCTGTGCTTTGAATCCCAATGTTTATGCCAAGACGGCAGGCTATGACCACAATTATAAAAATATCAAACCCATTAAATGTGGCAATATCACATTAGAATTTGAAAGAAACATTTATAAATAACTAAAAATCCTGAGGCACATTAAAAACCCAACTGTTGCCTAAATTAGTACATTGGCAATGAACCAGGGGGCAGTTTTTGCACATTAGCTGGAATTATTTTCTAGACCAGTTTGTTGTCATCTTTTTCCACACCCTCGAGTTTGCAGTTATTTAGTTTACTTTTTATTACATTCAGAGCTAATAAAACTGACCAATATATCTGAAATTTTAAGACTTTAAACTCCCAGGTTTTCCTTCCAACGGTTGTTGTGTAGTGGTCAAATTTAATACCGTAAGTTAAAATTTGGACCTAAAAGCATCATGTGGTTTGCATGTTTTAGGGCTGGCACAGTTCTTTCTGCTATGTGGATGATGGTGCATTTGTTGTGATTGCAGGAGGATGTGCACAGTGAAGGGGAGATGGCTCAGCGTAGAGCACTGTTTTTAGAAAGACAGCATAAGCGAACAGAGGAGCTGAAAAGGAGGAGACAATGGCATGAGCAAGAAAGAGAAAACAGGTGACCCTGACACATGAATATGCTTGCAAAAAGTTAATGCTCAGACTTTCCATTGTTTTAAAATTTAAATACATAATTGTTGAGCTGTTAACATAAGAAGATTTCCTCCTTCTATATTTCAGACCAGGCTCCACTGAAAGAAGAATGGCTTCCCCCTCCAACACGCCTCCGGCAGTCACGACCTCGCCTTCCCCCACCCCTCCCGCCACTCCAGCCCGACGTGATGATTTCACACGAGGGGAGTATGAACGACGACATCAGCTAAAAATCATGGAAGACCTGGGCAAAGTGCTAAAGCAGAAAACAACCAACCATCCAGGCCGAACGGCTGCCAAGAAAACCCGATCACGGCCTCGCAGCATGACCAGGGAAGAAACCAAGCTTTCTCTGAGTCCAGCCAAAGGAGCAACTGGTAAAATATTTCAAAAAGGTTTTTAACAGTCTGTCAGTTCTCTCAGTGGTTATAATTGATTTAACTTTTGTTTCCACAGGTTCTAAGTTGACAAAGGTCTACTCACACTCCTCACTAAACCTTGCAGCCACGGATGAGCAAGGAAACAATAATGACTCCACAAAGAGACCCCAGAGGTTTACCATTGTGTCTGATATTGCTTTTCCTGTTTGCTGTCCACTCCTAAAAAAAATAAACAAACCCTCGGGTGACATCACCCATAGGTTTCTGAAGAGCAGAAAATATAGCCAACTGGGTGGAGCTGAGAGTGGTGCTTAGAGGGTGGGGGTGGAGGATAGCATGAGCCATGTAGCTACAAGCTAGTCAGATGTTAAACCTGACCAATTAAGCCTAAAATGTTTTTTTTGAACGAGGCTGTAAACATGTTTATTACTGCTGTGAAGATGGCCTTTTTAACATGGGAGTCAATGAGAAGTTGCTCCTTTTTGGAGCCAGCCCCCAGTGGATGAGTGGGGAACTGCAATTTTTGTCACTTCCTGTTGGCTTCAAGTTTGAGCAGCGGAGATTAAAAACAAAAAACCCAACCATTATGAAGCTGCTTACATTCGTCTCCCCTTAGATAGGACTTCCATTTATGGCGGAATTGTTTATATACCACAGTGAAAGTATTCAATTTAACTCACTTATTTATATAGCGCCAATTCACAACAAATGCCATCTCAAGGCACTTTACAACGAAAGTCATTTCAATACAATTATACAAACATTCCAATCATTTAAAAGTTTTCTATGTAAGTACGTGAGGTTGTGCCCGGATCATGCAGACTCCAACCACAGCTATTCCTCAGCAATCCCTCATACTGAGCAAGCATGTAGCAACAGTGGAGAGGAAAAACTCCCCTTTAACTGGAAGAAATCAGGCTCAGTACAAGCAGTCATCTGCCACGACCTTCTGGGGGTCTGTGAATAGACAGCATGGAGGATGCTCGGTGACTTTGACCTTCGTCTGGTCCAATGATCCAAATCCAGCAGGGGACTTTATAGTTGAGCAGGGTACCAGACCAAGTGGAGCTTCTATGGGGGGAAAAATACTGAGAGAAAACTGGGTTAACAATCGCAATAACAGCAGAAAAAATATATCTGGAGAGTGGTAGAAGAAAGAAGAAAAGTGGTCAGTTTGTCCTCCAACAGTCTAAACCTATAGCAGCATAAGTAAAAAAAGCAACATTTCCATCCATCCATCCATCTTCTGCTTGCTTCATCCTGGGTAGGGTCGTGGGGGCAGCAGCTTAAGCAGAGAGACCCAGACTTCCCTCTAACCAGCCACTTGAGCCAGCTCCTTGGGAGGAATCCCAAAGCATTCCCAGGCCAGGCGAGAGACATAGTCCCTCCACCGTGTCCTGGGTTGTCCTCTGGGCCTCCTCCTGGTGGGACATCCTGACCAGATGCCCGAGCCACCTCAACTGGCTCCTCTTGATGCAGAGGAGCAGCAGCTTTACTCTGAGCCCCCTCCGGATGACTGAGCTTCTCACCTTATCTCTAAGGGGGAGCCCAGCCACCCTACAGAGGTAACTCATTTCAGCCGCTTGTAGGGTTGGCACCAAGGACCGTAGATGGCACTCGAAAGTCTGGGTTCATTTCAATTTACAAAAGGATGGATTTGCACAGTGCAACACCTGTGATAAACTTATTAGCACCAACGGAGGATGTACAACAAAAATGACAAAACACCTTCGGCAGCTGCGTGGTATACAGTGTAGTAACGAGTGTTCTCTGTTTGATGTATTGCGCTTCGCTCTCCTGCTCCCGTTGCTTCCTCCACTTCAGACAGTCAACCGTCAGCCAGCAACTCTTCAATGGAAACGGAATCAGGTACATGAAAATTATGATTGTCTTATTCTTCACAGACTAGCTTAAGTTTGTAAATATTAGTGACGCTAGCATAAGGCCGGCTGCTGCTGCTGCTCCTACATTAACCGGCCAGAGACCCCAGCCAGCAAATAGACAAACCCCATTCACCATGGCAGCAAGGGGAAAGCTTTCAGCTCAGTGGCGTGCCCAGACTTTTTTTCTCCTGCACCTCAACGAATTGGAATTGAGAACCTTGTAGAACAGGAGTCGATGGTGAGAATCGGAATTGTTAAAATGTAAACAATGCCCAAACCTAGCCACTTGTATTCATGATCTCGTTCTTTCGGTTACCACCCAGAGTTCTTGACCATAGATGAGGGTAGGAACATAGATCGACCGGCAAATTGAGAGCTTCACCTTTTGGCTCAACTCTCTCTTCACCACGACAGACCAGTACAGTGGTCACATAACTGCAGACGCTTTACCAATCTGCCTATCAATCTCTCGCTCCAGTTTTCCCCCATTCGTGAACAAGACCCCTAGATACTTAAAGTCCTCCACTTGAAGAAGGACCCCATCCCTGAACCGGAGAAGGCACCCTACCCTTTTCTCGGATTTGGAGGTACTGATCCTAATCCCAGCCACTTTACACTCGGCTGCGAATCGCCCCAGCAAAAGCTGTAGATTGCGTTTCGATGACGCAAACAGGACCACATCATCTGCAAAAAGCAGAGACCCGATCCTGAGGCCACCGAAGCCACCGGATCCCCTTAACACCTTGGCTGCACCTACAAATCCTGCCCATAAAAGTTATGAACAGGATTGGTGACAAAGGGGAACCTTGGCGAAGTCGGACTCTCACCGGAAGCGAGCCCGACATACTTCTGGCAATGTGAACCAAGCTCTAACATCGGTCGTACAGGAACCTAACTAATAAACTCTCAAAGAAAGATGTAATTTACAAAGAAAAAAGCTATAATGAAAGAAGAATGCCTTTCACAAGAACAGATTTTGCCGGATGATAAATTAGGCCAGAAATTATTGCAATAAATGGTAATATTGTCAATTTGAAGTAATTGTCAATACATGTAAAGGGGAATTTCATTCTTTTGAAACCTGGACCTTATTTATAGCATGTATTATGTTTGCCTACTCACCTTGCCAAGTTTGGAGCTACTTGGTGTCCTTTGAAAGAAGTTTATATCCAGTTGCAATCATTGTATATCCATATAATGGGAATTGTTGGGGCAGCCAAAGTGAAGCCTCTAATCTGCCTCATTATCTGCCACAACACTCCTTCACTTCACCCATTTTTTGTGATGAATCGCTAGCACTATTCCCATGTGTGTTCGGAGTATCTTAGAAGTGCCTCTTTGTTGTCTTCCAGGGTATTCCAAGGATACCTCACTATCATATAGGAAATGTGATGGTGAGATATATGGATAAACCACCTTTTTGGAAAATAAAAATGTTCAGCCCTCTGTAGAATAAACCCCGTCACTCACATTGCCTCATTCTGCTAATAAGCTAATGAAAAGAATGCTTCCTCCTTCACAGTAATATTGAAACTAATGGTGGAGTTGCATAAATCTTAGTTAAGCTAGTTCAAAAAATAGCTTTCTTCACTTATTTGCTCCAAACAAATCACTCTGTTTTCATGAATAAGATATCCTTTATAGTCTTTATATTTGAAGCTTTAGCCCTGTAGAAAAAAGCCAGAGTTTTTTCATTTATATTTTAAAAATTGGTAATTGATTGACAGAGATAAGTGCAAATTGTTCTGATTTTTAAATCAAAAGTGGTTAGAAATCATGTAAAGCTAAAATGCCAATTTATGCCTAAAGAAAATTAAAAGCACATTTTTCCCAAATGAGGAAGCCCTGTGGAAACACATTTGATGTTTCTCCTGCCTTTTTAACCAATGGGTGTGTTGATTAAAATGAAAGTAGTTTGTAACTGAGGGCAGCCCCCCTCGATATCTGGGGAGATACTGTAATAAGATGAAGGCTTACTATACTGCTATTTGTCTTCTCTCTACCAGCCGTATTGATTCACCTTCACGATGTGTGACACCAAGCAGATCCATTAATCAGAATGGAGACAAAGACTGGGAGTCTGGTTCCAATGGTACCTCACCTGCCCCAGAATACACAGGTACATCACTAAACAGTGCAGACTTGCATGCAATGTTATTAGGGTTATTAGCACCACATCGAATTCAACTGCTGTATAACCAACCAGTCAGTCTGGTATATATCAATTATTTTTCTTCTGCAGGAACAATTCGTTCCTTTTGTATTTATTAGTTCTATAGTTAATGGAGGTTACAGATCAATTTTTTTTGACAATCGATAACTCTTCTTTTAGCTTCTATATTGCATATGAAACTTTTTGGGGGCTGAAAATTGCCCAAGAGCCCTGATTAATGGCCAAATACAACCCAGTAACAAAGACCTACAATGGAAAAATAGATAGTCTCTGCCAGGAATGGATTATTAAATGAGCCTTGTAGACATTCATACGTGGTTAGCTTGTTGGCGGCAATGAAATGTGATCAGGTGTTTTTCACACTGTTTACTTGCATTTTAAATATTGTTGCTGGCCAGGGCTCAGTGCACATTCCACACATCATTATGACATCACCCTCTTTTCCAGCAACATGTGATCTCCATTTATTCCTGCATTATGGGAATATTATGGTAGTATTACTATGAAATCCCACGATATTCCCACATCACCATGCTGGACCGTCTCACTCAGAAGACACATAGTGCCGGCAGTATTACCATACTATGCCAGCACATTGTTCCTTTTGAAAACGCCTCATGACGCTACCTGAATCTAGAAGCTTTATTTAAATAGTTTGCTTGTCATAATGATGATAATACCTGTTCTGCTAAACAAATTCTTTTAACAATCCCAAAATTAAAATCTGTCCTCGGTTCTAGAGGCCGACCGATATATCGCGTTGATATTTTGAATTGTTTTCTATATCGGCTATTGGCCGAAATTTGTTTTTAAAACCCATAATTAAAAAAATAGATTAGGCACCTGTTTGGCCAGCTGCAGCCACTGCTTGACTGAAGGAAGGACCCCCACACACTCTGAACCACAGTGATCCAGCCCACTCATATTTTACGTTTTTTTGTTTAATCTTCGACTTCCCTATTTTTATATTTATATTTTAGATTTTATTATTTACTACCACAGCCAGGGTAGGGTCATAGATTTTATGTCAATACATGTAACTTTACTTTAAGTCCAGATTCTACTGCAGCCAGTTATTTGCACCATTGTTCTGATTACTGTTTGAATTTGTTTTATTTTCTATACCTAAAGAATCTTTAATCTGTTTTATTTTCTATTGTTCTGAAACCATTTGCACTCAAATACTGTTTTGAGTTTGATTTTATATTGTCTTATATTTGAAGTTCAATAAGATGAGTTTTGTTTACTTTTTAATTAATATTGCGCGTAGTGTTTAGTTGTCTTTCACAATCAATGTGCTGCTAAAAGTATATATATCGGCCTTGGATATCGACCTTAATAATTGGCTTTATATATCGGCCGTCAACGACCCAAATTTTTTTTTTTTAATCGGCCTTTAAAACACCCATAAATGTTGGCCTCTACTCAGTTCACTATCCTATCAAATCTTCTGCGGCTAGAGATTTGAATGACTTATAAAAAAACTCTTAAGTTGGATACTTTTATTTCAAGGAATTATTTTAAAATCTATTTGACTGATAATTTTAAAGAAAAATGTTCTTGTAACCTAATTTAATGATTCTACTTTCAGTCTGTCATGATTGTGATTATTTATTATTTGATGAGTTTTACTTTATCTTAATAATTCTTTTCTGTAAATTCTTACTCATTTCTCAAATGGTTCTTGTCTTTTGCAAGGTCACAGTTGCAAATGAGAATTTAGTCTTATTGTGTTCTTGCATAAATAAAAGTTAAATTTAAAACAAAAAGTGTTATCACAGCTTTGATGAGACTGGTCTGTTTCTCTGGCTTTATTATGAGGTTGTATTTGGGCATTTATCCTAGGCCATTTTCAGGCCCAAGAAAGTTTCATATTCTACGTATATGTTCAAAGAACAGTTTCCAGTTGTCCAAAGTGTTGTTTTAGAACCCTTTTAATATTGAAATGATTTAAGCTTGAATGGTTATCCAGATCTTATCAAAATTTCATGAAACCTAGAGTGAAAAGATTTCCATTTAATCTGATTATCATCTAATGTTCTTAACTTGGGTTTAAGTTATCTCTCTATAGACTGATAATATGGAGAGTTTGTACAGAAACGTCTCTTTCTGGAATGTTGGCAAACAGACAAAGGTAATTAACAACCGATTGTTCAAACCATTACTATTCTCAGATGATCAGGCTGGACCTAGGCCACATATCTTGCTCAGGGTAGCACAGAGGTAGCTAATCTATAGGGTGTCGCTCCCATTGTGATTCTCAGATGCAGTAGAAGTATCATCTTATCAATAGAGAGCATAACAGAGGGCGACTGTGGCTCAGTAGTAGGTAGAGTAGTTGTCTTGCAAGAGGAGAGTTGTAGGTTCAATTCCAGCTTCCTTCTGTCACATGGCGATGTCCCACCTAGGCATGTGCTCTGTATTAAAGGATTGTTAAAAAATATTTAAATTAAAGCCAATATGATAAATGACTATTTCCCTTCTGGTACGAAAGAAAGAAAGAATCAAAACTAACGATTGTGACTGTTTTTTTGCAGGCCCAAAACTTTTTAAAGAGCCAAGCTTCAAGTCTAATAAGTTCATTATTCACAACGCTTTGTCACGCTGCTGCCTGGCTGGAAAAGTGAACGAGTCTCAGAAAAACAAGATAGCCGAGGTTGGGGTTTCATGTTTTTCCTTTCACACAAATTGTACTGTTAATGTAAAAAGAATTGGGACTGAAAAATGTTATTTCTTCACTTTGCTCCTTATCCAGGAAATGGAAAAGAGTTCTGCCAACCACTTCCTCATTCTGTTCCGTGACTCCAACTGTCAGTTCAGGGGTGTCTATACCATGAACCCTGACACCCAGGAGCTGGTGCGGCTGGCAGGCATGGGCCCACGGTCGATCAACTCAAGCCAGGTGGAATCCATCTTCAAATACAGCTCAGACAGGAAGCAGTTCAGTCCCATTCCATCCAAAACTATGGGGATGAGTGTTGACGCCTTCACCATCTCCAGTCAGCTTTGGCAGGGTGGAGGTGGTGGAGGAGGAGGAGGTGGTAGCAGGAGAACAAGTGTCACCAAAAAGGTGGCCATCTCCAAGTGAGGAGGAGTGTAATTAGAATGTTATTACAGGAAAAAAAATCTATTCGGACACTCAACAAAGTTACGTATTTGCACACAATTTGATCACCTGAGTGTAACCTTCCCTTAGATTTTTTTTTTATAATTACCATATATTTCTAATTCCCTTTACATCTACAGAACCATGCAAATTTAATCGAAAAGATACACATTCTAAAAGACGAACTGAGGCATTTCTTTTTAAAAGGTTTCCAATTTTCTTATACAAATTAATTGTTTGAAGTTCAAACTTGAGCATTTCTGTTGAAAGAAAATGCAACGCTTGATTTGCACGTTAACAAACCTTTAGATAGGCCAGATTGTTCCAATTTTTCTTGACCACAGCCAAGTTGCAGAGATGCCTTTAAGTCAGATTGACTGACTAAACTTTTTATTCCTTTTTGACATTAACTCTCCCTAGTACCAGTTGCCATGTCAATGAAAGCACATTTGATAGCCATAACCATGTGATGCAGAGATGAACTTTGTTCAACATCAAGAGGACTTCGTTTGGATGTTATTTATTCTAGGCAGTTTTCAAACATAACTGCAGCATGAATGGTTCTTTATGTTATAAAATATCACAATGGAAACTTGGGATTTAATAAAACTAATACTGTATGAGCATTAGATGGTGATTCAAATATCTTTTGTACAGTAAACTTTTAGCTATACACATGAATGATGTGTGAGAGGAACCTGGACTGTCATTAATGATATCTGATAGCCTATAAATAAAAATCAACTTGGATCTCAGTGAGTTATTTATTGAATCTTTCTTTCAAAAAATGTGTATCTTGCATCTTTTAAACATTAGAGGTTCAATCTATTGAATCAGTTGATTCCAGCCTTCTCATGTCGATGTGCACCTGGACAAAGCAATTAACCCGAATTGCCTACCAATCTGTATATCCGATTATGGTAGATAGTTCTGTCAAAAGATGTGTCCATTATTCAAACAATTCATATTCATATTTGTATGTTGATACAAGTGTTGAACACACTTCTGCTGTCATTCATGAGTCTGAGAAACTATGTGCGTTAGGAATATTTTTTGAGAATTAATCTAAAAGCTTTGAGTGAAAATTTGTTTTTGAAAATAACTCTAATATCTAAGACTTTTTGAAGTCTTCACTCCTGTGAAAACGAATTCAAGTTCCTAATGCTAGTAATACTAGCACTAGCTTAGCATCGCTGGCATTTCATTAGCTTGGAAGCTGTATGTCTGTAGGTTAAAGAATCATGTTATTTAAAATAGTAATTTAACTAAATAAACACTGGACAGACACGTTGACTATACCTGTGATGCTTTACCTGAGGTAGCTCAGCCCGTTTCTCTGTCAGCAATTTTTGAATTTGGAGGACGTTGCATTTCGTGGAGTCAGTTGTTAGATTATTCCCCCTGTGATGTCATTTCAACATTCATCTACTCTGACCCACAAACTTGATTTCTTTTTTTCACACTAGTGAAGACTTTGAGCTTGTAGAAATTACTTACATTCACAAGACTTTGGATTTGAAGCACTTAAATTCACACTCAAAAACATTGCTATTTCTCAGACTCATGTAGATGACAGCGTAATTTTGTATTCAAGACTTTTGACATACAAGAATACAAATTGTTCGAATTTTGTACACTTTTGACAGTTTTTTTACTCCAATACATATCGGTGTATGAATGTGTGTGTTTGGAAACGTAAAGCACTGAGTGGTCAGTATGACTAGAAAATCTTTAGTCTATTGAACATTGTAAATGAAGCATTGCAAGATTTTGAGATATTTTCCACCAGACCGATGTCACAAGAAAGAAAAAGGCGCCTTACTTTACTCACATCCGTTTAAACTCAGAACTGAAATCTCCATGGAAGTGGTATTCTGACCATCTCACAAAGTGGATGGTTAATAAGCTATTTTTTTTCTCTGTAGTGCCTTTTCTATTGGCAGAAGCACTGGATGTCTTCAGCTATAATAAACATAGCATTGCAGAGGTTGTTTCCATATTTAGTTGTCAATCTGTCATCCTTCACATTTAATGTTGAACTCAGCATTTTACAAATTTTAAAACCAAGATGGCTAATTTCAAAGCTTTCTGGATTCCTAACTTTAAACAGAACATTTGTATGCATTATGGAACTCCTAGCTCAATCTAACCTAGGATAAATCCTCACTAGTGGTATCAGGTACTCAGAAAGCCATCTCCTCCTGCTTTGAGATGCAGTTAAGGACTTCTAGTCCAAAAGGCTATTTGAAATTCAGGGCAAAAGCAAACTTCTGTTTCCAAATTCAAATAGGTCTAAACTCACCTTAACAGAGTATCGCAGACCTCCTTAAGATGATTCTTCTTTTCCTGAGGTCAGCAAAACTGAGGTTGATTGATTACAGGTGTATGATTGTAACTGATACGAGTTACAAACAATTCACAACAAATAGTTCAATAAGGGTGTAATGTTTTATTGCACCTTCCTCAGAAGATTAACCACGTAGCTCTGAGATGCATTTCTACAGAATCGTTTTTAAAATTTATAAACATTTTATTGCGTTGTTTGATGCATGATTCTTTGGGATCTTAGTTGCAGTTTTATTACCTTTACAGAATATTGCACTTTTTAGATTTCTTTTCCGTGAACAATGCCAGTTAAATTGTACAGAAAGATTTTTTTCAAGGTTTTATGTGAAGCAGAGTGAAGTTAATCATATTTTCCTGTGTGAAAGCCAGATCAAGTAAACTTGAATTGTTATTTTGCCATGCTTGGTTTTGAGTAAGATTAAACATCTTGTGACAATATCTGAAAGAGAAATCCTTGGAAACATTTTTAGGGTTTTCTTCCTCAAAAGAAAGTTGTTTTGTTGTTTTCTTTTTATTGACGTCAATTGGCTTTATTTTAGTGTTACAAAGGTTTTTAAACAATGGAAATAAAAGGTTTCAGGTATGAAATTATTTAAAAAGTTGCAAGATTCATTGCTTTTTTTCCTTCAGAATTTTATCTTGGAAGCTCCTTGTTAATTTGAAGGCCTTAAGCAGCTTCCTACTTCACTCATACTTTGGGACAGCTAATTTAATGCAGAAAGTTTGGAAAACTTTTACGCCTAGTATGATGATTTAACTGTGCAACAAAGATCCCACGGAACATGCACACTGACCAATGATCGCACCGATATGTTACCCCATGTACAGTGGAGAACACAAAGTAGGTGATTGAGCTCTCTGAGAAGGTTGAAGCTGCACAGAATGTTCCAGTAATGTCGGGACATTTCACTTTCTACAGATATTATGGTCCATAATGGTTTGTCCCTGCGCTGTACTTAGATTAAAGCGGATACGCATTGAAGTCCTAACAGTTTAATTCGATCTTAACCTTACACTTAATATGCTTAGTCTACAATGCAGCAGTTCGATAACTTCAGAGTGAGAAACAGAAGATTCACATTTTAGGATGAGCAGGATGCTGACTGAACAAAGCTGTGGTACAATAACAGAAGATAGCACACTGAAAGAGGAAACAGAGTACATCACATTGTATATCTAACATCGTACATGAAAGCTTGAGTGTTGCTAATGGATGTCATCTGGTTGGACGTCAGTTTTAGGGTCGGCTTGAGTGTTGACAGAGCTGCTGGTTGTGACGTTCCACACACCAGCATCATGCTCTGGCTCCAGCGACGGGCTCACAGAGACCAGGCCGGATGTGTTGGCTGATGTTGAGTCCTCCGAGACAAGGAAGGAGGACGTAGAATGGCTGAACGCAGCCTCAGTGTGAGGGTCGGATGAGCTGTTTGCTGGGGTTTCAGATGGGAGGAGGGCTGAAGGGTCAGGGGACAGCAGGGAGGACGAGTTAAGGGTTGTGTTTGAGGAGAGGTTAGATTGAATGAGGTAGGGGGAATCGGCCAGCATTTCTGATGGCGAGTCTGTGGGCAGGTGGGTTGGCGTGGGCCGGGGAGTGTGGGCTGGAGTGGGCTCCCGTGGATCCGAGCAAACCGGTTCACCTTCAGCCACGTACCACACCTCATTATGCCTGTTCAGAAGCTTCAAGGGACTGCAAGAGAGCAAAATAGGAATGGAAGCATGTGTTTTGTAAAGAGTTTCCAAGTAAAATAGAATAAAGTTAGAAATTATTGGAACAAATAGGAGCGAAACGGTTTGTCCAACCTGTCATAACCAACTCCGTAGTGATAACTGTGGTTGTAGGAAGCATGGACTCTCTCTAGCTCTTTGGTTAACAGGTGGGAGTGAAGCCTGGAGGTGACCGACAGCATCCAGCCTCCGTAGCTCCTCACATACACGTCCATCTCTGGCATCATGATAAAATACACCTGTGCACCCAATGCAAGAAAAAAAAAAACTATAGTGAGCAGAAAGAACTCAGATGATACTGCTAATAAAATCAACCTGAAATTAAGGTGGTTGAATAATTTTTTTTCTAATTGAAATTTTCCTAGCCTAGGGCTGGACGATGTGGCCTCAAATCTATATTGCAATATGACCTAAAGAATGTGTGGTAACAATATCTACTACCGTATATGTTTTCTTCTTGATGCGTGTCAAAATGACTGCTTATGAACATTCTTACTTTTTAGACACATTGCAGCAGAAACACTTAAAAAAGGTTTACAGTGACATTTGAAGAAATATTATTGTGTAATATGCATTAAAAAAAATATTACATTCTTTTTCCAAAAAAATGCAACACAAAAATATTAACATTCAAAAAGATGAAGATTTTTATATAAACGTTAAATATTTAAATTAAGTTAGCCTATGAATAAAAAGTTCAAAATGGTCTGCTTTAGTGGTTATTTATACATTTAATATCACAAAAAAAGAAACCTGCATATTTTTTTAATTAAAAAATGCTTCAAATTCAATAATTGTCTTTTCCATTAAATGAAAAACAAACTTCATATCTAGAGTAAAGACAATATTTAAACAAATCCTGCATACCTTGTATAAGTATTTAAGCACAGCTTGATGACATAATCAAAAGGCATAATCATGGTAAATATAATCAAAATCTCTACCTTTTGGTAAATGTGTATAATTTCTTCCTTATACATTGCCCACTACAAACCTGGACCAATGTTTTCTCTGAACTGCCAACTATGACCCAATTAAATGCATTATTGTGCCTGAAAATCATGACATGAATAAGAATTTTGTCTATCCAGATCCTTAGTTCCCTTCCTTTTGTTGAGTCAGTTGAAATACAAAGCACACCAAAGTAGGACTTTAGCATGAACAGTTACTAAGAACTATATTATTTTACTATGAAATACTATTTTGCCTAATTTTTCAAAAATAAAAATCTTTATATTAGATGCAGAATGCAACATTTTGAAAATGTTTTTAATACCTGTAATATTTCCCATGTTTTGTCACATTCCAGCTGAAACTTCAGTGCATTTATTTTGGAAATATTTGTGACAGACCAGCTTAATTAGGTTCATAATTGTAAAGTGAAGAAAAAAAAGCGTTTTTTAAATATTTTATAACACATACATTTTAAAATAGACATGCCCCTTTTACTTTGATACCTCATTCACACGCTGTGTGGAAAGGATCTGGAATGTTTCCAGAAAGCTCTGAGTGAAAGCAATGAATGTGTAGCAATAGTTTACAAAAGTTGACAAAATTTGACATAGGACATGTAATGGAAAATTTTGCATGTCATTAGAACCCGATTAAACCTGTCTTAGGCTTTATTTCTCTAATGTGACCTACTGCCCTAGATGTATTAACTATTATAACATGTTGGAAAGATGTCAGAGCAGCAAGATATCTACTGGACGTTCTGGCCTTGAGGGACTTCTTCATGTCTTACTATCAGACTGGCCTGAACTGGTATTTAGGAGCTGGACTAGATTAAAGAGGACATGCTGGAGAAGATAATTGCTAAATCCTGATTAAGGTGTTTAATCAGAAAAGTGGTTAGGGAATACGAGAGTAAGCTCTATCCCTCCATGTTTTGGCTAGGTGTGTTCATTAAATACTTAAACACCTGAAGGACTCAGTTTCATACTTGTTTTTGAAGAGCTATATTTTTTAGTCATAGTATAAGTTTAATGATATAGTTGTCAAAAAAATGTAAACTATATCTACTGTGAAGTGATATGTAAGAAATAGCAGGGAATGAATAAATAAATAACTTGCTGGCCCCCCATCTCACTTCCTGTCTGGCTGATGTAATTTGTTTGACCTAAAGGAAATCTGCATGCAGCGTCCGCAAACAATAGACACCATGAAAAAAACTTTCAGTCGCTATGCAGCACGTGAGAATGCTTTCAGTGGACTCGATTCTCTTTCGTCTCTGCGGAAGCTGCACGCAGTCTTTTTTGCACCGTGTGAATGGAGGCATGGACCAATTTCTATCCACTTCAAAAGAAAATGATGCAGATGCCCTACTTTTGTGTCAATTAAATAAAAGCCCCCACCCAAGTGTGGTTGTCCTGTCAGAACATGGAAAAAAGGTTCAAGGGCTGTGAATCATTTTTCAAGGCCCCATGTTGAAGACGTTAGATTATCTATGAATCCTCTGGTGAATTTGTACAAATAAATAAATAAATGAATAAATAACTGCATTACAAGCCTACATCTGCTACATTTTCCTCTGAGTGAAGGAAGCACTGGAGTCAGACTCCATTTCCTGCATCGGGGCTTCCTATCGACTTTAAGCAAAAAACCCTGATCAAATTATGCACAGCTTCTCAGAGTTCAACCTTCAAACTGGCAAGGACAGCTCCCCAAACCCAACAAAGAAACTGCATCCCTCTGCAGTAATAATCTCCTGCCAGCTCACCTTGTCATTGGTGGGTTCAGGCGGACTGCCCTGATAGGCTGCCGGCAGCGGGAAGTTGAGCGTGTAGACAGCTGGCTCCCACAGCTTGGTCTCCTCTGGGACCTTAACCAGGACTGGGGCAGTCATCTCCATTTTTACGCCTAAACCCACACAATTGAAATGAAAAGTCAAAAACTTGCTGAGTCACACAGATTTGTCTCTCCTCTCATGTCCTCACCTTCTTTATTTGCTCCGTTGATATACTGGAACAGTCTCCTGAAAGCCATGGCGGCACCCACTCCCATAAAATAGGCTTCAGCATTTGTCGACACCCAGCGGGTGGGGCTAATGTGTCGCACCTGAACACACACGTCCAGAAAGTATAAGACACAAAAAGTACGGGAGTAATGTTTGTTTTTAGCTTCTTGTTGGAGACTCAAACTCACTTCATACTCATCTGTTCTGCAGACCAGCTCATATTCCAGACATTCCTTAGACTCAGTGCAGAAGCTGGTGTTGGTACTTGGTCTGAAACAGGTTTGGAGGGAAAAAAAGAAGAACTATCCTACAATACAGTTTCATTCTGATTGAATGAGTACAAGCAGGAAAAATATGCACGCAATCACATTTATCACAGTGTCCATTTTCTACTCTGTTCACAGATGTCATGCACAACTACAACTGGAAGGTCACTGCAGATGAAATGTGACAAAACTGATACAGTACTCATACATGGTCAGATATGATTAATCTGATAAAAAAAGGTGAAAGATATTACAATCTCCTAAAGGGTTAGATTTTGAAACCCAGAAAAGAAAATAATTTTTGCTGAAGAAATAATGTGAGGCCTAAATAACGTAAATTAAATTTTGTTTTCATCGTCATCTGTGAACTCTTAAATGTTATAATCAAAGACAAAGGAGTATAGGCTGCTGGAGATTATAATTTTTCACAGAACTGATCAGAGTAGAACGTTTCACAAAGTTTTTTTTTTTATATATATAAAATATTTCTTAGACGAATACTTAAAGATGCCAAATGTAGTTTTTTTTATTCTTGTACAGAACTAAATTCAAGGGGAACAGGCAGTGGAAGGAGACATTATATCTGAAACCCATGCAGGTAAGAACTGAACAAAAAAAAATTGTTCCAAATGAGATATTTCATGTCTTACTTGATAGTCATATTTTCATTGCATATAAAGTATTGGGACTCATTTGTCCTAAATGCATTCACCATATTAAATACACATTTGTGACCCAGTGAAGAACTAAATAAGGTAACCAAACTTGTTTACCAAGCATTGGTTTTAGTCAGCCAAACTGGGTTCCATACTCAATTTATTGTGGAACCACTGTCTGGTCAGGATGACAGGCATGTAGAATGCTACAGAACACAATACATTTAAAGCCTGTAAATAAAACAAAACTTTGGCAGTCTATACCACACGTATCTGTATTCCGGATTCCTTTTTGTTTGAAAAAAAAACACAAAAAAAAACATCTTTGAAAATGATGCACTTTAAACAAAGCCAAGGTTGTAGATCGACACTTGTAGACCATGACCTGGATACATCTGCATGTAGAGGCTATTGGGGCACTAACTCCTTGAATGTTACCTTACAATCTTGTCAAAACAGCAGTTATCCAATGTGTTTCTTAGCCTATTACTTACACATGTTTTCCTTACACTCAACTTCCTATGTATGAATAAAGTAGTCTGAGACAGCTAGTTTCTTTAGAACAGACCTTTTGTGGCTTATTTAGAGAGGTTTTGTTTTACTTTCTGAGCAGACTTACTCAAATACCAGAGTTTCAATTAGATTTTTTTTTTTTTTTTTAACTTTTTCCAGAAATGCTCAGTGACAAGTTGGTGTAAACATAAGTTTTCGGGCTATATTCGCCATGATTAGTTAAAATTTTAGGTTGAAATTATTACCAATTGTGATCTATTTTGTCTTTGTGTTAAAAAGTGAAGGAAACATCTTACCCCACGCTGCCTTCGATCAAAACCACCAGGGCCAAAACAGCTATGCCTGTGGTGAAAGTCCTGGAAAAGGACACACATATGTTTCCTCATATGAGCAACCTGTTTTTGCTCAGGCAAAACTGAAAAAAAGCTTTTAAAAAGTAGCTGCAAATGTAGCACATAGAGCTAAGAAAGTGGAAAAGCAAAGAAAACATGGTGAACAGTTAAAAGATCCGATCTGATACAGAAAGATGCAAAAAGAAAATATGTCAGAAGACGAGGAGAGGCATCCTGACAGACAGAGCAGGAAGGTGTGTGTCAGGAATTGGGCTGCTGCTGCTGCATTCAGTTTCATCACTGCAGAGATGAAACAGGACACGTGTTCCTGCTGCTGCCGTCGCACAGAGGAGAGAAATCTGCTGCATCATCAGTCTGTTCTCCCAACCAAAGGCGTTTTAAGGTCAGGGAGCAACAGCGATCAGAATCCTACATCTCCTTTCTGTTAATGTTTTTTTGGGGGGAAAAAACTTAGACTAAGTGTGTCATGATGAGGCTATACAAAGCTTTAAGATGCTTAATAATAAGTCTGTAAATGTTAACTCTGTTTTCACCCTTTTAGATAATGCGCAGCAACCTATGAATAAAAAACGCACGATTTAAAAATGAAATGACGCAAACACTAAGTTCACCTGCGCATCGAGCCGAGGGAAATAAAGTAGACATTACATTTAATTTACTGATGCGTTAAATGTTTGATATTATATGAATACTTACATCATGACTGTCCCGTGTTCGTCTAGATTTCCCAGCTGGAAAGATAGAGCGCAGGGCGTAGGACTGATGGAGACTGCAGTGTGCTGCACCCGGAAAGGAGCCGGAGGATTTACTGCAGAGAGGAGAGGAGAGGAGAGGAGAGGAGAGGAGAGGAGAGGAGAGGAGAGGGGGGCTGGGGTCCGCCTACAGCCCTCAGGAAGGAGGAGCCCACAGACTGGGCCCAGGACCAGACCCTGTCTGGACCTATCTAAGCTCTCAGCAACGACCATAAAATACAAATCTCCGGTAATTCATTCCCAGCAATCAAGTAGCTAAAGAACATTATTTTTAAATGTTTAAGATGGAATAACTTAATGGACATCCTTCTTTTGACCATCTACCGATCTCTGAGGAAAGTCTGACCACTCCTCACTTCCACCTGTGCTTTACAGCTTATTTCAGGTCAACCCCACAGCATGGCAAAAATCATAAATCATCTGGGCTTTGACTTATCAAGTAGACATACTGCTCCTGAGATGTTCAACAACCCAGTGACCAACTGTGACACACGTCTCTGCCAAAAGATCCTTGCACCAAGGTTCATGTTTATACCTTTCATTTAATCAAATGTGAATAACGTACAATTAATTTAATTTAATTTTTAGTGGTTGTATGAATTTACATTAAAATCAAACTAAAACTTTAGTAATGCTTACTGGTGACCAATATACAATCAGACCTAATGGTTAGCTCCCCCTCAGCATAATACATCTAATAAAGGCAATTTTTTTTGTCCTGGTTGAATAGTCACTGTAATAGGCCAGTAGTTCCAAAAGTTGGAGTTCGTCTTAGTAAAATAACCTACCTTAAGAAAGCATATGTATCTTTTAAATAGAGAAATGGATAAAAAACAAAAACAACAGTGCAACGTCTTTGCCAATATATTGACAGTTGCCAATAACTAAGAATGGTTATGCTTCACCAAGTCTTGGGGTGTCAGATTTTTAATTTGTGGGGGGGAAGCTGGAAAGTACATAAGCTACTGTCATAGACCCTTAAAGCAGTGTTTTGTTGTTTTTACCCCGGACCCTCAAAGCAAATGTCACGCATGTTTCAGAGGTTTCCCTGCTTCAGCAAACCTGATTTCAATTGATGGCTGATTAACAGGTTTTATAGTATTCATCTGAATCAGGTGTGTTAAAGCGCCAGAAGAACCACAAAAATGTATCGTCATCCCAAAATGTATTTTAAAAAAAAGAACTAGAAAGTCTCAACATGAAAAAGCATTTGCTCTTTTCAGGTTTCATTTTTTTTATATCATACATATAACCTTTAAGTTCTATTCATGTCCACCTTAATACTACACTCTAAAATCCAATTAGTTCACCTTATTAAAAAAAAAAAAAAAAGCATGCAAACCGCTTGCACTTAAATAAGCTAACAGGACTAGGTAATTATGTGTTGGGGCCACTAATGTAAAGAAAGTAAAATTAACTTACATGCAAGTTTTTATAACTAAGACAAACAAGTACTTCATACTTAAACTTAATAGTTAAAATTTTTCAAAAATTGAATTCATTCTTTAGTTCTACTTTTCTTTTTACATTCCAGTGTAATTAAGATTGCTCATTCGGCCAATTGAAGGTATTTTACTTACTGCCATTGAAGTTTTTTTTGTTTTTTTTAAATTAACAAAATAAATCAACACTTTACAAAGTTAGTTCAAAACCCCAATTTTCTGTTAAAAGTTCAATGTTCAAAGAACAGAAAATTTACTGCATGTGAGGCAAGTGATTGCTTCATAAATACAGTAGAACAGCAAACACAGTGGGTATGGAAACAAAAACCACCCTAATTTTAGCAAGTAACTAAAACTTGAACACTGAGTGACAATAACTTAACACAATGTCAAGTTGAATTAAATTAAAATTGGCTCATAGTGGTAACCTATGCCATGCAAAGATCACTCAGAGTAGGAATTAAGATGTAAATTTCTTATATCCAATTACATTTTACTTTCTAAAATCTATTCAGTAGCTCATATTAGTACTGGTAATTTATCTAAATCAAGTAATGGCAATTATTTGTAGTTTATCAGACAAATCAGTGTTTATTTGAATAGTCCTGAATCACATTGTGACAAGAAGTTCAGTATCAGTTAATTTTAAGAAGTACTTGAGACAGATATTTATCCTTATTTTAGCAGTTTGTTAAAGATAGTTTTATCAATACTTTCTGCCAAACCGTTCCTTTAAGGACATTATCTTGAGTTTGACACCACTGATCTAGGTGGTCCAATAAGAACGCAGAAGACCTAAATTACTATAAGCTTCACTGGAACTTTCTGGAAGGCATTTCCCGTTACATCAAGCGTAGAGCAAACTGATTTTAAAGGGAGAAAAATAAATAAATCTTTCCGTATTCTATTGACGGAGAATGTACCAGAACCCGTTTTTGACCTTGAGTCAAAGAGTCATTATCATTTACCACAAAACAAAACCTACCCTTAAGTTTAGACAGGGTGTAAATATTTCCACCAAAGGCTATTTTTTTCTTTACAAAAAATTTGTTTGATTTGCTGAAACATTTATATGCTATTTTAAAAAAGAAAATTGAGTACTTTTATTTGGGGGCAAATACTAAAAAAAACAAACGAAAAAGCAGATCATTGCTATCAAAATTATATCAATGTGTGGGTGGCAAGATGCACGAGGGCCAGGGCGGGATTTGATCCCATGACTCCTGGATGAGAATCATGATCAGTCAGAGCTATAGTGACAGGATCCTCACACTGTCACATGTGCATTGGTAAATGATTTTCATTCCTCAAGAGCTTCCATTTGTTTCATGAAAGCCCTTTATGAATTAATTAACTTTACAATCATATACTGTGCATGGTTGTTCACAACAGTGACCCGGGAACTTTCAAAAACTCCAACTTTATTGTGACAGTTCATACATACAACCATTAACCTTCTGTAACAATAATTAAAAAAAACATTTTCTTTAGCCAACTTAAGTGAATGTTAATGGACTGTTCGCCTTCGACCCCTCTGCAGGTGGAGACGGTTTACCTGTGTTTAAACGTGCGTCCGCTCTGAACAGGAGCGACTCCAGTTAATCTCAGTAGCACTTTTCATGCCTTCTTGTCTTTGGGTCCCTTTAAAAGGAACAAAATAAGAAAACTCCCTGAAACTGAGCTGTTACCACCCTGAAACACTGTAATACACCTCTTCTGGAAATGAACAGTCATATTTACAAATAACCTTTATTGAATAACCATCTACCCTGTCTGGCGGCACACGCCTCAGAAGTCAGCTGTAATTAATTAAATAAGCTTCACATCAAGACCAAAAAAAAAATAATTAAAAATTAAAAACCAAAAGCGGATAAAGTCAAAAATCAGTTCTGGCCCTTCCTTCCTCAGACACTCGGCCACGGCAAAAATAATCACAGAAAACACGGCCGCAGCGGGAGTCATTTTAGAGCCTGATCTGAACACTTTAATCAAAGGTCCTCGATTCGATATGGGGAATAAGCAAGTTATCATCAACCACTAAAGCACTAAATTACAGCTGCACTCAAAAATAACACACTGGGAGGAACGGCTGATTCTCCGACACAGACACTGATACTGGAAAACATTTCAATATGCAAAAACAGCAACATATTGAAATAAATAGCATCCTGCTGTTAAATATCTAATTTATAAATGAAGGTAATGAGAAAACAAGTGTTTGGTGCTGGGTTACTGGTGGGAAACAAACTGCCAATTACTATATTAGAACATCGATGAGCTTTTTTTTTGTTTTGTTTTTACCTGAGAATGGGCTATTGCATCCAAAGGAAGATCATCTAAAATATTCAAATTTGTGTCAGATCAGTCATACATGTTCCCCGTATTACACATTGCAACCTTCGAGCCAAGGTTATATATCGAAAAAAGTGGCTTGCAGATGTACCGTTGTAAATAGCTGACATAAACACACCCAAAAGCAAGTCTTTGTCTAAAAGGATAATCATCTTTGGAGAAAAACAGAAAAAAAATATATAATGAACTTCAGAGCTCTGTTCCTTATCCCCACCCATCAAAAAAGTGGGAAAAAAACCTCCTGAAATTCTGCGGGTGCTGGGTGGAGTGTCAAAGAAAACATCCATCAATGTTAGCCTTCTTTTTTTTTTTTTTGCATAGCCAGACAGTGGGCACGAGCTTTGCAACCACTTAAGAGTTTTAAACAACAGGGAGCTGTCAGTGGAAGGGACCCTTGGTCCATGTCACCCCCATCACACCCAGCTGGCCCGGGGCTGCTCGCTTGGTCCCTCTGAAAGATGCAGCTTTCTGCTTACAAAGCGGGCTCTTTCTGGCGCTCACGTCCATTAGACGTCTTCTTAACTTTGGAAATACCCTCCAGCACGCCTGACTCAGTCACTCTACACACAGAAAACAAAAAAGGAGAGAACTCCTTAATACAAGTCACGTAAGGATCATTTCAAATATCTGACATCAAACATCTCAAAAACAAACAAATAAAAGCAGAAAGATCAGTTAGTTCTAGGTGTGTAACAAAAATCATGGCTTAGTATGGTTTGGGGTTTTAAGGTTACGGTTTGGTTCATTTTACGATAAACTTTAATAAATAAAAATAAATACAAATGTGCTGATTTTACTTTGATCAGCATTCAACAAATATTTTTTCCCTGAATTCATTTCCTGAAATTAATTTGATTATGTTATGTTCAATAACTTAAAGTTGAAAGTATAGAACTGACTCGAGATTTGATAGGATAAAAAAAATATAGGATAAGCAGACATTGAGTAAAAAAAACAATAGAACTTGAAAACAGTCGCTGTTAATGTTAGAAACGTTTTAATAAAACTTTGTCTATTTTGTGAATAAAACCTGCTTAAATCTTGAAAGTTGTTTTGATATTTCGACAACTTAGTCTCTCAGCTGTACTTGAAGCATGCAGCATGCGCAGCTTTTGGGAAGAACCAAAAGCGACGGGGATACAGCCGACTTGCGCTTTCTTCAAAAGTTCTCCAGAGTTTGTGCTGATTGGATGCCAGTAACCATGTGGACGTCAGCTGTTTTTAGTATCAGAGATGTTTACATTCAGCTGTACCTTCTTTTGGGTGAGTCATTCAGTGTTGACAAAGTTCTGGTTCGGTCCATCTTTCTTTTTCTACTGTAACAGCATGAGAACTCAGTGTTCTAAAATACAAGTTTAGGAGTCATTTCTGTTTAGTTTTTGTGTCACTTTTAATAACGGCGGCAGAGAACTCTGCACTGCACTCAGATTTCTAACCATTAACAATCTGCATGTGTTCAGGTAGAAAACAGGTGAATTTGTTCAGCACACATGCGTACTGAACCAACACCCCTAGATAACTCTAACGCACTTACACTTCATCCATCTCCACGTCCTCTTCATCCAGGGGAAGCTGGAGGTAGGGGTTGTTGGACGCTGGCCGAAACTTGTATCCCGTCAGCACAAAAAAGATCAAAGTCGACACTTCCACCAGAAACTGTAGAAAGAGGAGAGGGTGAGTTTTATAGGAACTTCAAACATCATAGTAAAGTACGGATTCGTTACACAGAGAGATGCATTTCCAGTGTCTGTTTTGAGAAAAAAAAAAGTGTAAAAAAGTTGTAGAAATTTGATGCAGTTATTACATAAAAACACAGTGAACCAGCTAAAATATTTTTTAATCATTTATATTTAAAAGACATTTAACCTGATCGAACCTTTTTGGTCAATGCTTCAAAGAGCCACAGGCTGAAGACCCCTCCTCTATAGAGCTTAGATCAGGTGAGTTTAAAATAACTTTAAAATAACACTATTTATTATTACTTTAGCTAATCAAAAATAAGAATATAAATTGTATATTTTTTTTGAATTACATTTTATGTATTTTATTAATATAAAAGTAAAACATGATTTTAAATTTATATTAAAATGTATATTTATCATACTTCAAAAAAATATTTCCTTTAGCACTTTCGGCGGGCACCAAGTCCTACTGGAAAATGAAATCAGCATCTCCATGAAGCTTGTCAAAGCTGACTGAAGCATGAAATGTTCTTGAATTTGCTGGTAGACATGTACTCTGTCTACTATGTTTTATCACATACAAACAGATGACTTGGTTCTCCTAAAGCATCATAGACTGTAGAAACTTGACACTGGTCCTCAAGCAACTTTTTTTCTTTTTTTTCCTCCAGAGGTTGCGCTAGGCTGTTTTTTTGTTTTTGTTGTCAGTTATTTTGACTGACGTGGGATTCAAAATCAGGTTATATTTTAGCTTTTGTAAAAGTTTGAAATAATTATAAGCAATGAAATAAAACAGTTACACTTAAAAAATCTAACAATCTGCTGTGGCCTGAATGCACAGTCTTCAAACTTTCTCCTGGTCTGCATGGACCTGAATTGGGCACCTGCTTGTGTGTAATCAAATGTGGGATTGTGACATGTTATTGTCACGAGGTTCTGGACTTTTGTCCAGGAAGAGAGACTTCTCGTGGAGGTATGAATGTTGTTCTGGAGGTATGCTGCACAATGGCAAACACTGGAGACTTGAATTACAAGCGCCATTTCAGCCAAGGTGTTCAACTCAGGGAACATTTCTCTGCAGTAGCCCCTTATACACCAGTACATCAGCTGCGTTTGTAACAGACTGGTGCAGCTGGTCATAGAAACACTCCAAAGTCTCAATGAATATTCAACATGCTGTTAGTGGCCAGATGGCAAGATGTTTGGGGTAAAATGATTGACCTGCACACTTTGAATAAAGTTGAAAATGTCTGCAATTCTGCACCAAACTGTCAGGGGTGTGACTTGTAATCGTTCAAAATAAGTGACTGCTTTCAGATTTTTTCCGTCACAAACCACCTGGTAGTACAATTTCATAAAAAACACCTCCAGAGTGGTTTTTGGCTTAATTCACACACGTCTGAGTAATCCTCCTGAATTCTGTTCTCTAAGCAGCTGCCCCTCCCTCTCCTAGAAATCGACTGAGTGTTCAACTAGTGACATCACTAGTTGAAAAGAATGGGGTGTTGAGGTGTCTGCACTTCCCCTGCAGGCAAGAGCAGCTTACCTCTGATTGAGTTCAAGCACTCCCTCCTCCTCTTCACAGCACATGGCTGCTTCGGTTTTGGCATCTTAAATTGCGTTTTTTTTGTTGGATTTTTTACTTTCTATGTGAAAACGCCCATTTGGCTGCATGGATTACACTGTATAACACCAACGGTAACATTTTATCATATACATGTCTATCCCAGAAGTTGAAAGCTGTAAAATAGCATGATATATACACAAGGAATGTGAAAGTTGTACTGTAGATCGGGGACATCTTAATTGAAAATATCCTGTATTTGTCCGTTCTTTTTAGAACAATGAAAGAAAAATCTTAAGGCTATCATTATATTTTTTTAAACTTTATGCATGAAGTAAATAAATCAAAGAAAAGATTTGCAGACAATATGTCTGCAAAGTTACTGAGGGTTTGGAGTACAACTGTTGCTGGTGCAGCTAGACGCGCTCCAAAGACTGCCTAACACCGGAGCCTTCTCCTCCTGCTGAGGCGTAGTTTACGGGTCAGAGTTTTTGACGACTTCTGATTGTGTCAATTTGAGAAGAGAGAAACTATCCTCAATTTAAAACTTTGGAAAACTGAAAACTAAATTCCAGTCTCCAGTGTGGCAGCAGAATAATATCTAACCCCCCAGATGAGAAGTCATCTGTCTGAGGCAAAAATCGAAAACCTCATCACAATGGTAAATGGACTGAACTTATATAGCGCTTTTCTAGTCACTATTGCCCAATAAAGCGCTTTACATTGAAGCCACATTCACACTCACTTTAGGACGATGTACAATTTTTGGGGTTAAGTGCCTTTCCCAGGGGCACATCGACATGTGACTGGAGGGAGCTGGAATCAAACCTACGACCCTCCGATTGCAAGCCAACTACTCTACCACTTAGCACAGTCGCCCACAGAGACAATAACCTCTGCAGCAATACAAATATTTGATTACGTACAAATGGGTGCGCATTTTGGTCCCATGTGGAGCATAAGCAGGTGTGTTTAGAATAGGAATTAACACCTCCAACAATTGCAGCTTCCTCCCACATAGATAAAAAATTGATGGGAGAAAATAGATTGTGACCTGATTTTTTTTGACCCAGTTGGTCAAAATGACATAAAAAAACATGTCTAGTGCGATCTCCGCTACGGTTTTCCTTTTACTCAACTTCTCATTAACACGCATGGATACAGCATGCTGAACAGAGGCAAATATTATTATGGGCCTCATAAAATATAAATATAATTTCTGAGAAACAAAAGTTCAGGATTTTATAACCTTTAACTCCGTGAACAGAAATAGCTGTCTTACATACATTGGGAAGAACAAGGACATGATACACTGCTGATATTTGAAGTTTCCCACTTACAAAGCATGTAGAGGTCTGTAATTTGTATCAAAGGTACTCTTCAACTGTGAGGTACAGAATCTAAAATAAAAATGCAGAAAAATCACAGTGGAAGATTTTTAAATAATTTCCATTTCATTGCATGACAAAAGTATTTGATCGCCTATCAACCAGTTACGGTGTGTCCAGACCAAAGGCGATAGGAGCGGCTACAGCTTCAGGTTAACATGTAAAATCAATGGAGGAGCGCGATGCAGCTCAACTTGGGGTCCCGCGACACTTCAGAAGCAGATTTGCGTCGCGAAAAAGCTTTTCTGCCGGATTTGCGCGAACAATTCGCGCTACAGATGCGATCGAAAATTCGCACTGCATTTTATGTGGTGCATTTTGTGCATTTGCGTTCAGGGCATCTACCGCTCGAGTTGGAAAAATCTGAACTCCAGCGTCAAATCGCGCCGCGACATCAATCAGGGGACAGAGTTTCAGTGATTCTGTAACTGTCATGGAGTCACAGCCTCAGCAGGACATGGAGGAAATACTGATAAACATCGTGGCTAATCACCCTGAGCTACATGACACAAGCAGTTTTCTATAGAGAGACAGGAATAAAAAATATATATAAATAGGTTAAACTGTTTAGACAGTAATCCTCTTAAGAAGTTTGTGGGTGGCTCTTAAAAGAAGTCAGCCTTGAAACTGCCTCCTCACCTGGTTTCCTGGTAGCAGCTCCCGCACCACGTCCCACGTTGCTCAAACATTATAAACTTTTACGAACCGCAGACAGATGGACAGCACCTCAGACATGTAGTTGATCCCTCCGCCGTAGCTAGACTGCATCTGTAGCTCACCAAACCCCCAAAGCAGCAGTCCCAGCTCTACCGGAGGCCAGGCCGAACACATAATCCACTCGCTCCTCCGTCAGATCGGAGACCATAGTCCATAATCCACCAGCAGCTGCACTCTAGCCCCAGCTCTGCTGAAGGCCAGTTCGCGTGTGAAAATACCATATTTGAAGCACATCCATCCTATCGCGTTTGGTGTGGACAAAGCATTAGAATTTAGGTTCCCACAGACCTGTTAGTTCTTCTTTAAGAAGCCCTCCTATTCTCCACTCATTACCTCTATTAACTGCACCTGTTTGAACTTGTTACCTGTATAAAAGACACCTGTCCACTACATGCTTTGTAAGTGGGAAAACGTATAAAATCTGCAGTGTTGCTGTTGTCTTGTTCTCCCCACTGTATATCGATGTGTCTAATGAAGCAATACTTGAGTTTTAATCTTACGGTAATGAACTTTTTGATGATATTCTCACTTATTGAATTGTATCTGTATAACTACGAGAGTAAAGATAATACCAAGCTTTCGCTGTCTGACTTCTTGCCCAGCACAGCTGCTATTATCAAAGATTAACCAAGTGTTACATTTGTTTCCCCACCAAATCCATTTAATGAAGCAGACCGGTGGAAATTAGGCTCTTCAAGTGTCAAGAATGGTATTAGAAATAAAATAAAGGATATAAAAGGTTAATATGGTTTCATCAAGGCCAAAGTCAGGCTATTATGATTCTTCATCTTTGATACAGATAGAGCACCAGAATATGTTTGACCTTTTAAAAACAGCAGCTCTGCAGCAGAGTCAGACAACTGTCATAGAACACCCCAGCCATCTTACCTCATAGCACCACTGCCACTGGAAGGGCATTGTGATCTTCAGCAAAATGGCTATGATCCTTGTGAAGTAGATATAGCACACAATCTAAAACAAACAAACAATCAAATCCAATTAATACCCAAAGGTAGTTATCAGACTGTTATAAAACAATATGGGGATATCTCCATTAAAATTCTGTTAACTGCTATTAAACCTGGGTTTGTATTTAAGTATTAATGTTCAGGATCTGCAGCAATTGGTCTGCTAAGTCTGAAGAGGAGACAACAAAGGCTGTAAACGAAGACTTTGAGTGTTTGGACAAAGCTGAAGCGATAACATCGTCTGTGACTAAAAACTGAAAAATAGCAGTATCAGCAATGTTACCCAACAGTTTGGCTAATGCGGTTTTAGAGTTGCCAGATCTGATCTCTCTCACCATGACGTAGTAATGCCTGAATAGCTTGAGCTTCTCCAGATTCATGGCAGCTGGAAGAAATAAAATAACACATTTAGAAGAGTAGGAACAAAAGCTTAGCTTTTGTTCGCTTAGCAGAGAAAAATATTCCAACCTTTCCCATCTGTGCTCGAAGCCTCTTGTAAGTGACGGATAGACCTGTGAACACAGGAAAGAATGACAGGAACATAGTTATGGACTGAGACAAACGCAACTTTAATCTATGAATACTTAAATGTCTCATTAAGTCAGTTTAATACCTTGTTATAAAGATGGATGTTAAAATGTAATTATATATGGACTGAATTTCTGTAGAGAATTCCTGATCGTACTAACCACCCAAAGTCACATTCACCCAATCACTTTGATACATTGCTCTGCAAGAAACTTGGGTTTAACCACTTAGAGGAGAAAGGTGGAATTAAATCCCCAACTTTCAGATTCCAAGAGGACTTTTCTACTGCTGAAGCCACAAAAATATGCTTGTGGGATATTGGTCCTGCTTACGGAAAATAAATACAATCAAGCTGAATTTGTTTATTGAACATTTTTTCAATAATTTATTACTAACTAATTAAAAAGAACTTGCGAAAAACAATATATAATTATAAAAAGAAAGTAAGTTTGACTTAACATGTTATACTGCGTTCACACCGCACAGATTGTCTGTGTCAGGCAACAGACTCAACGGATGAAGTTTGACATATGTACTCTTTGGTTTCCAAAGCTTGCTTCTGAGCAAAAAGGAGCGCGTGGGCGGGGCTTCCCCTGTTGCCGTGTGTTCTGAACTATGGTGGATCGTAACGAGAAAGTGGCTAGGCTTTATTTGCGAGATAAAGCTAGACATCGTCAACATCGTGTGCATTAGCGCTCTTTCTTCAGATGTGTTTTGAGTTTGGGGAGTTTAACCATTTGCTCCAGCAGCTGCTTATGAATGAGGTTCCCTTTCAGCGCTACTTCGGTCTGTCCCGTGCCCAATTTTACGACAATCCTTGGCCGCATCGGAGCTCAAATCTCCTACCAGGACACCAACTACAGGTGCACTGTTCCTCCTTAGGAGCAGCTGTCCATCTGTCTTCAATAAGTGTCATTTGTGATTTTTGAAATCTGCATTTGTTGAAAATGTTTTCAGTGGACCCGCGCTTCATTCAAGAAATGTGTATAATGACATCACTACAGTGAGACGCTCTGATTGGTTGCCGTACTGCGTTAACTGCGTTGGGTCCGTCAAAAGTTCAGCTTGCTGAACTTCTGCGTTGCTGCGTTGCCGTACGAAACGCAAGTGAAGTTGACAGAGCCAATGTACAAAACGCACCGCAGAGCCCCTGACGCACTCGACCATAGACTTTACACGTAATCTTGCCACAAATGACACTGACATATGAGGTGGTGTGAAGGCAGCATAAAGCTTTTTACTAGAAGCGTAGCTCATAGAACCCTTTCTGGTGAAATTGTTCTCTGGCTGTTGCTGAACTGACCGATCACAAGTATACACTCTACGTTGACGGATAGTTAGAAAATGGGGCTCGACTCAGTCCATCCTTACATAGACGACGTAGAGCCCTTGCGTCGACAGATAATGGTTCTACGTCAATCAGTCTCCGTCAAAACAGAGAAGCATAAACTAGGCTGAAGTTTTTTTTTCTTTGTTTATACCCCTCCCAAAACCTCTTCTTCTTTTATAAAGACCTAAGGCTACAAAGGCTAAATTAGCTTCTGGCTCTGCTGACAGGGGTAGTTTTAGAAGCTGACAACATATAAAATAAGTACTTTTGGATTTATAAAAATGTTCCTCCTTTGATCATTGCAGGTGCCAATTTCTAACTCCGGAGTTTATGTCAACCGGTATTTATCAGTGATTGATCAGTTAGACACTAAGTGCAACACTCTTCAGTTTGGAAAATGTTACTGTGGGAAATAAACCAAAGGTTTGCTATTTTTGATTATGTTTAAAACTGAAGTCAGAGGAAGCAAAAGAAAAAGCCATGTAAAGAAGGAGGCATTTTTTTTCCCTTTTTTACAAAGCAATGTTGGCTCTTTTGTAACGAAACTCCAGCAGGTGGTCATAGATTGCTGTTTGTAGTTAGTAATGCTAATATAATATGCTCAAGACAACATAAGTTTAATATTTGTCATAAATTAGTGAAACCAAGAGACCTCAGACCTTCTCTCTAGTTATGGTACGAATACTTCCTGGCTTCCTTCAGCAGGGAGACTAAAAAGTAATCTATTAATTGTAGTTTTTCAAGAGAAAATGGTATCAGCAGGTCAAAGCGTTACAAAAAATGAAAAGCAAAAAAATGACCACAAATCCCTGAATGCTGAATCTATATTACGAAATCATTCTAACTTTTGTGCAATTGATCAGACCATAAATTTGAGTATTATTTTAGGACTTTCCCTTTTTTCATACCAAAATTATCACGTTAACAAACTAAAATAAAACACTATAACAGAGCTTCTACAGGGACATGATCACACTGACCAAACGACTGGGAACAGGATGGCTCCGCAGCAGATGAGGTCGACCAGAAAGAGGATCTCCTTCCACAGATAGTACTCACTAGACCCTTCCTCTGTAGACTCTATGATGATGTAGGCAACATTTGCCAGTACCTGGTAGGAAAAAACAAAACAAGTGAGTAAATAACAAAGCTACAGTGGCGAAAAGTATTTGGCATGCACCGATTGTGTAAAGTGTCCCACTTAGAAAGATGAAAGAGGGCTGGAATTTTTTATCATATGTACACTTATGCTGTTAAAAAAGAAAAGCAGGGCTGGGTATTGATTCAAATCTCAAGAATTGATTTGTTTCCGACTCAAGAGTTAGAATCGATTATCATAATCTAATTTGATCTAATCCAGGTCTTTATTGATATAGGTCAGTGCTATTAAAAACATTTCTTTGAACTGTTGTCTTAATTATATGCCTGTAATTCAATGATGCAACACTAGGCGAGTAATAGTTCACAATTGGAAACTTAACCAATTCAGACACAAGACTAAAATGTCCAACTGAACTTTTGCTTCTTGTTTGAGCAGTAAAAAGGGTTAACCATTACAAAATAAAATACATTTTTGAACTTGCTAAATAATTCAATTCGATTTCTATAAAAATCGATTCAGAATCTATTTTCTGAAACTCATGATTATCAAAGAATTTATTAGTATAATGGTGCATAAAATATTTACCACCAGCAAACTAGCTCTTGCTTTTTTGTAGTATATGTATATTCTGCCATCTTAGTTTCGGCTTCAAAAGGCGGAAACATCGAAAGTGGTCACTCAGCCATTTATTTAGCCATTTCAGTATCAAAACTGGAACTTCATCTCTGCTATTCTTTAAGTCAGAAAAAAAACACTCGGCCATTCTGGGAGAAACTAAATGCCTCTAATCACTAGGCAGCAACCCAACAGGGTTATTACTGCTAGTCTTGATAGATTCATTATAGCCAGTCTTTGAACAACGTGCACTCCAAACCTGGGCACAAAAGTGTCTAAATGAGGTCCAGACAAACTCAACTGGCTCTCCATCAGAGCTACAGTACAGCATTAGCGTATTAGCATCAGTATTAGCGCTAACGGCAAACATTGCTTAATAAGACTCAGCATGCAAAAAAAAAAATACAAAAAAGGAAGCAGACCAGAACAGATTGCAAAACTGACAACCCCACACATTTTTCTTGGCATTTTTAGCACTCACTTTAAAGCGCTCCAGACGCAAGCACAGATATGTCTGTTACAAACCAGGCACCGACTGAAAACGTGGAATCAACTTTAGTTCCGCCCCATGGAACATTGTTTCAGATAGAAGTCTTTCAAACACAGCGTTCAATGCAGAAAAAAAAAATAAAAATCACAGCTTTCACCAGCTGAAAATGAACTATGTCGACCCATTGTCCAAATGGGTCAAACAACCAGACCTTCTATTTTCCCAGCGAAAATCCGAGTAGAAAGCTATTCTTTCAGCGTCCTGGAAGCAAAATATGCCTCTATTTCGTTTTCTGCCGAAGGTTGTTTTTATTTATTTTTTCAATTATTTTATTTGTTTATGTATTTTATTCCCTTACTCTTTATTCGTCTCTGCGCACAGCTGAAGCGAGCCGACACAGTCTTGATTTGCTTTGCCAGCTCTGAACTCTGATTGGTTAGCAACTCATTTTAAAACAGACTTTTACAAATTGTTTTTGATAAAACAAAATTAAAAAGGTATAAACTTTCACTAATTTCAAGTAAGACACCAGAGAAACAGTTTTAAAAGGAAATCAAAGTTAATTTCGAGACGTGTTGGCAGGAAATGACATGGCCAGTCAAACATAGCTTCCTTTGTAGAAGCAGGAAATAGATTATTTTCGATATTTCTCAAGCTTTGACTAAAATTTACAAAAATTTACAGATTTATTTTTTCAATGGACCGTCAACTTCAATTGGAGAACCTTATGGATTGAAAAGGACGTTTTTTTAATTGAGACGGAGCAAGTTTCTCACTCGAAACGTCCAGTAAGTAAGCTTTTCTGTTAATTGTTGACTGAATTTTTTATATATTTCTATATGTTAAGACTTCCCCAAAAGTGAGCAATTTTATTGGGGTACCCAGAAACGAACGTATTTTAATATTTATGGCCATATTTCTTTTAATTTTACACTCAACTGTATCAGATCATAGACTAATTAAATACATTGAATGTTATGGAAGGAATCCACTCATCCATGATGAAGCTTCTTGAATTCCAGGCGGGAATTCCTACGCAAAATCTACAGCGGTCCGGGAGCCAGAGAGGGTGGTCCTACTGGGTCTAGGCTATTTGACTGATTTGAGCTCCTCGTGGGTCCTCGATTCCCGCAGAAACCCATGTTGAAGGCGGCAAAAAATATAGTCGGAAATAACATTTTAAATAAAGAGGTGAGAAAGATTCCTTCATTTATTGGAGGTTTAATTCAAAGTTGTTTGTACAAACAAGGAGGAAAAGCCTCTCACAGTATTACCAGGATCCGTGTCACAGCTGACCTGCTCCCAGCAACTACCAAAGCCCTTTTATAGATTTAGTCAACCTTAGTACTATCGCTATCATATCTGTAGACATTTCTTTTCAATGGAGTTGGTAGACTCTCAGGCATCTTTGTCTGATAGGACAGGCTCAATCTTAGGACACGTCAGGATATCCAGTGCTCCGAGGGTCGTTTCCATGGCAATAAAGAGTAGGAATCCTAATGTCAGTTCATTTGACCTAACCTAATATTATGTATATATTATTAGTGTCACACAACCAGACTATCACTATATCATGAAAAAATAGCACACAGTTCTCTCAGTATGTAAGAAGATATAGAACAGATCATTCTTAATATACATTTTTCAATAACAGTGCTAAATACTTATTCTGGCCCTCAGAGACTTGTTACATCTTTAAGATGATCTATCCTCCACTCATTACCTGTAATAATAACAGCAGTTTGAACGTTATCTGTATAAAAGACACCTGTCCACAACTTTAAAAGGTCAGACTTAAAACCCCAGCCATTGCCAAGACCAGAGAGCTGTCCAAGAACACCAGGGACTATATTGTACACTTACAAAAGACTGGGATGAGCCAATCTACAATAGACAGGCAGGTTGGTGAGAAGAGATTAACTGTTGAAGAATTTAGTAGAAAATTGTAACAAAAGTTACTGGTAACACAATATGTTATAATGGATTAAAATCCTGCTGCACTCAAAATGTCCCCCTGCTTAAGCCAGTGCGTGTCTAGGCCCGTCTAAAATTTGTCAGAAATCAGCTGGATGATCCAAAGAAGGATTGGGGGAACGTCATACGGTCAGATGAGACCAAAATATAACTCTTTGGTATAATCCAGATATACTCTTTGGTACATCTTGAACAAACTGCCAGACGACTGCGTAACTGCAGAGACACGGAATTCTTTTAAATCTAAAATTAAAACATACCTATTTAGACTTGCTTATGAGTAACTGATCCTATTATTGCTTTTACTCAACTGCTAGTGATTGCTTGTTTGCCTATTTTTAACTTTCATACCAATTGTTATTTTGATCAAATGCTAAATGGCATTGTTTTATTGTCTATGCTTTCTTGTATTTTAATATTGCTAGCTGATTATAAATGTTTGTTAAAGCTTTATTTTAATGATTATATGTTTTAATTTCCAAATGTTTTGTAATCATGTAAAGTGCCTTGAATTCCCTTGTGTTTAAAGTGTGCTATACAAATAAAATGCCTTGCCTAAAAGACACAAGCTTTGTTTGGAGGGGGAATGAAGCGGAGTTGCATCCCAATAACATCTTATCTACTGTGAAGCATGGATGGTAGAAAAATGCTTTGGGCTGCTTTTTTGCCAAGGGGACAAGACAACGGATCCATATTAACGAAAAGATGAATGGGACCGTCTATTGTGAGATTGTGGACAAAACCCTCCCTCCACCAGTGAGAACATTAAAGATTAAACGTGGCTGGACCTTTCAGCGTGAAAATGATCCCAAAAATATCACTCAGGCAATGAAGATGTAAATTGGACCACTCACAGAATCTGTGTCTGACAAATATTGTTTTTGCCCCACTGTAGATTATAAATGAAGATTCTCAAGTAGGGTAAGTACCTGCAGAGGGATAACTATCATGAATATCTTCTTCTCTTTGTCAGAGAGGATGTATTTCACAAAAGCCCAGCCTGTGCCAATCAGCGCCAGTGTGATAAAGAGGAGAGCCCCCTTCAGCCTGGCAAAAACATGAACATAAATACATGTTAAAAAAAATCTATAATTCAAACCAAAAGACAGAGGGATATGCCAAAGAAATTACTTACAGGTGAGTGATATAATACATGACGGCCCAGCCTTCAATAGGATGCCCCTCAGTGTTGATAAAGTGATAGTTGATCTGTGAAAAACAGAGGCCATAGATACATAAACTAACAAAAAGCTTGTGATAAAACAGAAAAGGCCTTACACCGTTACTGTGTATATGAAAAGACAATTATTATTAATATGCGATGGTGGACTTACACTATGGAAAACTAAAGATATGGACTTTGTGAATGCCAGTGCAGCCATCAGCCAGTGGATCTTAAACACACTGTACCTGTAAATAAGCAGAAAGAACATAATTTTTTATTTCTAGTAAGACAGGGAAGTCATGTGACTGCTTTTGAAACAAGTCTATTTTATTGAGCCCCCACCCCTCCTTTATTCCTCCTCAACTATGTGTGACATTTAATAAGATACATGTAACGCACTGTCTGAGCTAAATAGGGTTAGGTACCTAAACTCTGTACCTCTTTAGTACCCCCCCAAAAAAACATTCTGTAGATACATATTCAAAACACAATATCCTTTTTCAGTATTCAAGTTTTTGTACTTTTCTAAAAAAAATGTCCCTATTAATTTTTTTTTTACAAACATTACAATTTTCTGTTTTGTTTTAAGAAGAAAGACTGTTTGCACTCAATGGCCGCTGGCTGCTCTGCTTTGTGACCGCATACCATGGAGGCCACCATTGCTCCTCCCTTGCTGTAGTACCTCCATTTGGCCGCTAGGCCCCCATTGAAAAGCATTGGACTTTAGACACGTTAAAAACAACTTTAATGCCTGGTGCCCCATTGTTTTAAACTTTCTATGGCTACATATTCTTCCTGAGATAACGCTGGGCTCATAAAAAACCTGGGCACCAGGCTGGTTTTCGTAAGATAATTTTTTGAAATCTTGCATAATTAATGAGGGGGCCGAGCCACGTTTAGCATTAGAGCTAACCATTCGGGAGCAGAATGGCCGTGATTACGACCGAACTACACGCCAATACACGCCCCGCGAGGGCAGAAGATCCCGCCCCTATGCCTTTTTTAGGAACATGCTCCGTCATAGCTGGGGAGGAGGAGTCTGTGAATCCGCCATGAATTCCCCCATGAAAGTGTGTCATTCTGGTAAACGGGGAGGAGTGAGGAGGCGCCCACTATTCCTTTTTACAGTCTATGTTTGCACTGCTATCTTGCTGTGTTGTTGCTTAGTTAAATAAATAAAGAAAAAATGCTAAAATACTTTTTTCCTATCCCCTTAAAACTAGAGACTTAAATTCAGGTGCTGATATCGAAAACCAGGTCTTGTTAAAGTACTGGTATCAAAAACAGTCTAAAAAGCTACCCAAGACTAGTGCAACACAACATTTTCATCCACCAATTACACCAACATCAGTCCTGAAAAAAAGACGCCACCCAGGGTGGTAAGCCATATCAAGAACCAAAAAGGACTCAATGTATTACTTTGTTTCCATGGATGACGTACATCCTTCAGGCATCAGAAACATTGCTTTAAATTAGATCGGAAATACAGTTGAAGACAATTATTCTTTACCGTTTTATCTGCAGTGTTTGTGTTCTGAACAAGTTATCTGCTACTTATCTTAAAGTGTTGCTGGCATCTAGCCGTGACTTTTACACATGTGGATAGAAATACTGCTTCTTTTAGACAATATGTCCCTACAAGATATGAGATGCAATACATTATCATAAGTTTGCAAAGATGAGTTGAATGTTGAGCCTCATCAGCCTTTTACAATTGAAAAGAGTTGTGCCAACCAAGTCTGTTGGTGATGAGTGCTTCAATACATTTTGTTTGGATTGTTTGTCTTGGGTGTGGATATTTCCTGAGATCCTACAGGTGCCATGCATCCTGAAGGTAAGTGGGCACAGCAGATTACACTCTGCTCAACAGGAACAGAAAATAAAACAGAGAGAAGCACTACTTTGGTTGTTTGTCAGCATTTTGGTTATCTTTGTGGCCTGTATGGTTGTCATGACACTAAAAATTTTACTTAATAAAGGATGTCAAGAAAAAATTTCCATATCACTTTAGATACTGTAGGAAAAACAAAAGCGTAGAATGGCCTGAATAAAGATAAAACATAAATAATAAAAAAAACACCATCAATAAACATCAGGACCCAATTAGATAAAAAAATAATGATTAGCCCATGTAGCAAAATAAGATTGATGTGTTTGGGTGAGGCTTTGATTATGGTTTTTGGAAACCAGGTTACCCAGCATTTTAATCAGGGATCGGGTCCTAAACAATGTGTTCATCAGCAATTATACTCAACATTTGCTCTTTGGTGATTTTTATTTTACATTTCCTTTCATGCTGAAACAGACTCAGCAGGATAGGCGGCCATGATTTTTGGATAATTTTTAGTTTAGAAAGCTAAGATTCGGTCAGGGTCTTTATCAAAAAAGAGCTGTGAAGATTGATAAAATAACGTTGTTAATCAGTGTTAAAATTTGGAGAAGTATATCTAGCTCTGTTAGTAAGTAGCTAATAATCAAATAGACAATGTGTTGTCTGGCATTTTTAATACTGCGGTAGATGTGTAGTAAATACCCGTCTGCGGGTGGTTTGCCTGCTTTGTAGAGTGACTTTTTTTTTATTAACTAGAGTGCAGGTTGCACATAAAGCACCCAGCAACTTTTTCCTTTTCATATACTTTATTAGCCAAATTCCTCCTTTTGACTTTTTGACTATAGTTGCTAATCAAAGCTCTTCTCCTGACTTAATTTCCATGTTGCTCGAATTCCACCAGCAACTCACTGGTGGGATTGCCAGTCTTCATAATTAAGGGGATTTTTAATATGATTTTATTTTATGATAACCAAGGGCTGGGCGATATAGAAAAAAAGCTTATTGATAAAAAAAAAACAGTCATATTGATCAATATCGATAATTATTGATAATTTAAAAAAAATCACATAATGCAAAAAAGATATTCTAAGTGCCTCCCCAGGCATTTTGTCATTCTTCAATGAACTAATTTTAACAAAGAATTAAATTAATTAAATTTTCAAACACTTCTTTTTATCATAAGTAAGTTTGTAACAGACAGAAACAAACCAAGAGACCTAAGTAACGTCAGTAAATATATAGAAAAGTAATATTATTAACCATTATATCATATATTTTTTAATCATGTTAGTAATTATTTTTATGCTTTTTAATCTTTTAAACATTTTATGACACTTTATAATATTAATGGCTAAAACCCTTGGTTTAGTTTGTCAATAAAGCTTATTCAAATTCACTTCAGCTCTTCAGCTGTAGGCTAAAGCTAACTAGCTACTCACCAGTGTTGATGGGCTCAAACACTGCACCTCAGTAAGAGCTGAAGCCAGCAGGTCTATCCAACCCATGTTGTGTTTTTTTAAAGGGTTTTTTCGCTTCCGAGGACCGGGAGCAGAACCGAGGGGAGATTTTAAAAGCCACAGTTGTTAGTAACTGGGTAGTCCTGCTTAAAACAGCTGATCGTAGTTTTATATTTCGTTCATTATCGCTGCGTTTAGTATTTGAATGTGTGGAGGATCGGTTCAAAACGGCATGTAAATTTATCTGAGCCACTGAAACATTTTTCCGGAACAACATCCTCCGCTGCTGCCTTGTTGTGAGGTCTGAGCGCTGCGAAGCTAAGGCGATGGGGACTATTAAAAAATTGTTTCAGCTCAAATTATTTAATCCTTCTTGTGGTTTGAAAGGAGAGAGGGTGGCTGACAGAGCTGCGTGGGTTAGGGTTAATGATTCGTTTGGAGTAAGTAATGATTGGTGTATTAAGCTGCCCGATAGGGTGTAATGAAAAAATGAGGGGAAACTTTGTTTTTGCTATCAAACTTTTTTATCGACACCCTTTTTTTTTCCTTCTATCACGTCTATCGATCGATATATATTGCTATCGAATTATTGCCCAGCCCTATTTTGAAGAAAGGAAAGTGGATTTATTTCCCATTTTCAGGAATCTGTCTATTGTGTGTAAATAATGTTTGGTATTTTTGAACTAATTTAAAAATCTACAGTATTCACCTTGATGATGCAAAACCTTAATGGGATATAAAATATGACTAAGAAATTACTGTCAGAAGCTTTGAAAAAAAAAAAAAACATTAAGAGCTGTCATAATTAGGGTTTAATTTACCTGTGCTTCATGAGAGTGTACACCCAGACCATGGCAGCAGTGAAGAAGACTCCAGCCATGCATATATAAAGACGAGACAATGGGATTTCTGCTGCGGACAGATAGCTCCCTGGGTTCCTCTCCACCACGTCCACCTGCAGGGGAAACCTTAAATGAACCCTTGCAGATACCTGAGGGTATGGCTGGGCAATGTGGCCCCAACTCTATATTGCAATAACGATATGTATTGTGGTAAATTCGTTTTTCGTTCTTTTTATGTGTCAAAATTAATGCGTATGAACATTGGCACTTTGCAGACACATCGCAGCAGAACAACTTCCACATTTATTTGAAAATGCATTTAAGAAATTTGATACTTTTTCCAAAATAATTCAAGACAAAAATTTTCACAAAATAAATCAAGATGAAGATTTTTTTTAAATAAAAGCTATATTTTTTGAATTAATGTTTTAAAAAAAAGTCTGCTTTCCTTGTTACTTATTGACACATGCAATATTGCAGAAAATAAAACCTGCATATTTTTGAAAAATTTTCTGTAAAAAAAAAAAAATACAGGTATGCACTGCTTTGATTTTGACTACCGCCATAACCGTGGTATGGCGGTAGTCAAAATCTCTACCTTTGGCCAAATTTATAACATTTCTACACGAGAGCACACACACTCTGAAGACCACGCTTCAAACTCACCGTCAAAGAGTAAGGGTGCTTAATGCCAGGCATCCTGTTCTGACAGTAGTGGAACTTTAGGCTGTAGAGACCCTCTGCCTTTGGGCCAACCACAATGTGGAACTGTAGAGGAGGGGATATGTTAAACCAGGCAGCACAACCAATTAAACACAGCAAAACAATATCTTGAGAAAGAGAAATTGGCCCTTACACTGAAGTTGTACAAGCCGTTTACTTTGTCCAGCACCAAAATCGGCTTGGCTGTCTTGTTCAGCTACAAGAAATTCCAGTTAAGACGCTGATTTAAGAGAAAACTGCACAAATATCCAGACACAAAACAACCCAGCTCACCAGGAATGTAGTTTCCTCCACTTTCTTAGTTTCCCCTACAGGGTTTGGCTTTTCATCAGTCTGTGGCTCTTTCTTCTGACCTTCTGGTGTCTTTTTCTCCCCCCCTTCTTCTTTTCCCCCTGTCTTTTCCTGGTTTGAACTGTCAACTGATTCTTGGTTATTTCCATCAGCCTCCCTCTTTGAAACCTTCTTTTCTACTAAAGAACAAAGATGGAGGCATAAAAACACATCCTGTTTTAGATTAGAGACTTAAAAAACCCCTGCATCTTTGCATACTTTGAGGAAGTGTAAAGTGTCAGCAACACAGACCTTTAGTGTCATCCAACTTGGCTTTGGCAATCAGGATGTTATCTTGATCACCCATGGCGTTCACGTTGACCCTAGACCAACACAAGTTATACACTTTAACCTTCACATAAAGCTGTGAAACCCCAATAAACATGACCTAAAATCTACGCACCTCAGATTCTTGATGTCAAAGAGAAAAAGAATGAGAGGTTCGTTATTGGTTGTCTTTGTTGATGTGAGTGGACAAGCCTCAGTCTCCTCTGCCTACAGAGAATACAACAGACTTTAAAAATTTTCCAGTAAAAATAAAATAAACATCAATAAAAAAAAAGTTAAAAAAAAAAAAACATTAAATGGAAAATAAAATATATTTTTTTAAATCAACCAAGGATTATAAAATATGTTTTTCAAAACTGCACAGGGGTTCCCAAATGTAAACAACCAGATGTTTAATTATTAAGATAGGTACTTACTGTGTAAGATAACACCCCATTAACTCGTGACCTGGACAGGCTAAAACCAACCTAAAGGAGATAAAAATTTAGGCAATTTATTAAGGGTGTGCCAATTCACTACTTATTTGAAACATGTCAAATCGGTAGTGAGTCATAAGATTATGTTTCATAATAATTAAATGGAAGGAGTATAAAAAGTGTTTGAACGCTCGACTTTAAACCTGCTGAGAAAATTTCGCGTTGCAGGGCTGAAACGCCATAATGTTTCCACCGGTCTGTCCCGATAAAATGTCCAGGTGACACACCAAAATTTTTTATTAATATTACCACTGGCTAATATGGGGAAAAGAAGAAATTTCTGATTACATTTTGGTCAATATTGGTATACAGTGGTTGCTCAGTGTAATGTGGTTCACCTTGTACAGTTTTTTTTTTTTTTTACAATTTTGTGTGGTTCTTTACAGTGTACCAACATGCATTGTGTTCTGCATCCTGATTGCAGGCAATTGTCAATCTCCTTTGTGTCCTGTATCCTGTATAGAATTTGTTAGGGTTGCAAATTTAAAATGTCTGTTTTAAAAAAATGTATCGTCCAGAAGAAAAAAAAAAAAACAGTCAACAACTATCCATAACCATGTTCCTCACTCGGAAAAAGAAGTCTTCAGTGGAAAAAGAAGACAATACCTGAGTGGTGCAAGGAGAAGACACGACAGCATGTTAATACTTGTTTTAATGTTTTAAGCTCTAAGAAGGTTTGAACTTAAATAGTGTTTAAACTGGTGAGAAATGTGAGCAAATGTTAATGAATTTCTGATAAAGTATATAAAGTGTGTGATTACAGGTTTTATAGCGTTAAAACATATATAATAATTGGAAAAATAAAGCAGACTACTTTTCGGATTTCACCTGTTGTGGGTTATTTTTGGAACATAACTCCTGTGATAAACAAGGGATCTCTGTAAAAAAACAAAAAACAAAAAATATATATATTTTTGTCATTAATTAACATTCTCTGGTACTATTTGAAATATCAGATTGTAATTTTTGATTTCCATCCATCCATTTTCTTAACCGCTTAATCCTTAATGGGTCGCGGGGGGGCTGGTGCCTATCTCCAGCTGTCAACGGGCGAGAGGCGGGGTACACCCTGGACAGGTCGCCAGTCCATCACAGGGCAGGACAAACAGGACAAACTACCATGCACACACTCACACCTAAGGACAATTTGGAGAGATCAATTAACCTGACAGTCATGTTTTTAGACTAATTTTTGATTTAAAGACTTATTTTCTAAAGTTGAAAATGTCTTTGGACATTATACAACTGTATCAGAAAAAATAAAGGAGGTTAGGGTAAGGCTATAAAGATTAAAAAAAATAAAATTGGACTTATCGCAACAAACTTTTAATCAATTATTTTTCTCCCTTTCTAATATTAAAAAGAAACGACACATAACAGAAGATATTTTTAAATGTTGGTATTATTTCAGGTATCTTTTCTCAGAGTTGACCCGAATTGAAAGTCAACATGAATACATGCTGTAAAACATGGAGGTAAAACCAAATGAAAGGCCTGACATCACTTTACCTAAGACGTGCATAAATGCAATCTCACCATAAAAAGAAAATTTGGTATATTGCCCAGCCCTGGTTCCTGTCATTTAATTATTATGAATCATGAACCATTTTTTAAAACACTTATGAATCCCTATTGATTTAGCCCATTTCACATCCCAGTTCATCGATTAAATAGTAGCAAACCCCTATAATTTCTATGCTGTTTTTGCATGAAATTTGCATGTATTTTGTATGAAATCAACATGAATCAGCTTTAATTAACCAAAGTAACCTCGGCTATAATTATCCAATGACTTTGGAAAACATACTCTGAGGTCACAACTGGTTAACTTGCTCTGAGCCTTGGGATTATAAACAGGATTATTATTATTATTATTCCTAGTTTACCATTTTTATAGCTCACTGTTTTATTCTGTCAGAGTTTGGAATCCAAAAAAATCTTCTATATCAGCACTGTGCCCTCACTTCCCACAATGCACCCTGAATCCTAATATAGTATGGCTGTAGTGATAGATCTATTCACACTGAAAATGTTTAGTATGGTCATTTTAGTTGAGCAGTCATTTACCAAATGAACAAAGAGGTGTTTTCCACCTGAGTGTGTACAGAGGGTTTATGTTAGAAGTGAATTTTCTCTGTGGTCCGACAGTGACCATGGAGAAAAAAAATCCTGGATCAAACAAAAGCTTTATTTATGTATTTTTCAACAACGATGTGCTTCATATTAAGGCTGCATTCCGGATAAATTATTTATTAAAGTTTTATATATCGTCAAAATTATGTGGGGTTCAGTACTATTATTATCATTGTGGTTAGCGAGACCATAAAAGTTAGAAACACATTTCTCAAGTCATAAACTATAGAAATGATCCCTAAAAGTATTGTCTTAAAGAACAAGGGAGACAACACATGATGTCATTTCCTGGACATCCAGTCTCAGTAAGTGTGTCCTGATAGTCCATGGTAGATGGCACCATTCTGGACCTGGGAAAGTGCAAACCCTCTTTCGGGCTTCAAGAAGCTGGAAGGGATCTGCTCTGGCCTTGTCCATTTTTGCGCTGGCAGAGAACCAGCTCTCGATAACCACTGAGGAAGATCTAACAGGCATTTTATTAGAAAGTTTGGACTCCAAACAAAAAGCTGCTGCTCTTTAGTTTCTACGTCGTATTGTGTTCATCTTTTGGCCCTGCAGAACTTGCTTTTTGTGACTGTGTATTTTGTATTCATTGACGCTGATGCTTGCCATCTTTCATTTTGATATTAAGGTCTCCTTCATTGAAAATCATGAAAAACTTAATTTTTTTCAGTAGTAGCATACATGCCAACATATACTGTTGTTTTAAATACAAGGTAAAATTGTATAATAGGAAAAATAGAATCATATTAGGGAGTTTCCTCTTTTCAGCATTAAGCAATGAGTTGATTACACAAACTTTACATAGGAGGGAAAAAGTATGCAATAAAAATAACTGAAACAGCATGAATTACTTCAAAAACTAGATAATTTCTTACCCAGAATGTTAAAAGAAGACACTACAATTTTCACAGCAAAACTAATGTGCACCGAAAAGTGCTACTCTGTACATTATTTCTTATTAGTTTTTCTAAAGATGAAGAAAACAGAACTATAAAAAAAAATGAAAAAAAACTTACTGGGTAGAAGCTGTAGTTCACATTTTGAGTGAGCCAGAGGGAAGAAAGGTTCACATCCAAAGTTCCATTTGCGAAGAAACCAAAGTTGTTGAGGTCAACTGCAAACCGTGTTTCATTCTGAAAACAACAGACATAAGTTTAAAACTTACCATGAAATATTTTATATTGCAGCTAAATATCTCTCAGACTTTATAACAGACACAAATTTGAACGTTTTAGTCAAAGTCAGTAATTCAAAGGAATGTGCTTTGAGGGAGGAGTAAAGGGAGGATGAGCACAATTATTCTAATCCTTAGAAGGTTTATTTTTGTTAATTTATTCAACGTTTCATCCGAATCAGTAAAGGTTTATTGCCATATGTTGAACAAACCAACATTAGGAAATTGGCGCGGTACTTTGCGCAAATGTACGATAAGACACTCAGCATGCACTAAATCAAAATGTGACAAACAAATTGATATACATATATGAATATATCCATGGAAATAAATAAAAAACATCCGCAATGTTTTGTGATTTTTGGTTACAGCTTTCTAATGGCTTCAATGGAAATTGAGTGACTGTCAGAATTTATAATCTATACACATGACCTTGATATTAACTGCAGATCATTTTTATACCTCGTCAGATAGTTTGTTTTGAAGCAAACTCCACTGCATGTTGCCAACATGTCAAACGAGCACTGCCTTTGCTTGTTTGACGGTTTCCACAAATGTAGCACAGCTTTCACAGATCCACAATTAGATATTTAAAAAAAGTAAAGAATAAAGGCTAATCAGATAGAAAATACTCAGTTCCAGTTTGATAATTCTGCGCATTTTAAAACTTGAGCTGATCAAACCAAGTTGTGGATTTCTACAAAAAAAAAAGAAATCCGATCTTTGCTGAAAAACAGATCAGACCCTTTATAAGACAGTCTCCTTTACAAACGATTACATGACATCAACATTACTAAAACGTGACGGTGTTAGCACATTTTATGCCAATGACAGTAATCAACATGCTCTGGGTTAAATGAAGCAGCGTCAATCTTCGTGGCGTTAGCTTAAGCTAGGAGGCTAACGCTGGCGGAACTCAAACACCCCAAACAGTGTTACAGACTTACCTTCAAACTGAGCTTGTGTATCCTGGCGTTGCACTCTGACAGCAGTCCTATCAGTAAAATTACTGCCAAGCAGCGTTTTATGTGCGGCACAGCCATCACAACACCTGCTAACGTTAACGGTTAGCTATCGACAACTGTGCCAGGTGGCTAAACAACAAGCAGGCTAGCAGAATTTACGGTCCCCAATGTCCAGTTGCAGTAAACTTTATCTTTAAAAACAGCGTTGAAGCGCACACAAACACACACTGGATCTAAAATCACAACCGCTTGTTTTATGTTTTCCAATTCATAAGTTCTTTCATCGCGTAAACTAATAACTAGCTTGTGGTAGACGTGACAAGATTCCACTTCCGGGTCTCATCTACTGAAGGTTCGGACAGTATCGTCAGAAGCTGCAGAACAACACAATTATTTTCCCCACACCTGGATTAGATATACACCACAGGCTACTGAGCAGGAAAAATAAACCATGAAGGCTCTTCATCCGAAATGTTATTGATGGTATAAAGCATTCCTGTCAAAAGTACGGCCATTTCTGTAAACACGGTTTGTCTATACCTTGTACGCGTTGGCCTAGATTATATCACGTGGGTTACCTCTGACGTTGACGTAGAACTACCCTCCACGTCATATTGGAGCTCTGCGACAAAAAAAGTATACCTCTAAAAAAGGCCAAAGTGGTGGGAACAAAATCGGATAACCGCATTTATAAAAACATATATAGGCTAACATGTTATGAACTTAATTCAATTCAGTTCAGTTTATTTATAAAGCGCCAATTCACAACAAATGTCATCTCAAGACACTTAACAAGAAAAGTCAGCTCAACAGGCTACACTTGTACAAACTTCCAATCAGTCAAAAGTTTTCTATTTAAGGATCCCAGCAGAAAGCGTTGAGTCATTAAGTAATCCCTCAAACTAAGCAAGCATGTAGCGAGAGTGGAGAGGAAAAACACTATAAGTGTCCAACTGGCCACGACCTTCTGGGGTTTTGAGAAGACAAAGCAGAGACAAAAAAGGAACTCACGTAAGAATACTATCTATATTAAAGAAAATAAAACGTTGATAAAACAGGACATGGAGGATGTTTGGTCACTGGTACCTGGCCCACTTTTTGGGAATCATATTCTTATGGTGTGTTCAGACTGCAGGTTTTGTCAGCTTTGAGCAACACTCATTAAGCAACTAGTTCGACACATATACACAAAAGATACATTTTTAAGATGACGCTTGCAAAGCTTGTAGGCGGGTCTTTCTATGCTGGATGTTTTAAACACTCACATATCATAGTTGGCTAGGCAGCGTATAGTGAGACACTCTGGTTGCCGTGCTGCATCAGGAGCCTTAAGACCGTTAAAAGTTAAACTAGCTGAACTTCTGCGTTACTAGCGTTATGTGCTTTGAAGCTTGAAACGCAGGAAAAGCTTGAAAAAGTGACGGAGCCAACGCTCACAAAGCAGTCTCTGCAGCACTCCTCCAACGGCCTCAACCGTAGACTTAACATTTAATCTTGACGCTGCTGACACTGGCAAAGCCTGTGGTCTAAACGTACTATTAGTCCAAGTGACGCGGTTGCCAGAGTTTCACATTTTAACGTGTTAATTCAAATATTCAATAATTTTCTGCAACTATGTTAAAATATATTTAAGTAGCCTATATTAAATACAGTTGCAAAAAAAGTCCAGCTTCTTTTATTTGAGGCAGTTGGTGAACGTGAAGCCGTTTTTATCTAAACAACACTTTGAGACTACCTTGGAAATCTAGAGGTCCCCGAGAACACAGTTTGAATTGTCTCTGCAAGATGCTCTGGCATTGAGCAATGATACTGTTACTGCATTACATGAGCATTTTGGGGAACCATTCAAATCGGTGTATCTGGCGGGCCAGAGGCAAGCTAAGCTGATGACAACAGTGCTGCGACATCTGGAATCATTAAGCAAACATTGAACGATGGCTACAGACGAACACCAGTTGTCTGAAACGGCTTTGGTCGCTACAATGAATGAGTTATTTTGGCTTTTCATCTAAAAGACGAATGGGAAACTGCGCTCGAACCGTTGATTTGTAAGAAGGACATTTTTGTTGTTTTGCTGACTGGATACGGCAAGAGTTTAATATATCCGTTAGCTCCGCTGGTAGCTCGTTCTGGACATGTCACACTGTGTGTATTGTTGTGATTGGTCGTAGTGTTATGCAATTGCGTGCACTGAGAGTTTCAAATGCATGCTTGGTTCCACCCCTTGAGTTAGGCTCTTTTCATTACTCGTGGCCAGACCCTTAATATTAATAGATTAGTGTCTGGGTTTATCCAGACTACTTTGAGACAGTAATCCATGCTTTTATTACTTTTCGGCTGGATTATTGTAACACACTGTATTTTTGCACTAGCCCGTCATCCCTCTAGCGTCTCCAACTTGTTAGGAAGGCTGCTACTTGTGTTCTGGTTGGAGTGCGAAAGAGTAGAGCATCGGCTCTACTCTGTCTATTTTAGAATTCATTTTAAAATTCTTTAATTTGCTTTTTAAAGCTTTGAATAATAATGCACCTCCGTACCTCTCTGCGTTTCTCTCTCCCTACACTCCAGCTCGGTGCCTCAGGTCAGCAGATAAGCTCCTCCTGGAGGTTCCAAGGTCTAAGAGGAAGCTCAGGGGGGAACAAGCTTTTTCAATCTCTGCACCGAAGCTGTGGAATGTGTTACCACTGAGCATTCGTCAGGTATCGTCACTGTCCACTTTTGAAACACTTCTTAAAACTAATTTCTCCAGCATTTGACTGTACACGAGACTCTGCTTTGGTCGTCTGGTTTTTTGTTATTTTTTTATCTGTGTTTTCATGTTATTTATCTAATTTTTTTTAGATTGTTGTTTTAATGCTTTGAGTTTTTATTTCACTGTGCCTTGTTTGACTGCAGTCATGTTAAGCTGCCATATAATTAATACGATTTTTTTTTTTTTTTACTGTTTTGTTGCAGTGCCCTGTAAAAGTATTTACATACATATATCTACATATCGTTGAACTACTATTCATCATGTGCTCATCCAACGACCACACTTCTATGTATTTTACAGGGATTTTATGAGACCAGCAAAAAGTTGCACGTAGTGATGGGTAGATACGACTGTTGGGATTCTGTTTCTGTGTGCTGGGGTTTGGCTGTGTGTGTGTATGTGTGTGTGTGTGTGTGTGTGTGTGTGTGTGTGTGTGTGTGCTCACCTTCCACACAGGGGCATGGCAGGCAGCTGTCAGCAGGTGCTGCTCGTTGCAGGCAATCACCACCAGCTTCAAAAGAGGAGCAGATCCTGCATGCTGGTGACAGATGGTTCTCACTGCAAGCGTGACCTCAGATCCAGTACCTTCCTTGTTCTACTTGGCATCCTCCTTCAAGATCTTGTTCTCATGGAAAACCCTCCTTGGATTTACATACCTGAGCCTCACTGAATGTCCTCAAGGTCAGCCTCTGCGCCGCTACCCCCGCACGTTCCTCTGCCTTCTGCTCCTCTGCATCCGTCCTTCAACCCGCCTGTCCGTTCATTGTTACCTCCTGCACACATACACGACCAAAGGAAAACATCACCTCCAGCCAACCACCTATACAGAGTTCCACTTACCTCCAAGTCCGCTTCCACCGACTAACCAGCAAACTCATCTCCTTCTGTCATACCTTTATCTCCATTTATATAATTTAATCTCTCCTCCATTCTCACCACAGTCCGCTCCTTTCCTGGCTTGTCTCCTGAGACCACCGGAACCTGAGCCACAGATAAATTACTGATCTTAAACTTATCCCAACCGCCTCCGTGTCTGAATTCTTTGTTGCCCTTTGAGTCCTTAAAACCACCAAACTTGGCAGAGGCCTCATGAAGTGGAAACCTAATTGAGAGAATATACTAACCTTCTAATTCAATGACCATGCAACATTACTTATGTAATTGTATTCCATATTGTACACAGCATTACTCAATACCTCAATCCAAGTTTAAAATCTTATATTTAAAAAAATAATACATATAAATGTGTGCCACAACTTGTGAAAAAGTGAAACTGAAGGTAACAACGCTGGTTGATTCATTGTCGTGTAAACGCAAGGCCGAGGACTTTTGAAAACGATGACGCCACTGCCAGCTGCTCAGGGCATATTGGACGAACGCACTCTGAGATTTTTCAACTCTTTTCCGGGTAAGAAGGAGGAGGAAACCAGGAGAAACCAAAGAACACTGCAATACCTGGGCACAGGATATGCATTACGTACTACACCAGAAGCTAATACCTTAGCACCTCAGAGATGTTCCGAACCCACCGGGGAATATCGCTAACTATTCATAACAATACATGACTAAAAGACGTTTTGGGGCAGTTAATGGCTGATTTAGACACGGCAAATCTGCTGTCTGATTGACTCCCAGGATATGGATATACGTTGATTGTGACTGGATATAAACTTGTCCTGAAGGACTCCCAGAGACTTCAAACGTGTCTGGTCAAGTAAGCGAACGTAATATTTTCTAAAAATAAGGTCCAAGTTGAAAAAAAACAACTAACTTTCCCTTTAATGGAGATCTTTAAAATATTTTTCCCCTTCAAAATTATTGCACAACATAATTTAAATAAAGCATGTATACTTTAATCCCATCAGGCTGCCCACGGGCACATGGCGAGTGAATGACTGACAAAAGTGAGAAGTGGTCTTGTGAGTGTATGCTTTCACTGTAAATGCTGGTTCACATTGCACACATTTTTGCCATCTTAAAAGACTGCTCCATGCCACTGACCACCCTTAGCTACTTTCTGTGAACCTTTGTCGCTGATATTCCCTGCAGATTTGAGACCCTGCCTGCTCGCATCCTTTAAGATGTTCAGAAAGTGAATCATTTCAGAAAATGCATGATGAATGATCTAACGAGATCGACTGACCAATTGTAAACCTTTCTAACCCAAGTCAGAAGCTTGTCCTTACTGTACTGTAGCTGTAGTGCATTCAAGGAGCGCTCAAAACATATGGTGAGTTCGACAAGGTAGGACTTTTAAACCTTATGACAAAAAAACACTGAAAATAATGTAAGCCATAAACTTGCCGGATAACAACACCGTAAAAACGATAACTTATAATTGTTGATTTTATTTAAGTTTTCAAATTTAACTCAGAAAAAGAGCTTTCCACTTACAACATAAAAAAGCTTGTCTGCCCAACAAATTTTTGTCAGTGTTGTCTTAACTAAGATTTTCTATTTTGCAAAACAAAAACGATCAACGTTTGAGTAGGTTTTTTGAATCAAGTTGGGAACCACTGGGAAACCCCATAGATACTGATGTGCTCATGTGCACATGGTCTGAACAAGTTCAAACAGACTACTGAGCAGATCTGACTCGTGTGAGACTGGTTTGTTGTTGTTTTCTGTGCCCCTAAACTTGACCAAACGTGATCAAAGTCGGATATGAAGTGAATTGCTTTGACCAATACCGACTATATGTCGGTGACACTTATTTTGTTTTGGTTGTGGATTTAAACTTTAACGTTTCTGCAGGGGTGGTGCAGTGGTTAGCACTGTTGCCTTGCAGCAAGAAGGTTTTGGGTTCATATTCCAGTCCAGGGTCTTTCTGCATGTTCTCTCTGTGCATGCGTGGGTTCCCTCCTGGTACTCCAGCTTCCTCCCACTGTCCAAAAAATGACTGTTAATTGGTTTCTCTAAATTGTCCTTAAGTGTGAGTGTGTGTGTGCATGCTTGTTTGTCCTGTGTTGCTCTGTGATGGACTGGCAACCTGTCAAGGGTGTACCCCACCTCTTGCCCATTGACAGCTAGGGATAGGCACCAGCCCCCTTCCCCCCGTGTGCCCCCCGACGATTAAGGTATTCCGAAGATGGATGAATATTCCTTTTTATATTTGTAAATTTTCAACTCACTGGAATAAGAATTGTATTATTATCTAACTAGAATACCTGCATTTGGTGAAGACAGAAATACAAGGCATTAAACTAGAATTTCTTTGTTAGCCTTACAAGATTATCTTAAACAGGTGAAGAATACCCAACTTGACAGAACTCTTGTTAGAACTTACAAATCTTAGCCAACAACAGAAAACTCGAAAATCTCTTGCATCGTGTTGCCTTGAAATTTTACGTTTTCTTAACTTTTTCTTTTTTACTGTGAAGCCACGTTTGGTGCATACTATTTGGCCTGCATTTGTATAGCGCTTTACTCAGTCCCTACAAACCCCCAATGCGCTTTACACTACATTCAGTCATCCGCCCATTCACACACACACTGGTGATGGCAAGCTACGTTGTAGCCACAGCTGTCCTGGGGCACACTGACAGAGGCGAGGCTGCCAGACAATGGCGCCACCGGGCGGTCTGACCACCACCAGTAGGCAACGGGTGAAGTGTCTTGCCCAAGGACACAACGACTGAGACCGTCAGAGCTGGGGCTTGAACCGTCAACCTTCCGATTACAAAGCAAACACCCAACTCCTGAGCCACAGTCGCCCCGTTAAATAAGCACTGCTCATGTGTGTACCAAGTACTAAAAAAAAAAGAAAAACTGTATTCCATCCATCCATCATGTTCCACTTTATCCGGGGTCAGGTTACGGGGCCAGCAGGTTAAGCCAAGAGACCCAGACATCCCTCTCCCCAGCCACTTGGGCCAGTTGCTTGGAAGGAATCCCAAGGTGTTCCCAGGCCAGCCAAGAGGGATAGTCCCTCCAGTGTGTCCTGGGTCTTCCTCCCGGTGTCCTCCAGGTGGGACGTGTCCGGAACACCTCACCAGGGAGGCATCCAGGAGGCATCCTCAACAGATGCCAGAGCCACCTCAACTGGCCCCTCTCGATGTGGAGGAGCATCAGCTCTACTCTAAGCTCCCTCTGTATGACTGGGGGGGCAGAGTTGAGCTGCACAGATTTTTCTGTATACTATGACAGCTACTTGGTTATGATGTTCCATGTATGCTTTCCCTGCCAGCATTTTACACTCTGCTGTTATGTGCTGGATTGTCTCAGAATACTCCCACAATGCATGGTAAGGAGCTTTCATGCCTTAACATCTGTGGTCTTTATCTCATCCTATGGCCGTCCTATTATTCTCGAAGGGTATCTGATCATTGGCAGGGCATAGCTGTTTATTGCCTTGGACTTGTTCTTTCCATTGACCTGACTTCTTAGGACTTGCCTCACTTGTTGGAGGTATTTTGCTGTTGCTGCTTCCCTCGTTTCCTGTTCGAGGTTGCCATTTTCCTGTGGTATTCCCAGGTACTTGTAACTGTCCTCAATGTCTGGTATTGTTTCCTCTGGGAGTGAGACCCCTTCAGTGGGGACTAACTTGCTTCGCTTTGTGACCATCCTACTACATCTGTCAAGCTGAGATGTCATTGCTGTAGATCCTAGTGGTGTGAATCAGGGAATATATGTCTTGTTTGCTCTTAACATACACCTTGAGGTCATCAATGTAGAGGAGCTGGCTGATGGTAACCCCATTCTTGAAGCGGTATCCAAAGCCAGTCTTGTTAATTATTTGGCTTAGGGGGTTCAGACCTATGCAGAACAGCAGTGGGGACAGAGCATCACCTTGGTATATCCCACATTTGATTGACATTTATGCAAGTGGCTTGCCATTGGCCTTAAGGGTGGTTCTCCACAACCTCATCAAGTTCACAATGAATGCTCTAAGAGCCCTGTTGATGTACAGCTTCAAACATTCCTTGATCCATGTGTGGGGCATCGAGTCGTAGGCTTTCTTGTAATTATTCCAGGAAATGCTCAGGTTGGTCTTTCGAGATTTGCAGTCTTGGGCGACTGTTCTGTCAACCAGGAGCTGGTGTTTAGCACCTATGGTATCTCTAACAATGCCCTTCTGTGCATTGCTCATGTACTGATCCATATGCTTGCTTATCTTAGCCGTGATGATGACTGATATGAGCTTCCATGTTGTAGAGAGACAGGTTATTGGCTGATAGTTGGATGGGACTGCCCTTTTGATGGGATCCTTTAGGATCAGGATTGTTCATCCTTCAGTTAGCCATTCTGGATGAGTCCCATCTTTTAGCAGCTGGTTCATTTGTGTTGCTAGGCGCTCATGCAGTGCTGTGAGTTTCTTTAGACAGCGGGCTTGGATCATGTCAGTGCCTGGTGCTGTCCAGTTTTTCATACCTGAGACTTTTTCTTGCATGTCTGCCACTCTGATGGTAACTGGATTCTGCTCAGAGAGGTTGCTGTGCTCCTCTCTCAGAGAGACCAACAATGGAGCACTGCTGTTATGTGCTGCCTCCTTTTCCCAGTGTTTTTCAGTATCTTTCAGTTTTCAGCCTTGGTGGGTCTACTCTGCTGCTATTACCCTGTCACTGATCAGTGCTTGTTGGGCTGCAAACAGCCTGTTTATTTGTTTGCCTTCATTGTCTTTTGTGTACCTCTTTAAGCGGCTGGCCAAGGCTTGAAGTCTTTGTTTGGAAGTTTTGAGTGCTTCAGGTATGGACATCTGGGTGTACAGTACGTCTTCGGTATTGGTTGGTATTGGCTCACTTCTCTCCGAGACCTTGATTTTAGCTTCCAGCCGTCTTTTCCATGTTGGGTATTGTTTCTTATGGTTGCTCCTTTAGCCAAGCATCTCTAGGATCACTGCTGCTGATATTCATCAGCTCATTGATATTCAGTGATCAATGTGGTAGGGATCGCTTTCAATGCTGCATTCATAGTTTTCAGGAGACTTTCCCAGGGTACTTCACTTAGCAGGGGTTGTCTTGTGCTCATTCTCACGATGATATTATCTTTCAGGTCAGCCACTTCCTCACTCAGCGCTATTATTTCACTAACTGGGGGTCAATTCCCCATCTCTGGTAGTCGTAGCATTTGTGCTGTGTCTCGTCTATCTCAAGTTGTTGTCAGGGATTTGCGGTGTGAGGTATGGACCCAGACGCAGAAGCAAGGTGCAGAGTTTTTTATTGCTGGTGAAGGATGGCGAGAACGAAGATAACAGGAGAAACGCACAGTGGAAGGTCTGAAGTCCTGTAATGATCCGGCCGTGACTGAAGGGAAGTGGCAGGTTATAAAGAGGTGAGGTAAGGAGGATCTGGTGTGCGTGATTGGAGGCACAGGTGAGGGTGATGATGATGATGAGTGAGTGAGGGAAGCTGAGTGTGGAGTGAGGCATGACAGGACCCCCCCCTTTAAAGGCGGATCCCAGACGCCATATAGAAAAAAAACCCCAAAAGGATTAGCACCCTTTCAGGGTGGGTGGAGGGGGCACACGGCAGGAGGGCCCGAGTGTCTGTGTTGACGCCCCTGAAGGTCAGGCGGGCGACCGGAATGTCGTCCTCTGGTCGGACGACAGGCTGGCGGACGTCCCCTGGCGGGACGTGAGTCGGGCGGACGGCCCGAATGCCTTCCTCTGGCCGGACGTGAGTCGGGCGGACGGCCCGAATGCCTTCCTCTGGCCGGACGTCCCCTGGCCGGACGTGAGACGGGCGGACGTCCCCTGGCGGGACGTGAGACGGGCGGACGTCCCCTGGCGGGACGAGAGACGGGCGCACGGCCCCTGGCGGGACGAGAGACGGGCGGACGTCCCCTGGCGGGACGGGAGACGGGCGGACGGCCCGGCGGTCCTCTCCTGGGGACCGGGAGGTCCAGCTGGGGGCTGGACGGACGTCCCTTGACGGGACGGGAGGCGGGCGCACGGCCCGGCGGTCCTCTCCTGGGGACCGGGAGGCGAGGCGCAGGCGTTGGAGCCTGGAGGCGAGGCGCAGGCGTTGGAGCCTGGAGGCGAGGCGCAGGCGTTGGAGCCTGGAGGCGAGGCGCAGGCGTTGGAGCCGGGGAGGCGCCTGGAGGCGAGGCGCAGGCGTTGGAGCCTGGCGGCGAGGCGCCGGCGTGGGAGCCTGGCGGCGAGGCGCAGGCTTGGGAGCCTGGAGGCGAGGAGCCGGCGTGGGAGCCTGGCGGCGAGGAGCCGGCGTGGGAGCCTGGCGGCGAGGAGCCGGCGTGGGAGCCTGGCGGCGAGGAGCCGGCTTGGGAGCCTGGAGCGAGGAGCCGCGGCAAGAGGCGTGGGAGCCGGCAGGCGAAGAGCCGGCGTGGGAGCCGGCAGGCGATGCAGCAGCAGCTCAGGAGGCGGCAGCGGCATATCCGGCAGCTCTGGGAGCCGAGACTGCAGGTGCTCTGTGGGCTCTGGGAACAGAGACTGGAGAAGGGAGAAGGAGGAATAGGGCGATGCAGACGCCAACTTCGGGGCCGAGCAGTGCGATGCAGACGCCAACTTCGGGGCCGAGCAGTGCGATGCAGACGCCAACTTCGGGGACCCGGAAGCAACTACTTCCCGTCGGCGCCGCCGTCTGCGGCGAGATGGTGGAGGTGCCTCGTGCCCTCGGCTGCGTGGCTGACATGGAGGCTCATGCCTACGTGGGCCTGTTCCAGGAGCGCAGTAGGCAAGCCGAGAGCCGACGAGCGAGGTCTGCTGCTCCAGATACTGCTCCTCCGCGTCCTCCCAGTCCGAACCGTCCGAGGGCGGAGACTCCGGCGCAACCTTCCGGCGTCTGCGTCGCTGACCGCGGCGAGGAGCTGGATCCCCTCTGGAGCAGAGGTACTCGAGTCTGTCCCCATGAAAAAACTCGAACAGTTCATCCTCGCTAACGTAGAGGGGACCCCGTCCTGCCGCAGCCGAAGACGGTGGTGTGGGAGCAGCAGCTGGGCGATTGACCGGAGCCCTCGGTGAAGCGGTCGGGAAAGGGGCGAAGACAGCCGGTGAGAGGATCGGAGGCGCATGGAACCAGGAGACCGAGCCGACGTTGGTAGAGGCGGGCTGTGTCCCTGCAGGAGGCAGCTCCTCCTCCGCAGCAAGGAAGGCGTCGTCGGCTGCCTCCTCCAACTCCTCCGCATCGAGCGGGTTGAGGCTGGAGCGGAACCGAGGAAGGAGGTCTAAGATGTAGTCCTCCAGCGCGGTGAGGCGAGCGGACGGGCTGGCGAAGCCAGAGACCTTCTCCAGCCTGCACCAGAGGGACTCCAAGATCTCGGGGTCGGAGGCTTCTGCTGGGTCCATCTTTCTGGGCCGGATCATTCTGTCAGGGATTTGCGGTGTGAGGTATGGACCCAGACGCAGAAGCAAGGTGCAGAGTTCTTTATTGCTGGTGAAGGATGGCGAGAACGAAGATAACAGGAGAAACACACAGTGGAAGGTCTGAAGTCCTGTAATGATCCGGCCATGACTGAAGGGAAGTGGCAGGTTATAAAGAGGTGAGGTAAGGAGGATCTGGTGTGCGTGATTGGAGGCACAGGTGAGGGTGATGATGATGATGAGTGAGTGAGGGAAGCTGAGTGTGGAGTGAGGCATGACAGTTGTGATAGCAGTTGCCGTTTGTGGATGTTGAAACACTGACCTACTAGTTGCTTTGCCATCAGCTGTGACTGGATATCGAAATAACCATTCAGCCCACCTTCTTTTGTGTAACCCCTCTGATTAAAAACACAGAGAAAATGTTTAAACAGTGCAATAGAGTATGAGTTTTATTTTAGGTTACTACAGCAATTATATACTTGTGGGTGACAGGTCTCAGTGGGTAGAGATGTTGACCTATAATTGGAGGGTGGTAGGTTCAAATCCAGCTTCTGTCTGTCTGCTACTTAACCGTAAGTTGCCTACTGTATTGGAGTATAAATGTGTACTCCGTTAGTGAGTGTAAAGTGCTATGATTGATCAGCATGACTTGAAAAGTGTTCAGTCCACTGACTATTAATCAGGATTTATAATTGTTAGAGTCTACATTTTTAAGTTCCTCTAACCATAAATGAGTTAGAGAAATTTGAGATTCTAAGTTTGTACTAAATAAAATTCCAAGTTACTCTTCTTTCAGATGGGTAAGAAAAACTCTGGATTTAAGGTTCTTAGAGTCTGAAATATAAAGTAACTACAACCTATAGTTGTTAGAAAAAGATACAAATCCAGGTTGGACAAACCCAAAAAGCAAAACTTAAAAAGTTCAAGTTTAATGTTCTAACTTAAAACTTTACCAATGTTTGTTGCCTTGAAATTTTGAGTTCTGCTAAGTTTTCATTTTTTACAGTGTACGGAAAACATATTCTTTTTAAAAATGTCAAAAATCAAAGTTCTAAAAGCTCTTTAAACAAGAATCTCTCATCGTATGCAGTAATCAACACTAACTCAATCCACCTGGCTTTCCAGATTTCTCACACTTCACTAATCAATCAGTTATCTATATAAACCAGGCTCGCCTCAGTTTCAACGTCTGTCATGTTCGTTTCACACCCCTCCCTACCCGACCCAATCCGTGGTCTAACCTCAATCTACTCTAGCTTACCCTTAAGTTCCATCCCGTCAAACCCAAATTTTTTTTACCCTTCGTCCCTTATCCCTTTGACCCTCATCCCTTCAACACTCACCTCTTCATCCCTTTCGACCCTTCCCTCATCCCTTCAGCCCTCATCCCTTCGACCCTTCCCTCATCCCTTTTACCTTCATCCCTTCAACCCTCATCCCTTCGACCCTTCCCTCATCCCTTTGACCCTCTTCCCTTCAACCCTCATCCCTTCGACCTTCATCCCTTCGACCCTTCCCTCATCCCTCCATCCTCTACCTCTCGTTTAGCTTACTCACAGTCCTAGTTTTTTCTAACATCTCTTTCTTTCAGGTTTGTCTGGGGGGTCCTGAGCAGGAACACGAAAGATAAACTCCTGAAGACTGCACCCCCACACTGAGTCTACCCCCTGGCCTCCATCGGTTCGTCTCCCCAGACTTCCATTCTCGCCGTTCATTCAATAAACCTTTAATCACAATCTATGATGTGTGGTCCCTGCTAGTGAATCTTCACATAAATGTGCATATTTTGCAATCCTGTCGGATATTTAATTTTCCTAAATGTCTGAGTGACCAGGAATCCACAAAAAAATTACTTACTTAGCCCACCAGAAAGCCAAATAGATCAATGAAAATACAGAGACATTATTAAAAACATGCATTCTTTTGCTTGGGCAATTATTCAATAGACACCAAAACTAACTTTTACAGAGTTTGGGTCTTTAGATCTATCTGTAAACGTAATAAAAAGCATCCTTGTTAAAAACCACAAATTCACTTACCTATTACTGAGAAGGGTCTTATCCATGTCAGGCCGCAGTGGCAAGACAGAGATCACTGCTACGAAGATTGATGTTCCAAACGCATGGTATGGATGGAGCCGAAGGTATAGTGGGAAAGGATGAGCATGCAACTAGGCTGGATGTCCGTGCTGGTACTACTGACTGAGCATGAGAGGTAAGTGAAGGGAGCTTTTGAGTGTGTGAAGGAGGAGATCCAGCCAATCACTGGTGAGAAGCACCTAAAACAAAATAGCCATTATCCATTGTTGATCTTGTCATTGTGCAATAAATCCCTTGCAGTGCAGACCTGTCTGCTCCCTATTAACTGCCATCCCCTCTCTGAAGCACATTAATTGTGTTTTCACACTGACCTAGTCTTCTTAGAATGCATACTATATGGTAACTTTTTAGTCATCTATATTGAGAGAAATGTAAACACTTTGACCCTCTCTTATGGGTGATCAAATAAAAATGTTAATTCAGTAATATTCTTTTAAGGCCAAAAACTCACAAATGGTTGACCTATTTTGGAGGCCTGCTAATAAAATGTGTCTAAAAGACAAAGTCAGTTTTTTTTGTACATACCTCAGCACAGCTGGACTCTGTCGAAGGCGAGAGATAGGACAAAACAGCTTCTTAAGGGAGCTTCTAAAAGCGTTCCAAAGTTTCCTAGCTTACCTTCAGAACTTCTAATGCCAAATGATAATGCCATGGCTCTTCACGCAAACCACAAATTTGTAGCTATTGCTGACGCTAATGAAAACGAAATGACTTTTTCTTCACTTCGGCTTGAGAAAAAAGGTGGTGGTAAAGTGGGCAACCAGAATTTGGATGTATTAGTTTTATCCTATTCCTATCATGAAATACGGATATTTGAAGTGCTTAGAGCTTTGATTTGTGTTTTTCTTAGGATATTTTCTTAATTATGTATTCACTGAGTTCTTGTTATTTTTAGTTTAACCCTCCATCTTTGTTCTTATCTGCCTTATCTAACCATTTAAGATTCTTGTTTTTTTATTAATGTATCTTTCCACTTAGTGTTCAAACCTTAATATTTATTTTCTCCACATTTTTTCCTTCTGTTTATTTCCTCTCTGCCATTCTGCTTCCCTCCTTAGCTGCATTTTCCCTGCCTGCTCTCTCTCCCAGATGCCACAACTCACCTTCAATAAGCTTTTACATATTTTTGTGACTTCCACCTCTCCCTCAGTATATAAGCTCTTTATTCTCTTTCATCTGCTGTTGGATTCTTCCATGACATCTAAATGTCTTCCTGCAGCCAATAAAATAAATGCTCTAATTACTGTGTAATATTACAGATGTATAGATTTGAAAACCTCATAGACAGATTTTTCTATGTTTTTTATACAAATTTGTGTGCCTTAGCTTTGCACATTAATGAAAAATGCGTGAATATGAATAACCAATATTTACTTTTTGTTTACCTTTTTATTTTTCTGCATACAGCTTATCTTATTGGGTCAGGTTTAAATACCAAATGTTCTAAAATGCTGTATATGGTGTTTATTTAATTGGTTCATTCAGTAATAAAAATATTTGATGTTACAGATATTATAAAACATAACTGCGTTAACATAAAAATAATGCCAGTTACTTAGCTGAGTAACTAATTACTTTTACAGTGTAGTAACTGAGTTATTAACTCTTTTTGGAAAAAGTAATTTGTAAGTACAACTAATTACTTTTTTATTGTAAGATGCCCAACACTGAATATGTCGCCTTCAAGAAGTAATTTATTTTCCAGGGACACCCATGCATATTTCAGCAAGACAATGCAAAACCACTTTCTGCACACATTACAAAGTCGTGGCTGTGGAAGAAGATGGTATGGGCAGTTAAATAGCATGCCTGCTGTCCTGACCTGTCTCTAATAAAGAATGTTTGGTACATTTTGAAGTGCCAAATACCACAATGAAGACCTCGTACTGTAGCCCACCTTAAGACTTGTCTGCCGGAAGAACGATACAAAACTACAAATGGGAAAATTTATCAATTGGTATTTTCAGTTCCTAAACATCTGAGTGTTGTGAAAAGGAATGTTATTACAAAATGGTAAATGTTTTACAGTTCCAACTTTTTATTAGAAATTTATTGCAAGAACCACAAGTTGAATACGTGTTTATTTAAAAAATAATAATTGTGAGGAACACATTAAATAGTGTGCTACTGTGTTGTTTTCAATGCAATACAAGTTAAAAGGATTATTTAACAAAGTACTTTTTTCAGCTTGATTTTAATTTAACATGTCCCAACTTTTTCTGATTTTGGCTTTGTATATATTATAATTAATCTGAATATATGGATGGAGATCTAATATTGTTTATTCTAAATGTAAGTATTTTCTACCAATATGTTTAGGAACTACACGGAAATTAAACAAAAGCAAACAAGAAACTCATCACTCCTTCTTAAGTCCATATTCATAGCTACTTTGTGACACCCAGATGTTAGGCAACTTCAGTGCTGCGTGACAAAAATATGCTACAAAATGCATTTAGAGAAATGATCACACATAAGGGAGACCAATTTTTTTTTCAAATGCCAGTTTGTTGTCTTGTTGGGTGGCTAACTACGTAGTAACAACAACAACAGATGTTTCAGATTCAAAATGTATATTTTCATATTATCAAACTGAACGTGTCACAAAGTTGTGACAATGAGGTAAAAATGTTATACAAATGCTTCAAACATTTAATATCTGAGGTCAATAAGAAATACACCAGATGAATGAGTAAAAAAATGTATTATTATTCTTCAAAAACCCTTTTAGACGATAGCTCGATCTTTTCTATTCACTTTCATTGTCCAATTGATGAATCAGTATAAAATGAATCCTTCATAGCAATTGACATTTCTGTTTGATCGGTGACGTCAGCAATCAACAAATGTTGACTCTTGAACTCCCTTTAAAAATTAAAGTAGCTAAATTTATGCTGGTAAAGCAAATTTATATTAGAAATAATAGAAGGGATAAAAACTGCTTTTACAAAGAGTTTAAAGCAATATATTGGTTGATCCTTGCGCCTTTTGGTGCTTTTTTTCCCCTGTAAAGCACTTAGTGTAATCACTTTTTTCTTTGGAAGATACTATATAAATAAAATGGTATTGTATGGTATGATCCTTTTTGGCTTGTGCTCAGTAAAAATGCTTGTATATTTAACAAAGTGAGTTCTGTCTCTCCTATTGGTATTTTGTGCTGTTTCTGCAAGTACTTTTCTAGTTATTTCTGTAAAAAGTGTATTTACTGTCCATCTCCTGAGCCGTTTGGGAGGAAGCAGTTTGATAAGTAAACCGAAACAAATACTTCGAATGCTGACTGAAACAGACATGGCTGCTACTTTAGGTGTTTAAAAATAAAGGCACAGTATAAAAGTACTAAACACTAAAATCAGGCATAATTTCAAGTAATCCTATTAGATATGAGGATTTTTCTTAGTTTTTGTTAAGCGTTATGTTCCAGGTTCCAGGGTCACTTGGAGCGATGATCGCGCCTCCATCTTTTGCTGAATATGAGGGGGCAGCAGTGGCAGGCGTCACACCAGAAGAGGAGGGTTTGGAGGATGTGCCACTTGACTTTTCTGTACTTCAAAAATAATCAAATAAAAATAGAAGATTCAGCTGATTAGTCCACAAATATTAAGGAGGATCAAAACTTATCAAATTAATCTAATAATCACCTGCTTTCAACAGATTCTCTGCAAGCTCATTCATACGTTGCTTCCTCAGGATGGTCACAGTGGCCTCCACAGCACCCTCTGTCGTGTAACACTGTATTATCTTATTAACTGTATCTGTCCGGTCCGCTTGCTCTAGTTGAGCCTCAGGAATTGCTCTCGAACCAAGGTAAAACTTAAACTTTTTGAAGTTCTCCTCGTTCATCTCTTCCAGAGAATTGAGAAGCAGCTCTGGGACTGACATGCTGGCTCACTGAACAGAGAACAGGGAAAATTAGTTTTGAGTTCAAATGTTCTGTTATTTTAAGTAGTTGTAATAGTTGTGTTTTTTTCCAGTTATTTTCCAAAAAGCAAATACAGGAACTTTTATTCAGTGAGGCCTATGTTCTACTCTTGTGACAAGCCATCGCCAATTTTCAAAGAGGAGAAAACATAAGAACAAAGCTTTGTAAACATACTAATGCTTCTTGAACTCTTTCATTTTTTTTTATCATTTAACAATCTTACAATAAATGTTTTTTTTGTTTGTTTGTTTAGGTAGTTTTATGTGACCAACACAAAGTAGTGCACAACAGTGAAGTGAAAAGTAAAGCATATGTAATTTTCCTAGTGAGTGATTTTTTTATTCATGCAAATCTAAAAAGTGAGGCCTGCATTTTGTCGTGATTCATATTTTTTAGGGCTACTTTATATAACAGTCTCGTATTGAATATGTTTATATAATCTTTAGTTAGTATTCAGAAAGTAAAAGTCTGTTTTTATTAGCTTGCATGATAGTAAAGAAATGTTTTGTCAAGTATTGTTTATGGGGGAAAGCTTTTAAGTCGTAAAACTCTAGGCTAAGTTTATTGCACGTTGTAAAAGTGGGATGCGGAGATAAGAAACAGAGTAGAGAGTAGACAGTCATAAACAGACCGGACGGTTACAGCGATAACTCAGGAAACCTTGAGAATAAACGTTTGGTGTAATAAAAATCTAGGGGGAGGAGAATAGACATGTGACTACGTTCTTTGTTCTTCTTTAATAAAAATGGTACACCCCTGTATACGACGGTTCAGTTCAGTTCAACTCAGTTCTGACTGTTCCCCACCTGCAGGTGTGTATGAGTGTGAAACAGAAATTCTGTGTCTGTGCATTATTTCTCTCTCTGTCTCTCAGCTCTGATTTTATTTTGGAAAACTCCCGCCGGGGTAAATGTTGGCGCCCCTACACTCTCCGGAAGCGAGTGCCGATCGCATGGGAACTAGGAGCCAACACATGGTGGAGGATGCGTGCTCCGTAATTCGGTCTTAAGTTGTTTCGGAGCTGGGAGAGATTGAGTGTGAGTAGTAAAGTGTGGCATAACTGGTTGATGCGTGTGTTTGTGACATTACAGTAATTTTGTTTTTTTTCCTTGGAGTTCAACAGAGAATCGGAGAGCGACTGGATTGATCCTTGCTAAATCAGCACCCGGGTGGTTTTGTATCAATCTGGAACAGCGCTAACACCAAATTAATAGGTATTGATTGATCTAACCGTTCTCCGTTTAATGTTGATGTGTTGTTTTTTTGGTTAAGGGCCGACCACGGTGCGGATCGGGCTCGAGGTTGGCCGTCCGGCCCAGCCAGGACGCTGGTTTGGGAGCTCCTTAGCTGGCAAACGAATTTAGCGGCAGGCAGGGCCCGGGAGCCCTCTGACTGCTAACGGATTACTTTGGAGAGGCTGCGTTTCTTCCAAAATGCGCGACTGAGCATCGCAAACGTGGAAGTCTGTATTATGGTCCAGTTTTTGGTCGGCCCGGTTTGAGGTTAGTGTTTGATAAATATTGTAAAATTACTGTACTTGTTTTTGGTGTGATTGTGAGTGTGCTTGGACGGAGTGGAGGCTAGGGAAGAAAGCTACTAGGTAGCTTTTTGCACACCGGCCTCATATAAACTCCTCATTTAGGGGACCTAACTGACTGAATCTAAAACCATAATTCCTCTGCGAATTTTAAACGCCTAGTCGATGCTCTCGTTTTCTGTTTGTGCAGATTACGTAGAAGCTTGGCATTGTAGAGGAATAATGGGAAGTATCATTTTCGGTTGGTTACAGTACCACCATATTTAGCTTACAGCTAACATACAGTGTGTGTGAGTCTCGCCTGGAATAAAGGCGTTCAACCTTGTACACTTACGTGAACATGTCTAAAGCATTGTTTAACACATATATAGGACTATTGTTATGGATAACTGGTAGTAAACTCTTTAGAATATATATATAAAATAACTTTTTATTGTAACGAAGCGGCACCGTTTTGTTCAGATTGAGCTGGGGTGCTCATGCTTACAGCTACACTCTGGTAGCCTAGCTTCTGACCGGTATTTGTTTGACACGGTTAAACAGCTATTCGAGTTTTTTGGAGACGAAGTGTGGTTCTGCTGGAGGCATTTTGTTTTTGTCTTTGGTTGGTTTACTTATGAGTACAGTTTGTTCGGTTTAACATTGTAGTGAAGAATTAGCCGTCTTTGTCCCGGTTGTTTTTTTTTTCCGTTCCGCATGGTGACCCGGAAGTTCTATTGTGTTTGACTTGGTCCGCTAATTCGGTCGACTTCTTTTTTGTAAAAACGATCTACGATTGTGTTACAAAGCGAGTTTTACAGATATTTTTTCGGTTTGTTTTAATGATAAATGAGACTGTTTTATATTGGGAGAATTCTATTTCTTTGTGTGATTCGTGGAAGTGTCCGTCGCGGGTTTTGCCGCCGGCCGGACTTCATTAAAATTCTTTGTGTTTTAGACAAAACAGCTGATATCTCAGTATATAAATAAATTAATGAGAAAATAAAAAGTTCGTTATAACCCTTTTTGGATTTCCTTCGTTTCGGCTTTGCATAAATCATTATTAAGGTTAATGTTATATGACTAAAATAATACATAAACCACTTCACTATAAAGAATAAAAATAAATAGGTTAAATAAAATACTGCCTGTCTTTACTATTAACTGCATTAATATTGGGATAAATCTGGCCTACTAATTGATAGTTTTTCAATTAAAACAAATAATTTACAGAGTTATTACAAATTGCCTACTTCAATTTTAATCCATTTTGGATTTTGTTTTAAACTTTCAATGGCAGCCGAATATAAATTGCTTCCTGCTCCATTGGGACACGAGTGGCGCACGTTTTAAATGCCCAATTGTTAGTATACATTTCAAAACTATATTCTGTATTAGTTGATAAGCCCGGTGAAACAGATAAAAAGCAGTTTCAAGCCGACATGAAGGCCATGTGGTCTCGGCATGCTGCTAGTGGTGAACATAAGAGGTGTCTCTCACAGATGTGTTTTGAGGAAGGAAAGCGTTTTGCAGAAAAAGCTAAAACAGCTAGGAGCATCACTGGTGCTAAGAAGAGATACTTAAAAACTGAGAAAATGTGGAAGACATGGGGTTTAACGGGTCAAGGCATTGATCATTTGTGTGTTACTGCAGATAATGTTTATTCGGCAGACCAGACTCCTCCGCCTTATCAAAATATGTATCCCGTCTTGTCTACATCTGGTAAAACAAACATTTCTTGGGGGTTGGAAACTGACGATGGCCAGAGTGTACTTCAAAGCACGCAGGCTACATCACAGAGGTGTGCACCACCCTCTCTGGGTACCTCTCCTGCTTCCCCCGCTTCCCCCCTCCCTTCAAACACTGCAGTCTTACACTGGAGTGGCCCATCAAAGAGGTCTGTGGCCCATGACCCATTAACTAATAAACCCCAGGGTGATCTGAAGGTGGACGATGAGGGACAGGATTATAAATTGCATTTTGAGGTCACCGGTAAAGGAACTGTAGCACACACTGCGGAGGAGGACAGACAGTTGTTGAACTTAGTTAAAAACAGAACAGAACAGGAGACTGATAAATTGTTCTTGGCTTACAATGGTAGATTAATGGAGGAAATAGAGCAGCACGAACACAGGTTAAATACAGTTCAACAACAGATGGATGAGGTCCTTAAGGATCAGGACAGATTAACATCTTTGGTGCGAGGGCAGGCTGCTGACCTTCGGGGGGGTACCAGCCCCACTAAAAGTGATGAATGTGCAACAGTTGGACAGGTTAACGACGTACAGACGTTGAGAGTTGACCAGGGCGAGGGGGTTTATCAGAATACCAGAACTCATGGGGGCACTAATTTAATGTTTCCTTTAGTGGGAGCATCGGATGGTTCAGTAATTTACAAACCATGGAAGATGGCTGACATTTCTGCTATCACTCTGCAACTCCCCGCTTTGACTGGTGGTGGAAACTGTTGGATAAACAAATTAAATCAGCTGACTTCAGGCCAAACACTAGTGGTGGGGGACTGGAAAGCAATTATGGGCAGAATGTTGACATTAACAGACTATAATGAAATGATGCTCCAGTGCAACTTAGTGCAAATACTAGATGAAGTCCCTTTTGCGCTTCACGCGCCTGAACTTGCTGAGTGGGTCAGGAGAAAGTATCCTACCCCGCCCGCCTCTAAGATTTTGAAATTTCCTTGGTCAACTGATGTAACTCCCGCAGAATATCTTGCTAAATGTAAAGATAAATGGGTTGACGTTACTGGCGAATATCCCAGAGATGCCGGGAATAACAGAAACTGGTTTAGAGAAGCAGTTTTAGCGGGCATGCCAGAGTCTGTTGCTACACTAATGAAACGTAATCCTGATTCACATATTTATGATCAGCCTACATGGGAGAGACACATAACACATTATTTACAAGAAGCTCAAGATTCTGCTATAAGGGACGCTGCGGAGAATAAGAAAATGGAGACTGCTTTGCTGAAGCTCCACTTAAAGGAGGCTCAGAATAAATTGGGTGACTTTCATCAGTCAAAAAAAGTGAAGCAGATGGTGGCTAAAGCAGCGCCGACTGTTGGATCAGCTACAGTGTTGCCTTCCTTTCCTGTAATGTATGCTGCAGCCGCACCGAATCAGCCATTTGCTGCTCCTTATCGGACATGGCACTCTCGGGGACGGTCACGTGGTAGGGCCAGGTTTGGTGGTAATAGAGGCCTGGGAAGAGGGCAGCCAGGTGCTGACGGTTGTCGGAGGTGTGGCTCAAATGAGCACTGGATCAGGGAATGTCCACATCCACGAGAGGGCGCTATTCCTCCCGGTCGGCCACCTTCACATTTTGCTCCGAATCAGCATATGGTTCCTCCCTCCTATCAAGGAGGACAGGGGGGGCCTCAGTTTTGACAATGCCCACAGAGTACCTTGGTGAGCAAGACTAAGGGGGATCCAATGCTCACAATGGACATATATGGACATTCATTGCCATTCTTGGTGGACACTGGTGCTACTTTCAGCACGCTGGGCAGAGGTTTACCAGACGTCAATTTTTCTGGGAATACAGTGTCTGTGATGGGCATCTCTGGGGCTCCGATGATTCTCCCTGTCACTCAACCATTGCCTGTTGCGGTGGGAGGTCAAAGACTATCATATCCTTTTGTCATTGCTCAAACCACTCCTGTCAACTTGTTAGGCAGAGATCTGCTTATCAAACTGGGTGCTACTATCCTGTGTACCCCTGATGGACTTATGGTGACTTTTCCGAATGGACATACACATTGCTGTGACACCATGAGTGGTCAATTTTTGCTGAAAGATGACACTTCACAAGTGGCTGATATTTTCTGGGCCAGGTTGACTACGATGTCTGCAAGTAAATCTTCTGCGGCTGAATTTCTGAGATGCTGGAAGCCGTGGCTGCTTGAACTCCAGCCTTTTGTTCCACCGCCTGACCCATTACATGTAACCCTCCTATATGAGAGGGGCGATCCTACTTTGTATCAGGAAAAATTTGAAACAGAACTTGAAGGACAAAATTGGTCTGTGGCTTCGGGTCCATGCTTTGTGGGGAAGGAGGGTGTTGCACTGTTTGCTGATCTGACTTCAGAGCAGCATAAATGGTATATGATGGAAGCTGAAGCGCTTCCGCACATATCGCTATTGTTGCATCCAAAACATCAAGCTAAAGATTTGGGGGGAATGGTTAAAAGGGGAGTTGCATTAAAGGATTGGGTTCCTACCCAGGTACCTGCGGTCTGTTTTTCTCCTTCTTCTCAGATGTACAAAATAGACACGCAGCTCTCAGACACTACTTTTTTGGAACATTTGCAGCTTTCTAGAAATCATGGCAGAGAAAAAACAGATCATCCTGATGCAGTGGAGGCATTAACGGTCGTGCCTGACTCTTTGTGGTCAGATGGTCCCACTGATGTTGGTCTAGTGCATACAACACCCATCACATTTGAGATGAAACATTCTGATCCAATTTGGTGTCCGCAGTATCCACATAAACCTCAGGCTGAGGAAGGTATTGCAGACACTATTGCAGGGTTACTTGAAGTAGGAGTTTTAGAACCATCGGATTCTCCATATAACACCCCTATTCTTCCTGTAGAAAAACAAGGTACTGGTAAATACAGAATGGCACATGATTTGCGTGCTGTCAATGAGGCCCTCAAAAACCCTCCCATTGCTACGCCCAATCCGTATACGGCTTTGGCATCTCTTACACCTGATTTGAAATGGTTTACCTGCATAGATTTGGCTAATGCGTTTTTCTGTTTACCCCTCCATCCTTCTGTCAGGGATGTTTTTTCATTTACATTCAGGGGCAGGAAGCTACGTTATAGTAGGCTTCCGCAGGGTTTCGCTTTGAGTCCAGGTTTGTTTAATCAGGTATTGAAGCAGTCATTAAGCACTGTACAGCTCCCTCCAGGCTGTGTTCTGACCCAGTATGTGGACGATTTAATTTTGGCGGCCCCTACTGTTGAAACATGCATAGCAGCTACTCTAGCTGTGTTACAACATCTGGGGAGAGAGGGTTATAAAGTCTCCCGTGATAAGCTTCAGTTGGTCAGACAGGAGGTCCAGTTCCTGGGGCGGAAGGTGACAGCTCAAGGCGCTGGACTGACTGATACCCACAAAAATGCTATTTTGGCTCATTCAAAACCTCTCACTGTTAAATCAATGCTGTCATTTCTGGGACTGACAAATTTTTCCAGACATTATGTGCCTCATTACACGAACCTAACCACACCACTCAGAGCGCTTGTAAATGCTCATGGTATGAAGAATCTGCATGCTAAGTTAGCATGGGATATACCAGCTGAGGAGGCATTTATTAAGTTGAAACAGGCTCTAGCACAAGCAGCTGATTTGGCCACTCCTGACTATACATGTCCATTTTTTCTCAACACATCAGAGACAGATGGGATTGTTAATGGCATTTTGTTTCAGAAAAAGTGTGGTCAGAGACAGATTCTTATGTATCTTAGCATAAAGCTGCAAGCTATTGAAATGAGACAGCCACCTTGCACGAGACACGCAGCCGGTATTGCTCATCTAGTGGAAAAAACATCACACATTGTCAGGGGTTATCCACTTCATATTTTGACATCTCATGGGGTCAGGGCATTGGTTAATTCTGAGATGTTTACTCTTTCAACTTTGCGTCAACAGCGAATTAGCAGAGTTTTGGAAGCACCGAACATTGTTTTTACGCATGAAGGAATAAACATGGCTGACCAAATGACCATCTCTGGGGAGCAGCATGACTGTTTCAGACTGAATTCGGTTGCTCAAAAAATACGTCCTGATTTGCGATCTGACCCTTTGCCTTCAGGTGTTGTGCTTTATACAGATGGTTGCTGTTTTAGGGATTTGCAGGGGCAGTTGAGATCAGGTTTTGCAATAGTAGAGCAAAATGGGGATTCCTTTCAGACTGTTGTTTCAGGGAAGCTTGATGGCAAGCAGAGCGCACAGCGTGCTGAAATAAGGGCTCTTATTGAAGCATGCAAGTGGGGCAGAGATAAAGATGTGACGATTTACACTGATTCGAATTATGGGTTTTCTGTCATTCATTATAAATTACCACAGTGGAAAAGAGCAGGTTTTGTTACCACTACGGGTAAGCCTATACAGCATCATGCAGACATTATGGAACTTTTGGATGTTGTCATGTTGCCAGCTAACCTTGCTGTTCTTAAATGTAAGGGTCACAGCAAGGCTGACACTGTTGATGCGCGTGGAAATGCTGCAGATTTGGCTGCAAAAGAGGCAGCGGGTTACCTGTCACGTGTCCACACACAGCTGATTGTCACGTCAGCACAGGAACTGTCAGACAGTTTTACTGAGGAATTGCAGTTGGCGCAGCAGGCTGCTGCGCCACAGGAGATGACTATGTGGAAGGATAGAGGTGCTGTTTTTGCTGATGGTTTTTGGCGTGGGCCTGATGGCCATTTGGTTTTACCTGCCGCGTTAAAACCCACCCTTTTTCAGGAGGCTCATGGTGTGGCACATGTGTCATACACTCAGATGAAACGTAATCTTTGTTTTTGGTGGCATCCTTTCCTGCCACATATGATTAAGAGTTTTTTGAGTGAATGTGTGGTGTGTGGTCAATTTAATCCTAAGCCTACTATCAAGCCAGAAATTGGAGCCTTCCAGGACTTGTGCAGGCCTGGCGAGGAGATCGTGATCGATTATACAGATATAGGGACACCTGTTAGGGGTTTCCGATACCTGTTAGTGATTATTGATTCATTGACCTCTTGGTTTTCTGCTTTTCCTGCTAGACGGGAGACTTCTCAAACGGTGGTGAAATCTTTGATTAACCACTGGATTCCGTGCCATGGCTTTCCGACTAAGGTCAGGTCTGACAATGGCACACATTTTAAAAATAAACATCTCCGGCAGGTTGAGGAACAGATGGGAATAACCCACAAGTTCGGCACTGTTTATCATCCGCAATCGTAAGGTGTTGTCGAGCGTTCTAATTCTACTTTAAAGTTGAAGCTGGCTAAGATTTCAGCTCAGACGGGGCTTAATTGGCTAGATGCTCTCCCTATTACTCTGATGGCCATCAGATCATCTGTCTGTAGGACGAAAGGTCTTACTCCTTATGAGATGTTTACAGGCAGGATCTTCCCTGGTCCTTGGGCTGGCAGAGAACCACAGGTTTCGCCCCATCCTGATCCAGATCCTCGAGGTGATCATCGGCAGCTGAAGGGCCTGGTCTCCTCCTTCCTTCCGGCTCCCCGTGACGTGCAGGGACCTGCGGCGTCTGCTTCCGAGGCTGGACGAGTTTGGCTGAAGGTGTATAAGAGAAAGTGGCAGGAGCCTCGCTGGTCTGGCCCGTTCCAGGTTGCTGCTCGTACGACTCACGCTGTCCAGCTGCGTGGGAAAGGCTCTACTTGGTTTCACTGGTCCCAGTGTGCTCCGGCCCCTGACCCCCCCTCCTGTCCCTCACCTGCAGCAGCTCTCTGCTGACCTGGAGGAATCTCTCTGCAGTGGGTGGTGTCGGTTCTGACTAGGCAGTATCGACTGCCGAAGCCAGGAAGCAGGGCTTGGCCCACCCAGAAGATTGGTTCCGGTTGCTGTGATCATTCAGTGTGATCTTTATGTGCCAAATTGGGCGAGATAAGCAATTTGGGCTTGCTTTTCTCGAAGAGGGAGTATACAGAAGAGAAAGATCGCAAAACATCTAACACATTACACAGCAGGTTTTGACCACGTCACAATCGGTGAAGGAAGCCAGGAGGCGGGGCCTGTCTGTGTATTTGTGTTTTATTGGGGGAAATGTTCAGTTAATGAAGTAGCTGGCATTTCATTGAGGGCGATCTAAAAAAATTGGAAGAAATAAAGAGCTCACTCTACTGAATCGTCTCACCACTTGCAGCCGCTTGGTGACGGAGGAATAAACAAGAGTAAAGACTAAAAAATATAATAATAAAGACTGAACATTTATTAATCATTTTTCTGTTTTTTTACAGGTTTTTTAACCATTTTTTATTCTACAGGTGCAGATTGTTAGACACTGCCTAAGAGGGTGTCAAAGACTTTTTAAGTAGTAAATTTGTAGGATTTTGTCATAATACTCAGTTTTTACGGTTTTATAAAAGTTTTTATTAATACGCAAAAACATTTTAAGGGGTGTTTAAATCATAATTAGGTTGACTTGATTACTAAATCTTTGTTTCAATTATCTTTTTTGATGATATGGTTTTCTGTCAATGTTTTTTAGGTTGTGACAATTGCTAGAGTTTGCCTTGTACTAAAAGAATATTGAATTGGGTTAAAACGATAAAAAATAAATTAATAAAATAAAAATAATTGCTTAAAGGTAAACATAAAGAAAAACAGACACCCTTCCTTGGTTAAAATAAACATAGGATCACACCACTAACAGAAAGTATGCATCTTTGGGAAAATAAGAAGGTGCTGTGCACCACAGGTATTTGCATAATGTTATTGGTCAATATTATCTTTTACTGTTGTGGTGAATGGCCCTATAATAGTTCTACAAATCAAACACAGGTTGAAGTTCACTCAATTAGACCGAGAAGAAACTTAATGGCTAAATCAACTCCCTATTCACTGTGTGGCTCTTCCGCCGCACATCGTGGATTTTCTCAATTTTGCATACCAAAACGACGATCTGCAGTGATTACTATTCCCTTAAATACATTAGTTTATAAGGGAGAACAAGCAAGTAAATATAAAACCTACCCCTTGTGGTACATAACAAATGATCAAAAAGATACTAGTTGGTCCACTTTAATTGCTGATCCCCGTGGATAGACTGGAGAAGGTACACTACTACAGCTTATGCAAAACATATGCGTCCTTTGGTTAAATTGGATAAGGTTGCAGATAAATTACTTCTTACTGTTAATTTAACTAAAAGTGATCTCCTCCCCTTAAAATATCTCGAGAATGGGCAAGGTTGTACTCTCTTTATAATTTGGGTTTATAAAGGGGGAAAAGATGTTCAATTTCCTATTATGATCTGTCAAGATTCTCGTAATGCTTCCACCTCGGTAAGTCAAAATCAGGCCTCAGCAGCAAGAGGTAGTGTAATTAAAGAAGAACCATCTGTGGACGATTACTTTGAAATGATGACAGGTGTGGGTGGCTCCACTAATAATTGGTTGCTTATGGTAGAACAAGCAGGACCAGAAGCGAGGCGGGATTGTGTTGTGTGCATGGGAGACAGACCTATTCTCAAGGTGGTCCCTGCACCTGTTGAGCTCAACACAACTTGTCTGGTTTCCCTGCTGTCTAGTGTAAATCCAGTAAAAGATTGTAGTAACTGGGAGAAATTAGTCCCTATAGCTGATAACAGAGCTACCCCACCTTTCTTTGATAGTAATGTTGCTCCAAATAATTTTACTTGTTTCAAAAATGATAAGCCTGGAAATAAAGTAGTGGGTTCAGTCAACATTACATATTGCAATTCAATCCAAACTTCTATTAAATCTTTTCAGGCTCGTGCTGATATTTGGTGGTGGTGTGGAGGAAAGATCCTCCGCTCCATTTTACCTAGTAATTGGACAGGATTGTGTGCACCCGTTACATTAATTATGCCGGTAGCAATATTTACTTATGATCCCACAGGAGATCAGACTTTTCTCACTTTGAATAATCATGTTAGAAAGAGGGAAATAGGTCATGAAGAGGATCCAACTTATATTGATGCCATTGGAGTTCCTAGAGGTGTTCCAGACGAATATAAATTGGTTAATCAGATCTCAGCAGGTTGGGAATCGAGTATTTGTTGGTGGTGTTCGATAAATAAGAATGTGGACAGAATAAATTATATACACTATAATGTACAGAAATTAGCTAATAAAACTAGAGATGGGTTTGAGGCTGTACATGAGCAACTTAAAGCCACCTCCTTAATGGCTTTTCAAAATAGAATAGCAGTTGACATGCTCTTAGCTGAAAAGGGTGGTGTCTGTTCAATATTTTGTGATCAATGCTGTATGTTTATCCCTAATAATACTAATGCAGATGGAAAATTAACTAGGGCAGTAGAAGGACTGAGAATACTGTCAAATAGGCTAAAAGAACAATCAGGTGTAGATACCTCAATGTGGGACAATTTGTTAAATAATATGTTTGGAAAATGGAAAACTCTGGCAATGTCAATGATGGTTTCATTAGCAGTATTTGTGTCGACTATGGTGTTATGTGGATGTTGTTGTATTCCATGTATACGTTCATTATTCATAAAATGCATTGACAAAGCTGTTGGTAATAATATGCAAGGTCAATATCTGTTAATCCCTCACTTGGAGCCTGAAGGAGAAGTACAGAGAAATGGTCAATCTATTTGAAAAAAGATTGAAAGAGGGAATTGTCGTGATTTCATATTTTTTAGGGCTACTTTATATAACAGTCTCGTATTGAATATGTTTATATAATCTTTAGTTAGTATTCAGAAAGTAGAAGTCTGTTTTTATTAGCTTGCATGATAGTAAAGAAATGTTTTGTCAAGTATGGTTTATGGGGGAAAGCTTTTAAGTCGTAAAACTCTAGGCTAAGGTTATTGCACGTTGTAAAAGTGGGATGCGGAGATAAGGAACAGAGTAGAGATTAGACAGTCATAAACAGACCGGATGGTTACAGCGATAACTCAGGAAACCTTGAGAATAAACGTTTGGTGTAATAAAATCTAGGGGGAGGAGAATAGACATTTTGAACTACAGTTCTTTGTTCTTCTATAATAAAAATGGTACACCCCCTGTGAAAAAGACGGTTCATATTTTTCAGTTTCAACTCAGTTTCTGACTTCAATATAATGATATATGGGATATGATGTGAAACAAAAAAATTCTGTGTCTGTGCAATATTTCATCTCTCTGTCTCTCAGCTCTGATTTTATTTTGGAAAACTCCCGCCGGGGTAAATGTTGGCGCCCCTACACTCTCCGGAAGCGAGTGCCGATCGCATGGGAACTAGGAGCCAACAATTTATATTTAGAGCCAATGAGAAAACACTTTATGGACCCTCCTTTCACTCCAGTTATGTATTGTAGCAGTATGTATTGTAGGGATGTAAGAAAACATTGATGCGGCAATATACCGTGATATGTTATGTCACGATATTCAGTAGATATTCAAAAACAATGTATCAATTTTTATTTTCTAGAAATAGAATTGAGGCATTAATAATTGAGTAATATTTGTAGTGAAATTAAGAGTATGACTGGTCGTCTCTGGCTGTCTTCACCTTCTTAGTTCCAGTGAATAAACTACAGTCGTGGCCAAAAGTTTTGAGAATTACATAAATATTGGAAATTGGAAAAGTTGCTGCTTAAGTTTTATGCGTTGCACAAAAATGGCTTCACAGGCAAGGATATTGTGGCCACTAGGATTGCAATTTAAATGAACAATTTAAATGATTATCACAAATTTCAAGGAAAGAGGTTCAATTCTGGTTAAGAAGGCTTAAGGGCATTCAAGAAAGTCCAGCAAGAGCAGGATCGTATCCTAAAGAGGATTCAGCTGTTAGATCGGAGTGCCACCAGTGCAGAGCTTGCTCAGGAATTGCAGCAGGCAGGTGTGAGCGCATCTGCACGCACAGTGAGGCGAAGACTTTTGGAAGACGGCCTGGCGTCAAGAAGGGCAGCAAAGAAGCCACTTCTCTCCAAAAAAAATATCAGGGACAGATCGATTTTCAAACAAAAACCCACTGATTCTGACAAACTTCAAGAAGTGATTATGAAAGAATGGGTTGCCATGAATCAGGATTTGGCCCAGAAGTTGATTCAGAGCATGCCCAGTCGAATTGCAGAGGTCCTGAAAAAGAAAGGCCAACACTGCAAATACTGAGTCTTTGCAAAAATGTCATGTATTGTCGATAAAAGCCTTTGAAACGTATGTAGTGCTTGTAATTATATTTCAGTAACTCACAGAAACAACTGAAATATCTAAAAGCAGTTTAGCAGCAAACTTTGTAAAAACTAATATTTGTGTCATTCTCAAAACTTTTGGCCACGACTGTAGATCTAGTAATAAAACTGGATGTGTTAAGTATGAAACAGGTTGGAGTTTTTGGAATGCTGTGACAGTTTTTCTACAGAAAAATTAAGTTTTAAAAATCACAAGTCATACACATAGTATCCCAATATATATCATCCCTTCTGTTTTGTGATCCATATTGTCTCTTACCATGAGAATGCTTTCTTCCTCTCTTCTGTTGGACTCATGAACATTAACCCTAAGACTCATTTAGTCAGATGACCCTGTGTTGTATTTTTGCAACTGTCTGATTTGTTTGATTGTTTGTCTTTTTGTTTGTATGCACAAAGTACTGCAGCGATTTCCTATTGTTTCCTACTGTGTTGAATCTGTTCATACATTTGGCAAACTTTTCTGATTTCGATTCTGATTCACATTTAACATTGGACTAAGGGATTATTCTGTTGCTTTCATCAACTCGAGACAATATTCAATCCGGTCCAGTTTTCTAGATATCTTTCATATTTATTCCAAATGTAGTTGTTAAGCAGGTGCCCAGGTAAGTTGGTATCATAACTAAAAATGTTCACACCAAACCGTCAAAAACACGCTGCACACCCCTAGTTGGACGCTATCGCTTTGCACCTCGACACGGGTCCAAAGTGAATTCAACGCACTTCAAAATATGCAATTTTACATGCGTCAAGCCGGAATTACACAAAATGTGGGAGGACCCTGACTGGGACGCTCCGTAGAAGTCTGCTGGCCTCCTCCTCTCCCTCCTTTTCCCGAACCTCAGAGGCTGGGAGCTGTGCACCATCTCCATCGAACCCACCAGGTGCTGACATAGCTGGCCTGGCCTCAGGCGGAGCTTGGCCTGCTCCAGCGGGGGATTGGGGAGTTTTTGTGGAACTGTTGTCCCGAGTAGGTCCAAGCGTCGCCCACCAAGACACTAAGTATGCTGAGCGGCTGTCCATCTGACTGTGGTTAGTAAAAGTGTATAATATGTGAGCAGCATGGGATATGCTGTGGTGGTAGGCTCCTGAAATCCCTTAAAAAAAATTGAAGTAGCTAAATTTATGCTGATAAAGCAAACTTATGTTAGAAATATTAGAAGAGATAAAAACTTCATTTACAAATCGTTTGAAGCAATGTATTGGCTAATATTGGTTTGTATTCAGTAAAAATAATGAGTCCTGAGTTTCTCCCAGTTTTTTTTTTTTTGGGGGGGGGAGGGGGGGGTTTAGAAGGTGAAACGTTTGCTAACAACTGATCTAGATAAATTCAAATTAGAAAAATAAGTGTCTATTCTATAATTTTAACCATCTCTGTATGTCCTGAGTATATCAGTTGTACACTGTATCATCTTGGCCACCCCTAATAGGATGTAACTAAAGGACTAGGGGTAAAAGGGACCGGTGTGTGCTCACACCTACCACCCACCGAAAGACATACATGTAAATCGGCGTCCCTGTGGGTGATCGTTAGGGTTTTCAACTTTCATAAATTAAAATAAGGGACACTTAGGCTACAGGGCGTTATTCACCACTGGCTGAGCCGTCCGATAAGCAGGGAGGTGTGGTGCTTAGGGGCCATCCAGAATGGACATAAGTTAAGCTTAAAATGCTTTATTCACAATAAACACATTAATGCAGTTCTGTAAGTTAGGCTACAAATAGGTCTTTTTTATCTGCTAATTTAATACAAATTTAGGAGTGGGATGACAACTAGTTAATTAAATTGGCCTACATGGCTTGTCTGAACAATCAAACCACGCTAAGAAATCTATTGCAGTGTTCATTTAAAATTGATAGGCTATTTTTCCAAAATATAAAATTTCAACAGCCAGAAACCCATCCAAATATTTTTCATTTTAATATTTTTGCTAGCATAACAATTAATCAGTTACCATGATTTGTTCTTTAAGTTCTTTATATTGATTGGATAATAGAAAAAAAAATCCTCCACAATTAATAAACAAAATGCACATGGATGAGACATCTTGGAAAATGCACAATAAAATGTAATCTATTAGGAATCTTTTTTTCTGAATTCTTGTGTGCTTACGGTGTGTCCACACCAAAAGCGATAGGAGCGACTAGAGCTTCAGGTTTACATGTAAAATCAATGTAGGAGCGCGATGAAGCGCGACTTGGTGTCCCGCGACTCTTCAGAAGCAGATTTGCGTCGCGAAAAAGCTTTTCTGCCTGATTCGCGCGAACAATTCGCGCTACAGATGCGATGGAAAATTCGCGCTGCTTTTTATGCGGAGCATTTTGTGCATTCGCGCTCATGGCGTCTATCGCTCGAGTTGGAAAAATCTGAACTCCAGCGTCAAATCGCGCCGCGACAACCAATCAGGCGACAGAGTTTCAGTGATTCTGTGACTGTCATGGAGTCACAGCCTCAGCAGGACATGGAGGAAATACTGATAAACATCGTGGCTAATCACCCCGAGCTACATGACACAAGCTGTTTTCAAATACAGAGACAGAAATAAAGAAATAAACTATTAAGACAGGAATGCTCTTAAGACGTTTGTGGGTGGCTTTTAAAAGAGCCGTTGTTGCTGTAAAAGCACGTCTCAGCCTTGAAACGGCCTCCTCACCTGGTTTCCTGGTAGCTGCTACCGCACCACGTCCCACGCTGCTCAAATATTATAAACTTTTACGAACCGCAGACAGATGGACAGCTGCTCAGAAATGTAGTTGGTGTTTCGGCAGGCGAAGGTTGGACATTCACGGCACAAACTGGGCGAGCAGGTCACGTTCTCCAGGCGGCGAGGAGCCGGTGTTTATGAGAGGCTCGCTGCGGTTTATGGATCCCTCCGCCGTAGCTAGACTGTATCTGTAGCTCACCAAACCCCCAGTGCAGCGGTCCCAGCTCTACCGGAGGCCAGGTCGAACACGTAATCCACGCTGTCCTCCGTCAGCTCGGTTCAGAATCCACCGCCAGCTGCACTGTAGCCCCAGCTCCGCTGAAGCCGGGCCGAACACGCTGTCCTCCGTCAGCTCGGTCCTCCTCCGCCAGCTGCACTGTAGCCCCAGCTCCGCTGAAGGCCAGGTCGCGCGTGAAAATACCATATTTGAAGTGCGACCAATTCGCGTTGTACACGCTTCAAGGTGCGAATGTGCACGCGAACAGTTAGGCGTGTGTCGCGCTTCATATTCGCTCCCATCGCGTTCAGTGTGGACACAGCGTTACAGTGCTGAGTTCTCAGTGCGCAACTGAGAACTCAGCACTGCATTGTTTACAATTTGCCTTGTGTTCGTTTTACTGACCCTGTCCAGCCAAGGGTGGGCCTCTTCCCACTCATCTTAATCTCTGTAAGCGTTTTTGGGAAATTTTTAAAGGTGCTGCATGGGAAGCGCCAGCTTGTTGTGTGTGTCCATCTGATCGAACCCTTTAGATCCCGCCGCCAGAACAGTTTTGCTGACGCACATATTGGACATTTATGAAAATACGGAACAAATAGCGTCCCACAGTTCAAAACGGAACGCCACATCTAGTCAAAGGGACGATTTCGTATTTTATCGGGACGGTTGGCCTAAAATAAAGTCAGAAAATTCAGGAATATTCTTTGACTTTGACAAACTAACTTTGTCTCAAAAACAAAGTCAGGTTGAGATTTGTTACACACCTCAGAAGAGCTTGACTCGGTTTCTTTCGAAAGAGAGGGCCCAACGACAAAAACACCTTCCTTAAGCAGCTTCCTTCCAAAGTTCCCTTCCGGCGAACTACTCCAAACCGTGACCCCGTGGCTCTGCACGCAAACCACAAATCTACAGCCTACTCCTGAAAAGCAAATGGCGTTTTTATTTTTACGTTTCGGTTTGAACAGGAAGTGAGACTGGCGAGCACCCAGTAGCCCATTTAGTTTCTTATCATAGGCTTTCCCGTTAGCAAACTCCCAACAGTCTTCAGGAAACCCCGCTTTCTGTGGATTATGATTGTGTAGGCCTACTGATCTTGGGCACTGATCTTAAATATTAAAATACATGAGTTTAGGCATCGGTTCTCGAATATTAGAATTAGGAAAATAGTGAAGTTACGTTCAAGCAATGCTTCTCAAATGTTAGGATTAGAGAATGATTTTTTAGGATTAGGTAGCCTAATGGGTCTCTATTTCTACCATTAATGTATTAATAAATCAATAATAATAATAATAAATAAACCAATGCCCGATGACGTCATAATATGCTAATTAGATGTATCAATTTTCTCCCATCACAAACTTTGGATCATGCTGAAGATTTTCCTCTTTACAGTATACCTTTATCTATAACCATATTACACTACAACATTTTGAACTAGTGATATCAAAATTGAATATTTTATAGAAAAAAAACCCGGCGCCTAAAGAGTTAAGCCAAGGCAATGGAACCGAACCGCATTAAGTTGAGATGAGTTGCGTTTAAATGGACTGGGACAGACAACAGAAAAAAAAACAATAAAAAAATCTAACGCCATTTTAGTAGCCTATCGGCCCACCGGTCAAATACCCGGTAAAATATTTGGCCAGTCCGGGCCTGATCGTGACTTGTGGGTGTTTGAACTTTGAGTTTTCATTTGTGTTTCTCTTTTGATATTTCTTCAGTATTCATTTACTGAAATCTGGTTATTTTTAGTTTAACCCTCCAAGTATTTTTTATCTGCTTTAGGATTTCCTTTTTTAATTACTTTCTTTCTGCTTAGTGTTCACACCTTGAAACATACTGTATTTTCTCCTTATCTGGACTATCAACATCACTTTAACCATGTCTAAGCTGTATACTCCTTTTACAGATCTTAAGGTTTTTTTTGTCACCTTCACCTCTCCTTCATTTTATAAGCTCTTTATTCTCTTTCAGTTACTGCTGGGAATTCTGCTACTTTCCCTTGTTTCCTGTCTCTTGCTCCCTTATAGGTTTTTTCCTCTTTGTCTGCCAGCCCATTGTCCGGATGTTCGTTGTGCCTGCCTGTAAGTTTTGTTACTTGTTTTTTCATTAAATAGCACTCACACTCATCTTTTCCCTCCAAGTCTACCTGCGCCTAGGTCCTACCTTAAACGGCATTCTGATATTTCCACTGATATGCTATACATTAAGCCTTTACATAAAATAGCTTAAGGTTTGCAGAAAAGCATCAAAGGCTATGTATGTATTATAATAAATCTGAATATTTTGATTGAAGTCAAATACTATTTCAAAAATTTCAGATACAAAATGTTTAATTACTACATCACTGAACTGAACATAATGTCACAAAGATCTGATCTTGTTATGCAATTGTTTCAAACATTAACTGATCTGAGGTCAACAAGAAATATACACCTGATGAATAAGTAAAAAAATATGATTCTTCAAAAAACCCTTTTACACATAGATACATCTTTTATTTACTTACTTTCATTGCCAAAATCGATGAATCAGTATATTAAAAAAAATCCTTCATAACAACCGTACCTGTTCAACTGGTGATGTCAGCAATCAACAAATGTAGACTCTTAAAGTCCCTTCAAAAATTAAAGTAGCTACATTTATGCTGGTAAAACGAATTTATACTAGAAATATTAGAAGAGATAAAAAATGCATTTACAAATTGTTTGAAGCAATATATTGGCTTGTGTTCAGTAATTGTATATTTAACCAAACACTGAGTCCTGAGTTTCTCGCACTTGTTTTTGTGGTTTAGAAGGAAAAATGAAACAGATGTCGGTGCTACTTTAAGTGTTTGAAAATTAAAGCACTGTATAAAAGTACTAAAACACTAAAAATAGGCTTTGTTTTAGGTGATCCTATTAAATACCAGAAGTTTTATTGGTTTTTGTTAAATGCTATGCTCCATGTTCCAGGTTGGCTGTTGGTGAGGATTGGAGCGATGATCACGCCTCCATCTTTTGCTGACAGTGAGGGACCAGCAGCGGCAGGTGTCACACCAGAAGAGGAGGGGGTCACACCAGAAGAGGATGGTTTGGGAGACGCGGCACTCAACATTTCTGTATTTAAAAAATAAAGATAAAAAAAATTTAATAAAAACAATTCAGCTGATTAGTGCACATATATTAAGGAGGATCAAGATGTAGCCAAATAATCTTATAATCACCTGCTTTTAACAGTCTCTCTGCAAGATCATTCATACGTAGCTTCCTCAAGATGGTCACAGTGGCCTTCAAAGCCCCCTCTTCCTTGTAGTTCTGTATTATCTTACTAACTGTATCTGTCCGGTCTGCATGCTCTAGTTGAGCCCTAGGAATTCTGTCATAATCATCCAGGACATTCATCGTTAGGTGCCACTTAAACTTTTTGAATTCCTCATCAAGCATCTCTTCCAGAGAGTTGAGAAGCAGTTCTGGGACGGACATGTCGGCTCACTGAACACAAAACGGGAAATTAGTTTGCAGTTAAAAAGTTCAGTATTTTTGCAGTATTATTATTATTAGTTATTAATAGTTAATAGTTATTATTAGTTAATACTAGTTTTTTAATTATTTTCCGAGAAGCAACTACTCATTAAGTGAGGCCTATTTTCTACACATGTGTACGGTGTACCTTTTAGGTCATTCTTAGTTATTAGAATGACCTCTATTAGACCTCAGAAAAAAAGCAGCCACAGAATCAGAACTTAGATAAAAGACATCAGGTCTCAGGAAAACATTTGTCAACCTTCAGAGTTCAGATGAAACACTCTCAGAACAAACATCAGATGAAACACTATCAGGAAAATTTTTTTTTAATAATATATATTTCAAATAAATACTATCAATTGTATTCGGGAGCAAGATAAATATTTAGTGTGATACCATTAGGAAAAGAGTCACTAGAGAGAAAAGTTTGCTTGCACTCCTTGCATTCTTGCACCAAACTATCATGAGAGTCAAGGTAGACTATTAACTCCTGTGCACCGCCGTTTCTGGGATGGTGCGAGGACAATAACCACAGAACACTGACAACATCATAACGCAAAGGATAACTAAGGAGCACAGCTACATTTGGAACACAAACTATAATGTACGATGGAAAACGTCTACAACTAACACAAACGCATTACTCATAAGTCTTTGCAGCGTACAACTGTCCCCCAACGGTTTTGTTGTTGTTGGTTTTTGTTAAAGATTTTGTGGCCACAATGCACTTTATTTTGGTCTCTTTTCAATGACGTTCCCCTCACAGGTTCATTGCTGGTTTTATGAAAAAAGATCAACCAATATTGCATATCCATAATTATAAAAATAGATAAGAATGTAAGTCAGAAGTTTAACGTGAAATAAATGAATTTTTAAGCCTATTTTGAATTTTACACAACTACAAAAGCTTTTCCCACCCTCAACAAGTACAAATACATATACAAATACCGTCTGTTTTCCACACCTCTAATAGCAACCAATGTAAAACTTTTTCGTGCAGAATTTGTGATACTGCTGGGACTTTATAAAACTCATTTTTTACTTCCCCATGTCAATTGTAGAGGATACCAATTCAAAACCAGCCAGCTTTTTTCTTTAGAAAGTAGCAGCGTGCAACCTAGGTATTTAGTGATGTTTTCTCCCAGCTCCTCTGATGGTGCGTTCCTGTTACCTTGTAATTTTGATTGATGGATAGCAGATGATGTCATTACCAGACGTTTTGGTGTTCTAGGTCAATAAGCAGCGTGTATTGCTGCTCTTTTGGACTCTGGAGCCCACAGTTAGTCATTTATGTTAAATAATAATAAAAAAATAAAAAAAACAATCCTTTAAAAACAGAACTGAAGTGAATACACTGTGAGTATGAATACTTATTAATTGTCCCTATCTTTTTTCAAACCATATTCAAGTTCAATGTTCCTAGCGATTTAAAAAACAAACTGACTCCCAGTACTTCAGATTGCGTTCACTTCAGTTCGTAAAGGATTGTTTTTATTCTAACAAATGCTACAACAGTTGATCTATTTTCCCCAAGCTGCTTTGCAATTGCCCCATATCCCTTTCCAGCCTTGTGGAGGTCCACAATTTTGTCTCTGGTGTCTTTATTTAGTTTATTTAGTTAGCACCATGTTAGCTAAATAATTAGCTTCAAACTATTTGTTTAGTTTGCAAACAAATTAGTTTGCAAACTAAACAATTAGTTTGAAGCTAAATGAAATAGTTTGCTGACTAAATATGTTGCTTCCTAATTAAGTATTTATATATAAATGGTGATATTTAAAAAATGAATAATTAACATGGGAAATTATTTGTTGCATTTTCAGCCTGTCACATGTAAACAAAACAAACAAACAAACAAACAAAAAACATTAATGTTAGTAAAATGACCAAATGTAAAAAAAAAAATTTTTTCTAATGGTTTTGAACAAGTTTAGCTGAACTGGAAATCAATTTATAGTATACCATATAAATATTGTATACCAACTGAAAGTTACGCATTTCTTTGGGTTTGATCAATAAGCGTAAAGTTGGCATCTGATTCCCACCTTCTTCAAAGAGGAAGTTCCTTTTTTTTCAACCTAGACTTTAATTTTAGCATGCATTACATTCACCTACACTCCCAGACAAATTTGGAGCTATATGGAGAACTTCTGGAGAACTTTATATCCAGTTACAATCAGAGTGTATCCATATAATGTTAGTTAATGGGGGCATGCAAAGTGAAGCCTCTAAATAAGGCTTTTTCTTCCACAAAACTTCTTCATTTGACCAATGTTTTGTTATTAATAGCTACTACTATTAATAAAAAAACATTGGATAAATAAAAGAGATTTATGGCAGATAATGCTTTATTTAGAGGCGGCACTTTGCGTGCCCCCATTAAATCCCATTATATGGATATGTAACACCGCTGCAGTCCTGTGGATGCCAAGCTGCCCAACATCCAGTCGGTCCTGGACAACGAGGGATCTTCTGCTCAGAATCAGCAGAAGCAGCCTGCACACCATCCAAGCACCACTCTCATCATAGGAGATTCTATTATCCGGCATGTTAGGATGAGAGGAGCTGTCACCCTTTGTTTCCCTGGAGCTACAGTAAAGGATATATCTGAACAGATTCTGGACTTCATCCAACGTCAGCCAACTGTGAGTAAAGTTATAATTCATGTTGGTACCAATGACATTCGTAAACAGCAGACGGAGTTCTTAAAGCAGGATTTTATTCAGCATTTTAATCTTTTAAAAGACAAACCCCTGTCTGTTTTTATATCTGGCCCCACTCCAACCATCAGCAGAGGAATAAATAGATTCAGCAGGTTACTCTCTTTAAACACTTGGCTTTCCTCTGCTACCGTGATGCACAGTATTGGTTTTATAGACAATTTTAACATTTTCTGGGGCAGGAGTTAATTATTTGTTGCAGATGGACTACGTTTAAACAGACAAGGCACCCGCATGCTCGCATTAAGCCTGGCACACCCTCGCCCACCCCTGTCCCCTGCACCGGTTCCAGCTGCTCCTGTCCTCTCTGCCCCATCCATCACATCCTGATGTGCAGCTGGTCCTTGTTCCTATGAACTCAATCCTGATTTTAACATTAACTCACATATCGGACTTGGACCTTACCCCACTTCAGTCATACCTGTTATTGTCAGCAGAGAGCGAAGAAATAATCATAAACTAAGAAAATGCAACCCAAATAATCTTAAACAGTTACTAAAAATCCCACCTACAGTCAGTCATACAGTCACTCCATCACCAACCACTATTAATATGGCTCTTTTAAATGTTCGCTCTCTGCTCAATAAAACTTTTATAATAAATGACTTGATTTTACATAATAATCTTCTTATTTTTAACGGAGACATGGCTGAGTACAGATGCCCCTGCTGCTCTTACAGAGACCTCTCCACCTAATTTTAACTTTTCTTATTCAACGAGGAGGAGCCAGAGGGGAGGCGTAACTGCTTTTTATAAGTTCATCAACTCTTTCCGCCAAACCTGTTTTATTTACTAATTTTACCACGTTTGAATACACTGCCTCTGTTTTTAGCACTCCTCAGGCCTCCGAAAAGGAATGCAGGAAGCTTTTTATTCCAGAATTTTCAGAGTTTTTATCAATTTTACACAACTCTTATGAAAGGATCATTTTAGCTGGTGATTTTAATCTACATATAGATAACCTTTTGGATCCTTCATCAATAGATTTTTTAAAATATTTAAAATTATATGGATTTTAGCTAACATGTCATGCAGCCAACTCACAACAGAGGACACACCCTGGACTTGGTCATCCCGTATGGCCTGTCCACCAGTGTGTCCTCTGTTGTTGACTGGGCTGTCTCTGACCACTACTGTTTGTTTTTTAATATCACCAGTTTTATCCAATTAGAGACCTCTTTGAGAACTGTCAGGAAGCATCATCTAACCCCTGAAGTGGCTGCAGGTTTTCTTTAAGTTTTTAAAAAGTTCCCTCCTGTACCTTTACCTGCCCCCTGTGATTTTATTGTAAATGATTTTAACTGTAGGTTTAAATCTGCTCTCGACCTGCTGGCTCCACTTAAAGTTGTAAACATACATTCAAAACGTACAGTACCATGGAGAAATGAAGATCTTAAATATTAAAGAGGAGCTGCAGGGTGGCAGAAAGGAAATGGAGGAAAAATAAAATCACAATAAATAATCAGATATGCATAGAACATCTCAAATTATACAATAAAGCTTTAAGAAATTCCGGAAATACATACTTTTCCAGAATCATCTCAGAACATAAAAATAACCCCAAAATTCTGTTCTCGACCATTGAAAATATTCTTAATCGTACGTCTAATACTTTTCAGAAAACCCCCTCAAACACTCTCTGTGAGGAATTTGCAGACCACTTCAAACGGAAGGTAGATATCATCAGATGTAATATTTTATCCTCTCAAACTAACAGGGTTTTAGACAAATCTGAGTGTCTGCCTTCACCAGAGGAAACACTGGACAGTTTTGTCCAGGTAGAAGCTGGGACCCTTAATAAAGTTTTCTCCTCAGTAAGGCCCATCACAAGCGTTTTGGACCCGATTCATACCAGGTTTCTTAAGCAATTTTATGTTTCTTTTAAATATGAGATTTTAAACTTTATGAATTGCTCCCTTCAGACAGGGTTTTTTCCTGCTGCCTTTAAAGCGGCGGTAGTGAGGGCTCTGCTGAAGAGGAGTTTAGATTTTAATGATTTAAACAATTACCAACCGGTATTTAACTTACCATTTTTAAGCAAAGTTTTAGAAAAACTTGTTTTTATTCAACTTAATGATTTTATTAACGCTCATAATGTCCTAGAAAATTTCAGTCTGGTTTTAGGATGAACCACAGCACCGAGACGGCTCTTTTGAAGATTTTAAATGATTTTAGATTAAACTGACACTAAAAAGGTGACAGTGTTGGTTCTCCTGGATCTAAGCGCTGCCTTTTGATACAGTAGACCACACTATTCTTTTAACTCGTTTAAAACAGATCGGCCTCTCTGGTGCTGTTCACAAATGGTTCACATCCTACCTCACAGAGATGACTTTTATGGTAAGTTTAAATACCTGTTCCTCTATGGTCCATAAGATCACTTGTGGTGTGCCCCAGGATTCAGTTTTAGGCTCAGTGCTTTTTTTGGCAGTGTTATCAGGAGACATGGAGTTAACTTTCACAGTTATGCTGATGATACACAGCTGTACATCTCCATGTCTCCTGATGACACACGGCCAATGGATGCACTTTTTAACTGCATTTTATACATCAAATCCTGGATGGCAGAAAACTTTCTCCAGCTCAACCAGGACAAAACTGAGGTTTTAGTTATCGGTCCTGAGGCTCAGAGAGAGAAACTTTTACCAAAACTACAATCATTGTCTTTTAATCCTTCTTTACAAGCGAAGAAGCTGGGTGTGATTTTTGACTCTGAGCTGAATTTTATCCCTCACATTGAAAAAATTCACCAAAATAGATTTTTATCATCTAAAGAACATCGCCAGAGTCCGCCCCATTCTCTCTCGGGCCAATATGGAGACGCTAATGCATGCATTTATCACCAGTAGAATTGATTACTGTAATGCCCTGCTTTTTGGTCTTTCCAAAATGACTAAATTAAGTTTACAGCAAATTACAGAATTCAGCAGATCGTGTTTTGATGAAGACCAGGAGGCGGGAGCACATTACACCACTCTTAAAATTACTGCATTGGCTCCCTGTATGTTTTAGGATCGATTTTAAGGTTCTTTTAATGGTTTTTAAGTGTCTTAATGGTCTTGGGCCTTCTTATCTGTCAGAAATGCTTTTAACATATGAACCCTCGCGGTCTCTGTGCTCCTCTGGCAGCCGTCTCCTTATCATTCCCAAAGTCAGGACACGGACTCATGGTGAGGCGTCATTCAATTATTATGGCCCTCACCTCTGGGACAGGCTGCCAGAGGATCTCAGGGCCGCAGAGAACGTTCATGTTTTTAAGAGCAGGCTCAAGACTCACCTTTTTAGCTTAGCCTTTAACTAATTATTATTTATTAATATATTTTTAACTGCTCACCATGTTTTACCTGATTTAATTTTTAGTTTAGCTTTTAACTGTTTATTTATTAATCTGCTTTGCAATTATATCTTGATCTATCTTACTTAATCTTTCTTGCCAGTGTTTCCTCTCTGGGGGCCCCCTGCATCGGGGGTGGTTGTCGGCTGTGGCTGCCTGGGTGCCCCCTGGGTAGTGCTTGGGTGGAGGTGGGGGTACCAGCCCTCTCTCCTCTGGGCGCCCTCGGTCGAAGCCTTGGCTGCTGCTCTTGATCTGCTGCTGCCGATGCAGATGGCTCCTGGCTAATCTGTACTCAGCCCGCTTTTTGTAGCTTTTAAGTGTGTGTGTGTGTGTGTGTGTGTGTGTGTGAATGGCTGATGGGTTGGGTTGGGTGTATTTGCGTTGATGACTTTCTTTTTGAAGAGGGGGTTGTGGGGTTATTTTAAATCTGTAAAGCACTTTGAGTAACTTTGTTTGAAAAGCGCTTTATAAATAAAGTTTGATTTGATTTGGTCCATTGACTACAACCTATTTTCAGATTAAGGTAAAGGGTCACCTAGAGGGTAGAATTATTTTTAGATACCAAGGTTTAAATTGTACGTAAAAAACGTCATTACAGATGGCAAGAGCAGTGATGGAAGCTTTTCCTAACAAGTCAAGTATGACATTTTCAACCTCCAAAAAAGTTCCTGAAAATGACAGATGCCTATGACAGAAAGGCATTACACTCTACTCTGATTTTCAGTTTCTCCAAAGATCTGCAGTAAAAAAAAAAGACATATTTACTCTGGATATAGTGTGAATACATTTTATATTGGTCATAATAATTTCTTGGTTAATCCTCTAATTTGTATGTTATTATTTCCGCTTACAAGGACGCCCGGTGCTCTTTTACCGTAATGCCCTGTGTATGCGCGAAGCTAATGTTTATAAGAGCGCTAGCTCCGCTGGTTTAACCGCGTATTTCCAAGTAAATACTGCTGGGCACGAAATGTGGGCACGAACTGGCAACTGGGCAAATTGACCGGTGGTTATAAAAGATAACTGCATATGAAGCACATCTGGATTGTATTATCTTTAAAATCGACTGATTCAAGGAAAAAAACATTTTACTATTAATTTAAAATCCGTTGCCATTCTTTATTCTCTTAGCCATCTTGAATATGAACTAGGCTGAATTAAACTAATTTCAACGTTAAATACAGCAGGTCTGACTAACATTATTTAATACATTTATTAATTCAAACTCTGATCCAAGGGGAGACAGAGGCAGATGGAGTAGGCTACCTCTTAAGATTTTTAAATGGGACTTTATATTCTTTGCCGACAACGTCCTATCTTCATCGGTCATTTCCAACATGTTTTAATCTGTAGTGAACAGAACCACACCTACCTGTGTTGATGCTGCGCCCCGTCCAGATCCTCTGGAGGGAAGGAAACTTACTGTCCCATTTCCCCGATATATTTACGTTTAGGCCTATTCTAATTTGTTTTTGAGTGACTCTGTCTTCACCAAGTTCATCTTATTGTTGCTCCCGTTCTAGGAGCTGATTTTTCCAGTCCTGCCACTGTAACTGCACCAGCTCTTGTACTTCTCTAAACTGAGAGGCAGAGGATTTACTTATGATAATAAAATACGGGAAATTTACAAGTAAAATGTAATACGGCAAGACGGCGGGGAAAGAAAATGCAGAGCTTTATCACAACCAGGTCACAACACCCCCCCGCCTGAATTGCCTGATGACAGTGCACAGTAAAAGTGAACAGCGCGTGCGCTGATTGAATTTATTTTCATGGGAAATTTGGAGTAGCTATATAGAGAGTGCATTTCAAAATACGATACATACATTTAATAACTTTTTCCCCCTCAATTTTACGCCCTGTCAAGCAGATGGCGCCCCAGGCAGCTGCCTGTGTCGCTTGTCGGCAAAGCCGGCCCGGTGATCATAAAAAAATAAAGTGGATTCAGGAATATTCTTTTTAAAGATCAACATTACATCTGGTTTCCCTGGGCTGGATACCTGTTGATAAAATTTGCCTTAAAGACAAAGTGAGGTTGAGTTTTTACACACCTCAGAACAGCTGGAGTCTCTCTCTCTCTGTGGAGAAGGCGCAGCGACAAAAGGCTTCCTTAAGCAGCTTCTGAAAGTCGTCTTCCAAAGTTGCCTTTAGGAGAACTTCAGAAACGTGAGCCCGCGGCTATTCACGCGAACACAAATCTATACTGCTGACGGTAATGAAAAGCAAATGGCGCATTTTAAAGTTTCGGTTTGAACGGAAGTTGTGGGGGACACCCTGGAGCACATTTAGTTTCGTTACTACAGACATACAGAGCAAAGTAGAACAAAAGAGGGTTTGTATATAATACGTTATCTGTAAGATTGACTATATATATATTACAGAGAGAGAGAGAGAGAGAACTGTGCAAAGGTTTTAGGCAGGTGTGGAAAAATAGTTAACAGTGTAACCATAAGGGGTCACAATAGTGATTTCTTGCAAAGCTCCCACCTCTGGTAAAATGCAGTGCTTTGTGTCAGGAAGGGCATCCAACATTAGCCAAATTAAAAATACAAATCAGAAATATAAACTTCATACCAGATAGGTCGAGGCTCGGGTTAACAACGACTGCCACCAGTGCTGTTGACCCACAGGGTGCTGGTAAAAAATGGACTAATGTTATCCAATGGAAGAGAGGAAAGGAGGAAGGTGTGTTGATAGGCAGAGAAAGAATAGGAAATTTCACAAGTGTGGAGTTGAAAGTAGAGGGTGACAATTTTTCGGGATTCCCACGGGTCAAGAGATTCCTGCAGGATTCCCGCGGGACAGGAGTCAATTTCACTGTTGGTAATGTGATCGGGGCGGGACAGGAAATAATCCACGGGATCGGATGGGAAACTGGAAATTATAAATTTTTTTTACATTTATCTTGTCAGATATCAGGGAAGGGCTGCACGGTGGCGCAGTGGTTAGCGCTGTTGCCGTGCAGCAAGAAGGTCGTGGGTTCGTATCCCGGTCCAGGGTCTTTCTGCATGGAGTTTGCATGTTCTCCCCGTGCATGCGTGGGTTCTCTCCGGGTACTCCGGCTTCCTCCCACAGTCCAAAAACATGCATGATAGGTGAATTGATCATTCTAAATTGTCCGTAGGAATGAATGTGAGTGTGAATGGTCGTCTGTCTCTCTGTGTTGGCCCTGCAACAGACTGGCGTCCTGTTCAGGGTGTACCCTGCCTAACGCGTGATAATTGCTGGGATAGGCTCCAGCTGCCCCGTGACCCTGAATTGGATAAGCGGTTAAGAAGATGGATGGATGGATATCAGGGAATTGGCTTTAAAAAATGACGCTGCGATGCGGTGCCAATGTGTGTGGTTATTAACTCCGCTGCAAAATGCAATTCTATTGGGTCTACTACACTGCACGCACCAAAACTGAAACTGCTACGTTGTCGCTACGCCACCTGGATTAACTGGTAAGTAGGGTTGGGCATCGTTTAAATTTGACCGATTCCGGTTCCCAACGATTCTCGATTCCGATTCTTTTGAGAGGCAGGCCCAAATAAATTAATGTTTTTTAAATGAGCTAGCTAACCAGAGGTCTTTCTGGATGAAAAAGTCTGAATCAATTTCAATTCTCTGACCTTTTCACTATGACCTCTCACAGGGTTGTTTTATCAAGTATATACATATCAAACTATGAACTTGAATAATATTATACATTTCCTTCACACAGGGGTACACTTTTCACAAGAGTTTTATTTTTTTAAACTTAATTAAAACACATTTACCACATCCTGAGCGTCTGATGCTGCAGCAGTTACTTAAACATGTAACTGTGCTCCCACTGATGGACTAACCTGGTGCAGAACATTAAAACAAACAATAAGGAACAACTTGTATCAACCCGGTCCAGATTAGCAGCAGCTACAGTAAAAAAAAACTAGAAACCGTTTTTGTTGAGAAAAATGATCATATCTGCCTTCTCAGGCAATAGGCGTGATCGCTCTGGACAGATGGTGTCTCCTGCAGTGGAGAACACACGTTCACTGGAAGTAGATGATGCTTGAACGCATAGATATTAAAAAGCAATATCAGACAGTAAAGGATAAGTCTTTCGTTGGTTCCACCACCATGCAGCAGGGTCCTCAGACATGATGGCCAGTGGAATTTCCTTGGTACATCTGCAGCTCTCTCTCCACTCCACTCGTTTCTTGATGGACATGGAGCTCTGCTGTGACACTATGTTCTCTGCCTCCTCCTCAGCAAACAGCTGCTCCAGTGGAGTCATCCTGGACCGTTTGCAGGAAGGCGGTTGCTAAAAAAAAAAACCCCAAAAAAACACAAACACAGAAGGTTAATCAGTAATATCACTAAAAAAGAAAAACATCCATTAAATCAAGTTTTAAGATGGAGAACCTATATAATATCAGCTATCATACACTTACACTCACCTCCTCCTCACCCTCATTCTCAGACTGGATGGTGTCCACATCAGCTCCACAGTCTTCCTCTGTTGACTAAAAGGAACATAACTAACTAGCTTTTAGATCTAAGATTTTAATCGGTGAAAATGACAGTTATGCATGAATGACATTTCACCTGTTCAATCAGCTTCCTCTGGATCTGGTCCCAGACGGTGTCATCATCCAACTTGTGTTTAAAGCGCGGCTCCAACGCAGTGGCCACTTGGAGAAAGTTCTTGATCTCATCATTCTGCGAAATGCATATTCTTTAAATGTTTTAACAAGCCTATGGAACAAAGATATCTAAATTCTTGATGAATTTCTTTCCAGCTGCCGGCCTCAGTCAGTTACCGGGTAGCGCTTTGATAGGTTTGCCCAAACCTGTTTTTTAAGGTTGGATACAAACACTGTGTCTCCCTCTTTCACGGTCAGATGTGCTTCAAGCTTTAAGGGAATGTGTAGTATCTGTCCACATGTGTTTTTTTTTTCCCGAAGACACGCAGACTGTTGACGTGTAGAGAACTTTCATGAGATTGATGAAGTCTTCAGCTCTCCGAAAATCCAGCTCGGCTGAATCCAAAATTCAGCCGAGCAAGCCTGTATGAAAAAGAATTGAGAGCACATAGATTGGTGTTAGAAATTATCTCTTTTTTTTCTTAACAAAACAACAGACATATGCACTCCCTACATTAGCACAAACTCTATCATAGTGACAGCCCTTTGTAGTAAGTCAAGAGAACTAATACACTAATGCCGTGTATTCACTCTTAAACTGTTGTTTAAATTTATATTTGGTATGTACTGGTACATTTAGTGTCTGCTCGTCCGTCTATCTCTACCTGTCCCTTTCCATGTTTTTCCTGAGCCGCTGATCCAAGCTGGCTGCTTGAATCGCAGGGTACTGCTCTGTGAATCTCTCCACCATTAGATACAGAGAGTTCCAGCGCGTTCTCACATCAAGGATGAGTGAGTGTCGGGGCAGCTCTGATTAAAAAAAACAAACCATTAATTTTAAGTAATTTAGCAGGTCCTTTTCATCCTTGGAGACAAACAACAGTGGTATCTAAAATTGAACTTAAATACAATAGTACTACTCTGCAGAGCTCACAAATAAATCAGATCAGAAATATAAAGTCATTACATTAATATCAATGCATAACTTCATGTGTCTTACGTAGAAGTTCTTGCTTCTCTTGGAGAACCACCTTCGCCATCAAGCTCCTCTTCATCCACACAACAATGGCTCGGACCTTGGCCACCCACTGACTCACTGAATTTAGGGAGTATAGACTTTGTGCTGCCAGATTAAGTGCGTGGGCAAAACAGCACAGTTTCACGTATTGCAGGCGCTTAATAGCCACATCCATATTGGCAGCATTATCTACAGTGATTGCTACAATTTTATCAGAAATGCCAAACTCTGACAGAATGAGACTGATTTCCTCTGCCACAACACAACAGGTCTGTGCTTTCTGTGCTTCCAGTCCCTGGAAGGTGGTGTATACATGGGGTTTAGGGTTTTCACCATGTCCCTGCAATCATAAACAAACATGATATAATGTCGTTGTTACTGTAATTTCATTTAATAATTAGCTTTGTTATATCGTTATTGTTTAACTAACCTAAATGTTGGTGATTCCACATCTGAAAAGGGATGCAGGTTTTTCACAAAATATGCGGTAACCTTTCTGTGGTACTCTTCTATTTGTTGCACGGACATCTTTCCCTCGGCAGCTATGGTGAACGGAGTAGGCAAAATACATTCTGGAGTCTTGGCAACTGCCTGGCAAACGTTAGGGATCTCAGGTAGTTTGTCTATGAAAAAAGACATGCGCTAACATTAGCTGATTGTGTAGAGTGTAACTTGTTAGCTGCCTCAATGTTGACAAAAGAAGTATTTTATTGTTTTACTTACCGGATTTGGACTGGAGTTCGGTGCAAGGATGAGTGTCAAAGGCTGAGCTGGAGACAGAGGAAGAGGCAGCGGAGGAAGAGGGGGCGGATGAAGGCCGGCGTAGCGTGTCAAAGACGGGACACTCTGTTAACTGCACACTATGGATCCGGAGGTGTTTTATCATGTTAGTCGTGCACCCCCTGTGCATGATATAGTATTTTTGCAAACGTTGCACTGAGCGGAGTTGTTGGTTTTAGAAAAGTGAAGCCAAACCTTAGACCGCTTCCGCGCACTTTCCATGGTTGCGCGGTAACGCGACGACTTCCGGCGGATTCTTCTTCGTTGGTGTTTGACGGCTTTTTGTTGTAGTTGGCTGACTGGGTATCGAAAATAGGAAGACTTTTTAAAATTTGAACGATTCCGGGAGAATTGGAAAGTTAGTCCCGGTTCCAATCGATGCTCGATACTCGATGCCCAACCCTACTGGTAAGCATATGATATCCGACTGAAAATGCGTGTATCTTAATAGTTTGGTAGACGAATCGAGTCCATTCATGACGTGGTTAGGTGGCCAAACAACGAGAATGCAGGATATGGTTAAAGATGCGGATAAAGCTAAATAGATGATCTTTGATACTGTGCTAGGCTATGGTTTAAAGGGAGGCGGGGGGAGCGAGCGCCATAGGAGATAAATTACTAATCTACGGGAATCGGGTCAGGACGGGAGACTTTCTCTCGGGATTTTTTCGGGACAAGATTTTTTTGGGGGGCTGTCATGTAATCGGGACATGACGGGAGTAATTTTTTGAGATCGGGACGGGACGGGAGCGACAATCGATTCCCGTGTCACCCTCTAGTTGAGAGTAGGGATTTTGAATGTTGAGGACTATGTTTTCAGGAGACCAGGTGAAAAGATAGCGAGGCTAGGAGTTTAAGAGAAGGATTCAGTGTCTTCTACCATGGTGTAGATTGTTGTGCTACAATACATAGGTTTTGGCTATGAATAATAATGAATAATTGCTTAGGGCAGGCAATTATTATTAACATTTATAATGTTTTATAATATGTTCAGTGTCAAAATGTATGATTACCTGCCTGATGAGTCAAGGACTCATTCCTTCATGCCCCCTCCAACAAGGCATCACAGCTGAGCAGGATGCCTGACCAAGTGGAACTTGTATGGAGAAAAAAACTGAGAAAAAATAAAGATAACACTCAAAATAACAACCAAAATGCAGATAGTAGCAGAAGAGAAAAAACTTACAGAGTGAAGAAAAATGTTCAGCCTATCCTCCAACAGTCTAAGCCCATAGCAGCATATAGAGGTAGGTCACGATGACCTGGACAAGATGCTAAACAGTTGCAGAATTATAAACCTATCTTTAATCTTCCATAATATTAGTGAAATAACTTTTTCCAGACATTAAATAGCTTCTTAACAATGACCAACCGTTGATTTCTTTCCATCCGGTTTTCATCCTCACCACAGTACTAAAATTTGCCCTTGAACAGGGACTTCTTTGTGTCAATAGGTAACTTTTCATACAGAAATCACAGGTGGGGTGCCCCAGGGCTCCATTCTGGGGTCCCTCATATTTAATATATATATGCTCCTGCTAGTTTAGATTATAACAACTAGTAAGATTAGTTACTACAGCTTTGCAGATTATGCGCAGCTCAACATTACAATGTGTTCAGAAAATTTTGAATCCATCCAAATGCTAAACAGATGCATAGACTGCCATTTCCCCTGAAAGGTTTGAGCCAGAAAATGTGCTTTTAAACTAATAGAACCTCTGGCAGAGAACTTCTTACAGCTCAACCAGGACAAAACTGAAGTTTTGATAATTGGTCCTGAAAACGAGAGAGATTATTTTACCAGAACTTTAAACATTTAAAGTTTCTCATTGTTTGAGATATCTGGGCATCATTTTGCTCTTATTGAATTTTATTCCTCATATCAAAACTAAAATAGGATTTTATCTTAAAAGCAAAGCGAGATTCTGCCGCCCATTTCTCTGTCTTGCTTTTTTTTTCCGGTAGATTTTATAATGTGCTTCTCTCTGGTGTTCCCAAAAAGAGTATTTCATGTCTACAACTATACCAGAACCCAGGCTTATGTGCAGGTTCTTCTAAAAAAATTAGCATACTGTGATAAAGTTCATTATTTTCTGTAATGTACTGATAAACATTAGACTTTCATATATTCTAGATTCATTACACACAACTGAAGTAGTTCAAGCCTTTTATTGTTTTAATATTGATGATTTTGGCAAAAAAGTAAAGAAAAAACCAAAATTCTATCTAAAAAAATTAGCATATCATGAAAAGGTTCTCTAAATGAGCTATTAACCTAATCATCCGAATCAACTAATAAACTCTAAAGACCTGCAAAAGATTCCTGAGGCTTTTAAAAAGTCCCAGCCGGGTTCATTACTCAAAACCGCAATCATGGGTAAGCTGCCGACCTGACTGCTGTCCAGAAGGCCATCATTGACACCCTCAAGCAAGAGGGTAAGACATTGAAAGAAATTTCCGAATGAATAGGCTGTTTCCAGAGTGCTGTATCAAGGCACCTCAGTGGGAAGTCTGTGGGAAGGAAAAAATGTGGCAGAAAACGCTGCACAATGAGAAGAGGTGACCGGACCCTGAGGAAGATTGTGGGGAAGGACCGATTCCAGACCTTTCGGGGACCTGTGGAAGCAGTGGACTGAGTCTGGAGTAGAAACATCCAGAGCCACCGTGCACAGGCGTGTGCAGAAAATGGGAAACAGCGGCAGAAGCGCCTGACCTGGGCTACAGAGAAGCAGCACTGGACTGTTGCTCAGTGGTCCAAAGTACTTTTTTCGGATGAAAGCAAATTTTGTATGTCATTCGGAAATCAACGTGCCAGAGTCTGGAGGAAGACTTGGGAGAAGGAAATGCCAAAAAGCCTGAAGTCCAGTGTCAAGTACCCACAGTCAGTCATGGTCTGGGGTGCCATGTCAGCTGCTGGTTTCGGTCCACTGTGTTTTATCAAGGGCAGGGTCAATGCAGCTAGCTATCAGGAGATTTTGGAGCACTTCATGCTTCCATCTGCTGAAAAGCTTTATGGAGATGAAGATTTCATTCTTCAGCACGACCTGGCACCTGCTCACAGTGCCAAAACCACTGGTAAATGGTTTACTGACCATGGTATTACATTGCACAATTGGCCTGCCAACTCTCCTGACCTGAACCCCATAGAGAATCTGTGGCTTATTGTGAAGAGAAAGTTGAGCGACGCGAGACCCAACACTCTGGATGAGCTTAAGGACTATATCGAAGCATCCCGGGCCTCCATATCACCTCAGCGGTGCCACAGGCTGATTGCCTCCATGCCACGCTTCATTTAAGCAGTAATTTCTGCCAAAGGATTCCCGACCAAGTATTGAGTGCATCACTGAACATAATTATTTGAAGCTTGACTTTTTTGTGTTAAAAACACTTTTCTTTTAGTGGTCGGATGAAATATGCTAATTTTTTGAGATAGGAATTTTTGTTTTTTTCTTAACTTTTTTGCCAAAATCATCAATATTAAAACAATAAAAGACTTGAACTGCTTCAGTTGTCTGTAATGAATCTAGAATATATGAAAGTCTAATATTTATCAGTACATTACAGAAAATAATGAACTTTATCACAATATGCAAATTTTTTGAGAAGGACCTGTATGTGTGCTGAGGGGTACACAAGGGGAAAACTCCGCCCGCAGACTGTGAAGCAATCCAGAAAGTGGCAAAAATTGCAGTTCAGCCCTCATCCACTGGGGGCTGGCTCCAAAAAGGAGCAAATTCCCATTGACCCCATGTTATAAAGGCCAACTTTACAGCATGTATAAACATGTTTACAGCCTGGTTCAAAAAAGCATTTAGGTTAGATAATTCAGGTTTACCATCATGACAACTCTGAGGGGGGTGATTTTTTTTCTAATTTCTCCGTTTATTTGTTATTTAATCTTTAAATTAAAGGGGTGTGTCCTTTTGATTGACAGGTCTGTCTAGGCTAACGCTGGTGGGTAATGGTGGCTAACTGTAGCTAATAGCTTGCTCCGTAGTCTGCTGTCCCCCTCTGTTTGCGAGGAAGCTCTTCACAGCCTGGGAATAACGTAAAGACTTAAGTCATTTGGTGTTTCTGAAGTCCACTTTCAGTTGCCTCTGCAGTTTTTATTCGGTTTTAGATGTTAATCTGCAATTATTGGACAAAGATGGCTTGCTGTGGTGTTGATTACAGTAACAGACCATCCAAGAAGTTTCTCATTTGGGGGGAGGTCAGTCATTCTGCGATGAGGTGAGTCAAAAGTCTTTTATTTTTTGAGAGAATCTGAGTTATGATGAATTTGTGACAGCTTTTTGCTGGATGTGCTAAGATAAGCCATCCATATCCTTACCCTCCACCGATGGTTATGGAAATAACACAATTGTAGGCCGTATTGACCAGACCCATTTTGGTCTTATTATATCAATATGTTTTCTCTACCCGAGATGTTTCTGGGTCTAAAGTGATCGTTGTCTTTCCCCCAATGGTTTATTTACTGTAAAAGGAAGTTTTTTATTTTTTTTTATAAATGAGTACATCCGCCAATCATGGTCAGAGGATGTGACCTCAAACAGAAGAAAAATATTTACATCAGGTACTATAATTACAAAAGTAGGACTCTAAAGTTAAAGTCATTAAAAAATATTTAAAATTTAGAATAGTACGGATTGTGTGTTGACTTGTTCAATTAAAAAGTAGGCATGCAATTTTTGAATACATTTCTATATAGTCAGTTAAAAAGTAATGTGTAAGTTATAACAGTGTTGTTGTTTAGTGCAATTTAACGGCGCTGGTGTAAACATCCGTGTTTGTTGGGAGCAGTTCTGATTGTACAGTCTAACAGCTGCAGGGAGGAAGGACCTGCGGAAACACTCCTTCTGTCTCCTTGGACTCCAAATGACCTCATCCTCCTCAGCAGGTAGAGTCTGCTCTGACCCTTCCTGTAAAGAGCCTCAGTGTTGTGACTCAAGTCTAGTTTGTTATTCAGGTGAACAACCAGGTACCTATAAGAGTCCACTATCTCAATGTCCACTCCCTGGATGTTCACAGGTGTCAGTGTGCTGGGTCTACGTCTCCTGAAGTCCACGACCAACTCCGTGGTTTTCCCAGCATTGATCAGCAGGTGGTTTTGCTGACACTAGTCCACAAAGTCCAGAGTCCTCTCTCTGTACTCTCACTCGTCATCATCTTTAATGAAGCCGACTATGGCTGGGTCATCAGAGAACTTCTGTAGGTGGCAGTGTGAGGAGTTGATGGAGAAGTCTGCAGTGTAGAGGGTGAAGAGAAACAGTGCCAGCACTGTTCCCTGTGTGGCCCCCGTACTGCAGACCAGCATATCAGAGACACAGCCCCGTGTCCAAACGTACTGTGGGCGTCCTGTGACCTAGTCCAGTATCCACTGGGATATGTGGTGGTCCACTCCTGACAGCTCCAGTTTGTCCCTCAGAAGTCGTGGCTGGATGATGTTAAAAGCACTGGAGAGATCAAAGAACATGATCCTCACAGTGCTTCCAGGTTTCTCCAGGTGTGTCAGAGCTCAGTGCAGCGGGTAGATGATGGCGTCCTCCACCCCAATGCCAGGTCGGTAAGCAAACTGCAACAGAGTCAATGAAGACCTCACCAGGGGCCACAGATGGTTTAGAACCAACCTCGCGAGGGTCTTCATCAGCATGAAAAACAAAGCTGTATATTATATTGCATGCACTGCAAGGCAAAGCAATATATAAATTGGTAAACGGATTAAAGCAGAAATGTAGTCAAGTATGTAAGAGAATTTAAAAACAACATTGAAATGACCAACAGTACAAATACAAAGAAAATACATCTCAACTACGGGTGCAGCCATCTTTGTTCTCTGAGCTGCCCGCTCTCCTCAGTCTACAATCCAAAGATCCGAGTTGGAGCTCAAAATTTTTGACCTAATGGGGGCATGTCTCTGTGAAATGACGTGAGTCAACTGCTAGATTTCCGACTTTCCAACTGGGAAGAGTTAACTGGAATGCACCATATGTTTGAGCCCTCAGAACCTGGGGGTAGGTTTGATGGCTGGGAGCTCAAAGATATGAAGTCCTGAGATGAAAGGCAGGCAGTCCCTGAAGATGAGGGAGATTGCTGCTGGTTATCAGGTCAAACCTATTGAAATATTTATTTAGGTCATTCAGCCATTCCAAGTCTCTTGCAGTCTGGGGGGTTGGTATTTGTCCTGAGATTGTTTTTAAACTTCTCCAACCCCCCCGATGTAATCTTGGTGCAGCTCCATCTTCTTTTGGTATTTTTCCTTCCCTTGCCTGATCTTCCATTTCAGTTTCTTTTTGTCTCCTGATCTGAAGGCTCTCTTCTTCTCCTTGAGAAGAGCCTTAATTTCGGGATTTATCCATGCCTTGTTGTTAGAAAAACACTGTACCTTTATGATGGGTTGTCTACACAGAAGTTGATGTAGGACAAGGTAGTTGAATTTCAATGTCACATTATATATTGCTCCCTTCAGACAGATGTTTTTGCTGCTGCCTTTAAAGCGGCGGTACACTCTCATAAATAGAGGTACAAGACAAGAACATTTTGTATCTATAGGTACATTTTTTTTATGTTCCATCCAAAGTGCGATATTGGTCTTTAAGAGGCCAGAAGTGCCCCTTTAAAGGTTCAAACTGATATAAAGTGCAAATTTGTACCATTTCAACCTGCACTTGCAAGTCTGGCCCAAATCGTCACCAAATGAAAAAGTGCTGGGTGTTTTCTTTAGATAGGTCGTTTGTTGACATTTTTATCTCTGCCAGGTGATTTACAGAATGCTCTGAAATTGAACAGAAGTTTGAAAGATGAGCAGTTTCAGGATAAAGTGCTTCAGCATATGTCTGCTATATCTGTCTAAGTGTCAAATATGCACTTCAGGATGTTTTTGTAGTAGGCCACATACACACTGAAGCCATACCTTTATTGTTTAAAATCAAGTACATTCTGAACGTTGATAGTTATTGAGTGTTGTGTGGGAAACGGTTGCCTCCTTGTTCTTACGACAGCGATTTCCATGTTGCCAAGTCACAGTTGACAATGAGTGGATTCTGTTCAATCCTGGAAATGAATAAGACTGTCAAGCTCCAGACACTTATTTACAGACGTGGACAAAATTGTTGGTACCCTTCATTAAATAAAAAAAAACTCATAATGGTCACAGAAATAACTTTAATCTGACAAAAGTCATAATAAAAAAAAATTATATAAATGTTGACCAATGAAAGTCAGACATTGCTTTTCATCCATGCTTCAACAGAATTATTTAAAAAATAAATGCATGAAACAGGCCTGGACAAAAATGATGGTACCCCTAGAAAAGAATGAAAATAATGTGACCAAAGGGACATGTTAATCCAAGGTATGTCCACTAATCAGCATCCTAGGTGTCTACAATCCTGTAATCACTCAGTGGGCCTATATATAGGACTCCAGGTAGTCACTGTGTTGTTTGGTGACGTGGTGTGTACCACACTCAATATAAACCAGAGGAAGCAAAGGAAAGAGTTGTCTCAGGAGATGAGAAAGAAAATCATAGACAAGCATGTTAACTGTAAAGGCTATAAGACCATCTCCAAGCAGCTAGATGTTTCTGTGACTACAGCTGCACATGTCATTCAGTAATGTACGATCCATGGGACTGTAGCCAACCTCCCTGGACGTGGCTGCAGGAGGAAAATTGATGACAGATCAAAGAGACGGATAATCCAAATGGTAACAAAAGAGCCTAGAAAGACTTCAAAATAGATCCAAGCTGAACTTTATGCTCAAGGAACATCAGTGTCAGATCGGAACATCCTTCGCTGTTTGAGCCAGAGGACAAATCATTAAAAAAAACAGACTGGAGTATGCCAAACTACATGCTGACGAGCCACAAAGCTTCTGGGAGAATGTCCTGTGGACAGATGAGACAAAAATTTTACTTTTTGCCAAGGCACATCAGCTCTATGTTCACAGACGGAAAAATGAAGCATATCTAGAAAAGAACACGGTCCCTACTGTGAAACATGGGGGAGGCTCGGTTATGTTCTGGGGCTGATTTGCTGCATCTGACACAGGGTGTCTTGAATCTGTGCAGGGTACAATGAAATCTCAAGACTATCAGGGGATTCTAGAGAGAAATGTGCTGGCCAGTGTCAGAAAGCATGGTCTCAGTCGCAGGTCACGGGTCTTACAACAGGAAAATGACCCAAAACACACAGCTAAAAACACCCAAGAAGGGCTAAGAGGAAAACACTGGCCTTCTATGAGCCCTGATCTCAATCCTATTGAGCATCTTTGGAAGGAGCTGAAACGTGCTGTCTGGAAAAGGCGCCCTTCAAACCAGAAACAACTAGAACAGTTTGCTCATGAGGAGTGGCCAAAATACCTGCTGAGAGGTGCAGAAGTCTCATTGGCAGTTACAGGAATCATTTGATTGCAGTGATTGCCTCAAAAGGTTGTGCAACCAAATATTAAGTTGTGGGTACCATCATTTTTGTCCAGGCCTGTTTCATGCATTTATTTTTTAAATAATTCTGTTGAAGCATGGATGAAAAGCAATGTCTGACTTTCTTTGGATAACATTTATATAATTTTTATTTATTATTACTTTTGTCAGATTAAAGTTATTTCTGTGACCATTATGAGTTTTTCTTTGATTTAATGAAGGGTACCAACAATTTTGTCCACGTCTGTAGTTGATGATGACTGTTTCTGTCCTTGAGGTATTCTGTGTGATGTGAGTGTTTAAAGAATTTGACATGCATATTTTTTTTTACTTTACACGTCTTGTGTGTACAGTATGTAGATAGATGGATAGATAGATATATACTTTATATATATATATATGATATATTTCAATTTGAATTTGTATAATCTGTGTTGATGAGGTAGAGCACAATAATGCTGCTCTCGCTACCATTTCATGTGACAACCTCTCTGCTTGTGTGATCAGCTAATTTTGAAAGACATTGAAAATCTATCTATCTATCTATCTATCTATCTATCTATCTATCTATCTATCTATCTATCTATCTATCTATCTATCTATCTATCTATCTATCTATCTATCTATCTATCTATCTATCTATCTTTTAATAAACTGAGAGTACAGATTACAAATCTGTGCACACGGTTTGGTAGGCCAAGGGTGCGGAATCGTACAATAGCAACATTGCACCCCAGGTAAAAATAGGCTTCTTTTTCTTTGCATGGTCCCTAACTGAGGAAGTTGATATATTATGCTGGGATTCCCTACTACATTCTTGATGTACATCACTGTTTTTATTCCGGAAGATACACTTTTGTTTTGTTTTATCAATTTTTAAATCTTGCTCTATTTTTAACTTTGAGCACCAGCCCCTCTAAAGCTCTCTGCATGGACCTGCTATTTACAGCATTTAAATACAGATCAGCTCTAAACTAGAACATTTAAACATCAAAAATGTGTCTTGTAAATTGTTTTGAAACCGCTGAAATACTATGATTAGATCATCACTGTGGTGAGTGATCCATGAAATAAATCTTCCCAAAAAGTCAACTGATTTCTAATGCAGCAAATTACTTAATTAAACATTAATTCCACCAAATAATGTTATGTCTTTATTTCTGCTTTGCATTGTGAGTTGTTTTCGTTTTGTTGTTGTTGTTTTAGTGGTTATAGTTGGGCCAAAAAGTATTTAGTCAGCCACCAATTGTGCAAGTTCTCCCACTTTAAAAGATGAGAGTGGCCAGTACTTTTCATCATAGGTACACCTCCACAATCAGAGACAAAATGCGAAAAGAAAAATCAAGAAAATCACAAGTTCTGATATTCAAATCATTTATTTGCAAATGGCGGAAAATAAGTATTTAGTTACTTACAAAATAACAAGAATTCTGGCTCTCAGAAACCTATAACTTCTTTTGTAAGATGCCCCTCTGTCCTTTACTCGTTACCTGTATTATTGGCACCTGATTGAACTCATAATGAGTATAAAAACACCTGTCCAAACCTACAAATAGTCAGACTACAACCTCCACCATTGCCAAGACTACAGAAATGTCGATGGACACCAGGGACAAGATTCTACACCTACACAAGACTGGGTTGAGCCAATGTACAATAGGAAAGCAGTTTGGTGAGAAGAGATCAACTGTTGGCACAATAATGGAAAATGGACTGACTATCTCCCTCGACCTTGGGATCCATGTAATGCTGCATTCCAGTTAACCTTTCCTAGTCGGAAAGTCGGAAATCTCGCAGTTGTCTCGCGTCATTTCACAGAGACACGCCCCTTATAGGTCGGAATATACGAGCTCCAACTTGGAGCTCTGATAATAGACCGAGTAGAGGGGTCAGAGACAAAGATGGCTGCGCCCGTAATTGAGATATATTTTCTTTGTATTTGCTCTGTTGGTCATTTCAATGTCGTTTTTAAATGGTCTTACACACTTGACTATATTTCTGCTTTAATCTAGTCACCAATAATACGGTCACTGTCTTGCTATGTGTGTAACACAATGTACAGCTTTGTTTTTCATGCTGGTCTGCTGAAGATGCTACGCCTCTAACAACAATAGCAATAACTAGCCCGCCCCTCGACAGCTGCTGCCCTCAAAGCGTCCATTTCCTTTCCGACTCTGAGTGTAGTGAGACAAAAAGGAACGCTTTATGTCGGGAATGACGTCACGTTCTCGTGTATAGCAACTCGGACGCCCGAGTTTCCGAGACAAATGGAATGCAGCATTAGATGTCACCTCATCTGGTACACAGGATCTTGACACTGGTGAGGAAACAGCCCAGAACTACTCGGTCTATGATCGGTAGCGAGCTCTAACAAAGGTTACTATTACTAACATGCTATGTCGTCTTGGATTAAAATCCTGAAGCTACGTGTCATCTAATGTTTGCCAGAGACCATCTGGATGATCCAGAGAAGGGTTGGGTGAATGACATGTGGTCAGATTAGACAAAAATAGACATCTTTGTATAAACACCACTTACTGTGTTTGAAGTGCGAAAGAGGCTGAGTTGTAGCCAAAGAACACCGTATCTTCTGTTGAAGCATGGGGGTAGAAACATCATGCTTTGGGAATGTTTTTCTGCAAAGGGACCAGGACCACTAGTTTTTATTAAGGAAATAATCAATGATCAATAATCACTGTGATGGACTGGCGACCTGTCCAGGGTGTGCCCCGCCTCTCGCCCGTTGACAGCTGGAGATACGCACCAGCCCCCCGCGACCCCTTGAGGAATAAGCGGTTCAGAAAATGGATGGATGGCCATGTATCGTGAGATTTTCGACAACAACCTCCTTCAATCAGTGAGAGCATTGGAAATGAAATGTGTCTGGATTTTTTTGTCTCTGTGTGAAGGAAGGAGTGGCTACGTGAAAAGGATTTCAGAGTTCTGGAGTGGCCTCGCTAGTTTTGTCTGTAAAGGGAGTTGAAAGTCTGTAATGCCCAGCAAAAGCCCCAAATCATCACTGCTCTATAGAGGATTTGCATGGAAGAATCGGTCAAACAGTGTGTGAAAACCTTATGAAAACTTACAGAGATCTGTCGATGCCAACAAAAGGTATATAACAGAGTAGTGAGATTAACTTTTGGTAATGACCAAATACTTATTTTCCACCATAATTTGCAAATACTTTCTTTAAATCAGACCATGTTATTTTTTTTTCGGGATTTAAAAAAATGTATTTTGTCTGTCATAGTTACGTTTGAAAAAAATTACAGGTCTCTCTTATCTTTTTAAGCGGAAAAATTTTAACCAATTGATGGCTGGTTAAATACTTTTTTGCCCCTCTTTACTCTTTATCATTCCTTCTCGTTTTGTTGTGTATGTTTCTTGCTTACTGATTTTGTTTATTAAAGTAATTTGACAGTAAAGTTGAATGATTTTTCTTAATAAACTCTTGTATTTTGGAAAGTTGTTGTTACTCCATATACATGTACAGTAACTTGCTGTTCAAAGGAAGTTGTGAACTTACTCCTTCATCTTTTTTCAATTGGATGTTCATGTGAAGAGACACGCATTGATTGAGTGGTGATTCTGTCTTGTGTCTCATGTGTGCTGAGAGTTTAATTTGAGTTTTATTGTATGATTGATTTGGCTTTAAATGCATTTAGTTCTGTTTGTCTTTTAATTTTGTTTTTGTTGTTTTTATTATGTATAGCCCTTTGTGCTGATTTGACCATGAAGGGTGCTTCACAAATAAAATTTGTTTTAATTTGATTTAGATTAAATCAATGTGGGGCTGTACCAGAACTGCTGCTGTCATGTTTTGTGGTAGTAAGAGCCAGATACAGGAAGAGGCACGAAGAGGCAATTAAAATGTGGAATCTGCTGGGTTTCATTTGATAGAAAACTTTTACACTGATTGGATTTTATGTGTGATTGAATTTCAATGAATTGTAAACTGCTTATAGATGACAAGTGTTATGAAATTATCCTATATAAATAAACTAAATGTAATTATTTTTGAAAGTAAACAGAAATGATTAATAGTCAACACAAAGATTCAGCTGTAAGGGGCTAGAAACTACTGACCTGGCCCAAAATCTGGGTGTAGTGATGGACTCAGACCACAACCTTCAGAAAAGCAAAGACAATTACAAGGTCAACCTTTTTTCCACTGAAGAACTTTTACAGGATTAAAGAACTGATGTCCCACCAAGATCTATGGAAACTCCTCCATGCATTTGTCTTTTGCCGGATTGATTACTGCAAGTGTCTTCACAGATTCGCCTGAAAAGTCAGTCACTCAGCTTTAGTGAATCCAGAACGCTGCTGCTCACTAAAACTAGGAAAGAATAGCACAACACCCCAGCTATAAAGTCCTGCACTGGCTCCCTATATTTTAAAGAATTAGAGTTGTATTAGTTTATAAATTCCTGATTGGGTTAGCACAAAAATACATTAAAGGTCTGTTGTCATATCAACCATCCAGACACTTCAGTTTGCGTTCAACACTACTCTGCATCCTCTGAGTCAGTAAAACATGCAGAAATAGGATTATGTTTTTATGCTTCTATATTCTTGAACAAATTTCCAGGGAACCCCAAAACTGCTAAAATGCTGAATACATTCATATCAAGGCTACGACCCAGTTTTTTAGAGCAGCCTCTGATCAATAATCACTGAACATGGTTCATTTTAGTCTGGATTGCATTGTTTCCAGGATTTCCCATTATTTTGTCATATTTTCATTTTTTTGTGTACTTTTTTTTTCGTACTGTGTTGTTTTATCATGTAAAACACTTTGAACTGCCTTGTTGCTGAAATATGCCATACAAATAAACGTAACATTACTTGACTTAGAGGGTTCAAATTAAATATGGGATATCATTAAAGTATTTATGTATGTGTAGAAGTGTATGGTCAAAATGCAAGGATAGGTGAACAGGAAGCTATAATTTAACATGTGTCTGAGAAAAAATGCTTCAAAAGTACAAGATTGAATCATAAACCATAAAACAGTGTGCTTTATGAAAATAGAGATTTTTAGAATGAGAAAATGTGCTTATATCCACACAGATTTCATTTTTTTGTATTTCAATGAGCTGATCAGCAGCCCACTCCCATTGATCGCTCTCAAACACACTCATTGGCAAACGTGATTCTTCCTCACTTTGCTGCAGCATTACACTGGATTACTATTCACCCACCCTTCCTTCCTATTCTGATATACCAACAGAGAACGCCCAAGGTGGCTTTGAGAGCCCAGAGAAAAGGAACTGCCTGATCATCAGTCGTAGAACAAGCACAAACACACCCACATTTTCATAAAAGCCAGAAGAACCCAGTTGTTGTCTCAGAGCTCTTTGTCTGTGGTCCAGCCAGCATCAAGGATAGGGTACTCAGAAAACAGTCTGTTTCAGTTTTCTCCTTTTTAAAGAAGCAAAACTTATGAGTGAGCAAATAAAGGGGAGGATGTGTGCAGCTGGATGGTCACTAACGTTTGTGCTGATTCGCCTCATTGGCTCAGGTGAGTTAAATGACCTTGGGAAGATGAGAGGGTGCAAATATTTCAAGGAACAGATCATATGATAAAAATACATGAGCTGAAAGGCAATGCTTTTTTTCTGTATCACAAAGAATAGATAAAATGCACATTTTTATAACAGTTAGATGACATACTGGATTAATATGGGTTTTAAGTAGACCAAAGGAATAAAAGTCAAAACTCCAAGGTGTTAAATCAGTAGTAAATGTATAATATTTACAGCATGCGTATATTATGGGCAAAGACATGAAGGTAAAAGTAGCTATAAATATATTTGATTGTAGTTTAACCTCTAATATTCTGCTTTGTAAGTCAGAAAAGGTGCCAATTTGTTTGTTAGAGATTGCTAAAAGAAAATAGAAGGTAGATGCATAACTGTATGCTTACAGTGGTTTATTTTAAGAATTAAATGAAATCTAAAATAAAAAAAAATCTATGGACACATTTTAACATATTTTTAACCTTTATGTTTATATTGGCTTTACAAAATTGTAGAAATAGATGTTAAGAGTAATAAAGCAAAATAAAATACTTAAAGAAATTCATATTTTCATATGAAAAATAATTAATGCAAATGTATGTTAATAAATTAATCAATAATACCGTCTTTGTTTTTGCTGGTTGATACCATCTAACCGCATGCTTTCAGATATACACATTGAAAAGGTTTTATTTTATGCAAATATTTTACTGCATCCTCATTCACTAAACAACTGAAATTACTAAAATAATTTAGTTAATTTTAGCTAAGAATTGTAACACCTTCAAGCTCTTTAGGGGGAGACAGTTTGCCTGTTGGCTGGCAAAGGGGGATCTATAACAATATATTTTGACAGCCAGCACGTCTCCTGTGGGTGAGATCATAAGATAACAGACCAGCCTCTGGGCTCACTGGAACAATGGTCAATTCAAAAAGAGGAGTAGGCTCTTTTGACTTGGGCAGGGTGTCCTTCCTTCCTTAGAGGAACATGCTGGGTGTATTCAGTGTGCGAAGAAACAATGGTTCACAACAGATCAGCAGAATGGGTAATATTTCACGAGGTGGTAACATTCCGTTGACCCTGGCCTTCATTATGCAAAGGCAAGAGATTCTGAGTCATGAGGTCATGCCTTGCAATATCAAAATAAATAGATGAGGAGTTTGTCGTGTTCGTAAATAGCTTGGAGTAAGCATTGTAAAAGTTTTAGCATGTGCCCATGCTGAACACACAAAAAAATGACTCTCCAGATGAGAATAATCTGCAAGAAATTTTTCAGTTTGTAGCTGGTAGTCTACTATTTATCAGGTATTGGAACTATGAAAAAAGTTGTCCAAATCTCTGCTTCACTTTTCTGAACAATCATAATTACACAACAATCACAATATTATAAAGACATTATATATTTACACAGGCTTGTTAATTTAGATTTAAATATGAATTTATTTATTTGCTTAATTGACTCTAAGACTGATGTCATTTTTGCATCTCCCCCCAAAAGTCTTACATCAGTTTGCTGTAGTTTCAGCTTTGTAGGCCACCTTGTTGAAACACTCCATCCGCTTAGTCCTCTAAGGGGTCACGGGGGGCTGATGCCAATCTCCAGCTGTCAATGGGCGAAAGATGGGGTACTCCCTGGACAGGTTGCCAGTCCATCGCAGAGCCACATAGAGACCGACAAGACAAACAACCATGCATGCAGGACAGTTTAGAGAACCCATGTAGCACTGTTGCTGCAAGGCAACAGTGCTACCCACTGTTCCACAGTGCAGCCAAAACACACCATTCGCACAAATTTGCTATGGGACTGTGAGGAGGACTTTATGTAGTCCAATTAAAACAATAACTTTTCTGGCTAGCTAAATATTTACCTTACAAACTACATATTCAGCTTACAAACTCCGACCGCAAACATTTAGCTTCTGAAATACAGAGTTAGGGTTAGCTTGCTAACTAGATTGGTTTAGAGCTTAATATTCAGTTTGAAGCTATATATTTATAGTTAAGTGTTAGAAGTATAGCTGACTCATATTTAGTTTAGTTTAGTTGGTCTTTACCATGGTGGTAGCTGGAAACTGACTTTTTGAAGGTGTTGACTGGTGTCTTTCATGAACAAGACCCCTAGATACCTGAACCCTTACACTTGAGGAATGACCTCATCCCCGACCCAGAGAAGGCATCCTGCCCTTTGCCGGCTCAAGCACATGGTCTCACATTTGGAGGTGCGGATTCTCAGCCCAACTGCATCACACTCGGCTGCGAACCACTCCAGTGAAAGCTGTAGATTGTGTTCTGATGAAGGTGACAACACCACATCATCTGTGAAAAGCAGAGACCCAATCCTGAGGACACTGAAATGGATCCCCTCCACACCTTGGCTGTGCCTAGAAATCCTATCTATAAAAGCTATGAATAGGATTGGTGACAATAGAGAACCTGGCAGAATCCAACTCTTACCAGAAACGAGCCCAACTTACTCCTAGCAATGCGAACCTGACACAGGTCGTACAGGAACCTAACAGCCTGTATCAAAGGGCCTGGTACCCCATACTCCCGGTGTACCCCCCACAGGACTCACCAAGGGACACGGTCAAATGCCTTCTCCAAGTCCAGGACCCTGCTGAAGGTGTAGAGGTGCTCAAATGTTCCATGGCCAGGACAGAGACCGCTTTGTTCCACCTGAATCCGAGGTTTGACCTCTCCAGAGCCCAGGAATAGACCTTACCAGGGAGACTCAGAAGTGGGATGCCCCTATAGTTGTAACACACTCTGTGGTCACCCTTTGTAAAAAGAGGGACCACCACCCCAGTCTGCCACTCAAAAGGAACTGCTCCTGATGTCCACATAATATTGCAGATCCGTGTTAACCAACACAGCCCTACAACATCCAGAGCCTCAAAAAACACAGGGTGAATCTCACCCAGCCCCGGAGCCTTGCCACCAAGGAGCTTTTTAAATGACCTTGGTGACCTCAGCACCAGAGATTGGAGAGCCCGACCCCAAATCCCCAGATTCTGATTCCAGATTGGAAGGCGTACTGGTGGGATTGAGGAGGTCTTTGAAGTATTCCAACCACTTACCCAAAACATCCAATGTCAAGGTCAGCAGCACACCATCCCCACTCTGAACGGTGTTGGACCAGAATCGATTCAAAACCATACGAAAGTCGTTCTTCATGGCTTCCCCAAACTCCTCCCATGCCCGAGTTTTTGCTTGAGCAAACATCCGAGCCGCACTACACTTAGCCTGCTGTTACTTATCAGCTGCTTCTAGTGTCCCACAGGCCAGAAAGGCCCGGTAGGATTCAAAAATATGCCCATCCCCGGTTTGGCGCCTCTTGGCGGGAGCAACTCCAGGGTGGAAATGCTCCAACCCCTCTTGAGGAGACGGGTTCCAGAGCAAGAGTCGTGAATCAAGGTGAGTCCGACGATGTCCAGTCAGAACCTCTCAAGTGCACACACCAGCTCCGGCTCCTCTCCCACCAAATAGGTGACTTTCCACATCCCAAGGGCCAGCTTCTGCAGCCAAAGATATCCAGAAATGCACCTGACCCCTATGGACGCTCCTATAAATGGTGAGCCCATGAGAAGGAGGGCATATGTCCCCTCTTCAGGCTGAGCCCAGCAACCAGGCACTTACCAACCTGCCCCACCTCCAGGCCTTGCTCCAAAGGGGGTCCACAGTGACCTGCATCCGGGCGAGAGAACACTGACTCCCAAGTTTTTGGTCATCATAGTGGTTTTCGTGCCGCACTTTGTCTGATTGCTAACCTAGGACCAGTTTGCCATGGGTGACCCTAACTGGGGCAGAAAGCCCCAATAACTTAGCTCCTAGGATCATCGGGACACTTGAACCCCTCTACCACGAAAAGGTGGCAGCCCAGGGAGGTGTTGTAGGTGCTAAATCGTAAGTTAATAGTTTTTTTTTTTTCTGGACCATTACACTTTTTTTTCTTCTAAAATTCTTAAAAATCATATAATGTGATTTCTTAGGTTTGTTTTTAAACTTTGGTCTCTTACAGTTGTACTGTACCAATGATGAAAATTGCAAAACTCTCAAAAAAATTTAAATGCCTCAACTTGCACAGTTGATGCAATTTATGACTATGAAAACAGTGATTTTTTTCTAAAAAAATATCTGATTATTTGTGACATTTCAAAACTGAAAATTGTTTTGGTAATTGATTAAGCTAATTTATGTTTTCTGCATTGTATGTATATCTTGTTTAAGCTATATATACACTGAATGAGTATAACTTGCAGTTTTGTTTTCTCTTTCTCTGTGTTCCCTCAGCTACCTCCTCTCCCACAACTATTCCTGCTCCACTTCTTCCATCACAGATATCCCCTCCCTCTCATTTGCCAACAAAAAATCTACCCTCATCTCTCAGGTTTCCTTCTCCCATCTCCACTGTTAGATCCAAAGAGTCGATGGCCTCAGTGAGCTGCAATCTGCAGATTTCACCTTCAACTCTTGTGGTCAGGTAAGGCCTCAAAAACTGGGAGGGAAGTTATGCAATTATGCATCTCAGTCTAAATGGAAATGCATAGTTTAAGTAAAAGAAAACATACATTCCAATTAACTCTTTATAAACTCTCCTGTTTTAGGTTTGGAGATTCAGGCACAGCAAACTGCTCAAACCCAAGCACTGATTTTTTTATGCTAGGCTGGGAAAATGTACCGGTAAGATAATACATTCAAGGCTATAATATCACCTTAGATGAAGATAAAAATCATTCCAGGTCCTATAGTAGATGTAGATTAGATGTCTTGAGTTTTAACAAAAAGATTAAACCTTGGATAATCACATAAAAAAAAAAATGTTTTTATATATCAGGCATGTTTACGATGTGTACCACCTGAGAAAATGTTGAGCTCTTCAAGTACCACAATCATAACCAACGTGAACGTACAGTAGAGAAAGCTTACCCTTTTAACTATGGATAATAAAAAAACAGACATATTTATTCCTTGTAAGGATTATTTATTGGTAATCGTTGGCAGCCGCAGCCACACTTGACAAAACAGTAGCATTGTATCAGGCGAATTGTACATTTTTTACTAAATTTCATTTTCAAAAAGTATTTAACACTTTCCTCCAAGTACCACTGGCAGAGATACCACTGGTGCAATCTGTACCACAGTTTGAGAATCATGGTATTAAGCCAATGTTGGAGAAGTACTTGTAATTCAAAGTCATGTTTCAAATTAGGAAAGAAACTAGACAAAAATTGCATCCATTGGAGGGTCTCAAGTTAAAAATCTGAATAAAATAGGCCCTTCTCATGTTTGAAAAAAACATCTTGATGATCCACAAGATTTTTGAGAAACATTTTCTGTGGACGGATGTGACAAAAAGGGGACTTTTTTGAAGGTGTGCATCAATTTTCCTATGGCACACATATGACGAAATAATATCATACCAACATTTATACATGTTTGTAGTGGTGTGATGGGCCGACGCTGCTTCGCTCCAACCAGTAGGTTTTGGTTTTGTTTTAAGGGTAACTAAATTTCCCATACGGGCCAGGTTGGTTTCAATGTCTTTCCCCCCCTTTTTTTAATTAAAAATAATTTGGAAATTGCTTTTGGTATTTGGCTGTTTTTACAATATATTACAATTTAAAAAAGCAAAAAATATTTGTAAGACGGCACATAGTTTTTCATAGTAATTAAAAAGGTTTTCTGGTTTGAAAATTTTCTTTTCACATGTTTATTGATCAGTGAGGTTTACATTTAACTTGCGAATGCAGTTGAGTTAAGGATCTTTGGAGGTAAAAGATTTGAAAGGGTTATAAAGATGCTATCACATATTTGTTATCTACTTTAAAAAATGCTCAACAGTTTTTTTGTTTTAACTTTGTCAACACAGGGGTCTTCATCTTGCACAACTGAATACTTTTTGGAGTGGAGAGTGGACAGGATAACTCAATGGAACGTTAAACCTATATGTTATGCAGTCTCTGATCAAATTGGGTCGTGCAGTATTTCACTCTCTGTGATAGTCTACAGTGAGTTAGCAATTCCTTTATTCTTAATATAGGAGAACATCTATGCATTTTAAGGTGTATAACCTACGTTTGCCTCCACAGAGCCACCACAAAGAGTCTCCATTAAGTTTTTGAATCACACTGGCCCGATGTATGAGAGACATCAATACACTCTGGAGTGCACAGTTCAGGATGTCGCACCCATAGGAAACCTTGTTGTAACGTTCTACAAGGGATGGACCCTGCTAGATCAGTTCCACTCCAACAGGACCACAGAGAAGATACCAGTGAACGAGAGCTTCCCTCTGCCTATTACTCCCTGCAGAGAGGACAATGGAAGCCAGTACTGGTGTGAGGCCAAGCTAGAACTTGGAACCACAGGACCGCAGCCTCCTCCAGTTGAGAGGTCGCAAAACCTCACCGCGGTGGTCCTCTGTGAGTGAACCTCATCTTTTAAAACTTCAAACTGTTTTAATGACAAGATCCTAATCTTTGCATCAACTATTCTGTGTAGTATTTCTATGGGAGTTTGTCACACACACATGCATAAGAAGACAAAGTTTTTAAGAGTGTTTTACAAATAACATCTGGACAGTGTTGCAGGACAACCTGCCTTAGCCATAACCCTGCAACTAACAATGTAAAATAATTATAAATATTGCAATAATCCTGGTCATTTGGAATTTAATAAAGCTAATACGAATACAAGAACTTGTCAACAATATGAGGTTACTGAGCCAGTATTTTTTTATTGTTAATGCAGTGTGTGGTGTAGCGGTAGAGTGTGTGCCCCATGTACAGAGGCTGTGAGTCTTTGACACTGCTGTCGGGGGTCAAATTCCTGACTTTTGGACCTTTGTTGCATGTCTTCCCCCGTTCTCTCTCTCTGCCATACCCTATATGCTGAAAATGAATGCCACCTGCCTTTTATAACGTTTATAGAGATGCTGCATACATTGATGGCTGCAGTTCTTGCAAAGAACTTATTTTTTGTTGTTTAATCAACTATAGGAATACTGGATGGTGTGATTATCCTATTCTGTTATTCAGTGATAGATGGTACGTAGCTCTCATTTAATTATGGTTTTAAGATCCAATTTCTCAAATACCAATTTGAATCTTTAGAATGTTGCTCAACAGCTTTGATTTGTCAATTCATTATTTCATTTTTAAATTTTTTTTTTATTGAAATTCTGTTGAGCATTTATTAGTATAGTAGAACATTTAAGAAATGAGGAAGGGAACAGTTAGCCTATGTGACCTACAGACCCTTTAAAAAAATTAGAATATAATGGAAAACTTTAGCCTATTTATTTCCATAATTCCATTCAAAACATTCATGGCACACAACTTAAATGATGTCAAATATTTAGTTTTTTTATTTGTACGTAGGTTGGGCTTCCAGCCAGGGGCAGACTGGGATAATAATTGATACCATTCTAGGCCACCACCCAATTAATACCAAATGCCTAAAGTGAGTTAGGTTGATTTAAAATAGTACAACAATAAAACAAAGGCTGCCCATGTGCCCACATCAGGGGTCATGTTAACAGAATATTTTCCGTATTTGACCGTTTTTTTAGAACGGTGATGGAAAAATCTTAAGGCTATCCCTCATTTTTATAGATTAGTATTCACATCTCCCTCTGACCACTTTAAGTAATGCACAGATTTTTTTGAAATTCTATGCATGGAGCAGAGGTAAATAAATTATATCCATTATTTATTCTGCTTCTTCTTGAGGGGGGCTGGTGCATATCTCCAGTGGTTATCGGGCGAGAGGTGGGGTGCACCCTGGACAGGTCACCAGTCCCTCCATCCCAGTGCGCTCGGTTAGACACGCTCTATTGAGCCTGATGTGTGAATAGGAGACAGATGTGTGCTGCTGAGACCTGCTGCTGCTTTCAGGCTTTCCTCTGGGAAATTATGGGTCAGGAAACGGCTCGTTCTGAGAGTTTGCGACCTCTGTTTCCTCATCTTAAAACTTTCTGTCTGAAATGATTAATTAATTGCAGTCTCCAGTGCAGGAGCAAAGCGCAGATTCTGCTTACAGATCAACAGCTAAATCCCTATGACAGGTAATCTATTCTGTCCAAGGCAAAAATCTAATAACTTATGCAATTTCAATTCAATTTTATTCATGTAGCGCCAATTCACAATAAATGCATCTCAAGCCACAAAAGTAATTTCAATACAACTATACAAACATTCCAGTCAGTTAAAAGTTTTCTATATAAGGAATTCCAGCAGATTGCGATGAGTCATCGAAGTGAGGTTGCGCCCAGATCATGCAGGCTCCAAACACAGCTATTCCTCAGCAAATCCTCATACTGAGCAAGCATGTAGCGACAGTGGAGAGAAAAAACTCCCCTTTCAAAGGAAGAAACCTCTGGCAGAACCTGGCTCAGTACAACCGGTCATCTACCACGACCGTCTGGGGGTCTGAGAAGACAGAGAAGAGACAGCATGGAGGATGCTCAGTGACTTTGAGCATCCTCTGGACCGATGTTCCCCATCCAGCAGGGGGCATTATAGTTGAGCAGGGTACCAGACCATGTGGAGCTTCTACGGGGAGAAAAATACAGAGAAAATACCTGATTAACAATCGCAATAACATCAGAAAAAATATATCTGGAGAGTGGTAGAAGAGAAAAGTAGAAGAGAGAAGAAAAGTGGTCAGTCTGTCCTCCAACAGTCTAACCATATAGCAGCATAACAAAAATAAATACCTCAGGATAACCTAAGCCACTAACTATAAGCTTTATCACAAAAGGAAGGTTTTAAGCCTAGTCTTGAAAACAGAGGACCGCAAACTAAAACTGGGAGCTGGTTCCACAGGAGAGGAGCCTGAAAAGATCTGCCTCCCATTCTACTTTTTGAAATTCTAGGAAATACCAGTAGACCTGCAGTCTGAGAACGAAGTGCTCTGTTAGGAACATATGGAACACTGAGATTTCTGATGTACGATGGAGCTTGATTATTAAGGGCTTTATAAGTAAGGAGGAGGATCTTAAACTATTCTGGATTTAACAGGGAGCCAGTGGAGAGAAGCCAAAAGAGGAGGAATGTGATCTCTCTTTTTAATATTCATCAGAACTCTTGCTGCAGCATTTTGGATCAACTGAAGGCTTTTAATCGCATTTTGTGGACTTCCTGATAATAAGGAATCACAGTCGTCCAGCCTTGAAGTAACAAATGCATGGACTAGTTTCTCTGCATCACTCCTGGACAGGATGTTTCTAATTTTAGCAATATTCCGTAGGTGAAATAAAGAAATCTTAGAAACCTGTTTAATATGGGATTAAAATGTCATGTCTTGGTCAACAATAACACCAAGGTTCTTTACACTATTACAAGAGGCCAAATAAATGCCAGATGGGTTCGTATCCCGGCCCAGGGTCTTTCTGCATGGAGTTTGCATGTTCTCCCCGTGCATGCCCTCCGGGTACTCCGGCCTTCTCCCACAGTCCAAAAACATGACTGTCAGGTTAATTGATCACTGTAAATTGTCCTTAGGTGTGAGTGTGTGCATGGTTGTTTGTCCTGTCTGTCTCTATGTGGCCCTGTGATGGACTGGCGACCTGTCCAGGGTGTACCCCGCCTCTCGCCCGTTGACAGCTGGAGATAGGCACCAGCACCCCCGCGACCCATTAAGGATTAAGCGGTTAAGAAAATGGATGGATGGATGGATTTTTAAAATAGTTTTAGGATGAGTAGCAGTGAAATTACTGTGATTATTAGCCTCAAGTCTCTTTTGTGCCAAAAATATTTTTCCTCAGCCATTTATATTCTCTTTTCCACTGAGTGTCCCTGACTCTGCCCACTGCTCTGACTTTTTTAAATAAACATTTCTTTCAAATATGTGAACAGCAATAGTGGGCAAAAGTTCTGCATATGAATGAAAGAAGGCTGGTATTATTCCCAGCTTGAACTGACTAGTAATGGACATAAAAACAGGCAACATTAGTATGGTTAACTATCTTCAACTTTACTTTTATTGTCCCTTGTCCCTTTGCTTTGCAGGTGGGTAAAACCATAAAACATAAAAACATAAAAGCATAGGAATAAAACGACATAACATGATATATTGACTTGTATTAACTAGTCATTTCGCTAACATTACCTGCATGCAAAGCATAATTCAATTGACAGCTTGTGTGGAGAAAACTGTCAAAAGGTTTTGCCTTTGGCTGGATCTAGAACAGCTGTTGAACATGCTGTTCTGCTGATAGACAGCACCTGTATGTGGTTAACTGTTTCCCGCTAGCTTGTGTATGCTTGAGGTGTGTTTAAAGACAGGTAGGAAAAATTATTTATCACATATTACCAGATTAAACTGCTAAAAAAAGTGCAGGGGATATACGTTTATACTTTTTGCGGCTTGTCCCTGCTGAGAACCGATATTCTTGAAGACTTTAGGGCTCTACAGCATGCACACAATACTACACCATAGTAGAAGTAGTAATCACTGTTGTTTACAAGATGGCGACACCTGTGAGCTTAAACAAAGCAGAACATTTATGCTGTTTACTTAGGAAAAAAGATGAAAAAGGAGACTGTCCACTCGTCCATTAAAACACAGTTGATCACACTGAACTCTATCAGCTGAATCATAAAGAGGTCTGTATTTACGAACCTCCGGTAATAGGAGCTGTGGCCAGTCCGCCATGTTTTTCCGCGCGAGACTGTCCACTTTGTTACAAAATGTCCTAGGTGCGCGGTGCGGAACTTTGGGTCTCCGCGGTGGCCGCACAGAGAAGAGTGGTTGCATAAATTATGTAACTTGGCCGCGTGGACTCGTGCGGACCACGCGGATGCGTCAAGCATAAACCAAGCTTAAATCCGCCCGTGTCGACACCCACGGCCTCAGTCTGACGACACCTACATGACCACAACCTGAGCCGTGCGAAGTCGAGCGGAGCTGACCCAGGCCAGGCAGGGTGATCCAAATGTGAAAGCACTATTTCCTTCTGGAATCAAATTCCAAGGGTTTGGAGGAAGATGGGTGAGGAACAGTGTGAAATATGCACAGTCAGTTATGATATGGGGTGTAATGTCGTGATTGTGTGATTATGTTGTGATTTTACCATGTTTCTGATTTCTATTTTTAACATACCATATTTCATTTTTTATTGTCTTTTGTTAATGTACTTGTTAAAGCTTCTGCTTTGTTTTGATGGTGTATAGCGCTTTGTGACTCTTCTCTGTGAAGACGCTATATAAATACATTTTTACTTACTGACGGAGAAGTATACACTAGGTTTAAAGGTTGACTACTTTCACACATCTGAATAAAATACATTAAAGCATACATTTTGGACTTACTAATATTTTTGTAAAATTATTGCATATCGAAAATACTTAAATAAAAAAATTCTTTCTCTCTTTCTCTCTCAAGGGAATCCAGGTTATAATCACCTAACAAAGCAAGAAAAGCCTTCGGAATGTGAAGTAAAAACAAACCATCAACCATTAGGAGGAAATGGCAAGTTTCAAATAAGGATTTTCTATAAAGAGCAACTCACCTCCTACCACAGTCCTACTCCACCCAAATTTTCTGTTTGAAAATGGCACCACTTACCGCCTATTTACCCCCCAGCATAGCTGGCACTTTCCATATATGATGAACTGCGTTCCCACTTACTTAGGGAGGAATCCATGCTCTTTTGACACGTTTCTGTTGAATATTTCTCAAACTCATGTTTTTTTTACAAGCTCTATGTATGGAATGCCAAAGTGCTCAAAATTTAATCAATAAATAAAATATATCTGTCTACATGCATGTATAATAGAAAAATATATCATTTGAAAATTAAATTGTAAAAAAAATGAATTAAAAATATCTAGGCTTATAATGAAATATTTTTCATTTCTCTTTAAAAATGCATTTATTAAGATAAAACAAATTGTAAAAAATATTTTATCTTATATATTTCATTCATAATTTAATTTATTTTTATTCCAAAACTTATTATTCACAAAATCAGCTTTTATTTCATAATGGCTTTTTCCCCAATCGCTAATATATTTAAAAAGGCCATTTATCCACTGAAGGAGATCATCAGCCAATCAGATTCAGTAGGACCTGCATGCTCACTGGCTGGTGCTTCAACATTTTTACAATTTCGTTTTATATTATTAAAAGCATTTCATAAGAAAAATGATTTTTTTTTCATAATTGAATTTTATATGAATTGAGTTCTTCATAATTTCTTGGTCAAATAATATGTTTGTCTATTATTTATATCATGAGGTTTGATTCATTTAATTTTGAGCACTTTATGGGGTTCCATAAATTTTTTTGCTGTATGTAGTTGTCGGAGAGTACAAAGTACTCCAAGTGAATAGGATTTGGGGGAACTACTGCCCCTTAAAGGTTTGGCATGTCCATGAATGCCCTTAAAAGCTATTTGGTTAGGTGTTGATGCTGCTTTTCTTTTTAAATAAAGTAGAAAAATTTGGGGGGAAAAAAACAAAACCTGCCTACATGTATAAATGGCCTCCATGTAATGGAAATCCCTTTATGCGTTCTTTCTGCATTAGTGTCTGGTTTAGTCAGAGTGCCTGCAAGTCTTCACAAAGTGGTTGGGGGTGGGATTTGCAATCTGTACAAATGAGATGGCTTTTATTTCCTTCATTAAATTTTTTTTTTTTTTTTTTTGAATATTCTGTCAACTGGACCCCTGGTCTTGGTTAATACGCCAACCAATAGAGCTATTTTAAGATCCAACATCTTTCTGCACCCCGGTTGCTTGTGCATCCATTGTGAGAATTCCTCTAAAGCATGGCAGATTCAAATGTAGTGCAATTTTAACCTGAAGAGGGTGCCACACTGCCAGTTTAGTCAAATATTTCGATTTTAAATAAGATTCACTACTACTTTGGAATGAGTTGCTCTTTAAAATTTGTGTTTCACCAGATAATGATTTTCCTGCTTAATACTTTTTCTCAATAAATAAATATACATGTCTTTTAAATAATTATGTCCTTTATAGGAACTACAAACCAATACAGACGATTCTTCTTGATTGCTCTTCTTGCTCATTTGATTAAGTTTCTCTAAAACATGGAGGGCTGTGCAGCGGCGCAGTTGGTAGCACTGCTTTGCAGCAACAAGGTACTGGGATTTTTCTCCTTGGAGTCCAAATGTTCTTCCTGTGCATGCATGGGTTCCCTCCGGAGTCCAAAACATGACTAATGGGTATTTGGTTTCTCTAAATTGCCCTTAGGTATGAGTGTGTGTGGATAGCTTTTTTTTGTCCTGTGTATCCGTTACCCTGCGATGGACTGGTGACCTGTCCAGGATGTACCCCACCTCTTGCACGGTAACTACATACAATGGGGACCAGCGCCTCCCACCACAGGATGAACCGTGTGGATAACAGCTGCATCGATGAAACATGAAGGAATATACAAACTCCCAACTGTTTGGTTTGGAATGGTCCTGAAGGGGGAAATGCATCCCATTGTCTTAGTCTTCCAAATTATTTCCATACCCAGTCTTTTGGTTTTCATTGTCAAATTTTTACTCTTTAGCAACTATCTGAAGCACGTAATGGTTTTAACAAAAATTCATGATTTTTTTAGACTTTTTCACAATGTATGTTTTCAGACCTGTCCAGGGTGTACCCCGCCTCTCGCCCATTGATAGGCACCAGCCCCCCCCTTGAGGAATAAGCGGTTCAGAAAATGGATGGATGTTTTTAGACCTTAGCAAAATATATATATTTGATCCCCCTCCCACAGAAAAAAATAAAAATCCCATGCTAATAAAAGCCATAGTCACTTTAGAATCCTTCTGGTTGATGGCTTAAGTGTTGAACGTTTCCCCACACATCTTTACTTCATACATGATTGTACTCTTTACATTTCAGTGCAAATGCAAACTGGGTAGAATAAATCTACCTTGTACAGAACATTTGACGATATTCTGATATCGCGCAGAGGTTTCATTCCCCTTTATTCCAATCCGGAATAAAATGTCTCATTTGCAGCTTTATTTATCTTTAATAGGGCAAATTACAATCTTTGACAGCTCTGGAATATTTTAATCAAGTACAGTTTAGAACTGTTCAGTAACTCAACATTAATCCTCCAATATTTAGCAATTCTGACAGTGCTCCAATAAACTCAGGAATAACTTTAAATTAACAGGAGGCTCAGGCAAAATGCAGCTAATAAAGATTAAATCTACTGTCCATTTCTAAGTTGCGAGACTCCTAAAGATTTCATATCTCCAACTTTCAAAAGCTGATGCAAAACCATGTCACCTTCAGGGAAATCAATTGGGCTGGAATGTGGTGCTGGGGGAGGAAGAGGAGGACTTCTGTCATCAATTCTAGAACTCCAAGGCTTAAAAACAGCTGCTGCCAAATAGTCCCTGGAAAGAGTGAGGGGCTGCTCACGAGCCAGTGCCTGGTCTGCCAGAATATCCAGGAGAGAACGTCCAGGAGTGGATGTGGAAGTAGCTGGCGATTTGTCTGCCTTTGAAGGTGACAAAGAGACAGAGGTGCCCGACTCCACCTTCAATTCTTCAGTTTCCTGAAGGCTTCTGCACCCATTTGTAGATTTATAAGCTTCACCAACAGTAGACTGACAATTTTCATTTTTAAGACTCTTGGCCTTGTTTACTCTGGACACATGAACATATTGAATAACTTTAATCTGAAAAGGTTTACAATTAAATTCAAACAACATTTTGCGGAATTTTTCAAACTTACTGTTGTGCAGAGAAGAGGCCTGTCAACTTCCTGCTTTCCCTCATCAGTACCCTGAAATAACAGTGAGGTAAACATCTATTCGGATGAGACTTAGGTTTTTAAATGGCTACATACCTGGATTGCATCCATCCCTTAGGCCAAAGAGGTTTCACTTCATTGTCGAGCACTGTTTTCAAGTAGTCCTCAAGTTCCTGCCCTTCCTTCCCCTCCTTTTGACATTTTTCAATTTTTTCTTTCAATAATAAACCCAAGCAATCCCTGCATGTTATGAAAACAAAAGTTTAAAGAAACCAGTCATCCACATTTTTCTGAAAGCTGCTGTCCAGAGTGCGATGGGGAGAGCGATCTTTTGAAATACATTAAGGCGCCTCCCAAAACCTCCCTCCTACCCTCCCACACCCTCTAGCCCCACCCTCAACAATTTGCCATGCACATTCTCCCCCTCCCTCTCCTAGAAAATGACAGTGTTCAACTAGTGACATCACAAGTTGAAAGTTGAGTGCTAGGTGTCTGCACTACCCCTGCTGGCAGAGCGCCTTACCTCTGCTAGAGTTCCAAACACACCCTCCTTCTCAAAGCTCATGGCTGCTTCAGTTTTTGGTAGCTTAAAACACTTTTGTTGGATTTCTTTGTTTGTCTGTGAAAACTCCCCTTTGGCTGCATGGGTTACAGGATTTTATTCTACATTCGTAAAGAACAGCAGCTGGATCAAAGAACAAAACATCTTACAACAGCCTTGTTTGGTTAATTAATTGATCTGCAGCATCTCAGAATATTCAGTAAATGGGTTCAAACATCACCCACGGCTTTTTTATATATACTGGGCTGGGAAGAGCTGCTTAATGGACTTCAGCTAGTTGTTTTCGTCTCCATCTAAAGACTAGAGATTTAGCAACTGACAGACTTCATGGTTTACAAAAATAAACCAAATGTCTGAGTCCTTAATATAATAGTTTCATTGTGTGCTTTACAAATTCACTGTCAGAATACTGTGTGAGATGAAGCTTCTGAAGTTTCTCTCAGTTTGGGCTGCTGTGGCTCTGCATGGAAGAGGAGCAGAACGCACGCGGGGGGATGGGGCAGGAGGCGGGTTTATAGAGAAACAAGCCGTTTTACTTCGTGGTCCAACATTAACTACAGGATACAAGTTAAATGTTAGGACAAATACTGTAACAGCAATGGTAACATTTTAGCATATACATGTCTATCCCAGAAGTTGAAAGCTGTAAAATAGCATGATGTAGTCCCTTTAAATGTGGAGCACTAGCCTTTTATTAGAGTATTGAACCCCAAAAACATTGACAAATATTTATCTGGACTGCAGCTTTAAGTCAATATTGAAAAAATTCAGTAAGTATAATCTCTACAGTAGCTCACCTGATCTCCTGATTCCATTTGAATGACTTCTTTGGAATGCTTTTTTTGCCACTTTTCACCTCCACATTTTCCACCTCTGTCTCCCTGAGGAAGAATTGGAATAATTTTACTTGTACTTGATTAAAAATTCCCCACAGTAGTACTTTAGAATATTTAGTACTTTTCCACTTCTGGCATTCATAAAGTAAACGCAATAGGTTGCCTCAATAGGCTGATGCTAAGGAAGCAAATGGGATTTAATATTTTAACAGCTACTAACTGAATAAAGGTAAACCAGTTCCCATGAGATAAAATACTGAAAAACCTAGCTTAAGTAATGCAGGATGCTAAATTGGAGACCACTTGATATTGAAAATTTACTGAAATTACTCTGAAAAAGTCAGTGATATTTGGCTTTTGGGTGAAATATTCACCAAATGTAAAAAGTTCACGCTACAATGATTTATCAAATTAGGACATTTCGTTAGAAACATGCAAAGGTGATTTGCTCATCTCAATGTATTAAATTATCAATTATCAGTATGTCACAAAACGTTGATGTTTCATTAACAATTCATTTAGCATCAATTACAGCGTCAAGTCTCATGCCGTTCATGAGTCGACTTAAACCTACTTTCCACTGGACCCATAAATGGTGCGTAATGGCTGAAACATAATAATCAGCTGAAAGCCGATGTCATTGTAAAGGGGTCGTTTCCACCAGTTGCAAATTAGAAGTGTCCCAAAAGCGTTCCATTTTTGCCTACATTTATGCAGCACGTCTTTTAGCTTAACACATCAAGCTTTGCAGTTTAGATCAAACCAGACAGGAAGTCGGACATGAGAGCTGTGTAAAGTATCCACAACATTTTTTAAAGATGTGGGCAGACTTCCAATTGGTTAAAATGGGAAGTTCATGTGAAAAAAAAAAAAGACCTGGACCTCATTTTTAGCATGTATTACTTTTTCCTACTCACCCAGACAAGTTTGAAGCCACTTCGAGTCTTTCGGAAGAAATTGACATCCATTTGCAATCAGTGTATATCGAGTCGTGGGGGCACGGCAAAGAAGGCATTTTTGGTCACAAAACTCCATTTCACCAATGTTTTGTTATGAAACGATAGTGCCATTCCCCTTGGAGTTCAAAGAGTCCAAAGTGCTTTTTGTTTTTCAGGGTTTTTAATTGGGATTTATTCCAACTTAAAAACTGTTTCAGTGACTGTACTGCAGTGCTTCATTGCAGTGGTAGTCTGAGCAGGAATTTTACTGTGCTCAACGACGCCTTAGTCCACTTGGTCATTTTGTTTGTGAAATTTGGAAACAAGCGCAAACCATGTTAACGTTTGCAGTAGCAAGTTCTCTCCAACAGTTTGCTGCTGTAGAGCACAGAGTGAGAGTCCTGCTCACACAACTGTCGAGGCAGATGGCAGAGAGGTAATTAAGATCACATTTTGTTGCAAGTTAGAATCTGTCAGAAAAACACCTGTAAATGCCCCGGAAGACAAGAAGCACTTTCGAGGCGCTCCCAACTCCAAGGGGAATAACACTAGCGATTCCTAAAACATTGGTGTAATGAAGGAGTTTAGCGGTAGATGATACCTTAGAGGTGGCACTTGCCGTGTGCCCACAACTCCCATTAGATGGATATACGCTGATCCCAACTCGGTATAAAGTTCTTGTGAAAGACTAATTTGTTCCAAACTGGTCTGGATGAGTAGGTGAATGTAATGCATGCAAAAAATAAGGTCCAGACTGAAAAAAAAAAAAGGAACTTCCCCCATTAAAAACAAAACAAAAAAGATTAACTGTATGGAAAGCCAAAGTACTCAAAATTAAACCTCATGTCTACATGGCCACATTGACATTACTGAAATTGTGAAAAAAAATGATTTCATATGACATTCTCAGTATGAAATATTTTTTTTAAATATAAAAACATTTGTAAAATTTTAATAGATTTTAGTTTCAGCCATTTTTTATCTGCTAAAAACTGCTTGAAGGCAAGGTTATGATATGAAAACAGACTGGTACTCTAATCAGAAATAGTGCTGTCCAGCTCTATAAGGGTGCGTCAAACACCCCTTGCTGGTCGCTTGACAATTCGCACCTTAAAATGTCCCCAAAGCGAATTGGTCATGCTTCAAAATATGCCATTTTCATGCGCGTGAAGCCAGAATACACAACTTGTGGGAGGACCCTGACCGGGACCGCCCTGTAGCAGTCGGCTGGTCTCTGGGCTGATCGCGTTAATTGTTCGGCCTGGGACTGCTCCTGCGGGGGAAGATCCTGTCTAAATAGTTTAACCTCGGTTTATTTTTTTATTCCCATCTCTGTATAGAAAACAGCTGGTGTCATGTAGCTCAAGGTGATTAGCCACGTTTTTTATCAGCATTTACTCGATGTCCTGCTGATGCTGTGACCTCATTCACTCAGTAACAGCATAATTGACACCCCGTCACCTGATTGGTTGTTGCGGTGCGACCTAAAGTTGGAGTTCAGTTTTCCAACTCGAGTGGCAGACGCGATAAATACATGCACAAAATGCACCACATAAATTGCAGTGCATATTTTCGATCGCATGACTCAAGCAGAAAAGCTTTTTCGCGATGGAAATCTGCTTCTGATTTGTCACGGGAACCCCAGTCGTGCTTCATCGTGCTCCTCCATTAACTTTACATGTAAACCAGACTCTGGTCATGTACAGTGTGTAAGCACATTGACCAGTGTGCTGACTCGACTTCAACTTTAAGAACAACCCATTTTTCCACAATATGCCACCCAAAGTGGTCTTACCAAGCGGAATGGACTGACAGGGATGAATTCGTAGGACCGCTACCTTCCCAGGATTTTGTTTTAAATCTCCATTAACCAATTTGGGAGATTGACAACTTAAGAGTCTCTGATGCAGCCCCTCCCTCTCAACATTGTGTGACCAAGTAACTTATTGATACTTTTGAAGGTTAAAGACTACCACATTTTCTGTTTTGTACTTATGACGTGTGTGATACAGGAATGGGGTTCCCAATTTGTTAACTTTTCATTACAGAGAAAGTTTCATGGTGTTTTGTACTAGATGACACATTAGAAGTATGCAATATTGTTTCAATACCTTTCACTAGATAAAACTAAAGAGCAAAGGCAGATAATCTTCCTTGGTAAGGCTGTGTGCACACGACAAACCGGGGATAAGATTCATGTCTGGTAAGAATTCACCACAGATACAATACAATACGAAATCCAGCAAAAAATAAATCTCAGAAATTGGATCATCTGAATTGTTGAAAAAAAAAAAAAAAAAAAAAAAGATATTCGTTTTATTTTCATTTTAAAAGTGGGGTGTTTTTTTAAACTTCAACTTATAGAAAATTTATGAAAAAATAAGCATAAGAAATTAACCACACAAAACAAGACCATCAGTATTCACAGAGAGAACTGACATTTCATTTAGAATTGCTGATTAGTCACCTTTTTTCCTTCACCATTCAACATTTTAGATTGCAAAGAGGCAAGCCAGAGATCCAGTGCTCAGCCTAGAGTCCAAGTTGGCAGCCCTCTTCCTCAAAGTCTTGAGGTCCGAATTCATTACTCATAAGATGACGTGAGATACTGGACCTCCGCAGAATACATACAAGGGAAAACCCTCATCCTTAGAAGGTGGTTTTTCAAATGACAAACTCCTCAGGGAAAGGTGAGATGGGTTTGCAGCAAGGGGAGGACACCTGAGATCAGACTGCTCAGAAGTGGGACCTCCAAAACAGACTAGAGTGGAGTTTTTGCCCACCAGCCTTTAAAAGAGGCAGTGTCTTAGACAGTAAACACATGCAGCTTGTAATTAATGAAGGAAATGCTTTGCTGAACTGATCCACTTTGCATTATTTGTGGGTTATTTAATGTCTTACTTCAGATGCTTTAAAGTTTAAGCTGATATACGTTTTGGTTATTTCTGTCCAAAGCCATGTGGTCAAAGAGAAACACTGTGGTGCTAAAAGGAAGCAAGCCATAATTCTTGATTTTTTTTAGTCCAAATTCTACATTTCTACCTGTAGAAACGAAAACGTTTAATGCAACCTTTGTGTGGGTTAATTATTGGCTTATATTTTCCAAGTGTTATGAAATTGCATTTTACACACCAATGTAATATATTGTCAGTTAGGCAAGGCTGCAAATGTTCACACTAGACGAATTATATTGCTCAAAATGATAAATGTCAGATTGATTGAAGCACAGATAGAAAAAAAATAGGTTTATCTTGAACATAATATCATCATTGCAGTATTTACCTTTGCCAAGGAGGTTAATATTTTTAGCCAGGGTTTGTCTGTCTTATCAACATAACTCAAATTTCCTGAAGTCGTTGCAACCTGTAGATGACAGATACTAAGCTACGCAGCACTTTTTTCCAAGAACCTCCTTTTTGAAGCGGCACCAAGACGAGGCATTGGACAGTAGTTATTGTCCTGGTCTCATGTCAAAATGTGAACAGCATGATGAGGAGGACTGTTTAAATACCAATTCCGACTGAACCGGGGAATATTGGTCCATTTATGGATCAAACACCTGAATTTCCCTTTAAGCTCCTTAGAGAACAGCAAGCTAAGCAAAAACCACTGAATCACTTTACAGTTGGACATCACTTGACACAATCCCCTGGGATTCTTTAAATAGAAAACTGGAAAGTTTGTATAATTCTGTTGAAATTATTTTTGTAAACTGCCTTGAGATTACATCTGTTGTGAATTGGTGCTATATAAACTGAACTAAGTTGTGCATTCAAAAGTTTAGTGAAGATCACATCAAGTTCACCTGTAATGCATTTAAGGTTCCTTCTGAAATTCCCTTCAAAGCTGAATATCCCTAACTTTGAGTAGTGTACTTGTTGTACAGTGATGATGGCTCATATAAAAATGCTGATGAACTTACTTTGAAGCCTTGGCCTGCTCGTAGGCATGGCAACTTTCCTGAAAGTAAGCCATCTGTTCTGGCATTGATTTTTCTATCAACTCTTTGAGTTTCTGCAGTTGATCTTCTGCACAAGAAGGTTCCTCCTTGAAAAATAAACTGGGTTAAAGACAATAAACCACACTGCTTGTAAAATAAACAACCCAAGCTACTAAGCACACTAACGTCATGTGTGATCAGCAGTTTCTTTACTCGTTTCAACAGAGTATCTTTGCTGCAGGGCATGAAAGAGGAAAGGTGCTTGTAGACCTTGGAGCGAAGCTGGCTGCTCTGCTCCTGACACTGCAGCTCAATACTGGAACAAGACAAGCATAAGCTGAACATCATACTCAATACTTAAACTAATAAAAACATCCTAAACTTGATATTTGAGAGTACATTAGCAAATTATTCAAGCACCTAAACAAAAAACCCCGTTTGGCCATTTTGAGCTTTTATTACCTCAGAAGTAGGGCTAGACTATATAGAAAAAGAGCATATCGTGAAAGGAATAATCATATTGATTGATATCGGTAAATATTTAAAAATGTAAAATATATATTTTAAGTGCCTCCTCAGTCATTTTGTTATTCTTCAATGAAGTCATTTTAACTAAGAATTAAATCAGTTAATTTTCAAACACTTTTTATAACAACTAAATTTGTAAGACAAGCAAATCAAGAGACTTGAGTAACATCAGTAAGTACAAAGAAAAGTATTATTAATCATTATACATTTTTTTTATTATGTTAGTCATTTAAATTAAATGGTTATCTTGATACTTTTTAATCTTTTAAACATTTTATTACACTTTATAATATTAATGACTGAAACCTTTGGTTTAGTTTGTTAATAAAGCTTATTTAAATTCACTTCAGCTCTGGTTCAGCTGTTGGCTAAAGCTAACCAGCTAGTCATCAGAGTGTAGACAGAGCTCAGAACACTGCAGCCCAGTCACTGAGAGCTGATGCTGCTCCCATGCCGTGCTATCTGACTGTGACGAAGTTACGGCGATGGTTTGCTTAGAGACCATCAAAAAATATTCTGTTTCAACTCAGATCATTTCATCCTTATTTTGGTTTGAAAAGAGAGGGGTGGCTGACAGAGCTGCTTGGGTCAGTGTTGATTCGTTTGGAGTAAGTAATGGTTGTTGTATTAAGCTACCTGATAGACTACAATAAAAAAAAATGGAGGGGAAACTTTTTTTCATTCGAACTTTATAGGCCCCTTTTTTTCCTATCGCACCACACATCTATCAATCGATATATACTGCTATTGATCTATACTGCTATCCAGCCCTACTCAGAAGTAGCATGAGGTTTTACACAAACTATAATCTACATGTCCCAATAAATGGGTATGGGCATTTCATTTATGGGAATAAGGTAGCAAATAGCTGTAAAATTAAACAGTGCCGTTTTATAAAAATATAGGAGAAATGATACTGTAAGACTATTTGAAGGGGGAAAAAAAAGCATCTGGTGGGATTAACTTACTTGAGCAGAATCAAGTTGATATCAGGACTGAAGAACTTGAGTTTTGACTCCCCCTCTGATGTCTTAGCAGCCTGAAAAAAAAATGCATTTGTCGACTACTCATCTTTTGATTCAAAACGGGTTTTACTTCTTAAGAACTTTCTAGAGTGCTTTCAATGCAAAAGGGAGCAATCCAAAGTGCTTTGAAGTTAAAAACAAAATGGCATAAAAGATTAGACATTAGACTGGAAGTATAAAACTTGGAGGTGCAGTTAGCAAACAATAAAATTGAAGTCAAAACTGTATAAAGATTTAGATTTTAACCATAAAGATACAATATACAAAAACTAAAATTACTGAAGTATAAAGTACAAAATTATCAATACTAAACATGCTAAATGTAAAAAAAATAAAAAAAAGGTAAAGTTTGAGGTAAACCTGACTAAGAAGCTTTTCTTTAAAAAAATAAAACTCTTACCGTTCTCAGACTCATAATGCTCTCTTCTAGCACTGGGGGAAGTCCCTCAGGCAGGGTACTCTGAGACGGTACCACAGGACTGAGTTCAGCCTGGAGCTGAAGTTGCTCTGAGTAAGGCATTTGCAGCAAGTTGGCTTTTGCAGCTAAAAGTCGGGATTCATCTTCAGACTGAAGAGAACATTCAGGATGGCTGGATCTGATCTGAACATCTGATTTGGCTTTGGTAAATTGTATCTCAGCAGTCGTTTGAGGAAGAGATTTTAGTAAAAGGGACTCTTCACTGGCCTCTAACAAAGAGTCCAAATCTATATCAAAATCCACTGTGCTGGCTGCTTGGATCAGGGCGTGATCATTAGTGGAGCCAATCAAACTGAGGAGAGGGTCTGTTAGAACGGAACAGCCTCCCCCAGCTGCATCTGCTGGGAACAAGGAGGCCGTGTTTGCATCCGTTATAGCAGGCACATGATTTGCCTTCTCTAGGTTTTTCCTCTCCTTTGCCTTCTCACGCTGAAACTTTTTCAGCATGCTGGTGACACTTAATGTCTTCACCGCCTTTTTCTTCCTTTTGATCTTTAGGTCATTCACCCCCACTTTGGACAGAGTGCTACAAAGTGAACAGTCTCATGAGTAAAAGAAGTTAAAAATGCTTTCAAATCCCATCACACAGACCTCAGACAGGAGTTCCTTTATTCTGGGCAAGTGTACCTTAAGTTTGCATTGCTCTTCATCTCTCCAAGTGCTTTACATCTTTTCTTCGGTTTATTCTGTTCCTCATCAAGTTTACGTTTCTGATGATGTACAGCAAAGTAGTATATGAACATAGAACACATCTTAAAAATCACAAAATAGTGGAGATCGTTTGGCTATAAAATTTTATGCAAAGCATGTACTGGGCAATTTAAAAAAAATTATTATAAGAGTTGTGTTAGTGATTTTCAGCAAAATTGTTGCCGGTGACCAAATTATGCAAACCCTACGGTGGCCCTTAAGGGTCACAGCACACAACTTAAGAAAACACATGCAAAAAGACAAAACAAGCAAATTTATTTCATACACTAAAAAAAAAACACTGCAAATAAACCACAAAACAACGGAAGCGTTTTTTCAGGGGACACTTAAATGTGATGCACACGGCAGGACATGCTTGTTGATACTGATTTCAAGTAACACAGCTCAGTCACCGTCATTTGCATTTATGTGTTCTCAGAATTGGCAAGCTAAAAGGCTAACGGAAGTTTAGCACTAGATCACTGCATAGGTTGAATCATGTGATCACGATGTTAAAAAAAATTACTTTATCTAGTTTTCCAACACCACTGAAGGTCAGAGACTGTGACTGAGCTGTATGACTTGAAATCCTTGTCAACAAGCATGTCCAGCCATGTGCATCACATTTAAGTGTCCTCTGAAAAAAACACTTCCGTTGTGTTGTGGTTTATTTGCAGCGCATTTTTTTAAGTGTGTGTCGTTTTTCTAAATTTGCTTGTGTTTAGTCTTTTTGCATGTGTTTTCTTAAGTTGTGTGCTGTGACTCTTCAGGGCCACCGTACAAATCTCTGATCACAGCACATCACACCTAAAAGCATACCCGGTACACAAACATCACTCCTAGTGAAAGTTTCAACACAAGACTCAGTTTAGGACTGAAGTGTATAAAAACAGAATTAGAGAGCAATACATATATAAAAACCTATGACATTGAGAAATTTTGTCCAATCTAACACCTGGTTTGAGAACCATTGTATCCCTGTTCTTGAATGGCCTGCAAATTGGCCTGACCTTAACCCCTTAGAAAATCTATCGGGTATTGTGATGAGGAAGATGCAATACACCAGCTCCAACAATTCAGAAGAATCATACAACCAGCACAGACAACCACTAGGATAGATGAGAAAAAACAAAACTTGATACTTTATAAAAATCTATATGTAATTAGTCCATATCATATTAGTTTAACCTTTTCAGTTGAATTACTGAAATATACCTACTTTTGCACAATATGAATGCAGCAATGTACAGAGACATCCTGGATGAAAACCTGTTCCAAAGCGCTCTTGACCTCAGACTGGGTGACGTTTCACCTTTCAGCAGGACAATGAAGCTAAGCACACAGCCAAAATATCGAAGAAGTGGCTACAGATCAACTGTGTATGTCCTTGAGTGGCCCAGCCAGAGCCCAGACCTAAACCCAATTGAACATCTCTGGAGAAATTTGAGAATGGCTTTGCACTGATGCTTTCCATCCAACCTGATGGAGCTTGAGAGGTACTGCGAGGAGGAATGGTTAAAACTACCCAAAGAAAGGTGTGCCAAGCTTATGGCATCATTTTCAAAACAACTTAAGGCTGTAATTGCTGCCAAAGGTGAATCAACAAAGTACTGAGCTGGGCTGGGAATACTTTTGTACATGTGATTTCAGTTTTTTTATTTATTTGCAGCAATCTAAACATTTCTTTATACATCGTCATTATGTGTGTTAGATTTGAGGAAAAAAATGAATTTAATCCATTTTGGCATAAGGCTGTAACATAAAAAACTTTGGAAAAAGTGAAGCGCTGTGAATACTTATGCACTATAATATATATAGTGCTTTATAAAGTGTTTTATAGCATTTAGAGAGGGTTTTGGCTTTGATAAAGCTGAAGCCGAAAGGTGACGGGGAGAATCTGCACTGATATGGGTGGCATCTAGGACATGGAAAACAGTAAGCGATGGCAAATTTTTATGAGGTTGCCAAGAGAAGCGTAGCTGCGATCGGGGTTTTAATCACCTTCCACATGTAGGCTTCTGTGGGGTAGTGGTAGCAGACAAAGTCAGTGTGATAGAATGGAGAAGTCTTTGGCCAGCCTGCAGTGTCGGGGAGGAAGAAGCCAGCATAACAGCAGAGAAGCAGGAGGTCTCTGTGGTGATCAGAGAGCTGGACAGGTCTGTCACAAAGGTTTGTGACAGACCTGTTGCCACTATACCAACACCCCAGACAATTAGGTCTTTCAACTCTCGTCCACTAATCATCCTCAGAATCAAAGATGGAGAAGCAGCTTTTAGTTTCTTTGCTTCGCTTACCTGGAACAAACTTCCAGACCAAAGTGAAGCTGCTGAAACACCGAGTTCCTTTAAATCAAGTCAAAAATCAATCTGTTTAGAGCTGCCTTTTAGCAAGTGGTTAATAGGTGGAATGTCATGTTTTACCGTGTTATATGTAATCAGTCTCTAATTTTATTTTTTATGTTGTTTTTAGAGCTACTTCCATTTTATCCACTGATGTAAAGCACCTTGAATTACCTTGTTGAAAGTGTGCTATGTAAAGATGCCTTGCCGTCACATTTTTTTATGTCTTGCCAGTGGTACATTACTTCTGGGTTTAATCTGCCTTTTTTTTTTTAAGCCTTCTATGTACACATGCAAACAAGGCAAACCACCTAGAAATCAAGATAATGTGCAACTCACTATTCAAAGCTACATAATGATAATTTTGACAGAAACAAGCCGTCTCAAACAAAAATGGTCTTACAAGTGAAACAATCAGCTTAATTCTTCATCTAAGCTTTACACAAAACTGTAGCTTGAAAAAAAGTTCATACTTTCTACCTTTGCTGGTTCATATACTCCCTCTTCTGTTGAAAAGTCATCGGTGTCCGTGTCAGAGGCCTGACGAAAGTGCAGCATGCCTGAATTCACATAGAATCCACCAAATTTAGTTGTAAGGGAGGACGGCACAAACTCGTCATACTGGATTGGAATCAGAAAGAAAAAGTCTATTAATTTTGCTGTTGTATTTAGCAGCAATCAATTTTTAAATAATCTTGTGTAATCTAGAAGAAATTTACAGAAAACTGCCAATACAGTTCCTTAAAAATCAAGGCTAAATTTTAGCATTATTTTAGAGCCGCTTTTGATCAATGGTCACTGGAACATGGTTAATTCTAGGATTGCACTTTTTCACTACTTCTGTTTATTTTCTCACCAACATCCTTTTAGTTGTATTAGGTTATAATTATGTAAAGCACTTTAAATTACCTTGTTTCTGAAATGTGTAATACAAATAACATTGACTTTTATACAAATGAGAAAGAACTGAAGGCAAGCAACAAAAATATTGCAAAGTTGTTCAGCAAGTTTTCTGCCGTTTTTATGGTTTAAATTAACTAAATTACATTTGATTCTTAAGCCTCAATTTAGATTTACCAGACTAGTAAATTGTTATTCGGGACTCGGAAGATGAGATAACATTAAAATAAAAAAATTAAAGCTCTAACATTTTGATTTAAAGATGCAAGTATAACTAACTCACCGCCTCAGAGTTGTCAATGAAAGAATCCTCATCATCATATCCATACCCAATGTCAACCAGGTCCTGAATGCGGTCCTTTTTCTTATATTTCCCACCCTGGAACGCCCAAAGCATAACTCAGTTTTTAAAACTGACACGATCAAGAATGATGTTGAGTCACAGGTACTCACATATTTTTCTTCCAACTTCTTTGCAATGGCTGCAGCTTCATCATGTTCTCTCTTTTCTTCCAATTCAAGCCAGTTAACTGGGACATCCCCTTCTGCTTGCTTCAACTGACATTACAAGTCACATTCATCATACGGTTGTAACAAAAAATACATTATGGTGTCAGCTACACTGTTTTTATATATGCAACAGTTCAAAGTTAAACAGCGACAGATATGGCTTTAAAAGCTAAATGGATTGCCCCCCCAAAAATGTTTGGATTAAAGCATACAACAAATACTTCCGTTGAAAGCTAGAGGAAATGGATAAGCCTTTGAATACTTTCTAAACAGGGTTTTTGTTCTTCCCAATAATTATTTACCCCAAAGAAATTAAATACTTTTTCATTTTAATCATTTGCCAGCTGAACTAGCCAGATCAAATTCAACTTTAAACATTTTGCTAAAGTCATTCCATATTATGATTTAGTCCAACAGATAAAGATTCAAATTCTAAATCATCAAATCACTATAAAAAAAAACAAAAAAAAAAACAAAAAAAATCACTGAGGGTTCAGATTAGCGATGCAATGATACCACTTTTTTCAAAGCCAATAACATACCGATACTTGGATCAGAGTACTTACCGATACAGAGTACCAATGCAGATACTTCTACCACACAAAAAAGAAAGGTGCCATGAATTGGGAGTAAATGGACTGAACTTATATAGCGCTTTTCTAGTCATACTGACCACTCAAAGCACTTTACATTGAAGCCACATTCACCCATTCACACTCGTATTCATACACCGATAGCCAACATGGCTTGGTAGGACGATGTAGAATTTTGGGGGTTAAGTGCCTTGGCCAGGGGCACATCAACATGTGACTGGAGGAAGCTGGAATCAAACCTACGACCCTCCAATTGCAAGCCAACTACTCTACCACTGAGCCACAGCATCCCTGTCACGTTTTATTTTCTTCTCTGCTTGTTACAAGAAATGATGGTGAATTAGATAAAAATAAATTCATAAAAATGACCCCAGGTCTTACATTGTTAACATTTTCTGTGAAATTATTGCTGCATTTGCACATCTTAAGTATCTGTTAACATTAGGCGATATCGATACTATTACATTAGGCAGTATGGAAACAGATACCCAATACCAGTATCGGTACATCCCTAGTTCAGATAATGTGTAAACATGTAACCGTATAGTGACATTTCTGTTTAAATGTGCACACCAATCTGTTCCAGACAGTTCTGTTCCTAAAGGTTTTGGACAGATTATCCATCTGTGTGGCTCACTGCAATACAGTGTGAGCCATTTCATACCAACCTGAATCATGGTGAATCAGTATATCCATTGTCTTCCATTTAACAAAGACTTGTTTACCAGGGCAACAGGGCCAGTGGGGAACCCTTAACATCTCTCACCTCAGTGACAGTCTCCTTTCTGAGGCGGCTACGTGGAAAATCAATGTGCTTTACATAATTATTATTACATAATATTTTAATGGCTATTTTCAAAGATTTAGTGCAAAAACTACACACTGTCACATTCCCAGCAAAAACATTCTAGTTTGGCATAGAAACTAGATGAAAATTCATCCATTAACAGTGTTCATGTTTGTATATCTTTTGGTGGACAACTAACTAATAGCAAAAGATGGGACTGCTATTATTAATAGGCACCATTACCCTGAGTAAAATACTAAAAATAGTTTGGATATCGCACGTAGGTTTGTGGTTTGTTTATAATCTAAAAAAGATAAAACCTCAGATATGCCTCACAAAACGAATTGTCAAATGCAGCCTATATATAGAAACCATCCAAAAATCCAATTTTCAGTTTGCTAGAAATGTCCAAACTTCTTGTTCCATGGGCCTAAAATCAAAAGTGACCATGGGCCACATGTTTTTTTTTTTTTTTTTTTACCCGCTTGACAATAAATTACACATGTAATATTTAATTAAACAAAGTATGATTTTTTGTAGACAAGGGATTTGTGAATGATTCCAGTAATTTTAAAGCAAAAATCAGGGTTAAGGCCACTCGTTCTTTGTGTTTGTTGCTATGCTTGGTTACCTGCATGTCAGCTTTTGTATGAGGTTTTTATGTAATTAAATTAAAAAGCAAAAAAACAAAACAAAAAAATGGTTGTTAAAAAATTACCAATTTGTTTTCTACCATGGAACATTTTCTAATCATTTTAATTTGTCAGTAAAAATTATGCACTTATAAAAGAAAGTCTCCATCTGCATCAACCATTTGTGTTGTGGTACAAATAGTAGAATGCACCAATCTTAAATGATGGTCAGGGGCCATGCAAGATCAGTACAAGGGCCGTAAAGGCGACATTTTGGACACCCCTGCTGTATGCTTACAGCATGAGATAACAAAATAAGGGGGGAATAATCCTAATTAAAAAGGTACTACAAATAGATACATGGATAGCGCAATTCCCACAGACAGACGTTAAGGATGGGCCCAACTAAATACTTAGTAGGCCTATTGGTTTACATGCCGAACTTGCACAAGATTGACAAGCTGACCCCAGCAAAGACGGCAATTCCTTTTAAAGTTACACTGCCCAGTTAATTGCCGGATGGATGGAGGATGTAGGACTATGTACAAACTGTCATGCGCTTAATTAAAAACATATCTTGAAGTTAAAATAGGAGTTAAGCCCACCTGGTTCTCAATCAGATCACAGTAGTTAAACTCTGGAAAGCTCCTCTTGCCAGGTTCAAACAAGGTGAGAACCAGCCGCACTGTTTCGGTGACATGTGATCGGACTGACCCGGTTCCGTTATCCTGTAGGGCAGCAGGAGAACCATGTCGTGCAGAATCCGGTGCGTCCGAACTAAATGATCCAACGGCACAGCTCAGGGTGGTGAGCTGAACTCTCCGAGACTCAGCCATTGTCTCTAACGCACCAACGGCCCAACCTGTTTCGATTTCAACGTGGCTACAGCTGGAAAGGTTCAGTTAAGAGCAAGCTGATGCAGGTGTGTGAGTCTGCTTCTGGACACGTGCCCAGCCCCACTTTCAGCCAATGGCGTTGCTGCACAGGACTGACATGTCAAAATGTATTAATGTTTTTCTCTGTAGCCTATCTTTAATTAGACAGGCATCTGAATAAACAAAGACATTGTAAAGTATTAGATACAGTCAGAATACAAAGATGGATATGAATTTGTGTTTTATGCTGCTAAAATTAAGCCTTCTTTTAGATGCGAGAAGCTGCTTTGTCAGAGGGCCCGATTTGCATGATGCTCGAAGCAGATCTTTTTTAGTAGCACCATTTATATGAAATCCGTTCAAAACTATTGAAGTATCATCAAAAAGTTATCATGTTTCCGTTCTCAATTCAAAAATGCAACTTGTATAGTGTTATAAACTGATTGCTAACATCTTCTAGGCAGGCGCAATAACTAAATAAAACAATTAATAAATTTTTAAATAAATGTATAAATAAATGTGTAGATACATAAATGCAGAAATAAACCTGGAATAAAACTACAAATGCAATCGAAATTAAATAATTAAATAGGCTACATGTGAGAATAAATAAATAATTATATAATAAAAGAAATTACATTTCCACAGCTATTTCTTCCTATTCTATTTTATTTATTATTTATTCATTTTAAGTTTTGAAAAGGTCACTCCTCCAAAGTAATTAACTATTTTAGCAAAGGTAGAAAATGTTGCTTACTGAGAAATATGTGTTTGTAAATAACTGCACTTACACTTACTTAGGCTGAGTTACCGGTGTTGTGAATCTTTCAGCAACTATTGGATGGACTTTGTTTCACAATTGTGTTGCTTGTGCTCTTTTACCTGTTTCCTTCTACTCAACTTTCTATTTATTTGCACGGATACATAACATATGTTAACAGTCATCTTCTTTTTCAATGACCATTTGTGACTTACTCTCCATGTTAAAGAGTGACTATCAGCTGGACTGGTTAACTACTAAAAGTTAGTTGTCTCCTCCTTGATTGTGTAATATATTTCTGTAATAGATAAATATAAAGAATTCAGCTTTCAATTGGTCTAGTTTTCCCAGCAGCTGAATTATGGGTTTTTACTATCTGTAAGTTATAATCATAAAAACTGAAATTAACACTTTATCATTATATATGTAAAAAAGCTATACTGTAGCCTGTATTAATTTATTTTATCATACTAATAAACAAATAACTTCTTGATAATATTCCATTTGAATGACAAATACTTTCTGATACTGGGGGACGATATTTTCTTCTGTTTCACATTTGAGAAATGTTGCTGACTAAGATGGCCAAAGTTGCTGCATTGCGCCTTAGTGAACACAAGGGGGTAGTAAAGATCTTTTAGAACAAGTAAAGCTCAGTGACCGCAGATATTTTCTGTTCAAGTTGCTTATTCACGTTTTAATCCCACAAATCAGCTGTCAGGGGTTTATGTAAAATGAATCAAACTCACTTGAAATTCACTCCATTAACGCTGTTATGGTGTTTTATTTTACATTTATTTTGCTATAACATAAACATTTTATCAATTGAAATCATTTTTTTAAGTTTCCACAGAAAAAAATACTTCTTGTGACATCATTAGTTGACTTGCCACATGTCTTTATAGTATATACATTTTTACACATGAAAGCAAGAAAGATTTGTCATCAGTGAAAACTTTAGAGTGGTGCGGAGACTGTGATCGGCAGGTCTCACTATCGAACAGTGCAGCAATCATTTTCAACAAAGTTGTTGTAAAAATGTGAGAATTTGATGGTTATTTTCCTTTAAGAGGATTTTATAGGTTCCTTTATGTTTCAGGCAGAACCGTTGCATCAAAGGCTGCTTCTTTTAAAAGACAGGTTATTTTTAACCCAATCCTACCATATACCTGAAGTGCAGCCTTCATTCCAGTCAACACCAGGCAGAATATGTAAAAACAAATATCCCATTGCTCAGAACTCAGAGGGAGAGACATGTGGAAGTATGGAAGAGAAGTATGGTTCAGACAGCATTAAGTGCTTGTGTGCTATCACTTAACTTTTGACCTTATTTACTCATATTAGCCTACTACTGGTGAATATGCAAGGAAACTAGTCAGATGTAAAAACTGAAACAGGTATAAAAACAGACGTTTGCTTCAGTTTCAGTCACCATAGTTTGAGGGGGGTTCATCCAAGTCAACCTCTGTAACAAACATGATATCATTGTAATTCAAATGCAACTTGAAAGCTTCAGAATCTTTGTTAAGTTCTGTCAAGGTTAATTTCATCGTGCTTGAAAGAACCAAAGCAGGAGTGGCTGTTTTTTTTTTTTTTTTCATTTTTGCACTTTTTAAACGTGCTGTATTTTGAAAATGTATTTAATGGTAATCCATATGTCAGCAAACATTTGTTTTGACATGCATTCGAAAAAACAAAAACAACCAACTTTCAGATGTTTTTCTTATTTTTCAGATAAATGTTAAAATTTTTAGTGAATGGAAGTTGTAAAAAAATAAATTTGCCTCATACCTTGATGTATTTCTAAGTTTTTATGCTTCCTGGTATAAACCCAAACTTCAGTATGTATATATTTTTCAAGAAATAATAATAAAAAAAAGGATCAAACCAGCAACTTCTTGACTATTTAAGCCTGCAGTGAATTGATTTTGACAATAACAATGACGGGATAATTGCAATCTGTCACCATACATTCAGTGTTAGCGTATCACAAAATAACCAGTCCAAACCTAATTCCCTCCACACACCCTCACACACACACAAACACACGCCAACGTGTCACTGATCTGCATAGCACACACGGTTCCTCACTTTGTAATTATAAATGAATTTCACGGTGTGAGGCTTTTAATGCAAATAATATGGATCATTTTTCCATCCGCTCACCGACATGGGTGTGTTGCTCCAAGTTTGTGTGTGAGTGTGAGTGTGTGTGTGTTCGAGAGGGGAGGGGTCAGATAGTTTGACTGGCCTTCCCTCTCAAACGAGTTAATGGGATGGAAGCTATTTGCCTCCCTAGGCTTGAAGATGCGAGGTTGAACAGAAGTGTTGAATTAAAAAGAAGAAGGCGTCAATAAATTTGCACAACACAATGAACTAAACACTCCAGGGCAGGACAAAGACAGACAGATGGAGACAGCAGGGGTATCATGAGTCTGTGTTTTTTTTTTTTTTTTTTTTTATGTGTGTAGCGGTGTGTGCGTGTGTTTGTGTGTGTGTGCATTGGTCTGGTTGGTGACAGGGACCCCATCAGTGAAGGATCAGAGCAGAAAAATTAGAGGACAACGTTGGGAGAGTAGTGCGGGGGATAATTTATACCGATCAGGGAGGCGGTGTCCCAGAGGTACATAATTTACTCATTCATTAACTAGACCAAACTAGAGCCAATATTAATTAACTCCATCCTCTGTGCCTCTCGCTCTACGAAGTGCATGCTTTGTTGTCAAATGGCCACAGCATTTGTGGAAGCGAAGGCTTTAAAAAAAAAAGGCCCGGCAGGCTAGAGGGTGAGGAAGAATGAAAGGAGCTATTCTGTTGCTGAAACTGATGGTTTTAGATAAAAGAATGGCAAATAATCAATGATTAATCTGTTATAGTTTTGTAGAATCTGCTTACATTTTAATATTTTTTTAATAGTTTCTCAGATTAAAACTTAGACTGTGCTCTGATTAAATAACTTCTCCTATGGTCAAACATGGTAGTGGCAGCATCATGCTCTGGAGACATAAGATGATGAAAGCTGTGGCTTGCTGTAAATTGGGTTTAAATGGACTGAATTTATATAGCGCTTTTCTAGTCATGTTGACCACTCAAAGCGCATTACACTGGAGCCACATTCACCCATTTGCACTCACAAATGCACATTCATACACCAATAAAATTATTGGTAGGCAATTTGGGTTATGTGTGCCCCCCGACATGTGACTAGAGGAAGCTGGAATTGAACCTACGACCATTGCAAGACAACTACTCAACCTACTTAGCCACAGTTGCCCAAATATAACAGGGATTAATGCTAAACATATTTGTCTTCATGATTTTAGACTGTTCTATTTAAGGTGAATCTTAATCCAAATGAGAATCTGTGGCAAGACTTGAAATTTGATCTACACAGATAGACTAAAAAAGTCAATTTACCATATCTGTGAAGATCTGGTAAATGGACTGACCACTCAAAGCGCTTTACATTGAAGCCACATTCACACACCGACACCCAACATGGCTCGGTAGGACAATGTAGAATTTGGGGGTTAAGTGCCTTGCCTAGGGGCACATCAACATGTGCCTGGTGGAAGCTGGAATCGAACCTACGACCCTCCGATTGCAAGCCAACTACTATACCACTGAGCCACAGTCGCCAGATCCTTTCCATTCCAAGTCGTATTGAGTTTGAGCTACAGTATTTTACAAAGAATAGAAGGCAGAAATCTCCATCACTAGATGGGTAAACCTGGCAGAGACGCACCACAGAAGACTATTAGCTGCAGTTGTCATGAAATCATTCTACGGATTATTGGTTCCGTGGGACTGAAAACAAATGGAGTCTACAGCGCATACTGCAAACTAAAATCTTCCAAAACTTCATCCAGATCACATTTTAAAACTCAATTCCACACACTGAACTCTCTGGTCATATTGTGAACAAAATATAAAAATAAAACTTCATGAGAATCATTTCTCCAAGGGACTATAAATCATGTGTTTCCTTTAGTAATATAGGACACATCTAAACTTTTAAGATACTGCTTTTTTTATCATCATTTTAGAGAAAACGCTTGTTTCTTCTACATAAAATTATTAGAAGCCCAAGTTTTCCTTTCTTTAAAAAAAAGGAATACTGTCTTTAATAGTTTTAGAAGCACTTCAAATCCAGGTTGCATTTATTTATCCAGCCCCAGAAATCCCACAGTCCCACATTTTAATATCTCGAGCAGCACTTAATCTGGAGTTGGTGCACTTTCACTTTCAGTCTATTTGTTTGTATTTTATTTATTTTGTATCAAAGAAACAAACATTATTTCTCAGTGTAATGGACTGGCCACCCGTGCAGGGTTTAGACCAACTCTCACCCGCTGACTGCCACCAGCCCCCAGCAACGCTTTAACCAGAAGCAGCATAGATAATGGATGGATGGACAAACATTATTTTTCACACTTTGAATATGTTGGATTGCTGCTTAGTTTAAATAAAATGTATTATTATAGTGTTGCTTTAATGAGCTACTTAAAATCCCTTTGATAATGATGATTCAAGAAGAAGAAGAGACACTGAAATTTTTAATAAACGTAAAAAAAACCCACAATTCATATAAAATATGTCCTTCCACTGCTCTCCACGTGGGGGCGCTACCTCACTGATACTGCCTCTTGCTGTCAGGCCCTGCTAACTTTGATTAAGGTTTAAATTGGCTGAATTTAATGAACGTTGCCTAATTAGGCAGGATAACAGCTTTAATTGATAAGTAATTATTTGCCACAAATTGTTATTAATTCTCCAGCTCTGCCATGTAGTGTTCTAACTCTAAACCCTCCTCTATCTCTCCCACCCCTCCTCCAGCCTCTCCCCCCAAGCAGAGCAGCATTTTTTTTTATATTTATGTAAAGAAGCAGGGATAAACAATTAAACATATGCTGAGATGGGATATTCCGGAGGGCCTCATCAGGCTCCGCTCAGTGGAAAGCGCAGTTTAAGGGAAATGATTTGCTCTCATTTGTAAATTTTAACAATAATTGTTTTAACTGTTCTGACATGTTGGTTCTGTGCCACCTGCTGCAGGCTGTCACATTTAAAATGTAGAAAAGCAAGAAAATAAGATGGCTGATCAAAGATGAACAGGACATAACTATGACTTTTTTCTTCTTCTTTAGCAGAGATACAGTATTTTGACAATCCAACTGTAAATCAATTAGATCAATGATGTGTTTTTTTTAATATAAAATCTAATTTTTAGAGTATCAAGGTAATAAATTATATAACATTGTGCATAGTTTTACATGATCTCCTATCTTCTCTTCATGTTTGTGCTTTTCTATCCCTCAAGTCCATAAACCTTTCTGGTTAAGTTGACTAAAATATTTTGGAAAAATAAAAAAAACGAAAGAAAAAGAAACATCCAATACAATATTTTGTGTGTGTGTGTGTCTTTTCAATACAAGACTTCCACATGTTCTTTATTTAGAGTTGAAAAGACACAGCCTTTCGGAAATCAATAAGGACTGAAGGGGTTATTTTAAGAATAAGGAGTGTAACACTCCTTACTCCTATAAGCACCATGTAACATTCATGGTGCTTATTCAGTCAGAATGATCCTTGTTGTAACTATACAATATCTTCTGATTTATCTAATGTTAAAGAAAAAAAATGCCGATTTGATCTTTGGCTTGTTTGTGACCAGCTGGGGGCATTAATAAGTACAACACTTTTTCCACTAATTTCACCTTATTTAAGAAAAGGGGTGTGGTTTAATTTTGTGCTACAAATTAAAACTGAGTTTTTACTTGTTTTTGTAAAAAAAACAGATTCATCATATTAATGCTGAAAAGATACAGATAATAAAATATTTTTTACAAATTAGATATATTTTGAAATGCATTGAAAACCTGTTGTATCTAAAGCGATTGATGTAATTCTACACACAAATTTGAAAAACGTCAAAGCACTGTTTGCGGTGTTATTTTATTTTTACTGTGCCTCTCTAATAGAGCCACAGGCCTCAGCCTGTCCCCGTAAATGTTGGTCCAGATACGCCAATGATTGGCAGTGTGGGGGTGATGCATTACAAAAGTAATGAGTTACAGGAATATATCACTTTTTTCAGTAACAGAATATATAACGTATTACTTATACAATGTGCTGCTATATATTACTCGTTACAATTTCAGTAACTCAAATTACAAGCAAATTTAAATGTGTTTTTTCTACCCTACTAACGCAGCGGACCAAAACAAGTTAGATACTGTAGAACAAACTCAAGATTCCCACTGTTTTCCTAAACTCCTAACCACCCGTTAAACACAACTCTATTCATGATCTACGCCCCTTCTTTTGATGTGATTTAACAAACATTTCCATGAGATAGAAGGCATCCAAAAGCAACTGAGACTTTACGTTTAGTAGATTAGTGTTTAAAATACAGTATGTTTCACACTTGTGTAAAATGTAAATTGATAAGTTATGGTGTTTTAAAATGGTGTTATAATTTCAAAGATATTTTGCCAAAAATAACTTAAAGTAGTGTAACTCAGTTACATTTTTGAGGCAGTCATATGTAATGTAAATAAATTACATTTTTGAAGCTGCAACTAGTAGGGTAAAATGTATAACAATATATCCCTACTCCTACCCAATGCATGCATTAAAAATGACTACAAACATTTATTTATAAAAAATAAACAGCACTTGTAGGTTTTTGTTCTTATTCATCTTGTTTCGCACAGTCAGCTACATACATTGTAAACCCCAAAGTTGAGATTACTTAGTTACACTAAGTAGCTGAAACTCAATATTCTGAAAAAAATATTCTAACTCAAATGTGTTGAGTTAGTTCAGCATATTCTTTTGTTTTGAGTACAAGTAACTCAAACATTTTGAGTGACCTAATTATCATATTTCCCTGGGTGCTTAGGGGCATGTTTTTGACACCATGAGTGACTTGGAAGTCAGTTATATTGAGATGCCCATTGTGATCAGTCACAGTTTTTATTAAGTATTCAATGTGATGACAATTCACAGTGATTACAATTCTGCTCATTGTATTACTTGTGTTGAGAATAGTTGTACTTAAGGGCATAAATGTATAATGTGTTCATATAAGTTATCTACAACTTCATGTCAGTTCTATAAAACTGCATGAAACTAACATAACTTAAAGGTAGTTTATACAAAATGTCTGTATGAAACTTATAAATTAAAGGTGCACATACTGAAGATTTTTGAGTTGGCTTAATCTGTAAGTTTAATTTAAATATAATTAGAAAATATATTTAAAGGCACAGTGTGTAATTTTCGGCCAGTAGGGGGCAGTGCATACATAAATTATCACAGGTATGCGGTATCTGTGTCTTCGAGTAAGAAACTCAACAACGGAGGTCCAGCTAGTGCTGTTTTCAAACGCTCAATTCCCTGAGAATTACCTATTTGCAGCAACATGTCGAGCACATCAGTCTCTCTTTCATCGCTTGGAACTAGCAAAGAGGTAAAACTTTATTTATGGCAAAACTTTTTTGCATTTTGAGGGGAAATCAATGTTTTAATAGCGGGCGTGTTCAGTGCGCTTTGTCCGTCCGCGCTCTAGTAGAAGTAAAGACGTCATCTAATATGGCTTTCCCCTGAAAAGAGGACCCACGCCTATGTATTTTAAAACAGATTTTATATTTTTTCATATTTTACAATATCGCCAATATGTTGCGATTAATGTGTTTTACATAATTATTATTACATAATATTTTAATGGCTATTTAATAAGATGTAATTCAAAAACTACACAGTCACTTTAATATAAACTCCAAATATTTAAGCTTTGATGTACTAAAATATCTGAATTTATGGACTCAAAAAATATGTGGCAACTGATTGCATCACTTTTTTTGAGTTCTTCATACTTATTCGGGTTTACAGTGTAGACAATCCTATTTATGTCTTTTATAAATGTAATACTTAGGTATATTTTTGGTAACCTCAATACCTCAGCACTGACAATACCCCTTCTGATCTCTAGGAACTCCCACAGGTTGGTTCCAGACCCCGGGTTGGGAACCACTGATTTAGAAATACATTTTATGCTTATACTTTACACTGTAAAAAAAGTCGAGTTTACTTTTTAAAAAAAGTCAACACATAGCTTCACTAGCTTTTTTGAGTATTTTCAACTTAACTCTACTATTCGCTGTCAAGTTGAAATTACTCTAAAAAGCTAGGGAAATGTGATGACTTGTTTTTTTAAGCAAACTCAGAGAGATTTTTTTAAAGTGTACCTTCAAGGCTAATTAAAAAAGACGTGATATGGCAGCCTTGCTTCTGTCAGTCTGCCCCAGGGCAGCTGTGTCTATAAACGTAGCTTGCTTGCACCAGTGTGTGAATGTGAGAGAGAATGAATAGTGGAATTGTAAAGTGCTTTGCATTTCTTGAAAAGCGCCATATAAATAAAATAACCCATGGCTGTCATTTTTTAAATTCTAAAATCTAAACCCTGCTCTCACATGTTTGGACTTTCCCTTTTGTGATAATGACTTGACTAGGACTGTCAGATATCTTTTGGGACCTGGACTTCCCCTGTAAGACATACCTACTTGGAGTAATCCTGTGTTTCCTGGCCTTCACTTGGACATGAAGGACTCAGTTGTGACTAGAAATCAAGAAATAGTGACATGACACCACAGGTGAGTAAAGATAATTTCTTAACAGACTCAGCCAGAATCTTCTCAATGATCTTTTGCTTTTTGTTCTGGGGTTTGACTCACATATTTCACACCAAAACATATTCATATGAAACAGAACCTGCCTCTTTCCTGGACAGTATGACGATTGGTTAGTCTCATGTTGTTTATACTTATATGTAATAGTTTGAATAGATGAAGGTTGAATGCATTTCTCTTTCCAATGTCATGGCTGATTTCCCAGTTTTTTCGATTATGTCACACATGGAAGTCATGTGTTTGAGTGTTTGCCTTAGGATATATCATCAGGAGACTGTCTATTCCACTACAATGTTGTGGACTTACAAAATGATATCATAATCCATGCCATCCCAAATAGTTTATAAACAAAGTGATCTTAAAAAAAACTTCTGAATTAAAAAAAATATATATATATTTTCTATTATTCAGGCATTTAGCAAATATAAATAGTTTTGATAACCTAAATGTTGGACTTAAAATGGGAAGAAAGTGTAATGTAATGTCTGAAAGGTAGAGGAAATGTTGACAATTTCACCTCTACATCATATCATGTGTTATGTGATCATATCGTATTGTGTTCTGTTTCATCGTTTCATAGTTTTAGAGATGGTGTTAAGTAATTTCAGGGAGTTTAGACACGCACAAAACAAATCTGGCTTCAGTTATTTCATGTCAGCACACCGGTCTGAATGAGCAATTCATCAAAGTGATTTAAATGAGATGCAAAATTTAAATGAACCAGATTCTTAATTAAAACATCCGTCCTCGTTTACAGAGGAGCTTTAAGCTCTTTGGTAGTGCTGTTGGGTTCCCCAATCCCCCTCCTTCCTCCACCATGCCTTCATTCCCAGCAGAGGGTTTTGTTGGGCTCCAGTAGGCAGTGGCCAAATAGGCTGATCTATTTTTCCTCTTACAAGCACAACAAGCCCATCAGCTTCCAGCAATGGTTTGAATACCCCTTCTTCTCCAACACACATGTATGCACGAGTGCATTTAAGCACGCACTTCATGATGATCAAGATATAAGGTGCGCGGTATTGATTGGGTGGCTTAATGTGCATGCAAATTCTTGGAGCCTGTGCATGAAAAATTGGCATCCCCAGTACTCAAATTACTATATTTTGAAAACGTTAATTTGCATAGCAGATTTCCCTGAGGGGTAGGGGGGTTAATTAGGTCTATTTCCGTGCGGCTTGTGCCAAGACAGCCAAGGAAAAAGGACGGTGGGCTTGAGAAAGAGAAAAGAGGGAAAAGGAGGAAGGAGGGGGCTCATTTGGTGATAATTAAAGTGGCATTTTGGAAGCTATCAAGCATCAAATTCAGGGGCTTAAAAAGAAAAATTCTACGTGGGGGTAATGAGTCTGTTTTAATTGAAACAGAAGAGAAAGTTGTTGTTTTTTTGTTATTCTTCAGCATGAATATAGCAATCTCTTTGTAACTAAGGGAAATCTGGCAGCCTATTTAAAAAAATATAGTTCATACCAAATACGAATATACTTGACCACAGTTTTCATCTCTTTTCAATTTTCTGCCGTTAGCATGCTCCAAATTAATTGGAGAAGGTTTATAATTGCATTGAGTGAAACAGGAAAAAACCCTTATGAACAAAAGTGGGAAGTTTCTTTTCCTTTTTTAATTATGCAAGTTTCTTTTTCATTTTTGAAAAATGGTTCCTGGTTAGAAAAAAAGAAAGAACATGTCAGGGGGTCAAGTTCCAGAACTTGTAGTAACAGTAGCCGCCAGTTGCAAAGTCAGACTTTTCACACAAACACAGAAGTATCAGAAAAATGAATCTACATCAGACTCTTAATTATCAACCAATCAACCAAATAATGAGCGACACCATTTTGGCTGGCAAGAAATTAACTCAGATGGAGTAATAGAGAGATTATTTTCTATTGCTTCACCTTCATTTGCTAATTAAAAATAAGGATGGCCTTCTTCCTCTTCTGAAAGAGTAAATCAAGGCTGATGGCTTGAAGGAGATTCTTCTGTTTTGAAATGATCAAAATTCACATTTACAAAACAAACAGTTGAGTTTTTAAATGAAATGCATTTTTTTCCTCAAGTTTGTGTTTAAGGCAAAGGTAGAAATTATTTTCAAACATCTATAGACCAAATTTCAAAAGATGCAGCTTTATCATAAATAGGGAAGACCATAGAATAGGCCTGTTATGAGGCTATTGAAAAGCCCTTATTTGTGGTAATTCTCATATATGGAGGCTGAAATCAGCAGGTGTCCACCTGTTTGCTTGGTTATTTTGAAAATATACTTGAGCAACAAACTTCTCAAGAAAAGTATGGGTGCATGGTCACGAAATGCCTTCAATTGAATTTTCTCAATTTTAGGGCCTAAAAAACCATAAACCATCATTTTCCATATAGGGTCTTAAATTTGTACTTGACTTAATTTATTGCATCTTCTCTTGGCTTTTAGGATTTTTATTTTTTAAGAAATTAAGCCAGAGGTTCAAACCCCTAAACTTGCATGTGTTTATTGTAGTTCTGTCAGGAGAATTTGGGCATTATTACTCTTTAACAAAACTATTAGCCTCTGATTCCGATCAACAAACATCCCCATTGTAAGAAATTTAAAGTACTCAGTCGTTGCTTAAACAACTGAAAATATATTCTCGTTTATCTTCCAAGACAAAGTAATTATGTATGTAAAATACAAGTTATTAGGTTAGTAAGTTATTACGTTAATGTAGCAATTTTATTTACATAGTTCTAAAATGTTTCACTTCAAATCAGTTTATATAACACAAATTCATAACAGATGTCATCTCAAGACACTTTACAATAAAAATAATTTCAGTAAAATTATACAAACATTTCAATCAATAAAAAAGTTGTGTCAAGTCATTAAGATGAGGTTGGGCCCCATTGATGCCGACTTTTCAACCACAGTAATCCTCACAGATATCCCTGATACTGACCAAGCATGTAGGGACAGTGAAGAGGAAAAATTCCCCTTTAACAGGAAGAAACCTCCAGCAGAACTTGGCTCAGCTTGAGCAGTCATCTGCCACGGCTGTCTGGGGGTTTAAAAAGACAAAGCAGAGACAAAAAGAGAAAAAAAGGAACTCATTTAAGAGTACTTTCTATATTAAGAAAGTAAAACTTTGATAACAGGACATGGAAGATGTTTGGACACTTGGACAATCAACTGAATCGATGATTCCCATCCAACAGGGCATTGTAGCTGAACACTGAAAAAAGACAAGGTTAAAAGCCAAATTTTCAGCCAAAAAATTTACTTGACGAATAGTCGAAGAGAAAAGTAGCAGAGCAGAGAAAAGTGGTCAGTCTGTCCTCCAACAGTCTAAGCCTATAGCAGCATAACTACAAAAATAGTTCAGGATAACCTAAGCCATTCTAACTATAAGCTTTATCAAAAAGAAAGGTTTTAGACAGAGTGTCTGCCTCATGGACTTTTACTGGGAGCTCGTTTTACAGGAGAGTAGCCTAATAACTAAAAGATCTTCCTCCCGTTCTAGTTTTAGAAATCCTGCGAACTACCATTAAACCTGCAGTCGAAGAGCAAAGTGGTCTGTTAGGAACATGTGTAACAATCAGTTCTCTGATGTATGATGGAGCTTGATTATTAAGGGCTTTATACATAAGGAGGAGGATATTAATCACTATTCTAGATTTATCAGGTAGCTGGTGGAGAGAAGCTAAAACAGGAGAAATGTCATCTTTCTTTCTTTCTTTCTTTATCTTCCTGATAATAACAAATTACAATAGTTCAGCCTTGAAGTAGCAAATGCATTGATTAGTTTCTCAGTGTCATGTGTATATATATATATATATATATATATATATATATATATATATATATATATATATATATATATATGTCCACTTAGAACTTTAATAGCAATAAAAGTATAAATTAAAGTATCACACAAACTCATGGTTGGTTTTACTCAGTTTTTCAAATGTTTTGGGGTTGAGCTAGATTGCGGTCCACTTCTATTGTAGCATCTGCCACCACACTTGAGCAGCTTCTGCTGCTGAAAATACTTTAGTCCAGCAATTGCGAAAGTCTATCTAATAAGAGTAAAATGGTTACAAGGGAGGTGTGCTAGGCTAACCATTATTGTTCTTAAATAAGAGCACAATATTTTCGCGGAAAGAATCAATGACATCACCGGGACAAACTGAGGCCTCGGTCACGTGATTTCCCCGTTGTTGACACAGGCCTCGAACTAGACTTCATCTGGCACGCCCACTTTTGCTCGAGACACACCTCGGAGCCTCGGTTCATTTTTCCTGTCACTACCAATTTCATGCCTCTGTGTTGAGTCCTGCATTTGACTCCTCTACACCTCTGCCGTACAACAGTACGAACTGGCCAAGAATGGACTCAGCAGACTCAGACCCAGTGTTAAGTGCCTTGGGTGCTCAAGGAAAGAGGATCCACCAGCAGGAGGAGCAACTGGCCCACCTACACCAAGAGGTCAGACAAATCAACGGATATTTGTGAATTAAATAAATTATTTAATTCACACAGCGCTGCCTTTTTTGTCCCAGCTTCCTTTATGGCAACAGTTCATGACCTCAGTCAGAGATCAACTCAGCTTCTTGGTGGACCGGATTGAGAGACTACAGCTTAGTTCTGACCAGCCCCCCAGAAGTGGGAAACCGGTGCAGCCACAGGAGGTTGCCCAGCCTAAGCAGACCGTTGATGCTGTGTCAACATTTTCTGTCCCTCCTGTTCATCTTGCCCGTTCAGAGAAATTTTCTGGAGACTCTGGTGAGTGTCAAGCCTTTCTGACACAGTGCTCCCTTCATTTTGATCTGCAGCCCCACACTTATCCAACTGAAAAAGTCCAAGATAGCCTTTTTAATCTCTCATGTTACAGGCAGAGCAGAGGCTTGGGCTACAAATGAGTGGGTGCGCAACTCAGACATTTGTAAGTCACTTGAACTTTTCACTAAGGATCTCACCCAGATTTTTCAGCACACCAGGCCTGGACGGGAGGCAGTAAGAGCCTTGTACCGATTACGGCAGAACAGAAGACGTGTTTCTGACTATGCTATTGAGTTCCGCACCCTGGCAGCTAGCAATGATTGGAATTAATCAGCCCTTTTTGATGCATTTTTGAATGGACTTTCTGGTGAACTTAAGGATCATTTGGCTCCTTTGGATCTTCCTGAGGATTTGGACTCTCTCATTGCTTTAGCAATAAAGATTGATAAGAGACTCTGGGATCGGCAGAAAGAGAAGCATTCTGCTAACAACTTTCCAATGAGTTGGTGGAGACACAATGCTGCCGATAAACCAGCCTCCAGGCGGGCTCCGGAACAAGCGCCGCCCAAGCCTCCTGCACCCTCCAGGTCGTCTGAGGAGCCCATGGAGATTGGCAGAGCACGTCTTTCCCATGAAGAGCGTCAACGCTGCCTCAAGGAGGGTCTTTGTCTGTATTGTGGTCAGTTGGGCCACCTGGTCTCCAATTGTCCAGTTAATAAGAGAATTCTTCAAAAGAGGACGGCAACGGTGAGTTGCACCACTCTGCCTATTGACTCCAGACGTGCTAACCCCACTATTATACTCACCACTCCTGAAAGGACTGTTGAGCAAGATGTGTTTATTGATTCTGGTGCTGATGCTAACTTGATGGATGTTCATTTTGCAGAACAATTGAACTTAAAGATATCACCCCTTGGGAAACCCCTGCAGGCCATCGCTTTGAACGGACATCAGTTGTGCTCTGTGTCTCATCAGACGTCACCAGTCAAGGTCACTTTTCCTGGTCATCATTCTGAGATGATAAGGTTTCTTCTGTCAGACTTCCCCCAGCACCCTGTTATCCTGGGCTATCCTTGATTTGTTCTACATAACCCAAACATTAACTGGCCCACTGGCTCTATTCTGTCCTGGAGCTGTAGTTGTTTACAAAGCCAATCTGCTTCAGGAGATGTTTCTTCTTCCAAGACTCAGCCTATCACTTCAGATTTAGACTCTGATTATCCCGATCTGTCTAAAGTTCCCTCCTGTTACCATGATCTTAAGGAAATGTTTAGTAAGTCACGGGCTACCTCTATGCCCCCGCATCGGCCATATGACTGCGCCATTGACCTGCTGCCAGGAACCTCACCACCTAAGGGACGTCTCTACTCATTATCCTTACCCGAACAGCAGGCCATGAAGGACTATGTGGGCTCTGCTCTCAAGGCGGTCATCATCCGCCCACCCTCATCCCCTGCAGGAGCAGGGTTCTTCTTTGAAGCCAAGAAGGATAAGTCCCTCCGACCGTGCATTGATTACCGGGGGCTCAATAATATTACCATTAAGAACAGGTACCCTCTCCCTCTAACCTCTTCAGCTTTTGAGCTTTTACAAGGTGCTGTATTTTGAAATTATCCTGGAAATCCAGAGGTATCGCAAGAGCACAATTTCAATTGTCTCTGCAAAAAACTCTGGCATCGAGCAATGATATTCTTACTGCATTACATAAGCAGTGCGGGGAACCAATCAAACTGGTGTATCCGATGTAGGTGGACCAGAGGCGAACTAAGATGATGCTGACAGCGCTGCGACGTCCAAAGTCATTTAGTATACAGTGGCTACAGATGAACACCATTTGTTTGAAATGGCTTTGGCTGCTACAATGAAGGAGTTATGCTTGGCTTTTCATCTAAAGGACAAAACAAAAAACTTAAATCGTTCCTTTACAACAAGGACGTTTTTACTATTTTTGCCGACTGGATACTGCAAGAGTTTAATCTACCAGTTAGCTCTGCTGGTAGCTATGCTACTGCTCTGGATATGTCAAACCGTGTATTGTTGTGATCGGTTGTGGTGTTATCAAGTTGCGTGCAGTGATAGTTTCAAATGCATGCTTGGTTCCGCCCCTCAAGTTCTGCCCTTATCATTACTCGTTGCCAAACCCTTGATCTTTATAGATTATTGTCTAGATTTTTCCAGACTACTTTGATGTGCTATTTTGTATGAAAAGCGCTATATAAATAAAGTCTAATTTGATTTGATGAACCCCGAAATGTCATCTTAGGACATCAGGATCTACTGTTGATATGGAAGTGCATGTCTGTACAATCAGATGGAAATCAGAATAGTGTGACTTCCAGGTTAGGTGGTTTTTGACAGAATAAACTGACAAAGAACAGGATATCTGGACTATTTATTTTTTTTAACAAATGAGTGTCAAATTAAATGATTGGTCAACAGTACAGAGAACATGTGTGACATCAACCAAATACAAAATTCCATGACTGGAACATTGCATCAGCATGAAGGTGGGGTCATGATTTAGGCATCCTTTGCTTCAACCTGACAAGCTCCGTATAATTGAATCTACCAACAATTCCCCTGTGTATCAAGGGTTTGAGACAATTTAAAAAGAAAATAACAGAAATAAAGAAGAACCTAATACCAGGAAATCCACCGAGGAGTGGCTGGGAATGAAAAAATTTAAAACCATGGGCCAAGTTGAGTTGAACTTCTTCCTCCAGACTGTACATTTTTTAGCTCTCCTCGCACCACCTGCAAAGGCGGAGGCCTAGTTTCTGTGTTTAGATCCAGTCTTAAATGCCGAAAGCATCCGATAAAGAACTTCTCTAGCTTTGAATTGCAGCTGTTTGTGTTGCAGTGCAGTGTGCCTGTCATCTGCGCTCTCATCTATCGTCCGCCTAAATTTAAAAATGTTTTTATTATGGATTTCTCTAACTTTGTGGCAGAAATTGTTGTTTAATACGACCATATGCTTATCGTTGGTGATTTTAACATTCATGTCTGCTGTGACTCTAAACACTTGGTCAAAGACTTTTTAACAGTGGTGAACTCATTTAATTTTACCCAATGGGTAAATGGACCTACGCACGAAAAGGGACACACACTGGACCTTGTCCTTTCTTATGGTCTGAATGTATACACGCAGGATCCTTGCAGTACATTAATATCCAACCATTTCCCTGTTTTGTTTTCTTTAAAACTGCCAGATGCTCCGGCTAAGCCGTACGTCTTTGCAAGCAGGCGGCGCACGATTATCTTTAACTGTAGACGAAATTTCTAATTTATTCATTTTCTCTGTTCCCTCATTGGATCTACTGTGCAACTCAAGTGTTGATGAGCTTGTATGTACGTTCAGTTCTATGTGCTCAACTATTTAGGATTGTATAGCCCCATTTAAAATAAGGAAGCCTAAGAATGCTTCCCAGCCTTGGCTATATGACACAACTCGTGCGCTCAGGCAAGAATGCAGACGTGCAGAGAGGCGGTGGAAAAAAGGACAGACTCCAGTTTTCTCTAGGCATTTTAAGAGACTGCTTCTGTAATTATCAGAGTGCTGTTAAGTGTGCAAAAGCTGAATACATGTATAATATGATATCCACTAATAAGCATAAACCCCAGGTTCTTTTTACTTTATTGAATTGCCTGGTGAATCCCAGTAGTATTATGCTATCAGAAGCATTATGTGAAAGTTTTCTTGTATTTTTTGTTGACAAGATTGTTGCTACTCGGAATTCAACTTTGACAAACACTGCTGCTGACCCCTCTGTTAGCCCTGTTTGTTCTGCAGTCTTTGACCACTTTGATCCAGTCTCACTCAATGATATTTTGAATGTTGTGCATCAGACAAGACCCTCGAATTGCCCTTTTGATTGTATTCCTCCAAAAATACTGAAAGGAGGTTTTGACGTCATTGGGCCTTATTTATTGAATATTACTTATTCTTCGTTGATGTCTGGCTGTGTTCCATGTTCCTTCAAGCATGCCATTGTTCAGCCCCTGCTAAAGAAACATAACCTTGATCCAGAAGTGCTGTCAAACTATAGGCCAATCTCAAAGTTGCCTTTTATATCCAAGATACTGGAGAAATTAGCTTATGTGCAAATTCAAGCCTACCTGGAAGCCAATAGCCTTTTAGAAAAAAATTCAATCTGGTTTTAAGACGTGCCACAGCACCGAAACGGCCCTTTTAAGAGTTTATAATGATCTTCTTTTATCTGTGGATTCTGGTGATTCTATGGTTCTTGAGCTTTTAGACATATCCGTAGCTTTTGATACTGTGGATCATAAAATGCTTGGGTGCAAATGGGGTTTCCAAATGGATAATATCCCGAAATATTGTTAATTTATTTCCATAATTCAATTTAAAAGGAAAAACTAATATGGTAGAGACTCATTACATGCACAGGAAGATATTTCAAGCCTTTATTTGTTATTATTTTAATAATTATAATATTGGTTTTATAGACAATTTTAACATTTTCTGGGGCAGATGGACTACATTTAAACAGACAAAGCACACGCATGCTGGCACTAAGCCTGGCATACCCTCGCCCACCCCTGTCCACCACACCGGCCCCAACTGCTCTTGCACTTTCTGCCCCATCCACAACATCCTGATGTGCAGCTGGTCCCTGTTACTCAATCCTGATTTCAACAGTAACTCACATATCGGACCTGGACCTTGTCCCACTTCATTCATACCTGTTATTATCAGCAGAGAGCGAACAAATGCAACCCAAATAATCTTCAACGGTTACAAAAAATCCCACCTTCAGTCAGTCATACAGTCACTCCATCTCCAACCACTATTAATATGGCTCTTTTAAATATTCGCTCTCTGCTCAATAAAACTTTTATAATAAATGACTTGGTTTTAGACAATAATCTTCATTGTTTATTTTTAACGGAGACATGGCTGAGTACAGATGCCCCCGCGGTTCTTACAGAGGCCTCCCCACCTTATAACGTTTCTTATTTAACGAGGAGTAGGCAGAGGGGAGGCGGAACTGCTTTTATAAATAAATAAAGTCTTTCCGCCAAACCTGTTTTATTTGATAATTTAACCACATTTAAACAACATTCTTAATCATTTGTCTAATACTTTTCAGAAAACCCCCCTCAAACACTCTGTGAGGAGTTTGCAGACCACTTCAGCGAGAAGGTAGACACCATCAGATGTAATATTTCAGCCTCTCAAACTAACATGGTTTTAGACAAATCTGAGTGTCTGCCTTTACCAAAGGAAACACTGGACAGTTTTGTCCTGGTGGATTCTGGGACCCTTGATACATTTTTCTCCTCAATGAGGCCCACCACAAAGCGCTTTGGACTCAGTTTTTTAATCAATTGTTTGGTTTTTTTAAAGATGAGATTTTATGAATTGCTTCCTTCAGACATGGTTTTTTCCTGCCGCATTTAAAGCGGTGGTAGTGAGGCTCCTGCTGAAGAGCAATTTAGATTTTATTTTTTTCAACAATTACCGACCGGTATCTAATTTACCATTTTAAGCAAAGTTTTAGAAAAATGTTTGTATTCAACTCAATGATTTTATTAATACTTATAATGTCCTAGAGAAATTTCAGTCTGGTTTTTGGATGAACCACAGCACTAAGACGGCTCTTTTAAATGATTTTAAACTATGATACTAAGAAGGTGACCGTGTTGGTTCTACTGGATCTGAGCGCTGCCTTTGATACAGTAGACCACACTATTCTTTTAACCAGTGTAAAAAGCTTGGCCTCTCTGGTGCTGTTCACATATCTTAAAATGTAGTTAACTTAAGTTCAGGAGCAGGGCCACGCTTTAAACTCGCTTCGTTCGTCCTAATCAGCCCTAAATTTGTCGCACCTGGCATCACCGGGCTCCCTTGCGCTTCTAATCACGCTGCAATACACATATAAACCCTGCCTGCCTCTCATTTCTCTTCTGTCTCGTTCGTTTTCGCCCTTCCCATCCCTATAGGTCACCTGGTTCTGCCGACCCGCCTCTCCTTCTCTCTCTGGGTCCTGCCGACCCGCCTCTCCTTCTCTCTCTGGGTCCTGCCGACCCGCCTCTCCTTTGTCTGGGTCCTGCCGACCCGCCTTCTCGTTTCTCTCACTCTCTCTCTCACTCCTGTACCTCCCTTCTAGGTCCCGTCTGGGGTCTTCCTGAGCAGTCTCAGAAAGACTATTTACCTGAAGACTGCGCCCCCATACTGAGTCTTCCTCCAGGTCTTCGACAATCTCTCCCCAGACCTTTTGATCATTCAAGCCTTCAATAAACTGTTAAAATTCAGAATCTGTAGCATTGTTTTTGTTTGTGAACAGGACTTTTATGGCAAGTTTAGATACCTGTTCCTCTAAGGTCCATAAGATCACATGTGGTGTGCCCCAGGGTTCAGTTTTAGGCCCAGTGTTTTTAACCTGTATATGCTCCCTCTTGGCAGTGTCTTCAGAAGACATGGAATTAACTTTCTCCATATCTCCTGATGACACACGGCAAATGGATGCACTTTTTAACTGCATTTTAGACATGAAATCCTGCATGGCAGAAAACTTTCTCCAGCTCAACCAGGACAAAAATTAGGTTTTCGTTATCGGTCCAGAGGCTCAGAGAGAGAAACTTTTACCAAAACTACAGTGTCTTTTAATCCTTCTTTACAATTGAGAAATCTGGATGTGTTTATATTTTTTTGACTCTGATCTGACTTTTATTCCACACATTAAAAATATTACTAGAATAGGTTTTTATCACCTAAAGAACACCACCCCCTTCTCTCTTGGGCCAATACGGAGACGCTAATGCATGCCTTTATCACCAGTAGAATCGATTATTGTAATGCCCTGCTTTCTGTTCTTCCAAAAAAGACTACCTTAAGTTTACAGCTTTTATAATCCTTACCATCCCCAAAGTCAGGACACAAACTCATTCACTGTAACACTGAAACAGCTCTGGTGACGGTTACTAATGATATTAGTGGACTGGTGACCATTCTGGTCCTGTTAGATCTCAGTGCTGCCTTGACACTGTCGATCACAATAATCTCATACAAAGGCTTCGACGTGTCTGTATAATAGGAACAGCACTAAGCCTGTGTTAATCTTATTTGTCCAACAGATTTCAGTTTGTTCAGGTAAACGATGGAGCTTCCTTGGCCTCAATGGTTGCTTGCGGGTACCTTTTTACTATATATGCTTCCTATTGGTAAAATCATTAGGCAGCATTGGATAAGTTTCCATAGTTGCGCAGATGATGCACAGCTATATCGATCCATAAATCCTGATGAATCCAATCAGTTAGGTAGACTACAGGCATGTCTGGAAGATATAAAACTTGGATGACTCTAAACTTCTTGCTTCTGAATTCTGATAAAACAGAAGTTGTCGTTTTTGGACCAGAAGCTCTGAAAAAGAAACTACTTAGTCAACCCCTTCACCTGGACGGCATTAAATTAGCCTCCAGTAATAAAGCAAAGAACCTCGGTGTAATCTTTGACCAAGATATGTCATTTAGATCTCACATTAAAGAAGTCTCTAGGATTTCCTTTTTTCACCTTAGGAATATTGCAAAAATTAGAACCATCCTGTCCAGGAGTGATGCTGATAAACTAGTCCATGCCTTTGTTACTTCAAGGCTGGATTACTGTAACGCTTTATCAGGTTGTCCACAGAATACAATTAATTTCCCCTGTTTTAGCTTCTCTTTACTGGCTCCCAGTGAGATCTAGAATAGAATTCAAGATCCTCCTTCTGCCATATAAAGCTCTTAATAATCAAGCTCCATCATACAGAAGAGATTGTTCCATATGTTCTTAACAGAGCCCTTCGCTCTCAGACTGCAGGTTTACTGGTAGTTCCTAGGATTTCTAAAAGGTGAATGGGTGGCAGATCTTTCAGCTATCAGGCTCCCCTCCTATGGAACAGGCTCCCAGGGTTGGTTCGTGAAGCAGACAACTTGTCTATCTTTAAAACTAGGCTTAAAACTTTCCTCTTTGACAAAGCTTAAAGTTGGAGATATGTTAATGGGCAGTTAGAGACAGGCTAGACAGGTAGCTAAGAAGAGAAGTTAATGTTAGTAGTCAGGTAGAGTAGCTAGGTAGAGATTAATGTAAGCCAGGTAGAGCGTTAGTAGCTAGGTCTCCTAGTAGCTAGGAGACAGGTTAATGTTAGTAGCTATGCTGCTTTAGGCTAGGCTGTTGGAGGACATTATTAGAATCTGTTCCTACTTTCTCTCCGACTTCTACCCAACTGCATGATGTGCTGTCAGTTCAAGCGCTAACCTGCGTCTCTTCCTACAGTAGGTGCTCCTGACCCGCCCTGCTTGACGACCCTGACTAAGATGGCATTCCTGTGGAGAAACGTTCTCCACGTCCTGCTACCATCTTCTGCATCAGTTCTGTTGCTCTTTGTGTCCCTGCTGCCTTCTCCAAACCCCAGATGGTCTCAGCAGATGACCGCTAATGCTGAGCCTGGTTCTGCTGGAGGTTTCTTCCTGTTAAAAGGGAGTTTTTCCTCTCCAGTGTCGCTTCATGCTTGCTCAGTGTGAGGGATTTCTGAGAATTCACAACGCAATCTTCTGTGGTTCTCTAATTCCTAAATTAAACATTATATTGTAATAACTCTTCTTGTAAAGTGCCTTCAGATGACATCTGTTGTGAAACGGCACTATATAAATAAACTAAATTGAATTGAACTGATTATTATTTATTATCTGCTTTACACTTTTATCAGATCATATCTTATTGTCAGCTATAGTTATGATTATTTTATTGGGTTTGGGAAGGGTGGGGTTTGTGGGGTCATTTTAACCTGTAAAGCACTTTGAGAAGGTTTTGTAGTTGGAAAAGCACTTTATAAATAAAGTTTGATTAAGTAATAATTTTGATTAGGGCTTACAGCTTCTAAAAACCCCAAGTTCATAAAATTTCAAATATAAGATTATATGAATACAAACAGGGGTTTTAAATAGAGAAATGTCAGACCTCTGAAAAGTATAATCACATGCGTATGTACATAGTACTTGGTTTTGCCTCCATTGCATTCGATAACCGCCTCAATGCAGCGTGACATGGATGCCATCAGCCTGTGGCACTGCTGAGGTGTTATGGAAGATAATGTTTTAATAGCAGCCTTCAGCTTTTCTGTATTTTTCGGTCTCATGTCTTTCATTTTCTCTTGGCAGTGACATATTCTCTATGGGGTTGAGGTTAGTCAAGTTTGCTGGGTAATCTAACACAATCCTATGGTCCATGAAACTGGTCTTGATACTTTTGGGAGTGTGGGCAGGTGCCTAGTCCTGCTGGGAAGTGAAGTCAGCATCTCCCTAAAAATTGTCTCTGTAAAGAAGCATGGCATGTTCCAAAACATCCTGGTAGATGGCTGCATTGACTCTGGACTTAATTAAGTCCACTGGACCAACACCACCATATGACTTGGCTCCCCAAATCAACACAGACTGTGGTAACGTTACACTGGACTTCAAGCATCTTGTATTATAAATTTTGTTTTCATCACAAAAGAGGACTTTACACCACTGAGCAAGAGAGCAGAAGCAGCTTTGTAGGAAGAATAAGAAATTTGAAGCCCATGTCCAAGATCCATCTGTTAGTAGTGGCACTTGAAGCACTAACTCCAGCCTCAGTCCACTCATTGTGAAGGTCCCCAACACTTTTGAATGGCTTTTTCCTGACAATCCTCTTCAGGCTGTGGTGATCTCTGCTTCTGCACATTTTTCTTCCAGTCTTCCCTTCCACATAACTTTCTAATAATGTGCCTTCATACAGCAATTTGGGAACACACATTTTATTTTGCAATTACCCTTTGAGCCTTTGCCTCCTTTTCAAGGGTGTCAATGATGGTTTTCTGCACAACTATCAGGTAAGCAGTTTTTCCCGTGATAGTGATTGCTACTCAACCAGACTGAGACCATTTAAAGGTTCAGCAAAACTTTGAAGGTGGTTTGGATAAATTAGCTGATTGGAGCCAAAATAGCGAACCGTTTCACAATTTATTGATTATCTGGGATTTAGAATTTGTTTTTGTTTTTTTATAAGGTTTATAAAAAAGTTTCCTTCCCACTGTCGCTTCATGCTTGCTCAGTATGAGGGATTGCTGAGGATTCCACAACGCAATCTTCTGTGGTTCTGTAATTTCTACACTAAACATTGTATTGTAATAACTCTTTTTGTAAAGTGCCTTGAGATGACATCTGTTGTGAAATGGCGCTATATAAATAAACTGAATTGAATTGAATTGAATAAGGGGCTGCACCATGGGGCAGTGGGTAGCACTGTTACCTTGCAGCTAGGAGGCCCTGGGTTCAAATCCCAGTCCAAAAACATGACTGTCAGGTTATTTGGTCTCTCTGAATTGCCCTTAGGTAAAAGTATGTGCAAGCATGGTTGTTTGTCCTGACCTTCTCTGTGTTAACCTGCAATGGATTGGCAACCTTGCAGGGTCCATCCCCTTTCGGGCAATGACTGTTGGAAAAAGGCACCAGCCCCCTGACTGAATGGATGGATTTAAAAAGATCAAAATTCCAACAAATAAACGCTTGAAATATCTATCACTTTGCATGTAATAAGTTTCTATTTCACAGTTTCACCTTCTAAGTTGAATTAAATAAATGAACTCTTACACAATATTCTATTTTTTGAGTTTCAGATGTACCTCCAAATTAGTTAAGTGGCTGCAATCACAAATTCCTGATTTCAGTCCAGTAGAAAGTCTTCGGGCAGCATTGAAAAGGCCAGTGCATGCAACAAGACCCATAAACCGGACTCAATTACATCAGTTCTGTCAGAGGAGTGAGCCAAGATTCCAGCAATCTATTTTAGAAAGCTTGTGAAAAGATTCATGAAACCTTGGCTCAAGTTGAACAGATTCAGGGAAATCTAACAGATACTTAGGAAGTACTGTATAGTTATAGTCCTGAGTTATACAAAAGTGCATAACAGTTGACTCCTTTATTTCACAAATACATTTTTTAATATTCATTGATCTAAAGAATTACAAGGTTTACTATGATTTGATGTTTGGCAGTAAAGCAAAACCCAAATAATTTATTTTGACCAGAGAAATGTTTTTCTTTTTGGGTTTTTTTTGCCACTTATTTAAAACGTTCAGCGTCAGATCTTTGATGACAACAGCTTTGAGCTGAGTCATCTAGTCGGGGACCACTGTTTTGGTATTTTTTATTTTTATTTTATCTTGCTCTTCTTGAGTGGTGTTTTCTGCACAGAGAGATGAGAGGATGGAGGAGGGGCTGGAGGCAAAGCAAGCCGAACCTTGGCCTGTGTATGAGTCGCCCATCTTATTATCAAGTTAATTAAAGCTAGCATCTGACAATGTCACTCGTGCCCGGCAAAAAAGAAAAAAAAAGAGGAGGAAGGGAGAAAAGGGAATTTAAATGCTGCTGTCTCTGAGGACCTCATGTCAAGGGCTGCTTTTCATTCAGCGCTGCATGTGTTTGGCTCGCGGAGCCACTGGGAAAGAGGAGGGAGAGGGGGGCTTTCAAACAGCTTTTATAAGCAAATGACAAGAAAGTGTTGGAGTTTGATGTTCTGAAATGGCAACAAGGAAATAAATACACATCAGAAAGAGCAGCAAGTAAATAAAGAGGAAACAGAGAGAGTAAGGGAGAGAGATAAAGAAGGGTTGAGTTAAAAAGCGCCACTCAATCTGTTCAAAGCTTCTGTAAGATTTTGTAACCAGCAGCCAACATTAAAGAGTCCATTTAAAAAAAGAGCCTGATATTGAAATGCAGAAAGCCTGCTCGCACATGGACTCAGGGTCAAGTAACGGAGGGATTATATGGTTCTTCATAATAATATTAATTAAACAATTTACATGCTAATAAGGTAACAATTATCGAAGCTTCTGGTGAAAGATTCAGGTTATTACAACACGCCAATCCCAGGGCTACGGGTCACAGGCAGAACAGCAGAGAGAAATCTCAACTCAAATTAACATTCTGTCAGCTCCAGAAATTGGATAAATAAAGTCGAATTAATTCACAGTAATGGAAGAGGGAGGGGAGGGGAGGAGAGGGAGGGGGGATACTTATTCAACCAGCTCTGATTACCATTCAGTATTCACCAGCACGAGGGTGGCTCTCTGTCAAGAAATTTAACACAGAATGAAGCAGTCTCTGCCTCGGGTAAGATTTGGCCCTTGCAACACCATTTACAATTTATATGTATAATCTTTACCACCTCCCCCCACCCCCCTGCATCCATCAGTTCCCACCAAAGATGGCCACCTGGACACTCAGTTGCTTCTGGCCTCCACTGTGATTGTGAATCCAAAACCTTTAATTTTCCATTTTTCCAATTCACTCTTTAATTTGAGCACCATTTCCCCCCACAATAGGCCAGACCCTTCACGTGATAGGATAACTTCACATTTTAATTGGAGCCATTTTCTATTTTCAAATCTCCTCTAAATACGCACCCCAGGACTACTTTAAATTGTCTGCCTTCTCCGTGTGGCTGTAATGGCTAAAAAATATTTTTTCAAAGATGAAACCGAGTCCATCAAGCATTTTAGGATTTGATATAACATGTTGGCCATCAGGGAGGGACAGAGCGAGTTCCATTCTCACATTATAACCCAACTCTTCTGATGCAAACCCTTAAATACTATCTAGTAATCAATGTTTATTGTCTACCGACATGAGCTCAGCTTCTCTGTTCGTTCCTGGAGAGCTGGTCAACGCTTGCTCTCATCAGAGAATGGGCGTAGAGTGGGAGTGGGACGGGGGGGGGGGGGGTATTCAGAACGACGCCCCCACTTATAAGACAAAAAATTATTTAAAAAACTGATGTTAAGCGGTTAAAGCTCCTCTTTCCGATAACATTGAACGCAACAAAATGTATCCCGACACCCACTCCAGAGGCTCCAGTGAGAGCTGTTTACACCTGTTGGGTATTTCTCTGCGCCGGTCAACAAGCGCTTCTGCTCAACTGTTGTTTATTCAGAGCAATTTTTTCATCATGGGTAAGTAAATAACCTTATAAAAGAATTAAGCAACGTTTCTGTTAGCTGGAAGTTTGGACACTTCTTGAATGTAATTGTTGTCGAGACACACACACACCGCCAGAGAGAGTGTGTGTGGTAGTAGAGACTCTAGTGTGTAAATGTACTGTTGAAATGCACATATTGTTTATCTACTCTTCACATTTGTTATATTTTCTCTTCCTTTTTCTCTGAATATGAGTAGACAGGAGGAAAGATCTATAATTCAATATTTAACACATTAAAAATACAAAATAAAGTATGCTATACATACGTATGTATATGAAATAAATAAATAGACGTAAAGATACATAAAATCCATGTGTACAGAAGTGGTAGAAGCCTGAATTGGCTCATATGGAAACATATACAGAATCTTCCACAAGGGCAATTTTTGCATTCCAAAGCTTTGCAGTATGACATCTGATAAAGAATTTTTCATGTGATGTGATAAAAGTCTTAGAAAAAGCCTTAGAAAAAGTAGTATATCAACAGCTCACTTACTTTCTCCTGTCTAACAATGTGTTTGTACTTTCCAGTCAGGCTTTAGGCCCCACCACAGCACTGAGACAGCTCTGATCAAGGTGACAAATGATATCCGCATGAACACCAACGCAGGCATAGTCTCAGTTTTAGTTCTGCTGGACCTGAGCGCTGCCTTTGACACAGTTGACCATGGGATCTTACTTCACAGGTTATAAAACTGGGTGGGAATCTCTGGTACTGCTCTAAACTGGTTCAAGTTCTATGTCGAGGAGAGGACGTACTTTGTCGAAATTGGCAACTGTGTCTCAGACAAAATTCCCATGACCTGTGGAGTCCCCCAGGGGTCAATCATGGGACCACTTTTATTCAACTTGTACATGCTGGAGTTTTGCCATAATGTGTCTTACCATAACTACGCAGATGACACTCAGATCTACGTGTCACTGATGGCAAGTGAACATGGGCCTATAGATACACTCTGTCACTTTATTGAACAGATCAGTGTGTGGATGCAAAACAACTTTCAGACAAAACTGAGATAATTGTTTTTGGCCCACAGACACAAAGAGAAAGTGTTATCAGCCATCTTGAGTCTCTCTGTCTTCAACCAGAAAATCAGGTTAGAAATCTAGGGGTAATCATGGACTCGGACCTGAACTTAAACAGCCACATCAAAGCAATAACATCAACAGCTTTTTACCATCTGAAAAACATTGCTAAGATCAGAGGAATAGTGTCGAAACCAGACTTAGAGAGACTTATCCATGCATTTGTCTCCAGCAGGTTAGACTACTTTAACGGCCTGCTCACTGGCCTCTCTAAACGAGCTGTTAGACAGCTGCAGTACATCCAGAACGCTGCTGCTCGAGTCCTGACAAGAACCAGGAAATACGACCATATTAGTCCAGTGCTCCGGTCTCTGCACTGGCTTCCTGTCGCTCAGAGAATAGAATTTGAAACAGCTCTGCTTGTGTACAAGTCTTTTCATGGTTTGGCACCAAAGTACATCTCTGACATGTTGGGGTCATATGAACCATCTCGGGCCCTGAGAACTTCAGGGAGGGGTCTCCTGGTGGTTCCCAGAGTAAACAATAAACACGGTGAGGCTGCATTTCAGTTTCAGGCAGCTAAAATATGGAACAGTCTTCATGAAGATGTGAGACAAACCTCAACTTTAACAATGTTAAATCCAGGCTGAAAACAGTTCTTTTTACCCGTGCATTTAGCAATTGAAATTATTTTATCTGCACTCTTGCTTTTTATTGTAATTAATTATTTTTTAAGTTGATTTTTTTTTCTTCCTGTTTATCTATTTTCTTAATTTATGCAACTATGAAGCACTTTGAATTCCCTTGTGTATGAATTGGGCTCTACAAATAACCTTGCCTTGCCTTGCTTGCCTATATAGCGGAATATCCAAATTTGAAGCTTGTCTAGGCAAGGCAAGGCAATTTTATTCGTATAGCACACTTTCAACACAAGGCAATTCAAGGTGCTTTACATGATTAAAATTGGAACACAGCATAAATCAATTTGATGATCAAAATACAAGAAAGCAATAACAATAAGACAATAGTCAAGACAATACAACAATGTAAGCAGGTAAAAACACAGTTTATATTCACTAATTGATCTCGCTGAAAAGCTCACAGTTCTTCCTTCCACTAACTGATCTTCCTGAAGAAGTTCCCCGTTTTTTATTCACAAACTAATCTAGTTATTCTAGTAGAGTAGCTGTGAATTTGAGCATTAGTATGAAAATAACTCTTTAAAAAATAAGGAAAATTTGTGTGAAAATTACTTAAAAACAAAAGAACAAGTGAGATGTGTGTTTATATTAAAAATATTCAAAAGCTGTAAATTATAAAACAGAGGTGCACTTGGTGTGTCGGGTTTGGAATAGGTTGTTATTCTTAAAAACCTTTTTTGTAAAATAAATATTTTGTTTAGGTGGGTTTTAAAGATTGATCCCAAAACAATACTACAAAAAGTGAGATAAGGACAAATAAAACTATTGTATACTATTACATGACATGAATTATGAACATTTCTTATTTTACTTTTCCTATTTTTCTTATCTTTCATGTTTGAAAGATAAGAAACCAAAGATAAGCAAAGTAATTTCATCAATCAAAACTCCTAAAAAACATGTTGACCACATTAGCAGGATTTCTTAATTATTAATATGAATTTTAATTTGACCTTTTTTTTTACATTATTTCTAGCAAATACCAGCAAATAGTACAGTGGAAATGCTGACAGTTTAAAAATCCTTTCTGCGCCCCTGGATCAGAGTGACAGTCTGTGTAGAATGTGGTGTAGTCCGTCCGACGCATTTCTTATCAAAATATTACACCCTGAAGGGTTTTGCTTTCTCTACATAACCTACTGATACAGACACTTAAGGTAATAAATAATCTAAAGCTAATAATCAAATTCTATTTAAATAGTAAAGACTCTCTAACCCTGGCTAAAATGGAAGAGCGGTGTCATGTAATGGTTTGCTGGTTCAGTTGGCAAAAAGAATTCTTGTTTTTACAGCATAACATATGTCAACTTTTACAAAGGTTGACCACAAAAGATGACTTCAGTCCAACAAGTAAAACAAGCCAAATATCTATTGCCATATAAAAAAGGCATCAAATTTCTGATTTTTTTTTTTACGTTGATTCATTTCTATCTTGTTGGTCCAGATTTTTATATGTCTGTTTTCAGACATAGGGACAGGAAATGGGTCACTCTTTCTTTGAAAAGACGTACCATAGTTTGCCAACTATCATGTTATTTTGTTTGCTGATAACCAATGTTTTTATAATTCAACAACATATTAATTTGCCTGAGAAAACCTTACTCTGAAAGTTTTTTTGTGTTGTTTTTTTAAGTCTCTGTTCTGCATCAACCGTCTGTGCTGGTGGGCAAAATTTGTACCATTTTTAAAAAGCCACGCAAAAACATTCTGAGGGTCACAGTTGAAAAAACTTGGAATCTAGGCCAAGCTTTCCACCTTTAGAGTATTATGAAAAAACAAAATTAGTTCAATTTCTAACAGCAGCATAAAAAAAACTAAATCTGGGAGCTTTTAAATACTAGTAATTTATTTTCTTTTTAATTTAAACCAAGCATGTTAGTTTGAAAGGGAAATGTTCAACATTGGTTAAATTCTAACGACGCAACTAGTTTATTTTTGGAAGCAAATTCTACCTTAATCCTTTTATTACCATTCAGATTAACAACAGTGATCTGATGATCAGAATTATTTCGACATCTTTATGTAGATTGTATTATTTAAAAAAATCTAACTTCAAAGTTGAGTGTCTGGAACTGACAGTTCTAAAGGAACATAAAGTTTCAGTGTCAAAACAATAATTTATGTTTTCAACATATTTTAGCTAACCCTCAATGCTACAAACAAACCTAGTGAACTGTCTGTCCTTTTGCTATTTTCACAGTTTCATTATTTTATGCATTTGCATCCATGTCTCTTTAGCATGGTTTAATTCCTGTAAATACTATAATACTACTACTTGAGAGGACCTAAAAATAAGCTGCACCAGCTATATTTTAGAAGATAATAAATTTTGCTCTGCAGGCTGTGCTTTAATAAGCCATATGTTTTCATGCTGTTACATGACATATTTATGCAGAAAGAACAAAAAGACCATACAGAGAAGACTGTTTGTTTTAATTGAAGACATCCTTTTTTTTTTTAATTTCCCCTAAAAGTCTGCAGTATGTCACCATCAACACAACAGTAACATACCTGATTAGGAAAAAAAAACATACTTTAGCCAGTCAGAAAAGTAATTGTTTGCTGTCTTCGTGTTCCTCTTCCTCTTGCACGCTAAAGTCATTGTCAGGCCACTCTTGCCATTGATGGCAAGCTTACATGCAGTAGCTCTATTTCCCTCTTTGACTGACAGCTTGATTGCCTTTAACTTACAAGCTGCATCACACGCATTTCTTCATGTATTTTCCATGATGACGGTGTGTGCATGATATGCAAAATAATGTGTATAAAATCAAAATCAAAACAACTGCCTTGTGTAAAGAACCTCGGTATAAGTTTTGAGAAATACATGATATTTAAATCCCGTATTACATAGGTTTATTTCACCCCCGGACTATTGCTAAAATCAGAAACATCCTGTCCAGGAGTGATGCTAAGAAACTAGTCCGTGTATTTGTTACTTCAAGGCTGGACTACGGTAATTCCTTATTGTCAGGAAGTCCACAAAATGGTAAAAAGGGTAAATGGCCTCTTCAACAGTTGTTTTTATGTCTCTTCTCTGTTTTCTCAAAACCCCAGACGGTCGTGGCAGATGACCGCTTGTACCAAGCCAGGTTCTGCTGGAGGGTTCTTCCCGTTAAATGGGAGTTTTTTCTCTCCACTGTCACTACATGCTTGCTGAGTATGAGGGATTGCAGATGAATTTCTGTGGTTGGAGTCTGCATGGGATTCCTTACATAGACAACTCTTGACTGATTGGAATGTTTGTATACTTGTATTGAAATGACTTGTCTTGTAAAGTGCATTGATATGACATCTGGTACAAAGTGGGGCTATATAAATAAACTGAATTAATTAATTTAGTTCCCTTCTTCGTTCCCCATTAGCCAGTAAAAATCTATAAATTAGCTGGATTGGTGTATAAGTCACAGGGTCAGAAGTGTGTGAAAAAGTAAATGGACTGAACTTATATAGCACTTTTCTAGTCATACTGACCACTCAAATTCACCCATTCACACACCGATAGCCAACATGGCTCGGTAAGACGATGTAGAATTTGTGGGGTTAAGTGCCTTGCCCAGGGGCATATCAACATGTGACTGGAGGAAGCTGCAATCAAACCTACGACCCTCCAATTGCAAGCCAACTACTCTATCACTGAGCCACAGCCGCCCCCAATAAGTACTGGCTTATAGTCCAAAAATTTGTGGGGCAAGGTGCACAACAAGGGCCCAGGTGGGATTTAGGGCACATGATCAAACGGAGCCATAGTGACAGGACCTCCACACTGTCACATTAGGGTAGTGTATTATGGAGGACCAAAACTGACATAATTAAAAATAAAAGCAGAAATATATACATATTGCTTTTCCTTAAACGTGCATTTTTGCAAAGAAATTTATATATTTTGTTTTTCCTTTTCCTTATTACGTGCATTTTGTCAAGAAATATATATATATATTGTTTTTTCCTATTCTTTTTACATACATTTATGTCAAGAAAAATAAATATTTTGTTTTTAATTTTTCTTATTAAGTGCATTTTTGTCCTTAAAAGTGCAATTTTGTTTTTAAAAGTATAGACTTTTTACTGCATTTGAATTCCTACTTCATTAATCATAAAGATACTGATACGGGCAGAACTTTATGTCATCAGAAACTGAATTTGAATAACTGCTTTTAAAAAAGGAATCGGAATATATCTAATTGGATATATGTATATATATTTTTATTTTTATTTTATTTATTTATTTTGTTACATAACCAAGTGGCAAAATCTTAACAATTTTGCTTTTTCATCAATTTTTTTGGACTATAAGCCATTGGGGGCAACTGTGGCTCAGTGGTAGGGTAGTTGGCTTGCAATTGGAGGGTCGTAGGTTTGATTCCAGCTTCCTCCAGTCACATGTTGATGTGCCACTGGCCAAGGTACTTAACCCCACAAATTCTACATCATCCTACCGAGCCATGTTGGCTATCGGTGTGTGAATGGGTGCATGTGGCTTCAATGTAAAGTGCTTTGTGTGGTCAGTATGACTAGAAAAGTGCTATATAAGTTCAGTCCATTTACTTTTTCTGACCCTGTGACTTATACACCAATCCAGATTCAAATGCACGTTTAAGGAAAAGGAAAAGCAATATGTATATATTTCTGCTTTTGTTTTTAATTATGTCAGTTTTGGTTCTCCATATCTATTAGTGTTGGCACATGCAAACAAATGCAATAAGACACTTTACACATTCCAAATGTCCTGCACAAATTTCAGTTGCACAGATCTTTATAATTTAAGTAGGCTGTGATACTGTAGGAACATCCTACACAATATTTTTCTAATTTTCTAAATTAAATTATAAATGTTGTCAAATAAATTGTTATAGTTATTTTATTTACTTCACAGCCTCAATTTATTTTTTGTATATCAACGTTGCAGCTCTTAAACCTAAATTTACCCAATGAGTGATGATAAGTAATGTTTCTATTCAATTATATTCTATATTGTTGTGGTATCCTCATGAAGATTTTCAAAGGTTGTTTTACTATTTCAAAAATGTTTTATGAAGTAATCACAAACTATCCTTATCTTTTGGCTACTTCACATAGGAGGACAAACGAGATAACTTTACGAAAGCTTTTTAGTCATGATTCTGCTGTCAGTAAGGACCCAGCAAAGGTCACGGTTGTGATAGAAAAGATGCTCTACATCAGTAAAACTTGTTTGTCTACACTGATGGCTAAACCTTTTAAATTGTACCCTTATTAATTATGGAATTCCGAAGTGTTGAAAAAAAAATTATAATAAACATTATGAAATAAATATAAGCATGAATTAACATTAAAAAAAGGTATAATGTGACAATAAAATTATTAAAAACTGAATTCGGTTAAAATGCAACGGCCATTATTTGAAATATTTTTGATATTTTTTTCTTTTAGATTATACATTTGTATTATATTATATATATTTCATTCAATATTTATTTCACTTCAATTTATTTCATAATAATATGAATACATTATATATATATATATATATATATATATATATATATATATATATATATATATATATATATAGAGAGAGAGAGAGAGAGAGAGAGAGAGAGAGAGAGAGACGTGGACAAAATTGTTGGTACCCTTCATTAAATCAAAGAAAAACTCATAACTTTAATCTGACAAAAGTAATAATAAATAAAAATTATATAAATGTTGACCAATGAAACTCAGACATTGCTTTTCATCCATGCTTCAACGGAATTATTTGAAAAATAAATGCATGAAACAGGCCTGGACAAAAATGATGGTACCCACAACTTAATATTTGGTTGCATAACCTTTTGAGGCAATCACTGCAATCAAATGATTCCTGTAACTGTCAATGAGACTTCTGCACCTCTCAGCAGGTATTTTGGCCCACCCCTCATGAGCAAACTGTTCTAGTTGTTTCCGGTTTGAAGGGCCCTTTTCCGGACAGCACGTTTCAGCTCCTTCCAAAGATGCTCAATAGGATTGAGATCAGGGCTCATAGAAGGCCAGTGTTTTCCTCTTAGCTCTTCTTGGGTGTTTTTAGCTGTGTGTTTTGGGTCATTTTCCTGTCGTAAGACCCGTAACCTGCGACTGAGACCATGCTTTCTGACACTGGCCAGCACATTTCTCTCTAGAATCCCCTGATAGTCTTGAGATTTCATTGTACCCTGCAAAGATTCAAGACACCCTGTGTCAGATGCAGCAAATCAGCCCCAGAACATGACCGAGCCTCCCCCATGTTTCACAGTAGGGACCGTGTTCTTTTCTAGATATGCTTCATTTTTCCGTCTGTGAACATAGAGCTGATGTGCCTTGGAAAAAAGTTAAATTTTTGTCTCATCTGTCCACAGGACATTCTCCCAGAAGCTTTGTGGCTCGTCAGCATGTAGTTTGGCATACTCCAGTCTGGTTTTTTTAATGATTTGTCCTCTCCTTGTTCGTCTCCCATGTAGCCCTCTTTGGCTCAAACAGCGAAGGATGTTCCGATCTGACACTGATGTTCCTTGAGCATAAAGTTCAGCTTGGATCTATTTTGAAGTCTTTCTAGGCTCTTTTGTTACCATTTGGATTATCCGTCTCTTTGATCTGTCATCAATATTCCTCCTGCAGCCACGTCCAGGGAGGTTGGCTACAGTCCCATGGATCGTACATTACTGAATGACATGTGCAGCTGTAGTCACAGAAACATCTAGCTGCTTGGAGATGGTCTTATAGCCTTTACAGTTAACATGCTTGTCTATGATTTTCTTTCTCATCTCCTGAGACAACTCTTTCCTTTGCTTCCTCTGGTTTATATTGAGTGTGGTACATACCACGTCACCAAACAACACAGTGACTACCTGGAGTCCTATATATAGGCCCACTGAGTGATTACAGGATTGTAGACACCTGGGATGCTGATTAGTGGACATACCTTGGTTTAACATGTCCGATTGGTCACATTATTTTCATTCTTTTCTAGGGGTACCATCATTTTTGTCTATGCCTGTTTCATGCATTTATTTTTTAAATAATTCCGTTGAAGCATGGATGAAAAGCAATGTCTGACTTTCATTGGTCAACATTTACATAATTTTTATTTATTATTACTTTTGTCAGATTAAAGTTATTTCTGTGACCAGTATGAGTTTTTCTTTTATTTAATGAAGGGTACCAAGAATTTTGTCCACGTCTGTATGTGTATATATATATATGGTACACCTGCACAAGACTGGCATGAACCTATATACAATAGGCAAGCAGGTTGGTGAGAAGAGATCAACTGTTGGAAAAATAAATGGAAAATGGATAATTGACAATTTCCCTCGATCTTGGGCTCCATGTAAGATCTCACCTCATGGGGTACACATGATCTTGAGATTGGGAAGGATACAGCCCAGAACTAAACTGGAAGAACTGGTCAATGGTCTGAAGAAAGCTGGAACCACAGTAACAAAGGTTACTATTAGTAACACAACATAGCATCTTAAAACATGCAACATGTCCAGGGTCGTCTGAAGTTTGCCGGAGACCACCTGGATGATCTAGAGAAGGTTTGAGAGTATATCATCTGGTCACATTTGACAAAAATAGAGCTCATTGGTATAAATGCCACGCAGTGTGTCTGAAGAGGGAAAAATGCTGAGTTGCATGCAAAGAACACTATACATATTGTGAAGCATAGGGATGGAAACATTATGCTTTGGGAATGTTTTTTTTTTGCAAAGGGACAAGGACAACTGATCTGTACTAAGGAAAGAATGAATAGCGCCATGTATTGTGAGATGTTGGGTAAACACCTCCTTCAATCAGTGAGCACAATGAAGAGGAAATGTGTCTGGATCTTTCAGCATGACAGTGAAGGAAGGATTGGCTTTGTAAAAATGATTTCAGGGTTATGGAGTGGCCTTGCTAGTCTCCAGACCTCAGTCCAATGGAGAATCTTTAGAAGGAGATGAAAGTCTGTGATGCCAAGGGACAGACCCAAAACATCACTACTCCAGAGCGGATTTGCATGGAAGAATGGGTCAAACAGTGTGTGAAAACCTTGTGAATACTTAAGGAAAACATTTGACCTCTGTCATTACCAACAAAGGGAACATAATAAAGTATTGATATGATTTTTTCTAATAACCAAATACTTATTTTACACTATAATTTTCAAATAAATTATTTAAAAACCAGACCTTGTGATTTTGTGTAGTTTTTTCTTCTTGTTTTGTCTCTCATATTTAAGGTACAAATGTGATAAAATTACAATCTCATCTTTTTAAATGTGAGAATTTGTACAATTGCTGGTTGACTACATACTTTGTCCCCACTGTATGAGGAAAGAAACTCCATGTTTCTACAGATATCTTCCAAAGGGATGAGATAAATTGAAAAAAGAAGTGGCCCCAGGATATAGCCTTGAGGTACACCTAATGGAAAAGGGGCCAAAGAGAATGAAATGGAACAAGCCTGTGAATATTCTCATTCATCCAGGTCATGGTTATCTCAAGGAAATTTCAATCGAACGCAACCGGATTGTTCGATTGAAATTTCCTTGAGATAATGAAATGGAACCCATTTTCAGAAAATAATTCCTATGTGAGAGACACGATTTTAAGCACTGAAGAGCCAAACCACTTATTCCCACAGAATGAAGCTCTAGTCGAGTTCTAAACATCAACACCCACCATGTTGACCACAGTTGTCAGCTCCAACAGTACAAACGATAAATGCTTTTTTTAGAATCTGTTGCTAACAAATTGTTGTTCATAATGCTTTAACTTTCTAAGTAACAGCTTGAAGCTGAACTAAAAGACCTTCAAAATCTGAAAATTGTTTTGGTAGTCCATCAGCTCAGTGTGAACATTTTTTCAAGGATCATTTCCAAAATAGGCAGCTTAGAATAAATGTATTTTAAAAATAAATTGGACCTGGACTTTTTGGACATTTTTTTCCCCATTATTATTTGGTTTGCACCTAGATGGAGCAACACAGCATGGCATGGAGGAGACCAGCCCATAAAATCATTTGTGACTTTTTTATTTCTAGGTTTACTCTAATAAATCCATTATTTTGTTTTGTTTTGGGTCAATTACTCGAACCATTTGAGGAGAATCGGTTTCCTCAAATGATTCCTCTGGTGTCGCTCATTTTAATTTTAGCAAAGCTTCATAGCTTTGTAGGTTTTAGGTCAGGCCAGTTTGCTGGCCAAGCTATAGTCATTAAACCACTTGTGTTACAACCCCAAATCATAAAAAAATGGTGTGTGAAATTAAAATCACACTGAAAACAGTACTTTGTTAAATTATATTTGACCTGTATTGCATTGAAAAACCATACAACAACACATTATTTAATGTATTCTTCATTAATTTTATTATTATTTTTTTAAATAAACACATATTCCAATTTTGGTTCTTGCAACACATTTCAAAAAAAGTTGGAACAGTACAGCATTTACGACTGTAATGTTTCCATTCCTTTTCAGAACACTTAAAAAACATTTAGGGACTGAAGACACCAAGTGATGTAATGTTTCAGGTGTAATTTTGTCCCATTCTTCCTGCAAACAAGTCTTAAGGTGGGTGACAGTACGGGGTCTTAGTTGTCGCATTTTGTGCTTTAAAATGCGCCACACATTCTCTATTGGAGACAGGTCAGGACTGCATGCATGCCAGTCAAGCACCCGTACCCTATTCCTTCTCAGTCAGGACTTTATGTGTCTAGAATGTGATTTTGCATTTTCCACTGTCTTGTTGAAATGGTTAATAAAGTAATGGCTAAAGATGCAGTCTACATCTTGTCAATCTTTTTCTGTTGAATAGGCTTTACCTCACAATTCTCTCAAGTCTGTTGTTATTTTGTGCATCTTTCTATAGCAAAGTTTTCCTTCCAGTCAACTTTCTATTAAAATGTTTGATTACAGCAATGTGAATAGTCTGCTTTTTAGCAATGTTTTTTTATGGCTTGTCCTCATTAGGGTTATCAGTCTTTTCATGTTTTGTGTCCTGTAGTAAGGCAATATTATAACATTTTTTTATTTAAAATATGTTTTATTGAATTATTGTGACATTTCATCTTTTTATTAGACTTAATCCACAGCCACTGAAATGATTAGTAATAATATGTTGTTAAAACATCACTCTGTTTGAACCAAGGGGTTGGACATTTTAGACTGAACTAAACGAATGAAGTTATATTTTGATGTGTAAATACAACTGTAGGCTATGAAGAAGAAATTGTCCTTTTTCATTTTAACAACAGTAAGTTTTTTGCACGGAATTTAATGAAATTGGAATTTCAGTCACTTGGATATTTTCCGAGTGCCAGATTAGCCTTGTCCTCGTTGTTTTGACAGGTCTGAATTAAAGTAGCGCGCCAGGTAATTAGCGAATGATCCATAAAATTGAAAAAAAAAGAGAAAAATACCTCATATCCGTCTCTCTCTCTTTTTTCTCTCTCTCGTTTTTCCTTCCGTTACTCCATTAACCGCGTCTCTGACGTCACTGGGCGATTAACGCTTCTTATTGGTCCCGGGAGCAGATGGAGGAGTCCTAATGAGCTGGCTCTTACACAGAAAGAGCAGGGTTACCGTCTGGGTTGGACCGTAAGAGAAGCAGTGATACAGCCTCCTCAGCCTCATTGCACACCGCTCGGTGGCCGGGGCTCCTCCGCGTGTCTGGCTCCGATCCTTCATCACCTTCTCGTTCCTCTGCCTCTTGACTGTTTTCCCCCCCATTAATTCTGACTGCATGTTTAGCCACACAGCCGCCCTCTGCATCTTCACTTCGGCCCCGCCGCAGCTCCGCCGAGCATGGACAGCCGAGTTCTCGAGCATCCTCACGCCCAATTCGGCGGCTCCTTGGGCGGACTGGTGGGCTTCCCGTACACGCTCGGTTCCCACCATCACCACCACCACCACCAGCATGTTTACGAGCTCGCGAGCGGACACCAGCTGCAGTCTGCGGCCGCCGTCCCTTTCTCTATAGATGGATTATTAAACGGCTCCTGTTCGGCCTCTGTGGTCACCTCCAGCCCCTTACTCTCATCAGACAGCCAGCCGTTCAAACTATCAGGTGGGTCTGCCTGTTTTCGTCTTTAGGGTTTTTAACTTAAAAGTTTGTTAAATGCAAGTTGTTGCATGAGCAGAGGCGCATCTTGTGGAAATCTGATAAGTAAAAATTATGTGCTCTGTTAAGAAAGGAGTGAAAAGTGGTAACCACATTCTTTTACATTGAGAACTAGAAAGTCAGTAATGAAAAAAAAAGTTTTTAAACGCTTAAGTTTAGATTTTTTTTAAATGTTATTTTATTTTGCTGAATATCTATAGTGAAAAACATTTGTCATTACCCGAATAAGGCCTTTATTAATCTGGGACCCCTTCGGCTATATTAATATGTCCTTTCAAAACTTTCACTCGTTTCTTATAAACCCTATTGTTTTGTTTTTAACATTATTGTTTTTGCATTAAACTAAAGTAAAAATGTATGATATTAGCGCTTCATTATTATTTGTAGGCTATTTCAATAGATAATGTTTTAGATATTTTTTTACTTTAACATATCCGTTATAACAAAGTATTTTAATAAACTGCAATCATAAAGTTAATAAGTTTACACTTGCCTTTTCAACTTTACTTTTCAACTAGACTTGGATTAGGCATCAGCATCTTTCAATCTCTCTCTCTTTCTCTCTCTCCGTCTCTCTCTCTTTATGCATGTGTGTATCTATCTGTCTTTTACACGCACACACACACACACACACTTATACAAACGCGCATGGTTGCATGTGCACCCGCACGCACGTTTTCAGATTCTGGAGACCCGGATAAGGACAGTCCCGGATGCAAAAGGAGAAGAACCAGAACGAATTTCACCGGCTGGCAGCTGGAGGAGCTGGAGAAGGCTTTCAACGAGAGTCACTATCCGGATGTGTTCATGCGGGAGGCGCTGGCGCTCCGGCTGGACCTCGTCGAGTCCAGAGTTCAGGTAAGCCGACGAAAATCAATCTAATCTCTTTTTGTAATTTAATTTTGTGCTTTAAAAAAAATCATTTTGTAGACTACCCTTCACGAATATTCCAAGTATTACTGAATTTAAGACAGGTGGGGGAAAAAAACAACTTCCAGCATGAACACATCTGGAGATAATTGCTGTGTTATGGCCCATAAAAGCTGCCCCATCCTGATGAAACTGCTTGTCAATAATGAAAGCACCAGAAAAGAGTCTCATTTGAATTTCGCATGTGGGCCATCTATTGATTTATGGGCTAATTAAAACAAGGCTATTTACGAAGTGAATCAATAGGTGAAAAGGTATAGTAAACTTCATTTATTTTTTATTCATATTTTTACTTCATTCATAAATTTCAGAACAGTTTTCTTATTTCACGTGCGTCATTGTGTGATTGTGGCACTAATAATTTAAAGTAAAACAAATTTTACATTTGTCATTTAAAGAAAAACGTATTATTATTATTATTATTATAATTATTATTATAATTATTATAATTATTATTATAATTATTATTATTATTATGGATTTATTTTCTATCATATAACAAATTACTTTTCTTTTTGTGATAAAAAATAGCCTTGTGTGTATTTAAAAACACAAATGCAACCAAGGGGCCTAACAAAATCATACAGAGAGATAAAAATGGCCACAACAAAGTCAATGCAGCAAACAAACTTGTAATATACATGATAAAAAAGTGACATCACTAGTTAATAAAATAAAACAAAAACAAAAAAGAAGAAAAATCATGTATGGCCTTGACACTTGAACGACAATTATACAGTTAATTTGAATAATAATAATAATAATAATAATAATAATAATAATAATTATTATTATTATTATTATTAGTATTATTATTATTATTATTATTATTATTATTATTATTATTACAGTTATGCTGTTTGGTTTAAAGAGCTTTATCTTTTTTTAAAATATTGAAATCTGAAACACATTTTAGGCTTCCCATCCAGCGCGCGGCACATCCATGCTGTTTGGAGCAGAAGCGGGGCACAAACGCAGCTTGCTGTTATTGTATGTTGTTTGGGGATTTCGTTTCTTAAAACCTCAGATTATTGTTCCCTCAAGCTGCTCAGCGCTCCTTTATCGACAGTTTTTTTTTTGCCAAGGGAAGATAGAACCAACATTAACAATTCATAAGAAGCGCCATTGTCGCAAGCGATGTTGGTCCTCTGCTCTTATTATGCAATGATCGCGGATCCCACTTTTGCATGCTAAACTCCTGGTGTTATCAGCGCCGAACATGCGGCTGTGAGCGCGCCTAGAGGCCGAACGGTGGGAGCTCGAAGGCGAGGGAGGCTCCCTGCCTCGGCTTGGTGAAGGAGGTGGTGGCGGTGAGCGAGGAGGGGAGGAGAGGTGGAACTGCTGTGAGGGAGCAGAAGGCTGGGTGTGGATGAACAGACGGGATATGGCTGATTTAGCCATAGAACAGTTAAATTTAATTGGCGGATGTGCCTATTACAGCAGCTCATTGGTAATTAACACCGGCACATCTGTGCACCTGCTGGTCTAAGGCTGTGACCTATGAACCTATATGAAGTCTTAAGGTTATTAAAGCAGCTTTGTACATAAATACAAGGTGATAAAGAATGTAGTTGCCTCATGACGTTTTGGAATTTGTATGGATGTGCAGTGAATCTGCTTTTTTTTATCCTTACCTTTTCACTTCATGCATGTTTTGCTAGCAGCGGTGAAATCTGCTGATGTCTGATACTGGGAGAGCCATTATGATTCATAGTTGTTGAAACTGGTCCCTATAAGTATTGAATTTTCTTGGCTGAAATTGGATTTTTCTTTCCCTTAAATATATGTACACACCTACATAAAATGAATCAAACACATTTCTGACACACTGCCAGAAATAAGAAAATTATAAAAATGTAAGGAAAGGCAGGTTTATTTATATAGCACCATTCATAAATAATGTAGTTTATTATCTTTAGAGAAAAAAGAATGAAATAAAAAAAAACATAATTAAATATAAATGAAGTGAAACACTAGAATCTTAATATAAAACAAATACATAAATAGGTCAAATATTATTAATAAAATAGGATATAAAATGTCATTCTCACACTTAATATAACAATTATTTTAATGCATGTGGGGTTAGACAGTAGATTATATCTCGGGGCACTTTATAAAACATTCATATGCAGTTATGTGGAATCCACTTCAATCCAAGTTCAGATCAATGTATTACAATTCAATCCAGACTAAATTTAAATCCAAAATACATTTGATTCTATTTTTAATACAAGGCTAAGTTAATTGGCTTGATCACTCTTACATATGTTGACATAACGTTTGTCAGTTTTTTGATGAAAAGTAGACAAAACAGTTAAAAACTCATGCAGTTGAATTAGAAACCTGACAAAACAGTAACTGACACATTAAATGACTTGAAATTAAACTCAATCAAATATATATCTTAGTTGTAGGGAAGGGTGAAAAGAGCAGAGAATTAACCATCTTGTTGAGCAGGATGTGTATCTCAGCATGAGCTGGAGGTCATAAGTTTCTGGAGGAGATTCTTACTATTGCTGCATATAAACACTCTTGAAACAAAGTGAAAAAGTTACAAGTTTTATAAATAAATAATAAAAAAATATGTGCAGGACTTCACATTTTAGTAAACTGACTTAAGACTATTAAAAAAATGATTCCACATGACTAAATTCTAATTATTACGACAAACACTAAATTAGAACATCAAAGTCAAGCAGCGATAATTAGTAACAAGTTTCCAAATGTGCCTGCATACCTGCATCAAATGACTAACTTTGTAGCAACCCCCCCTTGCCTGTTCAGATTCCACTATTCAATTTTTAATTTTTAATTTGGCGATCCATTGAATTAGTCTCATATTTAAAATTTCACCAGAGTGGAAGAAATCCTGAATTCATTAGCAATGCTAATTCATTCATTAAAATCCATATCTCCAAGTTGGACTGTTCTTTCACTAACAAATAGAGATGTAAAAAAATATTGATATGCCAATATATCGTGATATCTTTTGTTGTGATATCGAATCAATATTCACAAGCATTGTATCGATATTTATTTTTTATACTTTTTTTATACTTTTGAATGGAACCATTGATGATGACAATAACTTTTGTAGTAACATTCAAACTATGACTGCTAGTTTATGGTTATTTGCACCTAATAAAACCAGATGTGTTATGTATAAAACAGGTAAATGTTTAAAATTGGCGTGACAGTTTTTGTACAGTTAAATTCATTTTAAATAATCACAAAATATAGTTTTAACCATATTACCGTGACATATCGCAATATATCGTAGCATAACCCTAGTCTCATGATGCATATCATATCACCAGAGTCTTGCCAATAAACACCCCTACTAATATATTTAAATGCACATAAAAATACTGCAGGGTAATGAAGTATGTATCAACAATATGATTTTACAAAGTACAATGAACACTGAAGAGAAAGAACATTTTCCTGCTTTTAGTTGTCCTTGAGTATATGACCCACAAGATGCACAGCAATCTGATCAGCAGGTATTATAATATGCTGCAATGATCCAGTACAGAACACCTCAAATGTGTAAAACAGACTAAAAATATGAAATTAGGGGGAAGAAAATTAGAAAACACACCGAAATGTGCTTTAAAAACCCTGGTGGCTGTCTCTTGCTTTTTGTGATCAGAGTGATAAGCTTATTTATTTATGTATTTATTTATTAATTAAAATAATTATTTTTAGGGTAGATTTTATCTTGACTACTTAGCATTTTGCAGCCAAATTGCCAAACAAGCTGAGGAACTGAGCCTAGCATTTTGTTTTATAGATGAAAAAATCTTCACAAAGGAATTTTGGTAGACTTCACAAAAATAGTCTGGTGTGTAGATTTCATCTTGCTGAATTTTTCAATATTTTGTCAAAATAACTTTTCTTTTATGAAATACTGATACCTGTAATGACATTGTTCACAGTGACCTGCTGACCTTTCAGTATGACTTAATTCAGTGCATTCACATAGTGCCAGTTCCCAACAAGTCTCATCTCAAGGGACCTTACAAAAAAAAGCTCCAATTCATGTCTAAAATATATAAACCATCCAATCATTTTGAAAAGAGAGAAAAGAGCCTTGTTATACCACAATGTTGTGCAATACATTTAAAAAGCCAATTGGATAAAGTTTTCTTATATTTACATATGTTGGCTAGAAGAGCAAACAATGTGCACCCCATATGATGGGTTGTGAGTAAATATTAACATGTGCTATCTTTGTATGTGTGCATAGGTGTGGTTTCAAAACAGAAGAGCCAAATGGAGGAAAAAGGAGAACACAAAGAAGGGCCCAGGGAGGCCGGCTCACAACTCCCACCCAACCACATGCAGCGGCGAGCCCATGGACCCTGAGGAGATCGCACGGAGGGAGCTCGAGCGGGCCGAGAAGAAGAAGCGGAAACAGGAGAGGAAGCTGCTGAAGTCACAGAACAAGCTCCTCACGGGCGACAGCTTCCACACGCCCGGCGGTTCTGAAAGCGACAGCGGAGTGTCACAGTTCACTGACAGCGAGCAGCAGCCGCCGACGACCTCCAGCCTCAACGGGAGCATTCACGTGGAACTGCCGGCGTCGAGGGCCGTGGGAGGCCACCAAACCGAATCCGGCTGCGAACAAACGCGACACGACTTCGGTCTGCTGCAAAACCAGCCAAACCAAAGAACCGCGGGGGAACCGGAGCAGGTATCTCCGGGCAGCATGCACAACTCCAGTCCTGGAGGTCAGAGGTCGTCAGCCATACAGAAACGAAACCCTTTCAGTGTGGAAAGCCTACTTTCTGACACCATGCCACGACGGAAATCCCAACTGGACTTTTCCTCACTGCCCAATCAGAGGACACTTGTGGGCAAAGGGCACTTCTTGCTTTATCCCATCACCCATCAGCCTTTGGGCTTTTTAGTGCCCCAAACCGGCCTGAAAGCAGCTCCGTGTCAGGAGAACTCGGACAGACTCACCCTGGGGCAACGGTGCATGCCAAGTGAAGGGAGTCCGGCTCCCCCTGACCTTTCAGCCGTTGGCAGCACCGCCAACCATTTGAACTCAGACCATGCAGCGCATACACACCACAATCACATTAGCAGCAGCGTGGAGGCGGGTGATACGAGGGACTGCAAAAAGGCAGCTTTGCCTATTTCTGTGACATCCGACAACGTGGATAAGACAGTTCCGGACAGCAAGGATCAGGGCCTGAAAGCCCAAACAGGGGCCGACGCTGCAGTGCTAAGTTCAAAAGAGAGGGGCGCAAGAGAGCAGCGAGGGTCCCCAGACCTCACCGAGGCAAACACAGACTGTGGAGAAACACCAGGAACAGATGGAGAGGATGTCGATATGGACTAACACTTTCAAGGAGCAAACCCAAACAAAGGACCAGGGAAAATGCTCCAACCAGAATTCAAACATTCCCAAAGCTCTGCCGAGACCCTCTGAAACATATCAGGAATCAGGAGACTTGATCTTTGTTTCGTTTTTTAATCAGAATATGTGACACGTCCAGCCTTTCAGTCCAACCCCCCCCCCCCCCTTTTTAGCAGCAGGTTTCGTTCTTCCTTTTCTTCTTTCTTTTGTTTTCATGAACAGCTTGTAAGAAAAACTAGGCTTCAATAAAACATACACAACAAAAATCCTCAAATATTGTAAACAAAAATGAGAAAACGATATTTATATGTAAACATTTTGATAAATAAAGTTAATGTTTTAATTGAATGTAATTGTCTTAAGGTTGGTGAGAGTAAAGAAAACAAAAAGAACAGAAATGGATGGTTGACAGAAGCTTTTGGATCATAGCTTAAGTTTTGTGTCCCCCCCCCCCCCGTGTCGTGAGCCATGCAAGAGCTGGAGCTCAAGTCCGTCTGGCTGTTTGTATTTATTGCTTTAACAAATTTATTCATTTGAAAGGCCGAGCTGGAATGAGGTTAGTGGCCGCGGGCTATAGGACCCTGCGCCTCCTGCTGAGTTTTGATATGAAAGTAATTATTTTCCCACTGGCTGCCGCAGGTCTCCAGGCAGTACCCCCTCCTCCTTCTTTTTCCTCTCCCCTTCTTTCGTTTCAGCCCAAAGGGTTATTAGACATTACCGATTTCCAGTGATATGGAATCACATAAACTTCCTACAATAATAGAATTAGCATGAAAGGCAGGGGTGTCAAATTGAAATGGGAAAATAATAGCCGCACCAGCTGCACCGCCAGTGTGTGTTTGCGCGCGGCTGGTGTGCGTGAGCGTGCATAGTCTATTGAGGAGGAGGAGGAGATGGAGATGGTGGGAGATTCGTGGGGCGGAATTTTCATGAGCTGCCGCGGCTGTCAGACGGCCCTTGTAGTCGGCTATATTAAGATAGATGCTCGATGATATCCCTCATTGTTCTGTCGCTTATATTGATGTTGCTGTGTTATCGCCCTATTGATCATGTGTCGCACATAATAGGACAGGCGCGCGCCCGCCTGCCTTCCTTTTTTTTTTTTTTTTTTCTTTTTTTTTTTTAACAAAAGCGCCTGGGCCCCTCGTCATTTGTTCTAATAGGACTGTGATTCCCTCCGGGCTGAGACAGATAAAGATATAGGAGAGGACAAAAGAAAGGATGCCCGGTGATGTGCATTAGAATTCTTTTTATGACTAATTGTTGTTAGAACTTCCAAAAGTACACCATAAAAAGGGGTTTGGGGAGTATCAAACATTAGTCACACAAAAAATAACTAATCCTAGTAGCAAATCATAGGCCTATCTAAACAATGTGTTTAGAATTTAACTAAAGGTGTTTAAAGCGGCTAATGAAAATTTTAATTAAAAATTTTAATTAAAAAAAATTAAAATTAATTTAGACATTGAGTCTAGTGTAGCAACAGCTATATCGATACATTTACATTTTTATTGACAATGAATGGAATTTTAAATTTACGTACTCAACTAAATGAGTTAATGTATAATTACTATAATCGTGAATTTTCTCTTATCTGGCTTAACAAGAAAAATAAAAAACAAGCGGTTTACTACAGCATACTGAGGTTTATAAAAAACTATACCAACAAGGTGACAATTCAATTCAATTTCAATTCAGTTTATTTATATAGCGCCATTTCACAACAGATGTCATCTCAAGGCACTTTACAAAAAAAGTTATTACAATACAATGTTTAGTGTAGAAATTACAGAACCACAGAAGATTGCGTCGTGGAATTCTCAGCAATCCCTCATACTGAGCAAGCATGCAGCGACAGTGGGAAGGAAAAACTCCCTTTTAACAGGAAGAAACCTCCGGCAGAACCAGGCTCAGCACAAGCGGTTATCTGCCGCGACCGTCTGTGGCTTGGAGAATACATAACATAAAGTTTATAAAAAACTATTCCAACAAGGTGACAAGTAAACATTTACCTTCACAACTATAGCTAATCTGTGCTGTTCATTGGAAATTATGTCTCAGGGTTAAGATCAGCATGCTTGCAAGCTTGATTTATTTCTGAATAGGGCGTACAGTGTTAGTTGACCGGTATTTTCTGAAATCTATTGTTAGAAGTATATGCATAAAAAGTTTTTCCTGACATCCAGAGCTAAGTTGTACTGTTAATCATGTCCATATGCCTCAGTGCTTAGAAGTTTAGCTTGCAAGCCCGTTTGACTTTTAGCTAAGCGCTATCACTGGATCAGCTAAAGCTGGATACAAGCTTAAGGCTTTCCACAAAGACACACAAAAATATAAACTACTTGTCTTATAACATTTTTTTAAACTTTTCTAGATTTTGTTCCTAATCTTTACTTAGCTATTTAATCATAAAACAACATATTAGCCTTAATGTTTGCTGCTGAACACAGCACTCATAATGACAACAAGAACCAATTCAACATCTTAAGTGAAATTTTTTTTTTATCAAAACGTTTTAATAAGTTATCAAACATGTTGTTAGAATTTAACCATCATTGGGCTTTTACAAACTAATATTTATTGAAATATTTTTAATTGGATAATTTTTATCACGCTCCAAAAATATTTTTTATAGTGTGTGCTGTGTTTTTTTACAGAGACCAGCTTGGCTGATGTTCATGACGTTTACAGTATGAATGAATATCCTTTCAGCAATTTAGCAAAGGTTTGGGCATAAAACGTGTTGAGAAAGTTTCTGTGTTGGATCAACAAGTTTGCATTCAGGTTTGCTAACAACACTTTCTTTTTAGTTGATGGTTTTCACACTGAAGCATCTGTTGTCACTGAACGGCATATTTTATGGTCGTCATTACAGAGGTTTACATGATGCGATCTTATAGAATGCATTTATAGATAACTACAATTGGTTAGAATTATTCTATTTAATTCTATTTTAGCTAGTACAGTTTATAACTTATTCGCTTAAATATTGACTGAAATTTTCAGGAATCAAATGTATGTAGCCTACGTTAGGCCTAAATCAATTCTATTAATCAAATTCTAACAGTTTATGTTTTTTTAGTGTATGGGGGATACAGTTTAAAATGGGGAAGATGTTTGTTCTTTTAAAGTGTGCCCAAACAGAAGCGCACAATAGACATGCGCAAATGCCCATTTCTTTAAAAAAAAAAGAGAGAGAGAGTGTGCGTTTGGCTTATGAAGTGTAAACGCCACCAACTCCCTGGAAACTGAAATCCCAATTATTAAAACCATTAATTCTGGCGAGCAATGCTCGCAGAGGAGCAGTGTTGACAGCCCCGGCTAAATATCCCCTGATCCCTCCCGGTCACCTCGCCTTTATTTGCAAATAAATTGAGGGAAGATCCGAGGGACAGAGCTTTACTTTGTTGCGCCGACCTAAAATGAATTTCCCGTGCCGGAGTCCCTTTAATAATATTTACATAATTTTCGCTCAGTGACTCTGCTATTTGCGCTGTTGGAAGCTGGGGCTCTTACAGGAAAAAATAATTAGACAAGAGGACGAGGAGGGAAGCAGAGTGAAAAACAGCAGGAGGGAGGATGGGTTAAGACCGACGCTGAACACTAAATTCCCAGACAGCTAAAATCAATGAAAGTAATAACCCTATTATTTAATTCATAAGGACATTATTTCCCCATAAGGCCTCGAGTAACGTCCCCTTCGACCGAAACAATCACATTAAATCGTTCATTCTTCGAGTGCTGTGTGAAATTCCTACTTTCATTCACTGTCTTCCTTTTATTTTATTTTTTAAGGGGAAACGCTTCATTATAAGCGGTTAGTTTCTGAAGCGCACTTAATTAAAAAGTATGGGTTGATCTCCCCCTTGTAAGGCCTTTATTGTTCCCCGTGTGTTTTAGATTGAAATAATGAATCAAAACAGAAGGTATAGGATTTCTTCGGGTGCAGAGGAATAACCACAAACTATTTTTTTTTGTTGAGTAGACAGGAAGGATGGTGGAATTGTGCTTAAACAGATAGAGGCGAGATGTCCACATACAGACGACAACTGATGTCTATACTTGGTTAACACATATGAGACAGGCCTGACTTTCATTTTCTATGATTAACCTGACTTGTGAGTTGGGCTCGACACTGATAAAAACGAACAGTTAGATATTATTCAAACTGTATGTAAACATTTTTTGCTTGCAATGATTTCTAAATCTTTGCAGATTTTCATCTATTTTCTGCATATAAACCATTTAAGTGTAAGTGCTAACGTAGTCCTAAATGAAGTTGAGAATTTCCAACCAACTCATTTAAAGCTTAGAAAACTTTGAGTATCTGGTTTTCCAGAAACATAATTCTACAGAAATAAAATGTTTTAAATCTGTTCTAGCAAGGTTTGCAAGCATTCTCCCTGAAAATCAAGGCTAAGATGTGCCAGGCATTGTCCAACACTGTACTCAGGGTGCTAGAAGGTTGGAATTTACTATTAAACTAAGTCGAGTTTACTGTTCTCTTCGGGGAAACTCACAAAATGAGTTGCAAAGGATTTTCAGGCGTTGTTGAATTCTGATCCAAATGTTTGTGTAGCTTTCATGACCAAATATGGGTGGATGTTAGGAATAGTTAAGCATCACAATCTCAAATTTTAGGTTATACTTGAAGACTTCATATGCTGACAATTTAACCCCCAGCTTCCATTTTACAATTTAAAAACAAATGCTGAGAAATTACATATGTTCTAGGTAAAATTAATATGAGTGTCCAACCTAATTAAACATATGACCACAGATTTACAACCTTAAGAGAAATATATATGGGTGTGTTTAGTCTAAAAAAAAAAAACTCCCTAAGATTTAGTAGTTCCATAGTAGTCCCAGAGAGACAGGTAGGGTGGTGCTATAAATTTGTGAACACATTTTATTTATTTGATTTGTCCTTTATTGCAGGTCACTAAGTCCTGACCAATTATGAGACAGTACCAAAATAAAACTCAGAAATGCTGTAATGGCTTTGGGTTTTAGTTTACCACTCCAAGATTCTTCAGTGGGCACCATTTGAGGAACCGTTAAAAAACGTACTAAAAGCGCCCCTGGAGAAATGTGGCAGATAATGGAGGAGCAGTTAAAGTAGGTATCTCTCTCTCTCTCTCTCTCTCTCGCTCTCTCTCTCCCTCTCTCTCTCTCTCTCTTTCTCTCTTTCTATTGGTTCGTGTGTGTCACCGACTCAAACGACCAATCGATCAAGCCGATCCCGGACCGGCCAGGCCCTCCTGCTGGGCCCGCCGCCGCTCATGCATCACACTTTATGAATTCAATTTCAACCGGGAGAAATTTTCAATTTGAACGCGCGATCATTACGGCGTGGGGGGATAGCACAAATTGTTTTTGCTCTATTATGCATTCGGACGCCATCATTTTTCTTTCTAATTACCGAGGTGTCAGCTCGGCCTGTCACCCGGGCGCTGATTTTCAATTTAACTGATCATCATACATTCATTTTCCCATTTGATAAATCTGCTATCTAGACGCGCCCGCCATGCCCGGAATATTAAGCGGCGCCGGGTGCGCGGTAATAGGGGGATGTGTATGCGGCAATGAGCGCGGATCAGCCAGCTAATTTAGCACCTTCCACATTCTCCGTCTCCACCACCCCCCGTTTCCAATTCTCAAGAGGTGGCAAGGAAGGAAAAAGAAAACTGGGTAGAGAAGAAGGGCAAGTCCAATGTCTAACCTCCTGCAGCGAAGGAAAAAGAAAACCTGAGGTTGAAGAATATCAAACATTATGTCAGAGGGCAAGACTGTCTTTTAACCGCAGCCTGCTTTAAAAATTTGCGCAATTTATAAGAAAACAATTGACATTAAGTAAGTTCTTCAAAGACGCTTTATCTTTAAAACAGAAACAAATCCGCATAATTAATTGAAAGTCCCAGAAACTAAGGATGATTCGGTTATCTGACATGCCTGGGAACAAACGTGGGGCTAGAGTCTGTAAAATTATTGTTTTTGTACACTGCAGAAACAGATGTGTCAGAAATGACACGCGTCCTGAGTGTGATCAGGGACTACACATGTTGGGGAGATTTTAGCACACAGTGTGTAATCCTCCAATCCACTGATTGACACAGTGCAAGTGTTATCTTCTGTGCCTGAAGATCTGGCACAGGAAATTTTAAGATTTTAAAATAAAATAGGATAAACAGAAAAACCCAATATAAATTAAGCAACAAAAATAATGCATATCAATATGTCCATACAAATAAATTAACAGTTTAACGGGAGCTTTTATTCAAAAATGTCTCACACATACAATGTGTTCAAATTGACTCGACGTGTGTCGTCCCTGATCGCTCTCAGAACATGTGTAATTTTCAACACATCTGTCTTTGCAGTGTATATTTGCCGGTTTCTTATATACAAAATTTGACAAATCAATTAAAAGCCCTCTCATTGAATTTGTCATATTTGTTCTCTGGAGCCTAGCACCCTGTACTGTATTGACCTTGTAAGTCATTGCTAAAGTTTGACTTTTAACATACCTCAGGGAACCTCTATATCACCAAACCAAAATGAGAAGACAATCTGGAAAAAACTGTTATTAGAACAAAACACTTGCATGTATTTATTCAAGATATAGAGGATTAGTTATCAGAAGAGGGAAAATTAGGCCCCATCCACACAAGGATGTTGCTTCTTGTTTCCTCCCAACAGGTTGTCAGTGTCACAAAGCACACAGCACTTTTTCCAGAGATATTTACATCAACACGGACTCACACAGAATCCCCCCTAATGCTAATTTTACTAATTCATACCTGTAAATGCTGCTACTGTGAGTATGGAATATGAGACGTGTATAAAGCCTCCTTTAGTGGCAAAGGCAACAAGAAAACAAGAAGTGCTATGGAGTCTTTAGTAGAACGTTTGCTGCAGTGTATTGAAGATGTAGTCTCCTGATGTTTTTACATATGAAACGTTTGGGGTCATAGGTACACATGAACATGCAATCATATTTTCACTCTGGAACTCATTTCCAGAAGAAAAACATCTAGGGTCTCCTTAAATGCAGTTTTCATATGAAAATCGAGCACAAAGAGGTTAAAACGTTTAGCAAGTAAAAAAAAAAAAAAAAAAAAACTTTTTAGGGGGCTTAGTCCATGGCAGTAGGGTTGTAGTAACCCTACTGCCATGCATTCCAGTGGAGGAACATTCTCCACATCCTGCTACCAACTTCTGGAAAACTGGAAACTGGAGTACCCGGAGAGAACCCACACCAGGAGACAACATGGAAACACTATGCAGAAAGATTCCAGGGTTACACTTGACCCCATGACCTTCTTGTTGCAAGGCAACAGTGCTAGCAAATGTTCCTCCGCACAGAGTACATACGTTTAAAGGATTGAATTCTGTTTTTAATCAGTGCCTCCATATATGTGTTGTTCCCTGGTGGATGCGAATAAAGAAGCATGGACATATGGAATCATTATTAAATATTACATTTATAAACTAATATACCTAATTAAAATATAATGAATTTCAGTTATTAATATTTATCCTAATACTCTTAATATATATGTTTATAGTCTAATTTGTTTTACTTTATCTGGCATATGTTTGAGGCCATGACCCAGATTTGAAACATGTTAAATGAAAAATGATCATAAAGTTAACTTTTTGATATCTTAATTGAAATTACAAAAAAAATATATAAATACATTTTCTGTACTGCGATGGACTGGCAACCTGTCTCGCCCGTTGACAGCTGGAGATAGGTACCCCCCACCCCCAATTCCACCCACCCGGCCCTTTAAGGATTACGCGATTCAGAAAATGGATGGATGGATGTTCTGTATGGAATGGTCACTTCTGTCAAAACTAATGATGTAATGTTAAACGATCAGTGAATGAAGTCTAAAAAAAATTATTAACAAGCAATAAAAAAAATTAAGTCACAAGGTTGATTATTATTTGGTGATGTGCTGGATTAATTATTTGCTGTTTTTTATTATGAAGCTGAAAAAGTAAAATGTTAAGTTAGTTGTTTTGTTTTTCTTATAATTCTTACAGTAGGATATTAAACTTGTCTCTTGTGTTTGTGTTTGTTGACTGAAACTCAGACATCCCAATAAGGCCACCTTGTTTAACTGCCAATAAGTACAGTCAGGACTGCTGCGGTGTAATGAGCGTTTATAGGCGCCAAGCAGCTTCGGTTTTTGTCGTGTTCTTTGTTTCATTAGCCCACTGGTTGTAATAAATGCCAACGAGCCAACGGGATAGATTTTAATTAAGTCGGTGAGAGATGAGTGGAGTGACACAGAAAGCAGGGGCAGGGCGATGAGATGGAAGTGGAGGGGGACAGCTTTTCAATAAATCGGCTCGCTCAGGGGTTACTCGGTGATTTCCTCTGCAAAGTGTTGGGGCCGAGCAGGACTCGCAGTAATTTGGTTGATAAATCAGCTGTGTTAGGGGCACGGAGCTTACCGCTCGGCCGGTTGGTTCTGTGCGTGATTTATGTGTTACCCGGGGGTCGTACACAAGCCCATGACAGTCCAGGATGAATTAACCAGGAGCCAGTGCGCTCCTAATGAGCGCGTATTATTTCGTGCACACACCCTTGCTTTAAGGTGGGTGGGGGAAGGAGGAAGGGGTGCGAAGGAGGAGGCTGGTATGGACTCTCCCTCCTCATCCCCACCGCCTCCTCTGTGCTATCCCCGAGGTGTCGCATTGATTCAGCATCAGAGAGTTAACCTAGTGTAGTGTGTGTACTACTACTTTTATCTGTAGTAGGCCATCTATGAGACGAATTGTTCAATAAAGGTCTGGCACAAGAAAAAATAGAAAAACAATAATAGAAAGAGACATCTTCTGATAAAAGAGTCAAACAATAAAACAATTTTGATCATCAATAGAATAAAGACTTATTATTTGTCAAAGTAGTGATTGATTGAAAGGACTGACTTGAGCCCTGCATCTGTATTCAGACCACACCACTCTGACACCCCTTAATGAAATGACGTGCAAACAGCTTATGTGTAGTGGAAAACTACCACTGCATTTCACTATGTAAATACCATGTCCCATGGTGAAACATTTTGTGCTCCAAAAACGTTATGTACTTTTCTGCATTGATGGTGCCATCACAGAAGTGCAAGTCATTTGCGGTCTTTATTAGGAATTTTGATAAATCAGGCCTTTTGTGTCAAACCAAGCAGTATACCAGAGAGTCCAAACCAGCTTTTCAGTTTTTTTCAATAGTATGTTATCATCAATTGTGTTAAATACTGCACTGCGGTCAAACAATACCAGCAGTGCATGTTTATGCAAATTTCATTAAAAACTTTGGCAACGGCAGGTTCAGTACTGTGGTGAGCATGGAAAACAGACTGAAAATCAAAATGGTTGGTCATTGTTGGGAAGCTAGTTAACTGTTGAAATACTGCGTTTTCAATAATATTACTAATGTAGTAGAGATAGGCCTGTAGTTCTGCATTAATATGCTAAAGAAGCAGCCAGGGCAGCTAGATTACATCCAAAGTCTATGGTACATATGCAGCAAGTCACGCGCATCGGCACAGCGGGAATCAGCGCAGCGGGCATCAGCGCATCCATGCAGCTGCTGCTCGGACGGTCCGTCAAGGCATCCACGCAGCTGCTCCGTGAAGTTGGGAACACTGAACTCTGGGGCAGCAAATGCGGGGCGTCAATAAATCAGTGACGAGATGCAGGCGGTAAGGTCGAGGGAGACGGAGAACGAGATGCTTGCTGGAGCTACCCAAACAGCAGAGAAGAGGAGATGACCTGGTAATAAGGGCAGAGGAGACAAAGGATAAAATGCCCGAGTGGGTAAGGGTCGGGCAGACCGATGACGAGATGCCGGCTGGAGTCGGCTAGATTGAGCAGTCAGAGTCGGAATCTCAGGGAGATTTCGGACCTTATTTGGTGGGAAATAACTGAAGATTTTGGAGTGGCAGGTAAGCAGTGAAATATTTTCTTTTTCACTTTCTTGGTATATTAGCTATTGCTAGCCAAAGGGCAATTACGGTACTAAATACGCACTACTAGTTTCCCATGGTGTACTTAGACGAAATCTGCAAAAAAGTGGTGGAAGACGTTGTCAAGTAGAGAAGAAAAGAGAAAGCGTCAAGGAGGAGCTCAGCAGAGGGAGAAAAAGTGCAGAAATTACAGAGGAACAACAGAGAAATCCCTGCCTGCCCGCTGACAAACTGACGTGACGTGCTGATGCAGACTACGAAATGCGCAAACAGCTGAGTATTAATTTTAAAGCATGAAGTTTCGTCCGTTTGAGCGATTTGATGCCTGCACGCACTAACCGGTGTGAACGCGGCTTTACCGCTTAAGTAGGAGAACCTGTTGTTTAGGCCATTGCACGTTCAGCGTGCTACAAATGTTGCTTTCTTAAAGACTTGGAAGAAGCAGTGGAAGTTTTAAAGAAGCATAACTTGAGAAAAGTAACTGCTTGAAAGTTTTCTATTGCTTTGGCTGCAAAAGCCTCTAAATATTTTAAAAAAATAAAATTAATTCAAAAATGTATAATTCACACAGTGTGGCCGGCAACAATTACCAATAAATAATCCTTAGTAGGAGTAAATAAGCCTCCTTTGTTAATTGTCTTAATGTCTAAATGTGAGCTAATCAATTATAATTTTGGCCCTATGAATATTAAGCTTTCCCTGCTGGTAATTCATAATCTTATAGATTCATGGACAGAAATCTTTAAAATCATTATAATTTCATGAAGATAAATTTATAGATAAATATATGAAAATAATTTAAATTATACTTCTCATCAGTACACTTTAGAACTTTATTACCATTATTTCAAATGTTCGGTTATCAAACAAAGTGTCTGATATGAAGTGGATAGGTTAATACCCTAACTGGAAAAATAAAACATGGTGAAGGAGCAAATTGACAAACACACTTATATTGAAGTCATCAAACAAACAACACAAATTTTTAAGTAAAAACTTTGTTATGGTTTGTTTATATCTGAATATTCTGGATAGTATCAGACCACTGTGTGCTGTTTTTTAGCTAAGAGGTGCTTTCTAACCTCCACTTCACAACAATGGAGCTACTTTTCTGTGAAGGCCATCCTCCAACTAGTTGGTAAAACAATCGGTCTTTTATTGTTGTGGCTTGTTGAACTGAGAGAGCAATACAACAATGTTAGCTCCTAGTGATGGGAGAGGTATTCAGACAAGTAGATGAAACATTAATCTAAAAGCAAAGTAAAAGTAAACTCAGTACTGTTATATATATATACACACAAATGTATTAACAGAAATATATATTTCAGCAAAGGTTTATTCAAATATAATGTAAGCCTGTTTTATTAGACAGTGTTTGAGTAAAGCATGTTTTATTTTACGCTGTGACATTTATCTCATGTTTGCTGTATCTGTAATGAAATACAATATAACCAACACGAGCAGTTCATGTCATAACCTCTGATTCTATGCTCGTACTGTAAAGTGCATAAGACTTTCAGTTAAAAAAAAGTATACTTGTGAAACTTTTAAGCTGTATTGGCTTTACTGCCACACTTGTTTGTCTTTACAACAAGTTTTGATCATTGCTCTAGAGAAGATTTGCAAGGAAGATTGGATCAAACAGTGTTTGAAAACCTTGTGAAGGCTGACAGAAAACGTTTGACCTCTGTCATCACAAACAAAAGGTATATAACAAAGTACTGAGATAAACTTTTGTTAATGATCAAATACTTATTTTACACCATAATTTGTAAATAAATTATTTAAAAATCGTATCTATCTATCTATCTATCTATCTATCTATCTATCTATCTATCTATCTATCTATCTATCTATCTATCTATCTATCTATCTATCTATCTGTCTGTCTGTCTGTCTGTCTGTCTTTCTGTCTGTCTGTCTGTCTGTCTGTCTGTCAATTCGAAACAATTGAAATTACGTCATGATCTTTGGCATCTAAAATCCGAAAAAAGATTACGATCACCTCGTCTCCGATTTACTTACTGTAGTGTGACTGGCATCCCACTTTGGACTTCATAGCATCAGTTAACAGGCAACCGTCTATTTACTCAAAACAGATTTATTTCCTTATCACAAGGAACCATACATTGCATTTTTTCCCAACAAGTAACTCTCACCAGTTATCCTACAACTCACAACAACATCTGGTAACATTATTAACTGCTGTATCACAAAAGAGCATCTGTGAACAGAGCACACTTTGACAAAGCACATTAGCTGACACCAGCTAGTAGCTAAGCTACAGTTAAACCATGGCGAGGACAGAAAAAGAGCAAGAAGCAGCGGGACCGGAGTTTGATGACGCTCCTGCTACTCTCAAAACACTGGTGTTGAAATATTTTGCATTCCCGATGAGTTATGTCTACATTCGTGTTGTGAACGAGAAGACCACTGTTTGTTTCATATTTGCTTGCTCTTCTCAGTCGTCGTGTCTCCATACAAAATCTGCCCTCTTAAGTCGTCGGCTACAGACACCCGCAAACAGCCAGTAGCATCACTGATTAGCATAAAAGGCACACAGAGCAGCAGCATAACCTCTGAATCAACATGGCGTTTCTGCTTGATCTGACTTGATCAGGCCATTACATAGGCCTATCCCCATTCAGATACTCTGTTGGTTCCTTAAATGGCCTAAAGAACAGCCTTGTCGACCTGGCCCGACTAAATGGAGACACGCTGGTATTGGGATGTTCCCGTCAAATTACCCCAAAATTCAGATGGTAGAAATGCACCTACTTTTATTTTAAGAGTTGTGCATGCTGCAGTAACTAAAAAGATCCACTAAACGGCAGTAGGGGTGTCCTCGACTGAGGATTTGCACATTCGAATCAGAACTGTTGAATCTCTCTACTGTTGACCTATGGTCAAATGATCTGTGTGTGCAGGGGACGGATGTATGCTGCAAAGACTTATGGGTAATGTGTTCATGATAATTGTAGAAGTTCCCCATTTTACATTAAAGTTTGTGTTCCAAATGTAGTATTGTTCTTTAGTTATAATTGAGTTAGGTTGTTGTCAGTGTTTCGTGTTGTTTGTCCGAGCACTATTTTAGAGACGGGGGTGTACGGGAGTGGCCTCTCTGCCCCGACTGTTATGTTGTAGTCCATCTCTGCCTACTCATACAGGAATTGCAAAGAAAATTGCCCCCAAGTGGTTTAAAGCAGTGTTTCCCAACCTTTTTCAAGTTATGTACCCCGAGAGCCATTTTCGAAAACCACAAGTACCCCCTTAGTCAAACGTGTTGATGATTCCCCAGAACTAGAATGTACAACTGATTATGAAATGAAAATAATTTTGTTAAATCTCCCTAACTTGAACATTTATTTCTCAAGCATTTTATTATTTTGACTTCAAAATTTTCGCTTCAAATTTAACATGACAACATATATATACTGTAGGCTATATTTTACCATGAACGTGAATAAGCAATCTGAAAATGAACACTAAATAAACTTAAAAAAGTAAATAAACCTCCTTTTGTTGGAACTCTTTTAAATAAATGCCCTTTAAACAAACATTTAAACAAAACATTGAAAAAATAACATTAGTTTTACTTTGTTTTCATCATTCAGCTTATCTTTAATACCTGAGCTAGGTTATTTTTGATGAACTCTGACAGATCTGGGGGCAGAGAGTTATCCAGGCTGTTCTCCACATCCAGTCTCCTCCTCTGTTGGGTTTATTATTCATTTGGGAATTTATCAGGCATAACACAACCCAGTCAGGTTTTCTTTTACCCAGGCACATTGAATGTTGTCGAATGCCTGACACCCATCATCTAGGAAATTAAATGTAAATGTTTCCACGTACCCCCTGTAATTTGCTCATGTACCACTAGGGGTACGTGTACTGCTGGTTTGGAATCACTGATTTAAAGGATTAAAGGAGTGCAGCTGAAATCCTCTCTTCAGTGACGTAATTTCTCTTGCCGTGGTCACATTGTGAATTAAACTCTTTTCTTTTCGCATTTGATTTTATAGGTTTATTATATTAACAGACTGTATATACAGTAACTAGTAATTTTATGTGTAATTAGACATTGAGCATCCCCATAATGACAAAACGGAATGAGGGTCGTTTCACCTGCAAAGATTCAACAATAAGATTGGTGGTCGAATCAGGCTCCACATTTCGATGCATCGAATCTTCGACTGTTCGGGGTCACCCCTAGATGGCAGCCACCCTCTGTGATTTACGTTTACTTATTTTGTTGTTTCTTATTTTTGTGCTTGCTGTGTTCCACTTGAGTGAACAAGACTATTACACTTAAATTGTAAACACATTATTTAAGATTTACTGTATAACATTTACTGAATAAAACCAATGATCGTAGACTAGTCTAATGTCATAGCCTCAGTGCTCTAAGAATCGAATCGAGTTTTGCAAATCAAATCAAACATTTGGAGAATTCTGACATCCTGCAATTGCCAAACATCCTGCACGGTGTTGGGTTGTTAGCAGAACCAAGCATTCAAAACTGACCAAAATCTCAGCCAGAAAGCATAGGCACTGACAAGTGGTATGTGGTCACCACCTGCAGCAGAACCATTCCTTTACTGGGTCTATCTTGATAATTCCCTATAATTTCCACCTATGTCCTATTCCATTAGCACAACAGCATGTGAAATTGATTATCAGTCAGTGTGGCTTCCAAATGTGACAGTTTGATTTCACGGAAAAGTGACTGACTTGGATTTACATTGTGTTGTTTAAGTGTTCCCTTTATTTTTATGTATTTTTAACAGTGTATAAAGTGTCTTTGTTTGACCTATACGTCTTAACATGGTAGGCTGTTAGTGAATGCCAGTGCACAAAATGACTCTTTCGTCTATTGTTCTATATTCTATACCAGAAGTTTGAAAACTATGTATTATTTCCACTTAACCCTTCCTCTTCACAGGTACACACAACTTTGTGTCAGTCTGTCACATAGAATCCCAATAAAATATATCCCTCCATTGAATATTCAGCTTGTTTGTTTTTTTAAATGTCAGTTTCAAAATCTCATTGACAGCAGAAGACAAACAAAGACATTTGTGTTGGCTTTGTGGGAAATTTTGTGTGAGCTAAAGAAGTGGATGCATTTTTTTTATTCCCAACAAGTAGAGAAAAAACTAATAAACCAAAGAATTAAATCCTCCATCTTCCAGAACCAGGCGAGCCCGTGCCAGGAGTTTTGTATTATAAACGCACCGGTAGCTGAAACTTTTGTTTTACCCGCGTGCACTAATCTGCAAGCCCTACCCCAGCTCCAGCTATAATTTTGTTCGACTTTCTTTTTTTTTCGTATTTATTTAATAAACGCTTCGAATCCAAATTGTGACTTTGTGTGTCGAGAATTAATGGGAAAAGCCCTAACTGTTAAATCGTAAAAAATTTGAATTAGAAAGTTCCCATGTAATGCATATCAAACATTTATTAAAGGCACACAATAATTGAATTGTTCTGCTGGTCTGATTTGTTTAACTAAATTCTTTGGCTGTTCAAGTGTGAGACAAGATTTTCCAGCAGAATCCATTTAAAGACGCAGGTATCTTTTGTGTATTTTCGGCTGCTCCAAATCACATATATATAAAACTGTATATCTATTTTCCCTCTCTTCTTCCTATCTGAGCCCCAGCTCTGTCACTGCTTATCCTCATCTTCACTGCTTATCTGCATCAAGCCCCTCAGTGAGATTTCAACCACTATGACATGCAGTGAAAGCAAAGCCTGTCACTCAGCTTTGCTGGAAAGATTGAAATCGGAGCGGGGAAAGGGAAGAGCAAACCAAAGCAAAAGACAGGGGGGTGAAAAAAAGGGAAAAGCTAATAATATTTCATTGTTGACCCTGTGTGACGGAAAAGAGCCTTGATATAAAGGAAGCTTATGGAATGTGAAAGCTTTAAGTCAGCTTCCTTAAGTGCATATAAATGTCATGCTGTGTATCCATACAAATATACTGTATATGTATATATATGGGAGAAGACCTGCTCTCTCTTATTGGGCTGATTATTAAGCAAAGCCCATAATTTCAGCCTTTCATGTACACACAATGAAATCATGTCTCTCCCACATCCACAAACACACACAGGGGGAAGCACGGAGAAACTTTGTGTTTTAGTAAGCTAAATTTCACACATCAACTGGAGGTGTCCTTGCTCTCCATTGGTGTAATTATCACTCTGGGAAAAGTGTTTCATTAGGAAGCTCCTTTCTCAGACACGTTACACACAGGGCTGGACAAACACACCCTGGACAAATACACACAAACTAGTCTATAATTCAACACCCTTTACACTCAACCTCAAAAAAAAAAAGTCTGGGCTTCCTTGCACATTTTTCTCTTGTCTTTTGTCTTTTTTTTTTTTTTTACAGCTGCCAGGAATCAAATTCTAGTGTTTCAAATTTCCATCGTCCAATTAAATCTAACAATCCTATTTTTCCCTGTTCCAGCTGAATCAAACTTCACCCCACTAACTCTTAGACCCTCTTTTATAATTTCTCTCCTTTCTTCCTCTTTTCAGAACACCATATTCTTCCTATCTGTCCACCTTCCTCCTCCTCCGCTGCCCTGCTCGCTTTAAGGGAGGCCTGCAGGTTAATGTATCGTGAAGTGTGAAAACTTCCTGTGAAGGAGGAAGAACCAGGAGCTAAATGCAGTTTCCAGATGTGAGGTAGCAAATGTCTGAAGGCCCACTTGAAGAGACGGGTTGGGAGTGGGTGGGGCAAGCATCTACGTGGGGTGAACAGGGGGACACAGTGGCTTAAAGAGGGAGCACAAAGAGGTGAAATTACAAGGAAGGGAATTAGGAGAAGAAATAGGATCATGGTTTGTTTTATAATATATCATCCAGTCAGGGGTAGGCTTATGTCTACCTGCTGATGGTGCTGTAAGGAGGGTAGAGAAAACTCATCACGGAAAGAAAAAAAAGAACAATAAAAATATGCTTGTACTTTTGTAAAGTTTTATTTAGATGTGTTGCAAAGGTCATTAACATCTGCTTGAGAATATTGGATACTGACTAGGCCATTCAAACACAAACAAGCTTTGATCTAAATCATTCCATCATATCTCTAGATTTATGTTTAGTCACTCAGTGCTTTCACATGCACATCTAAATTGAGCTACTGTATGACAACAATAAAACAAATATCCTAACCAGAAAAAAGGAGCCTTTATCCCAGTTTACACGTTACTCTTAAAATCTAATTATTGAATGCAGTTTGTCTGACTCCATGAAGCTAAGTGGCGACATGCGGCTTTTCATCTTGGTATTCTTCTGGTTGTCCAATAGTGTCATCACACATATATTAAACAAATGCTGGCCACAGTGAAGCAAACACAGTAAAAGCAGGATATGTGCAATGAGCAAAGAAATTGATGAGAACAACAGCACGCTGCACATTTTGTAAGTACTGTCCTGTCCACAGGGTGACTGTGGCTAAAGAGTTGGGAGTCAGTGTTGTAATCAAAGGGTGTCTTTTGGCAAAACACTTCACCTGTTGCCTACTGTTGGTGGTCAAAGGGACTGGTGGCGACAAGTGTCCTGTAGCCTCGCCTCTGTCAGTGCGCCCAGGGCAGCTGTGGATACAATGTAGCTTCTCATCACCAGTGTGTGTATGTATGTGTAAATGGGTGAATGACTGAATTTAGGGTGAAGGGCTTTTGGGTATAAATAGGAGGACAAAATAAAGAGCTATACAAATACAGGTCATTTACCATTCTGTTTGATTGCGTTACACTTGTTGTTGCTGCTGTGTTGTTGATGTAAAGATGTTGTTGTTCCTGCTGCTGCAGTCTGGTCACTTCCAGAAGTTGTTCTCTCAAATTGTTCTTCCAGCTTTTGTCCCAGGTATGTCCTGTACATCAAATCCAATCAGCATTTTTAAAGAAAAGCATAAACATCAAATCAACGTCACAAGATCAAAAATGGGTTTTATTTATCAAAATTCCAAATCAGGAGTGCAAAACTGTGGATTGTGCTTTAAGGGTTATCCTGTGCACAATGTGGATCCAAATAAATAAACGAATAAACAGCAGGATCAGCCGCACAGTTAGTTATGATGCGTCTTTGGAAAAAAGGGAGATATTGACGTAACATTCAGGTTTATGGCCATTAGAGTGTTAATTGCTATTACACGAGAATAACCATGAATTATATATATTTTTTGCCAGTAATAAACTTATGTTGAATCATGGTGGCACAAAGTTAGGAAATGTCTTTCAAAGGCAGCAAAAATTGGCAGGAAAAAAGAAGGTGCAAATATTTTCATATTTAATAAATCACACTGTGCCTAGTTGCATGTCCTCCTCCCAATATTTTTCACCTTCTGCCAGAAACTCCGGCATTGCATAATCATCAGGGCCATAAGCACTAAATGGATTGTGCCCATACTGCTGCTGGATTAACAGGCACAATACTCTACGCGCCTGGTTAGTAAATAAGCTGCCGCATCTTTTAAGTTTTGCACCTGTTTTTACAAGGACAAACCTTTAATAACTTTTTATGATCTAAAAATGATCTTAACCTCAGGGATTGTTTTCACCACATATCATCCCCCGAATTGAACAAAAAAAGTCTATAGAAACTCATTTAATAGAATAGAAAAGTCTATAGAAGCTCATCTGTTTACACTAAAATTGGATATATTTAGGATAGGATAGAATGTATTTATGAAACCATTTCACAACATGTTTTTCTGGGCTAAATAAGATTAATGACTGGCTGATCTGAAATTTGAATATAATAATGGACCACCAGGTCCAATGGACCACCAGAGTTGGAGGCCTGATTTCACAAAGTTGTGTGAAACAGAAGGAAACTTGCACCCAGAGAAAAAAAGTATGCAATCGGTTTTGAACATCCATCCTTGAATTTTATTTTCAGAATCGCCTGCAGCATGTGTGCCACGAGCCAGACATACATGTATGTGTCCAGTGTTACAATTGATGGACTATCCTGCCTGAAAACTAAAACTCCTTCTTGAAATTATGAAACACTAACAAGTCTGTGGGACCACTGAGGAAAAAAGGAATTGCAAATACAAGGAAAGCTTTGAAATGTTGCCTAAGAAAAATCACCAACTTGGAAAGAAGCTTGTTTCAGAAATCTGTTCTCCTTGATGTTTAAATGCAGCTGCAACGTGTTGTTACACAGTTCAGGAGCTTCAGACATGCATTATAGACTTCTCTTCAATTTAGCTTCTTTTTTGTGGCTAGATGGCTCATGTCTGTTGGCTGAGCAGGTATACTTTAAATGCTTACCATGTTAAGCTACTGCCATAGAAAATAACAGGTTTCAGTTTGTACACTGTTTAAAAATATCCATAGGCTACCGTGAAATTCTCCAGAGCTGGCAGGACAACAATGAAAACGATACTGAGTACTTGCAGATACCGAGTACCAATACCAATTCTTCAACTACACAAAAAAATGCAATGAATTGGAAGACTGGTGCTTGTTACAACAAATTATGGCGAATTAGATAACATTTTTAAAAATATTTACAAAAATGACCACAAAACAAATTAAAGAGTAAAAAATTTCTGTAAAATATTTGCAGGGTTTCCGCATTTTAAGTATCATTCATGGTGTCGGTTAACTTAAACTGATACTGATACGGTACATAAGATCGATCAATTCCTATTAAAAATACAGTTTTCAAATTAGGTTCTGAAACATCCCTTAAGTTGTTTTTATGCTTTAGGTCATTGTATGGGAAATGGGTTGGGAGGAGGGGGGGTATAGCTGTGATCATTTTTTTATTATGGGTTGGGGAGGGGGAGGGGGGTAATTTTGATCTGTAAGGCACTTTGAGAAGATATGTAGTTTGAAAAGAGCTTTATAATAAAGTCTGATTTGATTTGTTAAATGACAGAATATTTCAATTTATGAAGGGAAAAAAAAGAAAACAACCTAAATCATTTTGAAAAAGTAATCCCAGCTTTACATCCTGGTGGTTAAATCATGAACAAGATGTGACTTATCGCATGTTTAGGAAAGCTGGGTTTATTTTAACAAGCTATGGCCACATCTGATTACTGCCAGCCCATAAAGATCATAGAATCATAAATAGAACCTGTATGACAACATAGGATAAAAGATTAGTAAGGCTTAAAACCTTCCTCTTTGACAAAGCTTACAGTTAGAGACAGGTTAATAGGCAGTTAGAGACAGGTTAGACAGGTAGCTAGGAAGAGACAGGTTAATGTTAGTAGTCAGGTAGAGTGTCAAAAGCTAGGAAGAGATAGGAAGAGGTAGAGTAGCTAGGGAGAGAGATTAATGTAAGGTAGAGAGTGTTAGTAGCTAGGTCTCCTAGTAGCTAGGAGACAGGTTAATGTTTGTAGCTATGCTGCTTTAGGCTAGGCTGTTGGAGGACATTATTAGAGTCAGTTCCTACTTTCTCTACTACTTCTACCCAACTACATGATGTGTTGTCAATTCAAGCGCTAAACTGTTGTTTTGTAGTCTCTTCCTACAGTAGGTGCTCCTGACCCGCCCTGCCTTACGACCCTGACTAAGATGGCATTCCAGTGGAGGAAGGTTCTCCACGTCCTGCTACCAGCTTCTGCATCAGTTCCGTTGCTCTTTCTGTCTCTCTGCTGCCTTCTCCAAACCACAGACGGTCTTGGCAGATGACCGCTTATGCTGAGCCTGGTTCTGCTGGAGGTTTCTTCCTTTTAAAAGGGAGTTTTTCTTCTCCACTGTCGCTTCATGCTTGCTCAGTGTGACGGATTGCTGAGAAGTCACGATGCAATCTTCTGTGGTTCTCTAATTCCTAAATTAAACATTGTGTTGTAATAACTCTTCTTGTAAAATGCCTTGAGATGACATCTGTTGTGAAATGGCGCTATGTAAATAAACTGAATTGAATTGAATAAATAAATAAACATAAACAATACTGCAGACTGAAGAGACAAACAAACAACTGTATGTAGTTGGGCATAGAACTTGCACATTTCAGAAAAAAGATCATCTAAAATGTCAAACATGGTGTTGGTAGTGTAATGGTCTGGGGCTGCTTTACTGATTTGGGATCTGGACGACCAACTTTTGATCAAGCGAATTTTTAGGGGAAAATAATAATGTTGTATTATTATTTTCTTAGGATGTCTTTCCTTTATCACAGTTCAAAATGTACTTTTTAAATATCATTTGGTTTCAACCATATGTTCCTTTGTATACACCCTGTTCTTTTAAGATGCTAATGAAGTTTGACAAAATACAGAGCGACTGCAGTGGGAGGGCCTTTTGAGACCAGGAGAGAGAGCTGTGTGATCAAGAGACAGAGCTGTGAGACTGTCTGAGAAGCTGAGAGGAGAACAGACAAACGGTCAACCAGAGTATCCTCCTGGTCTCCCTCTACAAAACTTTATTCTATCTCCCTCTGCAGAGCTCATTTAACTTCAATTTCTCTCCGACCCCTGTGTGTGATTCTTTTAGGTTAACCACTATTTTTACCCTAACACGAATAATTATTTTCTTTAACAAGAAATCACAAAATTACCTTAAGTTCAACAATGATCTGATGCACAACAAAATGTCCTTCTGAAAATAGGACAGTGTGAGCATGTTTCCACCAGGCCGGCCAAATAAAACAGCCATTTTTAGGACCCAGCCGAGTAGCTACATTAGGGTATGTACTTAGAAATGCCCTGGTAGATTCACTGGAAAGGACTTATGGTTATGCTAATTGCTTGTAACTCAGGGGCAAATTATATCAGTGGACTTTGACAAAAAAAAGGTATTTGAAAATTGGAAGAGTTTCTGGTGAAGTAGAATGAAAGGAAAATAAAATAAGAAAAGCTATGACAATGTGGAACGACCATCACTGAGTGTTATAAAATAGCAATTGGGCCCTGTCCACAAAGGGATGTAATCGGGTGTATAGCATAAGATATTTTTACAAGATATTTCATCAAATACACTAAACAATAAGTGTAAAAATGCAATGAACTTTAATTTGAAATAGTAACTGATTGTAACTAATATGTTAAATCAGGGTAAACAAAAAATAATTTTTTTTTTTACGGAATTATGTTGGAAAAACCACAACATTTATTTACATTTATTTGTCATGAATCCAGAAAAAAATCCACAAATTGTTGAAACCTTACAGTTACATCACTAATCTAAAGTATTTATTTTCATTTACAACAATCTACCTTAAAACAAAATTTATTTACCAAGAAATTAATGGTTACCACAATGGTATACCATTGTGTTTTCTACATTTACCATTTATTTTTCACGTTAATTTCTGGAAACTGCAGCTGCCAGTAATTTAATGTAAATTCAAAACATTTTTTAGAGTGGGGTGTGTCATCCACAATGAGACAGGGTTTCGGGACATTGTAAACGACAACATGTCCTCAAATTTAAACGACCATATAGGCCAATTTTGGCTGCTCAGAAAAACAATTTTTATTGGTTTACCTGACATCCAAAAACACTCTCTGCCTCAGTATTTTTCAAAGGCATTTGTGTTGTATTTTTTTTTCTAATAAAATCCAGCTGCATGTGACGTTAGAATGTTAGGATTAGAAAATGATATAGGGCTAGGCAATTATTTTGCGAATTTTAAGATTAGTAAGAAATCAACCGGTCGGCCAATCAGAAACAATAACTAGGAGACGACGGGGAACACATACATTAAAACTGGCACTAACATTTTAGACCAAAAGGGGTCGCATACGGAATATAGGGTCATTTTTACAGATTGCTCGAAGGATTAATGTGGTTGTATCTCACTTGAGGACGGTCTCATAAACGATCATAATTGAAGCTCAAAGTGGAGGAATCGCACAATGTTGTCTGAGTGATTACAAGCTTTTTAGCATTTTTTTCTGAGTAGATGACATATATAATGTTTAATACATAGCTCTGTGATAAAGTGAATGAACATGGTGACGTACGGTGTTGCAGTCCCAATAAGCAAATAGTGACCTTATTAAGGATCCTAGAATATGATTTACTGTCCCTCCTCTATCACCAGGTGCAAAAAATGGATTCCATGAACCACAGACACCATATACTTTTAAACAAAACTCTCATTTCAAGCTAGATTTGTTGTGTTTGCCACTGGGTTAACTGCACATACGCTGCGTTTTTTTTCCCTGTGTTTCTCTGGCTGTGTCACAGCCCCAACAATGGGTACCATAGGTACAACAGCAGTTTCAGCCAGTTTTTGTGAATCCATGTGGGCTAAACTTGGGAACACAACAAACAGAAATGCAGCAACCATCCAAGCTTCCTCCTTTGTCAATCTCTTGTTATTCTCCTGCTTTAGGCACCTTTTGGTACACCAGTGAACCAACTCACTGCCAAAATGGTTGTGATAAGCTGACATGATATCTTAGCAAATTCCATAAAGGGCCAATTGGAGAGACAACGGCTAAGAAGACTGAGCAGGTGGATTTACTCTGTCAACTTTTCCCCTCCTAGAAATGTTCAGTGGAGATGTGCATTATGGCTCGATAAAAGCACAATCAAAACTCCAAACAGACCTGTTCAAAGTTCAGACTTAAATTTGACTGATAATCTGTGGCATGACCTCAAAGAGACTCGTACATGAAAACCCCCCAATGTAGCTGAATTAAAATGATTAAGCAAAGCAGAGTAGAACAAAATTCCTCCACGGTGATGCAAAAGTCTCACAAACACTTCATGGCTTTTGATCAATAATGACACAACAAGTTATCAGGTTAAAGGTAAAATTACTGTTAAAACTAAACTTTCGACTTTGGAGTTTAAAATTGGGCTAGCTTGTTATTAAGGAAAAAAAAATTGTTAAATTTTTTTTATACATGAAAATGTTCATACATTAGCAGAGAAGTGATACATACCCACAAAAATTGATTTATGGTGTCATTTAAAACCCTTCCTTTCACATTAGATAATTACCTGTACTAGCACATTTCAGAAAAAACTATCTACCAATAATAAAAAGCTGTGAAGCACACCTTTGACAATTTGCAGACCGCTTTAAGTATTAAGAGAAATAATGGGTAATCACCTCTTGTTTTTAATAAACCAGTTCTCCCAGTCAGTTGATACAAACTAAAGTCAAAACGGTTAATTTACGGCTGTTACCAATTGCAAAAAATTTCTTTTAAATATCATTAACTCGAAGTCATTGAACTAAATTTATTTTGTAGATCCAGAAATTACATTTACCACAGCATTCTGTCTTTTTACAGCAGCGTGTGCTCTTATGTATAAACGTTGTGTTTGCATGTGGATGCAATCTAAGAGACCCTCCAAGCTCGTCAATGATTGGAAGTGATTGAGTTCTGAGGGGTTTATGAGGAAAAATACGCTGAAAACAGGAAAGAATCAATACAGTTTACCCAACAGCCTGGTAGCATGTGTGTGTCTGTGTGATTGTGTGTGTTGAGAGCATGGATGTGTGTTTATCTGAAGTGTGACTGCATTTAACGTGTCAAGTTGAGGAAAAACAACCAATTCCCTCTTAGCACACGCTTTATTGACCAGTGGACACATACACAAGCACAGACCCACACATACAAACACACATTTACACAGACTGCGGGAGTATTGACTGATAGGAGTGAGAAACAGGTTTAAGGCAATTAGAGAAGTGTACTTTCCGCCAGCAAAACCCACTATGATCCTTTTCACTTCACTTACCTGACTAGCCACAATATGTGACTAGTATTACATCAATTGGAGAAAGCAAAGAAGACCTTTATTGTTGGAAAAAATTGCTTGAGACTTTCAGCTTTCCAGTGATCTATAATATGTGCAATATGTGTGCATAGAAGATGGTCGAGAAGATAGCCGGATTTAAACCCGGAAGAGGGCATTGTTCTGCGAGGGTGTAACAAGTCTAGAAAAATCACTATCCATCAGCTATTTCCCGATTCTGTATGGATCTACCGTGTCCTTATTATCAAATTCGACTAAATGATTTACTCAGATAAGACGTAATCTAGAGCTACTGTGGATGTAGACAACATCTAATCAAATCTACTGTATACCACATATCTATAATTTTGAAGTTATTTATTTATTATTATTATTATTATTATTATTACAATAATAAGAGTCCACATGACAAATATTGATGGTAAATTGCTTAACTTAAGCTTACCTCAAAGTGTGCTGAACACAGCCTTGATATATCCATAGGGGTCAACTTCTCTCTGGTTTGGTGAACTTTTTTTTTTGCCCACTCTTGTTGTTGAACAAACAATCCGAAAAGTTAGTTTTCTCAGCTGGCTGACACTACACTCACATCTCTCCTTCTCTAGTTGCTGCTTAGGGTAAAAAATTTTCAATTTTTCAATGCTGCGCTATTCAAATTGTGAGCCAGTCTGTACACAAATACACACTTCTGCAAGAAGTTAATTTTATTTCAGTTATGTCATATATGAACATTTTAGTGAACTATACATGAAAAAAAGTTGTCATTAGCACGTTAAAGCAATACAGATGTGTTTGACTTTATAATCAAAGAAATGGCCACAAACATAGCAGCTCACCTGGGCTTGATTAGTATATGTAGACTGAGAAAAATAATTTAAACATTCAAACAAATGTAATTTGAACCACAAATTACCACAACAGACAAAAGGAAGATGGTAGAGAAGGTAAATAATAACTTACCAAGTCCGGCAATCAGAAAAAACTAATTGCTGACTAGTTGTTTTGGAGTCATTTCAGAAGAATGTGGTAGCAGTTTGGCATCTCCATCTTAAAATAATACTGCTCTTAAAATACCAAACCACATAAAGTGGTTAGTCCAATATCATCGTATTTTACGTCTTCAATGTCTGAGACAGGCACACATGATAAAATATTACCGTTGGCATTATATAGTATTAATTTGTTACGAAATATAACTTATATCCTGGATTTATTCTTCAACTCGGATCTAAGACACTCCCGCCTCATCCCACTGTGAGTAGTAGTTGGTTTAATGCGGGATTCCGAAGAGATTTTCCAGCCATTTCTGCCGATTGGGTTGTTGTTTAGGAATGTTTAATAAAGTCCTGTAATCTTCGCAGCCAAACGGCCATTTTTGCCCAGACATTTTAGAAAGTAAAACACTAAAAAAACAGTGGTGTGAGCAGTTATAGTCTGAAGCAGCTTTCAGCTCTGAGAATGGAGCATGTGTGTTTAATCCGCAGGGACACCTCTGGCACTTCTCAGGGGTAACATAGTGACGTATTTTATAAAATACGTCACTATGTTACCACTCAGTCGTTTTCCAGGAGAGGGTGGTTCAGCTGCTGAGAGAGCAGAATTCAGGAGGATTACTGAGAAATGTGTAAATCAAGCCAAAACCACTCTGGTGGGCAAGAAAATTGCATCAGAACATGGTTGAAAGCTCCACAAAGTTGATTTTACATGATACAGGACCTTTAAGGCTACACATAGATCCACTCGTACTACCATTGGTCCATCCATGGTCTCATTGTTCTGTTTTTTGACATCATGAGTGTGAGCTGAGGACACACACCTATGAAAAAAGGGACCGTGATTCAATAGAGCACTTTCTAGGATGCTTGACATGAAACGGTCTTTAGGCTCTTCATTTGGAGTACTACACAGCTGCCTCTCTTACCATTTCATTCCCACCCGCCCCACTGTGACCTTAGTCAAGAAGGTCCTCGTTTTCCGAGCAATGTTCAATTGCTTAAAAAGAAAATGTTAGTCAGCCATATCAGGTCTGAATGAGAAACAAGTAATACCCAATTTATATAATGTCATATATTTTCTCAGAAATTTCCCCAAAAGTTGTACCGATACGATACTGGTATCAGGTATCAAGGGGTGGGTGTGTTTGCTGTGTGTGTGTGTGTGTGTGTGTGGATGGGGGGGTTGGCTGGTGCCTATCTCCAGCTGTTAACGGGGCGGGGTACACCCTGGACAGATCGCCAGTCCATCGCAGGGCAACACAGAGATAGACAGGACAAACAACCATGCATGTACACACTAACTTAAGGACAATTTAGAGAGATCAATCAACCTGACAGTCATGTTTTTGGACTGTAGGAGAGAGCCGGATTACCCGGACTGAACCCATGCATTATTTATTTTTATTTTTTTTTTAAATCCGATTTAACCACGATTTGTTGTAACAAACAGATAAGAAAAGAAAAACTTTCTTCAAAGTCATTGCCTTTTATTTTGTGCTAAAAGTACCTTCATTGGTACTCGTATCAAAAAGTACCTAGATCTACGTTTTTGCGTCGTATTGGTTTAAAAAAATAGGTATCGTTGCATCCCTATTTTTCACTAAAACTAAACTGTATAATTTTTGTTTGAAATATAGATGAAGCAGGGTGTTCTTGTGGATGTTAAGAAAGGAAAACAGCTTCAACCGCATTACACAGGCAGCAGGGAGATTGACCTATGAAGTGTCTACAACTTCTTGGACATCAGTGATCTTCATCCATCAGATTGTGTTTAGTCTCCATCTTAACCAATTATTTGTATGGGACTCGAGCTGTTTGTATTTTTTAATGCATTCATTTCTTCATCAGGTTTGAATCAGAAAGTCACCACAGCAGCAGGATCTTGTTTTCATAGCAAACCCACTAGTTTGTCATCTACATGAAAAAGCTGTTAGCTACTACCATCCTGAGTATACCCAGTGTCAATGGAAGAGATTGCTCTGGAGACAGTCAAAACCAAAAATACAGCAGTCCTCTTCAACAAGGCACCTGCCATATTTCACACATCATTACACGCCATCTTTATCAACACTGAAAATTGCAGTGCAGAGAGATAAAAATAAATGTTTATCAAAGACAACAGAGCATGCATGTATTCCTTATAAATAAATTTGTTTAAATAATTTTGATGATTAAGTGAACAATGATGTACCTATCAGATTGTTTTAGTTGTTCTTTTTCTATTTTTTAAGACTTGACTTTCAAAATCATTAATATTTTCATTGTGGACTGTTTATCCATCTTACAGTTAAGTTTTGTTCCTCCAGTTTTTCACTTTCCTCTTCCTTCACCTACACACTCAATAGCATCCTGTCACATAAGTCCCCCATTGGCTACTACACTCAACAAAAATATAAATGCAACACCTTTGTTTCTGTTCCCATTTTTCATGAGATGGACTTAAAGATCTAAAATTAATTCCAGATACACAATATTACCATTTCTCTCAAACATTGTTCACAAATCCTTCTAAATGTGTGATAGTGAGCACTTCTGCTTTGCTGAGATAAACCATCCCACCTCACAGGTGTGCCACATTAAGATGCTGATCTGTGTGGTGTTATTCTGCATAGGGTTTAAACTTTTATTATTCAGAAGGTAAAAGACTGTTTATATAGTTTGCATGGTTGTAAAAAATGGGTCTGTCAGTATTGTTTATGGGGGTAAGCTTTTAAGTCATAAAACTCTGGGGTGAGTTTTATTGCAAGCTGTAAAAACAGGATGTCTGTAGATTTAGTTTGTTGCCATAAAACCATAAAACTCAGAATGAGCTTTTAAGAAAAGACGTCTCACCCATATGACTGTATAATTTTCTGACAGCCAATAATGGCTAAGACACTGTATGGAAATGTTCTGATTGGAGGGAGTAGAAACGCCTAGAGGCCCGGTTTCTATAAAAGTGTAAAAGGAAGAACATTCAATTGTCAGATTTCTTTAAATCTGGACCACAGGGGAACTACGGGGGCAACTTCCTCTGTAAAACTGCAATTTGTTAATCTGTTCAAAATAAATGTTAAACTGGAAATTGGCTCCATTTTGTCTCTGCTTGAACATGCATTGAATTAATTATGATAATTATTTAATTCAACAATTGGTGACCTCGACTGTGTGCAGGGTTTTGGACCAGGCTCCAGTTATATTTTTTAAGTTAATTAACGGACATGTATTTGCTCTATTGACAATTTGCGCAGAGTTGCGTAGTTTTTTAATTCTATTGATTGGTTAATCTAACATTGGGTAATGTTGTCATGCAAGTTAAATATGTTTTTTTGTTTTGAGCAGATTAACTATTGCGAGCCCGGAGTGTTGAGCCTGATCGGCTGTCTGTTTCTCTGTTCTGAGCAGGATTGCGTCCTTCTTTACGCTCCGTAGAGAAACACCGGTGCCTGCTGGGAGATGGAGTTTCTTACTCTGCGAGCCAGTGGGGGCTGCCTGTTCTCCGGGGCGGACAGTGGAGCAGATGGACCGATCTCTTCAACGACTCAAAATCGGACCCACGGTGCGGATCGGAACTCGACGGGTTGGCCACTCTGCCCAGACAGGACGCTATTTGGGAGCTCCCAGGCTGGCAATCGAAAAAGATTACAGAAGGGCCTGGGTCGCCCTCTGTTAAATCTAACGGATTACCTGGGAGAGGGGCTGCGTTTACTTCCAAACGCGTGGCTGAGCACCACGAATTGGAATTGTGAAAATGGTCCGGCATTTTTGGAAAAGGTCCGATGAGGTTAGTGTTTAGATTTCTGCTTGTACAAGGGTGTGTCTATGTGTGTGTGTGAGATGTTTTTTACGCAGGCGCTTTGCGAGACGTGCTGGTGATGTTGCGTTTTGTGTTGAAATGTTATTGTATAAATAATGAACTCGAGTATAATGAATGAATTAAAATAGATAAATGAATATCTAACTAAATATGATGGATAACTGTAATTAAAAATCTATAAGAATGAGTTGTGAACATTTACGACAGGCCATCAGGGTGGCCGCCCTAAGCTAGGTGCTATGGCGGAGCTAATTCTGTGTGAGTTTTTGCTTGATAGCATGGCTAACATACGACAGCTTTGACAATATGTTTTGATAAATAAATTAGTGGTAGTAGGCGGTTTTCTGCCATCTGTTCGAGTCTTTTGAGTGGTTTTCTGGAGGCCGGCGCCAGGAAATTTCTCAAAGCGGACTACGGAACTTATAACAGATTGGTGTTAACCTCCGCGAGAAAATAATTAATACGGTCTAAAAGTCACCGCTTATGATGTTGTGTTTTTTTGTTAATGCTTTTGGGTTGTAACGGACGTTGTAGAGTTCGGTGTTTGCTGTGCGGGATGGCTGAAATTGGAGACATATGTTTCAGTCCGCGTGGGAAGAACAGGAGATTTTTTGTTCGTGCCGAATTAAAGTTTGGTGACGTGGTATAAATTGTGCGGATTAAGTCCTGGTATTGCGGTAAGTCATCTTCTAAAGTGTGTGTTGCGATGTTCTGGAGTGTTTTCGCCGTACGTTTTGTACTGTTTAACGTTTCGTTTCACAAAGAAAGCTAACGGTAGCACGTGGAGGTAGGCTGCTATGCTAAGCTAACGGTGGTGGCTTTTGTGTGTCAATGTGTTTGTGGTTGAAACTAACTGCATGTTCTGTGTGTAGCAAGCTAAAAGTTGATTTTGGATAGAAAGTGATTACAGACTCCTGCAGACGATTGCCTTGTTAAGACTTAAACTTATTTGGATTTTTGTTAACTTTTTCTGGTTGAGTAAAAGGTAAAACGGCCTCAAGATAACTGCTGAGATAACTTTTGGTTGCTACTCCCTTTCGGCAATGTTTTAGCACATTTTCTACGAAGGGCAATTTAAGGTGTTTCATGTTTAACTGAACTGTTACGGTACGGAGATTAAAGATTAAGAAGTACATGCTGAATTTGGTTAACTGCTTTTGCCTGAGAAGGCTCGATTGATTACATGAGGAGAGCAATTATGCATGTTATAATTAAACGCAAATGGCTGAGAACAGTTACTCATGAGTCGATTCTGACTTGGTGAAGTTTTAATTTTTGATTTCATCTTTGAAATTAAAAAGAGAGGAGAGTGTATAGTCAAAATAAAAGTTGCATTTTTTGAATTTTTGAGTAGGTAGATTTTTTGCTTTTTGGATTGATCTAAGCAGGATTTGATTAAGTTGGCCTAAATAAAGATAAAGTTATAAGCAGTAATTATGAGAATTTAACGAAAAGCAAACGGTGTTAATTGGAAAGCAACAAACTGGTCTAAATTATTTTTTAAGCACCGTGTTGTATGATACAGAGAATGAATTCTTTCTGTGATTTAAATAAGTATCATTTATGCTAAAATTATGTTTGGCTTATTTCTGATGGCTCTATAGACTTTAGAAATATAGCTTGGTCTCTGAATAAATGATCTAAAGGAGACTGATGTTAAATTATTTACACAATTGAACATTCTTAATGATTTTGTGGACACTCAAGGCTTATTGGAGTTATCAAAATTCAACTGGGGCTCAAGAAGTAACCCAGTACATTTCAATTCCGTTACAAATTGAATGTTTTTAACATGCAAAACAATACTTATCATAGTGATATTTTCTAAACTAGTGGGATTTGAATGTTTGAGTTTGAAAAAAAGAAAACATTAAAACACAGAGTCATCTTTAAGTAATCAGTTTGTTTTTAAACAGGCTGGGGATAAATTTGAATTGGTCTAAGGATTGAAAGTAATGAATATCACGGTGATCGAAATGATGGTTCAATTTAGAAGTAAGAAGTAAATTCTAAATTCATTTATTCTGATCTTGTAGAGGCAAAATGTGATTGGACCAGCTACATTGAAATAATTTTTACCATATATTTGAATACACATTTTGTTTTGACAAATAAGAATCGGTTTTAGTTTTAAAGTTTAAGATTAATCTTTCAGATGTTCTTTATTGATTGTTAGCTAGTTTATTTGATGCTGAGAGTAAATTTACAGGTCCTAAAACATTTTGGAACAGTTCTGATCCTAGAATAATGGCATAATATACCATTTGATTAGTGGGGACTCTGTAACTGACAATTTTAGATTTTTTGATTTTATTTTCTTTATTTTTTCTTATTTTTATTTTTTTTTCCTCTTTCTCTCTCAAAATTTATATATTTGTATTGATTTGGATTCTGACCCAGATTTCTGAACTGCGGTCTGCTTATTAATTAGAACTTTGGAAAAATGTTAATTTGGGAAGCTGGATTAAAGAAAACATGATTCAGTGGTAATGTATTTGACATCTCTAGAAGCTTCAATTTAATTTGGTGTTTATCATTGGAGAAAGAAAAAAAAAGAAGCCTGAGAGGAAAAGAGGGATACTGAAAAAATTATGGTTTTTATTTTTTATTTTTTATTTTAATGCGACTAGTTTTTGTTTAGAGAAATCTCATCTCTTGAACCTCTTTTATTGAATTTTTTTGTTTTGTTTGACTGCTAAGGGGAATTAGACTACTATGTATCCTACAAAAATTTAAGAGGAGTTTTAGTTGCAAAAATCACTTTGACTATGTTCAATTCCCTTCACAGAATCGGACAGATGTTTTTGAAGTATGAAATGTTTTCATTATTTACAATCAAGAATATTTGGGCAAGTGAGCACATTTGGGTTTGTTTAAAGAGGAATCATATAAGCAAAAGTACTTTGAATTTATATTGGCTTGTGTTTAAAAAAAAAAAAGTACTTTAGGTTTGGCAATATTTATAGGGAAGCTGTTTTGTCAGTGATTTAAATCTTGGATTTTTCTTTAGAAATATGGATAGAATTTGAAGTATAGCAAACTGAAGACTGTTTTTGTAAACTATGTTGTGTTATCAGTCAGTACTGTTCTCTGATTTTGTTTTAAACATTTGATGTTTAAAATTTTGATATTTTTTGTCTGAGCCAGCTTGATAGAGATCCAGTACACTTAAGTGATGGGGAGTTGGAGACTGGATCTTTGCAGATGGTTATTGACTTTATTTTTGTTATTGCAATGTTTTAGTGGTGCTTTAGCAATATCTAACAGAAAAAACCTAGCCTTTTTGTTTGTTTCTTTTTAATTTAATTGTATTTTTCTAAGAACTAAGTGTGTTGATAAAATATTGCAATGGTCAATCTTTATAAATATTTAATTTACACATGAGATGGAAGAGACATTTATCAAATTGAAAAAAATAGAGAAAGGCATTGCATTGATAAAGTATAGAATATAAATTGGATGAAAAATGAAGGAATCATTAATTAAAATAAGCAGGGGAAGAATTAGAACAACAGTTTAATTAGACGTATAAGGATTAATTATTATTCCTGGTGGAGAGAGCAAACCTATTAATTGGTATATTTTTACCAGAATTAATACTGAAGAAATTATTACTGGTATGACTGATTGAAGTAAAATTAAAATAGAGCCCACATAGGCAGTCTGAGTGTGGAAGATATTTAAATTCAGCATTCGAGGAAGGAGACTAATGAATATGAAAATAAAAAGTTTAAATAAAACTTGATTTGAATAGGCTGAGAGGATCGACTCTCTGTCTGTCTTTTTTTCTTCCTCTAATTATATATTTTTTCTCTTTTTCTCATCCCGCAACAGAGACCCCTTAGATAACATTCTTGAGATGTAATTTATGTTCCTGGGGAGATAAGATGGGTGGGGGTGCGTGGGCTGATGACGGATAGTGCCAGGCGCCCGCCGTAACTGCCAAAGAAAGAAACATCTATACGACCAGCGCAGAAGTTCGTCTCTCTTGTGCTCTGCTCCCACACAGGGGGGCACCAGTGACTGTATATTTTCAGGGGTGAACTGGAGGACACCCTCAAAGGAGCACGTTTCCTCATGCTGAGCTGAACTTTCAAGGACAATATGAGTGAATCCACTTGGCTGGCGTGAGATGGACTGTTTCTGCTGAAGAAGTGATGATCAAAGACTGTTGATTCAATGTCACTGTTGCTGAATTAACCACAAAAGTTTCTGTTTGTCTGATCGAAGGTGGCCGAGGTTCCTTGAACTTTGATAACCCCATGTCTTCCCCAGGATTATCTCCAGGTAAAATACCACCATTTACCGGGAACAAAATTTGGAAGGAAAAATTGGGCCGATAGCAGGAGGTTGCTGGCTGGTGAGAGAGAAAATTTTTTTTTTCTTATTTTTACGTTTTCATCCACAGGGATGTACTGAATTTAAGAAAGGATATATTGTAATGGAACAGACATAAGTGTCTTAAACTGGATAAATAAAATAAGTAAATGTAAGAATAAATTTGGGTGAACAAGCAAATGGATAGTAATCAGTTGAACTGTAGACAAAAAGTAAACTCTTGAGCCTGCTCTTGCTTTTAAATCCATTAATGAGGGAGGTGTTTTGGTTTAGTTTTTAGGAAAAACAATGGTGTTGTATCAAAATAATATGGACTTGCTCTTTCCCCAGGGATTACTTTTAATTAGATGGGTGAAATAATTTCTCAGCACAATACAGTTGGATTAGATTGAAAAGGAGTGATCACAAGACCGGATCAGAAACTGTCATTTTTTAGATGTTTACAAGCTTATGCCCCCAGGATTCAGCAGCACGTGAGGAGCACACAGTCTCCTCTGGTCACAGCTGACTACAGCTGCTGAAGGCGTCCAAGGTACAGCTCCAGGTCGAAGGCGTGAGGAGTCCAGTGGTTCAGCCAGTTCCAGATGACAGCTGGTAACACACACAAAGTGCAGCTCCACGCCAACGACGAACCTGGTCGAGGATCAGCAGGAATCTACCTAAAGAGGGTCAAGAAGGTTTTGACCAAGCTGAATCGGAAGCTGAGGCCACAGGCGGCGGAGCCTAGCTCACCCAGAAGGTTGTTTGGGTGGTGATATTACTCATCCAGTGTGATCTATGTGCCAATGAATGAGATGGGCAATTTGAAATTGCCATCTCAAAGAGGGATCTACAGAAGAAGATCACAACTCACCAATCAGCTGCACAGCAGGTTTTGAAAGATTGAAAAGAGGGAATTGTGGTGTTATTCTGCATAGGGTTTAAACTTTTATTATTCAGAAGGTAAAAGACTGTTTATATAGTTTGCATGGTTGTAAAAAATGGGTCTGTCAGGATTTTTTATGGGGGTAAGCTTTTAAGTCATAAAACTCTGGGGTGAGTTTTATTGCAAGCTGTAAAAACAGGATGTCTGTAGATTTAGTGTGTTGCCATAAAACCATAAAACTCAGAATGAGCTTTTAAGAAAAGACGTCTCACCCATATGACTGTATAATTTTCTGACAGCCAATAATGGCTAAGACACTGTATGGAAATGTTCTGATTGGAGGGAGTAGAAACGCCTAGAGGCCCGGTTTCTATAAAGGTGTAAAAGGAAGATCATTCAATTGTCAGATTTCTTTAAATCTGGACCACAGAGGAACTACGGGGGCAACTTCCTCTGTAAAACTGCAATTTGTTAATCTGTTCAAAATAAATGTTAAACTGGAAATTGGCTCCATTTTGTCTCTGCTTGAACATGCATTGAATTAATTATGATAATTATTTAATTCAACATCTGACATCATGATTAGTGCACAGTTGTACCTTATACTGCCCACAACAAAAGGCCACCATGGAATGTGCAGTTTTGTCTCAGCAAAATGCCACAGATGCCACAAGCATTGAGGGTGCTTGCAATCGGCATGCTGACAGCAGGAATGTCAACCAGATCTGTTGCTCGTGCATTGAATGTTCATTTCTCCACCATAAGCCATCTCCAAAGGCGTTTCAGAGAATATGGCAGTACATCCAACCGGCCTCACAACCGCAGACCAACTGTAACCACACCAGCCCAGGACCTCCACATACAGCAGGTTCACCTCCAAGATCGTCTGAGACCAGCCACTCAGACAGCTGCTGAAACAATTGGTTTGCATAACCAAACAATTTCTGCAGAAACTGTCAGAAACCGTCTCAGGGAAGCTCAACTGCATGCTAGTCATCCTCATCGGGGTCTTGACCTGACTCCAGCTCATCGCCGTAACAGACTTGAGTGGGCAAATGCTCACATTCGATGGCGTCTGGCACGTTGGAGAGGTATTCTCTTCAAGGATGAATCTCGTTTTACATTGTTCAGGGCAGATGGCAGACAGCGTGTGTTGCGTCGTGTGGGTGAGCGCTTTGCTGATGTCAATGTTGTGAAACGAGTGGCACATGGTGGTGGTGGGGTTATGGTATGGGCAGGCATCTGTTATGGACGAAGAACACAGGTGCATTTTATTTATGGCATTTTGAATGCACAGAGATACCGTGATGAAATCCTGAGGCCCATTATCGTGCCATACATCCATGAACACCACCTCATGTTTCAGCAAGATAACGCACGGCCCCATGTTGCAAGGATCTGTACGCAATTCTTGGAAGCTGAAAATGTCCCAGTTCTTGCATGGCCAGCATACTCACCAGACATGTCACCCATTGAGCATGTTTGGGATGTGCTTGACCGGCGTATATGACAGCGTGTATCAGTTCCCACTAATATCCAACAACTTCGCACAGCCATTGAAGAGGAGTGGACCAACATTCCACAGGCCACAATTGACAATCTGATAAACTCTATGTGAAGAAGATGTGTTGCACTGCATGAGGCAAATGGTGGCCACACCAGATCCGGACCGGTTCTGAGTCCCGAGACCCCCAATAAAGCAAAAAACTGCACATTCCAGAGTGGCCTTTTATTGTGGGCAGTATAAGGTACACCTGTGCACTAATCATGATTTCAGATCAGCATCTTGATGTGGCACACCTGTGAGGTGGGATGGATTATCTCAGCAAAGCAGAAGTGCTCATTATCACACATTTAGAATGATTTGTGAACAATGTTTGAGAGAAATGGTAATATTGTGTATCTGGAATGAATTTTAGATCTTTAAGTCCATCTCTAACAACATACATTATACAGCACATGTTTACTGTAAACTGTGTTTTAGCACCAGTGATTGATTTGTAGTTATTATTTTTTATACTTTGTAGACATAGTTGGGTTTATTTGATAGAGGACAGTGTAGGATTGGGAGAGAAGTGGTGGGAGGACATGCACCAAAGGTGCGTGAGGACAGGACTTGAACGCAGGACAACTGCTCCGACGGCAAAGGGATCCACACATGGGGCGCCTGTATTAACCACTACGCCACTCGTTGCCCCGAGTTGTAGTTGTTTCATTGTCAGCAGTTTTGTTATGGTTAAACATCAGCCATGTCTCTTAAAAGCAGTACAAGTTGTAACCCGATGTGACTGAGTAAAGCGTTGTTTTTCAATTTACAGAGAAGTGCTACAGAACAGCCAGGGTACAGCTGCTATTATGGAACAGAAATAGCAAAATAAACAAAATCACATGAAAAGCATCTCTATCATTTTTAATGTCATATGTTCATTTTTCATTCACACAGAAATGGCTGGCAGAAATCAGTGTCAACGGCCATGATCTCAGCACTAAGAAAGGGATAAAGGCAAATTTTGCATGTGGACAGATTTGCTTTATATAAAAATTATGATTAAATAAACATTCTGTAGAATCTATAATCCACCAAGTGGTTGGAAGATTCAGTCAGCAAGAAGAGAATGCTGTATGTGCATCCTGACATTTAATTGTTTTATCCACTACCCACGACTTTATACACAAGAGATACTATGTGCATAGCACTCTTTAGACATTGTACTTGTTTTTTCTTGACACATATACAGTGGGTAGAATATTTTGAAGTGTCAGATTACTTGGTGTTTTGTTAAAAGGATGTCAGAGTTCCTGACAAGCTTCAACACTGGCGGAAGAGCCTTGATCAGATGAATGAAATTTGCTACCAGTGTCCCCTGCTGCTCTACAGCAGTTAGTTAAGGCTGCTAAATTATTTGTGGACCAAAATTTTCAATATTAATGTTTTCATAACATATTTTTAGGTATTGTGGTGATCAGTGCATATGTACACCCATGGCTTTGTTTAGCCAAAACCATGTGTCAAACCCAAGGCCAAAATCCAGCCCTCGCCATTTATGTGGCCCTCTAAAGTCTGAAGGGCCATATTTGTAGAACCTTCAAGATAACAGTTGTAAGCTTAAATATTATTTTTTTATTAAAATCAAATCAGTTTGTATATGTACTGTGCCTAATTATATCAATGGGAAAAGATCTTCTATATTTTTATATTTAAGGATGTATTCATCCAATACTGATAGCTATTTATGGAATTTTACAGTTTGTTTAGAGGTTGTGCGGTGTGCTACAACCAGCTCTTTTAGGATATTCATGATCTGGATGTGGCCTGAACCCACCTCTCACCTGAAAAGCAAAGAAAATACATTACTATGTCATCTTTTAATATGCAGAAACTTTATTGAATACATATCACTAATATTGAGTTGCACAGCTGTTCACGACTTCAGTCTTTTCAGTACGCAGACATTTTGATTAATATTGACAGGAAAGCATGACAAAGTTGCTGCAGATTTGTAGGCTGCTTATACAAGATGCGATTCACCCTTCCACACAAAATGTTCTTTTTTGGATTAAGATCTTGTGGGCTGTGGAGGCCATGGGAGCACACTATCATTGTCATGTTGCTGTTAAGCCTTTTGATCCACATTCAGAGCACCACAGAGAGACCAGTTGATAAAGTTGAAAATTATAGTCTGACAATGATAAATTATAATGATGATAAGGGTGAAGGAATGTGGGAGCCAGGAACACTGCAGGGGGAAAAGGGGGTAAAGGAGCAGTGCATAAGGAGAAAATCCACAGTTGACAATTGAATACTTTAAGGAGAGTAATTGTTTAAATGAACTCATGTGAGGCTTACTTGGTGATTGGACGACCAGGGAGGAAGAGCTAGGAGTCCGGGATGTCTGCAAAAGCTTACTGATTTTTCATAGAGATGGTGGAATCCGGGAGTGAGAATGAAGTACAGAAGGCGGGCAGGCCAATGGCCGCTCGTTGCTCTGCTTTGTGACCACATACCATGGAGGCCGCCATTGCTCCTCCTTTGCTGTAGTACCTCCATTTGGCCGCTAGGCCACCATTGAAAAGCATTGGACTTCAGACACGTTAAAAACAACTTTAATGCCTGGTGCCCATTTTTTTTAAACTTTCTATGGCTACATAATCTTCCTGAGATAACGCTGGGCTCATAAAAAAACCTGGGCACCAGGCTGGTTTTCGTAAGATAATTTTTTGAAATCTTGCATAATTAATGAGGGCGCCGGACTTTGATTGACAGGCTGTTTCGTTGGACTTTAATTATAGTAACACTACATTTTAATAATTATTTCAAGTTACTAGCTTAGCTAGCCAAGTTTAACATCAGAACTAAAGATGCGGGAGCAGAATGGGCGCGATTACGACCGAACTACACGCCCATACACACCCCACGAGGACAGAGTCTACAGTGAAGATCCCGCCCCTATGCCCTTTTTAGGAACATGCTTCGTCAGAGCTGGTGAAGGAGGAGTCTGTGAATCCGCCATGAATTCCCCCATGAAAGTGTGTCATCCTGCTAAACGGGGAGGAGTGAGGAGGCGCTGTCTATTCTTTTTTACAGTCTATGGGGCAGGCAGAGCATGGAGATGGAACATGACTCACAGAGGAACTTAGAGCTTGGAATGATGATTAGCGTTTCTAGAGAAACTGGAGAATGAATCACAAGGAGATTTCAACGAGGAACACCTTGGGAGGAACACAGAGAGTTAAGCAGGTCTGTCAAGAAGAAAGCGCATTGAAGCATAGGGGTTTTCACAGGGGACTTGAGGTGAGCTCAATTATTTGCATCTGTGCAGGTGCAGCAGGCAAGCGCCACCCTCGGCTTGATGGACAGGTCCTCAGCTCAGTCGGGAACTCTGGTGAAAGTCTCCAGAATGATGGAGAAGAGAGCAGGAAGCAGACACACAAGGACAAACCCAGAAACACACAGAAAAAACCCAGACGCATAACAATTATATTCAAGCAGTCAGACTGAGATAATCCGAACTTTTTAAAACAATCAGACTATCAGGTTTGAAGACAACTATGCCTCCTGCAAAGACACCTAAATCCCCTACTTTATGGGGTAAGACAACTATTTGTACTTGTATGTCAATAAATACAAGTAAGGTTGACATTTTCCGCTAGAATTTTTTCTAAAGAGTAACTCACCCCCCTACCAGAGTATAACCCGCCCACATTTCTTTTTGAAAAATGGCTCAAAAAGAGGCATTACCTGGCGGACCAGGGAACAAGCGGGGGGATGAATGGCTGGGCGTGGTCTGGGCTCTGACTGACATGTTGCAGCAGCTCAGAGTAAAAGACGGACGGAAAGATGGAGAGAGCAATAGTAACGCAATTTCTACTGCCTCAGAGGGAAATAACCTGGAGGTTTAGGTTTTCTCTCCACTTCTTCTCCAGAGGGAACCAAGTACAGGGCGATATAGGTTATGTGGAGGAAGCGAGTGGCTCTGAGCCATATCGTTTCCAGCCAATGTCTTGTTCTCTCGGCAGCAGCAGATGCCCAGCCTCTAATCAAATCAAATCCTAATCAAAGCCTACGTCAGAAACTCGAGCTGAGCCGTTAGCAATGCAAGATTCCAATTCTACTGAATTCCAGTGCAGTGTAATTGTTTAACCACTTGGGGCACTAAACGAATGGTTTTTGGTACAAAATTAATATTTTCACTCAAATGTACTAAGATACATAAAATAATGACCAGACATGTAGCTAGTGCTACTATAGACTACCTTATGCAGTTTATCAACACATTTTTTATTTTTATTTTGGGGTAAGTTGCACTTTAACACTAGAACTCCCAGAGAGCAGCCATTTGGCTTTTCTACCTATAAAACCCACAGGTCAGCCGATCGGCTGGAAGGCCACCTGTGAACCCTCCTTTTGTTATGTGAATGAGGCAATCACTGGGGCACCACAGGACATGACATGAGCCACTTCACTCAAAACACCTTGACATAAAATGGGGGAGGGGGAGAATCAGATTACAGCAGGATTGCTCTGTCAGAGCTGTTAACTGACTGGGCATAACACATGAACTGAATCAAAATGTAATATATGTATTAGGACATAGGAAAAGTAAAAGAACAGAACCATATCAACAAAATCACTCAAAATCTGTGGTTATCCCAACTGGGTCTTCATGATATTTACAAATAATATTAACAAAAATTGTATTATCAGGATACAGTGTTAGAGAGTGGAAGTGAGTGAGACTTTAGACTTAAAACTTTATTGATCCCTTTGGGGTGACTCCCTCAGGGAAATTTGAGTTTTCAAGCACACAGAGAAAACTAAACAGTAAGTAACAGTGATTGAGGTGAGTACATTTCAATTATCACTCACAATCCTGGCACTGCCAAGCCGTCTCCTTTCTGCGTTTGCCACATGTGTATTTGTAGCAGTCGATACATCGCACAGTGGCATGATTGCTTGTACACTGAATTTTAACCTGAAACCTGGCTCTTTTCCCAGGGCTAGGTGTTGAAGGTTGTTGCCGAAACAATTGTTCGTTTTGTGCCTGCTTTGCACCCACATGAGAGTGAGTCAACTCTCTTGCAAGCTCCACCAGGAAGTCCACCCGTCTCTCCTGCCTCCCGGTGCATGCTTGATAGAGCACATAACCATTCAGTGCTGCCCTATCAATCATGTTATAGAACACAGCGACTGGCCAGCGCCGTGTTCATGTGCGGACAGTGTACTCCCGCACCATCTGGTCCATCACATCAACGCCACACTTTGTGGTGTTGTAAAGGGTGACAGTGTTTGGCTTCCTTTTGGTGGTATTTTCACTCTGAACCACACTGTGCATGCTGCTGAGAATGTAGACTGTCTTCTTCCGTTTGGGCGCATACACCGTCAGCGTGGCACCAGTGGTTGAAAATACCTGAGTGGTGAATTCATCGTGGTCCCTGTCTTGTTGATTGTGGAATTTCTCGCCGAATCCTGTTGACTGTGCCAAGGATGGTGGTTTTCCGGCTAAGCAGTCATTGTGCAAGTGACAGCGATGTAAAGAAATTGTCCATGGTAACATTTCTGCCATTGTCCAGGAATGGTTTCATCATCCTCATAACTACATTCTCAGATAGCCTCTCCCCACTGGGACGACTGGGGTCCTTGCCAAGATATGGGAGGACATTGCAGATGTATTTGGATTTCAAGTCACAAGCCACCCAAAACTTGATCCCAAACTTGTCAGGTTTCGTTGCAATGTATTGCAGTGAAAATCAGCGAGTCTTTGACGGGAAAAGCTGTTCATCAATGGTGATGTGTCGACCAGGGTTGTAGGATGTGATGCAGTTGGTGACAAACGATCCCCATACACCGGAAATTGCAGCATAAAGGTATAAAGGCGACTCGAGAAAAGAGAAAATAGAGGGACAGAGCAAAACAGACAAAAACAATATACAAATTCTTAAATAAAACACATCAAATACATTTCTGTTGTATCTCAGTTAGAAAAACATGTTACATAAATTAAATCATTATCTTGTACAGATATCAACTTGATGAGCAATTCTGTAAATGACTGGTGGGGCTACCACAGATTTTGAGTGCTTTTTTTTGATGTGGTTCTATTCTTTTACTTTTCCTTTGTGTCTGGTGGGGATGTTGGAAGCCCAGTGTTGTAGGGTCCTGATAACTTCTACATCCTTCTACATATATTACATATATTACATTTTGATTCAGTTCATATGTTCTGCCCAGTCAGTTAGCAGCTCTGACAGAGCAATCCTGCTGTAATCTGAATCTTCCCCCTCCTCCATTTTATGTCAAGGTGTTTTGAGTGAAGTGGCTCACGTCACGTCCTGTGGCGCCCCAGTGATTGCCTCGTTCACATAACAAAAGGAGGGTTCACAGGTGGCCTTGCAGCCGATCGGCTGCCCTCTGGGTTTTATAGGTATAGCAAAAAATCCTGGGTCTTCTAGTGTTAAATTAAGCCAACTACTGGCATAATTGTGTTAATTTAAAGCATTTTTTTAGGTATGGTGAAGTAGCTTTTTGATCACAATAAGACCAATTTTGAAGTAACATGAACTTTATAATTGTCAACATGAATGCAAGTATTTAAGTTGATACAACATGATGTTTTAAAAATGGAAATGTAGCTTTTATATTAAGTTATTTTTTGGGTAAAAAGTAATTTGTGTCTTGTAACTGGAAAGTTGAAGTCACAGAGTTATTTATATGCAGTGTTGTAAATATAGATTTTTTCAGTATTTTCACTGATACAAAACAACAGTTACACCTTTTCAATTTCTAAAGTACAATGCACAAATTGCATTCTTTGAGTCACACTTTTAAAAAATTTGACATTTACAGTTTTGCCCCAGTTGATCCAAAACAAATGGTGCAAAACACATCCACACATCTGCATGTAAAAAACCCAAAAAAAGAGTGTATACTTTTCCATTGCTCACAGACAATAATTAGTAAACAGCATTAGTGCCATAAACAACTTGCCTTAGCCTCTTGGCTAACAACATTAGCCATCTCTTAAACATTTTAAGCCAATTAAAATTGTCCAAACCACGGTACCGCAGGACTGTGGTGCACTAAAATGCAGGGGCGAGCTAACAAAAGCGTCTCACCACCGTCCAGAGAGATAGAATGTTGCATCTTTGTTTAGTACAGTACGCTATGACTTACAAAATCCCAAATAATTGAATGCAAATAATTGTAATTAATATATATTATTATATGCAGTGTATGGTAATGAAGCATAAAATTACTTACTTCACCACAACACTGGATGAGCCTTGAACATGTGCTGGACTGGTCCACTTTTGAGCGGAAGAGGGAAACTGTGGGCTGTTTACACGCCATCAAGTTGTATTTTACATCAGTATAACTTAAAATGAAGTTATTTTATGATTAACTGATCATTTTAAATTCAGATAAGTCATGATCATATATTGATTCAAAATGGATAATTTGTGTGTCATCAGAGCTCAATAAAATAAAAATTACAGGTAAAAAGTTTGGACACACCTTTTCATTCAGTGCGTTTTCTTTATTTTCATGACTATTTACATTGTAGAATCTCACTGAAGGCATCAAAACTATGAATGAACACATATGGAATTATGTAGTACTTTTCCAAAAATTGTGAAATAACCTGGCCTCCAAAGTCACTGGAGCTGAACCCAATCGAGATGATTTGGGGTGAGCTGAACCCGCAGAGTGAAGGCAAAAGGGCCAACAAGTACTAAGCATCTCTGGGAACTCCTTCAAGACTGTTTGAAAATCATTTCGGTTGACTACCTCTTGAAGCTCAAGAGAATGCAAAGCAGTAATCTCAGCAGAGGGTGGCTACTTTGAGTTATTTCACCCTTTTTGTTTAAATACATACAGTAATTGCATACATCATGTGTTCATTCATAGTTTTGATGCTTTTAATTGAGAATCTACAATGTAGTTATGAAAATAAAGAAAACGCATTGAATGAGAAGGTGTGTCCAAACTTTTGGTCTGTGTATATACATGAAGGCTTCCACAGTTTTCAAACACATTCATAGGTAATTCTCAAGGAGAGTGTTAGAGAACTATTTGGAACGGTAATCTCTTACGGTGTGTCCACACCAAACGCTATAGGAGCGACTAGAGCTTCAGGTTTACATGTAAAGTCAACGGAGGAGTGCGATGAAGCGCTCCTCCATTGGAGGAAATCTGAACTCCAGCGTCAAATCGCGCCACAACAACCAATCAGGGTTTATACTGATAAACACTGTGGCTAATCACGCCGAGCTGCATGACACAAACAGTTTTCAATAAAGAGACAGGGAAAAAAAATACTATAAATCGGTCAAACTATTTAGACAGGAATGCTCTTAAGATGTTTGTGGGTGGCTCTTAAAAGAGCCGTTGTTGCTGCAAAAGAACCTCTCGGCCTAGAAGTGAGCCTTGAAACGGCCTCCTCACCTGGTTTCCTGGTAGCAGCTCCCGCACCACGTCCCACGCTGCTCAATTATTATAAACTTTTACGAACCGCAGACAGATGGACAGCTGCTCAGAAATGTAGTCTGTGTGTCAGCAGGCGAAGTTTGGACCTTCACGGCACAAACTGCACGAGTAGGTCACGTTCTCCAGGCGGCGGGGAGCCGGTGTTTATGAGAGGTTGGTCGCTGGTGTTTATGGATCCCTCCGCCGTAGCTAGATTGTATCTGTAGCTCACCAAGCCTCCAGTGCAGCTGTACCAGCTCTACCGGAGGCCAGACCGAACACATAATACACCCGGTCCTCCGTCAGATCTGAGACCATAGTCCATAATCCACTGCCAGCTGCACTCTAGCCCCAACTCCGCTGAAGGCCAGGCTGAACACGCTGTCCTCCGTCAGCTCAGTCCATAATCCACCGGCAGCTGCACTCTGGCCCCGGCTCTGTTGAAGGCCAGGTTGTGCATGAAATTGACATATTTTAAGCACATCCAGTTTGCTTTGTACAAGCTTTAAGGTGCGAATGTGCACGCGAACAGCTAGGCGCGTGTCACGCCTTTTTGGTCGCTTTATCGCGTTTGGTGTGGACACACCGTTAGTCACTTAACCCAGCTTTTGGTACTTTTGGCAGTGTGCGCAGGTAGCAAGTGTTGTTGGAAAATGATGTCAGAATCTCTGTAAAGCTTGCATGTGTGGAAAGAAACATGAAGTGCTTCAAAATGTCCTGGTAGCTGAGTTGACTCTGGACTTAATAAAGCACAGGGGATCAATACCAGCAGATGACATGTCTCCCCAAATCAACACAGACTGTAGAAACTTAACACTTTACTTCAGGCATCTTGGAGTCTCTCCATTCTTATTCCAGACTCTGGGACCTTGGTTTCCAAATGAGATGAAAAATTTGCAGTTATTTTTTCTTTAGCCCAGGTAAGATGCTTCTGACGTTTGTTGTCCACAAGCAGCTTGACAAGAGGATCCGACATTTGAAAACCATGTCCAGGATCACTCTGTGTGTGGTAGCTCTTCATACACCAGTCTCAGTCCACTCCTTGTGAAGGACCCCAACACTTTTGAATGGCCTTTACCTAACAATCCTCTTCAGGCTGTGGACTGATGAGGATTGTGTGCTACTTATGCACCTTTTTCTTCCTCATTTTCCCCTTCAACATAACTTTCTTGCTTTGATACACTTTGGGAACGTCCAACTTCTTTTGCAATTACATTTTCAGGCTTTCCTTTCCTATGGAGGGTGTCAATTATGGTTTTCACGGCTGCAATGGTGACTCTGATTCCTACTGAACCAGACTGAGAGAGCATTTAAAGGCTCAAGAAACTTTTGAAGGTGTTTTGGAATAATTAGGTGATTAGACACTTTAAGCCTAAAATGTTGAACCTTTTCACAATATCCTAATTTTATTAGGTTTTGAATGTGGTGTATTTATAAGCTGTAAGCCATAATCATCAAAATTATTTAATAATTTTATGATCTGTCTCTGTCTGCGTCATCCTCTCCTCCCTGTTTGTTTCTTCCCTGTCTGTCTGTGTTAATTATCCCTAGTTGTTTTCACCTGTTGTTCTATTAGTCCTGCCTGTGTTTTCCTCCTCTGCTCCCAGGTGTTCTCCATTTCTTGATTACCCTTCCCACAGTACCTAAACCCTTCTGTATCTGTCTGTCTTGGTCGGGTTGCCGTCATTGCCAACCCTGTGCTTGTCTTGTTTGCTCCCTCTGTTTGTTTCGAACTACTAATAAACATGGGCTGCAAGAGTCTTAAACGCTGCTCCGCATCTGGGTCCTCCTTCAGGCAAAACCTGACAAAAAACAAAGGTTGGAAATATCTTTCTTTCGATGCAATGAGTCTATATCATATATTAGCTTCACTTTTTAAGTTAATTTATTGAAATTGATTAACGTTTGAATGATATTCCAGTTTCTTTTAGTTTCACCTGTGTTTCTTCCCTTATGTGTATGTGCATCTCCTTGCCTTCGCCGGGACTCTGTAGAAATCTCTATATCTGCGTAGTGCAAACCAGTCTGGAACATTTACATGCACTCTTGGGTGCAAACGTGTCAGCATGTTGGAAACAGCGCTTCCATGACGGCATCACACAAGCACAGAATCAGGCACCAACACGTCAATTGTCAGGAGGAAAGAACAGTCAACAGAGACATGCAAGTGTAGGAAACATTTAATCCTTATTACCCTGTTATTATCTCCCCCACACACACACACAGTCATCACTATCATCCTCACATTTTCCTCATATTTCTTCCTCATGAGAAACCTCTCTCCTTCGTCCCTCAGATTAATCTCTCCCTCAGTCTCGTTCTTTTTTCCCCTCCCCAGCGCCACCCACCCCCTTACCCAACCCCTGCACCCTCAAGGTGTCTAAGCTGCAAGACATTTAATCGCCACAGTAACGGTTTCATATCGGAACTGAAATCAAATAAAGGCAGATGATTTACTCCCCCTAGCAACCAGGGAATGCAGCCCTCGCAACCGACCCAGCCAGTCGGCCAGACCTAATCAGGTTGAAAATATTTCAGTTATTCTGTTGATTCTTGGAGGTTAGTCTTTATTTATATATACGTGTGTGTGTGCGTGTGTGTGTTACAGTGCATAAAAATTTTCTTTAGCTTAATGATATTGGTAGTCACTGATCTGAAAACCTGAGGAGCGCAAGGAGGGACGTTTACAGAGAACAGAAACCGTGTGTGCCACTGAAGTGCTTTTAGATTATCCGCTGTTATTGGGACATTAGAAGGATTCAGCAACACATGGACTTTCTGGCTTGGATACCATGACAGTTGGCATGCACTGTATGTGTGTACGTGTGTTTTTGTGAAAGACAGCGAGAGAAAGAGAGGGGGGGGGGGGGGGGGTGCACTAGAGCTCGCATGGCAGAGGATGGCCAAAGATCAGGGAACAGATCCAAACTGCAGGGAGCCAAAGGAGCAAATCTAGTTTTACTCGTCCTCACATTATCGAACCCATTTACATGACCCTCCTGTCTCTTCCTGCTGGAGCCACGCAGGAAGTATGAAACAGTGTGTATGTTTGTGTCTGTAGGGACTGGTAGTAGAAATAAGGCTTCTGTAGTTTATGTGCCTGTGTGTCAAGTGGAGGAGGGAAAGAGTTTATTGAAGGTTTACCAAGTCAATCGATGCTGTTAGTGTGTGCGTCTAGATTCTTGAAGAGTGTAAATATTAGTCTGGAGCACATCGAGCGTGAATTCAACCTAAAATTTAAAGGACAGGGACCTGATTTTTTTAAAGTATTTTTTGCTTTGCTGCTTCCACAATTTCCAAAAAAATCAACCATTCTTGTTTAATCACCTTTAAATCAATAGTTTTCAAACTTTGTATTCTAGGTGGAAAAAATCAACATTTTTCAGTTGTCAGTCAGTGTGTTAACAACTCACACGCATAAGAATAACAATGTCTTACCTACAGCTGTTTATTTGTTCCCCCCAAAGCTGGTCAAATATGTTGTATCATGTGTTGTAAATTTTAGAATCACTTGCATAATTTGAAATGATCAATTTAATTTCTATGGAAATGTACTGTACATTGTTAGAGGATTTGAGAATCAAAAGCTGAGAATTGAGTGATTTCACGGTTTTCAAAACTGCAAAAATATTTATCTGGTTACAGCCCACTAAAATTACTAACTCTGGCTGAAGTTAAGGGTTGCTATTTGTAGGCTTTAAATGTCAACACAATTGAACACTCCAGCCTGAGACCCAAATCAATCCTCCGTGGTTTACTAAACTGGGAGTGAGATTTTTAAATTATTTCTACACCTTCTGAGTCGGCAGGTAAGGAACATATCGTAGTGTGATGTCTTTCTCTGTCTCTGTGTCCTTGATTCTCCCTAGAAAATGTTTCCCTCATTATCTCCTTGATTACCTTCCCCATGTATTCATGTTCTCATGCCTTTTTTGGTTTGTTGTCATCCAACGTCGTGTGTTGTCAGAGATGTGGGATATGGTTGTTGGGCTAAAAATGTAGCTTCTTTTGTTTATTTAAAAAAAAAACAAAGAGAATAAGGAGCAAACACGAGGGAAGTAAGGAAAAACCAACAGCACAGGGCTGCAATGGTGACTCTGAATAGCGGGGTGGTAAGTGCCATCCCTGAAATCTGATTGGTCACCCCGACAGCCACCCCAGATATGATAGATCAACACATGATGTGATTTTCTTCAGATGTTGAAGCTATAATGAAATATTATATTTTTGCAATACTGCATTGTATTTTAATGCTGTTGAAAATTTGTGGCAATTATTCGGACAAAAAATAATTGGAACTACTGTTAAGTCTGAAAATACTATAATTTAAGGTGACCTGGTTGTTTTAAGAACTAACTGGATTTTATGTAACGTTATATTGTTAAAAAATTCTCTTCCTCTAAATGTTGAGTCTTTTATAATTAATCACAAATAAACATGATTCTTTCAAAATATATAAAGTGATGTCATTACTATAGTTTAGTAATGACAGCTGACATTCCCAGAGGTATAATTAACAAGTCATATGATAAAGTTGTATACACTAGGAGTTATTTATTTACCTTTATTTATGATAGTATTCAGATCTTCTGACAAAGATAAGTCTGTAGCTACACTATACTAATATCTGATGCTGATGACTCAAAGGTTCCTTCTGCTGCAACAACACATTCTTGACCATCTGGACCTCATATATATAAATATTTCCTATTTTCTACACACAACTGGGGACTTTAAATCTGTTTTTTATTTGTGTGAAAACAGTCTTTATTTTAATCAATATTTTTGTTTAAATTCCAAAGATTCTTTAAACCTACAGAAACTTTGAGTAATTTTCAGATATTCCAGTCTGTTGCTGCTGGTCCATCTCAGCCACACTTGAGTCATTCCTACTACAATGCAAGGCGACCAGTAAAATGTGCTTCAAAAATGACTTGTACAAACAGTATCCTTGGCTTGCATATTCAAAAAGCCAAGACTCATCTTACTATTTTGCTAAGCAATAAATCAAATAAACCCACTTTCAAGTACTGTAGAATTATTATTTTTTTCATGAAATTCACAAGGATGTTATCCATTGTCTTTTTGGTAGTTTCACTACCAGTAAGTACAGCAGCCTGTCAGAGAAGCTTTCCAGCTCTTAAACTAATCCAAACTCATTTGCGCACAACTATGTCTAATTGGAGGTTAGTTGGTGTGAGGGCAGAGGATGCATAGGACTAAATGGAGACAGAGGATTCGCTGTGGTGACCCCTGAGGGGAAAAGCCGAAAGAGAAAGCAGTATGTCTAATGGGAGACTGCAACCGGGGTGTCCTTAGCATTGAGGCTAGAATAGCAAAGTCAATTGACATGTATTGCTTCGTATACGTATTTTTTTTTTTTTTCAAGCAATGACTAAAACAGGAAAATCTATTCTCATCGATTTTAAGATAGATAAATGCTAATGCATGGCTAAGCTAAGCTGCTACATCAGGTTGGACCCACTAGTTGCTGGAACGGTGGCAGCTCCAGCTCCGGATGTCAGGTGCATTGGACCAGCTGATGAGTTAGGGGTGGAGACATGGTAAATAGACATGGACTGTAACATGCACAATCTTCATTAAAATACGGAGTTTTCAACCAAACTCCTCTCTATATGTGGGTCCTCAGTACATAAAAGTACAATAGAAAACAGTGATTTAACTCGTGACCCCTCACAACTTGACGTTCTAGTTCATAGCATTAATTCCTCCCTGCGTCTGGCAATAGACAATGTTGCCCCCTTAAAAAGGAGGGTACCTAGCCATAGGAGATTAGTTCCCTGGTTTAATTCAGAGCTACGTACCCTGAAGAAGAACGTTAGAAAACTAGAGAGAAAATGGCGCTCCACGCATTTACAGGATTCCTATTTAGTGTGGAAATAGTTTATTGCTATATAAAAAGAGCCTTTACACAGCTAGAACAGCATATTATTCATCTTTAATCGAGGAGAATAAAAATAATCCTAGGTTTCCTTTTAACACAGTTGCCAAACTCACACAGTATCAAAGCTCTATCGAGCCAACCATTCCCCAAGCTCTTAGTAGTGACGACTTCATGCAATTCTTTATAAATAAAATAGACTCTATAAAAAATAAGATAATTGGGAACCTTCCCAATATGCTTGCTTCCTCCCTAGTTAATGAGGCAACATCAAAAATGGTTGAACCTAATATACGCTTAAACTGCTTTAATGCAGCCGAACCTTCTGATGTACTAAAATTATTAGCTTCATCTAAACCTTCAACTTGCGTTTTAGACCCAATCCCAACTAAACTCTTAAAAGAAGTTTTCTCTTTGATCGCTGCTCCAAATTTAGATATAATGAATCTATCCTTAGTCAATGGATATGTACCACAGGAGTTTAAGATTGCTGTAATTAAACCTCTACTTAAGAAACCATCTCTTGATCAAAACGACTTAATTAACTATAGACCGATATCTAATCTTCCCTTCTTATCTAAAATTCTTGAGAAAATAGTTGCACACCAGATATGTGAGCATTTAAACAATAATGAGCTGTTTGAGAAGTTTCAGTCAGGCTTTAGAGCTCATCATAGCACTGAAACAGCTCTGGTGAAGGTTACTAATGATATTCTCATAGCCTCAGACAATGGACTGGTGACCATTCTGGTCCTTTTAGATCTCAGTGCTGCCTTTGACAATGTTGATCACAATATTCTCATAGAAAGGCTTCAAAGTGTCGGTATAATAGGAACAGCACTAGGCTGGTTTAAATCTTATTTGTCTAACAGATTTCAGTTTGTTCAGGTAAATGATAAATCTTCCTCAACCTCAATAGTTACTTGCTGAGTACCACAGGGTTCAGTGCTTGGGCCGATTCTTTTTACTATCTATATGCTTCCTATTGGTAAAATCATTAGGCAGCATGGGATAAATTTCCATAGTAACGCAGATGATACACAGCTATATCTATCCATAAATCCTGATTAATCCAATCAGTTAGGTAGACTACAGGCATGTCTGGAAGATATAAACACTTGGATGACTAAACTTCTTGCTTCTGAATTCTGATAAAACAGAAGTTGTCGTCTTTGGACCAGAATATCTGAAAAAGAAACTACTTAGTCAACCCCTTCACCTGGACGGCATTAAATTAGCCTCCAGTAATAAAACAAAGAACCTCGGTGTTATTTTTGACCAAGATATGTCATTTAGATCTCACATTAAAGAAGTCTCTAGGATTTCCTTTTTTCACCTTAGGAATATTGCAAAAATTAGAACCATCCTGTCCAGGAGTGATGCAGAGAAACTTGTCCATATATTTGTTACTTCAAGGCTGGACTACTGTAATTCCTTATTATCAGGAAGTCCAAAAAATGCATTTAAAAGCCTTCAGTTGATCCAAAATTCTGCAGCAAGAGTTCTGATGAATATTAAAAAGAGAGATCACATTTCTCCTGTTTAGGCTTCTCTCCATTGGCTCCTGTTAAATCCAGAATAAGAGTTTAAGATCCTCCTCCTTACTTATAAAGCCCTTAATAATCAAGCTCCATTGTACGTCAGAGATCAGATTGTTCCATATGTTCCTAACAGAGCACTTTGTTCTCAGAATGCTGGTTTACTGGTAGTTCCTAGGATTTCTAAAAGTAGAAGGGGAGGCAGATCTTTTAGTTATCAGGCTCCTCTTCTGTGGAACCAGCTCCCAGTTTTAGTCCGTGAGGCAGATACTCCGTCTGTTTTCAAGACTAGGCTTAAAACCTTCCTTTTTGATCAAGCTTATAGTTAGAATGGCTTAGGTTATCCTGAGCTATATTTGTAGTTATGCTGATATAGGCTTAGACTGTTGGAGGACAGACTGACCACTTTTCTTCTCTCTTCTACTTTTTTCTTCTACCACTATCCAGATATATTTTTTCTGCTGTTATTGCGATTGTTAACCCAGTTTTCTCTCAGTTTTTTTCTCCCCAGAGAAGCTCCAAATGGTCTGGTACCCTGCTCAACTATAAAGTCCCCTGGTGGATGGGGAATATCGGTCCAGATGATCCTCAAAGTGATGGAGCATCCTCCATGCTGTCTCTTCTCTGTCTTCTCAAACCCCCAGAAGGTCGTGGCAGATGACCGCTTGTACTGAGCCAGGTTCTGCCGGAGGTTTCTTCCTGTTAAAGGGGAATTTTCCCTCTCCACTGTCACTACATGCTTGTTCAGTGTGAGGGATTGCTGAGGAATAGCTGTGGTTGCAGTTAGCGAAATGCGCAGTCTTTTGTGGGAATCTTTAATTGATTCAGTTACGTGTACTCCATGCATAAATTGAAAAGATCTGCATTTGCATAAAGTGGCCAGAGGTGTGGGAGGGCCAGAGGTTTTTACTAATCTGTAAAAATGACAGAAAGCTTTTTTTTTCTGTAACTGTTCTAAACAAACGGTTAAATACAGAAAACATTCGGTTAAAGCGACCCCTGGGTTGAGCTACTCCAAATATCATTCCTGCCATGATTGTTCCCTGATCCTCTTAGAACTTCTGGACTTCCAAACCAAGCTACTTCATAAGATGACCTCTGTATTCCTTTATAAGTTGCCTTCGACACATCACCTCCAGAATTCATATCCCCCTCCATGCAACTACTCTGACTGAAAAATGTAAGGCTATTCACACTTTCATTTCTAAAAAGAACACAAGAAACTACCAACATTACTACTCCCTTCAGCTAACACCATCTCCTCTTCCAGATGGAATCCCAGCACTTTAGAGGTCTTCTTATTGCACATTTCCATAAATCATTGTAAAATAAATCCCTTTTTCCTTTATGTTCCTGTGTTCAGAATTTCATACTCCATGTGAGTTAAAAACCTTCCTCAGAACCTTCCTTTCTCATTCTGACTAGAAAGAGAATCAAATAGTGGAAAAACAGTGAAATGGTGTAATCTAATCAGCTTTTTCAACTTCTAATTTTTTGATGGAAATTATGCCAGACAACTGGCCTTTAGGAATGAGACAAGACTCTCCTCCAGTGGCATTTTCTGTTAGTATAGAGGCAGCGAAAAGAGAGTGGAAAAGCAGTCATGCTATATAGGTTAGAAAACAGAAGCAGGAAAAAGGGGTGAAATTTCTGCAGAGGGTGAAAAAAATGACATGGGAAAATGAGCTTTTGAAAGCTTAGTCATTTACATTTCTGGATAGATAATTCAGTGTATATGGTGAATTCTTCCCTCAAAAGAAGATGACCTGCTCATGTCCAGAATTGCATGGTCTTAGTAATGGTATTTTCTGCTTTTACAAATTAAAAGAAAATGCAGAATAAGAAATCCTACACAAAGGACTCCTCTTGTTTAAAGAGGGTGCAATTCAAACCAAATCATTATGTATAGTCTTTCAGTTTGCTTTATTTTTTGTATTTATTTATTTTTTTATCTCTGGGCATCTTTTAGAAATGGTCGGAGGGGAGGTAGCAGCTCAGCACCCTGCCAGCTTGTTTTCACCAAACAGTAGCGTGTTGGAGTAAAACATTAACAATTAATTTCCCCATGTTGTCACAGAGTGAAAATAAAAAAAATACGTATTTGGAGATATATCACAAATGTTTTCAGACTTCACTGCTTCTGTGCTACATTTTTATTCCAGGTGTTCGACGAAGACATTTATTCTGATTGGGCTGTATGGAAAAAGAGTTGGAGAAATGTTGCAGGTTGAGTCATAAACTACAAATATAGGTAAATACTGAAAATGGAAAACTTTGGAACTATTGTATTCAGTCGGCGGCTGCAAAGCAGCCAGTATTTGTATTGTTAAGGGGGCAAAAGTACTTGTATTCGAGTAAAATTCAAAATAGGCATTAACATTCTTTATTTAAATGGAAAGTGTTATCTTAGAAATAGACTTTTTTTTCACGCTTTTTCGCCGTCAGACAAATCTCCCAAACTTACTAGATTGAAGCCATGGACATAATTTTATAGTTTAAACCTTATACATTTTTAAAGGTGCAGCTTGCAAAGCACATAGGTGGGCCTTTTTTGGATTGTGGCTGGCTAGACATCAGTGACGTTGGGCGACGTCACTACAGTAAGACACTCTGATTGGTTGACGCTCAGGGGACTGAGGTGGAAGTTCAGCTAGTTTAACTTCTGCGTTGCTCGCTTTTATCTCTTTTAAGCTTGGAAAGCAGTAAAAGTTAGAAGATTCCCGCGACCAAAGAGTAGAAAGCAGGAGACTCTGACGGACATAAACTTAACATGTAATCTTGCCATTCTGGCCATTACCATTGTGGGCAGTGTGAAGGCACCATTATTGTCTGTATAGCGGAGTGATATTGTCTGTAAAAAGTCCTATTGCTTTTGTACAGTAATATCAGTGATCATGGAATTGTCTGTAGTTCAATCAAATTACTGGGTCGGAACAAACAGTTGAATAATTTTCCATAAGTCCAGCAACGTGCATATGACAAGAGACGTCATTGAAAATAAAATAACCTAAAAACGTATAGCTATGGTTAAACCAGCAAGTCGTGATGATGAATTGGTGCTGGTGGGGGGGGACTGGTGCTTGTGTGTGTGGGGTGGGGTGGGGTGGAGACAGACAGTACCAGGAGAGGATGTATGTTGTTTTGAGGTATTTTTTTATTTATTTATTCAAAAAGAAAAATTATTGACCCCAGAGGGAAATTAAGTGTTCTTGTAGCACAACTAATTAATTATTCAAGGAGTTGTTGTAGGGCGACTGTGGCTTAGTGGTAGACTGGTTAGCTCGCAATTGGAGGGTCGTAGGTTCGATTCCAGTTTCCTCCAGTCACATGTCGATGTGCCTTAACCCCAAAAATTGTACATCGTCCTACCGAGCCATGTTGGCTATCAGTGTTTGAAAGTGAATGTGGATTTAATATAAAGTGCTTTGAGTGGTCAGTAGTGACTAGAAAAGCTCTATATAAGTTCAGTCCATTTACCATCATGATTGAGCAGTCTGTGTTGCAGTGAAACTAAAGAAGCCTCCGACTGAATATACTCTGTTGCTGAAGGATCATGAAGAGGATGCTCAGGGCTGTCGATTTTTATTTTAATTTATGAAAAATCCTTCTTTGCATCATTATCTCCAGTTGTTCCACAGTTGTCCCCAGAACTGAACCAGCCTTCTTCCTCAGGTTGTAGTTTAACCGACCTCTCTGCAGCTTCTGTTACCCACTCAATACCCCATTCAGACAGTGTCTTTCCCATGGCCAAAATTAAATAGATTAAAAGTTAACCTAACAAAAGAAAATTATGAAAATCTCATTAAAATAAATATGAATGTGATTAAACAATAAGCTCCATAAAAAAAAATCCTATTTATTAAAAAACAAAAATAAGGCATATAGATGAGATGCCCGCTCTTCAAAGCAAGGCAAGGCAATTTTATTAATATAGCACACTTTCAACACAATTAATATAGATTAAAATACAACAATGTAGGGACAAATGAGTAAAAAACATAGTTTTAGTTCATTAACTGATCTTGCTGAAGAAAGCTCACAGTTTTTAACACAAGAAAGGATTTACAGTAATTAAGACAATAATTTGTGTGACAATTAAATCAAGCAAGTAAAAACAGTTACTCATAGGCGAGTCTAAATAGGTAAGTTTTAATTTTAGATTTAAAAGAGTTCAGTGTCTCTGCAGTTTTGCATTCTCCCGTTAGTTTGTTCCAGATATGAGGAGCATAGAAACTAAAAGCTGCTTCCCCATGTTTGGTACTGGTTCTAGGGATGATCAGTAAACTAGAGGTGGAGGACCTGATTGATCTGGATGGTTTGTACTGTGATAGCAGATCCCTAATGTACTCTGGTGCTAACCCATTCAATGATTTGGGTTTTGGATTTGGGGGGGGGGGTTATGCTTCTTCCAGGCACACAGCCTGGCACACTCAAATGAAAAGTGGGGTTTTTGAAGAACCAGAGAGAATTCAGAGGCTTTGACTTGTCTGCTTGTAATATTTAACCTCCTTGACACCCTTTTATAAATGTTAATGACTATGAAGCTACGTTTTTCATTGAAACCATGAAAGCACTGAAATATGAAGCTAAGTCTTGCATTAAAATCACAAATGTAGAGAGAAATGAAGCTACGTTTTGCACTAAATCCATAAATTCAAACAACTATAAAGCTATGTTTTACATTGCAACCATAAAAGCACAGAAATAAGAATCTATGTTTTGCAATGCAACCATAAATGCACCGGAATATAAAGCTATGTTTTGAAGTCAGAGTTAGTAATGCTAAGTCACTGTTCTTGCTTCTACAGACTCTGATGGAGTTGCCTTGCCTTTAGGGCCAATCTTCTTATTAATCCACTTTTAAAAAGGCTTTTGTTGAGAAAACAGTCCTCTGTGAAGTGATTTGCACAAAGATGACATATATTTTTCGGCCTAGGATTCGTTACAAGATGAAGTCCAAACTCTTAGCTTTACAATTAGTCTGATCTAACTTTAGCAACTGCTAGCTGCTCTATTGGAATTGAGAGGGGAGAAGAAGGGGTGGGCTGCAAACATAATGGCTTGGCAGTTAGGTAGGAGGATGAGATGGGTGGAAGATAGGTGGGAGCAGGAGTTTCAGCACCTAAAACAACTACCAGCAGAGACTCAAAAATTATTCAAAGATAAGTGAATTAGTCAAAGCAACACTTTTAATGAAGACATAAAATATTATCAGGATGTTACACGTCAAAAAGTCAATTTTGTATAATACTCCCAATTTAAGGTTAACAATACTTAATATATTTAAACTCTGCAATAATTTCACATAAAATGTATATTTTTCACTTGAAATTTTAGTTTTGTGATCATGGAAGTCTGGCTCTCTACTTAGCCTGTCGCCCCAGCAAAATAATCCCACGTTAACTGGAAGGTGGATGGATCTAAAACTGAAACCAAAACTTACATAAATTGCACTTGAAAACACAACTCATCATTTTCTCACCATTCTAGAGTAAACCAGTCTACTTTTGTAGTCCTTCTGACATATAAAGCTCCCAGGGTTGGTTCGTGAAGCAGACAATTTGTATATCTTTAAAACTAGGCTTAAAACTTTCCTCTTTGACAAAGCTTACAGTTAGAGATATGTTAATAGTCAGTTAGAGACAGGTTAGACAGGTAGCTAGGAAGAGATAGGTTAATGTTAGTAGCCAGGTAGAGTGTCAAAAGCTAGGAAGGGATAGGAAGAGGTAGAGTAGCTAGATAGAGATAGATTAATGTAAGCCAAGTAGAGAGTGTTAGTAGCTAGGTCCGCTAGTAGCTAGGAGACAGGTTAATGTTAGTAGTCAGGTAGAGTGTCAAAAGCTAGGAAGAGATAGGAAGAGGTAGGGTAGCTAGGAGACAGGTTAATGTTAGTAGCCAGGTAGTGTCAAACGCTAGGAAGGGATAGGAAGAGGTAGAGTAGCTACGTAGAGAAAGATTAATGTAAGCCAAGTAGAGAGTGTTAGTAGCTAGGTCTCCTAGTAGCTAGGAGACAGGTTAATGTTAGTAGTCAGGTAGAGTGTCAAAAGCTAGGAAGAGATAGGAAGAGGTAGAGTAGCTAGGAGACAGGTTAATGTTAGTAGCTATGCTGCTTTAGGCTAGGCTGTTGGAGGACATTATTAGGGTCTGTTCCTACTTTCTCTCCTACTTCTCCCCAACTGCATGATGTGCTGTCAGTTCAAGCGCTAACCTGCTTTCTCTTAGTCTCTTCTTATAGTAGGTGCTCCTGACCCGCCCTGCTTGACGACCCTGACTAAGATGGCATTGCAGTGACGGAAAGTTCTCCACGTCCTGCAACAAGGACGAGATTTTTGAATTACTTTATGCAAATCCAGAAGTTCGCTTACACTGGGGTTACTTTGCCTTTAAACACATTTGGAAATGTTTCCTGTCTTTGTAAATGTCTTAATTCATTTAACAATGAGGCAGGCACTGCAAATTAGTTGAATTGGAGGTAGACCTCTGGATCCAAGCACCGGTCCTTTTTGCTGCAAGACAGAATTGCGGACCACTGAACCAGTATTGTTGCTATTGCTCTTGGGGGGAAACTTTCTTCAACTTTCTAGACCTGCCCCTGTTTGCAGGTTTTTTCTTTATTATGTCCAATGTGAAATTATTTATATCTTATTGTTTATTTATGTGAGGGCTGCACGGTGTTGCAGTGTTGCCTTGCAGCAAGAAGGTTGTGGGTTCATATCCCGGCTCAGGGCCTTTCTGTTGTTCCTGTGCATGCGTGGGTTCCCTCCGGGTACTCCGGCTTCCTCCCACAGTCCAAAAACATGACTGTCAGGTTAATTGATCACTCTAAATTGTCCTTAAGTGTGGGTGTGTTGTTTGTCTGTCTGTCTCTATGTGTGGCCCTGTGATGGACTTGCGACCTGTCCAGGGTGTACCCCGCCTTTCGCCTGTTGACAGCTGGAGATAGGCACCAGCGACCCATTGAGGAATAAGCGGTTCAGAAAATGGATGGATCTTTATTTACGTAATTTTTTCCAGCATTGTTAAAATTGATTTAATATACATATATTCAAATCGGTGAGAAAAACACAAGGTGAAGGTGTAGGATATCTTTTTTTATAGCAATACCTGTTTGGTTGGGAAGGATAATACACTGCAGATTTTTTAGTTTTCTCACTTACAAAGCATGTAGAGGTCTGTAATTTGTATCAAAACAGTTGTACTGTGAGGGACAGAGTCTAAAACAAAAATGTAGAAAATCACAGTGGATGATTTTTAAATTACTAATTTTCATTTTATTGCATGGCATAAGTATTTGACACGAGACAAACATAACTCAATATTTGGTATAGAAACCTTTGTTTGCAATTACAGAGATAAGATGTTTTCTGTAGTTCTTCACCAGGTTTGCACACACTGCAGCAGGCTTCTTCTCTAGCGCGTTCAGGTTTCGGGGCTGTCGCTGGACTGGAAAAATTACTTAATCAGTGGACCAAATTATAATACCAAGACTAGCAGAAAGAGACAAAAAGAGCCATGGAAAAATCAGAGTTACATGTCAGTAGCTTTTGGTTGGATAAATGAGAAACCAAAAGGAGAAATGTTGATGAAAAGAACCAAAAGGACTAAAAAATGACTTTCTGCCAATCAGTGCCACAATTTTCCAATTTCCTCTTTATGTTATAAAGACTCCCCACCAAACTATAGGTAGGACTGCCTCAGTATTTTGAGTGTGAGTGCAACCCAGCAAGTCAGTGGGTGTGTGTGTGTGTGTGTGTCAAAGTGAAGGGCAGCTAAGCGTAAAATTGAGTCCAGATTCATTAGGTTCTGTGAGCTGAGCTGCAGTTGGTTTAAGTGATACATTTCCTCTGGAAGTGGAGGTGTGGAAGTGTGTGGGTGGATGGGTGTGTGAGGGGGTCACTTGCGTGTTATGGGTCTCTTTCTCTGTCTCACACCTGTGCACAGACTGAAGCGCTCACCTACATAGACAAATACATGCACACAGTCAATTTAGAGCCCTTTATTCTATTTTCTCCCTTCTCTGCCTTAGTGGTGTATGACACTGTAAATCTGAGCCAATTTCCTCCTCTAATCATCATTAAAAAGCGCAAATTACTCTACTCTCCATTAAACACTCCCACATGCCTACTGCTATTACTAGCTTTGCATTTTTCTCCCTATATGCCAGACTGAGGCGAGCTGTCGTAATTTTAATCCTCCCTGACTCAATTCGTGAAACAAGGAGGCAGGCACATGTCAACAAACAGGAAAACAAGATGCTGAAGGGTGTTTTATCAATGCAAGGGGGGATGGATATTTCACCGCTGTTGTGTATCTTTTACAGGTGAGGAAAAATTGGCATTACAAATAAATGTTACTTGTCTTGCGTTTCACCCTGTTCCTTCAAATGGCCTGGACCTACTTTAGAGTATCCTGCCATAAGGGCTCAGTAAAATGGTGTGAATTCCATTAGCGTTTTGTTTTACAAGAAAACTGTCAAGCTCAGTCTCTTCCAGTTAGCCTAGTTGTGTCACTATTTGGAGGAACGTTACAGAGAGGGACGTCTTGACACACATTGTGATCCTAACCATTTCATTGTAGCTCTGTCCTTATGTTTAGGTTTGTTGCTGAAAGATCCCAATCTCAGCTCTCTTCCAGCATTTAACAGGTTTTGTTACAGGATTTCCCTGTGTTTATAGTGGACCCCTGTCTATTCATAGATTTTTCTGTGGAAGATGACTCCAAAGTAGTAGCGAAAAACTCATCTATTGAAAAGATTTGTTTTGTGGACCATGTCTAAAATACTCAAAAGGAATTGCAGCTTGGTAAGGTGAAATACCAAGGCCCAATCTTCTACACAATATTAGCTGGTATTTGCATTGCTGCCAAATGAAAAGCGCTTTTTATTTTCCTTGGAATTGATTGATTCCTACGACCACAAAATAAGTAAGACTTAACATCATTACAGCAGCACCTGGAACAATACATACTAAGGTATGTTTGGTCTGTTAAAAAAAATTAAGTTATAAGCATTTTTAGAGGTGGTTTCAAGTATTAATGGCTTTTATCTATTTGCGGGTAAGGGTGTGGCCTAATCCCTGTAAACACTATGGGGTCCACTGTACTTTTTCATCCATTCTGGTCACCCTTTATTACAGTGAGAAACCCTTAGGGGTTTAATTTAGCTACTCTTTCATAAAGGCTGAACTTTTGAAATACACAGTGGGTGTCCTGTTCACAGGGCCTTTGACCTGCTCAGATTTCTGCACTACTCCATAGATACCATGGGCCCCACCTGCTTTTTTGATTAATTGTGTGTTTTGGTTTAGGTGGTCATTTCTTGATCTATTGTTTTCATAATTAGATGATGAATTGAACAGTAGTTAATGTTGAAAGTTTTATAATTTGTTTCAAGGCAAACCATGTTTTGAACTTCTCCACACTTTCTCTTTGATCTGTTTCTTAACTGATGTTCTCTAATGGCTAATTTTCACTGAGTGGTACGGTGCGGGTCGGTATGCTATTTTATGGTTCGGGTTATTCAGGAGAGTGTTTCCACCACCAGCTTGACTCTCACCAGGCAGGTGGGGTTAAACCTTAGTGTACAATGACCTTTGTTTGCTTTAATTACATCATTAACATTTTTATTTGGCAATTTCTTTAAACCACAGTTATACCATTTCCTTACACATTACACAAGTATGTGATTTTCTCAAAAAAGATTGCTCTTCATAGCTATGAATATTACATTTCTGCAATAAAACATATGCATTATAGGAAAAGTCCACCACAAGAAAATAAATTAAAATACTTCTCCTGTGTGCAAATTATCTCCACTTTACGTACGGTCAGCAGCTGAATCACTCAGACCTAAAACTGGCCTGCAGTTAAGGAAGATTGCATTATTGAGCTATTCTTATCCCATACTATTAGTCTTATACTTTGCCTGTGGCTCGAATACTGCGCCGCAATATTCCTTGCTACAAATTTAATTTCGCTTTTATGTTTTAGACCCAAATATAGCTCCAGATTTTTATTGGTGAGTCTAGCTTGAAATATTGTCTGACAGAGAGTTGTGTTATTCAGCCACTCACAGGGTAAAAACTCAAGTCATTCAATTATGCCTCTGCAGATGTGTTTTCCAGTTTTGGAATAATCAGCTCGTCTCTCCTGGAGTTTGAAAAAAGATAGGGGTTCCAGTGGCTCTTAAAGGGGTATCAATGCCTAATTGTCTGCAATAAAAAGAAACAAATAATAAAAATAAATAACTTCAGAACTTGTTCAACTTTAACCTGACATTTATGTAAACAATAAAAAATAAATAAAATAAAAAATGAAATAACTCTGTGCACACTGGGGGGGGAAGGTAACAGAATATTTTCTGTATTCACCAGAAATAAACAAACTTTTCTGGGGTCCATTGGAAAGATCTTTTTTGATGAGGTGAGTGAGTTTAATGGCGCTTCAACCGTACTGAAGTTATGGATGAATCGTCTGTAAAAGTTTGCAAAACCAATGAACCTTTGATTCATCTGGATTTTGCTTAAATTTGTTGTTCACTGAGAGGTTACAAAAGATTAACAGGTTTTTATTGTACACAGGTATGGTTCGAGAGATGGTGCCAAAAGATGCAAAGAAATGTACTAATTACATTCCACATGTGTCCACTTCTACCTGTATTGTGTTTGAAACAACTTTTGTTGTAAAGTCGCTTGAGATGACGTTTGTTGTGAATTGGTGCTATATAAAAAAAAAGTGAAATGAAATTGAAATTGGGTCAGATGAAACCACTATACGTCTGGCCACAATTTCAAACTATAAGTTCAGCTAAAAAAACACTGCGTTACCAAGAGAGCTCCAAACCCACACTGAAATATGATAACAGCAATATCATTATCTGGGGTTACATATTTTCAGATTGGAGTGCACTTTCAGTTGAAGTGAATTAAATTAATGTAAACTAACTGTAAACAGTTGTAAATAACTGTCAATTTTCAACCCAAATTTTTAAGTTTCTGCCAGAAAGCTTAAGATGAAGACAAATGTTGGACATGGCATACTTCTAAATCAAGAAAAGAAAGACTTTTCCAAAATAAAAAAATAGGGTTTTGGAGTGTTCTAAACAGTGTTCAGTACTGTCCTACCAAAACAATTTGGGAGGTTTTATGTCAGGGGCTGCACAAGAGTTATTCTCCCAATCTGCCAGATTTGGATAACTTTTATGATGCGGAGTGGGAAAAATTATGCCAAATCAAGATTTGGAATATTGTTGTGAAGTTGAATTGAACACTACTTATGTCACATAAAGATGATCATGTTCTCTTTATTGTCCAAAAAACATGTGTTTTAATAGAAGAGTGTGACGTTTAGTGCAATCTTTGCCTAACTGTTGCTCAACTTAATTTTAGGTTACTTTTGTCTACATCATGTTGCACAAATAATTTGGTCTCTCCCACACTGATGTCCAGGAAAAACTTCATGTTAAAAGGGTTCTAATCCATTTAGCAAATTTTTTAAAAATCACTGCATTTATTGTTTCACTTCTTTAAGTGAAAGTTTGAGTTTATAAATTTACAAACGCCTTGAAAACAGGTTGAGAAAAGACTAACTTTTGCAATATGGAATGTTGAGGTGTTGGAGCCACATCTTCACTTTCTCCTCCTGACACATCAGCTCCCTCAGGGAAAGCCTTAAAGAAGCATTTAACTCTTAATAGAGAGGGCCCCACATGAGCTCAAGAGCAGCTGTCCCTTAATTAGTCAGTGTTTGTTTTCACGGCTTGTTTGTTTGTTTATTGCTGTGTTTTTGCACCTGCAGTGTAGACATTTAGGGTCGTGAGAAAGGTTTCTGGGTTCAGAGGACACGGTCATAATAAGAAAAAGGAGATTCTGCATGACCAAATAGGATCGTCCAGTCTGAGCTATGCAGATATTTCTCTTTGTTGACTATCAATAACATTAGGCCATATTTGGGATGTAAACTGGATATGTGAGATACGCCACAATAATGTAAGAAGGAATATGTTTCTTTTGCTTATTTATTTTTCCAAAACCAGAAATGTTGATAGATTTTTTTTCAGTATTCTATAGGGTCTTTCATATAACTTGGCTCAAATGTTCTGGGTTTTCATACTTCTCACAATAGTTTGCTATTATTCTGGCACATTCCTTCTGACAGAACTGGTGCAGTTGAATCAGTTTTGTAGGCCGCCTCAGTCACACGCCTTTTCATTTCCACCCACAAATTATCTGTAGGATTGCGATCAGGGTTTTTGACGGCCACATCAAAACTTCGGCTTTGCTGTTCTTAAGCCACTTTGTAACCACTTTGGCTGTATGCCTAGGGTCATTGTCCATTTAGAAGACCCATCTGCACCCAAGCTATAACTTTCTGATTTTATTTTCTCATGATGCCATTTACTTTGGGAAGTTTGCCAATTCTTCCTGCATCAAAATATTCCTTCAACATGATGCTGCTCCTCATATACTTTACTAGAAGCCTCCCTTTATGTCCTATATTTTTCTATTTCAATATTTAAATTGTGATTATGGCCAAACAGTTCCACTTTAGTTTTGTTTGATAAAAGGGCACATTGTTAGGATCTGTTTTCTGTGCGCTGGAGTTTGGCTGTGTGTCTGTGTATGTGTGTACTCACCTTCCACACAGGGGCATGGCACCCAGCTGTTGACACGTGCAGCTCGTTCCAGGCAATCACCACCAGCTTCAAAAGGAGAGCGTCTACTGCATGCTGGTAGCATTGTAACATGGCCAATCTTAGTCTTCCTGATTACCTATGAGAAAACTTCCAATAGTTCTGGTGACAACTTACCTTATCTCCCCGTAGATCCAGATTCCGCTCCTTCCTGGTCCTCCTTGGATTCCTCCTGCAAGCTCCGGTTCTCCTGGATAATTGTTTTGGGTTTACTTACCTGTTCCTCATTGGATGTCCTCAAGGTCAGCCTCTGCACTGCTACTCCTGCTGGTTCCTCAGCCTCCTACTCTGCTGTAGCCATCCGTCTTCTCGCCTGCGAATCCATCCTCTCCTCCTCCAAGCCTGCTCCTTCCGACCAACCAGTAAGCCACTCCTCTTCATACTCAAACCTCCTCACTCTTCTTCATACTCAAACCTCCTCACTGTTTACCTCATTTAACATCTCCTCCATTTAATCACAGTCCGTTCCTGCAACCTCTTCCTGGCGTGCCCCTCTAAATGACCAAGAAGCCTGAGTCATAAAATAGGCATTTATCTTAAACGTACCTTACCTGTCTCCGTGTCTGAATTCTGTGTTGCCTTTGAGTTCCGAAAACCCACCAAACATGTCACAACCATCTGACCTCCCGGACTCAGCAACACAGATTCAGATGGCGGTTTCCCAAAAAGGGATGCTGAGTTGCCATGAATAGGCAGTTCAAAATTTCCCTCACCAGTTAAATCTTTGGTCATCTACACTCCCCTGTCTAAATCAACAGGTTTTCGAGTTAGCATCAAAGGTTAACAAGAGTTGAGAGTAATGCCTAACCTCCGCCTATCGGTTCCAAGATGTTATTCTCCTAATCTCCCTCTGCATAATTTATCAACTCCAATTATCTCCGACCCCTGTGTGTGATTCTTTCTAGGTCAACCACTATTTTTACCCAACATCTTGGTGCCGTGACTCGACGTACAGAGCACTCCCGCCGGTGGTCTTCGTCGAAGGGCTGAATTGCTTCACTGGCCGACTGCATAATTTCCACGAGGACCCCTGCACGTGCTCCCGTGCGATTGATTCGATTTGAATCACTCACATAGGGGGGAGATTGTGAGTACGTTTTTCTTTGTGCACCTTTATATAAAAAATAAATAAATAAAAATTCTAATATAGTCAGGGTATATTCTGCTGTTTGGGCCTGAAGGAAGCTTTAGCCTCTCTGATGAAATATCAGGTGTTGATCCTTAAGTGATTAATGCGTTAATTTCTACAGCAAAAGGTTGTAACGGACCAGGTTTGCGAACCGGTCAACCTCGAAAAAAGGTTGTAACGGACCAGGTTTGCGAACCTGTCCACCTCGCTGTGAAAAAGGTTGTAACGGATTAGGTTTGCGAACCTATCCACCTCGCTCGGAAATAAAGTATGCCAGTGTATAGGAGAAAAACCACAAACAGCAAAATCAAAACGAAATACCGTTATATTCCCAAAGATGGATAACGATTTTTCTAACGACAAATTAGAGGGGGATTCAAAGTATATGCATAAAAAGGACCCTGAAAATCTTCAGTTTCTGACAAAATGGCAAAAGAATTATAAAGTAGACGGGAAACTGAAGGGAAATCAGTGGAAGGAACTGGTATGTGTTCTCGAAGCAAAAACACTTATCGTTAAAGGAAAAAAGAAAAAACTAAAACAGAGGAGTTCAGAAAGGCACGTGTGGGCTGATGAAACAGAGAAGAGGAAGTAGAATATAAAGAAGAGAAAAGAGAACAAAGGCTCTAAAGATGAGACTTTATATATGAAAAAGCTCGGTGACGAACTCAAACTGTGTCCTCCTCCCTATGCACCTCCACCTACAGCCCAGACGGGCCCTCCCTGGGGCTGTTGGAGGAGATCCTTATGCGCCTCCAGTGGCACCCCCAGCAGACCAGCCGGGGGCTGTAGGGAGACGTCTATATCCTCCTGTTCAAAAATATAAATTTGCAATTGAAGAAAAAGCAGATGGTACCTCAATAAAAACAAAGGCTTAGAATTACAAAGAAGTCAGGCCCCAAAAAATCTGAGAATAAGTCTGATAACAGTGAACCAGAGGACTCAATAGATGTTAACCAGATCCAGGATCCAGAAAAATGGACAGAGGATATGGTTGATATGGTCAAATCCCACCAGTTAAATGGTCATGAATTAGGACAGGCTATGGCTGCATCGTTTCGAAAAGACTGGCACTGTGTAGGAGGAAATTACACTGGAAGAGATGTTGCTGGAGTTGTGTTGCAATTTCAGAATGATTTCCAGGGAGCACTAAAGGAACAATTCGATGCAGTAGCGAATCAAGTTCGTGCACAGTTTAAAAAGAAACCAGATTATGGCCATATGGCCTCCATAAAACCGAAGACTGGGGAAACTGTAGATGATTTTAGATACAGATACCAAAAGGAACATGATATCTATAGTGGCCTTACTAAAGAGGCTGGTGATGATAGCCCATATATGCGGCATTTGTGTAATGGCCTGCTACATAGTTTCCACCTCGCTATCACTAATTAGATAAAAAATCACCTTCTGACATGGGAAACATGCAACCTTACCACCCTTATGGCCAATGCACGTTTTACAGAAGGTGTCATGGAAAGAAAGGGGAAGAAACCAAAACCTCCAGGCTCCGACACACAGGTACTTCACACCCAGGTAGAAGACGATGAGGGGGAAGTGTATTATCAAAGTGACAACCACAACAAAGGAAGGGGGTTTAGACCACAAAGGAATATACATGATCACACACCCCAGGGTTCATGAAGACATCAAGGTGGTAACCCTCCACACAGATAGCCAATATGCATTTTTACCGTGCACTGTTTTGCTAAACAATGGGAAAGGAGAGGAATGGTCACCTCTACAGGAAAACCTATAACCCACTCTCAATTACTGATAAAACTATTAGACTCAGTTATGTTATCAAAAGCTATTGCAATTTGTAAATGTCAAGCACACACCACAGGAAAAGACAGTTTCCTGTGGCAACAGACTAGCAGATTAAGTGGCAAAAGCACTATGTAAAACTATCATTACAAACCATGGTATTCCACAAGTAATATATTCAGATAATGGACCACATGTTGTGAATGAGGTTATTCAAAATATGGCAAAACATTTAGACATCCAACAAAAAAATTATTGTGCCTATCACCCCCAAAATGCAGGTTTAGTAGAAAGACCTAATGGGACCATCAAAAGCAGACTCAGAAAATGCATGGCAGAGACTAAAAGACCATGGCCTGAGTATTTGGACCTAGTAAAACTTTCCGTGAGAATCATGCCAACAAACCAAGGGTTAACACCATTTGAAATAATTTATGGTAGACCTTACAGGTTACCTCTAGTTGCGCCTGATTTGCAAAAAGCAGACGAAGAACTCACATTAGCCGATTACATGAGGAAAATTATCCTAGCCAAAGAAGTGCAAAGCGCGCACAATCTGCCTACCTCTCCTTCTGTTTTGCAGGATCCTGAAAAGCCAATCAAACCTGGAGAATGGGTATTCATCAAGGTGATTAAAATGAAGAACTGGACAAGCCCCCGCTGGGAAGGACCTTTCCAAGTCCTGCTGAGCACGCCCACGGCTGTGAAAATTGGTGAGAGACCCTTGTGGATACACATCTCACACTGCAAATTGCAAAGGCAATTAGGGGACTAGACACAGGACAGTGGGGAAGTCTGGGCTACAAAGGACAGAGTGACCAATAGTGCCTCTGGTCTCAAACCCAGCAGAACAACATCCCTGTCCCCTAGCAAGGTCAAGCCTCTGTTTTGGAGGGCTAGTCCTCTTATTTGCCTCTAGCCAACATGAAACTAGTTTGGCTCCTCTCCTGTCTGGTAGTTTGCCTGCTTCTATTCTACTGCTTTTTCGTCACACCTGATGACGCCCAGACATCACAGGAAAGAATAGCTCAAATTCTAACCCACCATGCGTTCAAGAACACCTGGAACCAAATAGTTAATTTGACTGCAAATCGCTTAGGTTTCAATACCAGCTGTTATGTCTGTTCATGGATCCCACACCATTCTGAAGAAGTCTCATCGATGACTGCTGTCCCAACCACCTTAAATAATACCATATGCCTGCTATACAAATTAACTATAACAACCGTTGGAACAGACTGTTCCATCTTACCTCACTGCTGCACTGCTGAGAACAACAGGACATGGTCCCAGCCTGGTGACTTTTCCAAGGAAACGAATGCTTCAGTTGCCAAAGGAATCAACTTACTACTCCTTATTGGAAAAGACACTTTCTTTTTTTTAGTCCCTTGTAACAACCAGCATACATTTTTAGGAAATTCCACCTGTGAGGACACGCTACCCTTACCAGCGACCCAGACGAAAACGATGCGTATAAACCACTGGATGACGGTTGGAAACACATCTGTGCCAAGATACACAACCCTCAACACCACTCGACTCCAAGACAAGATAAGTGGGTTTAAACCACTGTGAAAAGAGGAACCCATCTCCTAGAGGTTCCCTCCCAATTTGGCATGGGAACGCCTGACTGATAAGTGAAGTGTGGTCACACCTTGTACTTCTACCTACCTAAGGATTGGTGTGGCACGTGCAGTTTGTCTCGACTGTAGCCCTCCTCATACATCATTACAAAGGACAGAGCACCTTCTAAACCTACAGAGCTGAAGAAACAGGAATTCAAACCTCCACAGGTGTTCAACCCATTTCTGACAATGGTGGACAAAAACCTCTCTACAGGGAAAAATATAAAAAAGGGAGGAAAAGCCCTTAAGTGGGCAGAAGCAGGGTGTCAACAAGAAAACAGACTCACTTGTTTCTGCTACTCTCTGTTTTAATAAAAATAAACCCCTTCAGTGCATAGCTCTAATAGATTCCAGTTCAGAGCAAAACTTAATCCATCCAGATATAGTGACAAGATGCAATATTTCTACATTTGAACTTAGCTCTCCCATCACAGTTTCGAATCTCGACGGCAGTGTCATGACAACCATAACTTACCAGGCACACCCAGTTTCATTAGTTATTTCAGGTAATCATCATGAAGAGATTCAGTTCTATGTTTATCCCAACAAGGAAAACTCTTTATTTCTCGGTTTCACATGGCTCTTCACCCATTGCCCACAAATTAATTGGTCCAACCATCGTATTGATTTGCCAGGGGACAATGCTCCGAACCCACTGCCACACCTGAACCGAAACTTTTCAACGTTCCTAAAGATTATCACGACCTACATCGAGTATTTAAAAAATCAAGAAAAATGGAACCCTCCGTCCCTGTATCAATTGTCGAGGACTTAACCAGATCACCATTAAAAATAAGTATTCCTTACAGTTATTCACCTCAGCTCTGGAACCATTCAGCTAAGCATCTGTTTTCTTGAAGTTAGACTTGAGGAACGACTATCATCCCGTCCACATTTGCGAATGAGTTTAGTTGAAAACGGCTTTCAAAACAACCATGGGACATTTTGAGTATCTAGTAATGCCATTCGGTCTCTCCAATGCTATCAGCAGTTTTCCAAAATTTAGTCAATGACGTATTACGGGAATTTCTCCTTAAATTTGTTTTTGTATACCTCAACGGCATTCTCAACTTCTTCAAGGATCTCCACCAATGCAAAGACCACATCTGACAAGTCCTCCAAAGGTTAATGGCCTCTATGTGAAAGCGGAAAAGTGCGAGTTCCACATCTCATAACCTTTCTTGGATACATATTGGAGGACAGGCAGGTGTGGGCGGACCCGGAGAAGATCAAGATCATCGAAAATTGGCCTGTCCCAGAGAACAGAAAAAAGCTTCAAAGGTTCATCAGTTTTGCAAACTTCTACAGACAATTCATCCATAAATTCAGTACGGTTGCAGCACCATTAAACTCACTCACCTAATCAAAAAGATCCTTCCAATGGACCCCAGATGCCAACCAAGCCTTTCAGGATCTTAATAAGCTCTTCATTCAAGCCCCTATTCTCTCACAACCTAATCCAGATCTACAGTTCATCTTTGAAGTCGACGCCTCTGATTCCGCCATCGGGGCTATCCTCTCCCAGAGAGACACATCAAGACGATAAGACACATCCATGTGCATTCTTCTAGAAGAAGTTTACTACAGCGGAAAGAAACGACATTGGAGAACGAGAGCTTTTGGCCATAAAACTTGCCCTGAAAGAATGGTAACACTGGCTGGAGGGCACAGACATCCTAATAATTATTTGGACTGACTATAGAGACCTTTCATATCTTCAATCAGCCAAAAGACTCAACCTTCGACTCAACCTGAACATCTCATATCGTCCTGGATCAAAAAAATTAAAAGCCAGATGATCTCTCCAGAATTCATGAAAACAGTGATGCTCCTACTGAATGTGTTTCTACATTCTCTCTCCTTCATGCTTTGTCGGGTCCCTTACCTGGGACATAGAAAAAGGCATCAAGAATGCCCAGCAGACAGAACCAGACCCAGGTGGGGGACCCCTAGGTCGTCTGTATGTACCAACTTCCATTTGAGCACAGACCATCCACTGGGCTCATGCATCTACACATGTCATCACTGCAGAACCAGTCATAACATCACACTCCTCCGTATATATTTTTGGTGATCTTCCCTCAATAAAGATGTTGCAGAGTATGTTTCCGAATGCCACATATGCAATCAAAATAAGTAATCCCATCAGTCTCCTGTTGGCTATTTAGAACCGCTCTCAATACTTACCCACCCTTGGTCTCACATTGCTTTGGATTTCGTCACCGGCCTTCCACCTTTCAAAGGTAAAACAGTCATATTATCCATAATTGATCGTTTCTCTAAAGCCTGTCATCTCATTGCTCTTCCTAAGCTCCCGTCATCAGCAGAAACTGTCTGCCATCATGTCTCTCCTCTGGTTTCCATCCACAAACTAACGGTCAATGCGAACACCTAAATCAAAAAGTAGAAAACACTCCCCTATCTCTGCAGACAGAATCCACTCACCTTGTTAATTCATTTACCCTGGATAGAATACACTCATATCTCACATGTCTCCTCAGCCACTGGTCTTTCTCCATTTGAAATCTCCTTTGGATACCAACCTCCACTTTTCCCAGCTTCAGCCCCTGACCCAGTGGTGCGAACGGTCCGTGCCTGCATCCGTGCCATCCAACGCATCTGGAGAAAGGGCTCAACCAGCTCTTGAATGAACGTCAGTTCAAAACAAGATAATAGCAGATAAGAAGAGGCGACCAGACCACAAATATTCCATTGGTCAGAAAGTATGGCTCTCTTCCAAAAACTGTCCCCTCAAATCTCAGCCCAGAAAACTTTCCCCCCAGTTTTTGTGTCCATTTCCTATTAAAAAGATCATCAGTCCATCCGCAGTCAAACTAAAGGTTCCCTCTCATTATCACATCCACCCGGTTTTTCATGTCTCCCAAATCAAACCCGTTTTTTCTAGATCTTCAACAATCCCTTTGTGCATTTGCAAACTGCAGACTAACTTTTTCATTGTTTTTATTAGTTTTTTGTAGTAATTGCTTCTTCTTGCAGGCTGGTCTTTTACCCCATGTTGGTACAGGACACCTTTCGCTGTGTATCCTCTTCCTCCATCTCTCCACACTATAATACCAGCTTCAGCCCTCAACTTTAAAATGTGTTTTGCTTTCATTCTGGAACAGATGTTCACATTTTGGACCAGCAACCCACTGGTTACAAGATGAGCTCCCACCTCCTGAACCACTGTCGCACCATTTGTGTAACTCCACACCCTGATATTTTGGCTAATTTTTATTGACTTTCCTATGGTGTCAAACAAAATGGCATGGCGTTAAATATATCTAAAGATATGCCTTCAAATAACTCAAATCGGTCAGTTATCAAATATCAGAGGGCTTTCACTCATTCATTTTTGCTGCTTAACAGAACATAATCCTGCAAAACTTTGACCAAGATGGCTCCAAAGTCCTTCTGACGCCATCCTTGATAACTGTGAAATGTGCATCAACTGGCATTACACTGCATGAAGGTTAGAAATCGTCTGAGCCATATTTGGGACATTAATCTTAAAGGAGGCACAACACTGTTTACATGGCACAAAGCAGAGTTCCAGTGGTGTGACAGGGTAGAAATATTTCTAATCCCAGGATCAAGGTGCAAAACCTACTTTTTCAAGAAAATAGGCATCTTATTATTAGATCAGATCATCTTTAAATGCTGAACAATGTTGAATAATGCCAAAATTGAATTTGTTTTTTGTTTTTTTATCCAATGAAGGCTCTTTTTGGTGACCTGTTTACATGACTTTCATTGCTTGTAAGATTTTATAGAACAAACGTTTCTGTAAAGGCATACCTTGAAGGTGGCCTTTCTTGGGTAGTAGTGAGTATGCCTAAAACTGAAGACAAAACGAAGTTCTCCTCTTCTGTCTGTTAACAAAAAATTGTGCTGCTGCAAAGCTTTCACTGCTTACCATAATGACCTCTCATGGGTATCCAATTAAATAACAACACATTGCATTTGAGTGTGAGTTTGTGCATGTTTGTGCCACACAGGAACTCTGGAGAGAAGATTAAGAAGCTCTAATCTCCCTCAGGTTGGTGGCAGAGCACAGTATGTGTTTGTGTGTGTGTTTGTTTGTGTCCTTTATGCAATGATAACAGCTACTACCTGATAAGCAGTAGCTCTTCTTTCTGCTGTGTCAAGATCACTCATGATCCCATACACCACTGTGGAAGCTCACTTTGGTATGTCTGCATGCACAACTATAACAGAAAACAGCAGGAGAGCAGTCAGGTTCAATGTTGGAGGTTCAAAACTGCCAGCTGATGGAGGGCCGGAGAAACATTGTGTCACGCATGGAGGTGCAGCACAAAAAATGACCTCTTCTTCTGCTGCTTCACCTCCTCTCACTCCTCTGTGAATCCTACTTATATAATTCAGTAGCAATTTTGTTCTTCTATTACTTCTGTCCTTCCGTCTCATGGGGAGACGCAATGAGATATGACATTTCATTTAGGTTTCCTGCCACCTGGCACCCTCTCTCCAAGAAATAAATAAATATTTCATTAGCAAGGTTCTGAGAGACGAAATAAAGATGCACATGCACACTCTCACTGCACAGGGAAACAAAAGCATGCATTCTTCAAAGGCAGACGTAGAGGCGGTATGAGCGTATTTACGCATTCATGCTCACAGAGCCTCCATTCAATAAATAATCCGCCTTTAAATACCTCTTTTACACACACAAACAGACACACTAAAATCCAGATTTGGGTACAAATTAGGACCACTGGTAACATTCTCATGCAGTATGTAATATTTGTGTTTTGAAATAGACAAGGCAGATAAGTAATGAAGATAGGGTATCTCCCTGTGTACCTCCTATCATCCCCTCTCTTGTTAGACTTCTTTATCATCTCCCCCACTCCTTTGCTTTTCCCTCACAATCTCTTCCAGGTCTCACCTAGAGACTCTCGGCTTTATTGTCTTAATTAAAACAGAGCCTGTTTAATTATTTTAATCCACACTACTGCACAACAGGGACTCCAGAGGAGATGGAGTGTAGGGAGGGAGGGGGAAGGAAAAGGGGGGTAGCCCTGACATTTCAAATTAAACTCTTCAAGTTCAAAAGCAAGAGTTCTTATCGCATTTCCTTTCATTCATTTTCCTATTTCTGCCCTCCTCTCTCTCCATCCCTCCAAAAGTCCAGCCTGCTCTTACTGATCTTGTCGTCTGCTGTCGCTCTCCATCCTCCACCTCTCTCCCTCTCTTCATTTCCCCTTGTTGCTTATTCTCATTTCTTTTTTCCTCCTCTTTTTTTGCTACCTTTGAGAGATTAGCAGTTTGAAGAACGCCCTTGTTGAGAGCCCTTATTTCAAGTCTGGGACATCAAAAGAATCTGTGATTATTACAATACCACATGGAGTCATGTGTGCATCTGGAAAAAAGTTTTCTATCAAAATGTATAGCCACATGCATACAGATACCCTCACATACTAAACTGTAATTCACACCTGAGGTTGCAGTCAAAACAAGCCGAGTTTAAGAGGAAAATATATGCTTTTTATGATTGTGGGTCTGCCTCAGCATTCAGTTTTACTATACATCCTATCAAATGCATGGTCAAAACGTGACAGCGGTGACGTCAGGTGAAAAGAAAAGTGATAGTAGGTTCTTGAATAACTGGACTTCCTTCAATATTAACTATAGTGATTTGACCTCAGTCAAAAACAAACATATTTACACAGATACAACACTGAATCTCTTGTGTCCAAGGACACTTTAAGATGTGGAGGCAATGGAATCAAACCCCCAATCTTGATGACCCTACCAAAACAAACACGACAAAACTAAGAAACAAAGCAAAATCTCATGTACAAAGTATTTCAATTTAGTTCCCGAAAAGCCACCCGTTCAAGCAAGAAGATGTCATTTACAAACAGAAGGGGCGATATCAATCAAAAATGAAAAATATGCAATAAATATACAATTGCCTTTTTTTTTCTTGATGTATCCCCCTCCTTGGGCTGCCACCTTACCGCGATGGAGGGGTTTGAGTGTCCCAATGATCCTGGGAGCTATGTTGTCTGGGGCTTTATGCCCCTGGTAGGGTCACCCATGGCAAACTGGTCCTAGGTGAGGGATCAGACAAAATGCAGCCCAAAAACCCCTATGATGAATGACAGCGTTGGACAAAGTGTTCCCTCACCCGGATGCGGGTCACCGGGGCCCCACTCTGGAGCCAGGCCTGGAGGTGGGGCATGTTGGCGAGCGCCTGGTGGCAGGGCCTTTACCTATGTGGCCCGGCCGGGCTTAGCCCGAAGAGGAAACATGGGCCCCCCTTCCCATGAGCTCACCACTTGTGGGAGGGGCCATAGGGTTCGGGTGCAATGCAAGATGGGCGGTGGCCGAAGGCAGGGACCTTGGCTGTGGAAGCTGGCTCTTGGGACGTGGAACTTCACGTCTCTGGTGGGGAAGGAGCCGGAGCTGGTGTGCGAGGTTGAGAGGTTCCGACTGGACATCGTCAGCCTAGCCTCGACGCATGGCTCTGGCTCTGGAACCTGTCTCCTCGAGAGGGGTTGGACTGTCTTCCACTCTGGCGTTGCCCCCTTACTCTGACTGCCGAAGGAGCAGGACGTGTTTTCCTCTCCTCTACTCCTGCTCTCTTCCCCCCGCTACCTATCTTTCTTTTTCTTTTCTTTTATTTTTTATTTACTCACCCTAAGGACACTAGACGACCTCCCTGGGACAATTTTTATTCCTTTTTCTACTTTTCCACTGTGGACAAAGAAACGAAGACTACAATGGCTCTCAACGCTGATGTCACTCTCCAAAACATTCTGGAAAGAATGAAGGACATGGAATTAAAAATCCAACGCCTGGAAGAAAACGCCAGAAACAAGACTACTCTGAGTATGGCATGCGATTTTCAACAACCTGGCAGGTCGATGCCAACAACAACACAGAGTTCCCCTCCAAACAGACAGCGTCTATCCGGAAGGACCCCCCACTCATTAGAAGAGTGGCCAGCACTCAGACGACAGACACCCAACAAGAAAATAAGGAACGTAAAAAGAAACCCCAACAACCAACAACTTCTTTTATTCCTTTAAAAAACAGATTCACAGCGCTGGCATCTCCCAGCTCTTTGAGTCTAACAGACGCACAGCAAAGCCAACAAAATGCAAACAGTTCCCTGGAATCAACGGACCCACACAGAGTTTTCCTCTCCTCTCCTCCTGATAAGAAGAAACAGCAGCAAGAACACAGAAAACCAAAGAAAACAGAACACAGCAAGAAAAGGAAAATGCTTGCTATTATTCATGACGGATCGATCCAAGGTATTGAACTTCTATGCATCAATACAAAAGTCATTAATTGCCCACAAATGACAGTTAAACAACTTTCTGAGATAATTCCATCAATTATTGAGAGCAATCCAGAACTAGAAAAAATTGTTGTCCATGCTGGAGCAGTCGACATTGCTCACAAGAAATCGGAAATTTTAAAGAAGGACTTCATGGATCTACTCCAGAACTTTAACACCAACAAGATAGAACTTCACATATCTGGACCAATTCCAGCAACGCCTTCTGATGAAGAATGGAGCCGGATCAAAGGTTTTAGCAGATTTGTTAAAACTGTCTGTTCAGAAAGGTCTATTCCATTCCTGAATAATTTTAAGATCTTCTGTGAACGAAAGCATCTATTCTCAAAAGATGGACGTCATATCAACAAAAAAGGTCAGAAGCTCTATCTCTGGAACTTGTTATCTAATGTAAACAATGCAAACAAACCGCTCTGTCCTCGAACTAATGATAAGCCTGCCACAGTCATGCCAGCTGACTGTGCAACAACACCATCAGATGACCCTCTAAAGAAACACAGAGTTCCAGTATCTCTATGTGTTGATTCTACTGTACAGATGATGCCCCCTGAGACGGCACATCCAATCAACACACCAGCTGATCTAGGAAAGACAAGCAGATCCATTTCATCTTCAACTCCTGACTCTGAGACGCTCTCACCATTCCAGGAATTCTCTGAAAAACTTCAAACTCAAGAAAAAAAAGGACTCCTCCTTTTAACTCCACGCCCAAGCAGGAACTATGAACATTATTGCTCTCCAATTCAACTCACCATATCAGACATCTGATACCGACCGAACACAGCCAGAAAAACTTCTTTCCAGAAAGTGGTGTTTGGTCAAGATTACTCACATTCTCACCTTGAAAGTAAAATCCCAGTTAGTATAAAAAAGAGGTATTCACACACTAAAACTAAAAATAACCGAGCAGTACAGAATTTAAAAATAATACCTAGCAAACAGAATCTTTTTTTCTCGAGAAGAAATATTAATGCAGCTATACAAAACATAAGATCACTATCAGAAAAATCACTGCTAATCAATGACTACATCATCACACATGATATACATGCACTATTTCTCTCAGAAACTTGGTTAGATGAAAATACAGAACAAAATGTATTAATAGAGACATGTCCAACTAATTATCACTTCATTAGTGAGACCAGGAAAAATAAAAGGGGGGGTGGTTTGGCCACAGTTTTTCATGATTCCTTAAACTTTAAAAAAGTATCACTAGGAGAATTCAACACTTTTGAATATTTAGCTACTGAAACAAATGACACAAACAAAGTCATATTTGTAAACGTATACAGACCACCAAAACCAAAACTTAACACAAACTTTTATAATGACTTCAATGACCTTTGCTCTGCAATATGTCTAGACTATGACCACATAGCAATTGTGGGAGACTTCAACATTCATACTGACAAACCCCAAGATAGCGGAACAAAAGCACTATATGACGCCCTTCATAACTTTGACCTAAGCCAACACATTAACGAGCCAACGCACAACCGAGGACACACTCTGGACCTACTTATTAGCAAAGAATTAAATATCTCTAACATTGCTGTAACGGATATAGCATTATCTGACCATTTCTGCATCTCATTTCAAAGCACCATCCAAGAAAACATACCTAATCAGAGTAAATCCAATGTTAAAAAACGCTTCCTTAAAGAAAATTCAGCTGAAAACTTTAAACAGATGTACACTCCAACCTTGTCTGAATCGCCAACATCCACTAGCACACACTCAGTAAATAAACTGACAGATGATTTTATATCCAAAGTCTCAGACGTGATGGATACGATTGCGCCACTTAAGGTTAAAACTGTCTCTAGCAAAAAGAAGTCTCAGTGGAGAATCAATCCACTGGTATGTAATGAAAAAAGAGAGTGCCGGCGCGCCGAGAGAAAATGGCGGAAAACTCGACTCCAGGTTCATTATGACGTTTATAAAGAGAGACTGAACAAGTATCAAGTAACCTTAAAGGGTGCAAGGGATTCATTCTTTTCTGAGATTATTCACAGAAACAGCAATAACGCTAGGACATTATTTGCTACAGTGGAGAGACTAACTAACACTCCAGTGACAATACCCCCTGAACTAAACTCCACCAGGGCCTGTAATGATTTTGCCACCTTCTTCACTCAAAAGATCTTGAACATCAGAAGATCAATCAGTACATCAGTTCAAACCCCAGTACCAACTATGAGCCCAACTAACACTCACCCAGAGAAAATGACTCACTTCCAAACAATAAATCAATCAAGCTTTGATGAAATTATTGACAAACTAAGCTCTGCCACCTGCTGCTTAGATATCTTACCAACACATTTTCTAAAAAAGGTCCTCCCATCCATCAGAATGGATCTTATCAAAATAGTTAACTCATCGCTCCTATCAGGTGTTTTCCCCAAAGCCCTAAAAACAGCAGTTATCAAACCAATACTAAAGAAGAAGAACCTAGACAGCACTTTGATGCAAAACTACAGACCAATCTCTACTCTCCCATTTATCGGTAAAATTATTGAAAAAGTTGTGTTCCAGCAGCTAAACAGCTTCCTAGCAATGAACAAACGCCTTGATGTTTATCAGTCTGGTTTTCGTAGATACCACAGCACAGAGACAGCCCTGGTCAAAGTTTTTAATGACATCCGTACAAATACTGACCATGGAAAAACAACAGTGCTGGTACTGTTAGACCTCAGTGCGGCGTTTGACACTGTTGATCATGATATATTACTGGAACGTCTAGAGAGCTGGGTCGGACTCTCTGGTACAGAACTCGACTGGTTCACATCTTACCTCAAGAACAGGAACTTCTTTGTATCAGTTAGCCAGTTCTCATCACAAAACACAGAAATAACATGTGGGGTCCCCCAGGGCTCCATCCTGGGGCCCCTCCTATTTAGCATCTATATGCTTCCGCTTGGCCAGATTATAACCGCCAACCATGTTAAATACCACAACTATGCTGACGACACTCAGCTTTATATCTCAGTGTCACCAGATGATGTTGAACCCATCCAAATCCTCAATAAATGCATTGAGCAAATTAACAGCTGGATGTCCCATAATTTCCTACAACTGAACAAAAACAAAACTGAAGTGCTTCTCTTTGGACCCAAAAAAGATCGATTTAAATATCAGTAAACAGCTTCAGTTGGTCCAACTAGAAACTACTGACCAGGCCAGAAATCTAGGTGTAATAATGGACTCAGACCAGAACCTCCAGGGTCACATAAAGGCAATAATAAGATCAGCTTTCTATCACCTGAGGAACATTTCTAGGATTAAAGGAATGATGACACAAGGAGACCTAGAAAAACTCATCCATGCATTTATCTCTAGCCGCCTTGATTACTGTAACAGTATCCTCACAGGTCTACCTAAAAAATCAATCAGACAGCTGCAGCTGATCCAGAACGCTGCTGTTCGTGTTCTCACTAGAACCAGGAAAGTAGAACACATCACCCCAGTTCTAAAGTCCTTACACTGGCTCCCTGTAGCTCAGAGAATAGACTTCAAAGTGCTTTTATTGGTATATAAATCATTGAATGGTTTAGCACCTGAGTACATTAGAGATCTGCTATCATGGTATAAACCATCCAGATCACTCAGGTCCTCCAGCTCTAATTTACTGATCGTCCCTAGAACCAGAACAAAACATGGAGAAGCAGCTTTCAGTTTCTATGCTCCTCATCTCTGGAACAAACTACCAGGAGAATGTAAAGCTGCAGAGACACTGAACTCTTTTAAGTCTAAAATTAAAACGTATCTATTTAAACTTGCTTATGAGTAACTGCTTTTTTTTTTTTTTTGTAAACATTTGATCTTTATATTATTTTATTGTTGTCGTTTTAATTTCTATATTTTATTCTATCTTTTAGCTTTATTTTTAAGTGATTGTGTATTAATTACGTGGATTTGTTCCTTACAATATCTTTTCTTACTGATTGATTACTGTTAAACTTATATGCTTTGTAATCATGTGGTTTCATTATCACTGAATCATGTAAAGCACCTTGAATTACCTTGTGCTGAAAGTGTGCTATAGAAATAAAATTGCCTTGCCTTGCCTTGCCTTGCCCCCGGTGAGAGGCGCCGAGCTGGGGTAGGCATACTTGTTGCCCCCATCTCGGCGCCTATATGTTGGGGTTTACCCTGGTGAATGAGAGGGTAGCCTCCCTCCGCCTATGGGTGGGGGGACGGGTTCTGACTATTGTTTGTGCTTATGCACCAAACGGTAGCTCAGATTACCCACCCTTTTTGGAGTCCTTGGAGGGGGTGCTGGAGAGTGCTCCTTCTGGGGACTCCCTCATTCTGCTGGGGGATTTCAACGCTCACGTGGGCAGTGACAATGAGAACTGGAGAGGCGCGGTTGGGCGGTATGGCCCGCCCGATCTGAACCCGAGCGGTGTTTTGTTGTTGGACAGGATTTCTAGGCGCACCCAAAGTGTTGAAGGGATCCATTTTGCTGGCCTCATCATCGGGTCTCTGCTTTTCGGAGATTATGTGGTCCTGTTGGCTTCATCTGAACGTGATCTACAGCTCTCGTTGGAGCGGTTCGCAGCCGAGTGTGAAGCGGCTGGGCTGAGGATCAGCACCTCCAAATCCGAGACCATGGTCTTGAGCCGGAAAAGGGTAGAGTGCCTTCTCCGGGTCGGGGATGAGGTCCTTCCTCAAGTGGGGGAGTTTAAGTATCTGGGGGTCTTGTTCACGAATGAAGGAAAAATGGAGTGGGAGATCGATGGACGGATTGGTAAGGCGTCTGCAGTTATGCGTGCGCTGTACCGGTCTGCTGTGGTGAAGAGAGAGCTGAGCCGAAAGGCAAAGCTCTCAATTTACCGGTCGATCTACGTTCCTACCCTCATCTATGGTCACGAACGCTGGTTGGTGACCGAAAGAACGAGTTCGCGGATACAGGCGGCTGAAATGAGTTTCCTCCGTTAGGGTGGCTGGTCTCTCCCTTAGAGATAGGGTGAGAAGCTCGGTCATCCGGAGGGGGCTCAGAGTAGAGCCACTGCTCCTCCACATCGAGAGGAGCCAGTTGAGGTGGCTCGGGCATCTGGTCAGGATGCCTCCTGGACGCCTTCTTGGCACGTCCCACCGGGAGGAGACCCAGGGGAAGACCCAGGACCCGCTGGAGGGATTATATCTCCCAGCTGGCCAGGGAACGCCTCGGGATTCCTCCCGAGGAGCTGGCCCAAGTAGCCGGGGAGAGGGAAGTCTGGGCCTCTCTGCTTAGGCTACTGGCCCCGCGACCCGACCCCGGATAAGCGGAAGATGATGGATGGATGGATGGATGGTATCCGTACAACTGTAACTTTGAGTCTGGCCTGTTTTATGTTGTACGTATTTAGTACCACCTCACAGAGCTATACAATTCTTTTTAGAAACAGATTCAATGATGAGTTTGTTGGATCGTTTACAGGGTGGATGGATGGATGGATGGATGGAGTGTGTGCAAAATAAATGATGGTTTCTACTCATCAGATTTAGTGGTTGTAAAATGTTAGGTTTCACACATTGCTCTGACCAGCTAAAATAAGTGTATATACTACTTGGAGCTGAACAGGTTGGGGTTAACACTTCAAAGCTACAAGTGTTGCTCTACAAAAGACGTCTCTTTAAGTGAGAGTAGGAAACAGTGTTAGGAGTTTTGTCCCCTGGAGACAGGAAGAGAAGAAACTTGTTTTATGTGGGTCGGGAAGGGGAGTCCAGAGACAGATAGGAGATGGCAGGGATGGCAGGCCCAGAGTAGTGAGAATACATTACATAATTTGAGCTTCCACTTCTGCGTTTCTTCCTATTTGTCGTCTGATTATTGTGACCTTGATGCAGCCGCAGCCCACCCTGCTACTGTTGAACTCTGGGTAATGAAGCCAGCGTTTACAAATTGAGAAATAAACACCTGGCTCCCTGGGAATGGTAATAGGCTCGGTCTCTTCTCAGTGTCCATTCACATTGACCCTCTCCCTTTCTCATCCTCAATCTGACTATTTCTCTCTTTCTTTCTTACATTTCTCCCCCACTTCTCCCCTTGTCTTCCTGTTCTCTATCTGTTTCAGCGGGGAGTCTAAACTCCCCAGATTTCCAGTTTACCTTCTGATTAAGGAGTGAGTTGAGCGTTTCTATTCCCTCTGTCTCCCTCCTCTGTTCCATCCCTCATTCATGTGCTGCCACGGTAACTAGCCTATTATCTGACAGTTCCACTCCACTGACCTGCCCAATAACAGCTTTCACATCCCTATAAATGCCCCTGAGAGAGCAAGAGAGAAAGACACTAGATGAGTAAAAAAGTGCAGTGTGTGTGGGGGTGTGTGTGTAGGTGTGTTTGCGTGCCTGTGTGTGAGTGTGAACCCAAGAGATTGTCGCGTGTTATAAACATTTACGCCGAGCTAACAGATCATCTCCGAGATCCGGGAATTGTCCCCTCTGCCCCCCCGGCGAATTGAAAGCCCAAGATTAGTGAGATGATAGCTTTTCAGATTGGCAAGGAAACACAGAAATGAGTTTCACCTGGTGAGTTTAGATTGGGACAGTTAAACGGCAGATAAATTGATGGTTCTCTCATTGTCTCTCCAAGAGTATAGTGGCTAAATCTATTAAACATCACCAAACCATTTCAGCTTCAGTGTTAAAGGGAGATAGCGCATGAGGAGGAAGACGAAAACAAGGGATGATGGAGGAGAGAGGCTTAAATAAACCAGAAATGGTGGAAGGACATGATGTTTATGTTGCTGTTTCTGAATAAGATCGACTATGTTTACGGCCTATAACTTTATGGTGCTATGAAAAAGTATTTGCATTCTTAATTGAATATATGTTCTTTGACTAAGCTTCTTCAAAGCCTTCATTTTGTCTTATTCTCAACTTTTCAAATGCTGAAATGCTTTGGATTATTGACCAGCTGCATAAAAAAGTGCACTGTGACAAAGGCCAGAAACTGGTAGTTGGACATTCTTTTAGGATTTTTTTTTACAAAAGTTTGCCCATGGTACCAGAGAACAAGCTGGAGAACTTTATGCTGGCAGCATGTATGAGATATTTACATTTAGATGTTCTTTCTCTGAAATGCTTTGTTAGTTCTACATCAGTAATGGGACTAAAACGTTTTCTTTCTTTCTTTCTTTCTTTTTTTCTTTCTTTCTTTCTTTCTTTCTTTCTTTCTTTCTTGACCTCATAGTTGAGTCGGTGCACTCTTGAGCCCCTTTCAGACCATGAAAAACACTAAATTTTTTGAGTTTTTTTTTTTTTGTACTTTGAGTCTCAAATCACCTTTCAGACATTGTCCAGATAACCCTAACCGGTAATTTTGCAGCAGAACACCTAGTAACAAGAGCAGACTTTTTGCAGCAGGTTGTTTACTTTCAGAATGACAGGTAATGATCCGGAAAAGCTGGAGGGGGTGGGTACAGGGAAAGCTGTGAGCACACACACTAATGATGCATATCCTAATGCATATCCATTGTCCCTCGTTTTATTGCAGGGTTATAAATAATACATATATATATATATATATATATATATATAGTGGGGTAAGGTCTAAAAATAACCCACGACATACCAAATCCCCGAAGTAGTCATCTTTCAATTATATTTGTTACATTTTACATCTAATTAATCACAGGGTGGCTGTGAATTAATCATGACAATTAACATTCTTAAGTGTGACTAAAAGAAATACAAAAGGACAACTCCAGATGCTGTTGCTTTTTTAAAAAATTAAATAAAGGAGAGATTAATAGATTTATTGTTTTGAACTCCACAATCACTATCATCATGTGGCACTTTTAAACTATTTATCTTTTGGCAAGTTCGGAAGGCAAACTAACTGAATAAAATTTTGTCTATGAAAATGAGCAAATTTACTGAAGCTGTACAGTGAGCCAGCATGCATAAATCAACATAAATATGGTGCTTTTATTCTCTCATTTTAATGCTGATTGATCCTGGTATTTGGCTGGTGATCAGGTCCGAACTATTTTACCTCAAGCTTCTCGTGCTTTGTTTTTCTCTCGGACTGTATTTTTTGGAGTGATATAACTTAATTATTTATTTTCTCTTTCTGAATTTTGTGTCTCAGTTCGTTCATCTCAAACTCGGTTTGACCTGTCTATCAGCCACACTGTAAGGCAGATATCTGTGACGTTGGTTTGATGTCAGCCCCACGGTAGGAGGGGAGCGGAATGTAATATTCGCCTCCTCAGGGCGCCCCAAATCGTCCTATCTCTTGTAATCAAGAGGAGATTCTGCGCATGTACAACTTTTAATGAAAGTCTATCCACAAAGATTTTTTTGCCCCAAGACGGAAATACATCCTCAATCAGACAACGCAGAAGTGTGTAACAACTCAACTCACCATAAACTATAAAGTAATTATCTTGCACATCTTAAAGAAAACACATTCATTCGAAATATTTTTGTATAATTCTAAAATAAATTCCAATGTTTTATTCAAGGTAATATGGCAAATTTGGAGTGGTGAGGCAGCACCCTCTATTGGCCAACCGCCACTGGTTTTAAGACTGTACACACACTTTAAACTCTTTTCTCAGACATGCATTAACATTTACTCACATTTGTCACTAGTTTAAATACTCTTGAAACCCAAACTTTCCTAGATTTAAAAAAATAGGTTTAAAAAATGGGTGTTAGATTTTTTTAAGAGTCACTTTTTTGCTTTAAACACTACTTTAAAATGTCAATGACATCATACACATCGTACGACCAGAGATACTACTTTACGGAAATCCTTATTTTTCGTTTAAATTTCATAGTGCATACATAACCGTAGACAGATAACAGTGCTAGCAACAACAACAAAAGTACCGCTTCAGATGCTACGATACTGTGAAGCGGTACATCTGGTTGTAATCAATACTTCACTGACCATTAGCAAAATGCTAGCGAGATATTGGCAACAAGAACTCTAGAAAACTAATGGACATACGTCCGCGTTCATTCAACTTTGTATGTATAACCCATGTTGAACTTGTGAAACCTATAAAGAAATCTTAGATTTCCCAACGTCAATCAGGTGAAGGAGACAGATTTAGCTGACTAGTACCATAGACTCCCATTCATCTTGCACTCATGGCGATCGCCCCCAGTGGTACTCTGGTGGAACTGCAACCAAGTTTCATTACAATGGGACTAAATGGAGAGTGGCAAAGTCCTCCTAGAATGGCTTTAGTATTAATATGTGCAGTTTCTTTGTCCGCGCAGGCTCGGCTGCGGCTTTTTCCACTTAATGTTTTGGTGCAGGTCTCTTTTTCCGAGTGAGGAACAAAGTTATAAGGAGCTGTCTGTGCTGCTTTTTTCTTCTGCAAAAGAAGACTCATATGATATGACATGATACATTTGGCAAGTATTTGGCAAGCAGTATTCAAATGAGGAGTTTGCTGTGACTATGAGCTGTGCCACGGCTAGAGAGAGGAGGAATAAGTGTATGGATTCATAACACGTCTATGGCAAAATAAATGGGGGGAAATACATACGTATCAATTGTTGACTGTTACAAAGTTAATTAATATTAGGCTAGAATGTTGTGAATTATATGTATTTTGTCAGTAACAAATCTTTGCTCCATTGTATTCCATTGTCAAATTTGTTAAAATGTCCAGAATAAACTCGCTATGGTGTCCATATTTAACTAATGTTGAAATGTATTGCACTTTATCATGGCCTCTATTAAATGTCAGGTTGCAGTAGAAAAAAAACATTATCTTGAAAATGTGTAATCTAAAATGTGTGAATTTTGTTTTGGAAATGTCATCCATATAGCCATTTTGTAAGTGCGGTATTGTACATGATTACTACATTTTATTAATTGGAACCCATGAAGATGAACCACTATAAAGGAAACTAATGAGGATCCATGAGGATCATAACTCCCTGAGCTCTCAGCGCATCTTCCCCAGGTGGAGATGCGCTGAGAGCGCAATGATGCGTCTTTGGGTGAAAAACAGGTAAATATTTACATAACTGTCAGGTTTATGGCCATTAGAGTGTCAATTATTATTAGGTTAGAATGTGTGAATGATATCTTTCATTTGTCAATAATTAACTTATGTTGAATGTGGTGCCGCAAAGTTAAAGGGTGGGTATTATGATTTTTCCAGGCACAGTACCACTCTTTAGCACACTCAAATGAAAATTTTAACCTAAATCATAAAAAAAAGTATATATGAAAATCCACCTTAAAGAACTTTACCTTCTCATCACTTCAGTATTTGACGCCTTGATATTCGCCTGAGCCTCTCTAAGACCCTCCTGTCCTTTGTGAAACTCCCCTTCCAGAACGTCATATACCTGCCATTATCACAGCATTTGCCTGGAGTCGGACTCAGATAATTTACAGTTTTAAGTTTTTGGTGTCTTGCATTTTAGAATTTAAGAGGGAAAAAAAAATTTTGGTGAACAATGGCAACACAAATGATCCGATATCCGACCCTGAAAGTGGGTTTTTTGAAGAACCAGTGAGAATTCAGAGGCTTTTATAAATATTAATTAATAAGAAGCCACGTCTTGCACTGGATTCATGAAAGCACCGAAATATGAAGCTAAGTGTTGCATTGAAATAAAAAATGCACAGATATGTGAAGCTACATTTTGCATTGAATCCATAAATTCAAACAAAAATGAAGCTATGTTTTACATTGCAACCATAAAAGAACAGAAATATAAAGCTACGTTTTGAAGTCAGAGGTAGTAATACTATGTTACCGTTCTTACCTGTACTGGTTCCAATGGAGTAGTCTTGCTTTTAGGATCAATCTGTGTATCAATCCACTATCAAAAAAGGCTTTTGTTGAGAAAGCAGTCCTCTGTGAAGTGATTTGAAGACAACAGATCTTTTTTGGCCTAGTATCTTTCAAAATATGAAGTCTAAACTCTTAGCCTAGGCTAATCTTAGCAGCTGCTAGCTACTCTACCAGAGCTGGGTGGGGAGGGGAAGGGAAAGGCTGCAGGCGCAGCGGTTCGGCTGAGTAGACTACGCCAGGTAGGGGGAGGAGATAAGTGAAAAAAGGAGAGATAGGTGGGAGCAGGCGTTACAGCACCCCTAATGACTACCAGCATATAGTCAAAAATTATTCAAACATTAGTGGATGAGTCAAAGTAACACTTAACACTTAGAGTAGCAACACAAAGTCAATTTTGCATAATACCCCCCTAAAATTAGCACCTATTTTTAGATGCTATTTTAGCAGTAATTTCAGCAAGCATAAATTGTTGATAAAGCAGGCACAATGCACGTTAGTACGCTGTAAAGAAAGCATTAAAAAATTGTATTTAAAAATCTGTGAAACAGCGAGGGTGAACCACCTTATAGCGAAGGACAGCTGTACATCAAAAGCTGCTTCATACTCCTTTTCTTTTGCTTCTATTAAAGGAGATTGACTGCACAAAGGCTTATATCTAAGCCTATGTGCGCAGAATTGCACACAAAGACGAGCACTGTGAGAAGTTCTGCTGTTTCGTCAGCCCTCTTCCAAAAATTACTTTGTTGGGAGAAATTACATTTACTGTACGCCTGCCACACTGTTTATGTCATATCTCCCCACTCCCCCCAAAGCCACCAAGAGGATTGTTTGTCAGGATCCTTTGGAACATTTCTTGCTGTCTGAAAGAAGCTGAATAGCAATAGTCTGTTAAAAAGTGGTGTATCTGAAGAGACAAGTCTGGTTAAAGACCGGATGGAATTGTCCGTCTATCTGGACATTAACTGATGGAATTGAATGTCTATCTGAAAACAGCTTTGGAGTCATTTTGGTCAGCCTTCTACTAATGAAAAAGTTCCCTACTACTGAATGTTTCCTCCATTAAAGGACAATACCCATTGAAACCCCAAAGTCTCAGTTACAGATTTAAAATGCTTTCTAGATGTATTACTGTCAATTATTTTGTTTAATCTTGAATTTCATTTGTTTGTTTCATGGTGTGTTGTTTACTTAATTCTATAGGGGCAAACACATTTTTTGTGTAATTAGCTGCCTAATTAACAATTAAATAATACGTTTTGCCTTGTTTTAACACACAAATGTTGCTACAGTCCAGGGTTAAAACCAGAAGAATGTGCTGCATGATTTAAGAATTTCATTTCTGAAGAAAAACAGGTGATTGATTACTGCAACAGTGTAAAGCCGGAAGGCCCATTCATTACGCTCAGAGGGGCACATTTGGGCTTTGAGAGGAAAAAACCCCCACATGTAGTGTATATGTCAGTGTGCGCTGACACTGAGGAGGGAAAAGACAGCATAGATCCCTGTGTCTGGGATGTTTTTGAGACGCTCTAAGATGAAAAAGGTGAGAAGGGCCACAGGAACAGATTCCCATGATCCTGAGTGACCTGACCTGGGCCGTGCTAGGCCTGGGTAGTGATAACGGTGAGTGTTTGCGTGTGGGTGGGTGTGGGGGTTAGCTGTTAGCGGGCTGATTGCTGTAAACAGCAGTTCTGGAGGGCCACTTTTTTTCTAAAAATTAGCTTTCTTTTCTCTCGGCTGCTCTCATTTCATCAAGCATGCAACATTTCAGAAATCATGTCTTTAATGAAGGCTGCGTCGCATCATCACAAGCCAATGACAACAACGGCAGCGGCAGCTCAGGAATAATAAATATAATCTGTGGCTGTTTATGAGTTTTCCTGTGTGTGTGCATCTGGGTGTCTTAAAGAGGAGATGATAGTTCAGTGAGCATAATAAACTCTGAACCAATCACATATCACTTTCATCTAGGGATTTTCCAACATCCTTCTCTCTAATTGGCTATCATGTAATCCCCCCTCCCAAAAGACCTCTCTGCCTTTCATTCATTACGCTGTCTCCCTCTGTCACTGTCTCTTCTCCTGATTGTCTGTTCACTTCATCCCGTCCCGCCCATGTAAACCTTTAAGTTATTCTATAGTTACCAGTCTTTCAATAACAATTGCACTGTTCGTAACAGACGATCGTCTATTCTTCTCCACAGATGTCCGACTTTCCTTCCATTGATCTCCCCTCTAACATCTCCACCCCATATAACTCATCCTCATGTCTGTTTCCCCCTCATCTTCCTCCCTTCTCCCCATTCCTTCCTCACATCAGGGGGAGTCATTGAGTGTGTAATCGCTTGGTTACGGTGTGTCACTCTGCGTCTGAACTCACCATCTGTCCTCTGGGTTTCCGTCTGGGACCGCAGACACAAACACACAGATACTCTCACGCAGACTCACATAGCAGAGCCAAGCTCATTCACACCACAATATGATGACAGCTGTATCACCCACCTATTGACATGAGCTGTCAGAAGGGCAGTGACTAACATAACACATTTTGACATATCCCACTCACACAGGCAGTGAACACAGGGTTCATGCTTTGCTATGAGTTATGATTGTTCCTCAGCGGTGATCCCAGCGCAATTTGATGGCGCCTGATGTTTAGTGACTTGGTGACTATGCATGCAAGGTCTTGGGTGTGTGAAACGATAACAATAATTCCCCTGTGATTTTTTTTTTTGCTGAAATGCACCTTGGGAGATGAAGTCTACTTTGTACTAATGAGGTTTCGTTTTTGATTTGGTAGAAAATCAGTTGAGATGGGAATTCCAGATTTCCTCAGCTCTTACACATTCATGTATTAGTACAAATTAGATTAGACTTTCATGAACACTAACTTCTCATTCCACATAAATCTAAGAAAGGTTGCCACACAAAAGTTCAAACCACATCAGGTGCTGCACAAGACATTTTTAATGTCTGTCAGTTTAATGGGGTCAAAAAATGTTTTCATAATTTATATGCGTTCACCCATCAGATTTTAAAATTATAATATATTCAACTGTATTTGTTTTTTATTTGTTTAATAATATTCAACCCAAACAAGATGAACAGAGAACTACATACAGGGAATCAAATTAAACGACTGAACTCATAATATGAACAGCTCACCTGCTGTGGCCTGAGCACAGTCTCACAAGTTCCTCCTGATCTGCATGGAACTGAAATGTGCACTCTCTTGTGCGTAATCAAATACTGGGATTGCTGCAGAGGTAATTGACATGTTCTGGAGGTTGAATGAGCGTTCCAATACAACAATGAAGACTGGAATTAAGCTCCAATTTAGCTTCATCAGAAAACGTAAAGACTTGCTGATGACTACTTTCCTGACCCAAAAGCTATTGCTTCAGTGGAAGGAGATTCTTAAGCATGCAGCATTGGTTGACATAACACCAAGCTAAATATGCAATATTGGCATTGCTATCAGAAGATGCAAAATACTGGGAGGAGAACAGGAACAAAAGTAGGCATTCCAGATTAAGTGTGATTTACTAAACATCAAAATGATTGTGCCGGCTCTTTTATCATCTATTTTATTTTTTCTTCTAAAAGGCATATCCTATCTATGTGCCACCACAATCAACAGAAGTTTATTATTGACACATGAAAAATGCCATTCACTTATCAACCATAAAGACTGAAGAAACAAACCAAGCTCAAGTTTAGTCTATTTTATTTACCAAATGGCTCAAACAAAGTAAATTCAATCTACTTTAAAATGATCTATGTTTACTATGTGATGCTAAATGGTAATGCTAAACTAAAAACATGGAGGACTACGGGAGTAAACACAACAACGTCACCGGAAGGTCCACCTCACGTGATTACGTCGTAAGCATGTGTGGGGGGAAGGGGGAGAGAGAGAGGAAAGGGGGGGCAACAAGCAGCTCTTCTCATTTAGGGCAACCGTACCACAGAAAGCTCACTGGATTCTAACAGTTGGGAATCAACACCCCAAAAAATAAAAATAAAAACAGAACATACTTCTTTTGCTTACAAATCAAAAGAAAACAGTAACTTTAACACAAACACAAAATCAATCAGTTCTTAGCAGAACATGTATGCACAATTTACTAGATCGGCTCTAACCAGATAAGAGAAAATAAAGAGAAAAAAAGAGTTCCTACTTTGGGGATTTTTCCTTCTACGATCAGAGGATGGGCTTTGAAGAAAGGCTGCCCTTGGGGGGGAAAGGATTTAATCCACTCACCTGAGTTGCGCAGGAGAGGCGAACTGGACGCTGACGGCCGATGCACTATCACCTCCTGGTTTACGAGATACATTCAGTGTCCTTCTTTAAGATGGTGCTCGGATGCTCTCTTTGGAATCTTTTGATTTAGTGATCTGTACTTTGCGTATAAAGTAGAAAATGTCTGTACCTCTGCTCTAAGTGGTCAGTGGGGTAAATATTGAACACTCAAAATGATGGATAGCCTTCAGAATTTGAAATCAGATTTAAAAAAAAAAATCAAATACAGAAAATATTTATTTAACAAAACCCCTGATCCATACATTAAAAACATTTTCAAAATTTCCACCATAATTATTAAATCATAAACGGTAACATATTGTCATTGGAAAACTTATTGGATTTGACTCTAGAGGGGTGTCACCTCTTGGTCATTTGACAGTCAATCTCTGGACAGCTGTTTTTAAATCCTGTTTGTCGTAAAAGACCTAAAAAGAATAACAGTGTCCTCTCTGTGTTCTGTGTACTTCTGTATTAAAATAGTAAACAAATGTTCAAGTTTGGTTCAGTTAGACCAGAGTGGCCAGGATGTTTCTTTATAAGAAAAGTTTTTTCTCTCAACCCTACTCCGTATTTAAGGCATTTGGAGAACTGGCAGAGGTCCCTGTGACCATCTATTGCTGTCAGGCCTCTTTGATCCACCCATTTGGTCTTTGTGTCAGATGAAGGTAAAAATGATCCTTCAGGAAGAATATAAGAACAATTTAAATACTTAAAGGGGTGGCACGTTCTTCTCAGGCAGACAGAGCAATTCTTTGGTACAGTACAACTTTAATATTTCCGTAAATCGATCTGTAAGTTCAATAAATGATATTTGGCCTATTTGAAATATTGCACTCACAACATGTCTGAAATTAGCTGAATATCTCCTGAAGAGCCTCAGACATTCCTCCTTCCACACGCTGTCTTCAACGTCATGACAACATTCTCGGAGTGCTATCTCAATCAAGTCCAGCGTGAGGAGCGCGGCTGCCGTCGGGCTCTTCTCCGAGCTAACCGCATTAGGTGTTCTGCCTGGCCTCAGGCGGAGCTGGCACCTCTACTGCGGGGAATCGGGGGGGGGGGGGGGTCCATTAACATCGGCCCCGTTGCTGCGTCAGCAGGCCCAGTTTGAGGAGATGTTCTCCAGCATTGGTCCAAACATCACCCGCCGAGACAATAACTACAATGATGAGCGGCTGTACTGTGGTTCATGGCTCACTTCTCGGCGGAGTGAGCAGGGCATTGGAAACCAAAACGGCCCACAAACCTCTTAAGAGCTTTCCTGTCTAATTAGTTTAACCTGTTTATGTGTATTTTTTATTCTTGTCTCTGTGTAGAAAACAGCTTGTGTCATATAGCTCGGGGGTGATAAGCCACTGTGTTTATCAGCATTTCCTTCATGTCATCCTAATGTAGTCCTGTAAACATCTTCAGTGCGCCAGACCTTTTTTTTGTTTTGTTTTTCAGGAAGGCATTGTGCAATCGGGAAAAATAACTATATATATATTAATTTCCACAGGTGATAGCTGATTGTTGTTGATGACTTTCTGCTTTTGTGCGCGGGGACCGGAGGACGGACGCTGTGGAGAGATGTGGGGGGTAATCAAAATGTTGCTTGGAGGTGAGGGCGTAGCTAGGAAGAATCAGACATTTAGCACTCAACGTGGCGGCCGCGAGAGTTTCAAAAGATTACTGAAACATACGTACATAAATTCTCGAATGAAACACTCTAGGCATGTTTTTAAGGAGGGAATGTGACAAAAAGCTTTAAAAAGGGGAATTTATATGCCACCCCCATTTTAAACAAAATGGACCAAGCCTAATGAAACCAAATCAACCTGGCACAACTTGATACTCTCAGCTTTTTGGACTGAAAACTAATTTATTTAATGTGTGTAAAACTACTGCACGGTTGTACCACACACTAAAATTGTGCTTTTGATGACGGATAAGTAATATTATTACTACTATTAATTAGGTTTCTAAGTAAGTTCTTGGTCAAATTAAACCTATAAATGTGTTCAACTCCAGTTTCAGGTAACATTTTGCACAAGCATAAAAATGTAAAAAGTACTTAAAGTATGAACTGATGGATCAGCCTTCATTCTTTTAACTTTGTTTGGTTCTTTAATATGTATTTAATACTTTCAGTAATTTCTATGCACTCTTTCACACCTTACCACTGAGTGAGCAATTACTGGATGACAGACTCATCAACAGAAATCCAAAAGACATCATCTCCCTGCAAGTGAGCATGGGCTGACTTTTAGTTTAAGATTAGAGGAGACAGCTGTTGCGCTTCAATGAACAATTATCAGTGATTGTCACCACTGCAGCGACTATTAACCTTCATCGTACGTGAGTCTGTCTGTGTCCGAGGGCAGAAACAATGTGTCTGAAGATGTATCGCCACAGAAGTGGGCCAGTGCTGTCGTTTCGACAGAAGTGCAAGTACAAAAGAAAAGAAAAGGTAACAAGAGGAAACACAATAAAATTCTGTCTGCTGTACTGATAGGCAATCTGAGAATAAATGCATAACAAACCAATTATACCTCATCAGAGCTGAATGGGAGTAAAAAGGCATCGGTGCATGAAATAGTCTATTATGATAAGAATTAAAATAGTCTATCAGCATCAGATCTGGAATACTGTGGCGTGATAAGAGCTAAACAGGCAGAATGTGAATGCTGTACTCAATTGCATCCTTTGATTTATCCGTACGGTTTCACATCAGAGGAAATGCCTGCCAGCGTGGCTCATTTAAAGCAGCTAAAACACAGCTTTGATCACATTACTCTGAGAAGAAAGGCATAACTTTCACAATTTACTTTCCTAACTAATATTTTCACAGATTACATTTTTGAAGTGTTTAACATACAAGCATAGGGGAACTTAATGTCTGAAATGAAAAGACTCTATGAAACAAAAAAAACTCAATAAAGTTACTGTTAAATTCCAAACTTTACCCAAACCTGATGAGGGTTTTTGGATAGCTTTATTTCACTTTCAGCTTGATTAAATGGGATTTAAGTTATTTCTTTACTCTTACAATTCCATATTTTGATGCAAATTAGCTAAATTGCTGTAATGTTTGAGTTGGATTATATATAATACAGCTTCACAAAGTGGTATACATCTGTAGGAAGAAAGTAGTTTCCTAAATTTAGCAGGCAAAAGCCTTTACAGTTGTCAAAAAGTCTATATATATATATATATATATATATATATATATATATATATATATATATATATATATATATATATATTAACAGTTAATAACATGGTAAATTCTCACCCCTAGTTTTTCGCCTAAGTTTTTTTCAGGGCATGGTGTAATCTAAAATTTGCATGTAAAGGTTCCATCCAAAATCATTTTTCCAAATATTTCAAAATGTAGCTTTAAATACAAATTTACATAATTCAAAGAGACTTCTGGTGAGCACTGGACTCCAGCAAGGTTGGATTTTGTCACCAATTCAGTTCATAACTTTTATGGGCAGGATGTCTAGGTGCAGGCATGTTGAGAGGATCTGTTTTGGTGGCTGAAGAATCAAGTCTCTGCTTTTTGCAGATGATGTGGTCCTGTTGGCCTCATCAGGATGTCATCTCCAGCTTTTGCAGTTCGCTGCCAAGTGTGAATCATCCAGGATGGAGATCAGCACCTCCAAATCTGAGTCCATGGTCTTGAGCTGAAAAAAGGTAAAGTCGCTTCTCCCTGGGTTTGGGACAAGGTCTTTCCCAAGTGGAGGAGTTTAAGTATCTTGTGGTCTTGTTCACGAAAGAGGGAAAAACGGAGAGGACGATTGACAGTTGGATTGATGCTGTATCTGCAAGGATACAGGCACTGTACTGGTCTGTTGCAGTGAAACTGAGCCTTATGCTGCATTCAGACCAACTCCATGCGTCAGCGTCAGTTGCAGCAAGATTACATGTAAAGTCTATGGTAGAGTACCTCAGAGGTCCGTCAAAGTCTCTGCGGTGCATTGTGTACGTTGGCTCTGTCAACTTCACTTACGTTACATACGGCAACGTAGTAACGCAGCAACGCAGAAGTTCAGCTAGTTTAACTTTTGACGGACCCAACGCAGTTAACGCAGTGCGGCAACCAATCAGAGAGTCTCACTGTAGTTATGTCACTATAAATCTATCTTGAATGAAGCGCAGGTCCAGTGAAAACATTTTCAGCAAACGCAGATTTAATAAATCAAAAATAACACTTACCGAAGTCAGATGGACAGGCGCTCCTAAAGACGAACAGGAAACCTGTAGTTGGGGTCCTGGTAGGAGATTTAAGCTCCGATGCGGCCGAGGAGGTCGTAAAATTAGCCGTGGGACAGACGGAAGTAGCACTGAAAGCGAACCTCATCCATAAGCAGCTCCTATAGCAAATTGTTAAACTCCCCAAACTCAGAGCACATCTGAATAATGGGCGCTGATGCACCCGATGTCAACGTTGTCTAGCTTTATCTAGCAAATAAAGCCAAGCCACATTCTAATTACGATCCACCATAGTTCAGAACGTGCGGCAACAGAGGAAGCCCCGCCCATGCGTTGTTTTTTCAGAAGCAGGCTATGGAAGCCAAAAAGTACATACGTCAAACTTCATCCGTTGAATGCGTTGCCTGACGCAGACCAACTGTGCAGTGTGAATGCACCATTAAGGCTACGTTCACACTGCAGGTCTTAATGCTCAATTCCAATTTGAGCATTGAGCACACATGTTCCAGTGTGGACGTTTCACGGCTCCAAAGCGCCCTGCATGCGCTGAGGAAGATGAGACGTCACCATAGTACGTCACACACAACGCGCTCTGTTTAAGGAAGTAAAAATGGTGGCTACAGATGTAAGCGTTTTTTCAACAGTCTATAAATTCTTTCATAGTCGAAACCGACGGAATTTTCGCAAATTAATTAGAGAAAGAATAAGCACAAGAAAAAGGAGAGCTTGTGTTTTAACAATGGCCTTGTTTGGAGGAGTAGCTTGTTCGACTTTCAGACACGCTGTCTCGTGTCAGTGACATAAAAGACGGATTTAAAGCGACATAGCCGTTCAGACCTCAGCCGCTTTCAAAAACATCAGATATGTATCGGATTCAGTACCACATACTGAAGTGACCTGGGTCGGATTTGAAAAAATCGGATTTGTGCCGTTCAGACCACCAGAAAAATATCAGATACGGGTCGCATAGGGGCAAAAAAGTCGGATTTGATGCGCTTTCACTTGCAGTGTGAACATAGCCTATGGCTCAACTCTCAATTTATCATTCAACGTACATTCCTAGCCTCATCTATGGTGACGATCTATTGAGACGAACCAGCCAAAGTGGCTCGGATATAGAGAGATAGATAGATAGATAGATAGATAGATAGATAGATAGATAGATAGATAGATAGATAGATAGATAGATAGATAGATAGATAGATAGATAGATAGATAGATAGATAGATAGATAGATAGATAGATAGATAGATAGATAGATAGATAGATAGATAGATAGATAGATAGATAGATAGATAGATAGATAACATTTCATATAAAACTACGTAGAAAAAGGATTGTAAACAAAATGCACACTCGCCTTTTCGCTCTTTTGTTTAACATTATTTATTAACTAGGGTTTTCTACAATGGGTATTTACATTCCGTTTTTACGTACTGAAAATGTTATTATGTTTAAATAAGTCTTATGTTGTTGTTTTTTTGTTTTATATCCAAATCGTGTTAACTTTACCAAAGGAGCTAATTTATTTGCTTTGATCATTTTCTGTTATTACTAAATATATTTGGTATTTATATGTTTGATACTTAATTTTAAAAAAATAGTTCTGCCACCTGCAAAAAAAGAGTTAACACTTTTTGTCTCCTGGGATGGAGCACGGCAGTGTTATATTTGTAATTGCGCCATAGCGTAGTTGTATTTTTGCGTTTAAATCATCCCGCAACCAAACAAATAAACACTTCTGAGATGTTCTGAACTCAGAGGGCATTAGTGCTAACATTTAAAAACAAAACAGGGTTAAATGGGGCAGATAATGCCTTATTACAGGCGACAAACTCCTGCCACAATTGTCTCCCATTATAGGGATATGCGCTGATCGCAACTCAATATACATTCCTGCTGAATGGCTCTAAATAGCTCTAAACTTATCTGGGTGAGTGAATCAAAGTAATATTTGGTTTAAAAAAAAAGGTTCATGTTGAAAAAAAAAAAAATTCCTTTAAGTTAACTCTGCATACCCACCGAATGCCCATCAAAGCCCTTGCAACAGCCATGCAGAAACTTGACCGTACGTACCGCAACTAGTGTGAATGAGGCATTAGTGAGCACTTCTCCGACGCCAAGAAAACCCATCCTACCTTACAGGTATGGCATATCAAGGTTATGATTAGACAGCATGAATATTGCACAGGTGTGGCTCACACTGGCCACAATGAGAAGCCACTCTGAAATGCACAATTTGATCACACAGCACCATGCCACAGATGTTGCAACTTTTGAGGGAGCATACAACTGGCATGCTGGATGCATGAATGAGTCTGTATATACATATGTTTTATTCTTTTATCTTTAATATATCCGTCAGGGCTGACTAAAACTGTGTAAAAAAACACCTCAGGCACTGGAGCAACCTTATTTCTGAAAGCCAATGATTTACATTATTAAGTGTTTCAAACAAAAAACATTTTTATCATCACAAAATGTTCTCAGATGGTAAGAAGCAGGCAGTGACACATAGGACAGGGTGTCGGCTAATTTACGCTGACATCAAACCCTTGTTATAATGAGAATCTGTGCAATGAACAAATTACACGTGTGCGTATGTCTGTGCGTGTATGAGTGTGTGTGAAAGATGGCCTCTCTGGTTCTGACAGATGCTGAAAAATCACTCAGCTGCGCCGTCCTGGCTGGTTATCGGGGGCAACCCTGTAAATCTGACATTATAGGCTGTTGACAGGAGAAACGGTTGTTATCATAACCCATGGTGAGTTACGGGAAAAATGCACATCCCTCGAGTTTCTGCCATGGCGTGAATATGGCATTACATAAACTCTCTGTTTCTTACACACACACAAAAACAGAAAGTGAGAAAATGTATCAGGAGACTTTGTGTGACCGTTTAGATTTACAGCATGTGAAGGTATAGAACGTATGATGTAACAATGAGGGTGTCCGTATCTGTGCTATCAGCTGGAAATGGTTGTTTCTGCATGTTTTGTATTTTGCGATAGAGTTAAGTGATGAGTGTGGGAAAGCATGATATGAGCAGGTCACAGGAAACAAGATATCTTACCTGGCTCTGACTAATGTTCACCATGAAATTATCAGTACTCCAACACACACAACCATACACATTCAAGCTCCTACCTTTACATTCTGCTAACCTCTTACCATCATTTTCAGTTTTACTTTTTTCTTTAAACCAACATTTTGTCTGTTTCTGTTCTGGGTTTTTTGTCTCTGTCTTTCTTCCCTTCTCTCTCTGGGTGTTCTAGTAGTAATGGACTGTGCTGTGGGAGCAGCAGGAATGGCCATTACCATCCACGGATCACTGGCAGAGTGGACACAGATGAGAGAGAGGGAGAAACGGTGGAAGGAGCAATGGGGGGGGTGGAGGTCAAAAAGGTACCAGGGAAAAGTGGAACAAGGCATGGAGAGATGAAGTAAGGAGAGAAAAGACAGGAGCAGAAGCAACTCATAATGACATGCACTTGTTATAATGAAATAATTCCACTGTGATTCCGATGGAGGATTTATAAGTAGTAGCTTTGTTACACCACTTGATGGATTTGATGCAAATTTGGTCTCTCAGAGAAATGCTGCATGTGATGCTTTTTCCTTGTGATAAAATTTGGATGGAGAATCTAAAAGGGGATTTTTAAAAAAACTCCCAGAATTATGGATGATCAAAGAAACGATTTATTAACGTAGTTTACATCTTTCAGAATTGAATTATACCTGGTCAGCTTCTGATTGATGGTCTGAGGCTTGCAGCTGGAGGTAACATTCACAACAGCCACCATTATTAAAGGGTTGTCACTTTTTCGCTTTGTAATGGGTCGATTGAATCAGGAATGTAAGTGAATGACTGATAAAATGTTTTCCCTCCAACAATTTCTATCAAATCTTTAGCATGCAAACTTATTTTTCTCTTACTTGCAAAATATGATATGTATCTTCTGGTTATAGGCATTGACTGTACTCACACCCATAAAACATTTCAAAGTTTTTTGAAATTATGGTTTATATAGATCCAAGAACTGCTGGGGAAACTGCAAGGGACTGCGGAAGATCGGGAACTGGATCACTGAAAAGAACAGTAAGATTAACTTGAATAGTATTACAGGGTTATAGTTGCAGAGTAGGGGTGTGCAAAGCAGCCAGTGTTTGTATCTGTATTTGCTTTGGAGTAAATTTCAAATAGGCATAGAAATCTATTTATTTTGTGTTACTCTTCTAATTAGCATAATTATCCATTATACTAATTATGGATATGCAATATTGGTTGATGTTTTTCCATAAATCTAGAATTGAAAATTTAACAGGAACGTCATTTAAAAGAGAAAAACAGAACAGTTGGGAGATGGTTGCACTCCACAAAGACAATGTGTTTGTGTTATTTAGTCAAAGTTCTCAGTTTTACATTATAGTTTGTGATTTAAAAGTAGTCGTGCTCCTTAGTTATCCTTTGAGTTATTGTCCGTGCACCTTCTTAGAGATGGTGGTGCACAGAAGTGGGCTGTCTGGTTGTTCAGTTTTTGCATGTCCCTGCTAGAACTGCAGAAAATACTGTCTCCTTGTGGTCGTGAGGTGCAAGAACACAACGTGTGCAGGTAAATTTGTTCTCCAGTTATCTGTTTCCTGGGCGATGTTACTCTGTACGTATTCTTGCTCCTGAAAACAAATATTTCCTCAAGTATCTGTATATATATTTTACTGTTTTTGGTTCAGTTCCACCCCGATTACAGAGTTAGATGCTTACAAAGATGATGCGGTGGAAAAGGCCAGGGGAGAGTGAGCGGTGTGAGGTGAAGACGGGTGTGGTGGCTGGTCCAGAGGCAGGAGGAGAGCTGAGAAGGTGAGGTGGGGAGTTGATACGGATAAGATAGATCTTGTAGATTAAGTGTCTTATAGAGAGTTCAGTTAAGTTTATTTATGTTGGGTCTGCCTAAGTTTAAGAATTATTAAAATGGACTCAGCCGAAAAAGGACCCAGTCTCCCAGCGTCCCTTGCGCCGGGACAGCTCCCACCTTCCTCAGAGCAGCAGCAGCGGTCCTTCGTGCTGACCCAAACTCATTGGCCAGCTGCACCTGGCCAACCCCAAAACAAAGCTAATTTGTTACAGCAGAGCCGTCCCTGGATGACGCAGCCAGGTTAAAAACCCCGAGCGGGAACCGTTTGCTCTCTTCGTATCCTGCCGTGGTGAAAGCAGAGCTCCCGTCTTTCAGCTGAACCAATACTTGCTTGCGGACCGCACTCTCTATAACCCCCCCTCAGGATCTTAGCGGTTGGACCGTCTGATCTCTTCAAAACTGCCCAGGTCAAATTGGATCACAGTTGTTTGTGGCAGTGTAAACTTACAGACACGCCGGTTGGCTGCCAGCGTTTTCATTCGTTCCCACCTCACTGCACAACTCAGGTGAACAGATTTGTTCTTTTTTTTCTCCTTTTTGGATCCAAGATTTCCCCCTTTCAACGCCCAGCATCTGATTGTGGACTAAAGAAGGAATATTCCTTTCTTTACACTTTAATCTGGGTTGGAACCATTTTAGATTGATTGTGCATGCATGCTTTGTTACGAACTAGTTTTAATCTTTTAATGTGTTGTGTTGAGGTTTACTCTGTTTTTCTCTGTAAGAAAAGTAGTGTGTTGATGTTTGCGTTTGTTCTCTGTTAAGTTCCACAAACTGGAGTGTTTCCATAGAGATGAGCAAAGGACGGATGTTAGTCTCCATTCTGCCTTTGTCTGAGATTATAACCCTTTGTTAGCCACCAAGCTAAGAGTATCGACACGCGGTCTTCCAGTCTACAGAGGTGACCATGTAGTTTGGTTAAATCACCAATATTGCTAAGCGACCCCCCCCCCCCCTTTTGTTTTTGTCCTGCGCTTCTCGTCCGCGTGCATGCGGCGTAAGCAATTACGTGCTTGTAACATAAGCACGAGAAGGGAAGCCCTCTGGTGACGTGGCTGTTGTTTACGTAGCGTAGTAGCTTAGCCCATTTAGCTTAGCAGTTAACAGGAACAGAACTAGGTGAGATTGAACTCATTTTTGTTTGTGTGAGCAATTAAGTTATTAAATTATTTAAACTAAGTTAAATCTCTGCTACTTTTATTGAGTGTGTTTCAATCGGTCAAAGGGCTCATCTTTCAGATAGACTAATTATCTGGTTCAATAATTAATTGTGTTTTATATAAAACACAATATAAAACTGGTGCCTCACTGATAAGTTAATGAATTAATAATTTTCTGGGTTGCCATAAGCAACCCTTTAATTTATAGCCAGGTAACCCTAAAATTCCACTACATTTATATAGCGCCAATTTACAACAGATGTCGTCTCAAGGGACTTTACAAGAATAAAAATTAAAGTAATTTTAATACAATTATACAAACATTCCAATCAGTTAAATGTACTCTATGTAAGGAATCCCAGCAGACTGCTTTCAGTCATTTGAGGTTGTGCCGGGAACATTCTGACTGCATACTGAGCAACCAAATTGTGGCATTGGAGAGGAAAAACTCCCTTTGACAGAAAGAATCAAATAAAACTTTATTTATAAAGTGCCTTTCATACAGGAAATGCATCTCCAAGTGCTTTTTCAGATTAAAATGACCCCACGTGATCCAAGTTATACGGGGGGTATATGTTCAACAGCTTTACATATCATATTTCTCTAAGTCACGCCACTATCGTAGGAAAAGCTCAATATCTTTATATTTTTACAGAACATGATTTCTGTCATTTGGTTTCCTATTCAAAACTGTTCAACCTCTTTTTGTGTTACTTAAGCTCTCACACTTTGCTGCAAAACAATTTTTGGAAAATGATGCTACTTTGTTCTCCCCTTACTGACAATACTTAGTTTGGTGTTTTTTTTACATCATACAGTGTATTATGTTTATCTATCTTAGTCCAACATTAAAGCAACATACTATTATTAAATTAATCAGCTTGGTCACTCTTTTTGGAATTATTATTGTTTTAACAGGTGGAAAAAGGTCTGTGACAAAGAAAAGTGCACATTTGTCCTCATCCAACTTTAAAAAGTCAGACATGATTTTTAGCTTGTTCATCTGTTTTTAGGCTTGACATTTCTTCTTGTTCTCCAAATGTATTTCTCAGTACCATTTCAGTTCATTTCAATTTACTGTAGGTACATCGTACCAATTCACAAAACATCAATGCTCTTTACAAGTCATTTCAATACATACATTTTAATCAGTTAAAAAGTTTTGTATCTAAGAAAACTTAGCAGATGCATAAAGTCATTGACTTACAGCATGCACTCCTCCTGGATCCCTGATACTGAGCAAGCATGTAGTAACAGTGGAGAGGAAAAATTCCCCTTTAATGAGAAGAAACCTCCAGGAGAAACGGGTTCTGCTACGACTAACTGGGGGTTTAAGAAGACAGAGCGGACACAGAAGAACTGATGTAAGAGTAGTTTATATGTTAAAGAAAGTAAAAAAGAGATAAAAGGAGAGAGAGAACGTTGATTTACTGGGATAATAATCCCAGCCGCTGCCCCCCTCCTACAAGGCATCACACCTGAGAAGGGTGCCAGACCAGGCGTAGCTTCTATGAACACGTACCATAAACTTGCCTAAAGCAAAAGATATTTTTGAAAGTGGGGAAAACCTGTAGACTGATTGTCAGAACTCTAATAACTATGAATATTACTTATTGTGAGAAAGGTATTAGATATATTGCATATCTCAAGAATTTTGGATGTCATATGTCAGTGAGTATGTCATGACATTTAATTCTTGATACGTAGCAGGATAATTTGCAGGACATTTGGCTGAAAGAAATACTTAAAAATATTTCTCACAATAATATTCTGGCAGATTTTGTAAAAAATTGTGATATACACATCACACATGTTTACAACTATGTAGCAAAGAAAATCTGCTTATCTTTTATTTTTGTCATACAGTAATCATACAAACAAACTCATTCAGACAGTTAACAGAGACACTTTGAAGAGAAGGGAAGAAAAAAGTGATAAAATAGCTTTCTTGGGCTTTAATCTTTAATCTTCTATGTCAACAAAATTCCTTGTCAAAAACAAAAACAAAACATTTTCACTGGGATAGCAGTTTGACCCATTGTGGAGTATTTGTTATGCTTTAGGAAAAAAAGGGATTCAAAGTATCCGTGTCCAGGTCATATGTTGTAAAATATACCATCAGCATATATCACTTTAGCATGATCCAGTAAATTATTTATATCCACCTTATTCGTATATCCCATAATGTTTTGCATGAATTTGTAGTATTCTTATATGTGAACATTCTCTCACAGAGTAAATATGGATAAAAGCTTTATGAATAGGCTATCAGCTTTTATCTTGTAAACATGATTATTTCATTATAACTGGATTTTCATCTTTCAAAGATTGGGAGATCACCTGATGAACTGGAGTCTGATTATGTATCGTAACAAATTTAGAAGAAACTGGGCAGTATTTTATGTTTTTTCACTGAAAATACTCAACAATCAAAGACTAAATGTTATTGATACATTTTCTAACCTATAATCATGGTCAGCTGTCAGCATTTCTTGTATACAATTTCAGAAGGAGACTGTTTTCATCTCTTGTGGACTGTTGCAGCCCAAAAAAAAAAGATGTAGGGTAAGGATTTTCCTTCTCTATGGATTTTCAGTTGATAAAATGAAATAAGAACACATGGACATCCTCATATTGATGATTTATTTCAGTAATTAACTAAATGGTTATCCTTTTTTAACAAATCAGGACAGATCAAGAAAGCAGAAAAGATCTCATGGTCAAGACATTTTATACCTAAAAAGAAATCAAGTGAGAGAATCATTATATGCACCACATACTACCTACACCCACTTCAAATTTCTGACAAATCCCACAATATGTTTTAGACCTGACAGAAAAAAACATTGTTACCAGAATATTAGTAAAGAATAAACTGCAAAACCACTTTAAGCAGGGCAGTAAGAAGAGAATGGTGTGGTTTTGTCCATACCCCTGGGACTGACAACAAATATCTCTGTTGATTTGTAAAAACAAAAGAAATTAAATGTGGATTCAATCATTTCCCTTTTTTTCCCCAATTTCGTTATGAAAGCAGAATATTATATTGTGAAGCTGAATGTATAGTCAATCTCAAGTTAGGAAGTATAGCTAGATCAAAGCATGCACAGCCAAGCTGAATTTCAAGCCTGTAGATAGAAAGAAATGCAGGTTGTAAACAGTGCAACAGCAAATCATGAAGAAATTAACCTCTGAAAACATTAAACATCCAAAAAGTAGTTTGGTAGTGAGGTGGATTGTCCAGTCATCATTTCGGGCCTTTGCATGAGCCGCAGCAGTGTAGCACTGACCTTTTTGTTGTAAAACCACCCCCCAACCCCCACCAGCCCCCAGTATAAAGGGAAGTGCCACACAAAGAGCTCTATTAACAGAGAAAGCAGATATAATGGGGAAACAAGATGGGCCTGTAATGGGGACAGGCAGGGCTGTCAGCATGCATAATGTAACAGTCGTGTTAAAACAACACTGGGCTCTTTGCACTCTCCCTTCAAATACACTCATACACACACACACATACATACATACATACAGGGAAATCGTAACAACCTAATATGAAAAACCCAAGTTATTAATTCATAGACTGGTCTTCATCTTTGAAATATTCTCCAAGCACAGTGCACATTTCTCTTGCAAGGATGGAAATCATTGTTGTGTGTAATTATGGAGACAATGTTCTGAGGGATTATCAAAGAAGTAAGGGGGAAGATAAGAAAGAGGCAGATGAAGAGGGTGCGGGGACAAGAAGAAAGGGAAGTGGAAGGGGATAGAGAGAATGGAGGAGGTAGAGAGAACACAGAGACGAGGATGGAGAGAGGAGGGGAAAAGATTACCCCTTCTCTGTTTGTTAAACTAACGCTGCCGCTCCCTTCCTTCTCCTCCGTCATTTCTGCGTTCGCTGAATTAGCATGATAAAGACGTGGTGAAATAGGGCAGCCGGCAGGTCTTTGGACACGGAAACAATGCTATCGCCAGAACAGGCGTCTGTACAGCACAGGGAACAGTCACCGAGGGACTGCACACTAACTCTGACACACTAACATACATGTACCGACTGATATAAACCCAAACATATAAACACACACAGAACTGAGGATTACAATTCCCAAGAGGATTTTAACGATCCAAGGTAGAATACTGTCGAGCCTCCAGACTGCTTTCTAAACACAACATGTACCAACTGGAGGTGTATCTCATTTAGAGCTCCACTTGTGCTTTAAAAAATGTACATTGTCATATAATCAGATTCCTTCCTTTTAAAAAAATCATAATTGAATTCCTAATCAACATATATACATATACCCATCAATTCTTGAGTAGATAGACTCATACTAAGATACTCTTTGAGAAGTGTTTATGGTGATAAAAGCTTAGGCTAATGTCAAAGATATGCTGGAAAAATACCAAAAAAATATTTTCAATTGATGATATAAGGACATTTTATCATATAATTTGTTTAGCTGGATCAGAATTAGTTGATGAGTGTATTCACTAGTAACTTGTTCAAGTGGTTCTGTTACTTTTTAAACAACGAAAACTCCAAGTGAACCAAAACCTGCAACTACAAAAAGGTTAAGAGCTGAGCTAGTAGAAAACACAAAGTATTTAATCATATCATCAGTCAGTGCGTGTACAAACACGTCTAAATTGAGCTATGACAATAATCGAGTTATTACCCTAACCAGAATGGAAGCCATAGTCCTAGTTTATATGTTCAGAAAGTAAATCGAATTATTGAATGAAGTGTGTTTGGCTCCACGAATATAGGTGGAGACATGAGTCCTTTCTTGTTGGGTTCTTTCTGGTATGGCATCAGACAAATAGTAAACAAACAGTCTAAGCCTATAGCAGCATAACTGAAAAATAAAATTAAAAAAATAGCTCAGGATAACCTAACCCACTCTAACTATAAGCTTTATCAAAAAGGAAGGTTTTAAGCCTAGTCTTGAAAACAAACAGGGTATCTGCCTCACAAACTAAAACTGGGAGCTGGTTCCATAGGAGATGAGCCTGGTAACTAAAAGATCTGCCTCCCATTCTACTTTTAAAAATCCTAGGAACTACCAGTAGACCTGCATTCTGAGAACGAAGTGCTCTGTTAGGAACATATGGAACAATCAGATCTCTGATGTACGATGGAGCTTGATTATTAAGGGCTTTATAAGTGAGGAGGAGGATCTTAAACTCCATTCTGAATTTAACAGGGAGCCAATGGAGAGAAGCCAAAACAGGAGAAATGTGATCTCTCTTTTTAATATTCTAATCTAATTCAACATCATTTTTTTGTAACAAGCAGAAAATAAAATTGAAGCTGCCTTCCTATTCATTGTATTTTTTGTGTGTGGTAGAAGTACCGGAATTGGTACTTGGTTCTGGCAAGTACTCGAATGTAAGTATTGGTATCGTATCAATTTTTAAAAAAGTGGTATAGTTGCATCTCTAACTGTATTGTTTGAGACGTGTATTGCTGCTGTGTGGTTGCCATTCGGTTGTTGTTATTCCTGCTTTTGCTGTCTCTTCTGGAAGGGGGAGGGCCCACGCCAGTCATAACTCTACTAACCTGGGATGACGGATAAATTAAGAGAAATTCAGGTTTTGCCTGGGTGTCATAGCTCCTTTATCAAATACCAGTTTGATTTGACTTCATTTCTAATGTGCATACATATGTTCTGAAATAATAATTTGGTTTTATTTCAAGGGCACCTTATTAGGCAAACCTGTCAAACTGCTTGTTAACGCTAATTTCTAATCAGCCAATCACATGGCAGCAACTCAATGCATTCTGGCATGTAGACATGGTCAAGAACATGAAAGCATGGATCCTGCCTTTTGTCAACGCCCCTTAGTACTAAGTGATCATCGTTGCAACGCTACAGCCTACCTGAGTATTGTTGCTGCCGATGTCCATCACTTTATGACAACAGTGTACCCATCTTCTGATGGCTACTTCCATGGCATAAAACTCACATCATCTCAGACTGGTTTCTTGAACATGACAATGAGATCACTGTACTCAAAAGGACTCCACAGTCAGCAGATCTCAATCCAATAGAGCACCTTTGGGATGTGGTGGAACGGGAGATTCGCATCATCGATACGTGATGCTATCATGTCAATATGGACCAAAATCTCTGAGGAGTGTTTCCAGTACCTTGTTGAATCCATGCTATGAAGGATTAAGGCAGTTCTTATCAAACCCAGTATTAGCAAAGTGTACCTAATAAAGTAGCCAGTGAATGTATAAACCCACAGAATATCTTTGGTACTGTTTTAAGCAAAAATATCCAGAGTTATACTGAATGATTTTGAGAAGATGCATTTTAACTTAAAAGTATGTCCTTTTTTTTGTTTGCTACCACATCCCACAATGCAATGCATACTCAACTACAGGATGATGCTAAAGCTTTCAGTGTTTGCCTGATAGCTGTGTCCTTTATGGATGGTGCATTTTCACACATCTGTAACGTCCTGTAGGTCAGACACAGTACCACGGGCCCTTTGGGACACCAGGCCACCCCGCCAGTGGAGCCTCAAACTGAGGCTCAATTCTCCATTAGCCTTCCCTCTTTTTCTAAAGAAACAAAAAACAGTATGGGTCACAGAAGGTATACATAAAAATCTGAACAGCACTACACACACTTGCATGCTGCACTGGTCTGAATGTAAACAGACGATATGCACCAGCATGGATCACAAGCAGTTTGTCAGGCTGCAATGGATACCCAGTCAAAACTTCACACCCGGTTCACATATCACATAGATTCTCAGAAACACATTTCCCATAACACAAGAACAGAAAAAGATGTAAATAAACTAGCAATGCATCAGCATTTCCAAACAAATGTTATTTTCAGATTTAAAGAATCTATTCATTGAACTAATGTTCAACGTATTTTAAAGCTAAGGTTTTATTTTAATGTCATTTATTTCAATAAAATATGAAGGAAAAATTATATAGAAAGATTGGGTATTTATTACTACTTTCATATGCTAAAAGCAATTGACACATTTCTATTAGATAAATTTTTCTCAGACTTTTAGTAGCACTCACATTGTTCCATACAGTACATGTTTGAAATAAGATCTGCAAAATAATGTGCATGACATGTAACCCAGTTTTCGATGCTGATTACTGGTACTTTAGAAAGCATTGATTAGGACTCTGATATTTTGGATTGAACTGTGACATTCCTAGTAATAACCTTGGGAGTAGTGTTGCCAGGGTACATAATATACCAATAATGTCCAGTAGAGACTTGTTGGTTAAAGTGGTTATACACCTGAAAAATATTTATGTGCGGCGTTAAGTGCCAAATTTGAATTTTAAATCTGTAGTGCAACTTTAAGAGTGACACTAACCCAAAGAGGATTCCCATATACCACTAAACTCTGATATTTGGGATCATAATGGTTTCTCAAGAAGATACATTCAAGAAATAGAAGTGGACCAAACTTTCATGTCATTTTATAAAGAAATTTAGGAGCAATAACAGATGTAGCTCACTCTGCGCTTAATTATTTATCTGAAATAATATTAAACTGAATATAAATGTCACTGGTAATGAAGTTAAATCAGCAAGATTCCAATCCAGCTCCCTGCAGCATTCAACCAATCACAAGCATGACATACCATATGAAATTTGACATCACTTGTGTATCGTCTTGATGAGTTCCTCTGACCATAGATGAAAGCTGCTTTTCTAAAGTCAAACCTTGTTATTCTCAAATGCCTGCACCACATTGTTAAAAGCTTCCTAACCAACATTTCTAACTATTCTTCCACCTATTTTCAAGTAGATTTGTGTTTTTTTGTGTACTGTACACCCCTTTTAAGGGGAACACTTTTTGTCTTCACCACAGTACAAACAAACATGACCAAGATCCTATGGCATGGATGGCTCAGAAAGAATATTTTACAATAAATAAATCAGCTCATTAAAGCCTCACATACCTGCCTGTTCTGGTAGTTAGATGACTGTAACTAGATTTGTTGAGTGAATACAATTCAAACTTGGAACGTTACTAAGCTCTTTTTGCTTCTTTGTTATGCAAAATAGTCCTATAGAGTTGTGGATATCTATTTTTTAATACATGCGTTTTTTTGTTTGTTTGTTTTTTCATTTTCGAAACTCAAAAAATATGCAAAAGTCTTTGAGCAGACAAAAATTACCAACAGTTTATAAAAGTTAACCAGAATCACACAAAAGTACAAATACTTAAAAATGTTCCTCGTTTAAATTTTTTTTGCATGCAACCCAGTTTGCTGTGCCACAATGTACCGAGGTGTGCGTTTATGTGGTAGAAAGGAAAAAAAAGGTATTAAAGTGTGATAATTGGAGATCTCATCCCAAACACCTGTCACAGAGAATTCATCACACAGTACTTCCCTTCATACACACACACATTTCAGATTATCCCCTCTGATTCGTTCCCCTGTTCTCACAAAGAGCTTGCAAAGCGTGTCTATTCTGCATGCATATATCAGGTGCATGTACACAAACACACACATCACACATAAAACTGCGAGAAAACATGTAACCAGTAAGTCCCAGAGCGTTGAGTATATCAGACAGGAATTACAGCTGTCATTATCACATGTAAAGCGGTTTCCACACAAACACATATGCACACACACACCAAGATGAGTATATAGGGTGAGGACCCTTTTTCTTTTACAGAAATAGTGAATGACATGGTGCAGGAGAAAACCACACAAACAGACAAATAAATTCGAACATCTCTCAGCTCGGTGCTTGTCCTAAACTGAAAGGCATCAAACATACATATGCAGCATATGCAAACTACTTCTGCCAATCATGCACTCATCGGTAATCCATTTTTTATCCTTCAATCTTCTCCTTTTCCTCAATCCTCTTTTAAAGATCTTCTAAATTTTGGTCGCTCTTTCTCTTTTTCTTGGTTCACTTTCATATCCATTTCACATTATTTCTGGAAGCAGACAACCAGATTTTGTGTACACTCTATGACAGTAAAGGAAAGCTTAGATATCTCTCTGCTGGAGCTCTAACTGGAACTTAATCAAACTTATTTACTGTACTAGTGAGGAGTTAACAACTAAACTAAAAAGCGCTCAATAATTATTTCAACTAAAGAAGTTGAATAAAGGTTGTTGCGTCCCTTCAATTTGAACACTTCAGACCAGCTGATCTTTCCACAGGTATTTGCTATTCCAATTTCATAAAACTGCTTATATTTTGACATCAACTAAAGAAACCTCAAATAAAAGAATAAGGCCATTTTCAAATGCTAATTTATTTTTTTAAGGGAAAATAGTTATTCAAACCGATATTCAATTCAATTCACTTTTATTTATATAGCGCTGGAATTGGAATTGGAATTGGAATACTGGAATTGAGTGTAAAGAAGATTTATCATTGACATGAACAAACTGGAATCTCTCAGACAGATATGATTTAAACCAGCCTAGTGCTGTTCCCTTGATCCCTACAACTTGTTCAAGCCTTTCTAACAGAATATTATAATCGACTGTGACAAAAGCAGCACTGAGATCTAACAAGACCAGAACAGTCACAAATCCTTTATCTGAGGCCATTAAAATATCATTGGTAACTTTTACCAGTGCTGTTTCAGTGCTATGATGACCTCTAAAACCTGACTGAAATTCCTCAAAGAGGTTGTTGCTGTTTAGATGCTCTCATACTTGATTGGCAACTATTTTCTCAAGAATTTTGGATAAGAAACGAAGGTTAGATATAGGTCTGTAGTTAGCCAAATATCCTGATCCAGGGAGGGTTTCTTAAGTAAAGGTTTCATTGCCGCAACCTTAAATTCCTGAGGGTCATATCCATTTATTAAAGATGGATTCATCATGTCTAGAATAGGGCCAGTAACCAGAGGGAACACTTCCTTGAATAATTTGGTTGGTATTGGGTCTAACATACAAGTTGAGGGTTTAAATGAAGCTAATATATGTGATAATTCAGAAAGTTAATATGGCTCCTATGGGCTAAAATTTCCATCTTGTTAAATCCCGTACTGATTAAACACCTTTCTATGAACAGCTGAGTTAAATTTCACTTGGCTTAATTACTTCCAGAACCGTATAATCAAGAAATTACTTAAAGGGAAAGTTAGTTGGGTTTTTTTCAACCTGGACCTTATTGGTAGCGTGCATTATGCTTGCCCTCAACCAGACAAGTTTGGAGCCACTTCGAGTCCTTCTGAAGAAGTTTATGTATAGTCAGGGTGTAGCGTATACACCCTGACGTATACACGCTGTGCCCTCACAACTCCCATATAATGGGAGTTGTGAGGGCACAGCAAGTGCTGCCTCTCAATAAGGCATTATCTGCCACAAAACTCCTTAATTTCACCAGTGTTTTGTTATGAATCACTAGCACTATTCCCCTTGAAGTACAGAGCATCTTGGAAGTGCTTCTTTGTTGTCTGCTTGGGTATTTACAGCAGTTTCTTCCAACCGATTCTAAATTACTACAGTTGGAACAATTTGTCAGTTTGTAACACTGTTGCCTTGTAGCAAGAAGGCCCAGGTTCGAATCCCAGTCTGTGGTCTGTCTGCTAGGAGTTTGCATGTTCTTCCTGTTTATATGTGGGTTCCCTCCAGATACCTTGGCTTCCTCCCACAGTCCAAAAACATGACTGTTAGGTTAATTGGAAATTGTCTAAATTGCCTATAGATGTGATTCAGTGTGTGCATGGCTGTTTGTTAAGATACTTGGTTACTTAGTGATACTAATTAACCAAGTATCTTAACAACCACTTGACATAACATTTTTAAGTAAATTTGAAGTTTTCTTTTTTGAGTCCATCATTATAGGCAACAGAAAGTCTAGTTTTTTTTTAATGTGTCTCATAGTTTTCAGTTCAAATTAAATGTGATCTTGGCACATTTAATAATTTTAAATTTCCTATTACTGTAGTCATAGTTTGCTGTCTCGACATGAACATTGTGATTAAAGTTCAGATTTTAGTTAATTTAGTTTCATTCATATTTCCAAATATAGTTGTGTTTTTAAACTAACCCTTTTTTTGCAAATGGGGAGGTGGAAGCATGCAGGGATGATCATAATTCAGCATTGGCAGTATCAAAAAGATAGTCCAGTGCAGGGTTCTACTTCAGCCAGCAGTAGTGAAGGGTCCTACCAGAATATTTTTTTCTACCTCCTCATTTTAACCTCAGACATTTTTTTTTTTTTCACACACACAACTTTCTTCAGTTCCAAAAAATATTAATGCATTGTTTCATCAAAATCGCACCAGGTCAAACCAACCTGTACTTTAATTATCTCAAACTTGAGTACATTTTTCACTCACTCCAACAATACTGAAACCAATTTGCTAAAATCTTATAATTTTGCTTTAATTATAAGTTATTGCCTGATGGGGTGCACAGTGGTGCAGTTGGTAGCACTTGCCTTGCAGCAAGAAATTCCTGGTTTCAATACCCAGCCTGGGGACTTTATGCATGGAGTTTGCATGTTCTCCCTGCACATGCATGGGTTCCCTCCGAGTACTCTGGCTTTCTCCCACAGTCCAAAAATCTGACCGTTAGGTTGGTCTCTCTAAATTACCTTAGGTGCAAAAGTGTGTACATGTATTGTTTTTGTTCTGTCTGTCTCTATGTTGCCCTGCAATGGACAGGCGACCTCTCCAGGGTGTACCCCACCTCTCACCTGCTGACTGCTGGAGTTAGCCACTAGCTTCCCTGTTGTGACCCTACAAGGATAAGCATGATGGATGGATGGATAGATGGATGATTGCCTGAGATTGCTCATAATCATCTTGAGTTGATTGTGAGTCATAATGTATTGTGTCAGTGAATTCATTTAATCAAATGAGGATCAACCGATGGAAGCAGAGAATAGTTTTTTAATTTTGTGGAAAAATATTTTATCAAAATTTTACATAGTTTGTTTCGTTTTTCATAACAATAAAATTCAGGAGTGGCCAACCAAGAATCATGGTTTGAATTCGACAGAGAATTCATTGATGGAACTAAAGAATAGGGTGATGACAAGAGGGATTCCAATCTCAAACACTTGAGGTCATCGCTAAGGAAAAAAGACCAAGACACCTAATACATAATTCTAAATATGCCATTTGTTATTACATTTTAAATAAAAGGATAGATAATTTTATAAATGGGTACTTCATTATCTTTCTGAGATTTTAAATTTCAATCTGCTGGGCCTAGGAACAATTGGGGGTTTACGCTGTAGTCTTAAGAATATTTTACTTACATAAGTCAACTGCCAAGAGAAACAAACTGATTTGTTAAGTTATAGTCTCCTAATGTTTTTTTGTGGGTAAAATAAGGAAGACAAAATTGGATAAATAAGGAAGATAAATTTGGATAAAATTAAAAAAAAATTATACAGAATGAGGGTTATGAATTGTTAAGGGAGAAATAGCATTTGTTATTTGAAATTTTAATTTATTTTTTAGTCATGTTAATGTACTTCATCCTGTGAAACTTAAGGGGGGAAGTGTTGCTTTAACTTTTGCTTTACAGTGCACCAATGGACCAGATCTAATGTATTAACTTTGCCCAAATAATTTCCTGTGACCTATGTCAGCTGCCATGTCTGCACAGTAGTACCCCCTCCTCTTCTCAGCTTCCTATCATCCTCCTTGCTGAAGGTGAAAGGTCAGGGAGACTTCGGAAGCATCTTGTGCGGTGATGTTGGGGGGTAATGTTACACTTCCCAGTGGGACATCATCTAACACACAGTGTATGTCAGCACACAAACACTCAGGACACACACTTAATGACCTGATATGTTGGTCAGTCTGCTTTGGACAACTAATTGTTTTTAGATGAGGCAACTTGAGGAGAGGCTCCGGAAGGGAGGAGGAGAAGCAAAGAACTGTGGGAGAAACCCAGGGAAGCAGGGGGCCATAAATTAAGGATGTCCCGGATATTTGGTTTCCTCGTAGATTTAAATGAGAAAACGGCAAACTTTTTTTGTCCCCTAGTCTCTGGATACCTCTTAACCCTGGCCACACACACAGACACAACTCATTGCAAAAAGTATTGTGATGCATGTTTTGAAGTGACCAGTTGTCCATCCAGCAAAACTTCAATGATACCCAATTCAAAGAGCCACTCTGCAAAACAAACCACTCAATAAGCTGGAGGTAATGGAGACTGCAGGTCAGGCTTTACAGCAATATCATTACCACACAAAAAAAGCACACGTACACACTTATACTCCCATTGTCTGGGCAATACTTATTAGTGCCCGTGCTAACAGTTTGTCCATAAGTGACCTTAATTAAGTGGCTGGCACCATTAGCTGCAGAGCTAAGAGGCTAAGAGCCATACATCTGCATGTGAATGTGTGTGTTTTTTATGATAATGGCTTTGTTGAGGTGTGTACCAGAATACTAACAAGGCCTGGACAGACGCAAGTGGATAAATAGGCAGTTGAAGTTGAGTGCTGGAGAGGAGATGGTTTAGATAAGTTACTCATTGTGAGAAAGACAAAAACAGGGAGCAGTGCCGAGGGCTGCTTTAAATGCAGGTTAGCCCCGTCTATGAGCACAAATGCACTCACACAGCAAGCACTTTGGGAATGCTCAGTTTACACAATTATTTTCGTTAGATTTGAAAACAAGGATCTGTATTTAATCTGAAGGCAAACATTTCTGAGAAATTTTATTATTTTGTACAAATAGTGATTTATAATTTCCAATAACATACAATTACAGTCAATATATCAATTGTCACCTATCTCTTAACTATTATTTCCTCACCTTTGGCTCTGGTTTCTCCATCTTTGTTTTTGTTTTTGTTGCTGCTGTGGCTAATGGTTTCTCACCCTGTTCGCTCATAAAAGCTGGTAAATGGAGGTCAAGCAGTCAGAAGTCACTTCCATCCCTTTGATGTGACCCTGACATCCTGAGAAGGAAGAGTGAAAAAAGAGGAAGCGGCTTCTTCATGGACAAGTGGCAGAACACTGTCCCTCATACAAGTAGGTTAAGACAGAATGTGTATATATGTATTATAGAAGAAGCAACAAATTCAGACAGTAACTTGCTATAGATAACTATAGTTTAATAAAGCCTATGGTTTTTTTGAGGGAGGTCTATATTATTTTGACCATACATACAATAGGGTTTAATATAATGTAATAGTGATTACAATATACTTGATATCACAATGTGATTTAATATGTTAAAAACCTATTTAAAAAAGTAAAAGATTTAAGGAGCGTATGCTTTCTTTTACTCATTCAGTACGAGCCAGTACTATGTGGTACAATACAATGGGATAAAACCCTAGAACATAAGGGGGGGTGTTTTCTTTTTCACTTATGTATGGTGGAATGCAGTTGAATGCAGGATAATACAGTGAAATAAAATTTTATATCTTAAGAGAGTGTGCTCTTTTACTGTATGATATAAAATATGCCTAAGTACAATGCAATTAAAACATTTTTATTTACAATAGTATAGTTGCCCATCAAGCAAAACATAAATTATACCCAATTTAAAGAGACACTGCAAAAAAGACAACACTACATATAATAGCAATTTTTTTTTGTTGCAATTATAGTTTTTAAGGCTGTTAAATGAAAGTCTTTACAGTAGTCTTTGCAGTATATTTCATTCTCTCATTATTATTATTATTATTATTATTATTATTATTATTATTATTATTATTATTATTATTATTATTATTATTATTATTATTATTCACTGAATTAAACATAAAAAGGGTTTAAATCAACCTATAACCACACCTTTTTAAAATGTTAATGTATACAGTGGAAAAGTCTTTTTGATTAATTCAACACAAAATTTGTTTACTCATGAGAAGAGTAAACAAAACTGAATGGGATTATTTTGTTTTTCTTTTTGTAAAGCTCATCTCCACTGAATTCTCGAAGCACACTCTCATCATTGCCCTAACTGCGTAGAAAACCTCCTCACAACACCTGACACTAGTTCTGATCTCACAGCTCCATCCCCTTTAAAGTAATTCAACATATTTAAATTCATTAGTGCAGAGACAAAGGAAACTCAGCAAAGTGCCACTATAAGCAGAGAAACAAATACTCATGGGTTCCCAACCTTTAAAACACACACACACACATCCACTCACTGAGTGGCATAGATTACATTCTCCCCAGGACTTGACTTGCATTAAAGTTTAAATGTGTTCAATTTGGACAGTCCCAATATTAGACTGGAGTATCATTACGAACCTTATTGGATGAGTCTGAGCAGAATAGATTTCTACTGATGAGATGAAGATGCCTCAGGCAGACACACACATTTGTTCATACTGTACCATCTATCACACACATACAGAGATCTGAACAAATGAACTATTACTCATATGTTATTTCTATTTTTCCACACATAATATTTATGTATATATACAAATGAACTGTTTGCAAGGTCAATGCAGTTCAAGCTTTACAGCTTTATGACAAAATATTGAGAGATAAAAGAAATGTTTGTGTTTTTTTATAATAATTAAAGAACAGAGTTTCAATGACTAAATAGATAAAAAATGACTAGCAATAGGCCTTTACTCAAAGCGCTATGGTTTAAACCTTGTATCCCTGGCTGCTAGTGGAACTGAGATATTCCAATGCCTTAAATAAATCCTGCAGATAGAAAGGTAAGGGAAAAGGTTTATCAAATATTATTTGAATATATGTAGCTCAAATTAAATGCACCATTGCAGGCATTAGTTCTAACCACTGAATTTATTTAAGCATACTCGGAGTAATCACAAAATCTAGAGAGAATAACAGTAGGCAAAAACATTTGGATGAAAAGCCTTCTAACCAACATCTGGCATGAATCAAGGTCCATCAACAGTATCCTTAGTGAGAATCCACACAGTCAACAAAGTTGCGACACTACTCAGAGAAGACTCAGGTAACATCTTAATCAGGTCCAACAAAATGTAAAATAAATGTGTATGTAAGTAATTGTAATAATATCCCAAACACTGAAGCCCATAGGCTTTAAAAATCATCAGATTATTCTAAATACAGTTATTTGAAAAGTAGATTTAAAGCAGAGGAATATCAGTGGTGTACAAGAAGTTCAAAACCTCTTGTGAAGGTCATAAGTTTATTTGCAACAAAGCACAAAATGACTGTATTCAGCGTACAGCAAAAGTAGAGGAGCACATTTCTATGAACAAAAGAGTCAAAAACTGATAAAACAAAAACCCCAGCACATACTATGCAGCAATCTTAAAAATAACCAATGACTTGTGGCCAAGGTAGTCATGCAGCTGGATTGACAGTTTCAAAGCGCTGTGGCTTGGAATTTGCAGCATTCATGTCAAATATGTTGAGGGTTACTGCACTCTCAGTCGGGATCATCCTGCAGTTTTCTCAGATGAATTTAGTTCTTTTAAATACAAGAGTTTGTTACAAAAGTTTGTTATATTTCTTTGTCGCTCTCCTTGCTCAGTTGTGTATTTTACTTAAAGATACAATTCAAACTTTGTGGATATTTACCCCTGTCACCCTCTCAAGGTTTGCGCCATAACGTCACTGTCGTAAAAACATATCTCCATGGAGCACATCTGAAGAAGTGTCCTGACAGTTTTACAAGCTCGCTAGCTAAAACAACAAACAGTAAAACAGTTTCCCCGGCATTGTATTACATCAGCATGCCCAAATAACCCCAGAACAAGCATTCATTACTCACCAATCCCATAGCAAACATCTAGTTCATCATCCAAAGTACATACTTTTGTATCTGTAACACCTCATTCATACAAAACTGAAAAGATGTAACATTGAGTTTTAGAAGCTAATCCTACCTTGGTAAGTAGCTTTGACCTAAACTGAGCAACTGTTTGACATAAAAGATCTTTCACAACATGTGAAGGAAGCACTGCCTGACTTGCGTCATTATGTGTTTTGCTGCTCTATGAGGCATCTAAGATGGCGCCGAGGATGGCAGCCATGGTGCTTTCGTGCGCTCTGTTTTGTTTGTTCTTGTGCGTTAACTGTTCGTCTGCGTGCTCTTATACCCGCATGGAGCTTCTGGACATTAGAACTACCACCCCTACGGACTTATTACCTTTTTTTTTAGCATCAGCTGCGGACCTGGTCCATTTTTTGACCAAAAGAGGGAAACGGCGCAGTGGAAAGCGAGCGGGTTCACTCGTCCGCCTGCGCAGACGGGGCGCGCGCACACCTTTACCTGGCATCTTTCTCTCAAACGTCCGCTCACTTCCCAACAAGATGGACGAACTAGCGCTGCTGATGAGAAGTAACAAGGACTTTTCCTCGTCTTGTGTTTTGTGCTTCACGGAGACGTGGCTAAGCGCTTCACCTGGAAGGCTTCCATCTCCTCCGCGCGGATCGCAACGCGGAGCTCTCCAACAAAACAAAAGGCGGTGGCGTTTGCTTCTACATCAACAGCAGCTGGTGCACGGATGTGACTGTGATCTCCCAACACTGCGCTCCTTATCTGGAATATCTTTTCATTCACTGTAAGCCTTTTTATTCACCGCGTGAGATCGCTTCATTCATTCTGGTGGCTGCCTACATTCCGCCGAGCGCGGACGTGCGTGAGGCTCAGCGCACGCTTGCAGGCCAGATATTACATGCGGAGCGGTCTTTTCCGGACTCTCTTGTTATCGTGCTTGGTGACTTTAACAAGGGAAACCTGAGCCAGGAATTACCAAAGTATAGACAGTTCATTAAATGCCCGACCAGAGAGGAAAACACGTTGGATCACTGCTACACTACAGTCAGCAGAGCGTATCATGCTGTGCCGCGCGCTGCCCTCGGACTATCAGATCACGTGATGGTGCACCTAATTCCCTCATACCGACAGAGACTGAAATTGGCCAAGCCTGCGGTGATAACAACAAGGAAATACACCTCTGAAGCTGTGGAGGAGCTGCGCTCATGTTGGGAGACGAGAGACTGGGGAGCGTTTGGAGCAGCCACGGACAATCTGGACGAGTATACGGACACTGTGACCTCATACATTCAGTTCAATGAGACGCGCATCATCCCAACGCGCACCAGGATTTGTTATAACAATGACAAGCCCTGGTTCACACCCAAGCTCCGGCGCCTACGTGAGGAGAAGGAAGTAGCGTGGCGGAGCGAGGACCGGAGTACATACAGACGAGCAAAGTACCACTTCAGCAGTGAAGTGAGAAGAGCAAAATCTGTGTACTCCAACCATATACAGGAACACTTTAGCTCCAATGACTCTGCAGCCGTGTGGAGGGGGTTGAGGGCTCTCAAACTACAAGCCCAAAGCCCCCCAGGCCCTGAACGACCGGACTCTCGCCCAGGGCCTGAATACACACTACTGCCGCTTTGAACAGCCGTCTGCTCCTCACACCTCTGCTCCTCCCCCCACCATCACCCAAACCATCAACGACCCCAGCACTTCATCAAAGGACTCCTCAGACCCCCCCTCCTCCCCCCCTGCCCTCTCCATCCAGGAGGAGGATGTGCGCCGACAGTTTTTGAGGCTGAACAGGAGAAAGGCCCCCGGGCCGGACGGTGTCTCCCCCTCCACCCTGAGACACTGCGCGGATCAGCTGGCCCCCGTGTTCACGGACATTTTCATCACCTCCCTGGCGCTCTGTCGCGTGCCGTCCTGCTTCAAAACCTCCACCATCGTCCCTGTCCCCAAAAAGCCACGGATCACAGGACTTAATGACTACAGGCCGGTGGTGCTGACGTCTGTGGTCATGAAGTCATTTGAGCGCTTGGTTCTGCCCCACCTCAAGGACATCACCGCCCCCCTCCTGGACCCACTGCAGTTCGCCTACAGAGCCAACAGGTCTGTGGATGATGCAGTGAACCTGGCCCTCCATTTCATCCTGGAGCATCTGGACTCCCCAGGAACCTACGCCAGGATCCTGTTTGTGGACTTCAGCTCTGCCTTCAACACCATTCTCCCTGGACTGCTACGAGACAAGCTCTACCAGCTCAGCGTGCCGACTCCCTCTGCAGGTGGATCACTGACTTCCTGTCGGACCGGAGACAGCACGTGCGGTTGGGGAAGATTGTCTCGGACAATCGGACTACAAACACTGGGACTCCTCAGGGCTGTGTACTCTCCCCCTGGCTCTTCTCGCTGTATACAAACCGCTGCACCTCCAGTCACCAGTCCGTAAAGCTGATCAAGTTTGCGGACGACACCACCCTCATCGGACTTATCTCAGACGGTGATGAGTCCGCCTACAGGAGAGAGGTGGACCGGCTGGCTTCTTGGTGCAGTCACAACAACCTGGAGCTGAACGCCCAGAAGACAGTGGAGATGATCATGGACTTCAGGAAAGTCACAGCCCCACCGTATCCCCTCACCCTGATGGACTCCCCCACCCCCATCTCCATCGTGTACTCCTTCCGTTTCCTGGGCACCACCATCACCCAGGACCTCAAGTGGGAGCCAACCATCAGCTCCCTCATCAAGAAGGCCCAGCAGAGGATGTACTTCCTGCGGCAGCTGAGGAAACTCAAGGTGCGGACCGAGATGCTGGTGCAGTTCTACACGGCCATCATCGAGTCCATCCTCACCTCCTCCATCACCGTGTGGTTCCCCGGCGCCGCAGACCGGGACAAACACCGACTGCAGCGCATTGTGCGTGCTGCTGAGAAGGTGATTGGCTGCAGGCTCCCATCCCTCCGGGACCTGTTCTCCTCCAGGACCCGGAGGCGTGTGGGTCGGATCACAGCTGACTCTTCTCAACCTGGACACCGACTATTCTCCCTCCTCCCCTCAGGCAGGAGGCTACGGTCCATCCAGACCCACACCTCCCGCCACCTGAACAGTTTCTTCCCCTCCGCCATCAGACTCATGAACAACAACAAGACCCGATAGTTCAGTTAAAGACCCATGTAGGATAGAACCATCTGCACTACGTAACTTTATTTTACTGCACTGTGTGGTCTGATCACACTTAGATCTGCTGCTGTCATTCACCTGCACATCTGTGAATGGAACCCTGCTGCTGTTCTCATGTTAAAAAGGATGTTTATCTTTTCATAGTTCTTTTATATACATACAGATTATAATATTTATAAAGACTTTAGCCTTATGGCTCATTCTTTTTATTTTATTTTTTATTTTATTTTTTTTATTTTATTTTTTTTTTACTTATGTTAAATGTTTTATGTGCACAACTGTACCGGAAAAAATTCCTAGTTTGTGAACTTGTTCTCAAACAATGGCAATAAAACCGATTCTGATTCTGATTCTGAACAGCAGCAGGTGCACTGCAAGCTCTAACTAGGGAAACAACCTGGTCAAGAGTAAAGAAGCTGGTGCAGCTCCATGGCTCTGCTTGTTGGTTGTAACTTTCCTTAATTTGCTTCTCTAGCAGTAAAATTCTGGGGGCTTTTATCTTGTGAACTGTTCTTGCTCTGTCACGTCCTCTTTTTATTATCCTCATCTTCTTTGATTTCTTTGACAGATCTACCATGGCTCGAGTCTCAAAACCTTGGGTTTGTTTAAATAATTTGGTAGCGTGTAGCATACAGCCGTAAAGCAAAACTCAGTCAGTTCTTCCAGGCAGGAAACCTGCAGATGAAAAGTTGTATAGTGCGATTTTCAGCAGAGCAACACTCCCCATGCAGTGAAAGCTCCAAAAATGAACATAATAAATGCTGGTGTGCCACCGAAAGGTAGACTGCCAAAGCCCCCACCATGGCAAGAGTAGCCCACCAGCCCAGGCCCCTGACCAGACGGCCTGACATACCCCCCAGACTCCAACCCCCTATGGTCAAACGAACTGGGGCGTGGGAAGATCCCCAGCCTCTGTCCCCCCGCTCGAATGTTGTGTTGTTCTAATGTGCACTTAAAACAGAGGGGTGGAACCAGAATGCTGCCAGACACCCCCATCTCTCATTGTCTAGATGCAGTTAAGCAGTGGGCCCCGGCACCAGAGGCGAGGCTCCTTAAGGGGCTCCGCTTCCAGCACTGAGGTCAATCCTTTGCCAGGTCCCTACATGTGTGCGTCTCATGTAAATGTTGTGAGTGAAAGTGTCTAATTTGTACAGTAAAATTGGAACCCAGGCCGCCACCGGGTAGCGAAGACGGAAATTCCTCCCCGCCCTCCACGCCCTATGTGAATGGTATAATGAAGGAGCAGGTGGACAGAGGCGTCCGGGGATGGGGAGGAAACAACTGGGGTGACAAAATTAAGTTGATCAAGGAGAAAATCCCTCCCCTTTTGTGTGGAACCCCTGCTGTCGTTGAGCCTGTCTCCAGCTTGTGGTCCTCTTTTAGGTCTGTGACTCTTGCTGATATCTCAGCACTGGTGACCAAGATGAAACTCTCCTCTTGCTCATCGGATGTCCTTCCGTGTAGGCTTTTTGTGAAAGTGTTTGAGGTAATTGGCCCCTGGGTTACCAAAATGGTTAACCTTTCTCTGTCCTCCGGTGTGTTTCCCAATGCATTTAAGCATGCTATAGTGGAGCCTTTACTCAAAAAGACAGGCTTAGACCCGACTGTCCTCAGTAACTTCAGGCCGATCTCTAAGCTACCAATCTTGTCCAAGATCCTAGAAAAGGTGGTCTCTGAGCAGCTGTCATTATTCCTGGATCAAAACAACATCCATGAGACATTTCAGTCTGGTTTCCGCAAACATCACTCTACGGAGACAGCCTTGCTGAAAGTGTCCAGTGACATTATGATGTCTGCTGATTCGGGAAAGTGCACTGTTCTAGTTCTCTTAGATCTGTCCTCAGCCTTTGACACTGTCAACCACCAAATCCTGATGAAAAGGCTGAGGGAGGAAGTAGGACTGTCAGGTTCAGTTCTTTATTGGTTCTCGTCATACCTCTCTGGGCGCAGCTTTAGTGTCATAGCTAACCAAATAAGGTCTGGATCAGCAGATCTGTTGTGTGGAGTCCCCCAAGGTTCTGTTTTGGGTCCTTTATTATTTTTGTTGTACTTGATCCCCTTGGGAAAAATCATCCAGAGATTTCCTGATGTCTCCTACCACATGTTTGCGGATGATATTCAGCTGTACTGCTCTTTTAAGTCTTCTGAGCTCCACAGGCTAAATTCCTTAGTTTATTGCTTGGTGGAGATTAATCAATGGCTAAGTGTGAACACCTTGCAGCTAAACGTGGACAAAACTGAAACCCTGGTTATTGCCCCTGATGGCTCCATTCCTGGGATAAACCAGTATTTGGGTGACTTGGGCCAGTCTGTTAAACCGAGCCTAAGAAACCTGGGTGTTGTGTTCGACAAAGACATGTCATTAGTGCAACACTGCAAACAGTTGACAAGGAATTGCTTCTTTCATCTGAGGAATATTTCTAAACTCAGGAAAATGTTGTCGAAAAATTATTTAGAGCTGGTCATTCACGCATTTGTGTCTTCGCGTTTGGACTATTGTAATAGTTTGTTCTCTTGTCTAAACAAGAAGGAGCTGTCTCGCCTGCAGCTGGTGCAAAACTCCGCAGCAAGAATTCTGACCCACTCTAATAGGAGGTCACACATAACCCCTATTCTCAAAGCTTTTCATTGGCTGCCAGTTTCTTTTAGGATCAATTTTAAAATTCTGGTTTTAACTTTTAGAGCTTTGCATGGTCAGGCCCCACCCTACATCAGCGATCTGATCCAGCCGTACACCCCAGCTCGGGCGCTGAGGTCTGTGGATCAGAATCTGCTGATGGTTCCTCGTACTCGCTTCCGGACCAGAGGAGACCGATCCTTCCAGGCCGTTGCCCCCAGGCTTTGGAACGATCTTCCGCTCTATCTGCGTTCCATGGAGTCTGTTGACTCCTTCAAAAGGCAACTAAAGACCTTTTTATTTGTACAGGCTTTTGCCTAATTGTTTTGGGGCTGTTATGATTGTAAATGTGTTGTCTTGAGCTTTTAACTTGTATGTATCTCTTATTGTGTTTTCATTGTAACTGTGAAGCGCTCTGTGACCATGGTCTGTGAAGGGCGCTGTATAAATAAGCTTTACTTACTTACTTACTTACAATGCCATCCCCAGGGAGCCAGCTCCCCTGCTGAAGGCAGTCAATAGCATGATCCACCAGGGGTGGGAGGCCTCAGCACGTCAAAGTCGGAGCCCACAGCCATGGCACCACCAAGCCCCATGGGGGCCAAGGCACCCCCCGGCCCCAATCCCAACATTCATACTACTATTAAAACACAGGTTGAGTTTAACACCCCCCACACACACACACACACACACATACACACCCTCCCCTGTGTCCAAGCACACCCCATTAGGGAGAGCACCTGTGCTGGATGGTATACTCCTCCCCGCCAACAAGAGAGGGCCCCAGCACTGCCTGCACACCAAGGGCCCCCGCGCTGAGCTAGGAACCCAGTGCACCACCGACTCAGATACCTAGGCCACACCGTACTGTGCACGTGAGCAGACTGAAGCCCCAGGCGACTGACCCACCAGAGCGACATCCACCACCCCTGCTATTGCCGTCCGATGGCCACCGACTCGGATACCCAGGCCACACCGTACCGTGCCTCTGAGCAGACCGAAGCCCCAGGCAACTGACCCACCAGACCGACATCCGATGGCCGGGAAGCAACTGAACCCAGCACCCCCACCCACCAGCCCCAAACCCCACCACTCGGCTAGCCCACTGTGGAGGCCGACCAACACCAGCCAAGGGGCCGACCACAGGTAAGGGAGTGCGGTGCCCCAGAACCCCAAGCCCAGCCCAGACCCACCCCAGAGCAGCACAACAACAGGCCAGTAACCCGTGTCCGCCAGCGCAACCCCCCTAAGGTGTCGCCAGCAGCCACAAGGAGTCACCACCCAAAGCCTGCAAAATCCCACCCCAGGTGAGGGTCATGGTACCCAGCGCCCCGACCGCAAACGGACCACCCCCAAGGACCCCTCGTAGACGCCCCCGACCCTAAAGTTCCAAATCAGTGACCGCGTCCCCCAGAACAAAATCAAGGGCCCTGCCCCCACTAGGTGATGGAGCTGATCAAGGATGTGGAAATGTGGAGACAGAAGCCATTACTAGACCAATGTAATCCAGAAGGAGATCTCTATATTGATTAGTATTAAGAGCATTTTTATTTTTCCAGTTCAAGAAGATATTTTTCTTAGCGATGCATAAGGCAATGTGAACTAATTGCATAGACTTTGTATCTATGGAAACTTCATCTAAATTTCCCAGCAAGCAAACTGGGGGAGAAGGTGTGATATTACATTTTCACCACTTTGATAGGTCTGCACATATCTAGTACCAATATTTCTTAACAGGTGGGCAGAACCAAAGCACATGAATATAATTGTCTGGTATATTGCTTGTACATTGTAAACAGGTATTAGACGGCGTAAAACCCATCTTGAACATCCGTTGGCCTGTATAATGCACTCTATGAAGGATTTTATATTGTATTAATCGTAGATTAGGATTTAAAAATAAAACAAAGGTTCTTAAAGAAATCTGACACAAGAGGTTTTGGCCAAATGAGATGTTCCATCTCCCATTTTGAAATATGAAGGGCTATTGATTCGTCTAATGTATTTAAAGTTTTGTATATTTTAGATAGCAGTTTTGGGGGGGTACCCTCTCATTCTTCAAAAAACCTATGGTATCCAGTAATCCAATGTTATCTTCCTCATCCCCACTCAATATTTTGATGTCTAGCTACCTAAGAGACATATTGATCACAGTTAGCAGTAACCATATTTAAAATGTTTAATTATGTTGTGTGTGAGTACGCCACAGTTTCTGTATTTGTACCAATAAAAATGTACATTTTAAATAGCTCCCAATTTGACTCCCAACACTTGTTTTTCTCACAGTGAATACGTTTTAAAAATGACCCATTCATTCCAAATTGTAATGAGGTCTTGAAAATGGGTGCTATGTGTTACCATTAAAGATCACAAACAGTGACAGATCAGAAGGGACTAGATAATACAGGGAGGATGACTCTACCAGGTTAGAAAAATGAACTGTTCTCAGCCATCTTCTTCACTTTTTATCCACTTAGCATGACAATGAAGAAGGGATTTTGTCCTTCCCTCACCTCCATCTACTTCCTCCACTGTCTCGCACTCCACCTTTTAAAATAATATCTTTTTCATTCCCCGTTTTCAGCCTTCTTACCTAACTATTATATTTTGGTTTCTTTTCCCCCTCCCAGTCCTCCTCCACCTTCTCCTCCTCTCATCTTGCTTCCTTCTTTCATTTGTTCTCTAGTCTTTCGCTCCCTCTTCTCACTTTGAGCGAAATAGATTTTCAATTACGTGTTGAGTGCCTGGAAGCCTCTATATTTCCCACCCTGACCCCAATACAGCTGAAGTGATATCCCACGCAGCAGAAACACGCACACACGCATACGTGCATCAACAACCCCACACACGCATCTGACAAACTTCCGCCTTCACTTACAGCCTAATGGAGAGGAGGAGTTGCTGGAGGATTTCTTCAGTCTCCTGGACATACTCACTAAAATACCTGAGACACACAACTATCACAGACAGACAGGGAAATTAAATGTTGCATTAGTCCTTGCTAACAACATCATAAAGGAATATCTCATATTACCAACATGATGGAAAAAAAGTATAGCCTATGCTTTGGCGGCCTATCCAGGGTTTTTCACCCGTAATTGTTGAAGATAGGTACCCTCAACAGGATCATGGTGTGATGCAGGCAGTTTGCATTAAGGATATGGATTTTATATATATATAAATATTAGGGATGCACCGAAAAATTCGGTAACAGAAAAATGTCGGCCGAAAATGACCCAAAAGTGCATTTTCGGTTTTCGGCCGAAAGACCTAAATCACCGAAACAACACAGCCGAAACTTTATTAATTTAATTTATATTGTGCATTGTTGTTATGCCAGTGCTAAATAAATATCTTCATTGTTTTGTAACTGATATATTGCAATGCCTTGATTTTAGTGAGGTTAGTACACATCATAGCCATAAATTCTATGGTTCTAATAATTGACAATCATTTCTTTCGGTGTTTCGGTTTTCGGCCATAGTTTTCTTCATTTTCGGTTTTCGGTTTCGGCCAAGAGTTTTCATTTCGGGGCATCCCTAATATATATACAGAGAGAGAGAAAGAGAGAGAGCGAACAGGTATTATTCCTGTCACTTGAATGTACTGCATGTCACATGTTAACATCAAGTATTTGCAGTGTTGCTTGTCATTACAAGGATTTGAAACCATTTAGAGATGGTTCTTGCAAGAAAGTTACCATAGCTACAATTTAAAAGAAAGTATTTGTTCATATATAGGTCATACATGAATATAAGCCATGTGTTTTCATGTTATCACATAGATATTTACACAGAAAGGAGGTATATGTAAAAAATGTTGATGTTTTAATTACCTCAGCCAGGAGATAACGTGTGCCTGTCTGTTTGTCTGTCAGTATGTCTGTTAGCAACATAACTAAAAAACTGAAGGACCTACTTCGGTGACATTTTTTAAAATATCCACCCACCGACCAGTGGTGCTTCCCTCCACTCCTCTGCCATGTCAGAGAGCTCACAAGCGGCTCCCCTCATGCAGGAGCCCCGAACCTCCGCTCTCTGCTGGAACAGCACAGCTGACTCGAACAAAGCTGTTTCAATAAGAGACATTAATTGGAAAAGTACTTAAAGTTAGAATTACATAACAATATGGGGAGTAATGAGTGGACCTGGCGGATGTCTCTCTGAGTGCTTTCTAGTTTAAGACATGCAGTTTTTCAAACTCTGCCTGAAAATCATCAGAACAGCACTAACAATGCATCAACAGAATACCAGCACAACAGTAACATGCATGGTCAGAAAATAAATCACACTTTAGCCTACCAGAAAAGTCCTGGTCGCTACCTCCCTCTTCCTCTTGCCCACCAAAGCCAACGTCTCACCATCGATGCCAGTCTTATGTGCACTAGCTCTGTTTTCTTCTTTGACACCAGCTGGACTGCCTTCAATTAATTTATTCATGTGTTTTACATGAGAGTGTGAGCATGATGTGCAAAGCAATAGTCAAAAACAAAACCGATGTCTTATTGGATGCATAATCTTTCCGCACAAGGCTGTCCTACTTTTGCACCTCCTACTACAGTTTCATTCGGAGGCCCTTAGCCAGTAAAAATCTACAAATTAACTACATCGTTGTATAGGAAGCAGGGTCCAAAGCATCCAAATCCATTGCACATAAGATTGGTATCGATGGTGAGACGTTGGCTTTAGGTTCTCATTTCTTCCCACTGTCTGAGATCAAATCAAACTAATCTTTTCCAGTTACAGGTAACGTGTCTCTATTGTCCAAATGCCAGAATATTTTGAGTGAGAAATAAAATAAAATTATTCTTTAAATTAATACAGTTTACATACTGTTAGTATTCAAAGCATTTACCTTCCTGTTCTTAAACCAGTTTGTAACTAATTCGGTGGTATGCTGGTTATTGTCCATTTACAAGAGCCATGTGTACAGAAGCTTCAACTTCAGATGTTTACAGGTGTAGCTTCAATCTTTGCATATCATCTTACTCCCGACTATTTTCGGAAGAGGATGGGCCTGCAAGAAAACTGCAACAAGATGCTACCACTTCTATACTTTACATTTAGGCGTGTTTTTCTCAGACTTGAAAGTAGCCTAAGCAAAGAGACCCAGACCTCCCTCTCCCCGGCTACTTGGGCCAGGTCCTCGGGAGGAATCCCGAGGCGTTCCCAGGCCAGCTGGGAGACATAATCCCTCCAGCGAGTCCAGGGTCTTCCCCTAGGTCTCCTCCCGGTGGGACGTGCCCAGAACATCTCACCAGGGAGGCGTCCAGGAGGCATCCTGACCAGATGCCCGAGGCACCTCAACTGGCTCCTCTCGATGTGGAGGAGCAGCGGCTCTACTCTGAGCCCCCTCCGGATGACCGAGCTTCTCAGCCTATCTCTAAGGGAGAGCCCAGCCACCCTATGGAGGAAACTCATTTCAGCCGCCTGTATCCGCAATCTCGTTCTTTCGGTCACCAACCAGCGTTCGTGACCATAGATGAGGGTAGGAACGTAGATCGACCAGTAAATTGAGAGCTTTGCCTTGCGGCTCAGCTCTCTCTTTACCACAACAGAACGGTACAGTGCCCGCATAACTGCAGACGCCTTACCAATCCATCCATCGATCTCCCGCTCCATTTTTCCCTCATTCCTGAACAAGACTCCCAGATACCTAAACTCCTCCACTTGAGCAAGGACCTCATCCCCGACCCGGAGAAGGCACTCTACCCTTTTCCGGCTCAAGACCATTGTCTCGGATTTGGAGGTGCTGATCCTCATCCCAGCCGCTTCACACTCGGCTGCGAACCGCTCCAACGAGAGTGTAGATCACGTTCGGATGAAGCCAACAGGACCACATAATCTGTGAAAAGCAGAGACCCGATCCTGAGGTCACCAAAACGGATCGCCTCAACACCTTGGCTGCGCCTAGAAATCCTGTCCATAAACATTATGAACAGGACCGGTGACAATGGGCAACCTTGGCGGAGTCCAGCTCTCACCGGAAATGAGTCCGACTTACTGCCGGCAATGCGAACCAGACTCTGACACCGTTCATACAGGGACCTAACAGCCTGTATCAAAGGGCCTGGTACCGCATACTCCCGGAGTATCCCCCACAGGACACCCCGAGGGACACGGTCGACCGCCTTCTCCAAGTCCACAAAGTACATGTAGACCGGTTGGGCGAACTCCCACGCACCCTCCAGGACCCTGCCATGGGTGTAGAGTTGGTCCAGTGATCCACGGCCAGGACGAAAACCGCATTGTTCCTCCTGAATCCGAGGTTCGACTATCCGTCGGACCCTCCTCTCCAGAACCCCCGAATAGACCTTACCATGGAGGCTCAGAAGTGTGACTCCCCTATAGTTGGAACACACTCTGTGGTCCCCCTTTTTAAAGAGGGGGACCACCACCCTGGTCTGACAATCCAAGGGAACTTCCCCCGATGTCCATGCAATATTGCAGAGCTGTGTCAACCAACACAGCCCTACAACATCCAGAGCCTTGAGGAACTCCGGCCGAATCTCATCCACCCCCGGTGCCTTGCCACCAAGGAGCTTTTTAACAACCTCGGTGACTTCAGCACCAGAGATTGGAGAGCCCATCCCAGAGTCCCCAGACTCTGCTTCCAAACAGGAAGGCGTGTCGGTGGGATTGAGGAGGTCTTCGAAGTATTCCATCCACCGACCCAAAACGTCCCGCGTTGAGATCAGCAGCACACCGCCCCCACTGTAAACAGTGTTGGTGGCAGACCGCTCCCCCCCCCGAGACGCCGGATGGTGGACCAGAATCGCTTCGAAGCCATGTCTTGGAGGATTGTAGGTTCAATTCCTGGTTCTTCCTGTTGCATGTTGATTCGCCCCTATGCAAAGCAGATGACTCCAAGTTGCTGACAGAGCTCACTATCGGTGTATGAATGTGTGCATGTTTATATGAAAGGGGGAATGTGGTTCCAGTGTAAAGTATTTTGAGTTTTCAGCATGACTAGAAAAGGGCTATATAAGTTCAGTCCATTTACCATATGATACCATATTGATAGTGGAATTTTCAACAGTCCAGCAGAAGCTCAGATTAATCGCTACCACTAATAGGTCAATTGTAGTAAGTTAACAGTATTCTCTTCTTGTAAATTGCTAACCTTCCTCTGTGTCTTTTGGATTTGTCAATTTCACCTGCCATGTTATAAATTAATCAACATTCAGTCAGTGGTGGGTGGTACAGATGTTTTTGCTTTATCTTCAAGCGATTCCAAATAGCATTGAACGTACTGTTATCGTCTATTTACAAGTGAATGAGATGTAGTGTGTGGACCGTCCTTTAAGTAATATCTGTATCGGTGTACCGCTGCATTCAGACCAACCCCATGCGTCAGCGTCAGTTGCGGCAAGATTACATGTAAAGTCTATGATAGAGTACGTCAGATGTCCGTCAAAGTCTCTGCGGTGCTTTGTGTACGTTGGCTCTGTTAACTTCACTTGCGTTACATACAGCAACGCAGTAATGCAGCAACGCAGAAGTTCAGCTAGTTTAACTTTTGACGGACCCAACGCAGTTAACACAGTGCAACAACCAATCAGAGCGTCTCACTGTAGTTATGTCACTATATATGTATCTTGAATGAAACGTGGGTCCAGTGAAAACATTTTTAAAAACGGAGATTTCAAAAATCAGAAATAACACTTACCGAAGTCAGATGGACAGGCGCTCCTAAAGAGGAACAGAAAACCTGTAGTTGGTGTCCTGGTAGGAGATTTAAGCGCGGGACAGACGGAAGTAGCACTGAAAGTGAACTTCATCCATAAGCAGCTCCTAGAGCAAATTGTTAAACTCCCCAAACTTAGAACGCATCTGAATAATGGGCGCTGATGCACCCGATGTCAATGTTGTCTAGCTTTATCTAGCAAATAAAGCCAAGCAACTCTCTCGTTACAATCCAACATAGTTCAGAACGCACATTTTGTTTATGTGCAGACTTTGGGAAAAATAACAAATTAGAAATACTTTATCTCATTCTAATCCCATTTAACCATGCAGATGATGTAACTATCCAAGCAAATCAAATAGAAACATGCCACTTGTCTAAATAATGCATACAATTCATGAATACGGTACTAGTAATTTTAAAGCAACAGTTTTTACATCTTAACTAAAAGGTTTTAAAGACACTGATTTAGCAGGCTATTTTGATTTATTCTGAAGTTCATATAGTAATATTGGTATTCTAAACATACATTTGTGAAATAAATTCAAAGGTTTGTCTTTATTTAGGCAAAAATACTTGCCAAGGAAAAAGAATGTTGATTAAATAATTTTAAAAAAATAGTTTTTTTATCATAAAGCAATAGTGTTACATCCAGTTATGGCTGTAATTGATGAGGAAAATAAGGATAAACTTGGAGGAGCACAAGACAAATCCTATTATAAGGTAAATACAGATAGACTTTGTTATTCAAGATGTTTGGGTGTGAAATATAGATTGTAAAAGCATTCTTGTCTTTTGTTGTTTTCTCTTTAGTTTTTTTGTTTTTTATATGTTTGATCTAACTGGACCTTTTTTCTAATTAGTGAAACACTTGAAAAATATTACTTTATTTTACTTAAATCTCAAAGGGATCTCACCAACCAGAACCTCCCTGAAAGCAACCAAGGAAAAGAGAAATGCACTCATTTATTTTTCCCAAAAAGCTTTTTATCCCCCTCTACACAGCTAATTTTTTAATTTAGAATTCAGGACAACACCTTGAACACAGCTGCTTTATAATTCCGACTATAACACCCACTCACACACACATACGCACACACGTGCCAATTTCATTAAGCAGTTTGCGCCTCTTAACATGGCCTCTCCTGGGTGTAAGCGAACGATTTTCCGTATTAAATGAAGGCAGAGGTCAGAGGTCAACAGCCTAATGCCTTATCTCTGATGCACCATGGCCAGCCTTATTACTCAAGGCTTAGAGAATAAATACACACACGCGTGCAGAGGGAGGCATAAATGCATATATTGTTCAGACAGGGATCCACAATAAAGAGAGCCGGAGGTGAGACTATGGCCTCGGGGCATGTTCAGCATGTGGAGCGGTGCAAGCCAGCCACGTACATCACACACAGACTCGCACACACACACATGCACACTCACAACCTCAGTCTCCCATTTGCTTCACACTACCAGTGTTCCAAGCTTACCACTAAAGAAGGAAGATGCCCCATGGATGAAGATTGGAGGGTCACCTTAATAATGGGACACTGTCCATTCCAGTAATGGTTAGGGGGTAAGGTAGGGTTTGGGTTAGACAAACATGGTGTTACCAAAATAAGGGTGTGTGTGTGTGTGCGTGTTGTTCCTGTCTATTATTCAAACTGAGGATAATTTTTTTGCCGTTTCAAGTTTTTCACCTGTAAAGTGAGGACATTCTGCCTCTTCCTCACTTTTAGACAGTGACGCCGAGTTGTACTGGCGGGTTTTAGAGGCATGGTGTGAATAAATATTTTTTTAAGGTTAGGATTAGGAAAAGTATTTGGGTTGGGCAGGATAAAGTCACCAAAATGAATGTATATTATTATTATATTATTGAAAGTCGATAAAAAAACCTCACTATTACTAGCAAGACAATAATGTATGTATTGTGGTGGTGACGGTGGGAGGGAGGGCGGTGGGGTTGGGGGGGGTAGGCGTGGTGGTGCTTTGTTAAGGCCTGAATGAGTTGTTGATGGGTACAGCAGCTTGGGTCTCTTAGGGGATGAAGAGGGAAGAGGAGGAGGAGGGAGTATGGGTAAGTTGATAATTGCAGGGGAACTTGGACTCAGTCTGTCAATGTGCACCCCTCCCTTACCATCCCTGTTTAAGCACACGCACACATACCAGCTCTCCCTTTGAAGGGGAGGTCCCGTGATTAGGCCACTTAAACACGACACAGACACCCTCATCTGTTTTTGGTGATTTTTTGTATCACAGGCTCTCTGTGTGACTCTGACCTAAACCAAATCCCTGACTTCTTCTCTGTCCAATTACATTTCTTCCAGAGTTTCAGTTTTCCAGTCTTTTTATTATCATTTCCTATAACCTCTTTCAGCTCTGTGTGCAGTGTGTGTGTGTGTGTGTGTGGGTGGGTGTGCGTGCGTGTGTGGGTGTGTGTGTGTGTGTGTGTGTCATGGGGGTTGGGTCGGGGGCTCCTGTAAGGACTCAGCTGCCGTTGTATGTGAGGGTGAATTACACGCTGTAGTACAGTGTTGACAGGAGCAGCTGGACATCAGTGGGTCATGCATCCGTGTGTGCGTGTGTGTGTGTGTTTGTGTGAGGGTGTGTGTGTGTGTGCGTGTGTGTGTGGGTGTGTGTGTGTGTGTGTAGCCCAATCTAACACAGAGCTGACACCTTCTGGTCAGTAGGGGCATTAACGGGCTACACAGAGGAGTTGTTTCTTGGGTCTTTTTTGGGAGTCCTACACATTAAAGCGGTCAAAATTCTCCAGTCACACATTTTTTACGTAATTAATAGATTTAAAAAGGTTAATACTGATGAGCAAACAAATAGGATGGATAGAAAAATAGGGGATGTATGGAAGAGCCAACAAACAAATTATGTGATAGATAGATGGATGGATGGATTGACTGAAAGAAAAGGTTCCTTAAATATAGATGATTAAATTGTGTACATCGCTTCCACATAATCAGAATAAGTAAATATGATATTATATACCCTCTTTCTCCAAAGTAAAATTAACATGTTGAAATAACATGTTATTTTTCGGTTGCTGTAACATGAATTTATTGCATAATGTAGTCACATTATTTTTAAGTCATTAAAACAAAAGTTTTTTTTTCAACATGTTCAGAATTGTTACTTTTACTCAATGTTATTGTGTAATGTGAATGAAAGTTGATGTTTCCCAGGACAGATATTGAAATTAGATCTTCTGGTTGGAAGGCAATGCACTACCCACTACACCACTGCAGCTACATGTAATTTAGCAGAAATCAAAACCTAGGAAACAATGAAAGATGACTCGTTTCTCAAATTCTTAAATACCCAAAATGGTTTTAATCACATTAAATATTTCTCCTCATGTGGTTCAGAGGTTTTACCTGTGATAACAGGTTTTTTCATATTACTTAAAACATATATGTTTAGTCAACTAACTGGTAACAGTTAATGCTATTGAAAAACCTTTTAACTTTCTATAAAAAGAGGCAATTTTTTCTAATCTAATTTGTTGAAGTTTACAAAAAAGTTGGGAATACTTCATAATATTTTCACCATGGGGCTAGAAGGACTGACTCAAAATTGTTGTATTTCTTTAAGGTTTTTTGGCCACAATAAACTTTATTTGACAGTGGATTGTACATGGAGGCACAAACAGATACAGCAGGGGATGGTACTCGAACTCAGAAAAGGCTTTTATGAACACCTGCAGTAATTACTTTGCTACACAATGACTTGGATTTTTTTCTTTTTGGTAAAATGAGACATATGACTTCTTTTCCAGTGTTAACTAAACATGATTATAATTATTTCAGTAAGACTATTCTTTCACTTTCCACCAAGGCAAGAAAATTGTGTAAATTCAGTATTATTGATAATTGCTTAGATTGTACTTAATCAAATCATGTAAATAAGAGAAATATGTATAGATTGTGTACCATTTACTATATTTGTTTTTGTAAATTCAAAGACCTGACAATTACCTTTTCAATTTTTCAGTGTGGATGGATGGTCTGAAAATCCTTACTGTCTATTTTTTGTATATATTTCTAAATACTCTATATTCATTTTCCATACTTCCTTACTCATCCTGAAAATAAACTTTAGATATTCTGTAAGAACCTACACCTATAAGAAACAATACTCAGTAAGTCAAAAAATTTTCTTATTTTCCACTAATGTAACTTCTTAGGAGTTAACATATAACTTGGAATCATTTCAACTAAAACAACTAACAGTGAAAAGTAAAACATTTTACCTCAACTCACATGTTTCTGAGCCAGGTGGGCTGAATATCTTTGAGAACCTGCTGCAGCTGTCTCACTTTCACCCCCATCTCATCATGTAAACAAAAATTGACTCCATGATGCTGAATTGGGGACTCAGTTGGGGCTTTACCATCTGCTGAGGGACCCTTCCTTCTGTGGCTGAAGCTCTGATTTTTTATGACCCTGTCTGTTTATTTGGTCTCAATAGTTTTGCTGCAGGTTTGATGAACCAAAAGAATTTCACAGATAAAATCCCGGTTTTACATAATTTGAGTTTTATACTGTACATTCAAGTAATTTCTATTAAAATAAAAATAGTTTGGATGATTCATGTTAGCAATAATGAAATTTGAAGGGCAAGGTTTAAATCCAGAAAAAAAAAACTTTAGAGGGGAGGAGGTACGAAGTAATGAGTGTGGAGAAGCGTGCTGGTGGTGCGGCCAGAGACAGAGTTTTGTCACTGCAATCTCACACTCTACCTCTGTAATGACTCGCCTGGAGGCACAAATGATTTCCTCCACTGGTGTTACTGTTGCTGGAGTCGTCACAAATTCAAGAGAGAGGTTTCAGAAAGAGCAGCATTGCAGGACATGAGGTTTGGGCAAAAGGGGATTTGGAAGGAGAAAAAATATCCAAAATAAAATAATGGACATGATTTATTATGTATCTTTCTTGAAAATCTATGAGGGATTCAATATAAAATGTGGGTGGGTTTGCTTTTAGCTTCCCCTGCAGCGGATCAGATGAGTTTTGGGGTCATTTGCTGTGCTGGGACTACTATAATTGCTGTACATCTGCAGTTATATGCCCTAATTTTTAATGTGCAAACCTTAAGAATTGCACCACAGTCCACCTTTTCTTATTTCTACCAGCTGTGTGTGGCTCCTTCTCCTTTGCTGCCCAGGGGACTTAAAGGGTCATAAAGACATCATCATATTTGAGGTAAGAGTACAAAAAACAGGGATGACATTACAATCTATCTATAAGTCACTTCTTTGTGGATCTAAGCGCAGCTGAATCAACACAAATTGCAGAGAAAGATGAAGCCATAACCACAGAACAGCCAAGCAAATATTACATTTCTTTTTGTTGATCTGCAGTTTTTTAAGTTTTTATCAAGCTTTTGTAATACAAACAGACAAAATATGCACAAATGATTTAGGTGTTTATTAAATAGAGGTTACTTTCCTGAACATTTCTGAAGTGGACAGTGTATGTTTAATCCAGATGTGGTTATTTTTTGGAACCTCTGGTTTCTAAAAACTATTGCCATTTGACAAACTGAAATTTTTTTTTCCACTTTTATGTGTCCTAGACTTTTTCAGGAATAACCTTTTGTGTGGTGAGACCTTGCAATATCAGAATTTCAGAACATTTCTCAACATGTGACTTCATCTCAGAAATATAGTGTAAACTAATATTAGGGGTTGTGGATATCTATCTTCCCAACTCTTCTTTTGAAAGGAAGTACTACTTAAGTGCTCCTTTAGTGAGATGGAGTTGGCTACTAAAAACATGAAAGTGGTCCTACAAAGCAAAACCACATTCATCTTGTTGTTGTTGTTTATTTTAGGCAGCTTGGGGTGTCAAATGTAACACTCCATCTCCAACCTGCTTTCCTATGCAAATTCATAATATTGTAATTGCTGTGGAAAAAACGGGCCAGTCTGGGCAAAGCTCTAACGCTTCATAGACCCATAAATACACCACCTTAAATGTCCATATCCCAGCCCACTTCAGCGTCTCCAGTATGTAACTGTTGGTTAAAGAACTATTAAGCCTATCATCGTAAGGCCTTCAGGGTAATCCACCCAATCAACATGCAGTTCATTTAACATTTATGAGTGATAAACCAGTTTTTGGCCTTTATTATGGGGCAGTATTTGGCCATACATCAGTGCTACTTGGCCATTTTCAGTCCCAACAAATTTTCGTATGCTAAAAAAAAGTAGCTTAAAGAACATTTTCCAAATGTCAAAGGTTTATGTAAAACGCCTTATGGCAGTGGTCCCCAACCTTGTATTTCACCACAGACCAGTTTAATATCAGACAATATTTACATGGATCGGTTAAACAACCAATATAAAAGAATATTTTAAAATGTAACAATAATATAAATCAAATGTTTACTCTTTAACTTTATTAGGGTTTCTGTCACATTGCACCAACAACACGAGTAACATCCTGATCTCTAACACTGTCTTGTCACTATGGTAACAATTTAAACATGCCTTTAAAATAAGATTTACCACAAAACCAAACTGCATGAAAAATACAGCTCAACATAAAGCTAAACTATTCGGAGCCCAGTGGGTGTTTCTCTGCAACAAGACAGTCCTGTCTGGGGCAGTTATAAAGACGCCATTGCCTCATTAGAAAGCTGATTGCCACAGCAGAGCGCGGGCCTGATGTCATGGCAATTCCATATTTCAAGTATAACACCTGGTATTGTCTGGTAAATGTAGCTGTCTTTTTAGTGAAAGTTGTATGTTGTCTTCACTAAGCTTTTCCTTCTTTTCAGAGACCTGTTTTTTCATTATTGTGCAAGTTTGTGGGTTTGTTTTTAGCTGTGAGCTAACAGACAGAATTCGGTCATTTGAAAACCATAATAAAAGTATAGTTCAGAATTGTCCAATAAATAAAACGTAAATACTGTAAGTTATTTACTCTGTGTGTCCTGGTACCGTTCAGTTGGTTCTGGGCCCCAGGGATGGGGACCTCTGCTGTAATGCTCTTAAAGTGGATGTGTCAGCGCTGACATAAAATGGTTTCCATAATTTAAATTACCGTAACTCTTCAACTGCTTGCGCTACCAACATAAATCAAACTGATTCTGAAAACTGAGACTGCACTTTCCAGTGTTATTTTATACATTAGGGATCTGTGACATTATTTCCTGTCTGAACCAAGAACAATGGGCTGATGCAATGATTTCAGTGTGTGTAAATAGCACTAGTTCCTGTAAATATGGTGCTTAATATATGTATAATGGCAATTATTTTAGAGTGTTTTTTTGTATTTTTCTGGTAGTTTTTTTCTGCCGAAGTTCGTTTTTTCCACGTTGTTTCCTGGAGGTTTGGTTGTTTTGTCATATTTTGTATATAATGGTGGGAATACCACTCAGAAAACATCTCAGGAAGAAAAAAACTATGTAGATTTACTGAGGAGGATCCAGATATGGACAAAATTTTATTAACTCCACTTTATTTCAATACGTTGTACAGGACTTGTTTATGACTTTAGACTGCATTTGCTTCTTATAATTGCTATAATGCCAATAAAGATTTTTCACTGATTATAACATATCTGCATACTTTCATTTTCAAAATGTATGCTACTTTTATATTGTTTTACTAGCGCATGATTTATCAGGTGGATGGGGAGGGGACAAGGGAGAAAGGAGGGGTGATTTTGGATGGGTGTGTAAGAGGTTGGGGTATACATCACTTCATCTTTAATTAGCTGTCATCAGCTTCTCTCCTCAGAGGAACTGGAGACTAATAATTAATGATGAAACTCTAAAGGAGAGTCACTGAGATCCTCTTGCATCCTGCTATGTCTCTGTCACCAGAATCTGTGAAGATGAGTTAATGAAATTTGATTAGACAAAGAGAAGCTTTGGTTTTCTACTGTAAGACATTAAAGGAAGTTTTAAATTAAACAAATGACCCAAAGGAAGATTGAAAGCCCTTCTCCATTGTTAGCTTGCCAAAGCCCTCCACATTGCTTGTTTGGTGTAAAACAAGCTATCATTATCTTTTTTAGGCCAGGATCATGGGAGGTGAATCCATCTTTTTTTTACTAGTGTGCCAGTGAAAGCATAGTGATGTTTTAACAAACTCAGAGTGTCCATGTAGACAAGAGCAGCTAATTAGAGGAGAACACAGTGTAAGCGGCCATATGTGCTCTGGGAAACCAGTCAGCCAACACGCAACAGGAAAGCACCACAGGGAGCGAGACGGGATGGAGGGGGGGGTTGGTTCAGGCAGGCGACTGACCAGCTCTAGAGCCAATATGAAGTCGCCATGGTGGCATGTTATGGTCTCAGCCCCCCAAGCCCCTGGCACTCTTCCCTACAGCCCTGTTTGTACAGGCAGGGAGGGGGTGGAAAACTGCAGGCTTTCCAGACCGCACCGCAACCTGTCCTCTCTCCAAGACTGGAGCCACTCTGAGATGTTTCTGTGTCTGCTTGTTTTTAAGCTGCTCTTAAGTGCTTTAATTGGATTATCCCTAATGAGTAAACAAACAACTACAGCAGCAAAATAATAAGCAAATGAATAAATGTGTCATGAATGCTGGATTTCCCCTCCCTGTTCCTTTTTATTCCCTCTATCGCCTCTCACGGTCCTGCTCCCGTTTTACAAAACCCTTCGCTCATTTAGTTCCTCTCATGTGTAATTATCCTGATTAAGAATGACTCAAAAACACCGCAGCTGGAGTGCAGTGTGTGTGTGTGTGTGTGTGTTTGTGTGTGTAAGAGAGACAGAGAGAAAGAGACACTTGAATGAGACAGGATGTCTTAAGTGGCTGCTTTGAAGTCCATGATTAGCCTGTGATTGCTCCTGTGATTTATTGACAGGGAAGAAAAGAAAGAAAAAAGAGAGGCTGAAACCTTAAGAAGCTGAGAGCAAAAATAAGCAAATGGAGAATTTTGAAATGACATTTGTGAATTTTGTTAGAACATTGATCTGTGCTGATGACACAGATGCTTATGCCATCTCCTTCTGTTATTGTAAGAGTGAAAGAGAGGTGAGGAAAGGAGGAGTAACTGAGATGAATGAAGAGGGAGATCAGACAGCAGACAGAGGACATGACTAGTAAAAGGGAAGAAAGGGGTTGAATAGAGGATGCAAGTGTGTTGTGGATGGAAGAGAAGAAATACATGAAGGAATTTTATTTTAAGAGACTAAGAGAAATGTATTCTTCTCTGGAATAGGAGGAGTACGAAGAAGGGGCAAAGGAGAACAATCCAGCCCCCTACATATATACAGTATATATTCACACACTCTCTCTCTCTCTCACACACACACACACACTTGGTCTCCCACATATGGTGTTTTATATGTAGATTTAGGGTTGAGTTTTTCCTAATCAGAGCACCTTTTTCCACATGTTTGGTATAAGCTCTAAAGCGTGGCATACTTTAAATTGTACTTCTAAATACTTTTTTCAAAAATGGCTTTTTATTGGTCAATTTACAATAAAGACAAGGATTGTACACCGACTAATAGTTGTAGTCTTACTATCATCCTTTACTATTCCAGAGGGGAAATTTGGCTGTAATCACAATAAAGTGATAGATAATGAAAGTACTATGCAGTTTTTGGTACAGTCAGAGTTGAGGAATGGCCAACTGAGTAGGATAAACTATTTACAGAATATACATGTGCATTAAAAACAGCATGCAATTTACAAGTGAAAAATAGAAACATTGCAAAGGGATGTGCAATAATAGTAGAAATGTTATCTGAAGTTAGAAAAACAGTACAAATTACACTGGAGATGTAAACATTTGAGTTTGATGGTTCTAGAGTCTAACAGCTGTTGGTTGGAAGGACCTACAAAATAGTGTTTCTTCATGAACCAAGGATGCAACAGTCTTGACAGGTTCTCACACGTAATCTGTGGAGATTTTCAGCTGCTCCAGAGTTACCATGGACCTCATTTTGCTTCACTGATTCATTGGAAAGCTGTATTTATGCTGAAAATAAAGTACAGACATGGATTATTTTTACTAATTAACTGGCGTCTGAATGCATATGGTCAAATCCGATTTTATATAGGGGTATCAGATTTAAAGATACTAACTACCACTCTCCGCATTTTAGCTTTTAAACCTCAAATCATTTTCCTGTCATTAATAAGGTTGTGGCTGTGAAGGAGATTGGATTAAAATTTATTAAACAGAAATTATGGGAGAGAAAATTACAAGACATTAAGCAAGGAGAAGAGGGGTTTTAAAACATAAATAATAAGTAAAGGTACGTTGAATAAGGAAATGGAAGGATTGAAGGAGTGAAGTTAAAAAATAAATACCTCACATGTCTAATTCCAATTTATGGCAAAATAAAAAAGCCATTCCCTAAAAAATCCATAAAGAAAAATCTGAGTCAAATCATTTTATCACTTTCACTGCTCTAATTGCAGCCATGTGTAATTTTTAAGGTTATTTTACCCTTTTAATGGTTCCCCAGAGGACCAAGGGGTTAATTGCTACAGATGTTGATGAAAGCCTTCGGTCCTAAAGAGGTGAAGCACTGCTGTCGATCTCCCTTACTGATACAGTGTTTAAGAACTAACTGTTCCTTTGCAACTGTAAAGGCACTTTTTTTTTATTTCAAACACAAACAGGTTATTGTGTTATCAATCTGAAGGTCACTTTGTCTTATATATTCTTGAAATGTTTTTCGTGCTTAGAAATGTTGCTTAAGTAGCTGCCTATTCAGCATCCAAAAATACTTTTTCTTGAGGTTCAAGTAAAGAGTGCATAAGATGCGTTTCTCTTTTTTACCCCCACAAAATTATAGGTATTGGCTGAGGAGAAGTTTGTTTCCTTAAAAAGCCAATACACCAATTTGTTTCCAAAAACACAAACAAAGGTGATCTGGTGAGGTGAAGACTTGACACACCAAAACTTGTGGAATCAAGGGGTGAAATGAAGCATTTAATACTTATTTTCCAACAGGTATAAACAAAAGTAATACTACAATAAGTTGTAGATAAATGCCCATTAGGTGTTAAATTGCAACAATATTTAGTATACATGACATCTCTATTTGAATCTGAGAAGAGAACGTTTCTCATTATAATTAGATATAAAAGTCAGAAAAAAAGTACGTTTAGAGACCCAGATGAAAGCAACACTAAATGACAAGATGCAGTAGGAACAAAATCGTAAACAGACCTATCTTTATTTGCTAACAATACAAACATTTGCATATCCTTCCTAGCTTTCTACACTCAACAAAAATATAAACGAAACACCTTTGTTTCTGCTCCCATTTTTCATGAGATGGACTTAAAGATCTAAAATTCATTCCAGATACACAATATTACCATTTCTCTCAAACAATGTTCACAAATCAGTCTAAAAGTGTGATAGTGAGCACTACTGCTTTGCTGAAGTAATCCATCCCACCTCACAGGTGTGCCACATTAAGATCCTGATCTGACATCATGATTAGTGCACAGGTGTACCTTAAACTGCCCGCAATAAAAGGCCACCCTGGAATGTGCAGTTTTGTCTCACAGCAAAATGCCACAGATGCCACAAGCATTGAGGGTGCGTGCAATTGGGATGCTGATAGCAGGAATGTCAACCAGATCTGTTGCTCGTGCATTGAATATTCATTTCTCCACCATAAGCCGTCTCCAAAGGCGTTTCAGAAAATATGGCAATACATCCCACCGGCCTCACAACCGCAGACCACGTGTAACCACACCAGCCCAGGACCTCCACATCCAGCAGATTCACCTTCAAGATCATCTGAGACCAGCCACTCAGACAGCTGCTGAAACAATTGGTTTGCATAACCAAACAATTTCTGCACAAACTGTCAGAAACCATCTCAGGGAAGCTCAACTGCATGCTCGTCATCCTCATCGGGGTCTTGACCTGACTTCAGCTCGTCCCCGTAACAGACTTGAGTGGGCAAATGCTCACATTCGATGCCATCTGGCACGTTGGAGAGGTGTTCTCTTCACGGATGAATCTTGGTTTACATTGTTCAGGGCAGATGGCAGACAGCGTGTGTGGCATCGTGTGGGTGAGTGCTTTGCTGATGTCAATGTTGTGGATCGAGTGGCCCATGGTGGTGGTGGGGTTATGGTATGGGCAGGCATCTGTTATGGACGAAGAACACAGGTGCATTTTATTGATGGCATTTTGAATGCACAGAGATACCGTGATGAGATCCTGAGGCCCATTGTTGTGTCATACATCCATGAAAATCACCTCATGTTTCAGCAAGATAATGCACGGCCCCATGTTGCAAGGATCTGTACCCAATTCTTGGAAGCTGAAAATGTCCCAATTCTTGCATGGCCAGCATACTCACCGGACATGTCACCCATTGAGCATGTTTGGGATGTGCTTGACCGGCGTATACGACAGTGTGTACCAGTTCCCACTGATATCCAACAACTTTGCACAGCCATTGAAGAGGAGTGGACCAACATTCCACAGGCCACAATTGACAATCTGATAAACTCTATGCGGAGAAAATGTGTTGCACTTCATGAGGCAAATGGTGGTCACACCAGATACTGACCGGTTCTGAGTCCCCAGACCCCCAATAAAGAAAAAAACTGCACATTCCAGGGTGGCCTTTTATTGCGGGCAGTATAAGGTACACATGTGCACTTATCATGATGTCAGATCAGTCTCTTGATGTGGCACACCTGTGAGGTGGGATGGATTATCTCAGCAAAACAGAAGTGCTCACTATGACACATTTAGACTGATTTGTGAACAATGTTTGAGAGAAATGGTAATATTGTGTATCTGGAATGAATAATAGATCTTTAAGTCCACCTCATGAAAAATGGGAGCAGAAACAAAGGTGTTGCATTTATATTTTTGTTGAGTGTATAATTTAAGTCACATTTCTTGTTTATAACCACAGCAATGTAAAAAACAACATTACCAGATACTGGAAATACTTAAAAAGACTTGTTTCTGCCTACCACACTAGTTATTAGATCTGCATGGTAGTTACTTTTTCATATTCATATTCAGGATAACTTTGTAACTTAATGATTGAAAAAAAAAATTAAAAACTGTCAGTGGATTGCCACAGGACTTTTTGCCCAAGTTTATTTAACTACATTGGAGAACTTGCTGCTACGTACTGCTACATAACTAAAGTATAATTAAGATTAAGGTCAAAGACTGAGAGCCAAACATTCTTCAGGTTTTTTTTTTTCTGCAAGAAAGTGAACCTCGTGGTTCCATCAATTGCAGCAAATAATCCAGGTCGTGACGAGGCATAATAGCTCATCATTTTATTTCACCTACTGACCAACTTGGAGAACCCAATTCCGGAGAACAAAGCCGTTTTAAAAGATTTATGAAAAGATGGGACTATAGATGTGGACAGGAAACAGGAAGACCTTCGCAGGAGAACAGCTGGAATGGCACTTGGGGAAGGTAAGCAGAGAGATGAGTGGATGGATGATAGATTTAGGTGAATCTGGATGAACTTACGGATGAGTGTGACAGCCAGAGATAAGAAAGTGTCTATGAGTGTGAAAGTGCCTTGAGATGATATCTGTTGTGAATTTGCACTATACAAATAAACTGAATTGAATTGAACTGAATTGAACATCGCTTGTTTCCTAGACGAATATGTTGATAATTAGCATTGGCAATAAGAAATGTGTTCTGATTTCCAACAAGAACTGGGTAAAAATTTAACCCAAAAACTATTAAATAACTTCATGTAAGGCCAGTGTTCTTACTCGTCCGGATAATGCCTTAAACGTAGAATTTTTTAGTCTACACCCCCCTATCATCCATATTAACCCGGTGTTGGTTGAGGTCTGTGGCCGGATAATTATTAGGTTGGTAAGAGGCCCATCTAAATCTTAATTCAATGGCTAAATGAGCAGGTCTGGACACCTTCTCAGGATAATGAAAGGAAGTGACGTCAATGAAATGCTGAGTTCCAGGTTGACGGCAACAACGTTACACTATAGACAAAGACAACAGCAAAGATGGAGAGGTACATTATACGCAGTCTGTGTTTCACACGTCTTTTCGCGCATGCCCAGTATATGCACAGGTCGGTATGGGATTGCGCAATCATGGGACCTTAAACGGGGCGTAAATGCTCATGGTGAGTGGATAACATTAGGCGTCTAACTCCCCGTATAACCTTATCGGCTTAGTGTGGACATGGCTTAAGTCTCTTAGATAAATATTTCAGCACTGTGAGTGTTTCATGTTTTCCTGTGGTCTGAGTTTGGCTGGACTGATCCAAACAGGTGGGTAATGCAGACGGGAGATGGTGAGCACATAGGAAGCTGGGATACAGTTCACAGCAGGGGGGCCGGAGACAGCCCATGGGGTTTGAGAAGGTCAGTGAAAGTCACAATGCTAGGGATGGAGAAGCATTTTAAATTGGTCCTCCTGAATGTTGCACATTCCCACAACTGATTACAAGACAAACAGAGACAGATGAACCTGAGTGTTAATGCCAGTGAGGTTGGACAGCTTTGAAAATGGAAAGAGATTAAACTGACACGCAGAGGGAGAACAAAGAGGAGGAAGTCCCATCTCAGAGAGAAGGAGGAGAGGAACCGAGGGGTGAACCCGACTCAGCTGTGAGGGGCACCTGTTCACGGTTGGATCACCTTCTTTTGCCAGCTCTAATCAAATTTACCACAGAGACAGACTGTGACGACACCCCCCTCTAACAAGAAACCCACTGTGTATTACATCCAAATAATCTCTACCTCTCTACAGGTTCACACTGTGTGCCACTTCTAAAGGTGTCCCACCTCCAACTAGCCTCCTCTGGCAAGTTTCACCAAAATAATCCTCTCCAAACTCTAATTAACTTGTCCTGCTTTAGAACATGGGATGATTTAAAAGGTGAATCTACTTTTCTTTAATCTTTTGGTATGTCCGCTTTGATAATAACCGGGTTGGCTATTGATGATATCAGATCTGCATAACATTGTTCATCGTTTTATAATAATGTAGAGGTTAGTATAACATGTAGATGAGGATTTGCATTGAATCTCTTACCTAACATGCAGACTTTATTTTCAGAGAGATAAAGGTATTCCAAAATCAGGTTCCTGTTTTCACATTTTAATTTGCCCTTCTTTAATTGGGAAACCTACATTGCACATGCCCGCAACCATCTTGTTTGTCTGCCGTGCAAGTAGGAACCACAACAAAATTTCATAAGCAGTTTTTATTACATGTACCAATATGTGCTCTGACCTTGACTTTGCCACACAATTAAAATATGACGCAGGAATTACTTATTGAGTTGAAATGGTCGATAAAAATAGAGTTTCGGGAAAGTAATGTGCTGCTTTTTCTAGGATTAAAGTACTGTTGTCCCAACAAGTTCTTCAGAAATTAATACATGTATTTATCTTATTGTGTTACGGTATTTTCTTATTATATTACACTTTGAAGTGTCTTGTTGCTGAAATGTGTGATACAAATGCATTTGACTTGTCATGTGACACTCCTCATGCAGCCTTGGTTCTTTGGGACATTCTTTATTGGAATCTGGGAGGATTTGTTCATCCAGAAGAAACTATTGTAAGACACAATGTGTAGAGCTGACAAAATATGAAATATTTGAACAGTCATTTTGCTTTTTGTTCTATCTTTATAACTTAGGCCAAAAACAAAAAAAAAGATATTAGCTTTAATATAAAAAGAAAAATTAATATTTATATATATCTCTTTTTTGCCATTATGATTTTCCAAAGCAAAATGGCATAATAGTATTTTAATCATTTTTTGTGATTTTGATATCAGATTGTGAACATGATTGATTTATTTATTTTTTAACCTCATCTTCCATATATGAATTGTAAGTGCTATGCAGTTACAAAAAAAAAAAAAATGGGATACTCAGATTTGAAAAATGTGCACTTAAGAAGAATCGTTTAAAACTATTTACAGAATTTGGATGTGTTTGTGGATTAACAAACAATATATTTTTTGCTAAAGAGTGAAAAATAGAAAATGTGCAAACAAAGATGTGCAAACAACAGAAAAAAAAAATTTGAACTAAGAAAACCACTGCAAATTACAGCAGGGATCAGAGGTTGCTCTAGACATATATTTGCCAGTCATTTTGACCGGCAGGGTCAAATTAATCAGGTCACAATCCATTTTTATCTGTCAAATTTTAATGCAATTTCGGGGGGTGGGTGCCTATCCCCCGCAATTGTCTGATAAGTTAATACCTATTCAATAGTATCTATTAAGTAGTTTTCAAACAAAACAACCTAACCAGAGAACCACACATAAAAGTGAAATTAAATGCTTGTGCTATTATCAGAATAACTGATGCGGTTCCTGCACGGCATGGAACGAAAATGCTCACTTTTATTTTTTTATTTTTTTATCTGATAGTCGGAAGTTATTGACATGAGGTTTTGGACTTTTTTCCGCGGACAGAATAGCTGTTGATCTTCAGGCAGAATCCGTGCTTCACTCCACTGGAGACTTATTCACTTCAGCCAAAACGTTTAACATGAGGAAACATTTCTCCCATTGTAGCGACCATAAACCGTTTTCTGACCTATAAACTACCGGATTAAAGCCTACAGTTAAAGCAGAAGCAGACACCGAACAAGATCTGGTGCACATCGGGCTCTATGGTGCGCGTCTAACCATGCGCACTGGGATGGATGGACTGGCGACCTGTACAAGGTGCACCGTTCCTCTCATCCAATAACTGCTGGAGAAATGCACCAGACCCCCTGTGATCCTTCAAGGAGAAGCAGAATAAATAATAGATGGAATTTATTTGCATAGAGGTGAAAAAAAAAATCTGCGCATCACGTAAAGCACTCAGAGGGAGGTGTTAAAACGAATCTGTAAAAATGACGGAAATCCTACAGATTACCGGTCAAATGTGGAGAATAATCCATTAACGCGACCCCTGGCAGTTATAGAGTCTAACAGCTGGTGGGAGAAATGACCTACAATAATTTTCCTTCATGCACCTAGGATGCAACTGACTGTTGCTGAAGGAGTTCTCTAGTTCAGCAAGGGTATACTGCATGGGGTGGGACACACTGTCCAACATGATGTTGTTTTGGCCAGAGTCCTTCTGTCTCCCACCACTTGCGCTAGGTCAAGAGGGCATCCTAGAACAGAGATGTAGGTCATGGACATGTTTCATAATAGTTTTATTTATTTCTTTTTAAAACATAATAGTTTTATTTATTTCACACATTAGTTAGCAAGCATCACATTAGTTAACATCACACAAGCAAAGGAGACTTTTTAAAAAGAAAAAATACGTATTACCTTTTCTCTTTCTGTTTACTTTACTTTTAAAAATTATTTAATTTCCAAAGAAAACATCAAAATCATCGACTATTGTTTTATTTGTTTCAATGTTTCAATCCCAAGTTTAAGCAACAAACCTCACAACACTCCATATTCAGCTACAGTATATATCACCCCAATAGCTCTTTCATTCAGTGCATTTTAGATTACATGAAGTTTGCTGGAATCACCTACAGCTGAACGGTGAATTAAATATTTTTTTTGTTGTTACAGAAAAAATTAATATGTTACTTGATTTTTAGTAGCCTATTTATTTTCTTTTAAAGAGTGATTTTTTTTACATTGTTTTTTTTTCCATTATCATCTGATCTCTCTCAAAAGTCCTGAATCTCTTCCAGAATCCATCACTTCTTGAATGGCTCCAATAAAACACCACAGAATCAGTTATCTCGTTTCCTTGAACAGCCATTATCTGCTCAGCACTGTTCAGCTCTACCCGTCATTCCTCTTCCTTACTTCCTACATTGCAGATTGGCACTCCTCACAGCCGGCGACAAAATTTATTAATAGCATTTTTCTCGTAGATAAGAGATTCAATCTATCATCACTTCCTTTCATCTCCTCTCCTTGCCTTTCTCATTCAGTCTGCCGCTCCCTCTCCTCCCGCACTCCCTTTAGAAGAGAGAGAGGTGTCAGTTTCAGTGAAACAACTTAATTCTGATGTCAATGAATTAATTAGATGTGTTAATGAGCTAGCGACAGCAAACCTAAATTAAATTAATACCGTAATGGCCTCAGACAGCGAGAATTAGCTCCCATTCCAGTAAACGCTTTCTGGAGTGTACACAGCCGCCACGGATAGGCGCATACACACACACACATACACTCTGCTCAAACAACATCCATCCCCCCGAGCAGATCAGCATCCAGATGTAATTAACTGACTAATTACAGGAGCTCTTACGCACTCCTGCTCTTCTCACTGTATCTCTCTTCTGTCTCTAACAGTTTGACTGTGTGCCTCGCTCCATCTTCAGCGTCATGCTCTGTGATTTGACCTCTCTCACACACACACAACTTAAAGATGTCTTTTTGCAGCTTATTGGCTTCCTCTAACATTTATTTGGCCTGCAAACATCTTCCAGGTTAGCTTTTGCTTAACATTGCTTTGCTGTAGAGTTCGTCCATCCTCCCTCTTTTCCTGTCATGACACTTTAAGTCTCATTAGACAAAACACGCACGACTTTAAGGCTGTTTAACTCTCCATTAGCTCTAGTAGAGACTCTCTCTATGCTTCCATGCTCCAGCAGGCCTGCTGATCATTGAGAGTTGCTATCGGACTACTAATCTGATCTCACTGGGACAAAATGGTTCCTGTCCATGTGAGGGTGGTCAGCTGGGGAGGAAAATGGTGTTCAATTCAATGCAGTTTATTTATATAGCGCCATTTCACAACAGCTGTCATCTCAAGGCACTTTACAAGAAAAGTTATTACAATACGATGTTTAATTGAGGAATTAGAGAACCACAGAAGGTTGCGTCGTGACTTCTCAGCAATCCCTCACACTGAGCAAGCATGAAGCGACAGTGGAGAGGAAAAACTCCCTTTAAACAGGAAGAAATCTCCAGCAGAATCAGGCTCAGCATAAGCGGTTGTCTGCCGAGACCGTCTGGAGTTTGGAGAAGGCAGCAGACACACAGAACGAGCAACAGAACTGATGCAGAAGCAGAAGTTGGTAGCAGGATGTGGAGAACGTCCTCCACTGGAATGCCGTCTTAGTCAGGGTCGTCAAGCAGGGCGGGTCAGGAGCACCTACTGTAGGAGGAGACTAAGAGAAAACAGGTTAGCGCACATCATGCAGTTGGGGAGAAGTAGGAGAGAAAGTAGGAACAGACTCTAATAATGTCCTCCAACAGCCTAGCCTAAAGCAGCATAGCTACTAACATTAACCTGTGTCCTAGCTACTAGGAGACCTAGCTACTAACGCTCTCTACCTGGCTTACATTAATCTATCTCTATCTAGCTACTCTACCTCTTCCTATCTCTTCCTAGCTTTTAACACTCTACCTGACTACTAACATTAACCTGTCTCTTCCTAGCTACCTGTCTAACCTGTCTCTAACTACCTATTAACCTGTCGTTAACTGTAAGCTTTGTCAAAGAGGAAAGTTTTAAGCCTAGTTTTAAAGATATACAAATTGTCTGCTTCACGAGCCAACCCTGGGAGCCGGTTCCATAGGAGGGGAGCCTGATAACTGAACGATCTGCCAACCATTCTACTTTTAGAAATCCTAGGAACTACCAGTAGACCTGCGGTCTGAGAGCGAAGGGCTCTGTTAGGAACATATGGAACAATCAGGCCTCTTATGTATGATGGAGCTTGATTATTAAGAGCTTTATATGTCAGAAGGAAGATCTTGAATTATATTCTAAATTTTACTGGGAGCCAGTGAAGAGAAGCTAAAACAGGGGAAATGTGATCTATTTTTTTTTTATTCATTAGAACCCTTGCAGCAGTATTTTGGACAAACTGAAGACTTTTAATTGTATTCTGTGGACTACCTGATAATAAAGAGTTACAGAAATCCAGCCTTGAAGTAACAAAGGCATGGACTAGTTTTTCAGCATCACTCCTGAACAGGATGGTTCTAATTTTTGCAATATTCCTAAGGTGAAAAAAGGAAATCCTAGAGACTTCTTTAATGTGAGATCTAAATGACATATCTTGGTCAAAAATTACACAGAGGTTCTTTGCTTTATTACTGGAGGCAAATTTAATGCCATCCAGGTGAAGGGGTTGACTACGTAGTTTCTTTTTCAGAGATTCTGGTCCAAAGACGACAACTTCGGTTTTATCAGAATTCAGAAGCAAGAAGTTTAGATTCATCCAAATTTTTATGTCTTCCAGACATGCCTGTAGTCTACCTAACTGATTGGATTCTTCAGGATTTATGGATAGATATAACTGTGTATCATCTGCGTTACTATGGAAATTTATCCCATGCTGCCTAATGATTTTACCAATAGGAAGCATATATTTAGTAAAAAGAATCGGCCCAAGCACCGAACCCTGTGGTACTCCGCAAGTAACCATTGAGGCCAAGGAAGATCTATTGTTTACCTGAACAAACTGAAATCTGTTTCAAGGGGAAAAATTTCAGCACTGTGGAACCAGTCAAATGCAATCTCAGGGCTTTAGCTTTTGTAATTGGTCACATCAAGTTTAAAAGTTTTCGGGTTTCAGTGCAGTCTTCCCTGTCTACGGATAGGTTTTGTCCAGGTTCCCTCTCAAAGTCCAAGTGTTTCCATTTATACAGCATATTACGTGACCATACAAACCTAATTTGACCATGAAGAACAGAGTTTACAGGTTGTTCTAAACGAAACATATTATGCTTTGTGAAATTTAAAACACCGTCAGTAAATGTTTTAAATAGTAATATTCTGAACATTTTATATGTATTTCAGAAAATGTTTAACCTAAAGTATACTCTTTAAGGCACAACTCACCCACACACCTTTTTTTTAATCTTTTTTGCTGATATCTATATAAATAAGTGTCTAAAAGCTCTGTCTTATTGTGTAGTATTTAGAGTGCATTTTAACAAAAAGATTAATAGATAGATGTGTCTAAAATTGTCAGTGTTAAACCCTCTTCAGGTTAAAACTATATACTGCACTTGAATTTGAAATGGGCATTGCTGTTCACTCTGTGGTGAAGGCTGAAATTAGCCATATATCAGCTACCCTGCCGCTTTGGTATATAAAAGAAGCCGAGTCTCTGCCCACTCCTCCTTTACAGAACCTCCCTCCCTAATGTCTCTTTCCTATGGTGAAGGAGGTGGAGACAAATCCCCTACCTCTAAAGTGCGCTCTGAGGCAAAGGAGCTCTTATAGCTATTGGTCTCCATCTTTCTCATTGTCTGTCAGTGCCACGGCAGCATCACTGCTTTCAACAATGTCAATCACAGCCCAGACCTTTCCCCCAGCGCTTTCGCTGGTCCACCAAAACTTGTGGCCCATTTTTAAAAAGGAAATGTGGGCAGAGAAAGGATTTGGTAGTGCGGTAAGTTGCTTTTTAACTCTGTGAGAAGGCCCAGGCAGGCCAGAGCTACAAAGTTTTAATATTTGGGAGATGATTGGTTGACACTGATTCACACACTGAGCCGAAACAATCACCTCATTACCAGAAAGTAATAATAACTGCCTTATTAATCAATAAATATAGGCTGCACAGTAATGCAGTTGGTAGCACTGTTGCTTTGAAGGGCCTTGGTTTGAATCCCTGCCTCCGTTCTTTCTGCATGAGGTTTGTATGTTTTCCCTGTGCATCTGTGGGTCCCCTGTGGGAACTATACGGCTTACCTCAGTCCACAAGCATGAGTGTAGGTTAACTGGTTTCTCTAATTTGTCCTCAAGTGTGAGGGTGTTTTTCCCGTTTGTCTCTACAGGTAACCTGCGATGGAGTGGCGACATGTCCAGGATGTACCCCACCTCTCGCCTGACAACTGGAGGTAAGCACAAATGCTACCATTCTCATTAACTGCACACATAAATCAACCGCCCTTGGCAGAAAGCCATGAGTCCTATATCAAAAATGGGTAGCCTACTGCCTGTGTCAGCAGATTAAAGCAAACATGAGAACAGATTCAAATAAACAATTATTCCATCCAGCCAGCCTATCTCCAGCAGTTTAAACAAGTATTAAATTAAATCTAGTAAAGGTTGACAATGGAAAAATTTTCTTAAATATCTCCTTAAAAAAGTAATATTTCAATGGGGAGTTTACAGGTGTGCAGAATGACAGTGCACCCTTTCCTTTAAATGTTAACCTAAAATCGTATAAAAACAAAAAAAACAAAAAAACTTTCCGACCACTGCACTGTGTTTATATTTACGTTTTCCAGCCAACACCGGTGCAGCATTGTACGTTGCCAAATATTGTAAACAGCTGCCTGGAGAAACAAGGCTTTTACTGTAGAAAATGGAACACTCTAAGTTTAGCTGCTGTGTCTAAGCCCAATAGACTTCATTATCTTTCTCAGAAGAGGGGCAAACCTTACAAGATCTAAAACTAGTGTCAGTTTAGGTGAAGCCTACAACAGATGGACACAAAAAACGTCCACAGCATCAGGCGGCAACGGCAAAGTTTTTCATGGAGAAAGGCAGGGCTGGACTGACAATCGGGAAAGTCGGGACTTTTCCCGGTGGCCTGCCTACCACACTGGCCTGCTCCATGACTGGGCCGATGGTCAGGTGGAGCCTGATTCTTATTAAACTTCTGTGGCTCAGCTCATTCGGAACAAGCCTCTCCTGCTGTGCCTAATCACTCTCTCTCCTCTCTGTGAGACTGTCTTTCAAAGCGCTGCAGACACGCCACTCCCCCGCTTCCTCCTCCTCCTGCACAGGTGTGGGTGCGGCACCGTCCTCTTTTCGTTGAAGGTCAGAATGTCTGTCAAAGCGCTGCAGACACGCCCTTGCATCTTTAAGTCTAAAGCAGAGGTAAAATGGAACGAGAGCGAGAGCTCAAGAGAAAAGGAGGAGCGGAGAGGGTGAAAAAGAAGAAAGCACTGGCCACAGATGTGGGAAAATGCTTAAAATTAACTGTTTGTCATTAAGGGAACAGGTGAGTCATTTAACAGAATTGGTGACAACAGACTCACACAACCAGACTCACACAACCATGACCACTAGCTTAATGAGGTTAGCTGATGGACTAAAGCTGGCATATTAAAAAATAGCTGTAAGTTGTATTGGAGACCAGGGATGCTGGTTGCCTCACTTTCTGCTCTGCTGTTAATTGCTCATCCTCCAAACATACATTTGTAGATACAAGGAAAAGTCAATTTAATGTGATAAACAATTATTAATTGTCTAAGACACTGGCCCACTGTGACAACTTGACTTTTGTTGGGGTTGGTTTATGACATTAATTTGAATTCAGTTTTTGTTTAAAAAATAAAAGTTACACAATTTAGTAACATCTTATAATTATTAAAACTATAAAAAATAGGTTTGGTTAATGAATAAATAATAATTGTTCCTCCTTGTGTGAAGCCTGTGAGTTAGCAAACTAATTCAATTCAATTCAATTCAATTCAATTCAATTCAGTTTATTTATATAGCGCCATTTCACAACAGATGTCATCTCAAGGCACTTTACAAAAAGAGTTATTACAATACAATGTTTAGTGTAGAAATTACAGAACCACAGAAGATTGCGTCGTGGAATTCTCAGCAATCCCTCATACTGAGCAAGCATGCAGCGACAGTGGGAAGGAAAAACTCCCTTTTAACAGGAAGAAACCTCCGGCAGAACCAGGCTCAGCACAAGCGGTTATCTGCCGCGACCGTCTGTGGCTTGGAGAATACACAACAGAGACACAGAAAGAGCAACAGAACCGATGCACAAGTTTGTTGCAGGACGTGGAGAATTTTCCGTCACTGCAATGCCATCTTAGTCAGGGTCGTCAAGCAGGGCTAATCCGGAGCACCTACTATAATAGAAAACAGGTTAGTGCTTGAATTGACAGCACATCATGCAGTTGGGGAGAAGTAGGAGAGAAAGTAGGAACAGACCCTAATAATGTCCTCCAACAGCCTAGCCTAAAGCAGCATAGCTACTAACATTAACCTGTCTCCTAGCTACTAGGAGACCTGGCTACCAACACTCTGTCTGAGTCCTCCTGACCCGTGGACGGTGTAGGGCCGGGCCCCCGTCATGCCGGGGTCTTCTCGGAGTCGGGTTGTTTGAGAATGCAGCCCAAAGTGGGTGGTAAACTCCATCTAAGGCTAAATACCGGCACGAGACCGATAGTCGACAACTATCTTAAGGAAAAATAGACAGAACTGAGAGGACAGAGTTGAAGAGGGCGAGAAACGTTTAAGAGATAAACGGGTGGGGTCCGCACAGTCTGCCCGGGGGATTCAACCCGGCAGGTAATGGGCGGCCGCACTGTGCGGGAGGATCCCCTTGAGGGACCTCTCTCGGCGCTGGCTGGCCCCCGTGGGGCGCATTTCTTCCGCGGCGGTAAGCCGCGACCGGCTCCGGAACTTTACCTGGCTTACATTAATCTATCTCTACCTAGCTCCTCTACCTCTTCCTATCTCTTCCTAACTTTTGACACTCTGCCTGACTACTAACATTAACCTGTCTCTTCCTATCTACCTGTCTGACCTGACTCTAACTACCTATAAACATATCTCTAACTGTAAGCTTTGTCAAAGAGGAAAGTTTTTAGCCTAGTTTTAAAGATAGACAAATTGTCTGCTTCACGAACCAACCCTGGGAGCCGGTTCCATAGGAGGGGAGCCTGATAGCTGAAAGATCTGCCACCCATTCTACTTTTAGAAATCCTAGGAACTACCAGTAAACCTGCAGTCTGAGAGCGAAGGTCTCTGTTAGGAACATATGGAACAATCAGGTCTCTTATGTATGATGGAGCTAGATTATTAAGGGCTTTATATGTCAGAAGGAGGATCTTGAATTCTATTCTAGATTTTACTGGGAGCCAGTGAAGAGAAGCTAAAACAGGGGAAATGTGATCTCTTCTTTTAATATTCATCAGAATCCTAGCAGCAGCATTTTGGACTAACTGAAGACTTTTAATTGTATTCTGTGGACTACCTGATAATAAAGAGTTACAGTAATCCAGTCTTGAAGTAATAAAGGCATGGACTAGTTTTTCAGCATCATTCCTGGACAGGATGGTTCTAATTTTTGCAATATTCCTAAGGTGAAAAAAGGAAATCCTACAGACTTCTTTAATGTATTAAATATGTATAATATGAAATGTTTACTGCTAAAAATAAATCTTTGGAGAAAGAAATTATGTTTTATCATAAACACAGAAAAAAATTCCCCCAACTTTGTTCCTAAGGTTCTAAATGCATGAGAATGTATTTATTGGGTCTTTAAAATCTTTCCCAAGTTCATTTTCTGAACTATTATTTCAAATAGGCTATTTAGCCTCATCTCAAATCACAAAAAGCCAAGAGTCATATGTGACAATCAGCCACATGTAACTCTTTGATGAAAAAGTTAGATAGTTAACACGTGGTTTTAGGTTACCTCAAATAATAGGTCTCAACTTTGATTTTCTTTTATTAATCTGTTTTTAAAGATAACTTACAAAATAACACCAACATGAAAAAATATTCAGACTCCCAAAAAACACTAAATGTATCCTTATCACTAAGTTGCATGTTCAAATCAAGATAAATGTTGTAAAATGAATAATAAGCATAATATTTAATATCAAAATCAACCCCCTGTGCCCTCCAGTATGGCCGTAATAAACGTGACAACCAACCAATGATGGGACTGCTAGCCTTGGTCTCTCCTAACAGAATATTACAGATTTAAGAATATGGTCAACGTTCACAAAAGAAAGTACATAACATGAATATTGAGATCATTGTATTATATTATTTTATTTAACCTAAATTTAACCAGGCAAAATTTCATTAAGATTAAGGACATATCTTATATGAAAATAGCAATTGCATAAAAAAATTGCCAACTATTGATTCTGAAAAGCTGGGATATTATGAGAGGGTTTCTAATTTATTTTTATTTTTTTACAAAGATGGAGAAGGGAGCAGCATCAGAACTGGCAGCAGCACAAGTACAGCAAGAGTTCCTGCGGTCACGGCAGTGGTGGAGAGCAGCAGTAGTGAAAAATCAGAACAGGATCTTTCAGGTACAACTGAAATACTAGCCAAGCACTCAGACTGTAAATGTGCAGGCTCCACAGTAAACACAGTGCAGTAGTAGATGAAGTAGAATTTCAGTTTATGCAAGCTGAGTACAGGTTATTGCAGCAGAACAGAAATATATATTGCAGAGGAAAGAAAAAGAAAAATATATATTTGGGTGAATGTGTAGCTTTCGTTTTATTATTTTACACTTTTCCAGCAGTAAGCAGACACCCTACCCAACTCAGGTTTCGCATTTTGTGCTAATTCGGTGGTGTGGCCTGGTAAGGTATTAAAATTCCCGGCCTGAATTATTGTCCCAGTCCGACCCCAGAGAAAGGTAAGAAAGCTTGCTAACGGCTAAAATTAGCTGTCGATAAAACAGCTTTGCAATACTTATGTATACAACGTTGTTCCTAGATATGAGAGCATCAACCTCCACACCGAGTAAGCAAAAGAAAATGAAGTGGTTTCATCCTACTCTGTCCAGTATAGCAGGCTTGCTTTCACCACTGCGGTGAGTGGCTGTTATAAAGACTTTTGTAGATAGCTTTCTGTATTGACATAGGTCTCCGACCATACAACTTAGTCAAATATGCACGCTGTGAAATCTGTCGGATGTTTATGTAAATTCTAAAGTATATATTTTGACTTTTATAGAGGACGTGACCAAGAGAAGTGAAGGATACCACACAGCTACTGAAATTAGATGCAGAGAGGACAGGTACAAAAACTTACTTTTGTCTTTGACCCATATCACTATTATTTTTGTTTAGTATTTTAAACTTATTAGTACAAAATAGTCCTTACCCTGTAAGATTCGTTGCTGGACATGAAGCTAGCTGGTTACGGTGTTAGAACTGGCATCCAGACAGCACTTTGTTATTGCAACTATCTCAACACACTAGATGTCGCTTTGGTTCCCATGTTCCATATTCAACCTTTTAATCTATGAGGCTCGTGTTAGAACTGCAGAGCTGGGGGAGGGGAGTATTTTTTTTTATCCTCTGGTGTTTATATGTGTTAAATGTGTCTAGACCACTAGAATATTGTATGCAGGGATTCACATAAACCTTATTTTTATTTTGAATTAAAACCAAAAAAAAATCTTCCTGCTCAAAATGTATACATGTAATGAATTAATAAAGTGAAGAAATTGTCTGAATATTGCTGAAAAAAGGGAATCTGTAAATCATTGTAATGACAGAAAGGGTCTTACACATTTACCTTATTTAAAGGTAGGCAAACAAATTCCAAAATGTTTTGTGATTATTTTTTTTTATTTTCTTGGTGATTATTTTTTTATTATTATTCTCAGCAACAATAACAAAAAATGGCTCACATTTGAGGTTAAAAAATGTTTGCGCCCAAATCTGGTTTTAGGTAAAACTTGGTTGATATTGGTGGTCCTGTTTATTATGAAATGAAAATACTTTGTGTTATACCTAGCAATCATTCTTGATTTTTAAGAATATTTTGATTTGTCAGTGTAATTTTCACCCTAATTCCATTCGAAAAAAAGATTTCATTCGTACCCGTTACCTGTACAGGGAGTGTAGATTTAGACCATTTTTTAGTATTGGTAGAAACTGGCCAAAAATCATTCCCGGAGCTCTAAATAGCGTGTAGTCCGTACTTTAGATACCCCTTTGCTAAATAAATATTAATGTTGAATATTCTAATTCCAATAATTTCCATTAATGTTTTGAAAGTAAATTATTTAGAAAATGTTTAAGATTGTGTGAGATACATTCTGCCATCTTTGAGAAAATAAATGCACATCAGAAAAAGAGAAAAATCTAATTTTAGACACTTCAAACCTGGAAAATCTAAACACTATTCAACATTGAGATGGTTTAGGGATGAATGGGTTTAGGTGACGCCTCTTTCGCCCAGTTCTTTAATCATAACCAATAAATTCCAAAAATGATCAATCATCATCATTTATGATCAATCTTACCTGGTTAATCTGTGATGACAAAATGTGACAAAATGATCTTAATATATTCATTCTAAAGCTTTATGTTCCTGTACTGTATGTGCATGAGCCCTCCATCCATGTGTTTGTGTTTGTACAGTGGGGCGTCTGTATTAGCTTGAGCGTTCTCCTGGTGTGAGACTGTGCAGGCAGCGAGCTTCCCTCACAAACACCATCTGTCAACAACAGGCTCACCTGCGAGCAAACATTTAGTTCAGGAACCTTCTCATCCATTTGCTCTCACACCTACACTCTCCGCACTACGATTCAGTGATGTCAAAACAGAAAATAATGTGATTTACCACTTTTTCCACTTGACAATTTCAACTGCTTTGCAGTCACTGTGGTCTCTAAAGAATAAAACACTGAGACACATTAAAGGGGATAGAGGAACACAGAACAGGACGTTTGACACCTCGTCTGCAGATGAAAATTGGGGGGATGGAAAGTACGAAGGAATATGCAGAGTGGGAAACAGCACAGTGAGGAGAGGGAAAGTGAGAGGAGGAGAAATGAAGACACGCTATTATCAGAAGTGTCGGACTAAATTAACTTCTCATCATCACTAATTAGCCCCTTGTCCCAAGTTTCTCTCAGGTGAATCCTACCTACATCATTGTGTTTATGTGATGTTTTTCTGTAGTTCTCTGACATGGGAATAAGGAGTCCCATCTTAGATCTAACACCCCTCCTGCCTCACAAAATGAGAATCAGTGTGAAAATCATTGTTTTAAAGTGTTTATTGCAATGCCTGAAACACAAAAGACAGTCCCATGGAAAAAAATTAGGACATCATGAGAAAGTTTGTGATAAGATAGACAAACAAATATTTATTTTGTGTTTTAATTCAACTACTATAAAATAAACAGTGCACTCTATTTATGGGTAAAATTGAATAAAATAATAAATAAATAATCTAATAAAATACATTTTCCCCAGATTTACACCAATTTAAAGTCACACACAGCCATGTTACATCAGGATAACATTATTAGAATGACATTAAACCAAATGATCCTCACATAGGCCTATTTAGTGACTGTTGAAGTGAGCGTGAACATCGTGGTAAGATCCAAAAAGCTCTTTTATTCTTTCAGAAAAAAAGTTTATAGCAGCTTAAGAGTCTCGTAAGGAGCTTAAAAAGGTCTCAAACAATTTAGAATCAGTTGTTCCACTGTATGGAATTTTTTTGACAAATGGAGGACATTCAAAACAACTGCCTATATGCTAAGGTCTGTACGACTAAGCAATGTTAGCCCTGCGAGAGAGTAGTCAACCAGCTGCTAAAAGATGTTTCCAAGAGCCCTAAAATATCACTGCAGGACCCTTTTCTTGCTATTGTTGATGTAAAGGTGCATATCTGTACAATCAGATAGACTGTAGAAATTTTACCTTGATTTTAGTAAGCTAAATAATGTAAACCAGGTAAAATAAACTAATACCAAGTCCCAAGCATTGAGGCGGAGGTATTTTGGTTTGTGAACAGTTCGCTGAAATAGAACCTCGCCACTCCACCATGAATTTCCCATCGTATCAGATGGGCCTTCAGGAATTTGCTGTTTTTTTAAATATAGCTGAATCAGAACTAAAACCTACAAAATGACAATCATTCGAAACATCCATCCACCAGCAACAGGCTGAACATAAAGAAAAGGAAAATCTTGGGCCAAGTTAAAGCTCAAATCCTGATATATTTGACGTATTTTGATGCTGTGGGATGTTTTGAAATGTAAATGGAGGGGATCCCTCTAACATCTCAGAGTTGAAAGTGAGGAGTATTTAGACAAACCTTAATCAGACATATATTGTGTTCTGGTTAATGGCAACAGGATGCATCTTGTTGAAATTATTTCAGATAACGGGTGTAACACTATCTATCCGCTGCAGGGGATAATAACTTTTTCCTCAGCTGCAAAACAAACAAATGTTAACATCTTTTTAGTAAATCAAGGTATTTTTTGTTATTTGAATACAACTAAACAAAAATATTTTCACAGAAAAAAGATTATATGTTTAAAAAAAAATCTTAATAAACAAATTAATATTGAACAGGCCATCCAAACTTTTCTGGTCTGAAGATGCCATATGTTCATGTCTAATCTTAGACTTCTAACTAAATCCTGTTTCCTGTTAGATAAATTTAATCTATGAATACAAAGGCTTTTCATCAGGAGCAGCGTTTACTTTAGTATTAAAAGTCCAACTGTTGACCTTTTCAAAATTTTAACAAGACTCTGACTATGGTGTTTGCATGTGATGCACACAGACTACATTATCCCTATATTAATTTACACTTTACACAGCACAGCGTGAACAATAACATTTATATTAAAATTTCAAACCACGTCAATATTTGCAGCCGTCTAATGCTTGAATCTTATTGCTGTATACACGAAGTAAAATTATGGTTTCTCACTCCCCAAAAAGGTCATGTATATGTAGACGGAAATAACAGACATCCAAGACCGTTATTTATGTTTAAACACACCTGCAAGTGTATTTCAATGTTTCACTGTGCACTTTTATCCTATTATTAACTTTAATGTGAAAACTTTCAGCCAGAATGGGATTACCTTGAAAGGAATTATCCTAAATATGTCATCATATACAGTAACTTTGGAAAAAGCCAACAACAAAAACAGTAAAACATTTTTTTTCAATCCCCAACTCAACATTCTTCCAATTTTCCACTGAAAAGGCAAGGCAATTTCATTTGTATAGCACACTTGCAACGCAAGGTAACTCAAGGTGCTTTACATGATTCTGTGGTAAAGAAACAAAAAAAAAGATAAATGCATAGAAAATAAAAACAGCAATTAGGAATAAAACAAGAAAAAACGTGTAAAAGTATGAAATCTGAAAACAGCAATTAAGCATAAAACATGAGAATCAATAAAGAAAACAGAGAGTAATTATAATAGTTTAGTCAAAGGCAGGTTTTAACAGATAAGTTTTAAGTTTTGCTTTAAAGCAGCTCAGTGTTTGGACAGCTTTGCAATCATCAGGAAGTTTGTTCCAGAAAAGGGGAGCATACAAACCGAAAGCTGCTTCTCCATGTTTGTTTCTGATTCTAGGGAACATTAATAAGTTAGAGTTGGAGGACCTGAGTCAATTGGGGCAGTCAATAAAAAGGCAGCAGATCTTCAGCATATTTTGGCGCTAAGCCATTCTGTGATTTATAAACTAGTAAGAGTATTTTGAAGTCTATACTCTGAGCTTCAGGGAGCCAGTGTAAGGATTTAGATCCGGGTTGATGTGCTCAACTTCCTGATTCTAGTGAGGACGCAAATAACAGCATTCTGCATCAGCTGCTGCTGTCTGATTTACTTTTTAGGTAGACCTGTGAGGACGCTGTTGCAATAATCAAGCCAACTAAAGATAAATGCATGGATGAGTTTAAAACATATCCAAACTGATGAAAGGCTCATAAGATGATTGATGTCATTTGCGTTCTGGTCATAGATCTAAACTTCATATTGTGCACATTTATTTTTGATGCGCTGAATAAAAAATGCTGATAGAAAGGTAAAGCCGCACCGAAAACAGCTGAGTATTTTGCAACAACTGACCTGAGATCAAACCGCTCTACGGAGCCATACCAGAGTGCATTAGATCGATGGAGAATTAAAAATCAGAGCTTGTTTCTTCAAGCATCCTACTTCCTGGAGAACCACACGGAGGAAAACATTGCAGCCGGAGGGAATTACTAGCTGGGATCAAAAGGAAGAGAACCTTGATTGCAGAATAACGCAGATGACCATTGAGTGTGATGATTAAAAATGGATAAAGTTGTTAATATTTGCCTTTGTCTTAAAATAAGTAAATAATCTTATGGAATAGAATAAATTATGTATAAAAATCTTTTTATAATACACAATATTTTTGATTGCATTAATTAAAAAATGCATGACAAAAGCCCCACAAAAATAATTGCACATTAAATCGCAATCGCAATATTGAAGAAAAAAAAATCGTAATTAGATTATTTTCCAAAATCGTTCAGCCCTAATACAGAGGCAACTACAGACGTGGACAAAATTGTTGGTAACCTTTATTAAATCAAAGAAAAACTCATAATGGTCACAGAAATCACTTTAATCTGAAAAAAGTAATAATAAATAAAAATTATATAAATGTTGACCAATGAAAGTCAGACATTGGTTTTCATCCATGCTTCAACGGAATTATTTCAAAAATAAATGCATGAAACAGGCCTGGACAAAAATGATGGTACCCCTAGAAAAGAATGAAAATAATGTGACCAAAGGGACATGTTAATCCAAGGTATGTCCACTAATCAGCATCCCAGGTGTCTACAATCCTGTAATCACTCATGGGCCTATATATAGGACTCCAGGTAGTCACTGTGTTGTTTGGTGACGTGGTGTGTACCACACTCAATATAAACCAGAGGAAGCAAAGGAAAGAGTTGTCTCAGGAGATGAGAAAGAAAATCATAGACAAGCATGTTAACTGTAAAGGCTATAAGACCATCTCCAAGCAGCTAGATGTTTCTGTGACTACAGCTGCACATGTCATTCAGTAATGTACGATCCATGGGACTGTAGCCAACCTCCCTGGACGTGGCTGCAGGAGGAAAATTGATGACAGATCAAAGAGACGGATAATCCAAATGGTAACAAAAGAGCCTAGAAAGACATCAAAATAGATCCAAGCTGAACTTTATGCTCAAGGAACATCAGTGTCAGATCGGAACATCCTTCGCTGTTTGAGCCAAAGAGAGCTACATGGGAGACGAACAAGGAGAGGACAAATCATAAAAAAAAACAGACTGGAGTATGCCAAACTACATGCTGACGAGCCACAAAGCTTCTGGGAGAATGTCCTGTGGACAGATGAGACAAAAATTTAACTTTTTGCCAAGGCACATCAGCTCTATGTTCACAGACGGAAAAATGAAGCATATCATAGAAAAGAACACGGTCCCTACTGTGAAACATGGGGAGGCTCGGTTATGTTCTGGGGCTGATTTGCTGCATCTGACACAGGGTGTCTTGAATCTGTGCAGGGTACAATGAAATCTCAAGACTATCAGGGGATTCTAGAGAGAAATGTGCTGGCCAGTGTCAGAAAGCATGGTCTCAGTCGCAGGTCACGGGTCTTACAACAGGAAAATGACCCAAAACACACAGCTAAAAACACCCAAGAAGGGCTAAGAGGAAAACACTGGCCTTCTATGAGCCCTGATCTCAATCCTATTGAGCATCTTTGGAAGGAGCTGAAACATGCTGTCTGGAAAAGGCGCCCTTCAAAACGGAAACAACTAGAACAGTTTGCTCATGAGGAGTGGGCCAAAATACCTGCTGAGAGGTGCAGAAGTCTCATTGACAGTTACAGGAATCATTTGATTGCAGTGATTGCCTCAAAAGATTGTGCAACCAATTATTAAGTTGTGGGTACCATCATTTTTGTCCAGGCCTGTTTCATGCATTTATTTTTTAAATAATTCCGTTGAAGCATGGATGAAAAGCAATGTCTGACTTTCATTGGTCAACATTTATATAATTTTTATTTATTATTACTTTTGTCAGATTAAAGTTATTTCTGTGACCATTATGAGTTTTTCTTTGATTTAATGAAGGGTACCAACAATTTTGTCCACGTCTGTAAAAGTCAAGATCAGAGACAGCATAGAAGCTTACCGGAGGAAGCTGGAGAACAAACTACAGAGGAACAATATAAGAGATGTCTGGTCTGGAATGAAAAATATCACAGGCTTTAAGCACAGGAAGGACTGGATAGATAGAATTCTTGATAGAGCCAATGAAGTGAACACATTCTCCAATAGGTTCAGTTCAGGAACAATGCTCAGCATCCTCCTCTCCTGTTTCCAGCCAAGGAGACATCACCCTATCCTCTGACCCACACCGGTCCTGTCACACCTCAGATGTTTTATCTTCCACCTCAGTCATGAAATCTTCTACTTCCACAACTTTGTCTTCAACCAAGTCAGGAGATGCTGCTACCCCGTTTATCTCACTGTCCCACCCGTGTGTCTGAACCTGAATCTGAAACTGAACCAGAAGATGGCTGCAGGTACAGATGGTGTCAGCCCCAGAGTCCTGAAGACCTGTGCAGAGCAGCTATGTGGGTTTCTACAGCACCTCTACCTTAGCCTGACCCAGGAGAAGATTCCAGTGTCATGGAAGACCTCCTGCCTTATTCCAGTTCCAAAGAAAAGGCAAACATCAGTCATCAGTGACTGTAGACCTGTCGCCACATCATGAAGGTCCTGGAGAGATTCCTGTTGCCCCAGTTGAGTAAGCAAACTAAAACCTATCAGGACCCCCTGCAGTTTGCTTATCGCCATGAAGTTGGCGTTGAAGCACCATCATCAACCTGCTTCAACCAACTAACTGTTATCTGGACAAAGCAGGCAGCATTGTGAGAATTATTTTATTTGATTTCTCCGGTGCATTTAACTCAATTCAGCCTGATTTGCTTTGTCAGAAACTCCTGAAGACACAGGTGGAGGCCTCAACAATCAGCTGGATCAATGACTACCTGACAAACAGACCACAGTTTGTGCGACTGAAGGATTGTGTGTCAAACCAGCTGGTCAGCAGCACAGTAGCCCCACAAGGGACTGTAATCTCACCATTCTTTTTCTCTCTGTACACTTCAGACTTCCAGTATAAGACCAAGATCTGTCACCTGCAGAAATACTCCGATTACTCTCCAATTGTCAGGTGTATCAGAGATCATCTTACCTTGAATGAGAACAAAACAAAGGAGATTAGATTTCAGAAGAAACAGGGATAAGTCAAAGACTGTCCCCATCATGGGAGAAGAAGTGAAGGTGGTTGAGGAATACAGATACCTTGGAGTTCACCTGGACAACAGACTGGACTGCAGAATCAATAGTGAATCAGTCTACAAAAAGGGACAGAGCAGACTGTACTTTTTGAGGAAGCTGAGGTCCTTCAAGTTATGCAGCAAGAGGCTGCAAATCTTCTACAAGTCTGTAGTGGAGAGTGTCATCTCTTCATCCATCATCTGTTGGGGTATCAGCATCAGAGCCAGGGACTTAAAACAGCTCATCAACCTAATAAAGAAGGCTGGTTCTGTTCTAGGGACACCTGATGAACACCTCAAGAACAGGAAATTATTTGTGTAGATTAGCAAATTCTCATCACAAAACACATAAATCACATGTTATTTAGCATCTACATGCTCCCAATAAGCCAGATAATGACAACAAATAATATTAACTACCACAACTATGCGGACTACACTCAGCTTTGTATCTCAATGACACCACGTGATGTTGAACCCATCCAAACCCTTAATAAATGCATTGAGCAAATTAACAACAGGATGTCCCATAATTTCCTCCAACTAAACAAAAACAAACCAGAAGTGCTTCTCTTCTGACCCAAAAAATATTGATTAAATATCAGTACACAGCTTTTGGTCCAACTAGAAACTACTGACCAGGCCAGAAATGTAGGTGTAATAAAGGACTCAGACCTTAACCTCCAGGGTCACATAAAGGCAATAACAAGGTCAGCTTTCTATCACCTGAGAAACCTTTCTAGGATTAAAGGACTGATGACACAGGGAGACCTAGAAAAACTCATCCATGCATTTCTGTTTAGCCACCTTGATTACTTTAGCAGTATCTTCACAGGTCTACCTAAAAAAAGCATCAGACAGCTGCAGCTGATCCAGAATGCTGCTGCTTGTGTTGTCACTAGAACGAGGAAAGTAGGCCACACATAGAGACAGTCAGGACAAACAACCATGCACGCACACACCCACACCTAAGGACAATTTAGAGTGATCAATTAACCTGACAGTCATGTTTTTGGACTGTGGGAGGAAGCCGGAGTACCCGGAGGGAACCCACGGATGCACAGGGAGAACATGCAAGAAAGGCCCTGGGCTGGCATACGAAACCACAACCTTCTTGCTGCAAGGCAACAGTGCTAACCACTGCGCAGCCGTTTTTCACATTTTTCTAATCATGTAAACCACCTTGAATTGCCTTGTGTTGAAAGTGTGCTGTACAAATAAACAAATGGTTGGCGTTGTCGCTGTTCATCTGAGAATATGACTTTGCTCCAGTTTCTCAGCAATCCATTCACCATACTTTCTGCAGAAGATCAATCTGTCCCTGATGTTTTTTGGAGAGAAGTGGCTTCTTTTCTGCCCTTCTTGACAACATCTTCCAAACGTCTTCACCTCAGTGTGTGTGCAGATGCGCTCACACCTGCCTGCTGCCATTCCTGAGCCAGCTCTGCACTGGTAGCACTCTGATTCCGCAGCTGAATCCTCTTTAGGACACGATCCTTGCGCTTCCTGAACTTTCTTGGATACCATGAAGCCTTCTTAACAAGAATTTAACCTCTTTCCTTGAAGTTCTTGATAATCCTATAAATTGTTGATTTAGGTGCAATCTTAGTAGCCACAATATCCTTGCCTCTGACGCCATTTTCATGCAACGCAACGATGCCTGCACGCGTTTCTTTGCAGGTCACCATTGATAACAATGGAAGAAATATGATTTCAAGTATCACCCTCCTTTTAACATGTCAAGTCTGCCATTCTAACCCAATCAGCCTGACATAATGATCTCCAGCCTTGTGTTTGTCAATATTCTCACCTGAGTTAACAAGACGATTACTGAAATGATCTCAGCAGGTCCTTTAATGACAGCAATAAAATGCAGTGGAATTTTCATGGCAAAGAAGGATTATGCTATTCATCTGATCACTGTTCAAAACATTCTAGAGTATATGCAAATTGCTATTATAAAAACTTAAGCAGCAACTTTTTGAATTCCCAATATTTATGTTATTCTCAAAACTTTTGGCCACAACTTTAGATTACTAAGAGAAAAGTAAAAACATAGCGTGGTCCTGCTCACCAACCTAAATTAGCACATTAACTTACATTTCATCAGCATGGACCACACTTACAGAGATTAGGTTTGTTTATCTTAGAGCGTTTATTGACGAAAAAGTTCAAGTGATGGTGTGTCTTGAAGGATGCACTGATGAGGCTTAAAGATTCTGTGTGGGGGTGCAGTCTTCAGAACTCCGTCTATTTCTTCTCGAGCCTGCTCAGGACCCCCAAAGTTTGTCATTACTTAACAAGCAAGGAATGAGCATGGTGCAGATCATCAAGATTATTATGAATGTAAGAACGCTGAAGATGACCAATGACCTAGGATTTGGATAGTCTTGTCGGAAAAGCCTGACTGAGAGGCTGAAGTGGCTGCACCTATGCAAATGGAGTGGATTGAATAATACTTGGGGTTGATGCCAGATCTGAAGAAAATTTGACGGAAGTGATGGGAAAACCAGAACCTAGTGGTGAGATCACCGAATTCAGTGATGAAGAGAGGTTCATGAGGTGAGGCATTGGTGGACAAACGGAAACGAATATAGTTTGAGATGGGTTTGTAGGGGCTGAGGAATGAGTGAAGAGGAAAAAGGTAGATGGGGAAGGAAGCGCGTAGTTGATTAGTTTTGCATTTACGGAGTGTAAAGATGAGGGTGTCCTGGTTAAAGAATAAGATATCTGAAAGGCGTGGATGAATGGAAGGATCATATCTGGAAGAAGTAGGGGCAAACTCAGAGCAGCGTAGGAAACCGAAGTAGGTCAACAGGAACATTGATTCTAATGTTAAATTGACTAAAGGAGCAGAGTAGCCGGAACAAATTATATGGATACAGCGGCTAAGGAGGTTGGAGGTTAGAGGAAATCGGCGATTAGGTACGGGTGGTTCCTGTTTCTTCAGAACGTTGACGAAAATTGATATGTGACTATGGGAGAGAGCCATAAACTGCCGGTAGCCAGTTTAACGAATAAATTAATGCCAGAAAGATACGACTGGATTATGGATCTTAGGAATGCGGATTCTTAGGATTGTATGTGAGTAGATGATGAAGTGACAAACAGAAGTCGGGATGAGTGAAGGGAAAGGAAGGTTTTTGAGATTGTTCCATCCTGAAAGATAAGATGAGCGAGTTCGCGGAGCGGTACTGTTGAGGATGGCATTCTGAGACATAATGGAGAGTTCTTGAAGCTGTGAAGTTGATTGTAGATGGTTGCTCAAAACGGTGGGATCTGAGTTGGATGAGGATCTGCATCTGGAGCAAAGGACTTGAATTTCTGGAAGGAAAGACGAGAGAGTGAGTCAGCGATGGAATTTTGATAGGTGGGAACATGAGAAGTACGGAGAAGGAATTGATGTTGGGCTGACACCAGAGTGAGTCTGTGAATGAACTGCATAATGGGGGGTGAACTTGAATGACCTTTGTTAATAATTTCAACGACGGCAGTGTTGTCTGAATGGATGAGTATGCAGTGTTGAGACCAGTCATGCCTCTAAAGTAGGGCTGCAATCACAATGGGATCAATTTCATGAAGAGTGGATTAGAGAGAGGTAGACAGGAGCTGCAAGCATTCAAACTCGGGAGGCCAGGTTGATGAAAACCACCTTCTGTTGTAGAAGCTGCCAAAGCCTGCAGAGGGCGCAGCATCTGTAAATAGCAGGATGTCATCCGGATGAGAAGTTAGGTCATTATACAAGAAAGAAATACCATTCCAAGTTGATAGAAATTCTTGCCATAGTCGCATATGTATCTGGCAAGGTTCTTTGATGGTAAGACGGCCATGAAGCAAAGGGATGTTGACGGCGGTGGACAGAAGGTGAGATATGAATGAGGCGGGGGTCTTGGCAAGGAACTCTTCGAGGAGGTGTAGGACGTAAGGGAGGCAGTAGGTGTTGAGCAGAATCCAACACAATGCCTCGGAAAAAGAGTCGAAGATGCGGGGGCTACGTCTGCAATCATAGGTGAGTCTCACTTCGAAGTAGTAAGCTCCTTTCCAAAAGACATCAAAGAACCACCAGAAGTCTGGATGAAGGGGAAGGACCTTGAAGGCACGGGTAATGTTTGCTTTAGAGAGCCATGCATTACGACATGCTAGATGGATAATCGGATAGCATGGTAAAAGGTGGCATACTGCATGGAGAAATCAGGAAAGGGTATGAGACTATTGATACTGGGAATGGAGGAAATGTGAGGTGCCGACAGGTCGATAATCAGTCTTTTCTTTCAAGAGTATGTACGGGTTACTACCCCCAGGGGGCTGACTCGAGAAACTGCAAAAGAGGGGCGAGCACAAGGACTGATCATGAAACCCTCCTTAACTTCTTTAAGGAGTAAAGAATCGACTGTATCAGGATTGGAGAGAGCGGACAACAAATTAGAACAGGGAGTAGAGGAATCAGGAAAAACTTTGATGCCTGGGTGGAACCTGCGTGTGAAACCCTTAACCAAAAAATCCACAAACTCCCTGTCAGGGTGGCTGGCCAAAGCAGAGATTAGAGCGCTCACCTTGATGGGTGTGGTGAGGAGTTGTACTACTCAATCTGCTTTGGAAGAGCAGGTATGCAAAAGTCCACAGCAAGAGGCTGAAATCCGAGGTCATTTAAATTATTGCACACCACCCTGCCTCCCTGGTAAAGGATTGGACGGCCGCGCTTGTCAATGTCCCCAGAAACTGCTGCATTAGGTTTAAACTGTAGGGGAAGAGACTTAGGAATCACTGGAGGGGGAGGGGCAGCTCAGGACAAACGGTTGGGGACTGAGCAGCGTGATGATGAGAGCCGAGGTCGGAGAGGAGTGACCAGCGTGCATGCGGTAGCAGGGTGGGAGGGAGAGGCGCAGAAGCTGCAAGATAGGGATGCCCGGGCCGCAAAGATGCGGCAATATAATTCGGAATCTAGACAACCCCGGTATGTGCCTTGATTATATAGGGCAAGACGACCCGCTGCCTGGGATGAGAAAAGGATATGATATTGGTAAAACCCCGTTCCTCCAAATCTAAGAGCCATATCAAGGACAGTAGATAAAAAAAATCATTTAGCTCAGCCCACTGGTCAGGGAACAATGAACAAATGGTGTCCCTGTAAAGTGAAAATGGGCAAAATACTGGGCATGCGCGAAAAGACGAACGGAATACGCGTATAATCTATGTGACGCCAGCGCCTACATAATATACAAGAAGCTCTACAGCACAGTACATAGCTGCTTGTCCCGTTAACCGAAGAGAACAATAGCTGCTCAGAAGAAGAGAGAGTTTTTGGTGCGGACAGACTACGAGATCGATTTATTACTCTTCGCTGTTGTCTTTGTCTGTAGTGTCGTATTGTTATAGACGCAGCATTCATTGACGCCACTTCCTTTGATTATCCGGGGAAGCTGTCCACACTAGCTCGCTTTGCCGTTGAATTAAGATTTACACGGCTCTCTTACCAGGCTAATAGTTATCCGGCCACAGACCTTAAACGAGGCCGGGTTAGTGTGGACGATAGGGGGGTGTAGACTAAATAATTATACGTTTAAGGCAATACCCGGCTTAGTGTGGACGTGGCCTAAGGCTACTTCCACACTAAGCCGATAAGGTTATAAGGGGAGTTAGATGCCTAATTTATCTATTCCACACGAGCATTTACGCCCCGTTTAAGGTTCGTTTAAGGTCCCATGATTGCGCAATCCCATACAGACCTGTGCAAATACTGGGCATGCGCGAACAGACGAACGGAACACATGCATAATCTACGTGACGCCAGCGCCTACATAATATACAAGAAGCCCTACAGCACAGTACATATCTGCTTGTCCCGTTAACCGAAGAGAACAATAGCTGCTCAGAAGAAGAGAGAGTTTTTGGTGTGGACAGACGACGAGATCGATTTATTACTCTTCGCTGTTGTCTTTGTCTGTAGTGTCATATTGTTATTGACGCAGCATTCATTGACGCCACTTCCTTTCATTATCCGGGGAAGCTGTCCACACTAGCTCGCTTAGCCGTTGAATTAAGATTTACACGGCTCTCTTACCGTGTAAGAGAGCCGTGCAATAGAGTCTAATAGTTATCCGGCCACAGACCTTAAACGACGCCGGGTTAGTGTGGACGATAGGGGGGTGTAGACTAAATAATTATACGTTTAAGGCATTATCCGGCTTAGTGTGGACGTGGCCTAAGACTGTAACCAGGAGACTAGCTGAGAAGCTGAGAGGAGGAGAACAGACAGACACGGTCAACCACAGTATCCTCCTGGTCTCCCTCTGCAAAAAACTTATCCAATCTCCCTCTGGAGAGCTCAATTGATTGCAATTTCTCTCCGACCCCTGTGTGTGATTATTTCTAGGTCAACCACTATTTTTTACCTACCAGATGTAGCTTTAAAAAGGGAATTGCTTGTACAACATGAGCAGGCTCCATCCTTAAATAAGGGCCACCTAAATGACACCTGTTTCTTCACATAATGAATGTCAATTCATTTCAGTTTATTTACTGTATATAGAGCCAGTTCACAACAGATGTCATCTCAAGGCAATACAACTATACCAACATTCCAATCAGTTATAGGTTGAATATGGAAAATAGGCACCAAAGCAACATCTAGTATGTCAAGGTTCTAATTGCAACAACAAAACTTAATTTTAAGCTGTGCAAAGCCAGGTTTGTAGCCGTGACCAGCCACCATCATGGCCAGTGACGAATCTCACAGGGTAAGGACTATTTTGTACTAATACGTTTATTTTATATCTAAATATTTTAAATCAAAAGCAAAAAATAAATATAAGAAAATATGGATCAAAGGCAACACTAGGTTTTTGTACCGGTCCTCTAGGCAATTTACTTTGGATGCTGAGAGGGTGTCTCCTCCACTCTCCCCTACTTTAGAATTTACATAAACATCCGATAGATTTCACAGCATGCGTATATGACTAAGGTGTATGGTCGGAGACCTATGTTAATACTACTTTCTGCATTAACATAGGTCTCCGACCATACTAGAACAGTCTTTTTAATAGCCACTCATCGCAGTGGTGAAAGTGAGCCTGCTATACTGCTATACACAGCAGGAGGATTTTACTCGGTGCGGAGGTTGATGGATCATGATCAGTGCTATCATATCAAAGTCATATAATGAACACATATATTGCAAAGTTGTTTAAGCAACAGCTAACGTTAGCCATTAGCATCTTAGCAGTTAGCCGTTAGTATCTTACATATGTCCATGAAAGTTTTCCATTTGTGTACATCTGTTGTAGGCTTCACCTAAATGGTAAATGGACAGAATTTATATAGGGCTTTTCTAGTCATGTTGACCACTCAAAGCGCTTTACACTGGAGCCACTTTCACCCATTCGCACTCACAAACGCACACACATTCAATGAAATCATCGGTATGCAATTTGGGGTTAAGTGCTTTACCCAATGACATGTGACTGGAGGAAGCTGGAATTGAACCTATGACCTTCTGATTGCAAGACAACTACTTTACCTACTGAGCCATAGTCGCCCAAAGTTAAGTAACTCTGGTTTTAGATCTTGTAAACTCGTTCCTCTTCTGAAAAGAATATCGAAATCTACGGGGCTCAGACACAGCAGCTTGAGTCCTCCGGACGGTTGTTTACAAAAATATTTGGCAACCCGCAATGGCGCCCGACATTGGCTGGAATAAGTAAATATAAACACAGTATCGGTACTGAAAAAAATATATATATTTTTTTTGTATTTTGATAAAGTATAACTTTTAAAAGAAATGGTGTACATTTAGTCTGCACACCTCTAAACGCACTGTTGAGGTATTAATTTTTTAAATGGATAGCTTTTAAGATAGATTTTCCATATTCATATTTTTTAAAGTTTTATATGTAAAGAATCCCAGCAGATTGCATTGTCATTGATGTAAAAGTCGTGCTGATAAGACACCACAGTGCTTTTATTTTGGACAAGCCCCTTTAAACCAATTATTCAACTACACAAACTGAGGAGTATGAATATCATTGGTCTGTTGTTTCTTTTAACTTGACTACACCTACTGGTAAATTATTTGCTAAATAATAATGCAATTTTTACCAAAAATAGTGATTGCTCTAGTAAGTCCTTTTGGAATGCTGTTATTTTGAAAACAACTGTATGTATATATGTTTAAAAGATAAATAAATATTTTTGAACTTTTTATGGTATCAGATTAATTTTTATTTTTTAGCAGCAGGATGAAACTTGTCTCTTTGACATGAAAAAGTTGCTGACCCCTTATCTAGACAGACTGTGAACAGAGCTTCAAACATGTTTAATGTTACCGTTTGAGTGACGAAAAAAGTGGTTCAACATTTTGAAAGGAGGAAAGCCAATAGGTTTGGAGCAGGCCGTCTATTAAAGGAAAAGTACAGTTTGTTGAAACCTAGACCTTATTTATAGCATTCATCACATTCATTTACTCACCCAGACAAGTTTGGAACCACTTGCAGTCCTTCAGGAGAAGTTTAAACTTCCCCCGAAGGACTCCATTCATAATCAGTGTATATCCATATAGTGGGAGTAAATTGGGGCACCGATGTGCAGCATCTAAATAAGGCATTATCTGCCACAAAACTTCTTAATTTTAACAATGTTATCTTATGAATGAATTTTTATAAGCTTTTAAACATCTTTACTTGAACAACTTCACCCATTTTCATTACTAATAAGAGCTTTTTGTGTACAAATGTGATAAAAGCCTTCTTACTTTCTATTGTAATCAACACTGAACTCAATTGTCTTGCAAGACTTTGTTCGATCTGTTCCACATCTGCTGCTAGATATCTTTACTACTCTGCTTTGGGGTTTTTTGTTTGTTTGTTTTTTAATGGCAGTGCTGTTAGCCAATTTAAAATAAGTGTCATCCTGAACAACCAAAGGCTTGCAATCTCTGTATTTTTGACAGTTAAACAAGTTGATGTGTCTCTCCCACAGAGCTCATGTGTTGACAGATGATGGCGGTGCGTGGCTCCACACCCCCGCTGACGTAGTTGAAAACTAGGCTTTAGAGTACAAGTCAACTGATAGAAAACTTGTTTAAGTGGAACAAAGCTCAGATACATCAGATTTGAAATGTAATCTACAGAGCTGATTTAACATGTTATCCAAAATGGCCTTGTCAAAGCAAACTTTTCCCGTGATCTCAAAACACAAAGAGTTTAAGAATTTTCTGGGATGTTTCCGGGGCAGCACATCTGTGTGTTTCTATTATTCAAGACTAAGCAGAAAGTCTTATTAAGGTTAATACTTTAATTGTGTTTAATTCGGAAATCCAGAAACCTTTGAAATAATCCATAATTAACCGTAAAACTAAACATAGGTTGTTACCGTCTCAAACTTCTGCAAGATACAATGAAATATCTGCAACTCAAGTCTCAAAAAGTTTAAACAACTCAATTTTAAATATTTGTTAAAAAATGTTAAATTAGACCTTTGGTAAAAATCTAATCATTTGGTCTGGTCCCACAAAAGTCATTTCCTGAAAATTTCATCAAACTCCACCCAAAAATTGTTGACTTATTCAGCTAACAGACGGACAGACCAACAAACAATCCCTGGCAGAGGTAAAAATATCCATGAGTGGATGCTTTATGTTACCCAACACTGCTGAGTTAGGTAGCCAATCAGCAATAAACCGTCTAATTAGCTTATTACCTGTTTTCTGTTCATTTTTCTCATTTTAATTCTTGTGTATTACTGGTGTACAACAGAAACATTTCAACCATACAAGCCCCTTTGTTCAATGGGAGTTTTAAAGCTTGTAGGAGAATGATCAGATTATTCAAATAGATGTTAATTAGAGCTTCATAAAAACAAGACAGAATTATTGTTCTGAATGAAGCCTAGACAGATCTGAATTTTTCTTCAGCACCTCAACAGAAGCCAGTCGAAAATAAAAAGAACAGCTCAGTTCTTCCCTTGTGTTGTTACATTTTTATTTGCAGCCATTTTCCTTTGTCCTCCTTCTGTGTATTTCAGCTGGGACATCATTTGAAGAAAAACAATTGCGGTGGATGAATAACCTCATAATACATATTCATGGCATTTGTGAAGCAGCCGAGAAGATCCACTTGTTTGAGACGCAACAAAGGTAGCGTCCGCTCCTTTGCTTCCCAATCCTTCCTCTGTCTTCAGTTTGCCTTTTCATTCTTTCTTAATTATCTCTGAAAATCCCTCCTCTATTTAAATCGTTGTCCTTTTCCCTGGTGCAACCTCTAAACAGGCAGCAGAAAAGAGTATTAGAAAAAAGTTAAATTAATCTTTCTCTTGAGAAAGTAGAGAGACGATGTATCGGTGCATTGTTGATGCTGGTACGATGACATTTACTTGTGACATTTAAAATAGTAACCATCACATTTTTATACAAAAGAAAGTCTTGCTAACATGTGAGACATGAAACTGTGATCAGTAAAGCTACAAAAATAAACCTGTATCTTTGCAGTGTATTGACAAACAGATGAGAACAGCTTTAGCATTCTCAATGCTGCAACAATTGTAATCACAATAACATTGTGTCATAATCCCTGTAAAAAGAATCCAGGAACTAAATCGGTGTGATGGCAATGATGCTCAGCTTAGCTGCCTTTCTCTGTTTAAATGATAATCCTCATTAACAACCCCCCCACACACACACACACACACAAACACACACACATACACACACACCACTCCCTCCCTGCAAAAAAAAAAAAGTCCCTGCCTCAGTATTACCACACTCCTTCCTACAGCTCTACAAGCCATTTTAAAATTTACCAAATATACCCTCCAACACTACTCATGTCATGTGGTGCAGTTGGTCTATGTCTGAAGAACAAAGAAATATATTTTTTGATCTCTTTAAAAGAAATGTTAAAAATCTTATCAGCTTCACACGAATGTTTGAAATATTTTCTTCTTTAGTGGTAAATTATGAAAGGTAAAATTTCTGGATGTTTTGTCCTGCTTGCAGTCTGTAAACCATGATGATCTGTGTTTAAGAAAGGATTGTGAAGGCTCTATAGATTGTTTCTTAGCATTGAGTAGTTGAAAAGAAAATGCTAAAAAATGTAAGAACTAAGGTGAGAGTGCTGCAGGTACTGTAAAGTGATTTGTTTCATCTCCAGTACACATTAAACATTTTATACCTCCCGCCCAACTTCCCATTCCACACACACATACACATGCACACGCACACACATACACACACACACACACACATACACACACATGTGCTAAAAATGTGTACAAACCATATCAATGAATTTCTAAATGCAGGAACTCAATCTTAAACCAAAAAAAATCCAATAATAAAAATTACTATCATTAATCTAAGTGTATTTATTCAGAGGAGGTAAATGAAGACCACCTCTCAGGTTCATCCTATACCTTAGTATGTGGCTGTACGCACACACACACTTCAGAAAAAAAATCTCGGAATAAATAAAACAAACAAAAAATGCCATTTGGCACATCATGGAGGAAATGGGCAGGTGACCAAACCCTTTTGTACAGACCCACACTCCACTGCAACAACACTTAGCCACTTTAGTTTCTCTGTTTATTTGTGACACCCAAAGTAAACGTAAAACATACCTTTACTCTCAGTCTTTAAATACCTAGGAGTGCTGAAACTTATTATGCTGTACTCTAGTTTTTATTAGCTGTATTTTTTTATTACAATCTCATTGTTAGGATACAAAAGTAAGTAACCATATAATTGAAACTTTATATTCATTATTCTTACTTGTTTTATCGATCGTGCTGCTGCCTTTATTTTTTATTTGAATCTCATTACTCTGGTTGTCTTTTTATACATTTTCTTATTGTTAACTATATTGTGTATTTTAATGTTAAGCACTTTCGTCACCCTTGACTGTTCAAAGCTCAAGATAAACATTGATTAATTGATTGCAATAAAATTTACTTTCCTGCCTCCATGTCAGTCAAACACCATGATTTTAGTCTCAGGAGAATGATTGTTTCTCAGCCTCTCGGTTGCCAGGTTCCCTGTGAAACGGCCCATATCCGCCGTATTAAGTATTGACAGAATATTCACAAGGCACTTTGCATTGCAGTGTGGGTGTGTAGGAGGAGGGATGTGATCCAAAATCACCTTAGCACTTTTCTATTGAGAGTTTGATTTGTAAAGTAGAAATTGGTGCATTGGTACGTATTCAACTTTTGATAGATTGGCAAATTTCTTTACACATTTATTTATTTTGATGAGCTTAAGTACAGTTGGAAGTACAAAGGAAGACCCAGGCCATGCTTTTTGGCTGGCCTGGGAACTTTTTTGAATTTTCCCAGAGGAGCTGGCTTGAGCAGGAGAGAAGGAAGTCAGGGTGTCTCTGCTTAACCTGCTGCCCCTGCAACCCGACCCCGGATAAGCAGAAGATAATGGATGGAAGAACAATCTTTGATATTTTGAAAGGTGCAAGTTGCACTAAAAATTGAGTCATTATATATATATATATATATATATATATATATATATATATATATATATATATAAATATATATATATATATATATACACTACCGTTCAAAAGTTTGGGGTCACCCAAACAATTTTGTGTTTTCCATGAAAAGTCACACTTATTCACCACCATACGTTGTGAAATGAATAAAAAATAGAGTCAAGACATTGACAAGGTTAGAAATAATGATTTTTATTTGAAATAAGATTGTTTTTACATCAAACTTTGCTTTCATCAAAGAATCCTCCATTTGCAGCAATTACAGCATTGCAGACCTTTGGCATTCTAGCTGTTAATTTGTTGAGGTAATCTGGAGAAATTGCACCCCACGCTTCTAGAAGCAGCTCCCACAATTTGGATTGGTTGGATGGGCACTTCTTGCGTACCATACGGTCAAGCTGCTCCCACAACAGCTCAACGGGGTTCAAATCTGGTGACTGCGCTGGCCACTCCATTACCGATAGAATACCAGCTGCCTGCTTCTTCTCTAAATAGTTCTTGCACAATTTCGAGGTGTGTTTTGGGTCATTGTCCTGTTGTAGGATGAAATTGGCTCCAATCAAGCGCTGTCCACTGGGTATGGCATGGCGTTGCAAAATGGAGTGATAGCCTTCCTTATTCAGAATCCCTTTTACCCTGTACAAATCTCCCACCTTACCAGCACCAAAGCAACCCCAGACCATCACATTACCTCCACCATGCTTAACAGATGGCGTCAGGCATTCTTCCAGCATCTTTTCAGTTGTTCTGCGTCTCACAAACGTTCTTCTTTGTGATCCAAACACCTCAAACTTGGATTCATCCGTCCACAGCACTTTTTTCCAGTCTTCCTCTGTCCAATGTCTGTGTTCTTTTGCCCATCTTAATCTTTTTCTTTTATTGGCCAGTCTCAGATATGGCTTTTTCTTTGCCACTCTGCCCTGAAGCCCAGAATCCCGCAGCCGCCTCTTCACTGTAGATGTTGACACTGGTGTTTTGCGGGTACTATTTAATGAAGATGCCAGTTGGGGACCTGTGAGGCGTCTGTTTCTCAAACTAGAGACTCTAATGTACTTATCTTCTTGCTCAGTTGTGCAACGCGGCCTCCCACTTCTTTTTCTACTCTGGTTAGAGCCTGTTTGTGCTGTCCTCTGAAGGGAGTAGTACACACCGTTGTAGGAAATCTTCAATTTCTTAGCAATTTCTCGCATGGAATAGCCTTCATTTCTAAGAACAAGAATAGACTGTCGAGTTTCAGATGAAAGTTCTCTTTTTCTGGCCATTTTGAGCGTTTAATTGACCCCACAAATGTGATGCTCCAGAAACTCAATCTGCTCAAAGGAAGGTCAGTTTTGTAGCTTCTGTACCGAGCTAAACTGTTTTCAGATGTGTGAACATGATTGCACAAGGGTTTTCTAATCATCAATTAGCCTTCTGAGCCAATGAGCAAACACATTGTACCATTAGAACACTGGAGTGATAGTTGCTGGAAATGGGCCTCTATACACCTATGTAGATATTGCACCAAAAACCAGACATTTGCAGCTAGAATAGTCATTTACCACATTAGCAATGTATAGCGTGTGTTTCTTTAAAGTTAAGACTAGTTTAAAGTTATCTTCATTGAAAAGTACAGTGCTTTTCCTTCAAAAATAAGGACATTTCAATGTGACCCCAAACTTTTGAACGGTAGTGTATATATATATATATATATATATATATATATATATATATATATATATATATACACTTTTTTTGGTCTCCCAGCAGCCAGCATAGCTGAGCACAGGCCCAGTTTGGGGTTTTGTGCACTTCTCCCAGCTAGGAATCCTCCTGAGGAGTAAGGCCTATGTTGACTCCTATGTGTAAGTAGCCTGAGGAGAATAAAGGCCTTTAAAAGGGAAAGTTATTTTATTTTTATTTTTTACCTAGACCTTATATTTAGCAAATATTACGTTTATGTACTCATCTAGAAAAGTTTGGAGCTACATGGAGCCATTCAGTATAGGTTTTTATCCATTCGTGATCAGTTTATTTCCATATAATGGGAGTCAAAGGGGGAAAGAGTTTGCCGCCTGTAATATCTGCCCCAAAACTCTTTCGTTTAACCAAGTTTTTGTTATTAAACTTCAGCACTACTCCGCTCCAAGTTCAGAGCATCTCAGAAGTGCTTATTATTTCATTCTGGGGTGATTTAGAGGAAAAATACAACACTATTGCACGGTTACAATTAAAGTACATCACTGCAGTGCTCCATCCCGGTTGTAGTCTGGCTCCCTTTCCGCAACCTACGCAGACCAAAGCTGTAATGGCGGCTGCAACGTCTTTAAAATCCCAGGTTAGTGTAAGTTGGAATCAGTTACATGAAAAACCTGTGAAAACCCCTGAACCTAATACCTTAGCACCTCCGAGACATTTTGAACTCACCGGTGGATATTACTAACTATTCATAAAAAAACATGGCTTAAGGAAAGCGTTTTGGGGCAGATAAGGCCTTATGACGGCAGCAAACTCGTGCCCCCATTTCTCCCATTATATTGTATATACGCTGATCACGACTGGATAAAAACGTATGGCGAATAGCTCCACATAGGTCCAAACTTGTCTGTGTGAGTAAGAGAAAATAATATTTGCTCAACAATAAGGTTGAAAAAAAAAATCTTCCCTTTAATGGTGCAAGGCAGTGGTTGGGAGTATCGCCGTCATACTTAAACGTTGGCGTTACTAACAAAAATTTTGTTGCATCGCCGTTATGGCTACTGGGGAGGCAAAGGGTTGCTACAATGTTTTTGAACGAAGGGCTGTGGAGTCAGGCTTTCTGACAGCCACACTTCATTCATTCATTCATTCATTCATTCAAGAAAGAAAGAAAGAAAGAAGGAAGGAAGGAAGGAAGGAAGGAAGGAAGGAAGGAAGGAAGAAGGAAGGAAGGAAGGAAGGAAGGAAGGAAGGAAGAAGGAAGGAAGGAAGGAAGGAAGGAAGGAAGGAAGGAAGGAAGGAAGGAAGGAAGGAAGGAAGGAAGGAAGAAAGAAAGAAAGAAAGAAAGAAAGAAAGAAAGAAAGAAAGAAAGAAAGAAAGAAAGAAAGAAAGAAAGAAAGAAAGCTATGTGTGGACATGGCCTCAGGGTTGAAGCACAAGACAGCAAGCCACTGAAATTCCTACTAAAAAGACCGACACTACTTCTTGCTTCAGCCTAGGGGAGAACATCTTATGAGGGCTATCAGACAAAATATTAGAAAAGCTTCTTCTTCTAGGTTACAACCAATAGTTTAATCATTAGATAAGGGGAGTATTTTAGAAAACTGTTGTCATGTTTATTTTCACTGAGAAAAAAATCATGTTAATCTACATACTTAGGAGTTGGATAGTGCTCTGTTTACTGTGCAATATAACAGATAGAGAGATTTGCACTACTAAATGGCCAGATTTTCCTTTGTTGTTTTTTAACCCACATTTGTCTGCCGCAGTTGAATGAAAAGTGCTTGATTATTTATTTCCAACATTTATTTTTTATGGGGGGTTTTCTACACATGGCTGCAGTCTTGTTGAGTTAACATCAAATAAATACTAAATGTTGTATACGGTGTTTTCTTGTTTTTTATTCTTCATTCAGTTGCCTGCATGCTACCTCCATGCTGACCCATGATATTAAACCACCACAAACTGCTGTATCTATGTGCAGGTAAAGACAAGACAGGAAACCTTCCTGCTCTGTGATATGGAAAACCTACTACTCCACAGCAAGAACTGGCAAAAACAAGGCAACTATTTTATCATTAAGTTAAAGCACGACAGTCCTTTGTGTGTTGGCCCTAATGGAAATCAATGCTTCTTCTATTATGATTTTTCTTTTCATTCATTCATATAAAATAAATTGGAGCCCCTTTATGAAGAATAATCTATAACATATTTGCCAGAAAACAAAAACATTTGTCTGTCACTCTTCAAGAGTTGAAGCGTTCATGTTAATCATCTGAAGAAATTAGTTAGCCTATGCTAAATGTGCTTCCTGAGTTGTTTTCGTTGTTCACAGTGATCAAAAACACCTCCCTAACACTGCAGATATTTTAGGCAGTAATCCTCTACTTTAATCATTTTACAGGATAAAAAAAAAATTGCTTTCTGACCAGCTGCAGCTTGAAGCTCCATGCTCACAATTCTTCCTCTCTGATAATTCAAAAAACAGGCAGGCCTGAGAGCTATGATTCACCAGACCTCTTCAATTAGTAATGTGTTAATTAAAGAGCATCATCAGGTTCTCGTTAGTGATTAAACACCCGAGTGTGATTACTTAACTCAGCAGGACTCCTGACGAGTCATCTGCCCCTTGATCCCTCAGATGAGCACATATATGCGCATTTGCGTATGTGCATTTGAAATTCAGCTATGCTGAGGGACTTGCAATGGGAACAGGTTCTCGCGCTCTCACTGCATGTCAATGCTGCAATGAACACTGCATATGCAAAGCTGTGAGGACATGTGTGTGCGTGTTTGTGTGTCCGATTAGAGGGGGATTTTTGTTCACAGGCTGATGAGGTGTCTGAGGAAAGTTAATTGCCTATCAAGAGAGCAAGCCAGCTCAGCCTCTTCCACGTGTGTGTGTTAGAGTATGTGTGTGTGTGTGTGTGTTCGTTTGGGTTTGGATGTTTGTCAGGGCCTCTGCGTACTTGTCTGAGTCACTCCGCAAGCTAATTGCCTATCAGAGGACTGCAAAAGTCCTTTCCCTTTGCTTAGATCAAGTGTATATTTATGTGCATCTGCTGGCACAAAGGTGAAAGCATACTTAAATTTGAATCGGTATTATAACATATTTCTTTATATTCCTGCATGATATAATTTTACATCATTTTGTCTTTGTTTCAAAAAGAAGTATTTCAAAGAAGATATGAAAATATGAAATGTTATGTTATGCCTGGTTACCCCATTAGAGCCAAATACCAAGCAGTCAAGGTCTCACTTCCCTCAGTTTTAAGATCACTGCTCATAATTACCCAATGAGAAAGCAACAATACCTTTAACATCCAAATTTAATTCCCAAGATAATAAATATCCAATGCTACAGCTCAAAAGTGGCAACTGGACTGTTTTGGTTTACCGTTTGGATTCCAAAAGTCCATTAATTACTGTACATCAGTTAAAGATTAAAATTATCACCAATTTTCAGAGTAAATATTCTGTATTTTTAAAAAATAAATTTGAAATGAAAATATCACCAAATGTCAGTGTATTTGTAGGAACATATAAATAATATTTTTCTTCAAAAAAGTTTAATTGTGACCGTGGCCTTTAGACAACTTGAATTGTTTTCTGATTTCAAAATTAATTTCTCTCAACACAGAACTTGAAAGCGTTTATTCTAAATTTTCTAAACAACCCAAAAAAAAGGAGTTTTGGATAATGGTCATTAATAACGAATAAACTGAAGCGCTAAAATGCTATGGGAGAAGTGTAAGTGAAGAAGGAAACCAGAAGAGCCCATAAAAAGGGCCTTTCTCTGCTGGATGTTTTAAACACTCACGGATCGTGGTTGGCTAGGCAGCTTCGATGTCGGGCAACGTCACTACAGTGAGTCGCTCTGATTGTTTGCTGTGCTGCGTCAACAGCTTTAGGACCGTCAAAAGTTCAACTAGCTGAACTTCTGCATTTCTAGCGTTATGAGCTTTGAAGCTTGAAACGCAGGAAACGCTTCAAACGTTGACGGAGCCAAAGCTCAGAAAGTACCGCAAAGACCGTGACGCTCCTCTAACGGCCTCCAACATAGACTTAACATGTAATCTTGATGTTGCTGACGCTGACAAAGCCTGCAGTCTGAATGCACCATAAGTCTCCTCCCTTCCAGTTGGGCCAAAAGGAAAAAAAGGTACTGAGACACACAACGTCATTATTCATCGACGCAAGGGCTGTCCGTCACCTATGCAAGGACACAAATAGTTGAGCCCAATTTTTTTTAACAATCCATCGAAAGCAGCAGAGAGCGCACGCCTGGGATTGGTCAGCCTAACATCAGCCCCAGATCATTTCACCAGAGGTGCTCTATAGTTGATGTAATTAGAAGTCAATGCAGCTTTTGGGCACGAAATGCTTTATATTGTAATACTAGTTTATATAATATAGTCTTATGGCAATTTTGAACACCAGGAGGTGTAGAGAACAAAACAACAGAGTGCTGGATTTGTTTGCATGCGTTCATAGAGTATTATATGCATTAACTGCACTTCTAATAAAAAGCTTTCTAGCTAAATCAAAACTTACTTTCTGCCAACCATTGCTACTTCAGTGGATGTGTGTTTACATGATGAAGTAAATAAACTCTAGTTGACAAGAGATGACACTGCAATGGTAAGCAGATCTGCCAGAAAAAGTCAGCCCCCCCTGCTGTCATGGTGGAGAATTGCTTTGCAACGCTTAAAAACCAACAAAGAAGTATAAGAGGGAAACTTCTCTGTCAATAGGCTTGTTCGCTATCGTCAGCGTAATCTGTCAGGGTAATCTCTTCAATCACTCTTCTCAGTCACCATGTCTTCATACACAATCGGCACTCTTAAGTAATCAGCTACACACCCGCAAACCGCACCATTTCTGCAGCAAGTAACATCACCGATCTGCCGAAAGGCACACAGAGCAAATAACAAAAGAACTGACATAAACAGCAGGGCTTATTGCTGTGTTTTTGCTCAATCTGACTCAATCAGGCCCTTTACATAACTCCATTTAGGTACTCTGTCTTTCCTGAAATGGCCTCAAAAGTAGCCCCATAAGACCAGCCCAATGAAGTGGAGACATCGAGGTATCGGGACGTTCTAATTAAATTACCCTGATGTTCCAAAAGTGGAAACGCAATTAAAGCATCTGCATCTGGCTCCCCAAACAAATGTTGAGAATGCCATATCATTTTAAAGATATACAAAACTTTGACACATACATATATTCTCTGGACTGCAGCTTTAGGACAGAATGGACTTTTGAAGCATAACAAAGCTTTTGTCTACCTGCTGTAGTATTGCTGTGTAGATTTTCTACCTCTGTCTTCTTTTGTCTGCCGTTTTTGTCCCCAGCTGAGTAGTTTACCTCAAGAGGCCTGAGATGTTAATTAAGATGAATCCACCTCTGGTCCCCACCCCCCGCCACATTCAGCGGTATTATGCAAATAAGTGTGTGCAAAATCTCAGGCTGCAAAGATCACACATCCACCACCATCCCTTCCAACTCTTTGTAATATATAGCCTTTAATAATGCCACATACACACGCATGTGTGCGCAGAAAATCAATATCCATGATTTAATAAAGCGATGTACTGATCCAACTGGCTCCAAAGGTCTTATTCCTGGCCACCAGTGCCTCCCCACAACAAGGAGCTCCAGAATAATAGATCTATGCCAAGTGTGCTAATTGAATGTGTGTGTGTTGAATGAATATATAAGAATGGACATTTTTCATCTCTGGGATGATGAAGTAGGATTTAATAAATTTACACATACACACACAGGCACCCTCAGCAGGTGAGTGTAGCTGAGTTGACACTTTGTCAGCACAATGTAATTTGACATAATGAATGCAAGCATCGTTACTGCTGTTAATTGGCCAGACTAATTATACTCGGAGGACGTCATTAAGGAGAGAACCCGCCGCTTCGCTCTCTGTGTGCATTAGTGGATGAGTGTGTTTGTGTCAATGAGTGTGTTTACAAGTCAGGTAGGGGCAGACGGCAGGAAAAAAAGAGTGCAGGAAACAGGAGGAGGCATGAGAACAGGAGGGAGAGAAGGAGAAGGAGGACTAGTGCAGGTGGTCAGGACTGGTGAATGTCGGGGAAAGAGGCAAAGAGGTTGAGAAAGGATACAGTTCAGGCATCCTAAAGAGAAATGGGTTTGGATATCAAACAAGAAACAAGGCCCTGAATGCTGGCAGGAGGCTCCAATGGGGAAATCTTAGAAAGTCAAAACAAAACAGTTGACAACTTCATCATCTTGATTTTTCAAGGTCGGGAACACTTATATAAAGGTCTTTCTCACTAAGAAACAGAGTAATACTTGTTCTTTTTGTAAATATGATTGGTGACTCTGAGATGCGCATGCACGCTGCAGGTGAACATTTTCTCCCTTGGCCATTAGCCACAGAAAGGAAATAGACATAAAAAGAGTGAGTAAGAAAAATTATCTTCTACATGACAGACAAAATTAGTATTCATGGTCTTGCCTACCTTGACTTGCGAATTCCCATGGGAAACCTATATAAATTTAGTGGCCAGGAGAGAGTATAGCAGTCTCAGCTTGTAGAAGTTAACCATTAGCAACTTGGCCAGAAAAGGCTAACTATTAGCAACTCAGCGAATAGAAGCTAACTGTTGCAACATGGTGGAATATATTTGGGATTGTGTTATTTGTTGACACAGCACATCAATTCAAAGGCAGTCTAAGAGTCGCACTGCTGTTATCCTGCAAACTTCTGAAACAGGAGCAAGAGAGTATTTTTTTCACAGAAAACGATTCACAAGGCATTCATTCAAATGTATTGAGAAACAAAATGAGTGAATGAGACCATTATGTCAGGCAATCATCACCTCGACTCAGGCCCACCTGTGCTGCTCTGCAGCCATTGGTCTCTGACCCATATATAAGAAGCCTTCACTCACCTCCAACCCGTTCAGTCATCTGGTCCACCAGCCCTGAACTCCTTCACAGTGGTCGTCTCGCCTGCCGAACCAGTCAACCCTCAGTCTAGCTCTCTTCTGTTACAGTCACTCCTGCTCCTGCCAAACCTGACCTGCCTGGTCCTCCAGTCACATCTCTTGGTTCCTCCAGGTTCTAAGGCTGTAAGCCTGCTTCTATTTCAATAAACAACAAGAACGGCTTTCAGTCTCTGTGTGGTTCTGACACATTATGATTGATGACTTCTTTCTTAAGGTCCACTAACCTTTTTGTTAGTAAATAATATCATAATTTCAATTTTTTTTTTTTTTATAGGCTAATACAACTTCACAAGAAATTTATTCTCAAGAAACTTCAAAAGACTAAAAAATCTAATTCTTACATTGGTTAAGCAGAATCTGATCCGGTCAAAATTAATGTCAGATCAATGGGGAGCCTAAGTCTCCTCCCCTTGTTGTTCATCTATGGGTCTCGTGGCCCCCAAAAAATTTGCCTTATGTGGGTCAATGGAGCTGCACGGTGGCGCAGTGGTTAGCACTGTTGCCTTGCAGCAAGAAGGTTGTGGGTTCGTATCCCAGCCCAGGGTCTTTCTGTATTGAGTTTGCATGTTCTCCCCGTAAATGCGTGGGTTCCCTCCGGGTACTCTGGCTTCCTCCCACATTCCAAAAACATGACTGTCAGGTTAATTGATCACTGTAAATTGTAGGTGTGAGTGTGTACATGGTTGTTTGTCCTGTTTGTCCTGCCCTGTGATGGACTGGCGACCTGTCCAGGGTGTACCCTGCCTCTCGCCCGTTGACAGCTGGAGATAGGCACCAGCACCCCCGCGACCCATTAAGGCTTAAGCGGTTAAGAAAATGGATGGATGGGTCAATGGAGCGATTAAACTTATTTTCTGGTCCACTTTGTCTTACATCTTGAATCACACATATCTTGTACTTCGATTTAAATTATAACTGTTGATGTGTGTTTCGACTGTGTTTGTCAAGTGATTTGCGGTGTATTGGATTGTAAAAATTCGTAATTAAAATGCCGTCAAGTACCTAACACCACTTGAAATACTCACAAGACTTTGTAGAACTTCTCTGGCATTCCGGCTCTCATCCTCACCATTTCTCCCCTAGCATTGGTGTCATTTTCCACATGGCCAGATTTATAGTGATTTTCTCCACGTTTATAGCTCCTTCCTTCAACCTGAAGAAAGAAGGCTTCACAATCTTTCTTTCTCCTTCTTCTTCTTCAGTTGTAGTCCACTAAGTGTTTTTACACATAACCTAAAGTAACTTTTGTCGCCAGTTGACAATTTGCATTATCTCTTCATCAAAATGTGTCTTTACAATTCACAGACATCATATAATAATCCATCTCACATTTCAATTGGGATTCAAAAATAACTTTTATCGCTCCAATTTTATATACAGTATAGACCAAAAGTTAGGACACACCTTCTCATTCAGTGCGTTTTCTTTATTTTCAGGACTTTTGAGGGTATGTATTTTAAGTGCATACAGTAATTCCATACATGCCCTTAATTGAGAATCTACAATGTAGTCATGAAAATAAAGAAAACGCATTGAATGAGAAGGTGTTTCCAAACTTTTGGTCTGTGCTAATAAAAAAAATATATATATATATACTTATATACATACATACATACATATATATACACATTCATATATATACATATATATATACTTTCTGTCGTCCATAGCTCTTTGAGGAAGAAATTCGGTCACAAGCCTAGTAAAAAACTGAAATGATGCTGTGATAGTAGGCAGAGACGCCATGCAAACTTATTCTCTGAACATAACCTGCTCCGGGCCAGGTTATGTTCTGGGTAAGTTTTTTCCCGAGAGGGTTCTGAGTGTGCATGAACTTTTAAATGATGATCCTTTGAACGTGGAAGCACAAATTATACTATATTTTGTCAAAATAACTTTTATTTTGTCAACCAGAAACTTTAGGAAAAAGCCCATTACATATTACAAACAATCAAAAGCTATTTCACAAAAATATTAGTAAAATATAAGTATTAGTATTAGAGTGTTTCAAATAAGATTACAGAACACATTATATGCGGTTAAATAAAAGAATCCTGCATTGTGAAATAATGACTACTGCCAAGTTCATTAAAATGCCATTAACTGGCAACAATGATAGTTGTTTAATTGGAATATATTAGTATGTGTTGTAAACTTCCATTTAACAAAGTAACTGGAAGAAAGATGATATAGTGCCCCCAAGAAAGCCATCAACCACTAGTCTGCCTTTACAGAGCCAACTCCTCAGCTTGGTGAGGGGAGATGGTGGTGGCCCCCACCAGTTAGACGGGCCTCAACTTTCTTTTGATTAGCTACATGATTGGAAGAATGCACAAAAAAAATACTTAATATCCCTACATCTCTGTAATAATTATTTGATTTCAATCTTACCTTTTTAGAAACTTTGAATGATGATCCAACATACAGAAACAAAGTTTAAATTATACATTATATCCGTAGCACCACTTGACCTAACCTGGAAATAAGGGGTAGAAAAAGAATAAATAAAAATGAAGATTGTTGAGAGTTAGTATATTTAAGGCTGATGTCTCCAATACGGCTGAGCCAGGAGGAATACTCTGTTATTCAAATTGAAGTGCAGTGTAACATTTTAACCTGAAGAGGGCACGCCACTGATGTTTTTTTTGGTAGAAAATTCATGTTTTTCACTAAAATGTACTAAAAAAATCAAAATAATGAAGAGACATGTAGACCATACTACTAGAGAGCTGGATCAGACTCACTGGTACAGCACTTCAATGGTTTGAGTCTTACCTCAAAAATAGGCAGTTCTTTGTGTCCATTGGAAATTTCTCATCAGAAAAAAAAGAAATCACATGTGGGGTCCCCCAGGGCTCCATCCTGGGGCCCCTCTTGTTCAATATTTATATACTCCCACTAACCAAGATTATAGCAGCCAATCAGAAAAGTTACCATAACTATACAGACGACACACAGCACAGTACATTGTCACCAGGTGACTTTGATTCTATCCAGACCTTAAATGAATGCATTGAACAAATCAACGACTGGATGTCCCGTAACCTTCTCCAGCTAAAAAGAAACAAAAAAGAAGTAATTATTTTTGGACCTAAGGAGGAACAATCCGGAGTCAGCACACAGCTTCAGCTAATACAACTAAAACCGACTCATCAGGCCCATAATCTAGGTGTAATAATGGACTCAGACCTGAACCTCCAGGGTCACATAAAGGCAGTAACGAGGTCAGACTTCTATCACCTGAAGAACATTTCTAGGATTAAAGGACTGATGTCACAGAAGGACCTTGATAAACCGATCAATGCGTTTATCTTTAGTTGCATTGATTACTGCAACAGCGTCCTAACAGGTCTACCAACTGCAGCTGATCCAGAACGTTGCTGCCCATGTCCTCACTAGAACTAGGAAAGTAGAACACATCACCCCAGTTCTTAAGACCTTACACTGGCTACCTGTAGCTCAGAGAATAGACTTTAAAACACTCCTACTAGTTTATAAATCACTGAACGGTTTAGCACCAAGGTATGTTGGAGATCTACTGTCACTATACCAACCCAGCAGATCACTCAGGTCCTCCAACTCGAGCTTGCTTAACATTCCTAGAATTAGAACTAAACACGGAGAGGCAGCTTCTATGCTCCACAAATCTGTAACAAACTTCCAGAAGAATGCAAAAATGCTGAATCGTTAGGCTCTTTTAAATAAAACATTAAAACTATACTATTCAGAGTTATCTCAATGAATAATGAATGGATGAATGGATGAATGAGAATATTCACAGGCTTATACTATTCAGAGCTGCATTTGAGCCCTAAATTGGGTTTCAGATCACTATTTGATTCTCGTGGTTTATGTTTTATTCTAATCATGTATTTGGAATCATTATCACTGAATCATGTAAAGCACCTTGAATTGCCTTGTGTTGAAAGTGTGCTATATAAATAAAATTGCCTTGCCTTGCCTAGACACTCATTAATACAGTTTATCAGAAAAAATGATTAGGGGGTGAGTTGGTCTTTAAACTAGGGCTGGACGATAATTCGATAGCAATATATATCGATCGATAGACGCGTGGTGCAATAGAAAAAAAAGGGGTTGATAAAAAAGTTGGATAGAAAAAAAACGTTTCCCCTCATTTTTTCATTAGAGCCCATCAGGCTGCTTAATACAACTTACTTATGATAAAAAGACATTTTTGGAAATTGAATTAATTAAAATTTTTGGAATTTTAATTAATTTAATTCTTAGTTAAGATTTGTTAATTGAAGAATAACAAAATGACTATGGAGGCACTTAAAATATATTTTTTACATTACGTGATTTTTTTATCGATAATTATCGATATTGATCAATGTGACCATTTTTTTATCGATATGCTTTTTTTCTATATCGTCCAGCATTACTTTAAACTCACACACTGTTATTTTTTGCCAAGGCAAGGTTCGTTCTTTAACTTTATTTCTATTTTTTTCATAATAATTGGCTTGAATTCCTTAATAGGTCAGCATAAGTACGTCCAACTCCAATTCTTTGAGATATTCTGGCCTTTTTTCCTCTTCAGTTTCCTTTGTGACTCTTGAATTCTGTGATACATTGAGAGGGTCTTTATGTTTCAGGGTTTAATTCAATTCAATTCAGTTTATTTATATAGCGCCATTTCACAACAGATGTCATCTCAAGGCACTTTACAAAAAGAGTTATTACAATACAATGTTAAGTGTAGAAATTACAGAACCACAGAAGATTGCGTCGTGGAATTCTCAGCAATCCCTCATACTGAGCAAGCATGCAGCGACAGTGGGAAGGAAAAACTCCCTTTTAACAGGAAGAAACCTCCGGCAGAACCAGGCTCAGCACAAGCGGTTATCTGCCGCGACCGTCTGTGGCTTGGAGAATACATAACAGAGACACAGAAAGAGCAATAGAACTGATGCAGAAGTTTGTTGCAGGACGTGGAGAATTTTCCGTCACTGCAATGCCATCTTAGTCAGGGTCGTCAAGCAGGGCTAATCCGGAGCACCTACTATAATAGAAAACAGGTTAGTGCTTGAATTGACAGCACATCATGCAGTTGGGGAGAAGTAGGAGAGAAAGATACTAGGAGACCTGGCTACCAACACTCTGTCTGAGTCCTCCTGACCCGTGGACGGTGTAGGGCCGGTAACGGCCCCCGTCATGCCGGGGTCTTCTCGGAGTCGGGTTGTTTGAGAATGCAGCCCAAAGTGGGTGGTAAACTCCATCTAAGGCTAAATACCGGCACGAGACCGATAGTCGACAACTATCTTAAGGAAAAATAGACAGAACTGAGAGGACAGAGTTGAAGAGGGCGAGAAACGTTTAAGAGATAAACGGGTGGGGTCCGCACAGTCTGCCCGGGGGATTCAACCCGGCAGGTAATGGGCGGCCGCACTGTGCGGGAGGATCCCCTTGAGGGACCTCTCTCCGGCGCTGGCTGGCCCCTGTGGGGCGCATTTCTTCCGCGGCGGTAAGCCGCGACCGGCTCCGGATCTTTACCTGGCTTACATTAATCTATCTCTACCTAGCTACTCTACCTCTTCCTATCTCTTCCTAACTTTTGACACTCTGCCTGACTACTAACATTAACCTGTCTCTTCCTATCTACCTGTCTGACCTGACTCTAACTACCTATAAACATATCTCTAACTGTAAGCTTTGTCAAAGAGGAAAGTTTTTAGCCTAGTTTTAAAGATAGACAAATTGTCTGCTTCACGAACCAACCCTGGGAGCCGGTTCCATAGGAGGGGAGCCTGATAGCTGAAAGATCTGCCACCCATTCTACTTTTAGAAATCCTAGGAACTACCAGTAAACCTGCAGTCTGAGAGCGAAGGTCTCTGTTAGGAACATATGGAACAATCAGGTCTCTTATGTATGATGGAGCTAGATTATTAAGGGCTTTATATGTCAGAAGGAGGATCTTGAATTCTATTCTAGATTTTACTGGGAGCCAGTGAAGAGAAGCTAAAACAGGGGAAATGTGATCTCTTCTTTTAATATTCATCAGAATCCTAGCAGCAGCATTTTGAACTAACTGAAGACTTTTAATTGTATTCTGTGGACTACCTGATAATAGACAGTTACAGTAATCCAGCCTTGAAGTAACAAAGGCATGGACTAGTTTTTCAGCATCATTCCTGGACAGGATGGTTCTAATTTTTGCAATATTCCTAAGGTGAAAAAAGGAAATCCTACAGACTTCTTTAATGTGAGTTCTAAATGACATATCTTGGTCAAAAATGACACCGAGGTTTTTTGCTTTATTACTGGAGGCTAATTTAATGCCGTCCAGGTGAAGGGGCTGACTAAGTAGTTTATTTTTCAGAGCTTCTGGTCCAAAGACGACAACTTCTGTTTTATCAGAATTTAGAAGCAAGAAGTTTAGAGTCATCCAAGTTTTTATGTCTTCCAGACATGCCTGTAGTCTACCTAACTGATTGGATTCATCAGGATTAATGGATAGATATAGCTGTGTATCATCTGCGTAACTATGGAATTTTATCCCATGCTGCCTAATTATTTTACCAATAGGAAGCATATATATAGTAAAGAGAATCGGCCCAAGCACTGAACCCTGTGGTACTCCGCAAGTAACTATTGAGGTTGAGGAAGATCTATTGTTTACCTGAACAAACTGAAATCTGTTAGACAAATAAGATTTAAACCAACCTAGTGCTGTTCCTATTATACCGACACTTTGAAGCCTTTCTATGAGAATATTGTGGTCAACAGTGTCAAAGGCAGCACTGAGATCTAACAGGACCAGAATGGTCACCAGTCCATTGTCTGAGGCTATGAGAATATCATTAGTAACCTTCACCAGAGCTGTTTCATTGCTGTGATGAGCTCTAAAGCCTGACTGAACTAGGAGTTACTAGGAGTACCACAGCAAAAGAAGCCGTAGGGTTTAGGTGAAAAGAACATCCTTACCTTGGAAAACTCTGTTGTAAAAAGTATTACAATCCTGGATCAATGCAGTGATGGTCTCTCTGTGGACTCCGCTTTCCCCACATGTGCCTGGTATGAGGCGTGGCTTTCAGCTTCTTCCAGACGGGGTGGGAGAGCATGGTTGGGAGCTATATACTGTATTAGTTGAGGTACAAAGACGGGACCAGTTATGTTTAGGGATGTTCCTTGCTTGAAAGAGAACTTACACCTCAGTTTGTTGTTGTTGTTTTTTTTTTGCTGGGGAAGTTTTTTTTTTTTTTTTTTTTCATTTCGTAGAAAAGTAATCCCACAGTATGATGCTGCCATCAACAAGTTTTATCATGGGGAGGAAAAATTTTACATGTAGCCCCAAAAGTTAGATTTTAGTCTCTTTGGGCCAGAACTACACATTCCACAAGTTTGTAGTGTCCTCTACAAAAATCACAAAAAGATGGTAGAAATTGTAGGATTGTACATTTCTGAGGAGTAAAGATTTAAAGTCTGTATTCTGTATAAGATATAAAAAACGCAGATCCCTGGTTTATTATTACCATCAAGTAGCCATGTACACATTGCTAACTATTGGCTAATAAACAATGTGTATGGTAACTCCATTATGTTAACTCCAGGGATTAGTTTTTTGGAGGGGGGTTAGTTTTTGTTTTTTGTTGTGTGTTTTTTACCAATAAACTTAGCAAACGTCATGTTGGTTCCTGGCTTTCTTTGTCTGTTCTATTTCAGCATTAATGGAGATGTGGGTTTACATTTTGCTTTTGCAGTCAGTTGATCAAGCTGTGTCTGCTGCTTGGCTGACTTTGTTTGTGGGAACATGAATTAGAGGTGCTCAGAACCAGTACTAATGCACTCCATTATCATTAGGGGATGGTAAGGAAGCTGGAGATGCCTGCCGAATCAAAATTAATTATCATTAGATGGGTACTGACAGCAGCACAGTTTATCTGGAGACATTCTTATACCACAAAGAAATGTCTTCCTTTTAGTGCAGATTTGCAATTTCAACATGTTTTGATTTTGTCTATTTTTATTGTAATCACATTAATAAAAAAGTTAGGGCGTGTGATGTGCTAACTTTTTAATGTATTTTGCCTGCTCAGAGCAAACATGAAAAAAAAACAAATCATCACTGTTAAGGCAATGTAATTTGAAAAAAAAAACTTGATTGGTAGAACTTTAACCCGTAACCCATTAAGAAATTTGTGTGACATCTGACCATTAGTGTTATGGTGAAATATAGTTCAAGCGACCCAAACCAAGCAATGTAGTAAAAAAAAGAAGAAAAACAGAACAATTCAAAGAAATGGCCGTAATCATTTACTAGGAGGGCAGGGGTAAAGTGTAATGGATGTATTCACAATAAATTGATCTTGAGAAAAATGTGACTTTAAAGTGACAGTATGTAGTTCCCTGCTGATAGGGGGCAGTACATACCTAAATCATTGCAAGCAAGCAATATTTTTGTGTTCGAGTGAGGACGGATGGCCATACATGCCAGGGTCCTCCTGTAACCTTCTCCAGCTAAAAGAAGATTTCTAGGGAAATACTTCTTTCTAGTATTTCCCTAGAAAGAATACTAAATGTCTTTAGTATTCTTTCTACTAAAAGACAGACAGTTCAACCTCCAGAGAAATATATCCAGCAACATAAGAACCACATCAGACTGTCTTTCATCACAGACAGCAAATGAAGAGATAAATGTTCAGTTGACCAAGATTGATGTTTGTGTGTCCGAGATGGCTCAACTCCGGGGAATGATGACACAAGGCTCTTGCTGTTTACCCCTTGGCTTTATTAATCTGTCCCCCCCTGCCACACAGCCTCTCCCAAAGGTTCCTACCCCTGTATCTTCCTGACACACATCCTATCACTACATCCCCCTTTCTGAGACAAGGTCAGACCTGAGTAGGTTAAGTGCTTAATCAATAACGTCTCTCTTAAACCTTATCAGCTAACATTCCACATTACATAGCACTATCTTATTCTAACAAACCACCATACACAAAACTGTAGCAAAAGCAAATGAAATACAACACATCCCCAATAACTTGTTGTTGTTTGGGATAGGTTGCCCCTGTGTGTATATGAACAAACAAAGTCTTTGAGGGACTTTGGTGGTACTCTGACTCTAGAAGAATACTGGTGATGATGACTTTTGTCCGGTTTGGACCTGAGTTGCGGTAGCCCCGGACACCTCTAGGGGTCCAGGTGGAGTGTCGTCCAAGATGACTGGCTCTAGAAGGTCGGAGGGAAGTTTGGGTGGCATAGGTGTTGATGAAAGATGACCTCTGTTCCTCCGCAAGTTTCCGCTCGGCGTACTGATAATATATGACCTTGGTGTCCCAGCGGAAGATATTATCGTGCCCTTCTCAGCCATGTCCTTCATCCACACGTAGTCACCTGATTTTAGCTTTGGGAGGTTCGGGGCTCTGTGTCTGATGTTGTAGTTGTGAGCCTGCTTTTCTCTGTATCTTTGGTCCGTCTATCTCAGCTCCTCCATATCCGGCCACTTCGGATTGAGGTGGGAAGGCATGATAGGAAGTGGTGTTCTCAGAATCAGGACTGCACCCGTTTGCAACCGGCGCAGCCCGGTATGCCATGAGGGCCAAATAGGGTTCGTCCCCTTTCTTCAGGAGTTCTTTAACCGTCCTCACTGCCCGCTTTGCTTCCCCGTTACTCTGCGGAAAGTGGGGGATGGACGTCACGTGACTGAAACTTCACTCATGGGAAAACCTCCTAAAAGGCTCTGATGCAAACCGGGGCCCGTTGTCCAAACGAACCCGTTCTGGAACACAATGGCAGGCAAAGACCTATCTGTCTCTCACCATTTCGCCATGTAAAGCCCCGTATCCGCAGTGCTCTGCCAGGCAGTATAACGCTGTGTGGAAACTATCTGCAGACTTGCCCGGTTCCTGGTGTCTGTGATTAAACTTAGCTCTTTCAAATATTACATTCCGGCAAGCCACAAAGTAGGCGTCCAGTTTATTTTTAACAGTTTCGTACTTACTCGCTTCCTCTGGGCTGAGACGAGAACCTCTCTGGAGGTGAGACCTGGAACTGGGCCATCTTGTAGCCGTCCGTTAGCTCCCCGTGCTAGCCCGCCGTCTCTTGCTGGATGAATACTCTCTCCGTCCCTGACCGCGAGAAGCTTTCCCCTCGCGTGAGTTGCCTTTAGATAAACTCCTCTGCTACTGACACCATGTTGAGTTGGCCAAGATTAATGTTTGTGTGTTGGAGACGACTCAACTCCGGGGAATGATGACACGAGGCTCTTACTGTTTACCTCTCGGCTTTATTAGTCTTTCACTTCCTGCCACACAGCCTCTCCCAAAGGTTCCTACCCCTGTATCTTCCTAACACACATCCTATCACTACAGTAAATGTAACAGCAAATTCAAAAATCAGTAAAGGTGTTTTGTCCACATCAGCTCACGTAGAAGGAAACCGCGACCATGTATTTTAGACCCGCTTTTTATGGTTAGATGTTATGAAGCAGCCAATACTTTTCAATGATTGGGCATAATTTTGTTCATTTTCAAAAATATTTAGATGGATATTTCTCTCATAAATAGGGGTACCAAATTGTACCTAAAAGGGTAAAAATGCTTGTCGCTTGGGGTGTTCCTTTTTGAGACAGATTTCTGTATCCTTTAGTCTTGCTCCATTTTTGGATCTTATGAAGTTGTACCATCTGAAATGTTCCCTGGAAAAGGGTACAATAGGGTACCTATAAGGGTACCCCCCCAGCGTCAACCTACTCTGTACCTAAAAGAGACAAATATGTACCACAGTAGTCCACAATATTTGGTTCCTAAACAGTTTATTTTCATTGAAATAATCACATCAAAGCATTTAAACAACCACAGGCGAATACTCTTGATTACATTTGTACATTGCCACAGGACATCTCAAATAAAATACATTAATAAATTAATAAAAATTGCAAAAAATCAGATGAAGACACTAACACCTGAACACAATGATGGTTTGACTGATCACAGAGATGGCATGTATTTAAAACTGTCCTCAAAAATAAAGTTTAGCTCTACTTCATCAAGTCAGAATACATATTATATATATATATATATATATATATATGGGCGCTTAGGCGCCGCCCCTCCTAACAATTGTAGAAAGAAAAAAAAAAGTTTAAGTTTGACCAAAACATGACTTTCTTCGGTACAGAGTTAGTGTTTTACACACTAGAAGGAGGGGAGGGGGGAAGGGTGGGGTTTCTTTTTGTCTGCCAGCTTCATCGTGTGCCACAACAACATGATAAATGTGTAGTTTTATACTTGGGGCGGCGAGGAACAGCGCCCTTGCTATCTAACCAATGGCGCTCTAATAGGGTATTGAAACATCACTACATATCATTAATTCAACCAATCAGAGACGTGCAATGTTAAATCTTGGGATCAGCGCCCATCGGAGATTTAACATGGACTTTTTGGTATGGTTAAGTGTCCGCGAGACCCGGCGGGTGGAGCCAGTCTTTCTTGACAAGTTGACAATGGCGGCGGCATGCGAGACAGAGACCGTGCAATCTTTTCTTCAAAATCCATTTGAAAGAAGACCACTGGCTGAAAAGCTTAAAATAAAAGAAATGGGACCGGACCAGCCACAAATTAACATCAGACAGCAGGTGAAAGACAAGGAAGCGTCTTATAACGCGAGTAGAAAGCGCCGTATTTATAGGCATATTGAATTATGCATTTTGGGTCGCTGTATAGCTTGAGTACATTTTATAGTAAGGTACGGCTGCGTTACAAATGTGCATTATTAATCAAAAGTGATGTTTTCTGACTTAAATTAATGCTAACTGATTAGGGGAAGTAGCTTTGTAGTCTAGACAACGCTACTTCACAATAAGAGCATGTACTCCTGTTTATACTGATGACTTGGATAGTTTGTCTGCTGAGTGTTTACGTTTTGGAAAACAGTAAATTGTGACATTTTATTACTAAGTCTATATTACATTTGATTTATTTAATACTTAACACAGCTGCTGATATTCAAATATTAAGTTTATTCATATATTTTGGTTATTTCTACCTTGCATTTGTTCTTATTTTTCATATGCTATCACGCATATCATCTCCCTCCTCACATTTATATCAACCAAACCTGTATCAGCAGCTGTGTGGAAATAATAAAGAACAGCAGAAATATAACAGCCTTTTCTCCACCATATCTTCTCATACTCTGAAATTCTTTAAGTGGAGCTCTGGCAGGTTCTCCCAGTATGAACAGAGTGATCCCAGTCTGAACCAGAACCTCTATAGACAGCTCAGTGTTTCCTCCTCTACGTTAGCAGTCTGTTCCAGAGAAACTGTTGAAGCCTCTGACTGAAATCATTCTGTTGTTGTAGGATATTCCTATTAAGAGGATGATCAGGGTTGTTTAACATTAATAAGAAACAGCTTTACATACAGAAAATGTTAGCTGGTTAGTTTGTGTTAGCTGGCTAAAAGATCAATATTTCAATGTATGAACATGTAGTCAATGTGTGCATGTGATTGTGGAGTTAAAAAATAAATTCTACTAATCTCTATTCATAAAAAAGAGCTAGGGTAATTGGATTTCTTCTTTTACTCTAAAATGTGTAGTTTTTTTAGTCATATTTAGGAATGCTAATTAGTCTGAATTAATTCACAGCAATCCCTTAATTAATTAAGTTTTTAAAACAATATCGTTTGACAACCCTAATATCTATCCATCATCATATCCCCCCCTGGAGAAAATTCCACCAGCCGCCACTGATATATATATATATATATATACACACACACACACAAAGTAATCACACAGAATACCTCAAGGACAGAAACAGTCTATCATCGACTAAATAGGTGTCTACAGCTTGAAAGTCTAATTCATTTCCTGAATTGAACGGAAGTCGTTGTCAACTGCCACTTGGTAAGCATGGAAATGACTGTCATGAGTACAAGGAAGTAACAGTTTCCCACACAACACCCAACAAGTATCAACAGTCACAATGTACTTGATTTTGAAGAATATACACTCAACAAAAATATAAACGCAACACCTTTGTTTCTGCTCCCATTTTTCATGAGATGGACTTAAAGATCTAAAATTCATTCCTGATACACAATATTACCATTTCTCTCAAACAATGTTCAAAAATCAGTCTAAATGTGTCATAGTGAGCACTTCTGTTTTGCTGAGATAATCCATCCCACCTCACAGGTGTGCCACATCAAGATGCTGATCTGACATCATGATTAGTGCATAGGTGTACCTTATACTGCCCGCAATAAAAGGCCACATTAATAAGAAACAGCTTCACATTGGCGTACACCAATATAAAATGGTGTACGCCAATAAAAGTAACATCATATAAAAGTGCCATCTTACTTCAGCCACTTTCAGTGCAGCACAGCTCAAGGTCTTTTGCCCTTTATTTGTACCAGATTTGAAGATTTAAATTCTGCAATATCTGCCCATTCTTCCATGCAAAATGGTTCAGGCTTAACAGACTGAAAGCAGAGCATCTGTGAACATCAGTTCTAAAAGTGTTGCCATAGGATTTCAGTTGGATTTAGCTCTGAAGTTTGACTTGACCATCCTTGTATAGAATTGTTCCCCTCGGGAAAAGGAACCTTACCCATCTTTATTTGTTGGTTGTTGTTGTTTTTTTGTTGTTTTTTTTAGATTGCCATTGAAAAATATTCCCATAGAATGATGTTGCCACCATCATCTTTCAATTGTGGGGATGACTAATTTTACATGTTGCCCTAAATTTTACATTTTTTCTCATCTGATCAGAACTACTTCTTTCACAAGTTTTCTGTGTCCTCTACACAAATTACAACCAGGACTTCTAATGGCTTTTGTCTCGCCACTCTGTGATCGACGTTGAATTTGTGTGGTGCACTGATAGTTGTACTTCCTTCCACATTATGCATTATTATATGCTGATCTGTCACATAAAATCTCAATAAAATAAATTGCAGTTAGTGGTTGTTTTTTTGTTTGTTTTTTTGATAAAAAGTGAGAAATTTGATTAGTTATGTATACTTTTGTAAGGCACTGGACTTCTTAATTTAAAGCAAATACCTGCTGGTAAAAACTGAGTACATTTTTAAAAAAAGGACGTAACTTAAATAACCAAACATGGTGTTCTCTGTTAGCATATTGATGACTTTCTGAATGAAATTGCTTTACTGAAGTATTTATATTGCAGCCCATTAGCTACAACCGAGACACTTGGGCAAATTTTCAGAAATAGTATAATCTTGCAGTCTGTCAACATAGAGGGAGGGATGCAAATCTGTGATGGATAAAACATGTAAATTCCTAATTCTGATCTTGCAAGACAATTCATCCTTATCAATGTCTTATCTGCTCACAGGAGGGAAAGTAGAAAAAGAAGCTGAGGGCCATCTCTCTCTCTCTCTCTCTCTCTCTCACACACACACACACACACACACACACACACACACAATGAAAAGCAGACAGAAGCATGAAATTACATAGTGGAAAAAATAGAGAGGGAAAGGCTGAGAAAGTAGTGAAAGAACAAACAGGCCTATCAAAAGACCACAGACCCAGATAACAAGATAAGACCTAATCAATCAATCCTTGCTCACGGAGAAAGATTGCACTAAGTGGCTCATGAGTCCTGGTGTAAATTAAATCTGCACACTCCTTCAAGTAAGACAGAATGGAAGTAGTGAGAGTTAGAGGGAAAAGAGAAAGAGAGAAGGGGATAATAGAGGCTAATTTCATCAGTGTGGCCCATGATGAAGCTTTTACACGGTGGTTTGAGAGGCCAAACTAAAAGGCTGGAGGTTTGGTGATATTGAATATGAGTGGTGTTTCGTAATTAGATTTGTAAGACGATAGGCAGGAATCACATTATAGGGTCTAATGTGGATCTCTGAAAGGGTGTTGGATCATGAAGACTTGGTGTATGTGTGTGTATTTGAGTGTGTATGTCTCGAAATGCTCTTCCTGTCCAAAAAGAAGCCAACAGACAACGGTTTTGATTCACTTTAATTCAGTCTCTCCAGCAACATCCTGCCTGTTGTCTGATGTGTGCGCAGACTGGCCGTATCCATGCTGCCGAGACAAAACAAAAAAATATCCAGAAATATAAAGGCATGAATCAAACATCCACATTTGCTTTGAACAGAAGTGCTTATGTTCCTCACAGTGATAAATCAGTTTTTTTGGCTCTTTAGAGTGAGGTGCCAAAAAAGTGCTTGTTTCAGTTGGCATGTCTTCATTTTTCAGTCACTGGAAAAAATGGTTTCACAGGCAATAATTAAGACTCTTCAAATGTTTACTCCGACATCTGTTTATGTGAGTGTGTGTGTGAGCATCAACTGTTGCCAGTTTGAAGTATTTTTCTAGGGAAAATGGCAAGTCAGCGTGCGCCACAGTTCCAAACATTAACAGTAACTAATCGTCCTGATGATGGACAAATCAAGCTCCCGTTTTGCCTAGTTTATTCATGCCGTCTCCAGGATGCAAGCAAAGCATAAATGCAGGAGTCTAGGTCTGCTTAGATAAAGTACATTTCACAAATGTCAAGGATCTGCAGATCCATCCATCTATTCATTGTCTATACTTGCCTATCATTTCAGGCTAAAAGGAAGGGGTTGGTGGCTATTTCAAGTGGTCCATGTGGCAAGAGGTAGAGTAGACCCTGGAAAGGTTGCCAGAACATCAAAGGGTATAACAGAAGCCTCTCTCACAAGACACACATACTAAGGTATGAGACAGTGTGTCATGGCGCTTTGCTGTAAGGTTGGGTGATGTCTTGAGGATGTATTGAATGTGTGTTGAGCCTCGGCTGGCAACAGTATGTAAAATGCAAGCAAACCTGGGTATTCATTCAGTATTTGTAAACCATATCAGCTGAGATGGAACAATGGAGTGCAGGTGTCTCTGATGATGACACTGCTGCAAATAGGATAATGATTTGGTGAATGGACAGATACTTTGAGTGCTCTTGCTGTCTGCATGCTCTAAGAAAAGTAATTGTGAACTTAGTTTTAAGTTCTGTTTTAGGTGGACATTCGTTTCATTAAAGAGGAGACTCCCTCCAATGTTTCACCCAGAAATGCGTTAATAAAAACGGCTAAATTGCCGCTCACTCCTGAAGGCAGTGAGTTTGGTTTTCAATAAATGTCGATACATCCAAGAAAATACCTGTGAGATCTACTAACAAATTAACCCGAAAATGTTAATAGTTGCTTTACATCCGGGGAACTTGACACACCAAGGTTTCTTATGTATATGTTACTGTTAACTAAGAGAGGGAGTGGGGCCATCCAAACTTTTTTTTAATCCATTGTAGGCATCGCTCACGTTGTGTTTTTGGCTCTGGGAATGGAAAAACATATGGAAAAAACACAACTCCTGTGGTATCTGTGTCTAATTTACAGACGCAGTGGGCGCAGTGCATCAGAATCTGGCTTGGAATCCATGTTTGTCGGAGCTGCTCACATTGAAAGGTTAATTGGATTCATTTTTTTTAAAACCTGCTAATTCAAGAACTGTGTTGTGTTTAAATGGAAACTATTGAACGCAGCAAAAGGTGCTCTGCTCCACACCGGCACCTCCCTTCTGTATGCCAACCTCACATAAGCTTGGTTTATGCTTGACGCATCCGCAAGGTCCGCACGACTTCACGTGGCCAAATTATGTCATTTTAGCAACCACGCCTCTCCGCACGGCACCTGGGGAGACCCAAGTTTCTGCACCTAGGAAACTTTCTAACTATGCGAACAGTCCCAAGCGGAAAAACATGGCAGACTGGCAAGAGCTCCTACTGGTGGAGGTTTGTGAATACAGACTTACAGAGCGTAGAGATCACTGTTATCAACTGTGATTTAATGGACGAGTGGACCATCTCCTTTTTCCTACCAACAGTAGTAAAAAGCACAAAAGTTCTTCCTCTTCTGTTAAAGCTCACGGGTGTCGCATTCTTGTAAACAATAGTGATTTCTACTTCTACTATGGTGTAATGTTGTATGCATGCCGTAGAGTCCTACGCCCCCACCTACCAGGGTAGCCGCGGAGTCTTAAAGGTCTTAAAAATGTCTTAAATGTCATGTTCCTAAATTAAGGCCTTAAAAACTCTTAAATTCTGTTGTCCAAGTCTTAATTTTTTAACCAAAGGTCTTAAATATAATTATACTAGCCTGTTTATTCCAAGTCAACTAGACTGCAACGCAAGCTGAAATGGGGGAGAAACTTTTTTTCTTTTTTTTTTATGACCTGAAAATTAAACGGGGTTTAGCGTGACGTCGGAGAACGTCTAATTTCTTGAGTATGCGCAGACAATAGCTTAGGTTTCCGCGGCGGCGGCAATCGAGAGACATCATGGGGAAGTGTTGTTTTAATATGCAATGGCTTTTGGATGCTCGGTATAAAGATTGGGTCAGGGAAGTTCTGGGAAGTAACCTCGAAGCACGATGCTGTCTGTGTCGGAAGACGTTCAAGTTGACAACTTTAGGTCATCTCGCTTTGGAGTCCCACATGAAGAGCGTGAAACACAGCGCAGCAGCCCTTCACCGCCAGCCGCCCATCGCTCAATTCTCTATGGCTCAACCACCGAATGCAGCTAGCAGCACTAACAACAGGAACACCGAAAGTCAGCAGCACCAGCCGAGCCAGACATCGATAACAACGGCAATAGCACAAACACCAAGCATTGGGATGATGCATGTTGGTGGAGCCCCAACACTTCGTCAGAGGTGCTATAGATTCTACACACAATTTCTGACCACCACTCGTACAACTTAAATGAAGGAATAAGCGAACTCTTTAAAGCGATGTTCTTGCCGCAGTGTTCACCTGCGGCAAGAACAAAACATCTTATATCACGAAATTCGGCCTGGCTCCATACATAACAAAGTTGTTGGTAAAAGACATTAACGAAGCAAGTGGTGGATTCGTTGCTATGTTTGATGAAAGTCTCAACAAAGCCACAAAAACCAAACAAATGGACATCCACCTCCGTTATTGGAGTGGCGACCATGTTGCCTCCAGATATCTTGGCTCTCAGTTTATGGGTCATGGAAAAGCTCAAGACCTGCTGAAACATTTTAAAGTAAGTGTTCTCTTTTATTAAGCTTGATTAATTAAGTTAAATGTTTATACTTTTGTGTTATAATGAAAGAAACAAAGGACGACTCCCACACCAAAGGGCTCCAATTTGCATTTGATTTATTAGCTGCAGAAAAGCACATTTACTGCTTTTCTGCAGCCAATATATTGACTGCTGATTGGAGCCCTTTGGTCTGAGAGTCGTCCTTTGTTTCTTTCATTATTATCCATGTTTCAGGCTCAGCGGGGGGGGGGGGGGGGAGGGGGTATTTAGTGTGAGGTTGGTAAGTTTGCGTGCCTCATATGTTCAGTTTGCGTATAGAGTCACTGCGTTCTAAACTAGCACACAGTGCATTCTTAACATGTGAACTCAAACTGATAACTGATTTGCTGTTAAACACAAAAAGCGACAGTTGACTTATCTCTCTGTCTGTATTTACATTTCTTTTTATTCTTGAAAATGTTCAATGGTTGAAGCAATATGAATGTTAAATTACATTTATTGTTATGTTTTTATATTTTACCAAAAACATCACTTTGCAGTGTATTGTTAAATTAGTTTTTATATATATATATATAATAAATGTATTTTTAAGTCAAACATTTGTTGGTAATAGTCATTATTGAGATTTGATCTGGTGTTTTACGACTGCATATTGGGTTCGATGTAGGTTTTTATTTTTCAGTAAGGGGTCTTAAAAAGGTCTTTAAAAAAAAGTCTTAAATTTGGGTTGGTCAAACCTGGGGAAACCCTGCCTATAGTGTTCAGGAATATTGGCTTTCAGCAGGAACAAGCCGCAAAAAGTATAAACGCTGCTAGAAGGCATCTCGGCCGGTTCCGCATGTCTCATTTCCGCGCAGAATGTACATGCCTAAAGCATAAACCAAGCTTTACACATCTGGTGCGCGCAACTTCCCGACTCCCACCACAAACATGGAGGACATAAAGAAAAAGACTGAAAATTGTGAATTGAAAAGCGTGAACAACACCAAGGGAAAATCTCAGTTCTAGAGTAAGATTAATCTTATTACAACCCTTTTAGTTGAGCCAACTGGGTTTGTTCAGCAGAGCCCCTATTTTAACGTGCTATTTTATGTCCATTTTGATCTGTCAGAAACCGTTTGTTTATTCACAGAAAATTACAATGCTGTTTATTTCTAACTGCTGAGCATTAGCCTTTTCAGAGCGGCAGATGCAATTTACGAATGCACCCGAATATAGCGTTCTATCATTCTAAAACATTGTTATGGGAGGTTTAAAAAAAGTCAACTTGATACGGGTTCGCGCCTGAGAATTCTGAAAACGCTCCAGCCCCTCGGGCTAGGGCCAGGCTCGGACCCAGATAGTAGGCCCGTGCAGGGCACTAATTCCAACTCACGCCTTATTCGCAACTCTGGATGTCGCAGCCTGGACACCACTCCCATATCCCCCTTTATCCTGGCATGGCGTAATCTTTTGTGAAATGCACCTGATTGAGGCCAATTGCCGCCACAGGCTGAGTTCTTATGAATGACTAAAGGACTTACTGATGCCGGCACCAAATACCAGCATTAATGCTAGCACTATCTTGTGAAAGAGGCTAGGGACACACAATTATGTACAATGTCAATTAATCAATTAATATAATCTAAACTTATGTTTAGACAAAAGGTACCCATGCATGCGGTTGGGAGATATTCAAATAACATACAGAAAGACCAGGGTTTGAACCTTCAGAAAACTTCTAACAAGTGCTCACAACGGCACCACTGTTCAACCATGACATGAGAAATACCTTTTTAATCATTTTACTCAATGATTTATTCTGGCATGAAAAAAGCTTCAGCCTTTGACTTGACAATGGATAATTTGTATGAATTTTTGTGCCATTGATTGAACTTTGAGATTTTGATCCATATTTACAGTACATGATAGCATCGCGTAGTTCCTACAGATGTATCTCGTTTCACCACATCTCAACTATGGACCTATTGAATTAAGATCCAGTGGGAAGACAATGGGAGTGAATTTCATATGTATGAAACTGGTGGGATGGTCTGAGCAGTGCTGCATCATTCTACCATTACAAGAAGAAATTCACTTTATGAATCTAAGATATTCTGATCTATTGAGATGCATTTATAAACACAGCCGAAAAGTGAGAAACCAGAACACACATATATAAATATGTTTTGGGTTTGTTTTTGTTTTTTTCCCTCTCTCTCTCTCTCTCTCTCTCTCTCTCTCTTTCTCTCTCTCTCTCTCTCTCTCTCTCTCTCTCTCTCTCATTTGTGTGGTGACAGACAGAATCTGACATACAACAAATCACTCCCAACAGAGAACACTGAGCCCTCACATCATTAACACCTCCCGCTGTGTATCGGTGGGCTTCAGCCGTCTGGGGACACAAAGCAAAGACGGGGGGAAGGAGCCAAACAGGAACACTTAACAACACAAAAAAAATAGGTTTAAGAAAAGTGTGTTTTTGTGCCTGTTTAAGATATAAAAGCATGCCAGTGTATGTATGAGAACATTTGTGCGTCCGTTCGGTATGTGATCTCTTCCTCCCAAATCCCTTGACTCATCTGCTAATTAGTCAGGAGCAATTAGGTTCACTTACACTAACTGCACACAGAGGCAATCCGAACACACTTTCAGGTAAACAAATAATCACAAGCCGAAAGACACACTTTAACGCCACTGATTAATTACTGCAAAAGGGTAACATAAAAAAAACACAACGGAAATAAAGGAATAACATGAACTGTGGTTTCAATATTGGGGAGGAAAATAAAGCAATAAGGCAGACAGAGAAAAGGAAATAAGTTATAGTGAGTGAGGGAAAAAAATTCAGTGAAAATGGTAATCATATATCCCAATGGACCGATTGAAGCAGGGCGGATTCATTCACGTGCTATCTCTCATTTATATGCTAATTTACACTATTAACAGTGAAAGGGAGAGCCGGAATTTGAGGGAAGGAGAGTCTAACCAGCATGTACTGGTTAATGTTTGTTCATTCAGAGTTTTGTGTTTGTTAAATAAATCCGAATCGATCAACCTGGCAGCTGTTACCCCTTCAGTAAAAGACAAACTCCAACCTCAGGTTTTATTCTGAAACTCAAAAGGAACAATGATTGAAGTGGATGTTTGAAATGAGATGGGAAGGAAGGAATTAAAACCAGAGAAGAGAGATTTTATCAATGTAATTCAGTATGGATTTATGCTCTAATTCTCCTCCATTCATCCCTTCTTTCTGCTATTGTTAATTTAAAATAGGTTCAACAACATGAACAAAATTTCCTCCAGTTTGTGTGATCTTAGGTCTACATAATTAATGATGAAGCACAGCTTCAATGATGAAGCGCAGCACACATTCCACAAGTTTTTTGTGCACATTGCTGTCCTTTATTTCACACTGCTTTCACTGAGCAAATTGTGAAGCTGTAACAAATAGATTTCTTTGTGCATCAGGACACAGTTTTCCAGTTTTGTGTGCACACTGGTATTAAAGAAATCACACGAGATACAGCCCTAGAGTATTTCATTCAACTGTGACACAAGAAGCCATTTTAAATAGGTAAAAAAAAAAATTTAAACACTCAATTGCATTTTTACCATTAACACAAAATTTATGCTCTGACCTAGAAAGGACTCTGTTTAGATTCAATCTTGCTCAATCGCAGATCTCAATTCTGTAAGCAAAGGGATTTGTATACATTCTATCCTGGCAGATTTGGCAAACAGTAAGGTGGGACTGGTTGTCATTTAGAGTTAGTGGAAGATTCATGGTAAAAAAACAAAAACGACATGGATAAAATTAGATATCCAATTCTGTTAAAAAGTTGACTTTACTGAATCATTGGCATAACAGACAGCAACAACATGGAAAGAAGGGGGGTGGGGTTACTGAAGAATTACTAAAGTCTGGTTTTGTAAATATAACTTTATTTAAAAAGATTGAGTGGCCAATATGGAAGGTTCAAAGGATCTCAATGTTAAAGGAATGAAACAACAACAAAGAGTATTTTTTTCTTTTACATAATAGTGTATTTTTGTGTGAGCGTGTGTCTGTGTGTGTGAGAGACCCATCAGTCCTTCAGCCTTGTTTTTGTAAAGTTCTTAAACTTTCAAATGCCTCCATGTTTTGACACACCTGAAATAAAACCACTGGTTCATAACAAGCCTCTGACCACCTCGATGACCTGCTGACAATGTGATTTATACAAATCAGGTCTTTTTGAGCAAAGAAACAAATAAACCATGCAGGACAGTGAGACAGTGAAAAAAAACTCTGTAGTGAGAGGTGAGAAGTGGAGCTCCATTGGCTAAGGACAGAGCAAACACAGAAGTAAAATAATAAAATATGCTTGTTGTGGAGTTTTGCTTCATGAGTTCATATATATATATATATATATATATATATATTTAGCCTACAAAGATTCCACTGTTTAATTGCAAGGGGATAAGCTATTTTTAAATAAAAAGTAAATAGAATGATTTCCTGTCAGAAAAACTGAACGTTTTTACTTTTTCATGTTGTCTTAATACTGCTTCAAATATAATTTTTCTATTTGTATACTGAGAATTTCCAAAGTGATGAGAAAAACAAATTATAATCTATTATTTTCACTGTTTTTCACTAATGTCTTTTACCATAAAAAATATTTATTTCTCAGCTAGACAGATGTTGCCAGAAAAATCTTCTCAATGTGCTTTTGTTTCTTGTAATAAACCAAAAGAATTGAATATTCACCGACTTGTCAAATGCAATGATAGATTTTGGTCTGACATCAGAGTACAATTCAAAATCATAACCCTTATAATTTTTACTAATGACTGTTTAATATGTAAATGGAGGTTTAAAAAAGTTAAGTTATTCAGGTAGCTGCAAACTAAATATATATTTAGTAAAGAGCTAAAACCATTTGAACCCAGAGTTTATCTTTAGTATGGACTGGAAAATGGAGGCACAAACAGAATGAAAATATATATATATAACAGCTAGCAGGATTTAAAGCTAAACATTTTAAATTCCCTTTAATTTTATTTCATTTATTGGTTTATTGGCTTATCTAGCAGGGAAAATCGACATTAATTATAAAATATTAATTATATTGATAATAATGCCTTGCCTTTGAACTACCTTGTTGCTGAAATGTACTATATAAATAAACTTGACTAATAAACATTTCATTAAATGTGCCAGGATTAGCTGAAGAGTAATTTTCAATCTGCGGTCCCTGCATTCAGAGCCAACAGAATGAAATCTGTTTTAATTAATTTTTAATTGCTTTGATGCTTTATTGTCAAAATTCTTTGAAGCTCTTTAATTCCAACACAAAATAAACTTCAGAACTAGTTTTGTTTAAATTTATTGTAAAACGTATCACCAATCATCTATTCAAATTGGTTACAATGTTTTTGAAACACCAAATTTAAAAGAATTTAGAATCCAAATTTACCTAAAATTACTAATTACACCTTTAAATTCATGTAGGATTTTAAAACACAGAAAAGTGTGCTATGTGACTATAGGAAGCAGCTAATCTGGGAGTCACACTATTTGCTGATGAATCTCAACAAATAATTTAGATTTTACATTTTTGAATATAAGCAAAACTAACTAAACTTCCTTCCCTCCTTCCTAACTTTACTGATTCTGTTTTAAAATAATGTAGTGTGAATATGGATGCAAGAATAAATGTTCACACAAATTTTCATAAAATGTTCCAATTCTCATAATTTTTTTGTGTTTTCACCTTATTTTTTCTCAGAGCAACTTCCTCAATAAATACTACAAAAGGTCTGACAGGCAATCTACAATACATAGGCAAAACTGTGGTGTTGCGGTGGCTGATGGTCTTACCTGCAAGTAGGCTCCCAAATGAATTTCTGCTTACAATCATATATAAACCAGACAACAGAAAACATTTCAGTGGTTTTTCAGGAGTTATGTTTTTTTATGTGTTTTAAGATACATTATCAACTAAGTTACCTAAATTTGAACCTCCAAGAAGTTCCAGTCGTGAATGTTTAAGATTTAGGAAGCCCTTTCCAATGTCTTTTACAATTACTTATTCACAAAAAGCCAGAGTGAATTTATGGAGAAGTTAACCTCACACACAAACACACATACATGCACAAGCAACCAAGCACACTGATCATCATGCTACCTTGTCACAGTCACTTGAAGAAACATAAAGAAGAAGATGATGAACAGCTGAACCAGAAGTTCTGCGATGAGTTTCCCTCCTGTCACCGCTGAGGTCTGTGTACATTTCTGCTGTTTCGGAGTGTTTTTGCTGGTGGAGACCACAGGCAAAGGGTTTCCATGGGCGACATCCAGAGGTTCTTCAGGGGGTCCCTGGACAGTGATTGCTTTTCCAGCCCCATCACAAACACATGCTTATATTAAAAAATACATTTGTATTTTGTTCCATTTTGGTATTTGGCAAAACAAAGCACACAAAAAAATCACTTTACCACGGATTTCAAACACATAAAGCTCCCTTTAAGCAAAATATGTCTTCGCTTTAACAGATTATGCACACTTTTCTATTGAAGTGGAACATATTTTTCTGACGTTTGTGAACAAAAACAAATGTCAGAATGTTTTACTTTCTTTCAGTTAAGCAGTCTTCAACATAATATATAATATTTTATGTGCTCCTTTTTCCTCCTTGTCATGGCCTCTGGCTAGTTTGCAGGAACATTCTGAAGTTCATAAAACTCCTCTTTAAAACCTCCTGCTGCTCATAATGTCACATAAGAAGTCATGGTAATCATTATTTTCACATTAGAAGAAAGAGATAGTGCAGGTTTATAAGTTTAGATGAAAACTAACAATTACAATGAAAATTTTTGTTCCAAATGAGCAATCTATTATTATAATATAGGTTTTCTAGAAAGTTGAAAGAGAGTGAACTTATAAAAAATACAATCAACAAAAATAGAAATGCAACACCTTTGTTTCTGCTCCCATTTTTCATGAGATGGACTTAAAGATCTAAAATTCATTCCAGATACACAATATTACCATTTCTCTCAAACATTGTTCATAAATCAGTCTAAATATGTGATAGTGAGCACTTCTGCTTTGCTGAGATAATCCATCCTACCTAACAGGTGTGCCACATCAAGATGCTGATCTGACATCATGATTAGTGCATAGGTGTACCTTATACTGCCCGCAATAAAAGGCCACCCTTGAATGCGCAGTTTTGTCTCACAACATAATGCCACAGATGCCACAAGCATTGAGGGAGCGTGCAATTGGCATGCTCACAGCAGGAATGTCAACCAGATCTGTTGCTCGTGCATTGAATGTTCATTTCTCCACCATAAGCCGTCTCCAAAGGAGAATATGGCAGTACATCCCACCGGCCTCACAACCGCATACCATGTGTAACCACACCAGCTCAGGACCTCGACATCAAGCAGGTAAACCTCCAAGATCGTCTGAGACCAGCCACTCAGACAGCTGCTGAAACAATTGGTTTGCATAACCAAACACTTTCTGCACAAACTGTCAGAAACCGTCTCAGGGAAGCTCAACTGCATGCTCGTCATCCTCATCGGGGTCTTGATCCGACTCCAGATCGTCGCCGTAACAGACTTGAGTGGGCAAATGCTCACATTCGATGTTGTCTGGCACATTGGAGAGGTGTTCTCTTCAAGGATGAATCTCGGTTTACATTGTTCAGGGCAGATGGCAGACAGCCTGTGTGGCGTCGTGAGGGTGAGCGCTTTGCTGATGTCAATGTTGTGGATCGAGTGGCCCATGGTGGTGGTGGGGTTATGGTATGGGCAGGCATCTGGTATGGATGAAGAACACAGGTGCATTTTATTGATGGCATTTTGAATGCACTGAGATACCGTGATGAGATCCTGAGGCCCATTGTTGTGTCATACATCCATGAACATCACCTCATGTTTCAGCAAGATAATGCACGGCCCCATGTTGCAAGGATCTGTACCCAATTCTTGGAAGCTGAAAATGTCCCAATTCTTGCATGGCCAGCATACTCACCGGACATGTCACCCTTTGAGCATGTTTGGGATGTGCTTGACCGGCGTATACGACAGCGTGTACCAGTTCCCACTAATATCCAACAACTCCGCACAGCCATTGAAGAGGAGTGGACCAACATTCCACAGGCCACAATTGAAAATCTGATAAACTCTTCGTGAAGAAAATGTGATGCACTTCATGAGGCAAATGGTAGTCACACCAGATACTGACCGGTTCTGAGTCCCCAGACCCCCAATAAAGCAAAAACTGTACATTTCAGGGTGGCTTTTTATTGTGGGGAGTATAAGGCTACGTCCACACTAAGCCGATAAGGTTATACAGGGAGTTAGACGCCTAATATTATCCACTCAATACGAGCATTTACGCCCCATTTAAGGTCCCATGATTGCGCAATTCCATACCGACCTGTGCAAATACTGGGCATGAGCGAAAAGACCCAAGAAACACGCGTATAATTGGATAACTGGATATAGAGTCATCTCCATAGATCATTTCAGCGAAAGGAAGCCCTCTAAAATATCCTGGTTAAAGCCTGCCCTGACTTTGATCCTGGTAAAACACAGTAGACCAACACGAGGAGAGTGCATGGCTTATTCCAAACTGTAAAACTTAATTTTCAACAAAAAAAAATGTATAATGCAAAAGAAATGTATAAGACACATTCTAGTCCCTTTTATCCTCAGGTGGATTCCGACAAAATGTGGTTGATCATATATAACCTATCAACTTATAGTGGTGATTAAACCTGTAAGCAGCATTGAACAGCCATCTTACATCAGCGCTAAAGTGTGTTGCGACGGCAGGGGCTGAGTACCCCCACTTCAATGCCTCCGGCTAGCCGGCCACACAATTCTGCCTGTTGTCTCGAGACAGTACCATGGGGGAGCCTCAGTATTACATTCAGATGGGAACAGTTGAGCTCCAGCAAGATGTCTTCAAAATATGGCTAACATCCCGCCCTTTTAATGGCATTTATAGCCACTTCCTGTTTGGTGGGTGAAAGATTGATAAATGTAGACGTTATTTCATTTTATAATCTGTTATCAAAAAAATGTGAAATATTTAATCTTTCATTTAGGGTCATTCATCACAGAAATGAGGGACTTTGTTCCTAGTTGGTAGGGCTAAAGTGATGTCATTAGATTGCTATACCCATGTTTTTAACAGTCATTTGTGAGGAAGGACATACATTTTGGTTTAACTCTGATATTGTATCTGGGAGATATAACTGAGAATTACAGAGGTTGCAATTAAATCAAATTTCAATTTAATCCAACGGACTGGTCTGTAGTTTGAAAACGATCATTCAGATCAAGTTTGGAGCAAATTGGATTATGAACATTTAAAGCCTACTGCATGACATATCTGTACTGACTCATTTTGAAATCTCTTAAGTTGAAAGCTCTAGAAAGAGTTTGCTGAGATACGAGTGTAAACGTAAACAAGAGGAAATTGCAGTGTATATTTAAAATGGCCAAGTTCTCAGTGTTGGTCCAAGACTTCAAGATTAGACTCCTAGTATATATATTATATATAGTATAGTATATACAGTATATATATATATATATATATATATATATATATATATATATATATATATATATATATATATATATATATATATATATATACATATATAGTATTGTTGGACACAAAAAATAGATCAGTTGGACAAAATTTGGTTTAACTGTGAGTTTTTTTTTATTATTATTATTTTTTTTTTTACGTGTCCTGTCCAGCAGTTTGCCACTCAGAATTGATGTCTGAGTACCAAGTACAAGCCCAACAGATTTACTTTCCCAAGCAGAGTATTACAGCTTCGCCGTAACTCTCCATTTGATGTATATGTATGAAAAAATCTTTATTAGTGATTACTGAGGGTTCAATTTCCTGAAGTCATGGACACGAAACCGAGACAAGAAGGAAGAAAGGAAGAAGGTGAAGAAAAGAAACCGCACCAGTAGAGGCGCCAACCGATGACACAAGACAGGGAGGCAAACAAAGAACACAAGAAAACATCCCAGTCCTCCACCTCTGCCGGACGGCAGAGAAACAGTAATACAAAACAAAAACGACAAACTGTACAGAACCAAACCAATAGTTCAGATCCAGTAATAAAAACTAAGAATTACACATTCACTACACACAAGCATGGATTAATGAACACAATACTAATGTTTCTGGTAAGCTCCTGGTAACAACTAACTAATTACGATAACCTCAGCTCAAGATATGTCCATCCACACCAATGTCCCCACACCTATGTGTGTGTGCGAGCATGCAGGTCTGAATAAGGTTTCCCCATGCAAGTGATTGATAGCTGGTGTAAGGAACCGTCAATCCGTCCTGCAGGAATCGACACAGACATGAAGGAGGCAGGAGACGCATGCATCCAGAGTCCCACAGTGCGCAGGATTTGCAGGCGGACCAGCGAAGGGCCGATCATCCACCAAGAGAGGAACAGATGGAAGCCCCAGGGGAACACCAAGCAGCCGCAATGCTGGGCCCCGAGAGATCGCAGGGACGAGCCCGCGGGCTCCGCCGGAAACCGGCTACGCCAGGGCAGGCCCGTAACAGGACCCGGAGGCCAAGGGGATCAGGGGCACCCCGTACCCTAGCAGGGCCCCGACCAGGGACCCGCCAAGAGGGGTCCCCCGCCGCCAGGCAGGAGGCGCCCGCAGCCGACTGACGGACAATACACGGTGCCGCCACCCCGGACCAATACCCACCACCAACAACCCGGCCCCCCCCACACACCCACACACCAGGGAGCCACAGTAAGAGCCACAGCGGATGTACACCCTCCCCAGGCCGTGCCCAGCCAGCACCTGGACATCCAGATCTACCAGCTCCCGGGTCCAGATCCCGCCCCATGCAGAGCGCCAAGATCTGGGGCCCAGCCAATGCCGGACAGCCCCCCCAGATGAACCGACCAGGCAGTAGAACTCATGGAACTGGCAGAAGCTTCAGTTTATATGTGTAAGTTACAGTGTTTTGATTTTTTTTTGCAAGAGGTAACGATTGAGGCCTGACCACAACCTCTTAGTTATGCAGAAAAACTTACCCTATGTACACATATGTATACCAAATTGTATAATCCTTGACCAGAGCATGGTTTAGGGCTGATTGTTTTAATGCTTCTATGTGTCACTGTGCAAGCATTTTACCTCAAACACCAATTATTTGCACAAACGTTTGGGTGCTTTATTCTTGTATGTGTGTTGTGCGTCAAGGGGTGTGTTTTGGCAATAAATAGCTATAAATAATTGCTTTTGGCAATTATCAATAAAATTAGTAATTTAGGTCACTATTACCAAGTTGGGGGACCATCCAAGAGTCAGGGGGTAATAATAGTAGCCAAATAGTTAAGTCTCAGTTGAGGTGTATGACTACCTGCCTGATACGCTGAGGTAATTAAATAATAATAGATGAAGTAAAATTGCGGCATTCTTCGAATAGCAAGTTACTACCCATGTATATGAAATGACAAATAACAACTTTCCAAAATATAAGAGTTTATCAAAAAAAATAATTCAACTTTCAAGTCAAAATACTTTGAACAACCAACTCACTAAGTTAGTAAGACACATAACTAAATAATTAAGTCAAAGATAAATTAATAATATACAAAGAAGTAGAAACAATAACCAGTAAATTAATGACGTCACAGTCCAGTATGAATATGTATGCTTAAAGACCATGACTTCTATTGAACAGTTTTTAAAATTCAAATTAAGATGGTTTTACACTGATTATGACTAACTAAAGACTAATTTACACAATTTGGCTTGTGTTCAAAAAATGTAATCACAGTGCAGAGCAGAAGAGAAAAAACTTTATTTGGAGGAAGACTCTATCAGTCAATAACCTTTTAAAAACACAGTTTATCCCACAGGCCAAGCAGCCTGTTTATATCCAAACAGTTGAAGAAGTGAATGCTAAATGGCCTGTAACATTTTCATGTCACTTTTCAAATGAAATAGTCAGGTTGTTTATCCTTCAAAATAAACAATGAAACATTTTTTAGAAACAAATCAACACTTCAATATAATATATTTTGTGGAATAATAAATATTGTGTTTAAAACATGAAACTTGAGAGCAGTTTTACATGAACATCTACTGAAAAAAACGATATTATTGAAAGAATACTAAACATTTTTAACATATGAGCTCCTTTTTGCACAAACCTTAGACATAAATGAAAACAAGCTCCGGCCCATGACTCTGGGCCTGCCCTGGAGGCAATTTGCATGTTTTCTCCAGGCACGTAGTCCAAAAACATGCCTGTGATGGACTGGTAATGATGCACCCTACAAGGCCCACAATGACTCATCCACCACTACACAATATTTAGGCAAAGCATGTATGCAAAAAAAATTATCTGATCAAATTCAACAGTAAAAAAAAATGTGGTGCCTTTTTCTTCATTTAAAAAAAAAAAAATTAACATGCAGTATAGAAATAAACAAATTACAAAATGTTAACTGCCAAATAGTACTGTTATTATTGTTATTATTATTAATCTGTCTCTTCAAGTTTAATATGAAAAAAATCACACAAGGTTTGATTGAAACAAGGACTTAGGATGAAATTGAAAGCAGAATCAAATCACTGTGGTTAAAGTTAGGTACACACTGTCAAATTCAGGAGCAACTTTGAGTTGTGCTCATGGCAAATTTAACTGAGTTCAATTAGGATCAAAAAGATATGAGCCCCAAACGGTTCCAGCACACCATGACAGAACAGGGTTGGGCTTCACCAATTCTCACTGAAACTGTTGAAAACTGTGTGAATAATGTGCAACGACTAGCTCTGTTATGTAAGGCAGATTTGATTATATTCAATTCATTTATAAACATCCAATCACATGTTATCTCAAGTCACTTTACAAAAAAATCAAGTCCGTCCAATCATACATACATTCCAATTGGTTCTAGTTATGAATATTATTCAAATTGGTCAAAAAGTTTTCACTCAATGTAACCCAGCAGACTGCATCCAGTCATTGACTTGCAGCATTCACTCCTCCTGGATGAGTATGAAGTGACAGTGCACAGTTGGTTCCTCTGTGATGCTGACTTTACAGTAATTCATCATACTGAGCATGACTATAGCAACAGTGAAGAGGAAAAATTCCCCTTTAACAAGGATGAAACCTCAACTGCCATGACCGAGTGGTTTGTTAAGAAAGAGCAGTGACACAAAAAGTAACAGAAGCTCTGATCTAGGAATACTTTCTATTTTAGAGAAAAGTACCAAATAAATGGCAGTAGTACCTCCTGTATGATCTGTATCTCAGATGGAAAAACCTTGGCAGATAAGCTGTGAGTCAGCTTTCAAGCTTGCAGTCTGAAAAAGACCACATAGATTTAGTCTCTTAAAAAGCTCAGCCAGTAATTTAGTCTGGGAGAGAGACAGCGTTCAACACTGAAAGACAGGTGAGGTCATCATTGATTACACCATATAAGGAAAACGCTAAATTGTTGGCAGCAGTAGCTAAGACGATGCCCTCATCCAGGAAGGTGTCCCTGTTAAATAGAATACTAGCTGTAGCTTCTATGAAGAGTAAAAAGTGAGAGAACATATATTCAAAAGTTGAAGCAACAGCAAATTGAAATTAAAGAGGAGAATATCACAGCAAGGTGAACTACAGAGATCTCAGGATAAGCTACGATTGTAACGGCTTGTCTCATTCCTGATAGTACAGTAGTCTAGCTTTGTACAAATGCGTGGACTACTTCTTTTTAGATTTATAATTGAGCAGGATTTTGTAAATTTTGGAAATATTCCTGAGTTGAAATAAGGAAATCTTACTTTCAATTCTGTTTAATATAAATGAAATGCCCCGGTGAAAAATAGCACCAGGTTTCCAAAGACCAATTGAATGCAATCCAGACAAAATGATTAACAAAATGAAGCAGATGACAGTTTGTCATGTCAATTTTAAAGCAGAAGATTCAGAGTCATCCAGATCTTTATGTTTTTATGGTCTATTTAACAGATTGTGTTAATCAGGATTTCTGGACAATAGAGTTGAGTATCATCAACATAACTGTGGAAATGCTGTCTGATAATTTTACCAATTAGAAAGATATATATTGCAAAAAGAATTAGTCCAAGCACAAAACCCTGCTTTCTCCCAAAATAACCCTTGAGTGTGAAGATTTGTTATTGAAATAAAAAAACTGGAATCTGTCTGACAAATATGATTTAAACCAGCTTATTGTTTTTCATTTGATCCCTGCAACATGTTGAAGCCTTTGAGAATATTGTAATTGACTGTGTCAAAAGCAGCACTGAGATCTAACAAGATCAGAATAAGTCCAATATCTGAGGCCCTGAGAATATCATTAGTAACTTTCAACAGTGCTTTTTCATTGCTATGATGAGCCTGGCAGAAATTCTTCAAACACAGTTGATTGGGAACTATTTTCTCAAGAATTTTATATAATAAAGGAAAATTAGATACAGGTTTTATAATTTATTAAGTCATCTTGAGTAGACATAAGTGTTCAAGAGTAACGTTTAATTACTACTACCTATTACTACCCTAAAAACCTCTGGTGCATATCCATTTACTGAGGATAGATTAATCATATCTAAAATGGGGGCTGTAATCAAAGGGAACACATAAAAAAAAATGGTAATGTAAAAGGTAAAAGTTTAGAAGAAGCTAATATTTTTGATAACTCAGAGAGCCCAACTGGAACAAAAAAGTCCAAACACATCATGTTGTATATTTACCTCTGATGCTCCATCGCTTAGTGAGGGTGATGTAATCATGTTTGGGGAATGCCAATAATTGTATTTTTATTAGAATACATGTAATTTATCAAGAATCCCACACAGTCAATATTGCTAAAATCTAAGGGAACGGATGGCTCAACAGAGCTATGACTTTGTGGAAGTTTGGCAAGTGTACAAAAAAAAATAGAATTGAATCTTTTTCTTCTCTATTAATGATGAAAAATATGCTGCTCTTGCTTGGTGAAGGGTCTTTTTATACAACAATAGACTATTTTTCCAGGTTAAGGAGGACTCTTTTATACCTGTAGAGTTACTTTTTTCCCTAATTTCCTAACGCTCCAAACTTTAAAGTATGCAGCTCTGAATTCAAAAGGGATTCTCAGAACTTTGACTGTACCTCACTGAGTCGACTTCAAGGCACATTTTCTCCCCTCAAAGATAAACATGTTCCCAAATTAAGACGAGATGTGATTGATTCAGACACACAGCTGCACAGTGATGAAACATTTTATCACGGTTTGAGGGAGGAATCAACAGACATTTTCACACATAACAGGAACAGATTTTGCCTTTAGAGAAAGATTACGCTATATTGTGTTTTCACACACATAAAAAACCTACAATAACCTGAAAGCTCATTTTCTGCCCTTTTTGCTTTTTCATTGCATTTTTTTCTCCTGTTACAGAATAACTAAATTTCAGCTAAAATCGCTTCATTGTTACATCTGATTTGCCGCAAGTTTTCCAATGCAGCTTTTGTTTTGCACGTACAAAACTTCACCTGTAGCTTTTTTGAAATAATGAGGTATAACTTGCAAGGTTTTGTCAGGAAAAAAACAGAAGCAAACGGACCCAAAATTTGCAGCCATATCCCTAAATCACAATAATGTGTTGTAGTATTGTTAATAAACTTTTATTATATTTTTGAGTGCATGAAACAAGATCATTGGATGTGTTGTAATGGGAATATTGAAAAACTTTCAGAGTTACACTGAAAATAAGGCTCTGATTGTAGGTCAGGTGAGATGTGATGGATGACTTTGACTTTAATACAGTCATAATACAGCATTTTATAAATCAATTTTTTTCCTAATTCTGATTCTATACATTTAAGGGAATTATGCAGGAATGTGTGACTTTAATAAAAAATATAAACCTAAGTCAAAATGAATGTGTTACAAATACCAAAAATACTTTGTCACCCAGATTCTGTTATTAACCAACTTTTATTTAAATTAACTGAAGCGTCAACGCTCTACCCAAACGGGTTTAATAAAGTCACATGCTGCCTCCTAGTGGTTAGAGACAGTGAATGTGCAATGCAATAATTTTCCTTCCATTTTTATGGTTTGGGATAATAAAATCTTAACCAAATTAACATGTTTACATACATTTATTTTCATATCTTGTTTTTGTAATTACATGGGGGGAAACAGACATGAAAATAATGTCTGGTCTTATGTATTTAAAAAAAGATTCTGGTCTTATTTTTGAATGGATTTTAACTTGTTTTTATTTTATGGTACTATTGTGTTATTTAACTTAACATCCGGTGTATATATTATAATTTGCATTTTGAGTAGCAAATACATTGCTTAAAAGTTTGACTTGTCACGCGACAACATAATAAAGTGATCTTTTTCCCAAGATAAAAAATACAGATAAATTCCCCAATACATATTTCTTCTGTATTATTTTTTATTGTGTTTTGTCTTCACAGTTAAATGCTTTAGATTAAACAAACAAAACTTAAAAAAAATTTAAAAATACTCTCCCAATCTAGTTTTAAGACCAGCCTTAAAACTTAAAGCAGGTTGAGGGAGAATGCAGACAGGCAGTTCTTTTACTCTGTTCTGTCTTCTCGAACCACAGATGGTTGTTCGTACTGAGCCAGGTTCTGCTGGAGTTTTTTTCCTTAAAAAATTGGAATTTTTCCCGTCCACCGTCACTACATGCTTGCTCAGTATGAGGGATTGATGTAAAACCACCATTTGAATGCAGGCAACTATCTACTTTTGCTAGATGTTCGTTAAGGAGTGAATGCTGCAAGTCAATGACACGACACCATCTGCTGGGATTGCTTAAATAGAAAACTTTTAATCTGATTGGAATGCATTCCAAGTGAAACATTTTTGAAGATGTAAGTCCAGTTAAATCAGGCAATCACTATTTTACTGCCCTGTGTATGTGGTCACCCAAGTCATTTTTCAAATGTAAAAATTTATTTTAGAAATAAAATACTTTGAGATTGTTATTTTGAAATTGCACGGGGTTCAAGTCAATTATACATTAATTTATAACATATACAGTTTATACAGGATGAAAATACAAGAATACACATATTAAAGGTCCAACGTGAACCACATCTGTTGCTCTCCTGAATCAGAAACACGATGAAATACATGTAATTAGATGTAGAAAAGGTAACCTGACACACCAGTTTTTTAATGCAGCAGCTATAAAAACTTAAACATCGCCTCACATTTCTGAATCAAATGAAGTAAATTGTTTTGTTTTGACTCCATCTTCAGATCATGCCGCCATATAGGTGGTTACTCTAAAAAGATAAATATCCCATCTATAGAAGAACTTCACCCCAAAGCAGAGGATTTTCTTTATTACCAGGCTTTTTATTATTATAATTTAAGATTAAGATTTCTTTTAAAGCATGATTTCATTTCAGATATGAGCAGCGCATAATTTAAGCACAGCACATACTTCTTAGTACCTTTATCTTCTTCACTTTGATGACATTGATTCATTTTAAAGTCAACAGCTAGAAGATCAAAACACAAGCAGTCTCCTACCACAAAAAGCAACTTCAGCCTTAAACATTCTTCAAGGTTAATGCAAACGGCACTTAAACACATTTATACATTACTATCAGATGGCTAAAGAAGTCTGAAGTTACACTGTGTTGCAGCACTAAACATTACCATTCTGTAGACAGTGCCTCAAATGAAAAGGTTTACCTCCCAACACTGCATTTTCTTTAAACTTCAACTTTAGATTTGCATATTAGTAACCATCTAATGTGAAAAGTGTTTAGTGTCATTAATAGCATGACGCTCTGTGATGGTTTGGTGATTTGAATTGTTTTAAGACAGTAAGAGTCTGTAGCTATTGCAAATATGGAAGAATATTTATCTGCAGATAAACTCAGTATAAAATAAACAAAAAAATTCTGGACTTTATAACGAGATGGAGCTTTAAATGAACCTGGCAAAAAAAAAAAAAAAAAAAAAAAAAAAAAAAGTGCAGTTTCTATCCTGAAACAAAGCTCCACAGGAAGCGTTGCGGTTATACTGCCATCTCCTAAATTTCTGACATAACGTTAAAAAAAAAAAATCCACCATAGATATATACAACTAATTTCAGACCATTTATACAATCTGAGCAAAATCCAGCATCAGGATTTGCCACAATCCTTAGTTTAAAAACTAAAATTAACTGAAGTATTCCTTTTGTAACACCATTTTCTAAATTGATAAGATTCTCAGATCTTTATATTAACATTCGTCTCCATAGCATACCAATTTAAATTATTCATTCATATCTTCATTAGGGTGCCCATTACTGAGGAGGGTACCTAAAGATGGAGGAGAGAAATCCTTGGTCATAGCTTTCATGGGAGTGTTTGGCAACAATTGCTTTGTAGAGAATGGAGATGTGAGCAACATAACACTGCCTGAGCTTAATTTTAAACATTGTTCTTTACAAATTATTTATTACAGTATTTAAATATGTTATACAAGTAAGAAAATATGAGCCAGAAACGGAGTTGGGGCATTAAGTAAACATTGAGACTAGAATGAGATTATAACTAAACAACAGGAGGGTTAAGCTAATTTTATGATAAGGGAGTCACTTCCTCTCCAACACCGAGTGTGTGTGCATGTGTTCCAGCAGCAAACAGGAGTAAGAGCAGATTGAGTGATAGCGCTGACAGAGGGAAGGGCATTTTTTAAGAAACTGTGATAATGATGGATCTCTCTCTCCCCCACACAAATACAGTATTGATGTAATCCTGTGAATCACAGGCTGATCATGCTGACAGAGTAGTAGAACCATCTAGCAAACACATGCTGGTGTGCGTTTCCAGGAGCGTCATGCTTCTTTCTTGCTTCCCCAGCTGAACAGCTTGAATTTCTGAGACTTTTTCTTGGTTTTGTCCTTCTTTATGTCTGGGAGACAAAGGGAAAACAAGACCAAAACAGCCCTTTAGACAGAGTAAAAAAACTACATATTTAAATAAATACTGAAAGTTTGGCATTAACTTTATGAATACATTAAAGTGAAATGGCTAATCTTTAGCCCACGTTAGCCATTTACTCACCGACCTTTCACCGAATTTCAATAAATCTCCACAATATTCAGGTCTGAGTTCCCAATTATGAATTGCAAATGAATGATAGTTTTCAAAAGGGTCAAATTAACTGGATGCATTAACCATTTGTCTAACAAAGATGCAGAAACAGCATTTTTGTTTGATGCTTTTCCCATTAGTGGACATTAAACCAAATTAGATAAAAACATCAAGCAGAACCTCACTTAAAAATGTAACAAGTTCACAAAGAAACTTTTTGAAGTTTTTTCCACTTCAGATAAAACAAAAATCCTAAAATTAATCATTAAACCATAAACCATCAAACCACCAACTAAACCATAGTGACTGAAGTTTTGATAAGTAATCGGCATAATGGAGAGGGAGGGTGGTGGAGGTGGTGCAAGACACTCACTGAAACTCATCATCATCTTGTTTAGCTCCTCATCCTCCTCTTCCTCCCTGTGCGAAAAATAAAATCAAGAACAAAGAGAAAAAGTTTAAAAACAGCTCATACCTGTGTGAGGAAACAAAGTGCTTGTGTAGCATAAAGAGAATAATCCCTGCAGGTAAAATGGTACATATATTCTCATTTTTCTGTATGCCCCTGTCGGTTTGGCATTCATGTTTACCAAAGGAGTGCTGCTGTTTTCTAACTGAAGGCATGCAGAATTTTTTCATGAAGAACCCCAAGCGTATTGCAAGATTCCACAGCCCAACTTTAAAAAGTGACAGTAAAACAAAACCGAAAGGACTCCAAGCCATCTATAAAGTGCCATTTGATTTCTCCTGCAACTATAATAGAAAAAGATAGATTGACTAAACCACAACTTGGTGACCCAATGCATCTTTCAACAGTAAAAAGGTCCATAACATGCTCTGCACTGAATGACTCACCTGAAACAATGTTGAACTGAATGTAAAATTCACTGATACCAGAGCAAAAACCAGCCGATGTCCACATGGTACACATATACCAGTAGCATCCCAGTTAGTCGAAAATAAAACTTGTCAAAATATCAAAACTAAAAAGTGATCTTTGCTGCATCTAATCGTCTGTTCTCCTGGTCCAGCTTATTAGTTTAGATTGACAGTTTATTTTTGTTTTCTTCAGCTAACCCTGACCTAAACATTCCCCCAACAATTATCCTTGACCCGTTTTTTATAGTTTTATTTGTCAAACTTTTTTAAAAGCCTGTCATTTCCTTTCCAATTGGCTACTACTACTATTCCAATAGACTACTCTTAGTTGTCCTAATACTAAAATATATTGGAGGTTTGTGAACAAAAAAAAGTTCAAGTGGTACGAATATAATTGTAGTTACAGATTTAAAAATAAAGAAAGCTCTTTGGGAAAGAGATTCCTGTTGCGATTAAAATTGAGAATCATATTCAAAAAGAACTCCATGCCTTAAATAACTTCTTTCCTAGACTAAATCATTTTCATACTATAGTTTAATAGAAAACTTGATAAAAGGAAAACAAACCTGAGCCTGTCCTCATCCAGACCTTCAATTATAGCATTTCTATCATTTACAATCTCTAGAAGTTTGTCCATGAGCTGCTTTTCTCTCTCTCTGTCCCGGAATGTTTTTAAGTGTTCTGTGGACACAAAAATATTTAAGTTGGACATCAGAACTCAGAGTTAATGCTATACACTGTGCTGAAATAATTTCCCTGAAGACCTCACCTGGTTTATCCATCAGTCTCCTCAGTTCCTGCTCCACACTGGGTTGCTCTTCCTCCAGATCTTGAGTTCTTCCTCTGTGGGTATGTTTATACAAAAAACACGCTTATTTAAATCTAAAAGCAAATGATTACCATCTTGATCTGTCAAAAGTTAGATTACTACAATTAAATTACAATATAAAACACCCTTAAAGATCCAGTCCGTAACTTTTACACCATAAAAACATGTTTTCGAAACCTTTTGGTGATACACCACCATTTTGATGTTAGTTTTCGACGCTGTCACTAGATGGGAGGATCCTGCTGCTAAAAACCACCCTATAGAACTTTTCACCCACAGACTGCTTCCCTGGATGTACATAGTTTTGCTTTACGGAAGTATGCTAAGCACACCAAAGACACCCATGAAAACGCCATCAGAAGAGGTGAGGAAAAGAGACTGGGCTGCAAGAGCTGAAAGCTGCTGGAGCTTCACCACTGGAGCAGATTTGTTAACCCGATTCACACCGGGTGAAGGGATGCACCCAGTATAAGCCATGGAGCAGGACGCTAAGCCACCTTCTCAACCCCAAAGAAGATGCTAGATGCTGAACTAGCCGTGTTCCTACTGAATTGGTAAGTAATAAAGGTTTGCTCCGGGGTTATTTTGGCATGATGATGTGATACAGTGCCAAGAAAACTGTTTGACGGTTTACCAACTGCCAAGCCGTGAGATTGATCTTTTGTCGTTTTAGCTGGCGAGCTTGTAAAAAACGGTCAGTACACTTCTTCAGATACGACAAAAGGTTTTCGTATTAAGTAGGTATGGCAACAGTTGCTGGTTTATCTAACCACTGATTTAAACCAGGTACAGAACGGATGCAGCTCGGTGCCCATATGGCTGCCGCATTAATGAAAAAACATGGAGTCCAATCAGCGCATTCACACTGGCCGTGGTGCAGTCTGGGGGCAGATGCGGAGCTCAATTAACTTTATGGATAAAGTCTATTTTTGTAACAGTTGTTACTTTATCTTGCATTCAATTGTGTTTTAATTACTTTTATGCTTTATTTTTTTAACAACTCATTTGACGAACCAGCGGCAACAATCTTGTCAATATGACTGAGGGATTGCCTTGTGAAAACTGTCGGATATATCAACAAGAAATATGCTTACTCCTGGACAGAATTTGTGCCGCGGACAGAAAAAGGACTTCATAACACGCTCCCAATGGAATCCAGTAAGAAGACTAGAAAAACTGATACTTGCAACCTTAAGCTAAATTATACCATAACTTTTCCAAAACCTAACAGACAACTTGGTGCTAGACAAATGCAAAAAACAACATGCTGGTAAAAATTGGCATGTAAAAAAAAAAAAAGTGAACAGATATTTACCCCTCTCAGAAGCTGAGAATAATGAACAAAGAGAAATGGAGAACAAGAAGTCAAAACAAAGATGGAGAGAAAAACTGTGCAAAGTGTCAAGGACAGAGATATCCTGGTATTTGGAGACGGAGCCATATCTAATATAAACATTGAGAGAATTGTAACAAGCAGCTACCGGAGTGCCATGGTTTCCGACATCACAGATGTTCTACACACGGAAATTACAAATAACCTTGGGAGTAAACAAATGTTAATACATGTTGGTGCAGTGGACATAAGAAATGACCAGTCTGAAATTTTGAAAGACAACTTTAATAAACTTTTTGAGAGACTGGTTTGCCTGGATAAAGAGGCAAAAGTAATTTTCATCAGTGGACCTATTACAAACATCGATAGGAGGATAAACAAATTCTCACGGCTGTTTCAACTGAATACATGGCTGTCCAAAATCTTAGGGTCAAGAGGACTGTATTTTATTGAGAATTTTATTCTGTTCTGGCAACGCGATGATCTGTTTAAAGCAAATGGCCCACATTTGAGCAGAGGTGGAGTGAGACGACTGACGGATAACCTCAATGTTCTTATGAATCAGGGAAGGTCATAGCTGCAGGAGAGAGCAGAGAGGAGCGAGAGAAGAGCTCCAAGCTTGTCAGCAAAGGCTTGGTCTGCATTCCCAACAACAGATTCCGTCTGAGCAGTGTCATCAGTATCTACAGCATCTACAGCAAAGGACTCAGCCGCTGTTAAAGATTCAGCCACAGCAACACCATCTGCGCCAAAAGTTATGGACCCGGCCACAGCAGTTGCATTACCTGCCCATCCATCACAGGGAAAAAAAAAAAAAACTCCCCTGCAGCACCACCTGTATCTCTGGGGAAAAACTCAGCACCGTCTGCATCAACAGGAAATGATTCAGCCACAGTAGCAGCACCACCTGCATCTGAATCTCCAGGGAAAAACTCAGCTGCAGCACCACATCAAGATTAAATAATTCAACCACAGGAGTACTCTCATCTATTCCACCACCATCCTGGAACCCAACTGCTACATCTAAACCTTCCAGAGACTTTTGAAGATCGTTCGTGTCTCCATAGTCACCTATGAGATTTCCCAACTACTTTGAAAACTTGGTACAAAATGTCAAAATCAAGGTCCTTGTCCCCAAAGAAGTATCGTGCCCCACTCCAGCCTTTTCACTAAACAAGGTCTCCCCAGCTCGGCCCCCCATCACCAGTGCCCACAGTGGTTACCTCCAGCAGCTTCACTGCTGCCGTCTAGGACGTTAAGGGCCTCTGCATTGCTACCATGCATAGCAACCTCAAAACCAACCGGAGGTCCAGAAAGGGAGTGTGCTCTTCTAAAACAATCAGTAGTGTCAAACCACGTAGATTAGATAACAGAGGGACAGTCAGACTGAGTAATCAAAGACATTTAATCCATATCCCTTGCAAAAAGATTCCATCTACTCAAACACAGATAAATCTCAAACATGCTGTTCTCAATGTCAGATCATTAAAAAACACGTCATTTTTAGTAAATAGTTGCAGGGGAGTTTCTTCTTATAATCTGAATTTTATGTTTTTACCTTAAACGCAGCTCGACAAAAACATTTGCAATGCAGTTTTGATTGAGTGTAGTCAATCTCACTTCAATTTTGTGTCTGAAACACGCCAAAACCAAAGGGGAGGGGGAGTTTGTGCCATTTTAAGGGACAATATATTGACCCACAAACTGTCATTTGGGTTTTTTCCATTATTTGAGTATGAGTCATTCAAAATCTTCCATACAAAGCACCACAGAATTGTTTTATTGAAGATTTTACTGAATTACTTACATTTTTTTGCATGGAATTTGATCGTTTAGTAATTTCAGGTGATTTTAGCATGCCAAAGAACTTAGTGCTGTCCTTGATATTTTCAGTTTAACTCAACACTTGAGTGATGCAACTCACAACAAAGGCCACACTCTAATTCTAGTCATTACAAAAGGTGTCAATGTATCAAATGTCAATGTTGCTTTATATGATCATTTTTGTGTCTTCTTTGATCTATCCATTTTACCCAAACCAGTAGTTGGGCCTGGAGTTATTCAAGGAAGACACAAAAATGATACAACAAGGACACAGTCTATGGAATTGATCAGATTTGAAAATCCCCCAAGCTCATTTTTAATGCTCAAATGCATTAAAAATGCCATAATTACCACAAAACAAATAGCAAGACTCCAGATGAACACCTTGAGCTGACACATTTTACACCTGTCAGTGACAAAACAATCGAAGAGGTTATCTCTGGTCTGAGTCGATGGCCGCTGGCTGCTCTGCTTTGTGACCGCATACCATGGAGGCCACCATTGCTCCTCCATTGCTGTAGTACCTCAATTTGGCCGCTAGGCCCCCATTGAAAAGCATTGGACTTTAGACACGTTAATAACAACTTTAATGCCTGGTGCCCATTTTTTTTTTAAACTTTCTATAGCTACATATTCTTCCTGAGATAACGCTGGGCTTGTCAAAAAAATAGGCACCGGGCTGGTTTTCGTAAGATAATTTTTTGATATCTTGCATAATTATGAGGGGGCCGGACTTTGACAGGCTGTTTCGTTGGACTTTAATTATAGTAACACTACATTTTAATAATTATTTCAAGTTACTAGTTCTTACCTTTTTTGGTTTGAGAAATAGGATAACTTTCGGAGGAGCGCAGATACGGCAGCACTCAGGCATGGGGCTCTTATCCTTTAGCTTAGTTAGCCAAGTTTAGCATCAGAGCTAAAGATGTGGGAGCAGCATGGGCGCGATTACGACCGAACTACACGCCCATACACGCCCCGCGAGGGCAGAGTCTACAGTGAAGATCCCGCCCCTATGCCCTTTTTAGGAACATGCTTGGTCAGAGCTGGGGAGGAGGAGTCTGTGAATCCGCCATGAATTCCCCCATGAAAGTGTGTCATTCTGGTAAACGGGGAGGAGTGAGAGGCGCTGTCTATTCTTTTTTACAGTCTATGGTCTGAGTCCATGTACATGCTGCCTTAATGAATTACCCACTCGATTTCTGAAGTCTGTGTTGAGCAGCTTGTTACCACAACTTGGTCAGTTAGTTAACATCTCACTTGAGACTGGAACATTCCCAAATGCCTTAAAAACTGTGATCATTAAGCCTCTTCTAAAGAGCAGCCTTGATGCCACAGTACTGAGCAACTACCGGCCCATATCAAACCTACCATTCTAAGGAAAAGTCCTAGAGAAAGTAGTATATCAACAGCTCACTTACTTTCTCCTGTCTAACAATGTGTTTGATACTTTCCAGTCAGGCTTTAGGCCTCACCACAGCACTGACACAGCTCCGATCAAGGTGACAAATGATATCCGCAGGAACACCAACGCAGGCAAAGTCTCAGTTTTAGTTCTGCTGTACCCGAGTGCTGCGTCTGACACAGTCGTCCATGGGATCTTACTTCACAGGTTAGAAAACTGGGTGGGAATCTCTGATACTGCTCTAAACTGGTTCAAGTCCTATCTCGAGGACAGGACGTACGTTGTCGAAATTGGCAACTGTGTCTCAGACAAAATTCCCATGACCTGTGGAGTCCCCCAGGGGTCAATCTTGGGACCACTTGTATTCAACTTGTACATGCTTCCATAGGGTCAGCTAATTAACAGCAATAATGTGTCTTACCATAACTACGCAGATGACACTCAGATCTACGTGTCACTGACGGCAGGTGAACATGGGCCTATACTCTTGCATCCACACACTAATCTGTTCAATAAAGTGACAAACAACTTTCTCCAGTTAAACTCAGACAAAACTGAGATAATTGTTTTTGGCCCACAGACACAAAGAGAAAGTGTTGTCAGTCATCTTGAGTCTCTTTGTCTTCAACCAAAAAATCAGGTTAGAAATCTAGGGGTAATCATGGACTCGGACCTGAACTTAAACAGCCACATCAACTGATTAACAACAGCTTTTACCATCTGAAAAACATTTTTAAGATCAGAGGAATAGTGTTGAAACCAGACTTGGAGAGACTTATCCATGCATTTGTCTCCAGCAGGTTAGACTACAGTAACAGCCTGCTCACTGGCCTCTCTTAACGAGCTGTTAGACAGGACTCGAGCAGCAGCGTTCTGGATGTACTGCAGCTGGCAAGAACCAGGAAATACGGCCATATTAGTGCAATACTCCGGTTGCTCAGAATAGAATTTAAAACAGCTCTGTTTGTGTACAAGTCTTTTCATGGTTTGACACCAAAGTACATCTCTGACATGTTAGAGACATATGAACCATCTCGGGCCCAGAGAACGTCAGGGAGGGGTCTCCTGGTGGTTTCCAGAGTCAACAATAAACACAGTGAGGCTGCATTGCAGTTTCAGGCAACTAAAATCTGGAACAGTCTTCATGAGGATGTGAGACAAGCCTCAAATCTAACAAGGTTTAAATCCAGGCTGAAAACATTTGTTTTTACCCGTACATATGAAAATACAATTTAAAGTATTTTATCTGCACTCTTGCTTTTTATTGTAATTAATTATTTTTTAAGTTGATGTTTTTTTTATATTTATCTGGGTTTTTTTTATTTATGCAACTGTGAAGCACTTTGAATTGCCTTGTGTATGAATTGTGCGCTACAAATAAACTTGCCTTGTCTTAAGAGTTGGCCTCCCTTCACAGCACACTAAAAAACACACCATGACGTTATAAATCATTCAAAAAAAATATGATTTTTGTGATCCATCAAAAACATAGTATGATCCCATTTGCGAGCAACATAAAGTATCTCACCAAGCAGCTAAAACAAATAATTAGGATTAATAAAAATAAAAAAAAATTAATTTACCCAGGACCTAGAGATCTCTGACACACCTCCAAATTGCCCAGATAGAATTTTCCTCTGTCTCCCAGGAACTTGACTAAGTTCTTTATCCTGTAGTTCAAATGTAAAAATGATCTCACCCTGTGAAAAAGAAGTACTGGTGTTGTATTTAGCGATGAAAGCGGGAGGACAAAGCTCAGTGACAGCTTGACAGAAGGGACTTTCTGTACAGACGCAGTGAACCTCCAAGCGCATCGTTTAGCACAATTAGTTTAACAAAGCAGCTCATCTACTGGCTTTTACAAACTAAATCCTTTACTCAAAATTCTTTTTTTTTTTTACGTTATGTCAATACTGTACAATAGTGTAAGATTCTTTCCTTTACAGCAATGCCGAAATAGAAACCTCATAATTACATGCAAATTCTGCAGGTTTCCCAGTGACGTCTTCAGATGTGAAACCAGAAATGGAATGGTGATAGAATAGCTAGGAAAGCAGTGTGATCTGTGCTACTTACTATGAACGCACTAGTCATGCTTGCATTCACATTATAAATCACGTTTTCCATATTTTTGGCATTCCAGTAACATTCAAATATTTATGAAAACACTTAACACAGGATTGACTCAGTCTGGTGAGTCCAGCCTCTACTTTTTTAGATTACTGAAATTCTGATGATGTCCGTTATGTCCAAGGTTGTATATTTCATCCTGATTCTGACAACTGTTTGTTCAGTGTGGTCAGCGGGGGGCTCAGCTGCCTTGTTCCTCGCTGTGGGATGGAGGAGGGACGACACTCTGGGAACCCAAACTGTCGACCTTCTGGCCTAATGTCTGTTCCACTAATTACAGCAAACCCCTTTTCCTAACGCGTGTGTGCGTGTATGTACTCACATATACACGAGCTCCGACTCACGACGCATGGCCACCTGCTTGTTTCTGATCAAGCTGAACCACTCAACCATAAGCTCGTCCATCACCGCGTCATCTTCGCCCTCTATCAAACAACAGACGCATTCGATCAGAGAGGAGCTTCTTCCCCTTAAATCTACGTCCAAATGTATATTCTGACAGACTATAGCTCACCTTCCTCACTCTGGCGCAGCTTCAACTCCAGCTCCACTCCTCTTCTCTCCAGTTCATTCACATTTTCTTCTATCTCCTTAAGCTCCCTGATGATGTCCTCTTTAGGGATGTAACCAGGCTTTGTCTGTAGATGTTGCATACATAAGCATAAAAGTGCAAAAAACATTAAATGGAAATTGTTGACCTAAACAGAGTCAACAACAAAATAATGAAGCATCAAAAATGTCCTCATAAGTTACATATGTGTTTTTCATTTTAGCCGTTTCATTTACAATTTTTTTTACCAACTTTAAAAAGTGCAAATATAAAATGCAAGCAACACTTAGTGAGAGGAAGCATGTAAAATATAACTTGTTTATAAATCTCTTTTAGGAATACTTATTAATTTATATGAGGTTCTTTACACTAATGACGATTTGCTCCATCAAAACTTAAACAGATTAAGGGATGTGAATAACCATCGGCTAAGAAGTTATTTAAAATTCATAGAATAAAAGCTTAAGAAAATAAATTACGATGTTCCACAAGGTTCAGTATTGGGTACCATGTTATTTATAATATACAAGTCAAATAAATAAAAATGTATAAAGGATTTGGAGCAAGACGAGATGTAGAGGTGGAGCAGATGTAACATAAAAACAGTATTAGTCCTTAGGATCTTCTTATCTAAGATGCAAAGAGACTCATGGTGGTTGCTGGTACAGACAGTTAAATTCTGTTTTTTGGTGTGATAAAAGATTAAACTCTTCAAAAACCAAAAAAAAGCATATGTTACCAAAAAAATACATTTTTTGCAGAGTTTAAAAAAGTATGAAAGATTTAATGTCCATCTTTTTTGTGTAGCTCCTAGTTTTTGCTTGTTTGTTGTTCTTTAACGATATAAGATTGTTCTCAGACTTAACTGAAAAATGGGATGTGACTGGATAAGATCTGAACCATGACTCATGTGAATCATCAGCAGCTGACTACCCCGTTTATAGATGTTCTATTTATGTCCACTATTATCATCAAGTTAAAGTTACATCAATTGAGTTATACCAATCACTCATATCGCAATCCTATTTATATTCTTTTTAAAATAGAAATCTTCTCACACTGCTAAGGAAGAAGATTGTTCTTCCTGTATGGAGAAATAATCTTCCACCATTTTAAAAGGTTTCGGCAGGTTTTGCTGTATGAATAGTTGCTCATTAAGACTATAGGGATTTTCTACAAAACCTGAGGATTTATTAGAGTTTATCAGCAGCATTGTTGTAATTAAAGAGGTTGATCAATATCTGATCATCCCCAATCTCGTTTTGTTGTTACTGTTGTTTTGTTCTTAGCATCTACATCATAAAACTGCAGTCATTTTGACAGTTAATGTATATGGATGCTTTTTCCTATTTCCGTTTTCTTTGGTTCTTTTTTACCTGTCCCTGTTTAGTTAGATTTGTTGTTTTTTCTTACTTGCATTTTTGGGGAACATTGTATTTTTAAGGCCCATACCGTAGAATTCTTTGACTCAGACTTGCAGCCATTTGTAATTTGCTCTTTCGAGCCATTCTGAAATCCTGATAAAAAAAAAGATAAAATTGATCATGTAAATGTAACATTGATGGTTCTTTGCTTAAACTGGAATCTCAGTGTAGCTGACCATGTCATTACCCTTTGATGGAGGTGTAGACACAGAAATGTTTGTGCTGAACGGAGGAGGCCTAATGGAGGACTTGGAAGGTTTTGTGGTTTCATTACTCCCCGGTTTAGGCGAAGCCTGTGGAGGACCTGCAGATCTGAATAGATGAGGTTAAAATTAGACAAAGAAACCAAAATTAATCAACCTCAACCTCTTTCATCTGCTTCTTTCCATCCCCATTTTGCTTTAGTCCTGGTTTTGATTCATTAAGGTGGATGAAAATGTTAGGAAGAAAAGAGAATTCTTAGGAGAGAGCATATGTTGCACCATGGAGAACTCTGCTCGGTCCTGACACCCTTTGGTGCTGACATGCATGTGGCGGAAAAGGAAAGACAGAACTCTGACAACAAATGATGGCTGAGCCATTTGGACGAGCAGCAGGTTCAGACTTCCTGCGGGAGGGATGTTTGGAGAAATGGATGGAGGACAGGACGGATAGAGGGATGAACAAGACATGAGGGGAAAAGGATCTCCAACTACAGTAATAAGGCTCAATGCCAATAAGCTGAGAGCCCACCAATGTACCAACACTCCCTGCTGTTAGAACATGAGGGGGGGGGAGTCAGCAGCAGATAATAGTAACCAAGAAAGAAAAAAAAGCTAAACAAGAACATTTAATCAAGAGAATAACTCCTACTTGGTTTCTTTGGAGATAGGCTTGAGCTTGGACCTCCAGTCTGCGGGAGACTCATTTTCTGACACTGTAAAAAAAAAGAAGAAAAAAAAACCAAAGGACAAAATTAGGAAAAAATTGTTTGGCAAACGAACATAACAAGAAGGTGTAAAAAAAAATATATATATACACACATATACACACATATACACACATATATATATATACACACATATATACACACATATACACACATATATATATATACACACATATACACACATATATATATATACACACATATATATATATACACACATATATATATATACACACATATACACACATATATATATATATACACACATATATATATATACACACATATACACACATATATATATATACACACATATACACACACATATATATATATATACACACATATACACATATACACATATACACACATATACACACATATATATATATACACACATATATATATATACACACATACATATACATATACATATACGTATATGTATATATAATATATATATATTTACACATTAACAAATATATATGCAACTTTATAGAGTAAGACGTGATAATTGTTTTCCTTTATATTTTCCTATCCAGGTGTCAGCTATTGCAATCTTTTAAAAAGGATGATCAGGCAATTTTTAATATTTGTAGCTTAGTTGAAATTTGATTGGGAAACTTTACTGGGATACAGAGGATGTTTCATGGGACATTTGGCCGTGTAAAATGGGTCTGGCACCACCTTTGAAAATAATTGGTCAAATTTATTCATTTTATGATTAAATATAAAATACATTAGTTTTAAATAGAAGTGTAGAACTTTTGGCTCTACAAAGTGACTAATTTTGCACTTCAACTAATTTTCCCCTTACTAGCCTAAATATTTCATTGCCATACATATTAGTATATCTATTATTAAATCCACCATCACTGTCAATACCTTGCAAATACTTCCATTTCTGAACAATGCATTTATCCTGCTTTTAAACTTGTTATACATCGATCCTTCTCTCTGAGCCCCAACAGTATGTCCAAACAACTCCCCATCCATTGTTTATTACTTATTAGTTGAATATTTGGATGAGAGTTCAGCCTCATGTCAGTGCAACTGAATATATCTTTTTAATTTAATAATTTATAAATTAATCATTTTGGATTTCAATTACATGCACATGCTGCATGGTAGGTTTGCAACATGGTGCCATTCCTAACTTTAACCAGCAGATGTCCCCATTGATAACTAATTTGGGAAGCTTCAAAAAGTTAAGAAAGAAGTGAAAAAGAAAGTTAGAATAATGTTCTAAAAATTTGCCAGTTACAGTGGTCAATCATAATGGCTACAAAAAAAGTTTTGACTGAGATGAAACTTCCTACGGGACATTTTAGTAAAGATTGCATTTTTTCTGTCGAAATCAGTTAAAGCACAGTTTAAATATATAAACTGAGGTTTACTAAACATCAATTCTAAATGTGCAACGAAGCTTTGGTAATTTAAATGGGAAGATATGAAAATAAAAAATTTATTTTCGTCCTCAATTGCAGTTTTTTTGTGTATTTAGAGTCTGTAGGAATGCAGAAAAGCATAAATTAGTCACCACAGATTTTGTGGAGATATTTCTGTATATAGTTTTGGTTATATTTTTTAAGCCATTCAGTATTTTCTATGAATCTTAAGTTTTTTTTTTACTATTATGTCACAGTACTTGTACTGGAACTACTTAACAAGGTCACAGACTTCCAGCGAAACGCTGAGTGAATCCGTTATCTTCATTTCTCTCGGCGGGTTTGTAGCCCTAGTTTAGGAATGTCAATGGTACAAGTGGAAAAGTTAAAATGCAAGGTTGTTGGATTATTAACCCCCAAGATTCTTCACACCGTCGCCCTGCATCAGAACCTCTGCAAAGTTATTTTTCATGGTAGTTTACCTGCATCTGTGGAGAAAGCATTTTTTTGTTTATGGGAAGGAGGAGTACCTCTGGCAAAATCAAGAAGGATTTGCTGAAAGACTTATTGAGGGGTCACTTCCTTCTGACTATGGAAATGACCAACACAGCAAAGCAGTAACCTTCAAATAACGGTAAAATGACGGCAAACTTTATTTTAGACAGTTATTCATTTCCTCTTGGCCATTGTTTTGATTGCATTAGCCTCTGACCTTCTGCTTATGTTAGTGATACATGCTCTATATTTTAGCTCCCTGATGACATAGATCATAATAGTAATATCACAAACTATATTGGATTATTTTTCAATTTTTATTCTTGGGAAATGCATGATCCTAAACTTAATTAAGTTAGCTTGATGCTAGCAGCAGACTAACAGCCTCGGGGTCTTGTGTGAAACGTCTGTTAATCGGCGCCGTCTAAATAAACTGAATCTCATAGTAGTGTTACTATAATTACGTGGTATTTGATGAGTGATTTGTGTTAAAGTGTTGTCGGTAATGGAGTCAGCATAAGTTCCTGTAAAATCGCCGACATTTTTCTTTGCCGTTTTTCATCTACTTCTTACTGAAATACAGGATTGTCATTTACTATAATATTTTTCTCTATAATTTAAGAAACAACTATTCTTATAGCTTTTAAGTTACAATGTATTGTTTTTTTATTGATGGTGTTTCAGATGAATTACTAAACATAGTGCATTGCTATAGTTTTCATTCATTAAACAGTCGTCATATACAGTATACAGTTAGTGGGTATGTCAGAAGAGTTTTCCCATCCAGCCGCATATTTTTACCTGACATCTTTTGAATATAAAGTTTCTGCAGCGTTTGATTGTTGTATCTCTATTAAATAGTGGTGGAGCCGAACCCAAGTACGGTATTCGGAAAGGCATCAATAACGTGTTTTTACTAATACTTATTTCGAACAAATACTTTAAAAGATATTTGTATTCTGGAAAGAGAAGAACTATCAAAAACCTTTGTTTCGTCATACCACAGTATATGCCCCCGGTATTTGTTTTAAGGCTGTAAACCCCTTGACACATGCTTTATACACTTTTTTCAGAGTTACATTAACATTTAATCACAGTTCTCACTAGTTTAATACTCTCAAAGTGCAAACTTCATACATTTTAGAACATAAAAGTATTAATATGCCGTGGTTTCTGAATCTGCATGCCGCTTGGATGGATCTTTTAAAGGTCTTGGATCAGGTGTCTTTTTCAGAGTGAGGATAAAAAATTTAGAGGTAGTTGTTTCTACTGTTTTTTTGCTTTTTTTCTGGACGAGAAGATTCTTATAACCAGATATGATTTGAATTGACATAAATTTGGCAGGAACACAAAACAGGACAGGGTGATTGACAATTGTGTCCAATCAATCAAGATGCAGAACACAATGTGGGTTAGTACGCTGTAAAGTAAGCATGTAAAATTGTACTATAAAAACCTGCAAAACAGCAAGGAACTAATGTACTTACACTAATCTAAATTCAAAGTGTAACACAAAAAACAGGAATTTTATGCCCATTTTGAATTTTGCTCAAATGCCGATCGTTTTCCTTTTACACATATAGAAATTGTGAGTGTGTTGTACACCCCTACTACACAACTACAAATATGGCTGAGCGGAAGGAGTAGAAATTTCTGCAACCTGGAGGGGGGCAGGGTATGCAGCGCCCCCAACTGGATTTAAAGAGACCGTACCAAAACGAATTATTATATAGACTCCTTAGAACAGGGGTGGAAGAGGAGCCTAAAGAGCTACAATAATGAGGAATTAAAACGTAAGAACTGCTGTTCTACTTTATATAGACCATAACTGAATGATTTAGATGTAAAATGGAAGAATTTAAAAGCATCATATGTCCACTTTAAACCTGGTTTAACTCATTTTAAACCTAATTTTACTAATCCCAGATTTGTGCTAATCTTAGTGTAAATGAAACCTTTTTGGAGCAATCCAGTCTAGGTGTCTCACTAAATTTTACACAAAATATTTAGTACCAATTCACTTTTTGTGACCTAAAAAGTATAAAAACAATCCATATTCTGCATATAACATTCAAACTACCATGTAAAATAAGATGAGGTGATATGAGAATTTAATAAGTCCTTGCACAGTAATGAAATGTGTGTTTAACCTGATGTGTTGGGGGAGGTTTTGGGAGGCTTTAAGCCTCCCCTATCCGGAGTCTTGACTGCGCCTCCGCTCCGACTGACCGAGCTGATGACAGGCTTTTCAGGCTCTGGAGTCTGCAGATCAGCCAGAAGAGATGGGTCTGCTCTCAGCTTCACCTTCCCACTGACTGTCCCCGTTTCCTTCTTCTTTGGCATTTCTTCGTGAGGCCTGAACACAATAAATAAACTCAATTCAGTGCCCTTCTTTACCATAAGAGATCAGACTCGAGAAGGAGTTGGGGATGATTCCTCCTTTCTGGTCTGGCTTACTTGTCAGTTTTTCTGAGAGGTGCAGCTGTCCATGATGGCTTGTTGTTGTTGTTGTTGTTCTCCTCAGTCAGTTTCTTTGAGATTAAAGCTGCTGCTGATGCTTTAGTCTTATCATCATACTCTTTAGCATTTGTACTCACTTTCCCACCCGTAGCAGTTGTTTTAGCAGCAACCCCTTTATCTCCATCTTTAACACCGACAACCACAGTTACAGCCTGGCCTGGCAACACCTCCTGTCCTTTACCACTCACAGGCTGACCTTTATTTACAGTTGTACTAAAGACTGTTGTCTTTTTCTCCTCATGGTTAGTCGTGGAATCCGAGTGTAAAAACTTCATCTTGGACTCCCACGTCTTGGCCGCAGTGGCAGAGGTTCGAGGAGCAGGTGTTGGGTTGGTGCTGATGCCTTTCGTAAATGTAGAGTTACTTAATGCAGATGGTTTGGACGCAATGGACACAGGAACCTTTGGGGTTTCTTTAACAGCCGGAGCAGGAGCCAACACAGGCTTTGAAGAAGGTGAAGAAGAAAATGAAGAGGAGCTGTTTGAAGGTGAGCTGGGCTTCTCTGTCAGCCATGTCGGTCCCAGTCTGGACGGTGTGTTAGCCGGGGTAACTGAGGTGAATTTACGGGGATCAGGTTGAGGACTAAATTTGGAAACGTGGGTGTTTGTGGGAAGATCACGGAACGGAGAGCTTGTGTTTGTTGAAAGAGACCTGAAGCACAGAAAACAGTTTTAAATTATTTGAACTAAAAAAACAAAAGCGTGTTGTGAAAATTGTATAGCCCCTTTTGTTTTTGCATTTTTGGTCACAGTTAAGCGTTTCAGACTGTTATACAAACTTACATCAGGCAAAACTAACCTGAGTAAGGATGATAAATCTTTTTGGAAATGATGATATAAATTTATAAAAAAAAACACAAAAAACGATTTAAACCAACCTGACCTAATGTGAAAAAGTAATGTCCTAGTTGTTAAATCCTGAATTAACTAAGCAAATATTGTTTGGTGCCATTTTAACCTCTAATTATCAGTGAATAAAGCATGTTTGTGAGCATGAAGAAGGAGGAACCTTCCATAAATAACCATGTAACACACACGATCTAGAGAAAGTCACAAAGAGATGAAAAACTAAGTCATTGAAATCCATCACTCTGTAAAGAGTAACAAAGCGATTGTTAAGGCTTTGGGACTCCAACTAACAAACTGACTCCAACTGTGGGTAAGGGGCCATTACCCATAAATGGAGAACACATGGAATAGTGGAGGATTTTCCCAGGAGCGGCTGTTCTACCAAAAGTACTCCAAGAGAGCTTTATTAACCCATCCAGGAAGTTTCAAAACAACATCTGTAGCACTGCAGAACTTACTAGCTCCAGCTAAGGTCAAGGCATAAGATTCAACAACAAGAAAGAGACTGAGGGAAAAAAAAGATGCATCAATGGCAGAATTCCAAGGAAAAAAATTATTTCTGACCAAAAAGACGAATATTTCTTGTTTCACATTGCGTCTAATGATCCCAAATACGTTTGGGAAAATATTCTATAGACTTAGACAAAAATGAAACATTTCAGAGTGCAAGTCCAGTTACATCTGAACTCCAACTAACAGAGAATTTCAAAAAAAGATCAGTCAAGTATTGTGACGGTAGTGTAGTGGTCTAGGGAAGAATAATGTTCTTGACCAAAATATCCTGAAGGAAAATGTTCAGCCATTTTAGGAACGCACTTGAGGTATGCAGTCAGGAAAACGATTTAAACAGCTCCACCTCCAAAAACCAAAACAAAAAAATGACAATTTTAAATTAACCTATTCCAAGTTTAGAAATAAATTCAATAGACATGTTACGGCTGAATTAAAACAGTTTGTAGCATTGCTCTGTGCTAAAAAACAATGAGAGAAAAACAGTGGCTTTCGAACTTGGACAAAGAACATCAATTCTGATGTATCTGATGTATTCTCAGCCCAAATATAACATCCCAAGAACCACTAAATTTGAAGGATAAATCCAGCTAATTGGAGATAAATAACCTTTTGAAGGATTTTCCTAATCTGCATTGAAGCAACTTAACCTCATCTTCAGACTTTTTTTTTTCAACTTCTTTAAGATAAGTGTCATGTTATTACTATTACTCTGATTAGAATGAATTTCAAGAATGTATACTCCAGTGTCCTTACTTTGCACAGTTCCTGTGATACAGCTTTCCCTCGAATAGATGCCGCTGTACCAGGTGGACATGTTTGTTACATGACGCACATTTGTTGCTTAATGTTCCTGCTTGATGAGCTTTCTCAACGTGAACCTCCTGAAAGAGAGAAAGATGAAGCAGCCAATGAGGAACTTATTTAAAGACTGCTACGTAGACTTATACCTTTATGGAAATTGCTTTTTTTTTGTCCTGTGATAAAAGGTAAAGTGGAGAATCTTTAATCTGGAATTATATTAAATGGAGGTTGTAATTTTCATTTTAACATATGTTGTTGGTACATATACTTAGAAATATCAACCCTTTAATTGATTAATGCTGTATGAAGCATTTGAACTTACCTGTGCTGAATTTCTGATCTGTTTAGGTGAAGGAGATGGCTTTGGAATGTTTGCAGAGTGGGGGGGACTGTTCTCTCTGGAAGGTTTAGATCCTGGGAACACCTTGGCAGTCACCCCTGTATGTTTCTTCCCAGAGGACTCCTCAGCGACGGTCTCTGCCGGACGCTTTATACCTGCCATACCGCCAACTGCACGCAGACGTCAGATTAAAGAAATGAGAAAAGCTATCCAAAAACATGAATGGACACAATGATGCAGGATTATTACTCACTAGGGGAGCGTCCATGGAAGTAGTTGTAGTACTGAGAGACATACGTCAAGATACTGAGGCGGTCAGGAACCCTAAGAGCCACCATGTCTTCTGCGTCCAGCAGAGCTGGAATCCCCAGTTGTTCTTCTGCAACTTTAAAGGCCTGGAAATAAAAATTATATTTAAAATCAACAAAACACTAAAAGGTTTAGGCTTTTGTGAGTGCTCCATGTGAGAGTTTATGCCTCTGTCAGGCCTCGGTACAGCCAAAAAGCGTTTAATATGATATCCTTGAATACAATAAATGTGGTAATGTTTTCTCATCTCCAGAAAGAAATTTCTTCCTGCACAACTGGAATCAACATCTCAGAGCATGTTTTGTTCACAGCTCATGCAAAACGAAAGGCATTAAGGATCAGCAGTTTGGCAATTCAAGAGTTGACTCACATTCACCAGTTATATGAAAACAAAACCTGCTGAGGCATGCCAGCGACCCCCAGATTCATAACTTAATCAGATCATCAGCAGGCATGTTCCCTTGCACTGCAAGTTTCTAAAAGTGCACAATACTTTCATTTACAAAACTGATTTCTAGAAAACCCTCAATATGAATCTTATTCCCTTAGGGTAGCAAACGTTTCCCATGATATACCTTTGGTCATTTTTATTTTTTCCCCATTCATAATCAAACAAAAGCAAGGAACAATGCAGTCAGAATCCAACTGCCCACATTGAAATGCTCCGTGTTTGGCAATTTGTCCGTGTGATTTAACAAAACATGCAGCTGTTTTGATATCCATTAGTGTACAGATGAGAGACATACATTTTTGTACAACAAAGCAACCAATTAATTTGGATTATTTCTTTATCTTTTGCTGATTTTAATGATAAGGACAGTAAAGCCTGGTTAAATATATTCTGATTCATTTAGAGGAAGAATGATGAGTTGAAATCTGTCAGACAAAACGATGACTGACGTGAGGATACAGCAATGATTTCATTTCACAAGAGTATTTAAAGGATGGTATGGGTTAAAAGATGCTGGGTTCAAATCTCAGCTTAGGCTTTTATATACAATCCAATAAAGTGTGTCAAAAAACAGCACAGGTGGGTATGTGAACAGCATTTTGACATATGTCTAGATTTTGGCACACAATGTGTAATCAAATCAATTGACACAGTGAAAGTGTCATCTTCTGTGTTTGAAGATTTGGCACAGGAAATTTTAAAATAAAACAAAAAGACAAATATGCATTAAGCAACAAAAAGAATGCATATCACTACATGCATAAAACAGTTTAACGGCAGCAATTATTTAAAATCTCTCACAAGTATAATGTGTTAAAATGAACTTAACGTGTGTAGTCCCTGATCACACTCAGGACATGTCATTTTTAACAATTGATTTTGCAGTGAAGAAAATTTGCATATTCTACCATCTCCATGTAGTTCAACCTCCACAGTCAAAAGATGTTCATGTTAGGTTTGACTGTCCTCTCTCTGTGCACTGAGCTCAAGATGGACTGACTCTTGTCACCTGAAGTGACCACCGTCATCGTTTTGTGCAATCATCTGTTTCTTCTTGCCATTAAAACGGTTTTGATTTGCTCCAGTCAGTGTAACCATATTCATTTAAACTGTTCTGTCCATGTTACGTATCAGTTTATCAAAGTATAACAGATTTACCACCATTTAAAACAAACAGATGAACCATAATGAGCACTGGTTGAAATTAAACTGATACTAAATAAAAATGATACTGCAGCTTTTAACACAATGTATGCCTGGACCAGTGTCTTTGTTTTTTGAGACACAGAGAGGACTAGTCATTCAGTGTTTTCCCTTTAAAGTCCTATTTTACAAGTCCCCAGTCAGAAAATAAAACCAAGAACACTCGCCAGGAAGTCTGATTCAAAGAAAAATGTACAGGTAATACTAATAATAATACTAATTAATAATTCTGGACAAAACAAAGAAGAGGACTGTAGATTTTAGAAGAAACAGAAATCAAACTAACACTTTCTATTATGGGAGAAGTGGAGGTGGTTGAGGGGGATAAATGCTGCAGAGTTAACCTGGACAACAGACGTGACTGAAGACCCAAAAGTGAAGCCGTCTACATGAAGGGACAGAGCAGAGTGTACTTCTTGAAGAAGCCTGTATCATTTAAAGTTTGCAGCAAGATGTTGCAGATCTTCTACAAGCCTGTTGTGGAGAATGTCATCTCTTCATCCATCATCTGCTGGGCCAGCAGGATCAGGGACAGGGACTTAAAAAGCCACAACAACGTGATAAAGGCTAGTTCTGTTGTTGGTACTATTGAGGTACCACTGGAGATGATAATGCAAAGAAGGAGTCCTCATAAAAGAATATATTTATCTATTAAGGACAAACCTGAGTAGCATGATACTATCTTAGAGTGTCTTGAGTTGGAGGCTTCTTCAATTTCGTCACAGACTGCTAAAGGAAATCCTTCCTGCCCACACCCATAATGATGTACAACAACACAGAGAATTCATCAATTAGTATGAGCTACAAGAACACTTATTTTCCTTCTGGTGTCAAAGTATTTTAGAATTTATTAACTAAATTCCTGTACTTCAATCACTTCCAAAAATATGACAAACTAAAAACAATTGTTAACATTCGGATAAACAAAATCAACGTCGAGGACTCTACGTAACTGAAGCGAACACAATTCAAGTATCTTAATATTTTAATTTTGTGAATTGCAGACTAAATATTTTGGATTAATTGCTGCAAATGATTTTGAAATTTGCACCAAAAAAAAAACTCTTCATTATTGTGTAACCAGGCTTAGTTTTAAATAACATACACATCAAAATTTGAAGATTATTTGGAGAAAGGTTGGCAGGTTGTATCATGTGCTTAAAAGATAGACTCTGGGTCATTTCACCACTTTCCCAATTTTTTTTTCAACCAACACGTAACCTCTTTATCTTGTAACCAAATCAATTCATATTTATAGTCAATGCATATCGTTTTAAAGAAAAATGAGTAAATGTGTGTATAAACACACAAACACATATATATAAAAAACTAGCAGTTGTCTAACTGGAAACAGTTTACATAAATTACAGGTGGCATACAATGATGGGTTGAGGCTCCTGCTGAGGGAACCTCCCTGGAGCAGTGCCAGTCAGTTATTTATGTATACTGGTGTTCCCCTCCTGTGCTGCGGTGCTTCGTAACTTGATACACAGATGTATATGCAGGCTAATACATTGAGAAAATTACATAATTTCCTGCTTAACCAATGTGAAACAAAGTTCAAATCATCTCATCTTATCTGTGGAGACACTGGAGGTGCTGCTTATTTGCATGTTTTACTGTGCTGGTTTTTCTTTTTGCTGTTTTTTTTATTTTATTTTTTTATATGGACCACATTAGGTCTCAAATAAAGTTTGATGATGATGGACAATAAAATTACTGATTTAGAAATGTAAATGTGATTTATACTCTTTCAAAATAAAGCTTAGACATTTGTCAAAAATAAAGGGAACAATATTTTACACAGATTGTTGCAAAAGGAGAATCAAAATTAGCAATAAAATTGCAATTTAAAAAGGTTTTTGAAGTTTGTTTTTTATTTTAAAGAACTTTGATAAAAAATCCCTTGTTTTAGAGCAATTAAAAGGACAAAAAATATTTGTATTTTCTTCAACATCAAATGTTTACATTAAGAATGATCCTGTTAAGACAGATGATACTGTCATGGCTATAGAAAACTTCTGCTGGTTATTTGATGCATTTGTCTTAACTGGTACAACTGTGTATATATTTAAAGGCCACATCTCCAAAACACTGCTTACTTGTTTGATTCTATGAGGAATTCAAAAGAAAACAGCCAACATTATACAGTTGCACGATTCTGGTTCACCCAGTATAGATATGATGGCAATGTCCAAACCATCAATCCACTCGGGAGATGGGTTTTGTGTCCCAGCAATTAATGTGTTTTGTCAAAAAATGTGCATATCAATGCCTGAAAAAACAGCAGACATCTTTGTGGAGGCTTAAGCTGGTAAGACAGTGTTATCCTAAGTGAAACAAGCCCTGTGCTGACATGGGCTGAAAGAAAAATCAGGCAAGGAGGAAGACAATTTTCCCAAAGGAAATATTAAAAAAGCCACACTGCAGGTTGCAAATGCACATAGGGACAAATACCTTTATTTTTAGAGGCATGTCCTGGGGTCTGATAAAACTAAAGTGAAACTGTTTGGCCATAAGTATCGGCATTACTCATTGAGGAAAAAGGGGGACACTTGTGAGCCTGGGAAGTAGCAGCATCATGTTATGGGGCTGTTTTTCTCCAAAAGGAAGTAGTGCACTTCATAACATAAATGGGATCATGAGGCAAGAATAGTATGTGAAAATATTGAAACCACATCTAAAGACATCAACCAGAAAAATAAATGGTAACTGCCCTTTAGTTGTATAGCACCTTATCTAGTCCAAAGGAACCCAAGGTGCGTCCTACTACATTCAGTCATTCATACACACTTTCACACGCTAATGGAGGTAAGCTTAAAGCCTAGTTTATGCTTCTCAGACCACAAATTTGAACTCCAACGCAGACGTATTGACATAGACGTTTTCTGTTAATAGTACTCTGCCTTCTATCACACAGCGCCGCTTCTGTTTTTTGTTAGGCTTGTGAAAGCATTTCTTCCTCAAGGAGCAATGAATGACAGAAAGTAAGTTTTGATTAAGCTGTAAAGCTTTTTACTAGAGGTGCAGCTCATAGAATACTCTAGAAACATATGGAAACAAAACACAGCAGCCGTTTTTTATAGTTTTCCTACACCTCGTGTTCAAAATCGCCAAAGAAACAGATTAGATAAATTATCCTTTCAATGTAAAGCATATAGTGGCCAAACGCTGCATTAACTACTGATTACAGCGACTGTAGAGCCCCGTTCTGGTTGCGATCTGTGACCGTTACTGAAACTGACCAATCAGATGCATACGCTCTCCGTTGCTAGTTAAAATTTGGGCCTCTACTCCGTACGTCCTTGCATAGGTGACAGAGAGCACTTGCGTTGACGGATAATTGTGTTGCGTCAATCCGTCTCCGTCAAAACGCAGAAGCATAAACTAGGCTTAATTCCTAGCCAAACCTGTCATGGAGCACACTGACTGAAGAAAGGCTTCACCACATGGATGAAATGTCTTGACCATGGCCGTCACAAAGCCCTAATCTCATTAATGGCAAACCGATTAAATTAAAAGCACTTTCTAAAATTTCTCATGTTTTTCCCTTCACCTAGAAGACGTAGAAGTTTTTCAGCAGCTTTTCTACTCACCACAGTGTTAGCATGCTAACATTTGTCAAGAAAAACTTTCTGAGTTAAATTTGTATCAAAGTTTGAGTTTGAATCTATGAATTAGGTTACATGAGAGTTTGATTTGCTTTTGTGCTAAGTGCTAATAGCAAAACAAGTCAATAGCAATGTATTTTGCCGAATCGTATGGATTCAAACACTTAAAAAAAATTACAAAAAAATCAGATATTCACAAATAGAGTAGTATAGTAGTAATGCCTGTGTAGTATTTGTCTACTGAGATACAAACTGTCAAAAGCTCCTATACACAGTTTATAACTTCTACTTTCACTATGTATGACATGGGCGGCAGTCATAGCAGAGCTGACTTTCTAAATTGTAATTTCAACTTTTTGAAATTACAATGCCTGATTGCCTGATTGGATTCCCAATCAGGCAATCAGGAAAATTTAACTCTTAAATACAAGCAGAAAACACCATAAAAGTATAACTTGGCCATATAAAAGACATCCTCTGTTGTCTTGGTTAGAAAAATAAGCCACTACCAATTGTAGTTAAACTAGTTCTTCAGAATATTTGTAAGCGATTGAAAAGGCAACAGTCTTTTGCTGCTGGTCCAAAACAAAGATTTAAAAAAATATATTTGAACAAACAAATTAGTACAAAATAAACTCCACCAAATATGTAAAAACAAGTTAATCCAAAATGCTGAACCACAGTTACTATTTATAAAGCTAAACGATCCGTCTGGCCTTTTCTCACAGTAGGTTTGTAAGTGACAGGAAAAGTATCTAAATGGCAGCGTTGATAAGAGCCATTGAAACTATCCAAAAGCTACAATGCTTCCTTTATTATCTCCCTTTGTATAAAAAACATTGAACCATCCTTTATGACAGAGATCATTTCCTCCCACAGTTGTTTGCAGCGTGAACTTCCGAAGTCAAACCACTATTGCACTGCAGCAGGACTTATTGGGATTTGCCTAAATGTAAGAATTGAAGGGCTATTTATGTGATTTTTCAAGACAGTTTGACATACTTAAAGCCAGAATATCTGTCATAATTACCGGCCAGTCAGAGCTAAAAAAAACAACTTATAACATTCAAGTCAAAACATGTCTTACCAGCTTGTTGTTCTCGTAGACATCTTCCTTCTTCAATGAATCAAAATTGCTGCAACAGAGAAAGTTAAACAAAAAAGAAACATGAGATCAAACTTTCCCAGCTACCTTCATTAGTTTAGGAGCTGCGACATGTGTTGTTTAGTCATGCATAGTTTCCTCTTCAACATGACATTATGGTGTGAGTGAGTCAGATTAGCTGTATGCCTGCTCTGTCACTGATCCCATGCTCCCAAACAGAAACCAACACAAAACTCAGCCTGCATTAAATCACACGACTTATTGTTGAGCAACTCCAGCAATACATTTAACCGCTGTTTAGAGCTCCAGACACTTCTAAAATTAAATGTGGTCTGGCTGGTGGTAGAAACTGGAATGGCAAATGCTGAAGCTATTTTATCTGTGTTTCATAAGATGGTGCTGTAACAAAAACTGGCCAATGTTCAATATGTGATAAGACAAGGCTTTATAATAGCTAAATAATTAATCCAACACAAACTTAATGCAGAGTTTATTCATGTAACAGCAATAATCAGGCACTACCAATGACAATATTTACATATTTCTGCCCTGATGAAAGCTGCTTGCATCAGAATCATGTTTTCAGAATCAAGAGCTGAACGATTAAGATAAACACAAGAAAAGAATGTGAGGCACTGCAGAAGTTACATTTTACTTCCACAAAGGCAAGTATTTATGTTAATCTTTTCCAAGCTTTCTAGAGCAGTTATAACATTACATTGGATACAGATTGTTTCGGGGGGGGGGGTTAGGCATTTTTACCATTTTCTCCTATGTTTTATAGGAGCTTTTACTTTGTGTGTAAAACAACTATCAAAAGATTATCTTCAAACTATAAGCCTTTAAATGATCAAATGGGACATATAGCTCTTAAGTACTGATAACAATCTGTAATAGAGCTTTTAAGTGGATTAAATCATGTCTTCTTTAGGAAACTGGGAAGAAATCACTTCTTACAGAGGTTTTACAAATCAAACAATTTATTATCTGATCACTCTGCTGTTGGAATTTAAGTCCAAGTTCCCCCTAAAATATTCATTTCAAATTAGATCTCTCTGAATGGTGTCATACTTTGTGTATCTATATCACAGGAAAGAAGACAAATGGATGGGTACCAAGTTCTGCTGGAAACCACATTGCTGTAACACAACAGATGACCAACACAAACAGATGACACTGCGACCAAAACCATCACTGTGTGGACTCTTCATGCTGGATGTGTATTATGTACCTCTCCAGTCCTCCTCCAAACTCTAAAACTTTAAATTCCAATGAAATGCAAACTTTCCTCTCATCGGAAAACAGAACTTTGGATCACTAAGCCAGTTCTTTTCGCCCTAACCCAGGTTATACTCAACTGACTTTCTCTCTTGCTTCAGATGGCATGCCCCTCCCCCACCACCACCACCCAAACTGCACTTTCTTCCTTTCAGCCAACTTTCCAATATATCTTTGGCTTCAAAACTGCTTTTTTAGCAGTGGTCTTTCATGATTATTGCTTCATACATGATTGGTTTTGTATTCGTTTTAACTAGTATTCAAATGTTCTGATACCAAGGAGTTAGAAATAATTAGCTGTGAGCCATAATCATGGAAATTAATAAAAAATAAAGAGTTGAAATACATAATTCTGTGTGATTCAGGCCCTATGCAATGCACTTCTAAATCTGAATAATAGAAGTCAAATTGTTAAACGAGAATGTAACTTCTTCTAATGACTTTTACTTAACTATTATCAGTATCGTAATTTTGCTCAATTTCCTAGGAGGATCTCAAGAAACTCTAGGAACGTGTTCTCGTTTTAAAGTTTAATCAGTACACTTATTCAGCAGATCACAGGTCCCTTTGAACCCGGAGCTCCACTGAGTCCAAAGCTGAACTTTTTCTCCAGACGTCTCCACAGACCATCACGGATGCGTTTTGTTCTCATGTTCCCTGATGTTGAATTAATGACCTCATGTTCCTTTTTAAATCTGCTATAAAGCTGGTAGTAAAACAGCTGATGATGTCTTCGCAGTAAAAAGCGCAGACAGACACAGCTTACTCTTTTTACCCCGGACACGGCAAATCTCGCAGTTCCTGCTATCTGCGTTACTTACATGAGGTCGGGTCTGTGTTTGTGGATGAGGGCGCAGAAAGCCAGGCCGTCCCTGAAGGACGTGGTCATGTTGGTGATGGACACATCCCGGTAGCCCTCACACTGGATCCGGCACCACTGCTGCAGAGCCTTCACGGCCGCCATCCCAGACCTCAGAGCCCGCACAGACCCGTGAGAGAGAGGCGCGGATCGGCTGTGGCTGTCTCGGAGCTCCTCCTCACTTCCCCCCCTTCTACACGGCGAACTTCAGGGAGCTTTCCACAGGAACTCTGGACCTGGGAAGTCAGGCTGAGTCAAACAAGCGCGTCGTTGGGAATCACCTTATTCTCCTCAGCTGATACAGTCGAGTGGAAATAACCTGGTTGTGACACCTGTGAAAGGTCGGGTCTGAAGTGGTGTGGGTGGAGCTCATCTTCCCACGAGCTTCTTTAACTCTGTTTGTGTGGGTCATTGCTAAATGTGTTACCACTGGACCACAGAAATGATTTCAAGACAAAAGGCACAAGTAACATCTAGGCTTTCTTCTGTAAATAAACGTATGTTTATAAGTTTGATTGTGTTAATGAACTAGGGGCGGGCAACGGCTGGATGGGGCCAATAGTGACGTCACCAGTGTGTGAGTGTGTGTGTGTGTGTGTGGGGGGGGGGGGATTACACAAAAAAGAAGACAACTCACACACCACAATCAAAGGGTATCAATAAGCCTATCAAAGCTCTTCCCTCTCAAACCACTCTAATGCAGCCACTCAGCAGAAAAAAGGTCTATTCTATTCAACTCAAAATAAAAATAATAATTTGTCAAGTAACCTATTATGTTCTGTCAGTTGACTTCATGGCATATACCATTTTACTGTCATTATAAAATATTAAATTAAGCATAGTAAATTGGAAGAATGTAACAAAAATAATTTTTCAGAAGCTTCCTTTCTAAAAAAAAAGAAAAAAAGAAAAAAAGAAATGTTCCCACTGAAATGTTTGGGACAACCATTCCCGTAGTGTGTGACAGTCCAACAATGGGTGTTTAGAGATGGAAAGGAGGCCTTGCAGAATAGAATAGAATACAACAATCCTTTATTGTCCCACAGTCCCAATGTTTAAAAAAAAAAACAGAATTTACGAGTTAAAGTGGAAGTTTTTGGGGTTTTTTTTTCCAATCTGGACCTTATTTATAGCATGCATTTCGTTTATTTACTCACCCAGACAAGCCACATGGAGTATTTTGGGAGAAGTTTATATCAATTTGCGATTAGCGTATATCAATGTGATGACAGTTAAAGTGTGCCTCTAAATAGAACATTATCTGTCACAAAATAATAATTCTTATAATTCGGTTTATTTATTTGGCACCAATTCACAACAGATGTCATCTCAAGGCACATTTAAAAAAATGAATTTTAATACAATTATACAAACATTCCAATCAGTTCAATATTTTCTATGTAAGGAATACCTGCAGATTGCATTGAGTCATTGAGGGGAAGTTGTGCCCAGAACATTTAGACTCCAACCAAAGAAAGCCCTCAGTAATCCCTCATACTGAGAAAGCATGTAGCGATAGTGGAGAGGAAAAACTCCCCTTTAACAGGAAGAAGCCTCCGGCAGAACTTGGCTCATTACAAGTGGTTATCTGCCACGACCGTCTGGGGTTTTTAGAAGACAGAAAAGAGACACACAAAAAGAACAAAAGAACTTATGTAAGACTACTTTCTATATCACAACAATCCATTTTATTTTCATTCTGGGCCTTCATAAACTGTAAGCCATAACCATCAAAATTATAACAAATAATGGCTTTTGCTTTGCATCTATTTCATATTAGTTTCACATCCGAAGTTGAAATAAATTAACTTTTGCACAGTATTCTAATTTTTCAAGGCTCCCCTGTAACTGTTATCATTTTAGTAAATTTTCTTAGATTGAGATAATTTCTAAAGGAGGAAGTACCTTACTTCTGAAATTTTGACTAAGGAAAATTTAGGTATCTTAACCACAAGGCTCAGGTATATTTATATCAGTTTGTCAGGAACCAGTTTGACCTCAGTTCATTTGCAAATGTTTCCTATTAACCTAAATTCTGTACACGCTCTTCCTATAGTAATTATGTCATTTAACAGTTGATTAGCATACGTTTTGTTAGCCAACCATTTTAAAACAATGACATGAGGTCTGGAAACAGTAGTGAACAGGGCTTTGGTAGTCAAAACCTTTTGTACTTTATCGTTAACTTGTGAAAATGAAGCCCATATTTGTCTTCCTTAGAATCGATGCTTCAGATTAAATGTGTTACTGGAAACATGAAGTTTACACATGAGAATAAAAAAGTGAAAATTGAAAAGGCATATTTTAGAAAGTTGAATGTGTTGAGTAACATGGAGGTGGTAAAAAGTTTAACGGATGTTTCCAGTCAAGTTGCCAACAGTAACATTTCTCTATTCTCGATTAAAAATAGTACTTCACTTGACATAAGTCCACTCGATTACTGTCATAAGAAGCCGGCAGATTAAGTGTATTGTGGTGAAGCTCCTGAAATGGTGCTATGGGTACAAGTACTTACATGTATAACCAAAACAAAAGCCACCTCCTCCTCTCTGTTACTCTACTAAACAGAGAAAAAGTGTCAGGTGACTTTAGCAGGCTGACGCCACCCATCTCCTTTAACACAGCCAACTGAGCAGGACCGGACAAGCTGGATCCCCAAACCACACCTGATAAACTGTTTTCACAGTTTGTCCTAGGGCTACTGAATTATCTACACAATACACATTATAAAATATTTAGCACATGAGTTTAAACCTTGTGGCTATTAATACAGTTATGTAATGAGCCCCAGAAACTGGTAGACTAAAAAACTATAACCCCCCAAAATCTCAATAATGTTTAAATCCCTTGCACCATATAACCCACAAATTAACATCTTTGCTGCTGTTATTTGCACATCTGTTTTTCATAGTTTATATTATAACTTTTGTAAATGAGTTTACTTTTTTAGTGCACAACTGTACATGCACATCCTGTACTTATTTCTAAATATTTTTTTATTATTATTTAAATATTTTTTAGGTCCTGCTCTGTTGCAGATTTCAATTTGGGTGTGCCAATTTGTTTTATTTTTAATGACTGCACAGTAGCCAGAGCTTTTGTAACTCTGTCCGTAATATACATACTATTCTTCAAGAGGAAGTATGGTTTTTTGCAACCTGTACCTTATTTATAGCAGTCATTATGTTCATTTACTCACCCAGACAAGTTTGGAGCCACTTGGAGTCCTTCGGGAGAAGAATATATCCATTTGTGATCAGCGTATATTCATATAATTGGAGTTAATGGGGCAACCTAAGAGCAGCCTCTAAATAAGGCATTATTAGCCTCATAGCAGCTAAGTTCTTAAGTACTTACACTCGCTCCCTGTAGCGCAGAGAATAGACTTTAAAGCTTGTGAATATTTAGACTTTAAATAATAAATAACTAATAAAATAACTAATAAATAATAGACTTTAAAATACTCCTAAACTGAACGATTTAGCACCAAAATATGTTGGAGACCTGCTGTCACCATGCCAACCCAGCAGACCACTCAGGTCCTACAAGTCTACATTTTTAATCATTCCTAGAATTAGAACTAAACAGGGAGAGGTAGCTTTAAGCTTCTATGCTCCACAAATCTGGAACAAACTTCCAGAAGAATGCAAAAATGCTGAATCGTTAGGCTCTTTTAAATCAAAGATTAAAACTCAATTATTCAGATCTGCCTTTGAGTCCTAAATTGCGTTTTTTGATCACTCTTTGATTCTCATGGTTTGATTTTTTTTTAGACCGATTGTGTTTTATGTTTTTAATCGACATTCTTTTGCATACATTTGTTTCTTATACCTTACCTAAATAGTTCCCTGTACTTTGCTCTTTTTATTAATGGATTCTCGTGTTTAATTTGTTTTTAAATTTGATATTGTCACATAAATTTTATCTTATGCTTCAATTACTAAATGCAATTCTTTTAGTGATGATCTATTTTAATATTCATATTTTTATCATGTATTTAGTTTCGTTGCCACTGAATCATGAAAAGCACATTGAATTGCCTTGTGTTGAAAGCGGGCTATATAAATAAAATTGCCTTGCCTTAAATTTCACCAATGTTTTGTTATAAATCGGTAGCACTGTTCCCCTCAGAGTTCCTGAGTGTATCAAAGATTCTACATTGTTGTTATCCAGTTTGTTTTACAGGCGAAACTGCCTTTTTTTCCCAGCAGGACGTGGTACCTGCCGACACTGCCAAAAGCACCAAAACCTTGTTTTGTCGGCCAATCTATTGTATTAGATTGGCAAATAAATTTGCCTGACCTGAACACCATATAGACTCTATGGGGCATCACCAAGGGAAGGATGAGAGACATGAGACCGAACAATGCAGAAGCATTGAAGCACCTGGTCTTCCATAGCACCTCTGCAGTGCTACAGCCTGATGGCATCCAAGCCACATTGGGGCCATAATTGATGCAAAAGGGGCCTAAACCAAGTACTGAGTACATATTCATGTTTGCACATTTCAGAGGCTGCACTAGATGGTAAATATAATTTAATTGAAACATATATAATTGACTTTATTACATATAAATACATTAAATTGAACCTCTGTCTCATTATGAACTACATTTGTGTTCGAGTTTTGGATTTGGGAAAAAGTCTAAAGAAAAAAAAACTTGAACTTGTCACTTTGTCACAAATTGTTTACCATTTATTGAGATCAGTCCTGAAGTAAAATGTCTGAGGTGTCATTTAATTAAAATGCCACAGGTTTACAGTACCAAAACACACTTATCTGCTATGGCTTCAGATCTCTTTGTTTTCATTGCAGCGGGTTATAAGGGGTGATGTAAGACAGTTGACTCTGCCGATTTTTAAATATATTTAAAGTGATGGAAATTATACTTAGTTATTGGAAACACACATTATTACTGTGTGAACAAGCCAAGGTAGAGTTTTATTTTACGTAACAAAAAAATTATAAAAATTTCACTAATGGTAAACCAGTAATGGAGAAATGCTGTTTGGGCTTCATTGTTCCTGCATTAACTTTCTAAATGTTAAAGTTGCTTACAGTGGTATAATACACTTAAACATTATTTGTAAAAAAAAAATTAAAACAAATTTGTTATTCTAGTTTACATATTTGTGATGGTGCATTCAATCACAAATTATAAGGCAGAATCGGAAGTTTGAAACTTTCCAACTGCAGCTTGGATGAAAGCTAAAAGATTAAACACTTTTGTCTGAATTTTTTTAAACATATGACATAAAACCCTGGACAAAGTCATGCTAGAGTAGTAATAGCTTTTTTTCTACTGAATCAAGGTAAACTATTTAACTTTGAAGCATTTGCAAAGGAAAAGACGTCTTACCTAACAGTCAGGGAAGAATCTTACGTTGTTGTTTGTTTTTGTGTGAGAATGAGCCATGCTGGATTTCGTACTACCTGAAATTGCAGGTAAGGGTAGTGACTTATTTCATTTTGAACTGAAAATTTTCTCAAGCTTCCAAACACTTTCTCCAAAAAAAAAGTATTTTCAGCACAGGGTACCATGGACAAAGTTCTGTTAAGCTCTGTACAAACTATGGACTTCAGATGTTTCTACCTGGCGGCTAAATGGCAGAAAAAGAGAAGGCGGGTAGCTAGTAAAAATGAGGAACTTTTCCACTGTTTATTGCAGCTCAGGCCGGCTTTTTTGTGTTTGTGCAAATGCTGGTCAGGGATAAGTGTCTATTTAAAGCATATACATTGCACCACTAAAGCTACTGGCTTAAAGTGAATTATTCCTTTCCACTGTCACCACTTGATCGCTCAATATGAGGCATAGCAGTAGAGTAAATGACTTGATGCAATTGTTTGAGTCATGCTCTCCCACTTCTTCTTCATGTAATTCTTTCTAAGAAAAGGTCGAACTGTATGACATTATATTTAAACTAATCAAGTGACCATCCTTCTAGTCATTGTCATTATCTAGTTCCCTGCTGGAAAATATCTAGTTACAACAAGTTAAATGGACATCATGCTAATCATCAAACTAACACAGCTTCTGCTAACTTTGGGACTTTCCCAGCTGGAAGAGGCATTTTAAAGGGATTATACATTAGATTAACCACAAATAAATCTAAGAAAATTTTAGATTTCTTCACCATACATACTCCAGCAAAGCCCTGGCCTTTTTAATTACAGTTGCCTCTATATGCCTGTAAATTCACTGTTTAATTCGCTTGAAACAAACTCTAGTTCATTTGCCCGGAAATTCCGGTTTGTTTGGGCAGGTGTGAATGGGCAAACAAACTCTGATTCGGACCAAACAAACGAACTCTAGTTCGCCTAAAAACTGTGGTCTCGCTTAGATGAAACAAACCCTGCTTTAGTTCGATTGCATGTATGAATGGTAAACGAACCGGGCCCGCACCAAAAGCAGGAAGCGGACTATTGTACAGGACATCCTGGGTAAATACAATCTAAACAACCAGGAATGCTGGAGAGATAGTGCGGTACGGAAAAATCAGCAACAATGTTACAATTTCTCCAATGAACCGAGTGTACTGGACTATCAGGTGTGAATACAGCCTTAAATATCAAGTGTTCGGGTAAAACAAGCATAATTGACGAGCTCTTTCCAGGGGCAGCATAATGCTTAATGGCGTTATACGTGTTCATATTTATGTGTAGCGTTCGCTATCTCTATCATAAATAACCACAGAGCGAGAGGTAACTGAAGGATGGACTCAGTGGAGAATAAGAAGAGAGCAACTTTTAGCACCAGCGTAACTCCTGCCCAGGCCCTCAACTAAACTTACATAATAGTAACATTTCTTACCTTGGTTGAAGTCATGCCTGCAAATCTGTAAATTGTCCTGGACGGGACTGACTCAGCTGTTATTTATGTTCTGTGTATGAGCTCTCACGCAGTATGTGTGAGCCTCATGCAAGAGCTTACCATTCCAGCTGCAGTTACCCGTCTGGCCTGAGAGGGGAATCGAGAGCGTAGTGGGGCAAAAAAGTATTTGGCAACAACCAATTGTGCAAGATCTCACACTTTAAAAAGATGAGAGAGGGCTGTAACTTTCTTTATAGGTACACTTCATATTTATATTGAGCAGCATTAGCGTACAAATATCTTCCATATAGAAAGATGCCTCACTCACACCAGCAGACATACAGCATGGATCATGACAGTGGCCTAACCTTGAATATATTTGACATCCAAATTACCCAAAGATCTTTTCAATTGTGTGTTTAAACTGTTAACTCTCAAAGTAACAAAGCCAACTCACAGGATCTGGCTCTGTTTGCATTAATAAAGAGTATTCATCCGGCTGTATCTGTAATTCCCAAACTTAAAAAGTGGTTCAATGACAACATAAGCAACATCAAAAGCAAATACATCAACCACTATATATTGTTTTCATTAATTCAAGTCCTGTTTTTCAACTTTCATTATTTCATAAAATGGAGATGGCTGCTCGTTTGCTTTTCTGGTATTGACATTATTTTCTCAAGAGAATCTCAAGGCCCCACACTTACCTGTTTGTGACCCCGAGTGTGGTCCTGACCCCAACTTTGGGAACTGCTGAGCTAGATCATCAGTTTACACAATGCTCAAAACTGAAAACTAAGCAACCTTTTATCAACTGAACTTCAACAAAGCATTCACTTACGTTTACATCATCTCTATGTTAGCTCACAATTTATTCCAAAAGTTATCAAAAAAATGGAAAAGATTCAACCTTCAGTACAATAATGGCAATGCTTTATGTTAAGATCAGGTAATGTATAGCTGGAAAAAATACAGAAATGCCAGGTATGCAATATTAAAAGCAATATTTGATCAGATTTCTGTGATACAGATCTTTTTAACCAGTACAATCAATCTTTCCTTATTATCTTATTTCTCAAAGCAGATGAGTATTTTTGAAATAATTTTTCTGCGAGAACCTTTCGAGCCATTTAATCAGGAAACGGAAAGTGCATCTAGATAACGACTGATGTGTTGTCTGGAACCACAGAGCGAGACTAAGTATTATTTTAATACAAAATTGTTATTTTCTCTTGCCATAAAGGACTTTCCTATGAGTGATTTGTAAAACTGATGTGTTTACACTCAGTGGCAAGAAAGTAGACAGAGGGAGCACTCTTACTTTTTCCCCAAACACCTTGCTGTTGATGGAAAACGAATAAACAATGCCTTTGGCTGGTTTTCTCTGGAAAACATTTTACCAGTCTGAATGAGAGACTGAACAAAAGGGAATATATATGACAACATCTGAATCCGTATGTGTGGTTAGTTTGAATTAAATTTATAATATTGTGTAGGAATTAGAAGTTTGTCTTTTTTATGGAAAACAGTTGTGCATCTACATACTCAGTAAAATGACTTGAATAAAAAAAAAAATCATCTTAGCTGAACTGAAATAGGAAATGTTTAGTTTGATTTCATATCAGACATTGTTAAAAAAAATGTCCCCATTGAAATGTAAATATCAACATTTAAGTGTAATTATATGCTAAATCACAAACTCAAGCCCAACTAAATGGATGAGGTTAAGACAACTTTCCTGTAAACAGCACCCATACAGACCGCCAGGCTATCACCCAAGAGACACACAAAACAGTCAACCATGTACACACTCATATCTAAGAGAAATTTAGAGAGACTGATTAATTTGACAGGAATGTTTTTTGAATGTGAAAGGAAGTTGAATTACCATACCATACTTTATTTATCTGTATTGCCAGTTTCTCATATCCAATTATCGGTATTGCGTCACTTTTTAAAAATTGGTATCGTTGCATCCCAAATAAAAACAATAAGATAGATAAATAACATGTCAGTTCCCATCTAAATCAAAAGCCAGTGAATAAAAATAAGTTTTTAACCTGGACGTAAAAACCCGCCGTCGAGAAGGACTGCCCAACGTGTAGTGGAAGACTATTCCGAAGTTTCAGCTGCGCCACTGAAAAGGCCCGATCCCCTCTAAGTTATATCCACGACTTAAGTGTTGAGCGCAATAACTCTACACTGCAAGGGCATGCAAACTCCATGCAGAAGCATCACAGGCTGGGATTTGAACCCAGGACCTTCTTGCTGCAAGGCAGTAGCTCTACCAACTGTGTAACTGTGCAGCCCTTCTAAATACTGTTGACAGGATATTTTCAAAAGGTTGTTTTATTTTGTTTCACAAACCTTATTGAAATGCAAATTCTTGTTTATTGATTCAGACTTTCTATCATAAACTTTGGATCCATTACATAACGAGCGACTTGTTTTTGCCAACATACACCCAGGCACAGCACGCTGAATAACACTCATTGTGTTGTTGCTGTAGAGAATCCTTTGCCACAAACCCCACTGTAAAAAAAACCCACAAAATACTTTCTGTCAAAGAAAGGAGTGAACACTGAAGCTGCTTGTAGCAGGTTCAGTTTTACTCCCAAAACTCCCCCACACACTACCCTTGTCAAAAATGATTAAACACCGCTCAACTTTAAGACTGAATTGAACATCATTTCTTTCATGCGGTGAAATGGTCTGTACACAACATCCTACATAAATAAGACCCAGCTTCAGCAGCCACAGCTGAAACAACATGCATTTTTCTAATGGAATAGTGGCTTTAACCTCTTTATTTTCAGTGTGTTTCACGAATAGACATTACAAGCATGGTCATGAACATTTCAAAATCCTGTTCTTTTTTGCTTCTCTTTCCACATGCCATCAATGCTAACACTGCTCCCACCCCCCACAAATACTTAATCCTCCCAAATCCACACAGGAAATGTCCTGGTCAGTAGAGCACAATGCTTTTGACAGACCCCCTGAACTCCTTTTTTCTCTCTCTCCTCCCCCTCACTGAAAGATCTATGTGCCCTCTTCAAACACCCATCTGGAAACATTTAGCCTGAGAAAACTAGCATACTGCCAATAAAAACATGTCTGCAGCAGGTCCAGTTTATCAGTTCTGGAGTCTACCTATCCCAAAGACAGCTATCAGCTATCCGAGGTGAGAATAAGAGACGAGTTGGTGGTTTTCACGTTCTGCAGGAGCTGTGCTTCAGTGCTCTTTTCTTATATGGTTATTGGTATGGTTAATCACTCAGCAGTTTGATGGCATTTATTACACACTGAAGTTCAGGATTTTAAATGACCTAACCAATATCCTAAATGAGTCTGTTCCGTGTGAAGCCTCCAAGGACGTGTTTAATTATCTGGAAAACAGCATCTTTCCAGTGACAAGGAGAACAATAGACAAAGAATGAAAAGGTCACAGGGAGTGAAAGTTGTGGAGAGTTTATCTGAGGACGACTGAGGATGGAAATAATGAAGAGAAAACCATCCTGTAATTTATGCGAGAACTTAGCAGGGATTCAATCCTGTTAATGACTTCAAGAGTGACTGTGCTGACATATATAAAAAGATAAACATTAACCAGAACTTTTATTTCATGATAGATGGCAGAGATTAAACAGGAACCAGATGCTAAAGTGAGAGGTTGATCCCCTTTCTGCTTAAAATAACCCAAACAGTTTTTCATAAGCAGACAAAAAATCTGTTTTAAACTACGTGGGGGTGAAAAGGTTCAAGTAAAAATACATACAACCATAGTCACTGGAAAAATTGTGCCCTCTTGTGTCAGACTTCAATAATAGAGAACAGCATATACCGAAAGACCGACAAGTATTCTCCAGAGTGACAAATCCAAACGCTCTTTATGTTGTGACAAGTATAAAGTTTGGTTCAGAAGAATTTCATTGGGTCTGCAGAGTCCTGACCTTAAACTGACAGACAAATGGTATAACTTAAAGCTGAGACTTCAGGCCAGTCCTTCTCATCCAACATCAGTGTCCATGCTCGTGAATGCTCTTCTAGCAGACTGGACAAAGTTCCCATTCAAAAACACCTCTTAACCTTGTGGAAACTCTTTCCAGAAGAATATAAGCCATTACCTTATCAAGGCATTTAGATTAAGATCAGGATATTATTAAAGACAATATATATATATATATATATATATATATATATATATATATATATATACATATATAGCCTGAATTAACAGCATGTGCACCTGTCTTAACATGCATGTGTACACCTAGAATATTTGTATAGGCATAATAATCAAGTGCTTGTTGCAACAAATACATAAGGAAATTATTAAAATATTGAAAAACAATGTTCCTCAAATAAAGATAAAAAAGACATTAGATATTTAACCATCAACAGTGTATAACATAATTAAAAGATTCAAGGAATCTGGAGGAATTTAATTGTATAAAGGACAAGGGTGCAAACCTAAACTGAACAACCGTAATCTGTAATCCCTCAGGTGACACTGCATCCAGAATCATCATTCATCTATAAGAGATCCCACCACATAGGCTCAGGACTACTTTGGTAAACCTTGGTCAAGTACCCCAATACGTAGTTACTCCCAAAAATGTCAGTTAAAACTGTACTGTGCCAAAAGGAAGTACTATGTTAACTGTACCAGAAGCGCTGTAAACTTTTCTGGGGCTCTGAGGCATCTGGGATGGACCATCATACAGTGGAAACGTGTACTGTGGTCAGATAAATCAGCATTTCAGGTGTTTTTGGAAAAAAAAAGGATAATCCAAACTGTTACCAACAAGTTCAAAAGCCAAGGTCTGTCATGGAATGGGGTTGTGTCAGTACCCTAGGCAAAGGTAACTTTCACTTCTATGATAGCACCATTAATGCCGAAAACTAGATAAGAGGTTTTGGAGCACTGTACATGTCCTTACAGAAGACAACTTTTCCATGGAAACCCATGCATATTTCAATAAGACATTATAAAGACCTGGCTGCGAAGGTAAAGGTTAAGTACCTGACTAGCTTGCCTGCAGTCCTGACCTGTCCCAATAGAGAATTTGTGGCACATTTTGAAGCACAAAATTTAACAATGAAGACCTTTTACTGTCGCCCATCTTAAGGCTTATTTGTAGGAAGAATTGGACAAAACTACACCTGAAACACTTAATCACTTGGTGTATTCAGTCCCTAAATATATTTTAGGTGTTGTGAAAAGGAATGGCAGCTTTACAAAGTGTTAAATGCTTTATTGTTCCAACCTTCTTTGAAGTGTGACTCAAGAATCAAAACTGGAATGTGTTCATTATGAAACACAAAAACAAAGTTAATGGGAAACATTAAATAATGTGCTGCTGGATTTTCAATGTAACACAGGTAAAAGATAATTTGATTAAGTACTGTCATCAGTTTGATTTTAATTTAACATACCATCCAACATTTTTCTGATTTGGGGTTGTATTAATCATAGTTATTAGTTACATAAGACAAACATTATTGAAATGCTTGTTGCACAATACCTGTAGGTATAAAGGCAAATATCCTCCGGCAATATATGTATAAATAAAACACCAGAAAGGCAATTATTACACATAAAATAACACAATTGGCAGATTACAAAATAAAATGTATTGAAAAAAATTGCAACTTATTAACATTATCTGTGATGTAAAAATAAAAACACTTTAACTTTATTCTCGATTCATTTTATTGACCTGCTGTTTCATACAAATTATCTGTTGATAATAAAAATAACTTTTTTTAAAAAGAAAAAAAAACTTCTATTGAGTATCGATCCAAATTAAGAAGTGGCTTGTCTTGAACAAATTCACAAAACTTTCTTTTATTTGCTTATAAACGACACATAAAAAGCTGTCAGTGTTCTGGTTACTTTGAGCTTGTGTAGCTTTAGAGATATAATAGCTCTATAGATAAAGAAGAAATACACAAAAGATTCTTCAACTAATTTAAAGATGCAGGGGAGGTTCCGTCATCTAGTGGTGCTGAATTGAAAACCACATTTCAAACAACCTTTATTAAATTTAAATTAAATCACAGACAATATCAGTTACAAATGTCTATACCGTAAGATCTTGAATTTCTGGTTTCTGGAAAAAGCGAGAAACAAAAAAAACAAACAAATAAAATGCATCTATCTCACGGAGTCACAATATGAAACAACACACACATAAGAACAAACCTTAGATGAGCATTAAAGTCACAATTAAATGTCAATCAACATTGCTGAATTTAACTCATCTGAATCAAAATCTGCATCTTGTCATGAAAACATTTTCAAAACCTCTTTCTGCTTGATCGTACTCAAGCTTCCAGTGTAGGAAACTTGGCTTATGGCAAACAGTTAAAACAAATCAGACTCTAAGAAGAAAAAACATTCTAATCATAAGGCACCCCCTTTAACTTTAAAATACTGCATCAACAACAGTGCAAAAAATCTTAATGCAGCTTCTTTATGCACTGTTAAACTACATTCAGATTTGTCACAATTTAAAGGTGGAAGACAACCCTCATGTCTGTTTATTGCACAACACCTTCCTGCAGATGAGAAGTCTTAAAAAAGCATTTCTAATCAAACAGAAGGTAAAACAGAATTATTATTTAGCTTTCATTTTAAATAGTCTTATTAATAAAGCAGTGTTTATAAACTACAGTATGTGAGTCAGTGTTAAGCGTGTTGAGCGTGTCAAAGATGAAAGCTTTTTGGTGAAAACCGGTTTAAAATAAAGTATTCATTAACTAACACTTTATCAGACTTGCTCCCAAATTCCTTTACTTTTACCTCTGACCGAAACATTTTGGGGTTATTTTTGTTAAAATAAATGAAGCCCAAACTTTTTGGATTCTAACCTCAGCTATTAATTGTAAAAATGATAAATACAGGAAAAATAACTGCCTTAGCTGTATTAGTCATCAGTTCCTTAGGATTTTTTAAAATCTATTCGGAGGATGTTGGTAAATTAAGACACATGCAATCATTTCTAAAATGAATATTTAAGTAAATCATTTTTAAAAACCCATATTTTCTTTTACAACCTAAAATGGGGTTTTGACCTGAACTCTGGGACCAAATCACTAAAATCAGCCCCAGCAGCCTATTTAATGGAAGGTCTTGGGTGTCAAAATTCTGTATGAGCTTTACTCTCAATAAAATATGGGTACTACAACAAAAAAAAGGCTTGCTATGCTTCCAGTGGTTTACCCTTTGACTTTGGTGCCTAGTTCTCAAGCATTAAGCAAAATAAAACCCTGTGCTTTAAAAGTTAACTCAGCCTTGAAGTGTCACAGTTACAGGCATGTTTGTTTTTCTTATATCCAGGGCCTTGGATTTAAAAGCCAAAATGATAAATCACAATATTCTGTGTTAGTTTTCACAACAACAATAAATCAAACCACCAATCTGACCATTACATCCAGTGGATGGTGAAGTTCTGAATCAGTCCGAGACCCAGGTTTGCTACTGATAAGACCTGGAAGGGGGGATTAAAAACAGACACCGTTACAAGAGTTTTACAAGAAAAACAAAACATGATTTTAGGTAGCAAAACAAAATAAGCTGTTACATATTTCTGATGTGTTCATAATCTTTTAGGAGTCTGATCAATCTGTGCCAGTATCAAGCTCCTCTCTTCATGCTTCATGTGTGTTGCCAGTTTATATTGTCATTTTAGTAGAAATTTAAATACAGGATTTCTACTTGAAACTTTATACTGAGTGATTTAGTGATTCGCTTCACTTCGTTTTGTTTCTGGTGTCCTTTGACATCTCCCTGGTCTTGGCATTAATGAAGTTTGGAGTGTGATTGTTTCAGGTTGTGGACAGGTCTCTGTTATACTGACGTGTTCAAGCAGATGCCATTAATACAGGTAACGACTGGAGGATAAAGGAGCCTCTTACAGAAGAACTTACAGGTCTATGAGAGCTGTAAATGTTGTGTGTTGAGACCCTATAACATCAAAAAGCTACGGTTAAAGACGTAGCTTGTCGCATAACTGAGTTCTTTTTACAATGGTAAGAAGTTGACAGATGCCGCGATGTTGAGGTCAAAGCCTAGTTCATTCTTCTCCATTTTGACGGATACAGATTGATGCAGCGCCATTATTCGTCAACGTAAGGGCTCTCCGTCACCTAAGCAAGGACGGACGGAGTCGAGGTACATTTTCTAACTCTCCAGCTCCGTCAACGGAGAGTGTATGCCTGTGATTGGCCAGTTCAGTAAGAGCCAGAGGTTGTTTCACCAGAACGGGGCTCTGTAGTCACTGTAATGAGTAGTTAGTGCATGCTTTATATTAAAAGGATCATTTATCTAACTTTAGGTGGGAAAACTTGCACAGTTGGTGGCTGACTAAATACTTTTTTGCCCCACTTTATGGTCTTTTACAGATTTTGAATAGGAGGAGTCGATTCAAAGAAAACAGACAAAAACACTATTCGTTTGGATGTATTTTCAGAGTATTCAATGAGGTGCCCTGCTTGTAAAAAGCTTTTACAGTTCAATCAAAACTCGCTCTCTGTCAGCCATTGTTCCTAAAATGGATGTGTATTTACAAGCTGAGGTGAATAAATTGTCGTCACTGCAATGGTGGGCAGACCTGCCAGAAAAGGTCTGTAACCCCCGCTGTCTTCACAGCAATGCAGAACAATGATATAAACATCTTCATCAATACATGTGCGTGTGACTGCAAACTTGCTGAAAGAGAAGTATAAACTAGGCTTTAATCAACGAGTTATAAAATGTGAAATTTCCTGATATTGTTCTGTTAACTTGTGGAGTCCAAACAATTTATAAATATAATTGGGGATCTGTTCAGGATCATAAATAATATCAGCTCAACGCTAAATGTTGCCCATATTTTTGCATAAAATAAAAACAAAACAAAAAAGCAGCCACAGGTATCACGGTCACCTTCCAATAACCCCAAATCTCACCTGGTTGTCTCTGTAGATGAATGGAACATCCTGGGAATTCACTAATACCCTGCTTGGCTTCTCCTTGACCCCATAGATTGAGGTTGAGTCAATGGTCATCAATGAGCCTTCCTCATCGCTGTGAAGCACATAGGATGTCATCATATTCTAGAAAGCAAGACAAATAATAGTTCAAATTAACTGTTGTTGATTCACTTCCTTGTTTTATATAAAATCAAATCAAATTTATGACAGAGTGGGACAGGGTGAAGCAATTTTAAACCAAAATGGTGAATAGTCAATTAGCACCTGGGAGATGTTGAACACAACATAAGTATACTGGTCGGTCTCATAGGTGTCGATAGTTTCACCATCATCCCAGAAGAGATCTCCGGTGGCTGAACCGTCGTCAGAAAGAGCCGAGACCAGATGCAGGGGCTGACCACTGCTAACCTGCAGAGTCAGTTTGGGCTCCTGAGCAGAAGTAGATAAAAGATCTTAGCAGAATCTACTGACAGCTGGATGAGAAAGGACCTGATTCACAGTGTAGGTGCGTTTCCACTATCAAAAACTTCAAGGTAATTGGACTGGAAGATCCTGATACCCACATGTCTCCACTTCATCGAGCTGGGCCGACAGCGCTGTTTTCAAGGCCATTTCAGGAACCGACAGAGTACTTGAATGGGGGTATGTACTCGGAAATGGCCCAATCGAGTCAAATAAAACAGAAAAGCAGTAACAAGCCGTGCTGCTTTCATGTCGATTCAATCGGTGGGACCCCCCCAAAAGATTTAAATCTTTGGAGGCTGACAATCATAAAACTGAAAACCCTCATCTTCATCTGGCCGTTTCCCCAGCTCAGTTCCCCCCCGTGCATAACCTTCCTTTTTCGTGTGCATCCTTTCTTTCAGCCAAGTCCACTCCTGTCTCAAATTATTTATTTTTTTTTGTAACAGAGAAACAACTGTTTAGCTCTTGACTTATTGAGAAGCTAAGTAACTGCTGATATCAGAGTACTGCAACAGGTAAAATAAAAATACACATTTAACGGGTACGGGTGCAAGTTTCTTCAATTCCAGTGGATAGTTGGACGAGAAAATTTTTATTGTTCGGACTATCTCGAACTATCAGGCACCGTGATGACACTATATTCTAAGGTTGAGGCTTCCTTTCAAAGCAGAAGACAGCTGCTGACATCTGGTAGCAGCTAGCAAACAATATCAATATAGTTGGAATGGAATTCTCCAATCTTGTGTGAGAACCACATGCTTGGAGAATACTTAAAATATTTAATTCTTGTCAGTAAAACTGCAACACAGTAAGCTAAATGTGAACAAACATCACAACCTTTGTGCTTTGAGTCCATAAAGGGTAAGGAAACAGAATAGGTCCAAATAAAGTGAAATACCTGTGTTGGTATAATAGAGCCCTGACGCAGATGCAGGTTAATTTTATCTATTGGTGCACTGAGATTAAGTTTCTCCCCTTTGCTGCTCACAGAGTCTCCCTGGGAAGTAAAATGGGACAAGCAAATCATTGTTTAAGCATTTTTTTGTTGTTGTTACGCTTAATTCAATCACTGGTTACTCTTTCACAATCCGTAGCCTTACCGTGTAGTAGTCATACCAAAGACCTTCTGGGAAGTAGCCGTCCACATAGTCAACTCCAGGCTCCAACACTGGAGTCACTAATAAGCTCCTTCCCCAAAGAAACTGTCTATCAATGCCATAAGTTCTTACATCTTTGGGAAACCTGGTTGTTACATAGAGCACAGTTAAATCAGGATTTAGAAAAAGGATTAAAAAATATCAAGAAGAATGAAAACATTTATCTTACTCAAACATAAGCGACCGAGCAACAGTGTGCCCTTCAATGTGAGCGTGATGGAAGAGGGTGTAGAGGAAAGGGAAGAGAGAGTAACGCAGCAGCAGAGCCTGTTTCATGGCTGTACGAGCCAGCGGGCTGAAAGCTGTCGGATCTTGAGGCTGACAAGAAAAAAAAAAGTTGTTTCTAAGCGTTCATCCATTTCCCACTTTAGAAAAAAATACATATTGTTTTACACCTTTTCTCATATTCCTTTATGAACAATATCTCCAGTAGATACAAGTCGGACACTCAGGGAGACCCAATTGTTCAAATGCTAACAAGTATCAACGATTGAAGATGATAAAGCATTTCTATCTATTCTACAGATTCAGGCACAAAATATAAACAATTTTATACCTAAACAATATACAGTATTATGCATGTCCCAGGTTTAAATCTACAAAACGATCACCAGTTCAAATAAAAAAATTACTTATGTGCCATATTGATGAAACTGAAAGCTGCATCCAAAGAGACGAATCTGATTAGATCTGGCAGCCTTTCTTTAAATATGTGTAATTTCCAGCGCCACCTGCTTAAGCCCACCATGTCTCATTTAGCAGAAGAGGTTTGGTTCTTTTAAGATTTTTTTCCTCCATATTTTTATATACAGTACAAACCAAAAGTTTGGACACACCTTCTCATCCAATGTGTTTTCTTTATTTTCATGACAATATTGTAGAATCTCAATTAAGGTCATGAAAACTATGAATGAACACATAATGTATGGAAATACTGTATGTACTTAGACAAAAAGGGTGAAATAACTGAATACATGTGTTATATTTTAGATACTTCAAAGTAGCCACCCTTGGTCTAACTACTGCTTTGCATTCTCTTGACCTTCAATAGGTAGTCACCCGAAATGATTTTCCAACAGTCTTGAAGGAGTTCCCAGAGATGCTTAGTACGTGTTGGCCCTTTTGCCTTCATCCTGCGGTTCAGCTCACCCCAAATCATCTCCATTGGGTTCAGGTCTGCTGACTTTGGAGGGCAGGTTATTTCACAATTTTTGGAAAAGTAATACATAATTCCATATGTGTTCATTCATAGTTTGTATGCCTTCAGTGAGAATCTACAATTTAAACAGTCATGAAAATAAAGAAAACGCACTATATGAGAAGGTGTGTCCAAACTTTTGGTCTGTACTGTATATATATTATATATACATATAAATAATTGTTGGCATCTTCCCAAGTGAGATTAATTCATCCTCACAAAGTGAAGCAGTATGGAAGATAACTTTAGAACCCAATATCTGTTTGGACTGTTATGATTCAGCTTTCTGAATTCTGAAAAATATTATTTATTCTTCTCTCGGAAAGGCTTGAACATGTTGCAGGGATCAAAGAAACAGCAGTAGGTTGGCTTAACTCTTAATTGTCCAACAGATTTGATATGGAAATGAATTATGCCATAGAGGCAATCTCCTGTTGAACAAACACGACAGACTTGAAAGATATCGCCGACGGACATCAGAACAAAGAAGATATCTTTGGAACACACTGACCCTGTGAGCCTGCTCCTCGCCTCACTATTATGAATATAAAAAATGACATGGTGCTGTTTTGCAAAGAGCAGATACCAGCACTGGATGTGGATCAGGCCTGCTCCACAGGGCTGTTTTTGAGACCATTTAAGGAACCATAGAGTACCTGAATAGGGGTATGTACTTGGAAATGGCCCGATCGAATCAGATCAAGCAGAAACAAGTCCTGCTGCTTCCATGGCAATTCAATTGGTGGGACAAAAAGTATTGTGAATCCCCTACTATAAAGTGAATGTTTAGCTTTGGCCTTCTGTTTTCATACTTTGACCAGGAAAAGTATTTAGCTGCTTAGTCAGCTAAATCTATCAATCTGGATGGCAATAAATTGGCCTTTGGTAATAAAGGAGCGAATGGTAGTTTTTGACTAGGACCCGACATTTAGATTCCAAAAGGTTTCTAGGATTTCCTTCTTTCATCTCTGTAATGTTGAAAAAGAAACTAGAAATATTCTATCCAGGAGTGATGCTGAGAAACGAGTCCAAGCATGTTTTAACCATAAGGCTGGACTGCTGTAATTCTTTACTATCACAAAGTCCAAAAAAAGGGAGTTAAAGGCCATCAAAACACTACAGCATGATTATTATGTCCGTCTCAGTCGTCATGTACACTTTACTCGGCTCACTTGCTGGTGGTCATGATCAGAGGGCCCAGTGGCGCCGATTGCTTCTGTCAGTCTGCCATTGAGCCAATGTGGCTACAATCTATGCCATTAGTGCGTGAATGTGTGCATGAAAGACTGAATGCAGCCTAGAGCACCTTGGTGTCCTTAGGAATCGACTTAGCACAATACAAGTACAGGTCATTTACCATTACCTGAAAATTTTATGTACAAACTCTTTCTCTTAAATCTGAAAGTAACAATTGCTCTAATTTTAGAGGAATAAATCTAACCCATAAAACTAATACAATTGTTTAATTTAATCATCGAGTTATTTTCTGCAACATGCAGTTTTTTTACAAAAATTATTTTGACATTGAAGACTGAAAGTCCAATTTGGCACATACCAAAGCTATCTTCAATCAGCTGTCCTTACCGCCATGTCAAGAGAATTGTGGTTTCGTGCAAACGGATAAAAAGCTCCCAGTTGAGTCCAGCGTACACACAGCTCCTCCTGCGGTTCCTCACTGAAGCCGCAGATATCTGCTCCCACCAACGGGATACCCAGAAGGTTAAAGGTCAGCATACCTGGTGGAAAAAAGGAGGTAAATAAAAAATAAATACATAAGAATTACAACAGACAGTTTGGGATTTTAGTCCATTTTCAAATGACTTGATGTATGTTACAAATGTTCAAGGAAAAAATAAAACGGCAGCAAAGAGTGAGAAAATGCATGTTATAATTGTAATAGAAACACCCTGTGGTAATAGAAAAAAGTTTTTTTTAAAGTTTACAGTAAAAAGGAGGAGGAGTTGTACTGTCTATGAATGAAAGTGTTATAGCAGCATATATCTTGATATTCCTGGAAATGCAAGGAAACTTGACTGGGCTTCTAACCTGCAATGGAGGTGCAAAGGTCCTTCCACAGGCTCCGGTTGTCTCCCAGCCAGTGACCAGAGTACAACCCCTGAGTGGGGAACGTGGACCGGGAGATGATGAACGGCCTCTTTCCCAAAATCTTCTTCAGAGCGCTGAATAAAACACAGAATGAACGATTAAAAAATACAAACAAGTGTATGTGTAACTTAAAAAGATATTTCAAAATATCTTTTTGATACTTGGTGTATCTTATTCTGCATTTGAAGTCCAGACCTTGCAGTGGCTTTGGCTTCCATGAGTCCGTAAACACTGTGCAGGTTATAATGTGTCGATAGGTTCTGCTGTGCACTGGCGCATAGAGTTTTCGATCTGAGCAAGCCTCCCAGCACACCTAAGAGAAAACAGCCACATATCGCGTAACATATGTGCTGCATCTTACGTTTGTTGTTGGGATAAATGGGTCCTACCTGGTGTATAAGGGGGATTTTCCAGACTGTTTGATGGACAGCTTTCAGTAGATCCATCCAAGAAGTTTGATGGCTCATTCATATCCTAAAACACAATATAACGTCACTGAAGTGTACAGTGCCTATAACATTTATTCCTCTTTTTTCACATAGGAATCTCAGACATTGGACATTTTGTTAGACTATTTAAATTAACTAAAAGTAGCACATACAGTATTTGTGAAGTGGAAGAAAAATTATATATGCTCTATCTGGGAGAGTGCAGCATGCTTTTGTTTTTTAGAACCCCGCAACCTTTGCTCCAAGTCTTCCAACCAGCTTTGCAAATATAAATGCAGTATTTGTGGATATACATTTTCATGTCTCAGACTTCGTTTTGAATTTAGACTATGCTTGGCCATCCTAACATACAAATCTGTTTTGTTTGACACTAGGGATGCAGCAAGCAATACTACTTTTTTCAAACAGATACCATACCAATACTTTGATCTGAGTACTTGCCAATAAAAAAAGCAGGTACCAAAAAAGATGCTATATATTAGAAGACAGTTTGATAATACATTTGCCACAAAAACAACATTATAAAGTGTGTTTGTTTTTTACATTAATCTCTGGAAATATCAAGCAAAATATTGTTAAAAATAAATACAATTATGCCCAATCATTGAAAAGTATTGGCTGCTTCATAACATATAACCATAAAAAGAGGGTCTTAAATACTTAGGTGCGGGTCCCAATGTATGGAGAGCCTAAGTCTCCTCCCCTTCCAATTGACCCCATGGGTCCCCATGACAAAAAAATGTATGAATTGAAGTCAACGGAGTGATAAAAGTTATTTTCTGGTCTGCTTTGTCTTACGTCCTGATTCACAGATATGTTGAAACTCAATTTAAATGATAACTAATGATGCATGTTTTCACTGTGTTTCTCAAGTGATTTGGGATTTATTTGATTGTAAAAATTTGCAATTAAAACGCCTACAAATCAGAAGTCGCACATATGATGTAACGGAGCCAACTCCAGCTAGACATCGGCCCGTTGTCTCCTCCTTATTCTGCAGTTGTAGTCAACTAAGTGTTATCACACAAAATCGAAAGTTACTTTTACCGCCATTCAAAAAAGAAAAAGAAAATATATCAGCGTTTTCTCTGAATCAAAATTTGTCTTTAAAATTCACAGACATCATATGTTCGATCAATGACGCGTTTCAAATAGGATCAGAAAATAAATTTTATTGCTCCACTGACTCTCAATCAATTTTTTTAGCAGTAGGGGACCCATGGACTGGAAGTAGAGGGGCGTGACTCAGGCTCCCCAATGGGGGCCGACATATTGGACGTGCGTTTCCTGCTACGCGAGCCGATGTGGACAAAATGCCTTTGCCGATTTTTGAATACACGGTTACTTCACTATCTGCTTGTCCCCCATAAAATGTTTAATCAAGAGCTCAATCAACAGACTTAACAAAAAAAAATTCTCCGACTCAGACAGACCAACTAACCCGGTCTGAGACTCACCCAACCCAGGTCGCTAGGGTGTAACACTGGTTCCCCACTCGGGAAGAGGGAGGGCCGCAGAGATGGCGGTTCCCGCTCAGAAAGAGGTGCCCGTGAAGATGCCGGTTACCGGCTCGGGAAGAAGTGCGCAGGCAGCTGTTGTGTATGAGCCTTTGTACGACATGGACCCGGAAGTGGTAGAAGCCCACTGCGATGATCAACACCGCCAGAAAACTAGAGTAAACATCGCCATCGCATTCCCTTATTGAAAATAACTGACTGACCAAATCTAAGGAAACACGCTGAGGTTGCATTGTTTCTGCTGGACAGGAAACGACATTCATCGTAATGTTTTTGTTGTTCTTTTCAAACTAGCGCCAATCACAATGAAACTACCCTGAAATTAGTCTTTTTTTCCATTAAGGTCATTCCGTCTAACATTACAGTTTATGCAATAAAAACAAAATAATCAGAATAATATCATTAACCTACAAAATGATGAAAACTTTTGCCATTCAAAAATGTAGTTTTACACATTTACCTCTTCTCTAACTGTTTGAGATGAAAGAGAGTCTGATGTGATTATCCTTTTGCTGAATATATGATCTCAATGGAGGTTGAACTATCTGCCTTGTAGTAGTAGAAATTGCGCAATTGTGATCTTTGGCCCTGTATGCCCATCAGTTAGTAAAGTCGTCGCTCGAACACATAAATAGCACTTGCTTGTAATGATTTAGGTATGTACTGCCCCTCATCGGCAGGAAACTACACACTGTAACTCTAGAGATAACTGAAAAATTTCTGTAAAACAAAAGTATTGCAGTCTCCACATTTTAAGTGTTGGTTCATGGTACTAGTTAAGTTTAACCGATAGAAGCACATTAGAACGGTATCGGCCTCGATGCATTCCTATCCTTCCATTAACTTTTTTATTGTAGCCCCGAGTGTTTGTTTTCAGTCCTATACCTACTGCAACTGGGTTTCCTGCAAGGGGCAAACTCTGCTTGCAAAAAGTGAAGCCACCTGGAAGTGACAAAAATTGCAGTTCAGCCCTCATCCACTGGGGGCTGGCTCCAAAAAGGAGCCAATTCCCATTGACTCCCAGGTTAAAAAGGCCAACTTTACAGCAAAAATAAACATGTTTATAGCCTGGTTCAAAAAAACATTTTAGGTTAGATAGTTCAGGTTTACCATCATGACAACTCTGAGGGGGGTGAATTTTTTCTAACTTCTGCGTTTATTTGTAATTTAATCTTGAAATTATGAATAATTAGGGGCGTGTCATTTTGATTGGCAGGTCCTTCTAGGCTAAGGCTGGTGGCTAATGGTGGTTAACTGTAGCTAATAGCTTGCTCCTTAGTCTGCTGTCCCCCTCTGCTTGCTCTGAAAAGGTCTTCACATCGTGGGACTAACATAAAGACTTCAGTCATTTGGTGTTTCTGAAGTCCACTTTCAGTTGCCTCTGCAGTTTTTATTCGGTTTTGGATGTTAATCTGCAATTATTGGACAAAGACGGCTTGCTGTGGTGTTGATTACAGTAACAGACCGTCCAAGAAGTTTCTGCTTTGGGGGGAGGCTTTGGGAGACGGCTGGAAGCCTACAGAGTTGGACTCTAGACAGACTGGATGATCGCTGGTTAGATCACTGTTGTGAGGAACACAGCTGGAGGCAGGAATCAATGGGTGTCAGATGTGAGGTGAGTCAAAAGCCTTTTATTTTTTCATGATGACTTTGTGACTGCTTTTTTGCTGGATGTGTTAAGATAAGCCGTCTATCTCCTCACCCTCCACCGATGGTAATGGGAATAACACCATATTAGGCCGTATTGACCCGACCCATTTTGGCCTTATTATATCGATATGTTTTCTCTACTCGAGATGTTTCTGGGTCTAAAGTGATCGGGGCAAAAGTCTCTCAACCGCGGTCTTCTGGCTTGAACCGGCTGCAGCCTACGTTAGCTTCAGTTAGCTCCCGACTAGCTTCTGACTAGCTTCTAGCTATGTCAGCTTGGAGCGCCACTCTCAGCTCCACCTCTTTGCGCATTTTTGGAGTTTCTGAGAGTGACGAGGCGAGTGACGCGGACAAGATGGCAGCGGTGGGAACCGCCCAGTTGGCTTGATTTTTGCTCTTCAAAAACCTATGGGTGACGTCAACAAGGGTTTCTCTATTTATATATACAGTCTATGTTTTCCTGCCAATGTTTCAATCCTATAGCATCCTCAAACTGGATTTCTTCTGGGATTGACCTGTACTTGGCTCTATCCATTTCATATTAACCCTGACCAGCTTTCCACTTCCTGATGAAGGTAAATATTACCACAGGATGAAGCTGTCACCCACATTCTCCAACAGAACCGGTGTGTTCATGGTAATGTGGAGTGTCAGTCTTTGCCATCGATTTGTTTTTGTGTCACCTTTGTCTACATGTTTGGTGTGTCGTTTCTCGTGGGATTTCTTTTGGCCTCTCTAAAGCTAGGACCACACTGCGATTTCGGCAGTCCTGGATTATTTCTTTTGTCATGAAAAGAATTGAGATGAAAAGCTGCGCATGTGGCCATGCCATGTGACAGCTTATTTAGAGCTTCTACGAACAAATCCAGCCCTCAGCAGTCTTCAGGCAATGGCACAAATTATTTTACCCAGGTCTGAAGCTGACCAATGAAAATGCACCTTGTGAGTGAGAGTGAGACATTGTGCAGTTTGAACCTCTGAAATCTTGGGGGTTCAGTGTGACACAGCTCTAGAGCTTAAGGGGAGGGGGTCACATGTAGCAGTCCTTTGAGACGGCTGAAAAATGCACAGTGTGAAGTGGCCTTCATACAGAGGCCAGTTTTGCTAAATATAATAGTTTTCCTGTCACCACATGATCCCACCTGAGATGTGTGAGAGTTAATGTGGCTGAAAATAAATGCACCCAAAAGTTCTTTTAGGAAAAAATCTTGAAAACATAACAAACACGAAAATTTAGGAGCAAATTCAAGGTGCCAGGCAATCTGATTAATAAAATGCTTTCATTTTAAAAAATGACTTTGTTTTACTTACAATCCACAAGCCATCAAATGGCACCTTCTCATGAAACCTCTGCAGGTTCTCATACCACCATTCATGTGTCACCTCATCCGAGAAGTCTGGAAATGCTGTCGGACCGGGCCACACCTACAAGACAAGAGGAGAAAAAGAAACAGTTGTTTAAAAAAATTACAACAACAAGCAGCACATATGTGATGTGATATTAAAGATGCTTTAAAGCTGAAAAACTCTGTTGTTGCTGAATCAAAACAAACTCTGCAAAGAGGACTGGACCAAAGTTCTTCCAGATCCAAAGGAAAGACTCATTACTGGTTATGGCTAAACCTTGATGCCAGCGCTGACCAATTATTAGGTTTAAGGTAATGTTATTAAGATTTGTTTGAATGTAGGAAACATGACGAAAAAAGCAATATCGAATCAATACTGAAATGAGCAAACCCAGAACATGTAAAATGAGCATAAAATCTAAATAATTACAGTTCAAAACCTTTGTGTATGAACTATTGTTCTTGTATTATTGTATAATTATTATAATTAGTGATTAGTAAAAGATTAAGGATTATTGAATTCAGGGTATGACTATAACTTTTCAGAAAAAAAGGGAAGATTTTATGTTTTATTTGTCTAAGTGGATTTTAAACCATAAAAACTCACATTAATCTTGAATTCTATATATTAATTTCAATGTTGCTGCTTTTAGCAAAACTGAATACCGGGTAAAACTCCTGTTTTCAACAGCTGTTCCTCGTTTTTACCCTTTTTCAACATTTATGACTGGACGAAAGTTATCTTTTAAATTGTGCAAGACCCAAGTAACAGGAAGGGTTTAGCTGTACAATATATTGAAACCCGATCGTCACCACAGTATCAGTGTGGCAACATTGCAATCTGAAAGGGCTGCTTGGAAGCAATACTTGGTGGGATATTCTATTCCAAATGTCATGCATTCATGCCCTGCGTATTGATGCTATATCTGGCCAGTTGGATGGGCTCAAAATTCCCTTAATGTCCATACCTGATGTATAGATTTTATGGCAGAGATGCTAAAGCTTAAGGAGAGCAGTGGCGACACTGTATCAGTAAAAAAAAAAAAAAAAAAAGGTGAGGAAAATCTTAAATAATTGTCATCTAACTACTCCCATCAAACTCTACTATGTTTACATCCCTGCTGTAATTTGCACTGACTTAATTTAACACTTCTGCTTCTCTCATTTGCACATCTGTTTTTCTCAGTTTATATTCTGTTAACTTCTTATAAATCCTGCGTTTACTTGTAATGCACAACCACATAAAGTATTATACACAAACATCAAAATAACTGAACAGTACTTTGGTTTTTGTAGTTATATCAATAATGTAAATATTTTATTTTATTCTGTTGTCATACTTTTCTTGTGTGATCTTAAATGCTTCCATTATTAGTCCCTTTTTTGCTGTTACAGCTAAATTAGCCTTTTGTGTGACAATAAAGGATTATTCCTTTCAAAAGTTTCCGCAATAATATAGCAATAACTTGTTTTCCCAATACCCTGCGTACGTAAACCTACTGAACCAGTTAAAATCTACAGAATGGTTCATGTTAATAATAGTCAACTTGATGATGAGAACTTTGTCGCGCTAAATGAGGGAACTTTGCAAAAACATTCCTCGTCTTTCACAAAACCCTATTATTTCTTAATCCTGCTCTTATCAAGTCTGCCACATAAACCTGAGGATGTTGTTTAATTTGGTCCTGCTCTAAACCCCTAGAAGTCTTGCACACTTCTATCTAATCTCGCAAACACAGATATCACAGCTTAAATCCTGTTGTCTAAACTGCAGCTGCAATGGTAGCTGCTGATCTTGCAGAAACAACAAAAACTGTGCGAGCGTGTAATCAAGTCTTTTGAAAACCACGAGGGGAGACGTGACCAGCTGATGTGGTAATGTAGCTCCTATCGCACCTTCCCAATAAGTGTTTTTCCTTCGGCGTCTTTAATAAAAACTCCTCTCTTCAGTCCCTCATCAAAAGGCCAGTACGAGCCCTCAGGCTGTGTGCTGCTGATTCCTGGATCCTGCAGGTGGAACAGAACATGGTTAGGCACACACAAACAAACTGAACCGTAGTAAATGAGAGCAGGTTCAGACATCTATGTACCAGGATCATGACGTAGGTCTGGTTGTGAGCGTGCAGGTCTTTGACAAGATCGGGAAGGGTGTTGAAGTTTGTTGGATCATAAGTGAAGTCTTTGGCTTGGTCCATGTAGTCAATGTCATTCCACTGGACATCCTAAAACAATCAAACACCCATAGGAAATAGAAGTCATCAGTCACAATATGTGTCTCTCCTAATTTAGGTGCATAGTCTGATCTGACCGTGAAAGAAGTGGGTGGGGTCATCCAAAGTAAATCCGTGTTTAAATCAGCAGATATTTAGATGACCCAATGAAAGGCAGAGGCTGACAGAATTTTATTCAAAATCCCCTTGTGTTTTAAAATATGCTATACAATGGCTTTCACAGCAAATGAAAGAGAAACAGCCCCACAGCATTACAGATCCTCCACCATACTTAGCCGTGAGCAAAAATCAATAAATTATTCTTTTTTTTAAGATCCTGAGGGATAAATACTGCCAGCAGTACATATATTACACTCAAACGACTAAAAAGTGAAACCACAGATTTTGAATTTAAAATAAAATTAACATTTTCATATTGATGAAATTAGGAAAAACATTAGAAATTATCCATTTGGTGGTTTATAGATACAATGAGTCTTGATAGTGTTCCTAAAAAAACAACAACTGGTCCTTCCTTTTAGGGAAAACACAAACATATGACTCAGTTATCCGGAGACAAAGCCAACTGAAAGTACAGAGAAGGCCTGCGTCTGTTTGAGGATTCTTATAGGTCTTTGTCGTTATACAAGTATTGATAACATGATTCTAGTAACAATAAACTGACTGTGGCAAGTGAAGTTTCACCTGTGGTATTCCATTATTTCTCATTTTCTTGACAACTTCCCAGGTGGCATTGCTGCTCTTGTAGCCCCAGCGACAGAGGTGGTACCCCAAGGCCCAGTAGATGGGCATAGCTGGGTGTCCTGGGAGAACATAAGATAGAAGAAAAACATTTTTAGAAAAAAGAAGGATCCTAAAAGGGATAAGGTCTGAAGAAAGGTCCCCATATCTTTTTTGTTTTTGTAATACAGTGTTCCATTTGATAACAAATGCATTTCTTAAAGACAATGGATATTTTTTCTTCCTCTGTGTAGCGTCACGGTGTTCAAGAAGCAAACTCATACAGACTACTTATTATTTCATTCAGGCTGCTTCACCAAAGCACTCTTACTGACCTATAACATCCACATACTGCTCAACGACTGAAGCTGGATCAGGCCCGAGGAACACGTAGAAGTCTAGGATTCCACCAATGCTACGCCAGGTTAGGGCAGGGCCAGGCTGCAGGACCACATCTGAACAAAGACACACAAAAAATAAAAACTCAGAAAACAGGTTGAATTCAACGTCAACTGAAAACAAGCCCTCAATTTCCAACTCTATAGCAAATCCCACAAGGACTTTTAACTACACAGCTATCGATTAAATGTTCCTGTTGAAGCAAAAATGTGTGTATTATGTAAATGTCCAGTGAATTATGTTTTTACCTACGTAAAGGTAAAATCAATTCACTTTGGACTCCTGCAGCCCAGGCAGTTAATATCTTTCTATTGGCAGAAAATGGATGCAAACCTACAGCCATATGTGGATAAATGAGAAGATTTCATGTATTGTACGGAAACAAAAATTGTCAGAGGAAAGGGAGTAGATTTTAAAGAAATATTGTCATCAGGACTTATTAGGGGAATTAATTCGGAAGGAATGTCGGGTGCTAAGTTACATGTGTTGTTTTTGTCTGTTGTTTTTTTTCTTTCTGTGGTGTAGATGTGATTTATTTCACTTTATGAATTGCACTTTTTTGTTTTGGAGACTATCTTGTTTAATTTAAATCTGATGTTAATTGTAGCATTAACATTTTCCCGCTTTTTAATATAAAAACTAAATAAACGTATTTTAAAAAAAAACAAACTAATCAGCTTTTAATTAGAATTGAATTAATTGAATAGTTCAGTTGGATACGTACATTGCTTGGAGAAGCACAGTTAAAAAACATCATTAAACATCCAGAATTTCTTTTTTAATAGTCATTCCCATGGTTGGTGCAAAAAGACTTGGAAACTTAGGGGGAAAAAAAACATTAACTAATATGTTGAAAAGAAATGTAATAATTATTATTATTGAGAAATAGCTCTTATTAGAAGAAGAAAAAAAAACATACCTGCCTAAACACATTTTTTTTATAATTTCTCATGTAACCTTAAGTTTGGAATTTTATGTCTGCTTTGCATTGATAAGAAAAATCACAAACAAATAAAAGATTACACGTAAAGTTAAGAGGTGAGGCTCTTTAACAAAACTGGGAAGTTGAGGCTGAATCATAAAAATGAAATTAATCACATGAAAGACCAACTTCAGCTTTTCTAAAAGTTTTGTCAGCATTTATTATTAAGACTGTTGTGAAACTCTGTGCTTTTCACCCTTGTGTTCATAGTAATTTTTACTTGTTTTGCCTTATTCTTCGGAATTCCAGAAACTGACCCATTGCATTACTGTTCAGCAGGAAGAAGCCGTGTGCATCTCCACCGTTTTCCATCACCAGATAAAATGGATGCACCCCATACAGGTTCGTCTGTTCCTATAAACCAAGAGAAACACATTTACATTTTATTCACTTTAATCTTATCTTTTAGATAAGAGTTAAACACATACAGGCATTATTGTAATAATAAAATGAAAGTTGTAATACAACCCTGATCAACGTCTCAGCTGTTGAAAAGGGCAGAAATGCGCTTTTAAACTGGTTCTATCTGGAAGGTAGCTATAAAGAACATAAATAAAGTAACAATTGCTGGGCTTACCATAGGAGGAACATCTCTGGCCCACATGGTGAGTGTGTTCCACTGAACGTCGTGCAAAAAAGTGGAGCGGTGTTCCCCCAGGCCATAAATGAACTGACTGGGTAGGGCTGTGGAAAACTGGAGGAACTGATCGGCATACAAGAGAGGGGCCATAGTGGTGTTCAGGCTAATAAAAGAGAAAAAAGACAAAAACAGCTCACTCATCACTCAGTGAAGGTTGACTTTGCAAATGCAAATGACAGCCTTACTACTATCCCCGTACTATCACAGCGCCGCTTCTGTTGGCTTGTAAACGTATTTCTTCTTCAAGAAGCAATGAACGACAGAAAGTACGTTTTGATTAAGCTGTAAATCTTTTTACTAGAGGTGCAGCTCATTGAATCATCTAGAAACGCATGGAAACAAACAGCAGCTTTTGTTGTTCTTTTCCTACACCTCCTTGTGTTCAAAATCGCCAAAAGAACAGATTAGATAAATTATCCTTTGAATATAAAGCATTTAGTGGCCAATTGCTGCATTAACTATTGATTACAGCGACTATAGAGCCCCGTTCTGGTGAAGCTATCTCTAGCTGTTACTGAAACTGACCAATCAGATGCATACGCTCTCTGTCGACAGATAGTTAAAATTTGGGTCTCTATTCCGTGCGTCCTTGCGTAGTTGACTGAGAGCCCTTGCGTTGACGGATATTGGCGTTGCATCAATCAGTCTTCGTCAAAACGCAGAAGCATAAACTAGGCTTAACCCTTTAAGTAGGGCTGTAACAGTGAACTTCTTTGTACAACACATGTAGAATCTTTATTCACTCAATTTAGAGTGAAATGAATTCTTGTGTCTGTAGATCAACTTAAAAAAAAGTAACACTGTATCACATATGGATGTAAGAAAATATCAATAAGCTGATATATTGGGATATTTTATGTCATGATAATATATCAATATCAAAGAGAAATGTATGGATTTCTGATTTCTTTGATCTTTTTAGAATTTGAATGGGACCAATAATGATGACAGTAATTTTTGCAGTAAAATAAAAAAAGTATGCCTGGTAGTTGGTGGCTGTTTTCACCTTCTTCATTCCACTGGATCAATTAGATCTAGTAAAAAAACTGGATATGTTCTGTATAAAACATATTTGAGGTTTGAGTGTTAAATACGGTGACTTTTTTCAGACAGTTCAATTCAGTTTTAAAAATCAAAATATATAGTCTTACTCATAGTATTCCAGTATATCATGTAATCCCCCCGTTCTGTGATCACCTCACTGATATATGAAAGTTTCTTGTGCAGCTACAGTGAAGGAAGAAAGGTGGACCAAAGCTTATGCTTCTTTTAACAGCAATAAGGTATGCAGTTCACTCTGCACCTAACTGAATATCAAGCTGAATGTAACCGTCACGGATACTGGAGAAAAAACAGCTACATTCCAAATCTTTCAGCCTGCAGCATCTAGTCCAAAATCCTGCACGCCAGTTACTTAGTCCCTCTAACTAAAAGGGGCTTCCTAACTGTGGCATTAATAGTGCATTCATGTAAGTTTTGCACACATAATTGTTTAAAACAATGATTTTTGTGTGTGGCAACATCCCAACAAACCTTTTTATTTAGTTCACTTAGGATCTTATCTGTATCTTGTTCTATTCTCAGTGCAAGAAAAGATTGCAGGAGATATTAAAGATCACTAAGGATAACTAAGGTATTACTTAATAAAGAAGAATCAAAAATAAAATAAAAACATTTTAAGGTCAGACTCACAGCACGGTTCCTGTAGACTTCCTCTTCACTATGAGACCAAAAGGCTGCTTTGAAAGTTCTACGACATACTCAGGAGTTTCTGCTTTCTTGGCGGCAGTTGGAACAGAGATTGGGACCTCAAAACGTGAACTTGAGGGGTCTGTTATCTGTAATTCAGTGAAAGTCACAAAAGTTAAAGTTTGCAGAAAAAAAATATGCAGGACTGTTTAAAAAACATGCAACAGAAAAAAGGCCTATATAGTATATGGTAACAATTTCATACAAAACCTGCCAGAGGTCTTTGGAGCCGTTTCCCATCTTACCTCACATGTTGATAAATCTTAGAGTGTTTTTATGTTGAGGTTCCTTCGACTACCTCAGAAATAATATTTATTTCAGACAAGCACCTTTACTTACAATTTATTGGTTTCTTGGAAATAATGGTTTAAATGTTTGCTAATACGCTTGCACACATTATTTAACTAGCTCTTGTGTTGTTTTAGAACATTAACTAAATTTATTTTTGCTGAGATGTAAATAACTGGATGGGGGAGAGGAATATTTATGATGCAACACCGGGAACTGGATGAAAACCATCAGAATGCTATAATTCAACTCTACAGACGATAGAAGGACCTCAAAATTTTTATGAGTGAAAAAGTGTTGGAATGTTTAAGTAGTTATAACTAGTTATAATTTGTGTTATATTTTTAGGCCTGAATTAGTTCCCAAGGTCAAATTACTGTCTTAGTCTCCTCCGCCCCTCCCTCCTCGTTTCTTGTAGGCTCCTCTGTGTATATAAATTCCCCTGAGTGAGGTTTTAAGAGGAAGTTTTTTGTTTGTTATCCTTAATTAAGTTTGTATTAGTTGACACAGTTGATATTAATTTTTGAAGATTTTTTTTTTAATCATTTTGCGGGGGGGGGGGGGGTTACTGCTTGGTTCCTGACATGGGACTAAAGATGAAGAAATAAAGGGAATTTGTGTGCAATTGTAGTAAGACCACTTTTCTTTACTCTGCTCCTTTTCTCTTCTACTACAACTACAGTTCTTTTATTTATTTATTGGTTATTTCTGCAGTTACCCTTGCTTTTGTCTCAGTGTTTTTCTCACCAAAGAAGCAACACCTGGTCTGGTATCAAGCTTAGCTGCAATGCAGTTAGATTGGGGTCCAATGTTCTGCATACACTTTATGGGTGTAAAATGGTCAGAGTTAAGGTGGAAAAACAGCAGTAAAATGAATTAATCCAACAATATTGAAAAATTATTACCATTCCATATAATTTAAATTTCTGGTGGACGGTTATACAACAGATGTTTGATCTCAGTTGAACTTGATAGTCCAGTGGTTCTCAATCCAGATACTGAGGACCTACTGTCCTGCATGTTGTATGTGATGGCCAGCTTGCAATCACCTCGCCTAAAACTAATAGGTGATCAGAGGCTTCTGTAACACTTGATAGAATGCTAAGGAGATAATGCACTCACTTAGATGTGATGAAACGGAGACAAATGTAAAACATGAAGGACAGTGGAACCTGAGGTGAGCAAATCCTCATCACTGCAGACAGAGAATCTGCATAGCACAGTAGGGGCTTAAAAGGTTAGGTTGGATTTTATATTATTTTACTGAGGTTCTCTGAAGTTAATATCATTGTGGCTACTAGTGGGAGATATAAACAGTATATAAAGGTAGAAATTATATAAATTTAGCCAATGGTAGAGACTTTGACTACACCAGCTTACCACAATTGTGCATCAAGCTTTGCCAACATATTTTGTACCAGGTACGTAACGAGGATAAATACTGATGTTTAGTGCTTATATTTACTCTAGATATTTCAAATTTAAAATGATTTATTTTCTATTTAATGGAAAAGAAAAGTATTGAACTTCATAATTAAGTAATGAGGAAAACAGAAAGAAATTTTATTTTTACATTTTATTAGGGATGCACCGATACCGATTGGGTATCAGGGCCAATACCGCTCTTATGTACTGTATCGGTATCGATTACAGTTGACCGATACCATGAACCGATACTTAAAACGTGAAAACTCTGCAATAATTTAACAGAAATTTTTTATTTTTCAATTGAAATGTATGTTTTGTGGTCATTTCTATTAATATTTTATTTTTTTATCTAATTCACCATAATTTTTTACAACCATCAGACCTGCCTTCCAATTCATAGCTTTTTTTGTGTGGTAGAAGTATCGGTATTGGTGCTTGGTATCAGCAAGTTCTCAAATCCAAGTATCGTATCGGTTTGGTAAAAATGGTATCATTGCACTCCTACATTTTATACTTCAACTGAAACAATTTTGAACTTTGTGCTTTCATAACATTTACCCTGTATTTTATTCAAAATATCCACATCTTTATTTATGTTGTGAGAATGTTGGTGTTGGAGTTCTTGGAAAAAAGATTTTTTTTTACATTTTGCACAATGAATTTTCTTTAAATGGCATTCTTTACTTTTTTAAAGTTTTTGTTATGCTGCAATCCATCTGGAATGTAAGAATGTTCAACAACAGTTATTTTAACTTATTATAAAGAGAATAAATATTATATATATATATATATATATATATATATATATATATATATATATATATATATATATATATATATATATATAAATAATATAAAGAGAAATAATATATTGCAATAAATATTGTTATTAGGGATGTCTCAAATCCGATCCAATTTCAAGTCCCGATCCGATATTTTGCCTTTCGTATTGAAATTTATAAAACTGAAGTTTGTAAGTTGTAATATTATTTTTGGTGTTTTCACTATAAGCTGAAATATCCTATTAGCAGTGGGCAATGTAAAAGCTATAAGGTAAAAATTATATACATTTTGCCAAAGGTAGAGATTCTGACTTTACCGCCATACCACGGTTATGCATTTCAATGATGTCATCAAGCTGTGCTTACATACTTTACGTACACAAGGAGCATAAATCTTAATGTGACATGTTTGTCTTTATTCGAGCTATTTCAAGTGTAAAATTTGCAGTTTTTCATTTAATGGAAAGGGAACCTGCTGAACTTGAAGCCTCTTTTTTTTTTATATGTGCAGGTTACTTGTGCAATATTCAATTCATTAATCAGAAACCAGGAAAGCAGAGAATTTTGAGCTTTATTTTGATAACATGTAGCTTTTATTGGTTTAAAATATCTTCATCTTTATGTTGTGAGAATGTTTTGCTGTATTATTTTGAAAAAAAGATTTGAATACTTTTTTAATGAATTTTGCTTAATAAATGTTCTTTCAATGGCACTCTAAACCGTTTTGATGTTGTTCTGCTGCAATGTATCTGGAAAGTGGAATGTCTTAAGCATTCATTTTGACATAAATGCATCTAAAAAACAATATATCACAATACATTTCGTTACTGCACATGCTATCGGCCAGCCATATATCCTATGCTCCTGAACTCAGCGTATGAGCTAAGAAAGGAACTTTTCTCTGTTTATTTCGGTTTATTGTTGTATGTAAAGCCAGAAGGAGAGTTTATATGCCTTTACTATATAGTTTGAGGGACATTTATATTTGTTGAAGTTTACCCATATTAGAATTGTGTTTAATCTGTTATGCTGTTTGCCCCGCTATGGAGGCTTGAATTATTATGTAATTACCATCAAATGTAACAAGGAGGCACTATCGTAAAAATCCGCACAACTGGTCAACTGATATTGCTGCTCTCCGATCATTGAAAAATATTGGCCCGGCCCAATCTCAAGACATCTATCGTTGTTACAGCACATTCTTTAGATAATGTTACAATATAGATTTGAAACCATGCATCTAGGCTTCTTGTAGTTCTGTTACTTGTTGTAGAAAGATGCTATATCGTCATAAACTGGTCCGAAAATAAAATTAAGTCCTCAGAGTGGTGGAAGCCTGCTTCAGCTAATTTATAGGAATATGGTCAGTTGTTTTAAACAGCTGACGGGTGATAATACTCGGTGTTGGCCGATATCAAGAATTTCTATTTGACAGGAAACCATCTTAACGTTTGGTCCCATTTCAGCCAAACAGCATCTGTGTTTTTATGTGGATTTATGATTAGTTGCACCTGCCATCAACTCGCCGGATTAGCTGCAGCTTGCCAGTTCACTCTATCTTCACCAAAGATGGAATAAATCTTTGGATCCTGCATCAGTTGTACAACTGCATAAAAAATAGTAAGCCACTGTGCTTTCCGGGTTTCATATTGATTAGGATATTATCCCACAACACTCACCATCAGCTGCTTCCCCAAATCACTTTATGATACTGGGTACCTCTGTCCAGCTTGCTAACTTGTACCACTCACCGACTTCCTTTTACAACAAGCTCACAGTGACAAGATGTCTTTCTACTGCAGGAAAGGGAAAGAGTGTTGGTAAAAATACAAAAAGGTTTTGTAATGGTGCTGGCGTTCATTTAATCCATCTTTGTGTTGCAATGCTAAATCTTTTGACATGTTCAAAGAAATCCAGGGCAGCCTCCACTAGCTGGAGATCAAATCACAAATGTTGCCTTATCAGGCGTATAAAAACATGCCACTGGAGTGTTATCTATTTAAAGTTGATCATCTTCCTACGCAAGAGCTATAGCAGCACTGTTGAAACTTTGAACTGTTTTTGCAACATCTTGTAGGTGAATGAGCTTTAAATATCAATCTATCTGATACAGACAAAGAAAATAAATATATTTTTTTGTTAAGGCATATCTAAGCCTTGAGCTAAATGCAGTTCAGGACTGCATTACTAATTACTGTAGCCTCCTTCTTACATCCAACCGTGCCCCAAAATCTTATTAGGATTCTACCCAAAACAAATGCCTTAGTTCTTCTACAACATCTACATGTACAGGAATCACAAGTCAGAAACAAGTCAGAGCTGGTTTGAAAGACTAAAACTGCTCCTTTACTTACCCTGACATGCAGGCGTGTGTCTGTTTCATATTTTATCTCCATTTCTAGAGTAAGGATGTCTCCAGGGTAGTAAGTCTTCACATCTTTCACAAGTGTACCTTTGAGTCCCATCGATGTGTCATTCAGTGACACCAAAGAGTATGAGGGGAAATCAGGAGGATAGAAACACCACGGGATCCCATTTTTCCTAGATTTGCCTCTAGCTGAACTAGAAGCAGGGATAAAGCAGCATTTCCTTGCCTCGCACAACTCCCGGGTCACAACCACCCCTCTTTCAGGGTAGCAATCAAACCTCCACGCCGCTGGGATCACACTGCAGGCTTGGGAATGTGCAGCAGATACAGTGTGGTTTATTTCTGCTTGTAGTACAGGGCCTGAAGCCGGCCCTGAAGCTGGTGATGGTGGTCTGTGTGCCTGGCCGGATGTAGTGCGCAGCCAGTAAATGGTGTGGAGCAGCCAGCCGCCGAAGAGGAGCAGCAGCAGGGAGCCGAGTATTAGAACGGCTTTAGTGATTGAGCATGACAGCCTTCGAGGAAGTAGTGTGACGCTGTCTGGCTGTGGCACCTTTAAAAAAACAACAACAAATGAATACTGTGGCTTACGAGGATAATTACACCACTTTTTTACATTTTGTCACATTGCAACAATAGATTTTGATGTATATTATTTGGAATTCATCTAACAGACAGATACAAAGTATTTTATCGAAAAGTGGTTGAAAAATTAGACATCGGTTTAAAAAAATACCAGTTGTTTGGAGAGCATTTGTATTCAGACATTTATACTGTGATATGCCAAAATAAATTCTAGTCGAATGGTGTGCCTACAGAATTCTCCAAGAAGTAACGACAATTCACCAGTGTGAAATGTAATCATGGACTACAATGTTGATTTACCTTTAGTTAGGATAGTGACCTGGTCACATGGCCAGATCTATAATTAAATGTTTTAGAAAAAAACCCAACTTGTGTTACAATGGCATAGTCAAAGTCCAGTAGGGATGTACTGATGTCGATGCTGGTATCAGGGCTGATACTGTTACAATGTACTCGTATCTGTATCGGTTAAAGTTAACTCATACTTAAAATTTGGAATATCTGCAATAATTTAATTTTTTTTTACTTTTTGTTTTATGGACTTTTTTATTAATATTGGCATTTTTTTAAATTTGATTCACCTTCATTTGTTGCAAATACCAGAGAAGAAAAGAAAACCTGTCTACTAATTCATTGCATTTTTTGTGTGGTAAAAGTATTGGCATTGGTACTATGCATTAGTAAGTACTAAGATCCAAGTATACGTATAGTATTGGTTTGAAAAAAATATATATTGTTATATACCTAAAGACCAGACCTAAATGCAATTTATATTAAGTGACAAAACCTGAATTTTGATGTTCAAAAATGTTTTGCATCCTCTCTTAATGATCTTTGTCACTCAGATGGGCAAAACTGGTAAAGACATAACCCCACAGGCCTGCAAATGTAGATGAAAGTTGATTCATAAACTTTTATTAATTCAGGGGGCTAAAGACAAATGCATACATTTTGCAGGTTTCGATTTGTAAAAAATAAAATAATAATAATAATAATTTGTTAAACTTTTCCAAATCATTTATAGCATTTTTACATGTCAAAAAAATACTACTATGTCTTGGTAAAACACATAGATCTCAATAAAATAAATTGAGATTTGAAAAAGTTAAATAGATATGAATACTTTTGAAAGGCACTGTAGCTGATACAACTCATTTAGGATAATCTCTGTCTAAAAGGATATTTTAGTTACTAAAATAAGTTAACAGCTGAAGAGATCAGTTTCCGTTTAACAACAGTTCATCAACGTCAAATAACCACATTTTTTATTTTATTAAAGAAAAATAAAAGATCAGTATGGAACTCACGGCCACATCTTCTTGAACTGGGCGATGATGCTCTTCTGATAAAAGTGCACCAGAAAACTGAACGTTTTCTGGATTCAGCCTCTTGTAAGACACCATTATGGTAAAGTGAGTCTGTAGCAGAGTTGGACAAAAGCAGTTAAAGTTTAGGATGGTCACATGTTTCTTCTACAAGTGATCAAAAATCCAATACAATGAACAAACAATAAACCTTGTCAAAGTCTAACACTTTCTAAAACTATTCGTTTAAAGGAATTACGCAAATGAATTTACAACTAAATTATCTGCTATGATTATCTATTATCATTTAGGCATAAAAAAAACTGATACTTCTGCTTTATAAATGTAGGCCTAATTATGAAAATGTTTTCATCAGGACATTTTACGTTCCTGTTTCTTGTATTTCGCTGTTGTGAAGGTCAAACAACAAAGGGAAATGTCGCTAATAATACCCTGAGTAGGTAGTCCTACGTTTAAGTATTACAACTATAAATGCAGCAGATACTGGACTAAGGTACCCTTATATGTAGCATTCTGTACGTTTTAGTTTGGCTAACAGCAGGAGCAGAATAGTTTTTGCTAAGATCATAGCTTTAGCTGAAAGAAGCTGATTTTCAGCCTCTTACCTGAACTTTCACTGAGTTTAACACTAAACACAGCAGCCGAAACAACCTTTCCTTTAAACAAACGACAGCATAACAACGTTTCTCTCTGCACTGATAGCCTCGTCGTCTGGTTGCATGTTGGAAAGTGTGTTTATCTGAAAGCCTCATTCAAGAACCCTCGGAATATTCCAAACTTCCGCTTTACAACTTAACGAGGTATCTGCATCATTTGTAAAAAAAAAAAAAAAGAGAAACACGAGAAATCTTATACTTAGTTGCAGATACTGATAACTAGTTGATCACTTTAAAGAGGATTCTATTTGTATAAAATGTTTTATACAATTCGTGGTCGAGCAGAATTACCCCGCTGAGAATTCATTCGTTGCAGCAGCGGCGTTTTAACTCGGCGGTGCGTTCAATTGCAACTCGTACAACATAAGATCATTGTCAAATACAACCAAAATAAATATAAATTAATTCACAGTCAAACCATGCACAACAGAATGTTGAATACATTTATTGTAATAAGGCAGAACTCATCTCAAACAGTTACAACAGTAAATTAAGCAACATACACCATCAACACAGCATAAAAATCATTTACTCTTTGCATGTTGGATCCTTTTGGTTCAAGTCATTGTTTTATGCTATATATATATTATATATTTATAATATAACAGATAATCTACCTTATGCAACAAATTAGAAGTATTTCACAAAACTATTAAACTGTTGGGAGTATATGACACACATCAAAATCTTGTTTTGCTAAGACACTGGCTTCTTGAATCAAAGTAGACCTTATAAAAATGTGTTTTTTCAGTACTTCTTCAGTGGTTTAATTTTGAAGATACATCTAAGAATAAAAATAAATCTTTTTAGAATAAGGTACATTACACAGTTAAATAGAACATGTTTCACTTACTACATGTATTTGGTCAACAGTGTATTGAAATCATCCAAGTTTTATAAATCTTAAAATCAAACTCTTTAGATTAAATGGCGAGCATAAGACTAAACAAGTATACTTATCTGTCCCATGTTCACATTCTAAATTAATTATATTAGTAGCTTTGTTTGGACAAAGTGAAATCACTTACTCAATTTTCTGCTGAAACTCTAAACACAAGTCCAATACAAAAACATATGTAAAAGGAAAGTAATAAATTAGAATAAATGAAACTTTACTAAGGTTGCTGCAGACAAGTGCAACTTGTTTGTATGAGAGTTGATTTTGAGTGTGTTAGTTGCAGAAATAATAGCAGTCCTACATCACCAACACAATTTCGGGAAGAACTATACTTCTCTATGGAAAATAATATAGTTGTAAGTAACAAAATACCAACAGAACCTACAGTCATGACATGCATACTGCTAATTCAGTGTAATTAAATTATCAATTAAAAATTCAACATATTAGTAGAGTTCAGTCAGTGAGCTAATTTATTCTGTGATACAAGAGCTGGCTCATATTAAATGACGGAGGCAGCAGTTGTATATGTTGATGAAAGACAAATTGTCTGAAAGTTGGAGAAAAGTCAGTCAGTGTGCTTGGGCTAAAAAACTGATTGGCGTAGTCAAAGCACATAAAGAAGTTAAAAAACAAACAACTAAAGTCTTCAAAAACCTAAAATGCTAAAGACTCCGCTAACGATCAGCTCTAGAGTCTACATATATTGTACTGTAACAACTACAAGTCTTAGATGTGAAGAAAAGTTACTAACAGGAACTCCTTGCAGAGCCCAATTTTTCCCCAACCCCCCAAAAAAATCCAAAAGACATAGTGGGGGGTTACAATTTGACAAAGAACTACAGCTAATCGGTGCAACATTTTGTTGACTACTGAAAATTAGATTCTTCCTTTTGGATCTAAGTCTATAGACAGCTCTAGCGACCTTCAAACAATGAATTTAGTTACCATACACTGAAGCGGGTGACTCAGGTGCCATGCTATGGTCATGTATCTCATTCTATATCTCACATAGATCCCGTACATCATCGATCAGTTTGAAAACATCAAGATGATTAGCAAATTCTCTATTGTAATTGTTTGTTTGTGGACAAAAATAACCAGTTTTAGGTTTCAGAACATCACTGCCTGCAACAATAAATTCTCTGACATCACATGTGCGATCTGTTTTTGGGTTTTTTTACACTCAATAATAGCATGGATTCCCACAGAGCTGTGTTGGCTCTATCGATTGTCAAAGTGCTTTTTGCTTTCTTGTTTAACAAGCTCAGAACGTTATTCTGATGGGATAGGATTTGGGGAACTACTGCCAGCTTGAGGTTTGACATGCCTATGAATGTGTTTAACAATGCATTTAAGAGCGTGAATGGATTTTTCTTTCTATAACAAGGTGGTGAGGGTAGTCAGTTTTACAAAAAACCAATACATGGCTTTAATCAGTCAAAATAATGCGGTTACTGAATCATAAGTTTCAATGGTGAACGCCTTTTCATGGAGATACATTATCAGCAGAACTGTGATCAGCAGATCAAGTTCTAAAAAATACTAAAATGCTTTCAATCTAAAACCTACCATGTTTGGTATACATATGCATTCACCTTGTGCATGTCTTTACTTAAAATGCGGCTTCATAAAAATCAGAGAAGGGTTAGAGGAAATGTTTTTTTTTTCATTTTGAAATGGCTTCCAAGCTAATACATTTATCATAGAATAAACAGCACATTGTTTGTTTTAGTGCTTCAGAAAAACATTAGAACCAGAGAAAAGATTAAAAGAAAACATTAGAACTCAGGAAAAGCCTGATCAGTGCAACTCTACATTTTATTTTCTCTTTCGCAAAGAATGGGGGACACTACTCAGCAAGATGTAGATCGAGTCATTTGGGCAAATTCTTCAACCAATTGAAATGCACAAAACACACCGGCCAAGGGAAACACGGTTCAGGATAAATGCTCCACTGAATGAGAGGTTAGAGAGGCATCATCGAAAAGACACCTCGAGTTCATTCACCGTCACAGATTTTATGACGCTCCAACAGACAGCTGTTCTGAAATGATATTACATTTTTAACAATTAACTGTTACAGTGAAGTACAGGTTAAGCCCAAAGTTATTCTTACACATGGCAGTATGTTTTAAGCCATCAATTAAGTTTACCGAATGTCTCCTCTGACTGAAAGTAAGATTAAAATTAAAACTTTATTATTCATTCACATGAAAATCGTCCTACCATATGTATTGTTATAAAGGATATTTACAATAAAACCCCAAGAAAAAAACTCCATACAGTAAAAAGAGTGCCTTTAAAATGTGTTTGGAGTGATTTAGAGAGAATCTAAACCCAAATCTGATGAAGAATTTCTGGAGGGAGCTAAAGCTTAGGGTTATGAAATGGAGGCCTTTAGACCTCAATGACTTGAAGTCCATCACTAAAGAGATGAATCATCAGAAGACCAAACATGCAAAAAATGAATTGTAATGCTAATATGGATTTTCCTAAAAAATATGTTTAAATGTTACTTTTCTATCATTTGATCCCATTTATCAGAAACAAATTTGTTAGAATAAAATATCTTCAACCTGAATCTGTTGTATGAATAATATTCATCTTAACTGTATGAGCAAAAACAAATCAGTTGAAATTGAGCCTAAAAAAATCTATTTTACTGACATACCTGTGAGTAAGGGAATTTTTAAAGAAGTTCTACTGTAATGGCAAATCTCAGAAAACAAGAGGAAAAGAGTAATGCTGTGTTTTTGATTTCACATTTTTATTTTCAAAATATACTGACTGGAGGAGAGGTGATGCATTCTTTATTTATTGATGTCTAATCTGTAAAGTTAACCTACTTCATTATAATTTCCTAACAGTGATGAACCCAAGCAAAAAGTCAACCAGCCTGAAATCAAGTGTGTGTATCTATTCATAAGACTTTTTTTACACTTCAGAAATAAATATTTGAGTTTTAAACATCACAGACGGATAACAATGAATTCACAGAAGCAAGTCCCTACTTTCCAATTTGCAGTTTGTTTTACAGACTTATCTTGTACCAACCCTACTAATATATATCTGGTTAAATAAATAGATCAGTCATTTTTCTCCGTTATGCACATATTAATCGGGGAGTCATTGTCACTCTCGTAGAAGTTGTCACCGTTCAGATTGGCTGGTGACTCTTTTTCGGTCTCAAAGTGTTTCCTCCTGTGGAGCCTGAGGCTCTGTGAGCGGCTGAAGCCTCTCCCGCAGATGTCGCAGCCGTATGGCCTCTCGCCAGTGTGCAGCCTGATGTGGTTTTTGAGGCTGGTAGCACGTGTGAAGGTCTTGTCACACTCAGGACAGTCAAACTTCTCCCCAAGATGAATTTTTTCATGTTCTCTCAGTCGGCCAGATTGATTGAAGCTCCGGTCGCACACAGAGCAGTGGTAAGGCTTCTCGCCTGTGTGGGTGAGCCTGTGTCTGTTCATGGCCCCTGAGTGGGCAAAACTCTTGCCGCATTCTGGACAGGAATATGGTTTCTCACCTGTGTGGACTTTCAAGTGACCTTTTAGTTGGCCTTTCTGGGTGAACTGTTTCCCACAGAGGGAGCACTGGTAGGGTTTTTCTCCCGAGTGAATTCGCATGTGGATCTGAAGCGCTGACATCTTGTGGCAGTCTCTTCCACAGAGCCCACAGCAGTAGGAACTCTTGGTTGAATTGTTTCGACTCTGTTTTTCGCCGGGCGATGTTTGAAGACTCTGTTTTTTGCCTTCTTCGTCAGCACTGGGATTTTCTGTGGACAATTTGGATGGAAAGAGTTAAAAAGTGTGACATATCATGAAAAAATCAAAACAAAAGATCAGAATTTTTTTTTTTTTTACTGCTTGCTCCATCAAAACTAGGAAAACAAAAAACAATACGGAAGATATCAAAACATGGTATCTGATCACCCAAACATATGGTTTGAACCAGTGGTCTCCAACACTGGTCTTGTTCTACTGTCCTGGGTGTTTTAGTTGTAACTCTTCTTTAACACAGCTATATCAAAGGATAGAATTACCTCTTCAGCATGCCATGAAGTATGGAAAAAGCCCTAATAACAAGATATTCCTTTGATTCAGCTGTTTTGGCTCTGGCATGCGTCTAAAACCTGCAGGACAGTAGATCTTGAGCACCAGGGTTGGAGACCACTGGTTAAAGCTTGGCTTAAACTGCAAAATCAATCAGTTCAAATCAAATCAGTCCCCATAAATGCCCTGAAATTAGCACGAAAACCAAAAAACTGCAAGTACTAGCAACAACAACAACAAAAAAACAAAGAAAACAAAAAGTATGACAATAACCAGGGGGACAGAAAAAAACATTTGGCTGCCACTGATTGAGCAAGTGCTTCCACTGAAACGGCGGGTGAGGTCTGTAATTTTCATCATAGGTACACTTCAGCTGTGAGAGAAAGAATGTAGATAAAATCCAGTAAAATTACAATGTATGAGTTTCAAAGAATTCATTTAAATAATAGTGCTGAAAAAAGTATTTGGTCAATAACAAAAGTTCCTTTCAATACTTTATAATATAACCTTCGTTGGCAATGAGGGAAGTCAAACGTCTTTACAAGGTATGCACACACTGTAGCTGGTACTGTGGCCCATTCTTCCATGTAGTTATGCATGTGATATTTTGGGGCTGTTGCTGGGCAACATGGACCTTTATCTCTTGAGAAAAAAACCACAACGTAATTTTCCTTTAACAGTGCAGCTGCAGTGTAAATGTGTATTACGTCCGAAGCGGCCCAGAAGAGAATCAAAAAGCCCTTCCGAAGCGTTCTTAAGTCAAAGGGGAATATAAACATGGTAAAATCACTGCATTTTGGGCAGATTAAACCTTATTGCAAGCGGAATTGGTCCTGCCCTGACCACTCCCGTTCTACGGATGTCTGCTGATGGAGGAAGTGAATATAAATACTCCAGAAGGATTCAGACTGACTCCATAATTCTCAGGGTGAGTAAGAAAACATAAAATTTGCCAAACATAAGGTCCAGGTTGAAAAAAAACAAACGGAACTCCCCTTTACGTAGGAGAACTTGCAAAATCGGTGGCCAGCAAAATCCATTTTCTCCGTAATTGGCTCAGACCTCTCTAACAGATCAAATACTGACTGATCTGTTTGGTTCAATTTGGCAAGACTGTATCATTGGAATCAGGGATTTAAAACTGATTTTCCAAAGATATAAAGAACCTTCTAAAGATCACAACCAGTTCTTGAAAAAAAAAAAAAACAACTATTCAACAGTGCCAATAAACTGGAATCACATTTAAATACTCAAGTCTGAATGCCACAATCAGACGATTAAAAATGTTTTATGTTTTTTCCCCTTTTGTTTGAAACTAAAACAAATATAGTGAGAAATAACCTCTGTAGTGGAAATGCCCATCTCAGTCCTTGAGAGTTACTATCCTAAAACTGTCATGTCCATCTGTTTCCAATACTCTATTTGAATTTCACAATTAAGTTTAGTTTAGTTTGTTTGTAATTTGACAAAATGGGAACCGTATCGCAGAGCACTGTATGCAATGATGCATAAAAAGGGATAATCTTTACATATTTTCACTTTATTCGATGATTTGTTACATGTAACCATGTTTTATATACTCTACAGTCTACAGAAAGAAAATGTGAATTTGCAGGGCAGACCTCAGAGACAGAAAGGAATTCAGCCTGATCTGTGCACCCCTATTTTATTTTTTTTGTTTAGACTGACAATACAGAGTTAAATTAGGGGCTGTTTCAGGCAGTTTGCCTTACCATTTACTGGCCCCTTCTCTTCATCCTTTACTGTAATCTTGATCTCTGTGTTGCTTTGCTGATGCTGCTTTTCATTTTCCTCTGGAGTCTCACAGTTCTTCCCTAAAGCCTGGTCTGGAGCTTCCTCTGTCAGGATAAGGACACAAGCAGCATAAACATTAGATTTCATTGCTGGTGCTATTTGTACTTCAATAAAGAATGAAAAGTATTTCTGGAAAGCTTCATGTACCGTATAATGGTTCTTCCTCTTCTTCCTCTTTCACTATTACGTTCACGTGGGGAATGGAGATGTTCTCCTCTGAAGGTTCTTCTGCTTCCATTGGGAGGACTTCTGGCTCAGATGTGACACAGTTTGGAGGCTGTGGGAAAAGCAGCTCAGCTGCTTTTGGAAGCGTCTGGCTTTCAGGCACCTTTGAACAGAGTTCCATAAAAATAAAAAACTCAACCAAAGAAACAAAAAAAATGGTTTCTAAAGGAAACAGTTGTGTAACATTTCTACCTCACAGCTGACCGAGCTAGCCTGGCCTTCCTGAGACGATTCATCTGCTGACGCTTGAGTAACACCTGAGATTGCATCAGAAGCAGGGTCACTCTTGCTTTGCGTGCACGACCGCCTGTGATTTCTCAGCGTTCCTGCCAATGAGAAGTGCCGACCACATGCGCTGCAGGTGTATGGCTTTTCTCCAGTGTGGATCCGGGTGTGCCTCCGAAGCTCCCCAGGAGCAACAAACGATTTGTCGCACTGAGTGCAGCGGTAGGGTTTCTCACCCGTGTGAGTCCTCATGTGCGTAGTGAGCGTCCATTGCTGCGCAAAGGTCTTGCCGCAGTCAGAGCAGTGGTAGGGGGTGATACCGGTATGGAGACGCTCGTGCCTCACAAGCGTTCCTGACAAGGCGAATCGTTTGTCGCAGAATGAACACTTGAAGGGCCTTTCTCCAGTGTGAGTCCTCTGATGGTCTCTCAGCTCAGCCGCTGAATTGCAGCTTTTCTCGCAGTCCGAACACGGAAACTTCTTTCTCGTGAAGCCTTCGACAACCTCGCTGTGCATCGCCTCCAGGTGAGTTTTCAGGTGCCAGTGGCGAGAAAAGCTCTTCAGACAGATGGAGCAGTGATAGGGCCTCTCGCCCGTGTGTGTCCGCCGGTGGAGCCGCAGCTCACCCTGACTGGCGAACCTCTTGGCACAGAAAGTACACGGGAACGGCTTTTCGCCAGTGTGGACCCTTTGGTGAATCATGAGAAGACCCTTTTCCGGAAATCTCTTTTCACATATGGAGCAAGGGAAGGGCCTCTCTCCCGAGTGAGTGCGCAGATGCCGCTGAAGCTTGGAGGCATAAGGGAAGTCTTTCCCACACACCGAGCAGCTGTGGAGAGACGCTAGTTTTTCATTCTCGCTCTGAATCAGTTTGCTGGAGGGAGCCTCGGCAGGTGCAATGCCTGAGATGGTATTCACTCCTGTGGAATTTTAAAGAAAGATAAGTCAAATTTCTCCCACATTAAATACCAGAAATAAGATAACAAATAAATACTAAACATTCTTTATCTTACCCCAGAGTTTTATTTACTTACCAACTTCGGAGAAGTCCACTTCCTCCCCGTCAGAGTTGATTAGGCCTCCTACTTCTTGCTCATCTTCGTCAACCAGGACCAGAGCTGGTCCAAAGCGCTCCGAGTTCTCTGAACTCATCTCTCAGATATACAATCTAATAAAAAAGAAATCCATGTTTGACTGTAACAGCATTGGCAAACTTCTGAGTGTGTGATATTTTTGCATCAACACTGCGCAAGTAAAAGTAAGCCCAGGTGTCAAAGTAAAGTACCAATAAAATAAAATACATTATGTTTCCACAAATGCTGACATCCCATTTTTGATATGAAGGTTTTAGTAAGACGTTGTCCCAGCTTTTGCAGCTACAACAGCTTTAACTGTTAAGGGAAGGCTTTCCTCAAGGAGTCTATTCATTGGGAAATGAGAGCACTCACTTAGTAGAGCTTTTAAATGGGCATGGCTCACAGTCTCTAAAATAATTCATCCCAAGGTGTTCTATCAGGTTAAAGCTTGTACAACGTAGCGTATGACAGCATATAGTTACACATACAGAAATCTGTTTATATTGATTTCCTGGTGAATCAGTAACAGTCACTTGTCTTTGGTTGAGGCTTTGGCTGTGCAGAAATATTCAGTTTCTCGTGGAGAGTTGTGATACATTACTGGGCGAGTTGTCCTGTCTATAATAATCATATATCAGATTTGACAAATGCATATTAACAGTGCAGGTGAAGATTTTCATTTCACTTCTGGAAAAAATTATCTGATCTGAATGCATCCCGCAACTCCTGTGACTATCCAGTCTCAACAAGCAGCATCACAGTACTGTCAGGTAAAGGGTTGGCGAATCTGGAAAACCTGAAGTAACTCAGCGTCTATACTAGACTCCTAATATCGTCTTTAGTATTATTTTAATGTATCAATGATGTTCTTTTTTGAAGCAGACACTGGTTAACTAGATAAATGAAACTCTATTCCTATTATTATTATAACAAAGTTGAATTCAGAGGTTTATAGACAGCTCCTTAAAAACATTTTTTTTTTTTATCTATTCGTTAAATCAGACCAAACTTTTCTTGTTTTAGGTCGGTTAGCGAAATCACCAAAAATATTTGTATTTACTAAATGGCACAATAATGAGAGAATCCGTCGGGGATTTATTCATGTCTTCAAAATCAGAGGTTCACATACAAAATAAGTTTTATTACTCACAGCCATCAGCGTTTACAATTCCTTGAAGAATTGAAGGAAAAAGGTTCTATGTCCCCAAGATAAAAAGGGTTTTGGTCCAAAATGTGTACATCGACCAACAAAAGCCAAAGACCTTATGAAGATGTTGGCTGAAGCTGGTGAGATGCCGTCATTATTTACTGTAAAATATGCACAGTATGGGCTGAAAGGAGGAAACTATACTCCACAAAACACATAAAAATGCTAAACCACAGATTACAAACAGCGACAAATATGGATAATTTTAAGCCTGGGGATAGTGTTCCTAGGCTTACGAACATGCAGTTTTCCCCCCCGAATGGAACGGTGGTCATGGCCAAAAAGTTCCACTTTAGTCTCACCATCCAAACTGAAATATGGGGGTGGCAGCATCATGTTGTGGGACTGTTCGGCTGCAGGAGGAATTGGTGCACTTCCAAAAGTAGATGGCATGATGGAGAGAGAACATTATGTGGAAATATTGAAGCAACATTGAAGTTAAAGGTTGGACGCAAAATAGGTCTTTCAAATGGATAATGACCCTAAGCATAGGGGCGAAGTGGTTACAGAGTGCCTTGAGGACAACAAAGTCAATGTTTTGGCACAGCCATTACAGACCCCTGATCTTAGTAGAGAAAAGGCGTATGTGAATGAGACAGCCCCCCCAAAAAAACAGACTCAGTTTCACCAGTTTTGTCAGGAGAAATGAGCCAGAACTTTAGAAAATTATTGGGAGAAGCTTGTGGAAAAAAGACCCACAACATTTTGACCAGTGTCATTTAATCCAAACACAATCCTACCCAATACTCATGTTCCGGGGCCGGGAATCGAACCCCAGACAGCCATGTCAAGGACCGTAGCCTCCACACACAGAGCGCCCAGTCCACCACATGACAAACTGACGTGTTTAAACATGGAAATAAGAGATGCGGGTCTTAGCAGTTTTCCTCTTTCAGTTTCTTACTTTAAAATATAAAACATAAAGTTGTAATTTGCTAAAAATTACAAGAAATTTCTCCTATTCTGACATGTTTCAATGATTATACAAATTTGTTTTTTTAGCGTGTCACACATCATTTGCATTTCTGAAGTGTTTTATTTTTATTTTTTTAAAAGATCCAGGGCAAAAATGGTACATTGGATTTAAGTTTTCCCATCTGATTTATCTTGAGCCATTTTGTAAAGAAAAATGGACAAAAGTTTAAATCTAAAAAGATTTGCAATTGCTGTTCAACCATGACAAATGGTTAAATTAGTGGGGGGGGGGGGGGTTGAATGTAAACGCACGCCACACTTTCCAAAGGAACATTTATACAAATATAACATATATATATATAAATAAATCAAACACTGCTTGTTTTGGTCTATTACATAAAATCCAAATTAAATACATTGTAGTTTGTGCTTGTAATGGTACAAAATGTAAACAAGTTAAAGGGGTGTGGATAGCTTTGTGTTGCTGTCTCCACCCTGGAGGACATCCTCGGTCCTGCTCAAGGCCGGCCAAACAGGGAGCAGGAGGTGCTGCGGATGTAATGGTGACTCTAAATGACACGAGCTGCGTTTCAAAGGCCATAAATCTGACAGAAAGATGTCACTGTATTTTCTGGGACTTTGATAATGCAATGTTTAGAGAGCAGCTAATCTACAAGCATTAGCATAATGGGCTAATATTGCATATCTGCTGTCTCATTTTTACGGTTTTCAGTTCATGAAGCCAGAAACCTGTCAGAGTACACACCACTCTAAAGCAATAAAGAAATACATACACCCCTTCGGTAAATACGATGAGCAGGTCAGACAGAAATTGACCTAAAACAGGTTGTTCTAATCGTGACAGCAGCGGTCACCACCTAAGCTGGTCAACGACCACCCTCCACCTTCCACCTCTGGAGAGAACCATTGATAAACCAGCTTTAGGAGACAAAATGTATGGCGGAATCATTTATCTTCACAAATAGCTGATAATTACCTAATTTTTTACAAAACTGGGTGATTAATCATCTGAGCCCGTAAGAAATTAGCCAGATTCCTACAAGACCCCTCTCTCAGCTGTTGGTACACTCGCTAAATCGACTAGCTAACGACAGACAATGGACATGTTGACCAACCTCTGCATAGATGGTTCCCTCGGGTAAAAGGAGTCGCTTCAAAATAGTTTATCGCGTCGATACGGCAATAACTCTGTTAATGCATCAGGTTTGCGCTCAGAGTGCTAAAACAGCGCGTGGAATTATTGTAAACAAGCAAATGAGTCACGTTAGAGAAAAACGAGATGACACTTCTGGCTTGAGCTGTTGTTACATACTTTCGGAACTTCCGGTTATCATAATAAAAGCCCGAGTCTAGACAGTGCATCCATGAATAAAGATCTGGGGAAGATAAACGGGTAATAGTGGGTAAATAAACTAAGTTTTGTTTTTATCTTACCAGGTAATTGTTTTTTCTTATTTGTCTCACATCTGTAAAAACAGTTATTTTACTTAAAGATACCCAATTGGATAGCCTACTTTTAAAACAGTAACGAGAGGAAGACATTTCCAAATCATATCAACAATTCAGTTTTAAATTAATTGATTATATCAGTAACTGTATTATTAGTAACCCCAATATTTTGTTTGATTAAATAAAAAGAAAAGAGTAAAAACCTGATGTCTAACTTTTTAAAGGTAATTTCAAGCCTACAGCGAATCAAAGTTGAGAGTATCATCATATCATTAAATATGACTTAAAGTTTTTACATGTCTCTCTCTCTCTCATTGAAGCCTAAAATTTAAGAGTTACACACATAATTTGGAATTTTAAGTACATAGCACTAACTTTAAAAGACAGGTGAGAGAAAAGTCTTGGCCTTAAATCCATCAACTACAGCCACTTTGAATCACCACAGTAAAACTAATGAGAATGTCGTTTTTGGTCCGGATCCATGGTGTCACCTCTCTCTAAAAATGATTTTTAACATTAAGTGTTGCCGTTGATCAACCCTAAAGCTCTCTCTGAGGGGATATCCCGTCACATACCTGCTGTTAGGGTTGCAGATGCTTCTCTTTGCACCAGCCTCTAGCTGACATGGTGGGTTCCCCTCAAGGACTTCAGAACATTGTAAACATCCAAAAGTAAGGCTGTACAAGCTGCATTTGTGGAGTACCACAGGGTTCGGTGCTTGGGACGATCCTTTTTACATTACATATGCTTCATATTGGTAAAATCATTAGGCAGCATGTGATACATTTCCATAGTCACACAGATGATACACAGCTATATCTATCCATAAATCCTGATGAATCCAATCAGTTAGGTAGACTACAGGCATGTCTGGAAGACATAAAAACTTGGATGACTCTAAACTTCTTGCTTCTAAATTCTGATAAAACAGAAGTTATCGTCTTTGGACCAAAAGCTCTTAAAAAGAAACTACTTAGTTAACCCCTTCACCTGGACGGCAACTGTGGCTCAGTGGTAGCATAGAGTTGGCTTGCAATTGGATGGGTCGTAGGTTCAATTCCAGCTTCCTCCAGTCACATGTCAATGTGCCCCTGGGCAAGGCACTTAACCCCAAAACAACATCGTCCTACCAAGCCGTGTTGGTGTGTGAATGTAAAGCGCTTTGAGTGGTTGGTATGACTAGAAAAGCGCTATATAAGTTCAGTCCATTTACCATTAAATTAGCCTCCAGTAATAAAGCAAAGAACATCTGTTTTTTTTTTATTTTTTACCAAGATTATGCCATTTAGATCTCACATTAAAGAAGTCTCTAGGATTTCCTTTTTTCACCTTAGGAACATTACAAAAATCAGAACCATCCTGTCCAGGAATGATGCTGAAGAAATAGTCAATGCCTTTGTTACTTCAAGGCTGGGTTACTGTAACTCTTTATTAGGTAGTCCACAGAATACAATTAAAAGTCTTCAGTTAATCCAAAATGCTGCTGCAAGGGTTCTAATGAATAAAAGAAGAGGTCACATTTCCCCTTTTTTAGCTTCTCTTCACTGGCTCCCAGTAAAATCTAGAATAGAATTCAAGATCCTCCTTCTGACATATAAAGCTCTTAATAATCTAGCTCCATCATACATAAGAGACCTGATTGTGCCATATGTTCCTAACTGAGCCCCTCGGTCTCAGACTGCAGGTCTACTGGTAGTTCCTAGGATTTCTAAAAGTAGAATGGGTGGCAGATCTTTCAGTTATCAGGCTCCCCTCTTATGGAACAGGCTCCCAGGGTTGGTTCGTGAAGCAGAAAATTTGTCTATCTTTAAAACTAGGCTTAAAACTTTCCTCTTTGACAAAGCTTACAGTTAGAGACAGGTTAGACAGGTAGCTAGGAAGAGACAGGTTAATGTTAGTAGTCAGGTAGTGTCAAAAGCTAGGAAGAGATAGGAAGAGGTAAAGTAGCTAGGTAGAGATAGATTAATGTAAGCCAGGTAGAGAGTGTTAGTAGCCAGGTCTCCTAGTAGCTAGGAGACAGGTTAATGTTAGTAGCTATGCTGCTTTAGGCTAGGCTGTTGGAGGACAATATTAGGGTCTGTTCCTACTTTCTCTCCTACTTCTCCCCAACTGCATGATGTGCTGTCAATTCAAGCGCTAACCTGTTTTCTTTTAGTCTCTTCCTACAGTAGGTGCTCCTGACCCGCCCTGCTTGACGACCCTGACTAAGATGGCATTCCAGTGGAGGAACGTTCTCCACGTCCTGCTACCAACTTCTGCTTCCACATCAGTTCTGTTGCTCTTTCTGTGTCTCTGCTGCCTTCTCCAAACCCAGACGGTCTCGGCAGATAACCGCTTATGCTGAGCCTGGTTCTGCTGGAGGTTTCTTCCTGTTAAAAAGGAGTTTTTCCTCTCCACTGTCGCTTCATGCTTGCTCAGTGTGAGGGATTGCTGAGAAGTCACGACGCAGTCTTCTGTGGTTCTCTAATTCCTAAATGAAACATTGTATTGTAATAACTCTTCTTGTAAAGTGCCTTTAGATGACATCTGTTGTGAAATGGCGCTATATAAATAAACTGAATTAAATTTCGGGTTTTATTGCAGATGCACATAAGCAAAAACAAACTAACCTTGATTGAACTTTAAAAAGTTGATATCTCTTAAACTTCTTTGCACTCGTCACTTTATAACCACAAAAGTAAATATTTTTAAGGGCATTTTCTGTGATAGATCAAGACGAAGCAGTACATGAAGGTAAAGTGTAAGGTAATATTACATGTGTTTCACTTTTTAAAACACCCCAATAAGATTCTGTAGGGTCACTTTTAACAACTCCAAAATAGAGTCCACTCATCTGACTCTCACTATCTGATGACGCCTTCAGTGGTCTGTGACGTGTTAAAGTCCAAAAACACTGAAATTGGAAGCTTAGTTGTCAGCATGAAAAATCTGGCTTGGTGCATCTCTTTTCACAAGCCTTGTATTTTTGTTGGTCTTAAACCATCATTACCTAGCCAGAAATACAACAGACAGAATGAATGATGGACATGACATTTAAGCCAACGCATTTTCATACCCCTGATAGTTTTAGATTCACTTATTTTCATTCAACCAAGAAGTTTGTATCCAATATGAAATAAGACAGGCATCTCAATGTAAAATGAGTATTTATTTAAAAAAAGTGTTTTTTGCATTTTGTGGGGGGGGGGGGGGAATAGATTATCTATAATACAAACATTTTATTGGTATAATACAGCTGCAAAAAATTGATAACCTTTTTTGATGTACGTTTTTGATTTTTGTTTCTTTTGAGTGATTAGCTCCAACAAAAGGCCTATTTTCTATCACCCTAATCTTCAGATCAGTGTAAAAAACTAAATGTAAATCTAAATCTGTCAAGGGTATGAATGCCAGTTTAATCTATAACCAAAATAAAATCTGAACTCAACATGAAAAAATAATTACTTGAATTGAAACCCAGCACAGACCCTTCCATGTTAAACAAAAACAGAGGTTAAGTAAAATGGAATTAACATTTTTGAAAAACAGAACTGAAGCCTAAAAAAGCCTATATTTTTTAACATAATTCATAAATACAGTATTCATTATTATAAAGAAAAAATAAATAAATCACATTTGCTTCTAACTAAAGTCTGTATTTCAACAACGAGGAGTTTAAAATAACATCGAGTTAGTGCATTTTTTAAAACATGTATCATTATTTGGCATGCAGTATACAAAGGCACTACAATTGAATGGAATGGCTACCAGCAAAGATGAAACATAACATAGGCACCAAATTTAAACAACATACAAAACACTGTAAGCTTGCAAACAATTTCATTCAGCCATGATTAATGTGTCCCAGAGAAACTGTGCTCTAGATTGGAGGAATGAAGGATAGAAGAGAGAGTGATCTACTTCAACACTGCTGATAACAGGAATGCACTAATGTAGAAGCTCTCAGATTTCCAGCTTGTTCTGTTGTTTGGGTCTGCCAAGTTGCCTCGTCGGCCCCATTCGTCTTCCGGCGTGCGTCCGCTGGTGTTGCCGAAGCCCCTGACGGTAAATGAAACTCTTTTCACACTGCCCACACTTGTAGGGTCTCTCTCCAGTGTGAAGCCTGTGGTGGACCTTCAGTTCCTCTGCTCTGGAGTAGCCTTTCCCGCAGACGGTGCAAATGAACGGCCTGTCGTTAATGTGAGTCTGGTAATGTGCGTTCAGGTACGAGTTGATCTGAAATGTCTTTCCGCAGATCGAACAGGCGTAGGGCCTCTCCCCAGAGTGCTGCATCTCATGGAGTTTGAGGGAGGAAGCAGTGTGGAAACCTCTGCCGCAAAGCGAGCAGAGGAAGGGCCGCTCGCCCGTATGGATGCGCTGGTGAATTTGTATGTAGCTCTCGTTGATGAACCTTTTGCCGCAGTCCGGGCATGGGTATCGCTTCTCCTTCATGTGGGTTTTCATGTGTTCCTCTAAGTTCTCCTTGACGTCGAACTGAATGCAGCAGCGGCGGCAGAAAAGGAACTGTGATGCACTATGCTTGGCTGTTTTCGATTCAGCCGTGGCCTCGCTGTGTGTAGTGACGTGATGAGCTTGTAAAGCCGACTGGCTTTCACAGTCCTTCCCACATTCCAGGCAGTGGAGGGATGACCGGATTTTTGATTCTCCCGGCAGGGACTTTAAATATTCAGAGAGTTCCGATGGAGAGGGATTCACCTCATCTACAAAGTCAACGCCATCTTTTCGACCTACGGAAGTAGGAAAAGAACGTCCTAAATCATCCTTCACTTATTCTTAAGTTTCAAAAATAGCTTGCATGTATTCTTTATTTCATTTAAGTTTGACAGCAAGAGAAATATTGCTTTAAATCATCCATCTTAATAAATTAGATGATCACTAAACAACAAAACATGTTCATGAAGTTCTTCGCACAAAATCTCTCACATAAAGTGATATCACGATTTCAATTCTTCACTATTTCAGCCTCAGTATAAGCTGTTCGGAGGGCTCGGTAAGTTTTATTCAAATTACCGGTTACAGACCACACCCACCCATCTTGTTACTAAGCTGTGGGTTTAGTATACATGAGAATGCCGTAGAATTGGTGGACAGGGTTTGACAAGGGCTGGTTATATGATTATTCCACCTATTGTGACATCACAATAGAGCATTTTTTCAAAAGGCTAGTAGAAGCACAAGATTTATGACTTATGATTTATGCAAGAGATGGGTTTTATTCATGTTTGGAATGTTAATAGGGGAAGCAGACACCCAAATGGCAACATGATTATGGCTTACAACTTATGAAAACGACAAATTCAAAATCTCAGAAAATTAGAATATTGTGAAAAGGTTCAATGTTTTCTGCTAAAAGTGTCACACATTACTGTGATGGACTGGCGACCTGTCCAGGGTGTACCCCGCCTCTCGCCCGTTTATAGCTGGAGATAGGAACCAGACTAAGCGGTTCAGAAAATGGATGGATGGATGGGTGTCACACTTTAATCAGCTAATTATACCAAAACAGCTGCAAATGGTTCCTGAACCTTTAAATGGTCTCTCAGTCTGGTTCACAAACATGGGGAAGACTGCTGACCTGATAGTTGACAGAAAACAATAACTGACCCCCTACATGAGGAGGGAAAGGCTCAAAAGGTTATTTGCAAGAGAAGTTGGAGTTCCCAAAGTGCTGTGTCAAAGCACATTAATAGAAAGTTATGTGGAAGGGGAAAGTGTGGGGGGAAAAAGGTGGACAAGCAGCAGGGATGACTGTAGCCTGGAGAGGATTGTCAGGAAAGGGGCATTCAAAAGAATTGGGTACATTCACAAGGAGTGGACTGGAGTTAGTGCATCAATAGCCACCACACAGAGACAGATCCTGGACATGAGCTTCAAATGTCGTATTCGCCTCGTCAGGCCTCTTTTAGTCTTTTACTCAGTGGTCCAAAGTCCTCTTTTCTAATGAGCAAACTTTGCATCTAATTTTGAAACCAAGGTCCCAGAGTCTGGAGGAAGAATAAAGAGACAGACAATCCAAGATGCTTGGAGTCCAGTGAGAAGTCCAGAGTCAATGCAGCCATCTACCAGGATGTTTCTCGAACACTTCATGCTTCCTTCCACAGACAGGTTTTATGGAAACTTGGCATCTGCCCACACTGCGAAAAGTACCAAAACCTGGTTTAGTGATCATGGGATTGCTGTGCTTGATTGGCCAGCACACTTGCCTAACCTGAACCCCATTAAGAATCTATGGAGATAGCCAAGTGAAAGATGAGACGTGAGACCAAACAATGCAGAAGAGTTGAAGGGCACTTTTGAAGCATCCTGGTCTTACACAACACTTTCAGCAGTGCCACAGGTTGATAGCATCCATTGATGCGGTTCCCAAGTTATTAAAAGTAGTTCAGAAGCAGGATTATCTGTTAAAACGGCTGAGATATTAAGACACGTCAATTACTGCACTGAGGCAGTAAATGACGAAAAATAGGCCCAAACCAAGTATTGAGAACATAAGCGTGTTTATACTATTCAGAGGTCTGACATTTTTCTATTTAGAATTCTTGTTTTATTGATTTCATGTAAAATAATATTTTCTGAGATTTTGAATTTGGGGTTTTCATAACAAATAAAGGCTTGAAATATCTCACTTTGTATGTAATGAGTCCTGTGGCGTAGCCACTTGTCAATCAGGCCCACCTGTCACATTATTTCTTTGACAAATATGTAAGTCGGATAAATTAATTGTGTATATCAGTAATTCCATTGCAGCGTTTTTCAACCGAGAGGAAGTTAGAGGAGGGAATCATCTTCATGTAATTGACGATCTTTGACACACCATTTGATAGAAATAGGCTTTACAATTGGATATTTCACCTCATATGGTACCGTTCGATGATCCGATTGGACACTGACCTTTCAATACACGTTGCTTACCTTCTCTGCGTCACACAGAAATGCTGGAACTGTTGTCTGAAAGCCTGAAGTGTGTCTTTGCGGAGATAAAAAAAGTATGTTTCTCTCTAATACCGTTCATGAGAAATCGGTTCATTTATGATACATACGCCGTCGACCGACAGACTGGCAACCTGTCCAGGTGTACCCCGCCTCTCGCCTGCTAATAGGTAGGAATGGGATAGGCTCCAGCTGCCCCACAATCCTGAATTGGATTACGTACTATAGATAACGGATGGATGGATGGACAGACGCCGTCAACCTTGAGGGGAAAACGCAACACTGTCAGAGTTTGGCTAATCGTGTTGACCGTGTCGGGTGAAGTTAAATGTTTCATAGAGATCTTTTGGCCGCCGTGGCTTTGGCTTGGTCATGTTTGCTTGTAGACTATGGTTTGATTCGAATGTTCGGGGTGGTGTTACAATGTTGCTGTTAGACCAGTATCCCGCTTTCACTGCAGTTAGCCTCACGTCTACCCGCCTTAATCTACGCACAATGAAGCAAGGTAATATCTTTAGCTATGTCACAAAACGCTGTCGAATTAACAAAGAAATTGGGACAACTGCGCAATTACACGCAATTCGGGTGAGATAACGGACTTTTACATATCACTAAGTGATTGCAGCATTGCAGCGGCCTTTTCAACTAGGGGTGTCAAATTATCACGTAAATTGAAATTAATTACAACCATTTTTAGCGCGCTATGTTTTTTAATTGCATTAATCTATTTTTTTAATCCTTCATTTTATTGTTTCTGTATGCATATTATGCGCTGGCATTGTGTACAACGCTGACGTACCCCTGCTACGTGCCTTGAGAGCTGGAATTCAGCATCAGTATAGGAAAAAATGTATGCTCACTGCTTGGCTGGATTGCAGACGAGTAGCTCGTTATACTTTGAGTTTGCTGTTGAATTGTGAATATAAAAAGTGTGCAACTAAGTTAGGCTACATTGTAACAACAAACATCTTGGGAAAAGCAAAACTACTGAAAAACAATGAACTGTGAACGGGGGACTTCAACGGGGAGCATTGCTGTAACATCGGCTGTAGGATTACGCCATCAATGGTCTGTGTTACTTTCTGGTTTATTGGTCTGGCCCGACCAATTTCCCCGTGGCCTGACCATTTAGATATCTCTGGCTATGCCACTGAATGAGTCTTTCATATATTAATCTCACATTTTAATTTGAATTACTTAAATAAATGAGCTTTTGCACAATATATTAATTTGAGTTTCACTTGTATGTTGGTTGTATTATAGCCTAAACAATCATGGAGAAAACTGTTAACTCTACAGCTGTTCAGCAAATAGTCACTTATACAAGCTTCTAACTGGTAAGTTGAGTAGAAAAAGGTGCACAACCAACAAGGAAGAGAGGAAACAATCCAGTTCGGTTGAGGTCCCATAGAAAGTTTCCACTTTTGATTTGGAAGGCCACAACACCTGCTGGTGTGGCTCTCCAAGGTTTTATCAAGTCCAGAGTCAGTGAAGCCATCTGCCAGGAGTTTTAAGAGCACTTCCAACAGTAGTCAAAAGTAGCAATAGCAACTTTAATGATCATGGTAACGCTGTGCTTCATTATTCAGAAAATTCTACAGGAATCTAAGGGGGGTTTGGCCAGATAAAGCTGTAAGACAGCAGATTCAACAATGCAGATGAGCTGAAGGCTGCTGTTATAGCAACTTGGGCTTCCCCAACACCTCATCAGAACGACGGGTGGATCTAATTAACCTAATTATCAAAATACCAGCTAAAATAATACAAATAACTGTTTCTTTAATCTAGATTATATAGGAGTTACACTTTTTGAAGAAAATTACAGAAATAAATTCACTTTCTGATGATCTTCTAATCTACTGAGATGCGCCTGTAAAGAACCGTTGAAGAATCTCACCAAGGTGGACTTTGTAGTGCGTTTTGAGATTCCCCTTCTGGTTAAAGCCCCGACCACAAATAGAGCAGCAGTAGGGTTTCTCTCCCGTGTGGATCAGCTCGTGTCGCTCTAATTTGTATGCGTGGGGAAACTCTTTGCTGCAAACTGAACAGCGGTACTCAGTTTTCTCTTTTGGCTGTTTCAGGAGCTCAGGAGGTATTTCTATGGGTACACGAATATTCTTTCTCCGAGAACGTCGCTTCCCTATAAAGAAGAAAATAATCAACAGTTAAATAAAAACCTAGAAATGTTAAAAACAGCAGAGTAATGTCAACCAGATTTGCTCCCAATACTGATTATTGTTTTGCCGAAGTAACTTTTTCAGAGTCAGAATTAAGTGTGACAGAACTTTGACTGATTTGGGAAGAAAATATCAAAATACAACTGATGATATAGGTTGTAACACAATCAGCTACAATTGCAAATTCATAGAAGGTGTCGTCACACACACTAGTAGTCTGCATTTTGCAAAATATCCGTGTTAGCGTGGCCATGATATGACATAATGGTGCATTCAATTTCACCTCAGCTGGAGCTCAAAGCCTGAAAAAACAGCTGGAACATTCCCTGAGGTCAGACTTCCAACAAAGAAAGTCCTGAGCTGATCTCATATCAAATTCAATATGGTTACAACATAAAACTCAAAGCTGAATGAGTTACCCCTCACTTGCTTTTCATAATAAACCAGTGACAAAACATTAAAGTAAGTAAAGTTCATTTATAAAGTGCCTTTCATAGAGATCACAAGGTGTTGTACAGCCAAAGTAAAAACTCTGCAAAACATGTAACATGTAAGACCAAGAACATCATGCATACAATATATCAGAATAAAACCACATATATTGTCAAACTGCACACATCAGGAATAGGAAAAACATAAAATAAAACGAAAATAGAGAGAAACACATAAACCGTACAAAAAAAACCACACACACTTGAGAGGAAATGGCTGATTGAACAAGTAGGTTATACATTTTTTGTTACTTTGATGGAGTCAAGATAGACCGAGTTCCAGGGGCAAACTATTCCACAGTCTGGGAGCAAGGCCCTGAAAGGCCCTGTCCTCTTTAGTTCCCAATCTAGTGGGTGGGACAGCTAGCAGATTTTACGATGTGGATCGAAGGTTGCGTGAGATAATATTTGGGGATAAAAGCTGTAGTAAATAGACAGGGACCTGGCCGTGCAGGGCTCTGTGGTTGAGCACGGGATGATGTGAGTCTGCCTGTTAGATTTTGTTAAGAGTCTAATTGCTGTGTTTCGAATGACCTGAAGAAATAAGAGATGATTTGTTTAAAAAGTAAAAAGAGTATTATAATAATCTAAACATGAGATGAAAGTGTGGATTTTTTTTTCTAGACCTACAGGTGAAAAGATTTTTCTAAATTTTGAGAGGTTTCTTAGATGAAAAACAAACCCAGTAACGAGAGATGGATTTGATTTGTGAATTAAAACTTAAAACTGAATCAAAAATAACTACAAGATTTCTGATGTTAGGGTTGGCCAATGAACAATGGGAAGCAGCTGCCTGCTTGATTTTAGGGTGTTCTGGGAGGCAACAATCAGTGACTACGTCTTATTGGGATTCAGAACAAGACAATTTCTTGCCCGTTGCTGATCAGACTGTCAAACAGAGAACAAAGGTGCCCTGCATGTCCGACTCATGGGGCTTAAAGGACATATACAGCTGAATGTTATCAGCATAAAAATGATATCAAATATCTGAAAAGGATTTAACGATAGTAGCCAAAGGCAGGATGTAGAAGGAGAATAATAGAGGGCCCAGAATTGAACCTTGTGGGACCCCACGAGTCAGTAGGGCAGTGTCTGAGGAAAAAGTTTCTGTATTCACAGAAAACATTCTCTCTGAGAGAGGAGGAGAGCCAGTCTAATGTAGGACCAGATATGCCTGAGAATTCAGCCTATTCAATAAGATGTTGTGGTCCATTGTGTTGAAAGTTTTGCCGAGGTCAGGTAAAACCATGACAGAGCATTTTCCTGCATCAGCAGCAATTAGGACATAGTTTTAAACTTTTACCAGAGCTGTCTCTGTTGAGTGGTGCTTAAAGTAAAATAAATAAAAAATTATATTGATTATTTGATGTTTTACAAGAGTTGCCATCAACAGCAGAAAAAACATTGCTAAAACAAAAGAGAAACTGGACGACTGTTTAGTAAATACAGGCACTTTCTTTTTCTTTAGTGAACAAGTCAGAACTCAGGATATGTTCACACATTTTCAGCAAGAATATATTACAGCCTTTAGTACTCTTACCAGTAGAAACACTTCCATCTTCTCCTTCAGCAGAATGTTTGGCATGTTTCTCCTGAAGAGGTTGCTTTGCTGTAACAGGAAACAAGATTCTGTTCTAAATAATTTAGCATGATTAACATTTAGCAACACTGGTATAAACCCTTTTAAACCATTATCAAAAGAGTAAATTGTGGGTAATGTTTTAATTTTTCTGTAGTTCTCCTAAAACTCCACATTGCAATATGCCAAAAGGAATTAAACAAAACATTATGTGAGAAAAATCAATTTGCATCTAGATGAATAATTTTGTGTTCATTGAGTTTCTCAGAGGAAAGAATCCAAAGTCGAAAGGTTTCTAGCCTTACCAGTGAAAGAGAGGGTAGTTTCTGAGTTTATTTCTTCGGGTTCTGCGTAGTTGCAGATATTTCTTCTTCTTCGGCTACGTCTTGATACTTTATGATAAAATAGAGAGATCATAACAGAATAACAGCTTTCAAAAATGAAATTTTATTTAGCCTTGCACAAAGTTTCACGGAGAGGTTTATGTACGCTTAAAATTGAAAGGATTTTTTTTCATGTTTTTTTTTAACTCAAGGTGGAATAATAATAATTTGTAAAAAAAATAGAATAAAAAAACATAAGAGGATTTTTAATTCAAACCAGTCTTTTTTGAAAATGTATTCATTGTGGATAGATAATCTTTACTTCTCAAGGTGATGGATAGATGGATGGATAGATTAATTTTAAGCATATTTGAACTAGACTAAATCTCTGATGAATTCAAACATAAGCATCCAAATATTTTTTAATAACTCCAAATCAGCACTAAAAGCTCAAAATTGTTCCATAATTAACATCCTGAATTATTGGAAGTAAACTTTTAATGAGAACTGTTGAATAAAAAGATTCACCTCCTTCATTCATCTCAGAGTCTACACCACACATCTCTGGAGTTTGAGAAATCTGTCTGCGGACTCTTCTCCTTCCTGTATGATTAAGACAGAAAAGTTATTCAAAAGTAACATAACAAATTTTTACACACACATATATTTAAATAAAATATCTCAAGATCCATTTGCTGCTTGCTTCTAATCACCTACCAGTTTTTAAAGGAACATATTCCCCTTTGTCTGGGTTTACCAAAGACAGCCCTCTACCCTTTTTCCCTCGTCTCCGTCGTGCTCTTGCTAAATATTAAAAAAGACTCTCAAAATCAAATCATATCTTCAACTTGGTGTTTAAGTTATTTTTCTTTATTGCTGTGTTTACCAGAGTGTAAAGGTGAGGTCCTTGCTGTTTTTACTGCTCCTTCTTCCAGCCCGCCTTCCTCATTTTCTTCATCGTCTCCTACAACTTCCATGATGAGTGTTGGACTACTGCAGTCCCTCTGGTTTTTGTCTTTTAGTTGAGAATCAACCAAGATAACTTCCTGTTTTCATAATCATTAAAAACCATTACAGTCGGTTACTAGAGCAGGAAAATGTATTTCAAGTTTCATAAAAAGAAAAGAAAAATTAGGGATGTCCCGATCAGGTTTTTTGGCCTCAAGTCTGACTCATTTGATTTTGAGTATCTACCGATACAGAGTCCCGATCCGACACTTATATAGGTAATACATTAAAAAAAGAAGAAAGAAGGGTGAAGAAACAGATCCAGGATGTTCCTTATTTTTTATTTAATTAACCTTATTTTAACATTTAACAACTCTGTTAACAAACAGAGCCCTTCTGTGAGGTAGCTTGAATAATCGAGTAATAACTACATACATTTTCCCATTTGGACTTTTGTGCAACAATAAATATGAAACAGTCTCATATAAAAACAAACAGCACCTGAACTTAAATAAACTTAATAATGACAATTCTTTCTGTGTCCCTGCTGACTTCTCCAAACCCCAGACTGTCTCGGCAGATGACCGCTTCTGCTGAGCCTGGTTCTGCTGGAGATTTCTTCCTGTTAAAAGGGAGTTTTTCCTCTCCACTGTCGCTTCATGCTTGCTCAGTGTGAGGGATCGCTGAGAATTCACGACGCAATCTTCTGTGGTTCTCCAATTCCTAAATTAAACATTGTATTGTAATAACTCTTCTTGTAAAGTGCCTTGAGAAAATATATAAATAACTATTTATATAACTATATAAATAATCTGAATTAAAAATTGACGATGTATATACATATCAGGGGTTGTGTTAACCAAATATTTGACATTTTTTGGACCGTTTTTTTAGAATGCTGACAGAAAAATCTTAAGGCTGTGTCATTTTTACAGATTAGTATTGACACTGACCACTTGTTGCAAATATGCAGATACTTTCAGTTTAACGCGAGGATTCCAGGTAAATAAATCAATTAAAGAAAAGATTCTCAGACACTTTGATCAAGGTGTGTTGCTAACCGGGAGATCACTGCATGTTGAAAGGTTTCTGAGACTACGGAGCGCAACTGTAGCATTTTTGCTGCTGGTTAGACGCACTACAGTGTGTGCCTAACTCCAGTACCTGGTTTCCTGCCAAGTGCTTCTTCTAATGCTGAAGCGCAGTTTACATAGTTCGTTTAAGGTCTTTTTATATTCTGATTGGTTTCATTGGAGAAAAGTTTTCTCATTTCAAAACTTTGGCTGAAGTGAAGCTTAACTCCAGTTTCCGTGGCGGCAGCGAAGAGTGGATTCGGCCACCAGGACAACATCTAAACCCCCATGAAAAGTAATTTCATGAAAATGCCATTATTTGAAAACACACGATGACCTTGCATTAGGGTTCCATGTGGAGCAGGACCCGCAGCTGGTGTATTCTAATTGCAATTGTTTAATTTCACTTTTATAAGTACTTGTCTGCTCAGCTTGTTTTGATCACATTGGGACATGGTACAATGGTCTGGATTTGTGTAGTGCTTTATTGAAGCACCATCTCCACAAATCAGCCAAATAGTTAAAGCTTGGACACAAAAGAAATGATATCATTTCTACACAAAATGTGGGCAAGCTTGAAAACGTTTGTGAGCAAAATGGCCTCCAACAAGCCAGTTACTGCAGCTCTGTCAGAAGGAATCGGCAAAAAATTCTACCAAACTATATACGTTTATGGAAGTACAGGATTTGGGCTAAAATGTCAATAGGAATTTCAACGAAACATTAAGAATATTTAAACTTCTGTTTAGTAATTTAGGTATTTAGCAAATATAATACTCGAAATGTTTAGTCTTATTTATCATCAGTGTGAAAAAAAAGATCCCTTCTTAACACAGTGCATATAAATATCCAGTATGAACTGTAATGTGTAGCAGTCAGTTAAACATGTTCAAAGATTTGTACATGGGAAAGCACTGTTTTTAAATGTTACATATTTAAAAAGAAACAATAAAACAATTACCTTCTCAGGCTGGGAAACTTCTGTGCAATCAGACTCAGCGTCAGAAATATGTCCTGCAAAGATAGACGAAAGTAGATACAAATAATTTAGTGGAAAACTAAAGCATTTGTAAGATTTAGAAAAAATGTCAAAATCTTCTGCTTTAATTACAATTGACGCCACTAGAAAGCAGTGAGAAATGGAATGACTATACACTATACAGGAGTAACATTGACAACTACCTCAATTAGGCTCCAAAGTTTTCCCAACTAGGTAATAGGCTTAGAACAGTATGGCCGATAACAGAACACACTACACAAACTTCATTAAAGTTTCCTTAGTTGATGAGACATGTAAATATAACTTGCATCCTGCTTGCTTAACAGCCTTTTACCTTTGAAACTATTATTTCTAAAATATTTTAAAAGTAAAGGCATGATTATCAAGAAAAAAAAACAGACTATGATTCAAAGATTACCATGTTTATGTCAGAAATTCAGCTAGAAGTGCCCCTAGGATGACGTTTCACAGTCAATTGCGGGAGAGCCATTCTACCAAATCAGAGGCAACAATGGCGGAGTCTCACAGTCAAATTAATTAGCCAATCAGAATTGAGTCTTTATAGCCAATCAGAAGCGAGACCTTCCCATCTGCAGACCTACCGCATGTCTCCACATTCCATGCTGATGGAGAAGTATAAACTAGGTCTTAGTAGCTGGTTGTTGTCGCAGAACTGCTGAAGGGGAAAACTTAGAAGCAATGTATCCTTTGGGCCATTAAAGGGAGTGGGATATTAAAGACATTGAGGGATATATATATATATATATATATATATATATATATATATATATATATATATATATATATATATATATATATATCAGAACACTGACATTTCAAGTGAAAAATAAACAATTCTGTGAAAATATTGTAGAGTTTCCACATTTTAAGTATAGGTTTGTGATATTGGTTAACTAACTGATAGCGATACAACTACATTAGAATGGTATCAGCCCTGATACATGATACTAGTATCAGTATTGGTGCATCTCTTCATGATATGCAACGTCTTGCCTCTAATTGGCTTACTGCAATGCAACTTCTATGCTGCCTTGAACAAACAACTAGCATAACTTACTTCACTGGTGATGTTCCAAATACAAAATTATAGAAGTTGATTCTTCAGCTCTACTTTCTTGGGTAATAAAAAGCAACACTGTGCTATGTTAACTAATTACACAAGCCCATACATGTTTTGCCATGTTGTGGAGATGCAAATTATTAGCTTCTGCTCTCTCCTGGCTGCTTAATTTACAACAGCCTTCCCTTGGGCAGTCATAACTTAAAGGCAGGCAAGCCTTGGATACCAATTTTCTCTATGGCATACAAAAGGACTAGATTTTTTATGGTTAGCTCTTTTTTGCCATCCATTTCCTTTCTGTGGCTAATGCAGACAATGGGGGTTGAAGAAAATTTTTACATGGAGCATGCAGAAGACTCAGGGTGACTGACTATACCTTAAAAAGAACAAGTGTTACAGGGCTTCTCAGTGAATGGGACTTATAGAACTAATTGTTTATGGAGATATGATAGCTAAGAGGACCAGGCCAACAGATTTATCCAGTCAGTTAAAGATCTGGTAAAACTACCCTGAAGTTCTGATGGTGGAAAACAGTTCAAGCAGGCAAAAGTCCTATCTGTGGCCGTAACAATGGATGTAAACTAGTTTTTGGGCTGCTAGAATAGAATTCCATTTGCTCAAACTGAATTTGGTAAAAGAGCTTTTGTCCATTTAGCACCCTTGGCTTTGAACAAATAGCAGAACAACTGTAAAATGACTGAACTCATTTCATTAAGTGCTTTTAAATCTAAATTAACACTCCTTGAGACCAAGTCTATAAAATGCAATTATTTGCATTAGATTGCTTGTCACCTTAACTGAATTTTTAAATTTATATTTTATTCAGTGTTACTGAATTACTCAGTTTTATTTTCATCTATTTTGTAAGTGTGTGTTATTGCTGTCTGTGTTTAACTGAGTAATTTCTGTAACTGTGAGACACTTGCTGCTGCCTATATTGGCCAAGTCTCCCTTGAAAAAGAGGTTTCTAACCTTAATGGGATTCTCCTGGTTAAATAAAAAGTAAAAAAAACAAAAACATTTTTGACAATTGGAAATTGTTATTTGAGCCTCTATGTGGCATATGAAACTTTGCTGGGGCTGAAAATGGCCCAGGAGCCTTGATACATGGTCAAATGCAACTATGTAATAAAAACCTACATTTGAAGACTAGTTTTCCCAGCCAAGCCAGGAAAATTAAATGAACTGATCTGGGACTTTTCAGTAAGGTAGTTTTGACAGCCCAAACTCCCTAGATTAAACAACAAGGTAAATGTGGTTTTGAACCATAGGATCCCTTTAATTAAACCTTAAAACAAGAATGAACATTTTATTAACTTACTTCCATCCCATGTCACCACCTCTCCCTCGGAGTTGATTAAACCTCCGATTTCTTCCACCGGCTCCTGCTCATCTTCCTTTGGTCCAGTCTGCAGTCTGACAGTTAAATGGAGTGTTCTGTCACCCAGGTTTGCAGAGGCCATCTTCAGCTGTTAACTGTCTGAGAAACACTAAACACAGAACACACCTGGCATTAAGAAATTAGTCAAAAACCTAAACTTTTTTTCAAACTTTTTTTTACACCTATTTCTTAAACTGCTGAAAAAGTATTTAGTAAGAAATCGGTCAGGAATTCACAAAATAAGCTGAAATAAAAAGTAATTGTCGTAAACCAACGAATTATTTGGGTGTTTGACATCAAAAACATAAAGCTGTCATAACAGATAGATCATCTTACAGTTACACCTAATGATACTACTTGAATATGTCCTGAGTAAATCCCAGGAAAAACCTCTCTTGTGAATCTGCAAACAAACCAAAATCTGGTTTTAAATTACTGTGACGTACAAAAAAGGTTGAAGTCCTGAACTTTTCTGCTACTATCCAAACGATACACAGCCAAACACAGGAAACATTTTTTTTAAATATATATATATTTAATTTCTGCCTTGTGAAATAATATTTGACTCTGTCAATAGCAAATAAAAAACACCTCAGTACAGCTAAAAAAAAAAAAAAAAATACTTGTAAACAAAACAATTTATTTCCACCTCCAAACAGTGAGACAAATTAAATTGTATTATTTTAAATTTTGTGGTATATATGGCCATACAGAAAACATGCAATTAAAAATGGGTGCGGTGCAGCTAGCCTTTTCCAATTTTCTATGTGGTATGAAGAAATGTATTTTTAAAAAAAAGATCTAATATTTAGAGTTTTGCCACAGAACAAAGAAACTAAAAAAAATCCACAAATGTTCTGTTTTACACAACCTCAATGCTGGTCTGATAGAACCCCAGTCATTTAAGTAAATACATTTTTTTTATAAAGCAAAAATTGTTAATTTAATCCTAAATAAAACTTGAAATTTTACTTCAGGGAAACTTCTCTTCTATTTAAGTTATGGGGGAAAAAAGTAATCTTCTATTCCACAGTTATACTGAGATCTTTCAGTTATTGTTATGTTCTAATGAGATTGCCATGACTATCTAATTGCAATGCTGATTAATCCTCCCAGTGGGGAATATTATTATATCCTGTTTAAATGTTAATGCTGCTGTAAACTTAAACCAGTGATATTAAACAAAATATTTTAAAACAATAAAGTTACAGTAAAATTGACTGCATGAGGCCCAGTGTTACAAGAATGAATCCGGATAATATTGGATGTTGGGTCAAACACACAGCCATCAGGTGGCACTACTCTGCTCTAGCGGAAGTCTATAAATGCAGCCCGCTTCCGCCCTATGGTCATTCAATCTCATTACTCGTGCTGGAACTCTCCTTATTTGATCAAAATATGGGAATTAGATTGTTTTACTGTCGTGATCAATCCATGAATTAAGTAATCTTCCAAAGGTTAGTTACTCTTGTCCAGATCATTTTTAAACATAACATATCTTAATCCAAATAATGTTTTGTTTTCTTACATTCCTTATTGGTTTAGAGGTAAACAACTGGTGCTAAATTAGTTAAACTGATTACAATTAGTGAAACTAATTTAGCTTTATTCCAGCATCTGCAGATCAAGCCTTGGTTCTTAAAGGACCCTGATCCCTCCAGAATGATATCAGAATTCATGGTTTCTCATCGTATTACATACCCATCTCTCTGTGTTCTTTTATTTTAACTATTAATTTCTTTTAATCAGTAGTGTGTTATTTTCTAGTTTGGTGATCAAAATGTTTTTTCTTGTTTTTCTTTTTATAAATAAATCTTGTATTGTTGGAAAGTGGTGTCATTCCTTGTTCGACACACACATATTGCAAGGTGTATGGTCAATAAAATGTAAAGAATTCATTCCTTCAGATTATGAGACTGACATAGACAGTTTCGCTATTAAAATAGTTCCTGATAATAGGTGGTGCCCAGAATAATAATAATTTTCCATAAATTATTAATTGTATTGACTGCCATAAGCAGTCATTTGACTATTAATAGCCAAATAGTTATATTTTTGGTAATATCCCCAACATGGATAATATTTGTTGCTTCATACAGTTTGGTAAGGGGCTGATTTGGCTGGGTGATGTATTTCTTCTGTTGCATTTGCAGACGTGCTCTGTTCTTGGACGTTACACTCCTCTTCTTCAATTTTGTGCTTTGGTGATTTGTCCCGTACTAAGCAGAATTGCTTTTCTTTTGCGCTTTTGCACATTGCAGACATTCTCTGAACCCTTGCCATGAGTAAAAGAGAGTTTCTTATTGGAGCTTGTGTTCTGCTGTGTGTCACTTGCCTTAGGATTATTCACACAGGGACTCTGACCGTCCAGCTCCTCTGGATGTTCACTGATTGTTCTTTACTCCATGTGAAGGAGAACTCCCCTTCCCGGATGCCTTAAAGTGATGAAAACCACCATCTGCAGTGTGTCTTTTCTGTCCTCCATCTGTACCAAGGCTCTCATCTGAATTTTATTAAGAACAAAAGAGAAAAAGAATACATTCCAGTAAGTAACAAGTGATATATTAAAAAAAGGTTATTTTTTGAGTACAGTTCTAATAACAGCCTATGTTTAAAAAAAAAAAAACAGTTCTCCCTCATTATGGAGGTCTAGAATTTACATTGTAGGTGTATTTTTTATTTTATTTCAATTCTAGAAATCACATTGTATACTTCATTAAGAACTTTCTTTTTTAACTATTATAATGTGATTTCCAAATATATATATATATTGTATTTAAAGAGCCTATATCATGCAAAATCAAGTTTTTGGAGTTTTCAATCATCTGGTAATGCAGTTTTCTCATAAAAAAAACCCCAGCCAGAGTGGTTTTTGGATTAAATCACACATGTCTGAGTATTCCTCCTGGAAAACGACTGAGTGGTAACATAGTGACGTATTTTACATCACTATGTTACCACTAGGAAGTGCTAGAGGTGTCTGCACAAAAAAAAGAGGTGTATGCACCACCCCTGCAGACAGAGCAGCCTACCTCTGGTAGAATTGCAAACAAAAACCCCTCCTTCTCAAAGCTCATAGCTGCTCTGGTTTTACCTACTGAAAAAAACTTTTTTTGTTGGAGTTTTACTTTATCTGTGAACATTCCTATTTGGCTGCATGGATTACAGGACTTAATTCTACAATCCTAAAGAACAACAGCTGGATCAAAGATGCCTGATGGACAGAGAAGTAAGTAGCAACATGCCAATTTGTAATGTGTGTTAGCCATTTATCACGCTGCTTATGTGATCTTATACCAGCATTGTGTGGTTTATTAATTGATCTATAGCATCTCAGAATGTTCAGTAAACGGGTGCAAACAACACCCATGGCTTTTTTATATACTGGGCTGGAAAGATTGCTTGCCGGACTCAGCTGTTAGTTTGGGTTCTGTCTAAAGCCTGGATATGCTCGTCTGTAGCCTAGCAGATTTAGCAGCTGAAATAAGCTTTATTGACTCCGGTTTTTACAAAAAATAAATAAATAAACCAAACGTTCGAGCCATTAATATAGCATAGTTTCATTGTGGTACTTGGCGCACTTCAAATTCACTGGCCGACTACTGTGTGAGATAAGGCTCAGCCGGTTTTCTCAGTCAGAGCAGCTCTGCATGGGAGTAGAGCGAGAGGGGGCAGGAGGCAGGATTATAGAGAAACAAGACGTTTTACTTTGTGGTCCATCATTAACTGCAGGATAAAGGTTAAATTTTAGGACAAATGAATACTGTATAACACTAACGGTAAAATTTCAAAATATATATATATGTCTATTCCATAGGTGGAAAGCTGTAAAATAGCATGACATTATACGGATAGTCCCTTTAATGTGTAACTCACCCCAAAATCAACTTTTTTGCTAATAAAATGTATAAATGATTGTCTAATAGTGCAGTCTACAGGTATGGTCATTATTTTTAAGTGTTTTGGAACATTTTAGTAAAAATATTAATTTTCAAGAGTGCCCTCTTCAAGTGAAAACTTTATATTGCATTTGAATTGGGCTTTGCTATCGGATCAAATTGGATTTCAGTCTTTATTTCTTACAGCATCCGGCCACTGTGGAGTATAAAAGAGGTTCAGCCCCGGCTACATCTCTGTAGCTGGCAACTTACGAGCCACTGGCTTGAAACTATACAGCTCAGCTCACTCTCCTACTCCACAGAACCTTCCTCTCTTTTCTCTGAAGGGATGTGAACTCCTTTGCATACAATCTTCTTCACCTTCATCCTAGAGCCCTTGCTATTTAGCATCTAATTGCTCCCACTTCAGTTGGTCCAACTAGAAACTACCAACCAGGCCAGAGATCTAGGTGTAATAATCGACTCAGATGTGAACATCCAGGGTCACATAGAGGCAATAACAAGGTCCGCTTTCTATCACCTGAGGAACATTTCTAGGATTAAAGGACTGATGACACAAGGAGACTTAGAAAAACTCATCCATGCGTTTATCCCTAGCTGCCTTGATTACTGTAACAGTATCTTCACAAGTCTACCTAAAAAAATCAATAGACAGCTGCAGCTGATCCAGAACATTGCTCCTCGTGTTCTCATTAGAACCAATAAAGTAGAACACATCACACCAGTTCTAAAGTCCTTACACTGGCTCCCTGTAGCTCAGAGAATAGACTTCAAAGTGCTTTTATTAGTCTATAAATCATTGAATGGGTTAGCACCAGAGTACATTAGAGATCTGCTATCAAGGTACAAACCATCCAGATCACTCAGGTCCTCCAGATCTAGTTTACTGATCATCCCTTTAACCAGACCCAAACATGGGGAAGCAGCTTTTAGTTTCTATGCTCCTCATATCTGGAACAAACTACCGGGAGAATGCAAAGCTGCAGAGACACTGAACTCTTAAGTCTAAAATTAAAACTTACCTATTTAGATTCGCTTATGAGTAACTGATTTTACTTGCTATTTTTTAATTGTCACACAAATTATTGCCTTAATTACTGTAAATGCTTTCTTGTGTTAAAAACTGTGAACGTTATACAGCAAGATCAGTTAATGAACTTAACCTGTGTTTTTTACTCACTTGTCCCTACATTGTTGTATTTTCTTGATTATTTTCATATTGTAACTGCTCATTTGTATTCTAATCATATGTAAAGCACCTTGAATTGCCCTGTGTTGAAAGTGTGCTATACAAATAAATTTGCCTTGCCTTCACTGTCAGTCTGTTTAAAGTAATAAGCTTGATGCGAAATTAATCTTCTAAAGGCAGTAACTTCGATTTGAAAGATTTAAGCGGAAAAAAAGAGAAGTTAGAAGATGCATTATTTTACATGCTCTACTTGGCACACCGGTCCAAAACTGTCTTGCTCTACAGACTGCTTGGCTCCAACTGGCTGCTACCAATTATGAAATGGTTTTTTAACTGCAATAAAGGAGTATTTCACCAGTTTATCCAAGGGGTTTTTAAACATAAAATATCACATATTATAGCTCTTACTTTTCCAGCAGCAAATTGTTCATGCTGAAAGCAAACAACTATCAAACATTAATATCTACAAGATGCATAATACACTAAATATGTATGTAAGAGCTTTACATAGTTTACCATCAAGAAACAAACTATTTACAGTACAGTCTTTCATATTAATTCTCTGAAGTATTGCAGTTATATTGCATGCCTCAGCAAACATAGTTTAGTGATAGGCCTTTACAGGACATAAGTTTTGGTCAGCACACAAACTTGTCTCACAACACCCCTGGGCCCTAATTTATCAAACGTTCGTTGAAACTGTCCTATATTCCATCCTACAAATGAAATTTAGAATTTTTGTACTACCAGTCAAAAATCTGATTTATGAAATCTGCGGTGGCCACCCGTACGCATGTTCCTCCGCAATTATGTGTTAATGAATCCCACTTGTGTGTAACCAGGTCCTTGTGCTCATTCACAGTCATTTGCATACAGAAACACCCTCAATTAACCATATTTGGAAACACCTTATCATCTGTCACGTGCATTAAGTCTTTGCGTTCTTCCTCAAAGTAATCAGCAAGAGAGCGACAAAAAGAAATTTCAGTGACACAGAGATCAAGGTGAAACATAGGTGGGGCAATAAAAAAGTATTCATTATGAATAGAATTTTTTTTTTAATTGTCAGTTAATAGTTATTTCTACTGCAGAGCAGACATAAAAATGTGAATAATTTAATTTGCTGATATCAACTTCAGTGGAAATCCTTAACTTCTTTGAACAAATTATTAAGTTGATACTGAACATTGCTGTATGGTTCTATCAGCTCTGGGGAAACTAATAAAATTAAAACTTTTCATCCACACTCCATAATAATTTGGGATAATCAATATGTCCTGCATCGAAACAAATCTTTATATCTTAAAGATTGGTTTAAAAAGAATATTTGGTCTGTAACATATTTAATGGATAATGAAGGTAGTAATCTACTGGTTTATGAACACTTCTGAAAGAAATATAATTTTACCCCTCCTTTTATTGAATCTTTACAGGTGCATATTGTACTTCCCCATGCATTTATTTTCCTCACTAAAAAAATCATAACATATCATAAAATACAACTGAATCTACCTTCTTTATTTATGCAAGATATTAAATTCTTAGATAAAAACTGTAACAACTATTTTATTAGAAAGTGTTTAACATACAAATTATTTCCTGAACAACAAAATAAAAAGTATATCCTAGTTTCATTTGATTAAAAAAAATAACACAAAGGCAAGAACCAAATATCTATCCTTGCCTATATCAAAGCAAAAGAGACACATTTTTAAATCATGAATGATGTATATCCTTCCAAAGAATTACTTAGAATTCATTTTAAGAGACCTTTAGGAGACCATATAACTTTTGGTTTATCTATGATTTTTTTTTTTAAAAAAGCTCTGTATTAACACCATCATATGTTTGGCCAAATTCTTCATTAACAGAAAGAATATTCAGAAATGTGCTCCAGTTTTTATTAATTTTTTCAAGAACGAATTTCATTTGTACACCAAAATTCTAGAAATTATATCTAGCCCAATAACCAAAACTTTTTTTTGTACATGATTTTGCCCTGGTCTCAGTGGACTAAGTCAGACTTCCCTAAAAGTCTTATATCTTTATTACTGTTGTATCATTACCATAATCCCTTGTATCTAACCGACACATTGTTCAATGTATAAATATGTGTTCCTTGTATATGCTGTACTTCTAAATAAAGAATAAAAAAATAAAAAACTGCCAGTCTTTGTTTTACCGCAGCAGATCCACCAGGCTTTACAATCCTGCAGTATCATAAATGTGTATTACGTCCAAATCGGCCAAGAAAAAAAATACAGAAGCACTTCTGGGGCGTTCGTAAGTCCAACTGGATAATAAACATGGTATAATTAAGGCATTTGGGGCAGATTAAACCTTATTAAAAGCAGAATGTGGACTGCCCCTACCACTCCCGTTCTACGGATGTCCGCTGATGGAGGAAGTGCACATAAATACTTCTGAACGGCTCAGAATGGCTCCAAAATTATCAGGGTGAGTAAGGAAACATAAACAAAACAAAGTGTTACATACATATATCTGAAAAATACTGTAAAGTGTTTTGTTACTATATTTGAAAGTTACTGCATCTATTTTGTTCATGATGTTCAGAGGCAGCAGCATATATATTTTGTTACATTTTTCTCAAATCTGGCTAATATGCCAAGGAGCTACTGCTGATTCAGTTTTTTGTTCTAGAAATTACAACTGAAGGCTCATATTTGCCCCAAAGAGTGAATAAATGCCCCAATGCAATTCAAAATGCAGTTTCAGCTGAGTTTATCAAAAATATGCAAGGGGTCCAGGACCCCAAAAAGATTGGGAAACACTGGCATAGTGATGAAATCGTGGAGCATCTTTTTAGTCTGAGCCATAATGGAGAAGTGATGAGAAGGCTGCAGACTTAAAATAGATCAAAAGGACACGAAACAAATCTCGTCTGTCTAATTAACATGGCTTAAGATATTTTTCACAATCGCATAAACTACTGTCCATAATCAGCTACTCATAATTCCAGTTACCATTAACACTGCAGCATTCATTGTGTGCTTATATTGTTTCGCATGATTTAAATTAAATAAGCATCACTTTGCCTGTAGCCGGTGTTCCACTAAATAACGCTTTGAAGCAATGTCTTCCCGGCTGATGAATGAATGAATGAATAAATGAATGCAAGGTGACAGCTGAAACAACATAATTCTCATCTGTCTGAGAGGTTAATCAAGCTAGTTTACTGAAACTATCTGGCTAATTGCAAACAAACATGATCTTCGTTCTCGACTTTACCTCAAATATAATGCGCTGTGGGAGCCGGCTATGAAGTCATAGAAAAACCCGGGATATAAACAGGGATCGGATCTAGTCTGAATTATTATAATTGATGAGAGCAGCCGCTGTCAGGACCTAAGAACTAGGCGGTGCTGCTTTATTGCTGTTTTTTCTTTTTTTTTCTCGGCCTTCTTCTCTGGCTCCCTCCTCTTCTTCGAGGTTTCACCTAAAAACTATCTTCACCGCTGCTTACTGCCTCCTGGTTTTAGTCATCCGAGCTTTGTTTGAATGCGTCATTTCAGCCCTATTTGCATCATCCTATCTTGCAGATTCAATGTCTTTATCATTAATAGGCCTTATATATATATATATATATATATAAAATATATATATATTATATATATATATATATATATATATATATATATATATATATATATATATAAAATGTTGGTGTTTCTAAAAAAAATGCCGTTTTCTATCAAAAATTATTTATCTCTAATTAAGACTCTAAAAATGTCTCCATTGGTAGAAAGCAATGGAAATTGTGAGTGAAACTTTCAACTTTATAAATCTGTAGCTCCCCACATTGAATTATATATTTTTGAATACCTATTTAAAAGAGGAGAGAGTTAGATCCAGTCTATTTATTTATCTGTTTCTATATTATTTTTTTCAGATGTACAACATACAGTGGTCAGTGGATCGCCGGATTGTACCTCAGCTGTCTGAAACTCCTGAAGTTTGCAGATGGCACCACTGTCACTGGTCTGATCCAGGACAATCACAAATCTGCATACAGACAGTGGATCAGCTCTGCTGGAGAATTGTTGACTTCTGGAGAATATCCCCCACACTGCCTCCCCTCACCATCCTAAACATTTGTCTAATAGGAATCTTTTTCATACGAACTGTCCAATCTCTGGACCTGAGATGGTCCCCATAGACAGTTTGAAAGAAAGCCCAGCAGAGACAGTATACTTCCTGTGGCAACTCAACAAGTACAACCAACCAAAGGTGCTGCAGGTCATCTTGTATGCTGCCATCATTTGGCCTGACCTGCACAAATACTGTGGGGTTGGGCTCATTTGGAAAAAGAAATAATCATAAAAACAGAACAGGGCCAATCTGCAAGGGAAAGTTAGGTCTGCAGAGAGGATCCTTGAGACTTACCCCGAATCCAGAACTTGTACAGGTCTACGGTCAGGAAAAGGGCAGATAACATCTCTGCAGATCCCACACATCCTGGAAACAAACCGCTTACACCTTTACCTTCAGGTTGGCCATGCAGAGCAGTTTTTAGCAAAACCAGAGCCAGAGTACACCCAGAGAAGTCACACTTCTCTGGGTGTGTATCCTTCAAATATGTGTAGGCTATTGTTCCTCTATACTTATTTTATTTCCTCCAGAGTTCAACTCAGATCCCTTGTTTGTCCACACAGTGTTGTTTAATAAAGAAAACGTACCTCACATGAACACATGCATATTTTTTACTCTAAATTAAATTTGTATTTTAGAACGTAGAGTGTTTAATTCAGGTTTCGAACAATAACAAGCTGGCATGGAGCAGCAAATTATGAATTGACTTCATATGCTCTGTGACAAGACGTATGCAACAAGCACTCCCCTGCATCTGGCAGGCCTACGTGTAAGGTAATAGGTTAGTTTCGTTATCGTCACAGAGTAGTCGCAGCTTACTCAAGGCCAGGGGCTTCACTAACGGTAACACCTGAACTTTGATCTGATCTAAGCTAACGTATAAAAGCTGCAAAGAACAGATGAGTCATGACTCAAGCTTTTATATTTACCAGGATACTCACAGCACGGAACTGAACCTTTGTTCTTCAGGTGCTCCTGCTGAAGCGAGGAACGCAGGAGGAGGCTTTTAACGGCAACGGGAGATATGGCGACGGCTGTTCTAGCAGAAACATCGCTGCTCTGGCTAGACGTTGACTTTCATTGACTACAGGAGCTCACAGGACAGTTAGCCGGGCAGTCATGCTATCCTGCAGCTGATCACCGACACCAAGTCGAGGAAGAACTGGGTTAGTCTGGTTAACTACTTTATTAAGGGGCTAGGTTTCCAAATTAGCTTTACAGTTAGCTTGTAAATTCACCACTAGCAGGCCAACTAATGTAGCGAACCGAAAGCTAACATAGATATATATCTTTAGTTGTATAATCCGTAGTTGTGTGTGGCATTAGGGTACACACTACAAAATGTTATCGCGAATTTACCTCTTAGCCAATCAGTACTTAGCTAGCTACTACTAATGGTACTAATCGCTAAAATGTGGTAAACATTACTAACCATACATTTTCAGTTTAAACTGATTTATTTTTTTATATAGAATAGCTAGCAAATTAATAATAATTTTGTTTTATGTATCTACGTAAATGTGTACAACTTAATTGTAAATGTTAAATTGGAATTTAATAAATTAGCTCAAATTTTTTCTGTATACAAAGTGCTGTGACAAGGTCAAAAGTATTTGTTTCATTTTGTGTATGTGTGTTTTATGAAGGACTCACTTGTTATTTCCAATCTGCTTTGGAGCATCTTAAAGACTTTCGTAATTTTCTTTGGACTTGAGCTTTTTTGAAATTTGTTTTTCTATCTCAGTTTCAGATTGAATTGGATCTTTTAGCACGTTGTAATAGTAACTAATTTGTTCCCATTTATTTATTTACTTATTCATTTTCAAACTGATTAAAAACACCAATGGACACAGTTTCACGTCCAGATAGTAATATAGAAATATAATGTAATATAGAATTCATGTGGCAAAAAAAATGGTCAGACAATTAATATGGTTCACAGATCATGGTGCAAATACCACTGGTTGTATTGGGGCCTCGTGAAGTGGAACCAAAAAATTACCAAATTACCAAGTGTTATGAACTTCCATTTTGAGGCTAATGTAATATTTCGGTACTTGGAGTCTCATGGTAGCAGATGCTTAGTTACACCAGACACAAATGACATTGTCCAAAATGCTAAAGGTCACAGAGTAATGGAAGCACAGATGAGAAAGAGTTGTAAGAAAACAGGCACATATTACAAATTATATTTACTGTGCAATATTTACTTGTGTTATCCAGAGGTGGGTATAGTACCCAAAAGTTGTACTCAAGAGTAGCAGTACTTCAACATATTTTTACTCAAGGAAAAGTAAAAAGTCTTCTGGTATTTTAAAGACCAAATGAAAAAAAAGATAATTAGCATAATTGCACACTAACACATTTTAAGCTGAAGAAAGACTTTTCTAAGTCAGTTTATTCAATACAATATAATACTTACAGTAGGTAATAGAGCCGGATATGGATTTGAATTTCAAGAATCAATTTGATTCTGAAGAGTTAGAGCTGATTATCACAATCAAATCCGATCTGATCTGTTGCGATTCAATTCAACCTTTTCCAATTTGATATTGAAATGGGTCTGTGCTGTTAAAATTTTTTTTTTTGGAGCTGTTACCTTAATTATATGGTTGTAATTCAGTGATGCAACACTGGGTGAGTAACATTTCACCAGGTAAAACTGTATTAACCCTTTCATACCCAAGCCAAAATCAGTGCGTGCTGTTGTAAGGTAGGAAAAAAATTTGAAAAATATTATTTGTTACAAAGGTGTGATCCTCATTCAATTAAGCCTCATATGTCTTTCTGTGGCATTCAGAGACTGTACACAAATGTTTAAACTTTCCAGTTTGCACCGCGTATTTATTACTCACTAATCATGTGTTTGCTCTTTTTCAGTTTGGATATGTTGCAGCACATGGAGTGCGACCCAGCAGATGATGGCCAGGAAGTATTAGCGGACGATCCCCCTCGCACATCGGAATCCCTCCGCTCGAAGCCCAAAACGAGCACAATCTCAGAGACTGAGTTCTCGTGCCACTGTTGCTACGACATCTTGGTGAACCCAACCACTTTGACCTGTGGCCATAACTTCTGCCGCCACTGTCTGGCTCTGTGGTGGGAGTCTTCGCACAAGAATGAGTGCCCAGAGTGTCGGGAGAAGTGGGAAGGCTTTCCTAAAATCAACATACTACTAAGGTACTTTTCTGACAGCTCTACCATGTCAGGGGTTGAATGTTTGCTGTTTTTGAGGATGCGGAGAGGTCGGTACTTGGAACTTTATGACATTTGTGACATTTTTGTCAAAAATAAGTTTTTTACTTACTGAAAATGCGTAAAAAACATGGTTGTGAATTTGCTGTTATAAAGCAGTCATGTGTAATAATTGATCACAGTAATTCAAGGAACCTGAAAGTGTCACCGTTTCGTAATCATTTTCCAAGATTATTTTTTTGGGGTTCTTTTTAAACAACTTTTGCTTTTAAAAGCAGAGCAAGGCCTGAAATTAAGTTGTGGGGGGTTTTCAGTACTAAAAAAGCCTCATAAATTCACAAGCTGTCTTAAATATTAGGGATGTAAGAAAATATAGATACACCCATATATAGCGATATTTTAGGTCACGGTATTGTATCGATATAAAAAAAAAAGTATTAATTATTAGTTTATTTTTTAGAATTTGAATGGAACCATTAATGATGGTTGGTTGTTTTTGCACCTTGTGCAAGCCAAGCTTTGAGGCCTTAATAAATTCACAACAAATGGAAATAGTTCTGTGATGGAAATTTTTAGGCTGTTCAATAATAGTAGAGATGGAAAATAGCACTCAAAATAAATAAAAATTAAATGCTAAAATATTTAAATATAAAAAACAAAGTGATCAAGCTAAAGTTCAAGAATAAATTGGTAAACCAGTTAAAAAAAAACATATATACAGTATGCAAAATGTAATATACACATCAGGGTGTGAGGCATGTGGAAACTAGACTTTTGATGTTCTAGACAATAAAACACTGCATAACACAGATACAGACTTACCGGTTAAATATTTTTTATGTATTTATTCTCAAAATACAGGTTTAAAAAAATGAAATTGACAGTTTACATTTATATTGGTAAAAATTATTACGTTAAAATTACAGGTTTAGAATTATTAAGCAGTAGTTTAAAATTTAGATATACAAGCAATTTTTTTTTTTCGGTTTTAAATGAATAGATGTGCAAATTAAGTTACAGAGGTAAACATTTACAGATTCAAGTTTGTAAAGTTCATGGTGGCCCAATGTGCCATAGCAAGATGATGAATGTGTACAGAGCATTAATGTTCATACAGATGTCCAAGATGTTTGTCTTTGTATATAGTCAGTTTAATTAAAAAATAACCAAACTGAAGAAGCCTCTAACTGAAGACACCCTTTTGTTGCATGATAATCTAATACAGAGAATGCTCAGGGTTGTCCGTAATTTATTTGATCTTATGAAAAATCCCTGTTTGCAACATCATCTCGAGAGGTTCCACATTTGTCCCCAAAATACAACCAGAGCTCTTTATCAGGTTGTTGAACCTTTTTAAGTCCCTGGCTCTGATGCTCCTCCCTCAGCAAATGATGGCTGAAGAGACAATACTCTCCACAACAGACTTGTAGAAGATTTGCAGCATCTTGTTGCAAATCTTGAAGAACCTAAGCGTCTTCAGGAAGTAGTCTGCTCTGTCCATCTTTTAGGCAGCTCCAGTGTTGGTGAAGGTGTGTGTCATGGTGGTATGCCTTATTATTAAAGCCATAAGGCCGCAAGACAAACATTTTATTCGGGCACTACCATAAACTGAGACTGACAGCTTCTTTTGCATAATTATCTTTCAAAATACAAGAATATGCATTTTAAATTGAAAATCGAGATTCCTGTTATTTCATTGGCTGCAGCTGTCACTAGGCAGATTTACCACTTCGAACCTTTAGAGAGGGAAATAAATCAAACATTGAGCATGAAAGTTTAGCTCACACAGAGAGGAAGTTTACTGGGGGAGAGACAATTTAAGTCATTATGCATTGGGTGCTGCAACAAAGTCTTTAGGGGAGCAGAGTGTATTTGTATGAAAATAAAATATTTAGAATAAGAAAAAAAATTTGTGTACACATGGAATGATCTAATATGTAATTCTTGAATGGTTATCCTGATCTTAGAACTTGTTTTTGTGAACCCAAGATTATCCTCCTCTTAGCTTCCAGCAGGCTTATTCCTAGGGATTGCTTAAAGTTTATAAAATAGTCCAATAATTCAGTTGCATTGTGTAACACGGCTTCAGTTTATATCATTGTAAATTGTTCCAAGTGTCAGGACATAGGCTTTGTGCACAAGGTCAAGGGCTATAACTATAATTTGACACATAGACCACTCTTCAGAAAAAAAGACTTGAAAGCAGTAGACTAGCAGCAGAAATAAAGAAGATGTTTTGATGTTCATAAAACTGTGAAAATGGCTACAGGAAAATAGATATTCACCTCAACAAGTTATCTGCAGTTTAAAAGCAGAATTGTGCTAAACAGCACTGGACAAGGAACCAAGGTTTTGGGGTTGTTTTTGCCACCACAGACACAGTGAGAAGGATGGTAAAGGAAATGAAACATTGAAGTTGCTCAAAAATTCCTCTGAGACGTACAGTTCAGCAAGATTCTCAGTGTGAGGAAGTACCACTACCTTTATCAGAAGTCTGTATTTTAAGGCTTTTTACTCATCTTCACCAGGAATAGCTAAACCTGGGCGCACTAAATATCTATTTTGGGGTGTGTATGTTTTTGAAGATGGCTGTTTATTTGTTTTTTGTTTCTAGATTTACTGTAGTTGCTTTGCAAAAAACATCACAAAGCTCAAGTTTTCACTAATAGGAGGCATTTTCCTAAAGTAAAACCTGATACATACAATCTCAGAATTGATTCTATTATTCTTATTTTATGCCATATTGAATGACAACTAATTGACAACTAAGTAGGTGACAATTAATTCTGTCAGCTTGCTTCCTCATTGTGCTATGCTTTTTAATGTTCCACTAACATGGTTTTACTGTCTTTCTCTTCCTAGAGATGCAACTGAGAAGATTTTCAGAGAGGTTGTACAGAGGAGGAGAGCAGAAATTCAGGCAAACTCCAAAATCTCCCGAAGCTTGTTAGCCTTTCAGAGGTACATTTTGTTCTTTCTGTACAGAAATAGCCAACGTGAACCAAGTCAAACTACTTGAATGGAAAAAAATTACTGTATGGCTTGAGCATTTAATTCCATTTACACTATCAGGAAGCTCCCTGTAGTGCCATAATGTTCTAATTCTTGGAATGTTTCTTTCTAAATACTCACACCTGGAAGCATTCCACATAATTTAAGTGTTTTTTTTGTTGGATTTTAGTGGCTTGTGCTTGTTGCAGCTACTATAGTATTCAATCATAAATTGAACAATTTTCTTTAGCCTTAGAGTTTCAGCTTGATAGTTATGATCCTATTGTGTTTTAAGGTGAATTTTCATCTCGCTCTTGCTTATGTTAGGTATGGTGACAAGTTGGGTAGATCCAGGACCAATCAGAACAAAGGAGCGGGCTTCTTCTTCTCTGGAGTCTTAACTGCACTGACATGTGTGGCTGTAAGTACAACAGCAAAGAAAAAGTTGTGCTACTGTTGGGGGGAGTTGAACCCTTAAGGTGGCAACAAGCAGACCATGAAGACTTTAACAATGTTTTGCAATTGTTACATTTTGATATTCTTAATATGATCTTGGCTGGGATAGTTCCAACTTATTTACAAGATAAATAGAAAAAAATTATCTTTCACCATTTGATAAATGGCGTGTTTTTCCAAGAGTCATACTTTTACTCCACAGTAGTATCTAATATCACAGCACTACCTCAAAGGGGTTAGTTTTTAGTTTGTTTTTTTTGTTTTTTTTTGACAAATGAACATGTTTATTTTGTCCATGTGGCACTTGGGAGCAATGTCACTGTGTACCTTGCCGCGTGGCAGCAAATTTTCGTTTGTATATTTGAGTATTCACTTGTACCATGTAAATAAAAAACCCTGTCAATAGATGACCTCATAAGGATCAACTCAGTAAATTGTTTAAAAAGTGCTGATGTCTGTGCAGATTGTCAGTTTTTTTTTTTTTTTTTTTTTGTGAGTGACTGTGGCCCAGTGGGTGGAGTAGTTTGCAACCCAAGGGTTGTAAGTTCCTTTCCAGCTTCCTCCCGTCACATGTCGATGTGCCCCTGGGCGAGGCACCTAACCCCAAGTGCGCGTTTGTGGGTGCGAGTATTATATAAGTTTGGTCCGTTTACCTATTTCTTTTGCTCTCTTTTTTTTTTTTCATTGAAAGGAAACTTTGGCTGCAAAACAGTTGTGCATCTTTATCAATAACCATCAAGAACCCTTTTTTAATACTGATGTCAGTTTCAAACAGGTTCCAGGTACAAATCCACTAAACAGAGTTGTGGATCTTTAGTTTTCTAAAGCTTTGGCATGCCAGTGTGAATTTGAGCCTATTTAGATTACACTTTTATCGTCTATAATATAAGATTATGTAAAAAAAAAAATCAGATTGAGTGTGACTTCAGCAGAAGTTGCTGAAGCATGTAAAGGTAAAATCACATTGATCTGTTATAGTTATAATCTGAAAGTCTTTTAAAGAAAATCTCATTTTATTTCATGTCTTTTAATGGGTAAAATATATGCCTTTTAGCATTTACATACTACATTTATCTGTATAAAATGAAAAATTTTAGTAGTTACAATAAAGGTTAAGAGGATTAAATTGAGTCTGACTATGTGTGCCTCAAATAAAAAAAAAATACTTTTTTTTTTCTTTTAAATATTTTTTCTTGTTTTAGATTTTTACTATAAATTCCACCCACATCGGTGGATTACTACAATGTGTTGAAATTTTTTTGTACAACACTCAGCTTTGATCTAAAAGAGATTTGTTTTGTGTTTTTGTAATGCCGTGTTGTGTCCAGGTGGTGGTGCTGGTGTACCACTGGGGTAGTGGAGTGGTTGAACATCATGACTTGTTGATTAGTAAGCCTGTGTCTCACTGGACACCAGAAGAAGTTGTGTCATGGCTGGAACAGCTGGGTCCATGGACCGAGAACTACACACAACCTTTCCAGCTGGAGAATGTCAATGGAAGGTAGAAACATTTAGTTATTAAATGTTTTTTTTTTATTTTTTTATTGTTTTTTTTGTCATAATGTTTTAATACAAACACATTTTATCCCATACAGCCAAACCATGAAGGCTCGTTCTTGAAGCTAATTCTTACACATAAGCAATATAATATTTAATTTTCTGTTTTCCCTGATGGGTTTTCATATTTGTTGTCATCTCCTGTGTTTTAGGTTACTGTTGATGCTGGGGGATGAAGAGCTGTTAAAATCCCCTTTCAACATAGAGAATCAGACACACAGACGCGCAGTTTTGGCAGAACTGGAACGAGTTAAAGCGCTGGGGGTCAAACCTCCACAGAACCTCTGGGAATACAAAGTAAGCACCCTGTTTGGACAACATGCAGGAACGGGATCGAACAATAGCTAACAGCTGAAACCTGATATTTACATACACTATCTAAAAAAACCGGTCCAGGGTGTACCCCGCCTCTCGCCCGTTGACAGCTGGAGATAGGCACCAGCCCCCCCGCGACCCCTTGAGGACTAAGCGGTTCAGAAAATGGATGGATGGATGTCTAAAAAACCTCAAAAAACCCAACGCTCCCAACGCATGTAGTTTGCCGTATATAAATTTTTTAAGCTGAAGCTTGCAAAGCATGTGGGGGTGGGCCTTTCTCTGCTGGACGTTTTGAACACTAGTGAATTGTGATTGGCTAGACATCGTCGACGTCAGGCGATGTCACTACAGTGAGACGCTCTGATTGGTTGCCGTACTGCGTCAAAAGTTCAGCTAGCTGAACTTCTGCGTTGCTTGCTTTTGCTACGTTGCTGCTTGAAACGCAAGTAATGCTTGAAAAGTGACGGAGCCAACGCACACAGCACACACCTCTGACTCCACCATAGACTTTACATGTAATCTTGCCGCAACCGACGCTGCCATTTGGGGCGGTGTGAATGCAGCATCAGATTCATAGTTCAACATTAAAGCCTAGTTTATGCTTCTCCTTTTTGACGGAGACGGATTAACGCAAAGCCATTATCCGTCAACGCAAGAACGGATCCGTCACCTATGCAAGAACGCACAGAGTACAGGCCCAATTTTTAACTACCCCGTCTCCGTCAACGGATAGTGTGTGCATCTGATTGGTCAGTTTCAGTAACAGCCAGGGATTTGCTTTACCAGAACGTGGCTCTATAGTCTCTGTAATCAGTAATTAATGCAGCGTTTGGCCACTACATGCTTTATATTGAAAGGATAATTTATCTAATCTGTTCTTTTGGCGATTTTGAACACAAGAAGGTTTAGAAAAACAACAAAAAAGGCTGCTGTGTTTTGTTTCCATGCGTTTCTAGAGTATTCAATGAGCTGCCCCTCTAGTAAAAAACTTTACAGCTTAATCAAAACTTATTTAGAATCAACAATTGTTAAGATTTTTAGTAAGGGAGTTTATCATTTAAGCTTTCAAATTCTGTTGAATTGAGTTTTGAAGTTTTCAAATTCAGAAGCTTACGTTTATTATCTTAGTATTTAAAAAAAATTTAATCACTTGGCTCAGACAGAAAAAAACTACAAAACTTCCTGCAAGGAGTTTACTTTTTTTAAATTCAGTCTCTTTGGTGGAAATGGGGAGACACGCAAAGAAAAGCATGCAAATGGAAATATCGTGGCTGGAGAAATCATGGCGCTTTTTCAAATTTATCATGCAATTAAGTGAATTATTGTTTATTGCGATAGGTCTACCTGTATGTCCTGTCTTGTGATGATTGCTTAAAATGTACACACGACATTATTTCTTTGGTTACAAGGAACCTGTCTCAAGGCTTGACATTCCCATGCTGTTGATAATTGCAAATAATTGAACAGGAAAGCAGCTGAAAAATGTATCCAAGGATGAAGCAGATTTTTTGAGGTCATAAATAATATTTCTGATGTCTTGGCTGATTTCTCAACAATCTCATACAAGATGTTGGTTTGAGGTGCGTCTCCATTTAACTCAAATTTTGTGAATAAACCAGAAGCCCTGAATTCATCATCAGGGCTTTCCCAAATTGTTTAAATTTACGTTAATCTTAGTCTATGTCAACATTTATCTTAAAATAATATTCATATAATAAAGTCATCAAATATTCTCCCCCAATTATTTTTGCAGTTAGCAACTCGAAATTATGTTGGTAATCCTAACTGACCTCATTTATGAATTATTTTTATTTTTAATTCCCTTTTTTTTTTTTTTTTTTTACAATATATCTCTAAAATATCTGGTTTCAGTGTGTGTTTGCAAAGAATTTGTCACATAGTTGAGTTTTGTGCTTATTGATATAAATGACCGTCCTCTTGCTGTTTTTGTTTGTCTTTTTCCAGGCGGCCAATGCAGGAAAGTCTCTGTTCTTGCTCTATGCACTGAAACGCTCCCCTCGTCTCACAATCTTTTATTTGTATCTATTTGACTACTCTGAGACGTTTCTGCCCTTCCTGCACACCTGCTGTCCGGCCTTCACACACATCGATTACACTGTGGAGAGCAGATTCCTCCACATGCAGGTAACACCCTTTTTTAAGGCAGTCAGAAGTAATGAGTAATAGATTTAAATTTGAGATTAGTATGTAAATCAGCCTAAAAATAATGCAGGATTGTTTTCTCTTGACACAATAACGAACTGTAAACAGAAAAAAGGAATACTGGATGGATTGATAATATACAGTCGAAACCAAAAAAGTTTACATACACTACGTGGAAACGTACATATCCTTTTTTTTCCTCACTGCCCAACATGAAATCGGAATAAACTTTTCCTATTCTAGGTCAATTACAATTAATACAATTATTTCTATTTACTAAATGCAAAATAAAAAGAGGATTTTTTTTCCAGACATTTTTTAATCATTTTTTCAAAGTCAGAAGTTTACATACACTAAGATCACTATGCCTTTAAACAATTTGGGAAAGCCAATATAATGATGCCATCTCTTTGGAAGCGTCTGATAGGTTAATTGACCTCATTTGACTTAATTAGAGACACACCTGTGGATGTATTTAAGGACACATTTGAGACACACTGCTTCCTTGTCAATCATCATGGGAAAATCAAAAGAAATCATTCAAGAGATCAGGAAGAGAATTGTGGACTTGCACAAGTCTGGTTCATCTTTGGGTGCAATTTCCAGATGCCTGCAGGTGCCACGTTCCTCTGTTCAGACAATTCTACGCAATTATAAGCACGATGGGAACATCCAACCATCATATCGCTCTGGAAGGAGACGGATTCTGGGTCCAAGAGATGAACGCAGTTTGGTCCGATATGTCCAGAACAACCCAAGGACTAAAGCAAAAGACCTTTTGAAGATGTTGGCTGAAGATGGTAAAAGTGTTTCAGTATCCACAGTGAAACGAGTACTGCACAGAAGAGGGCTGAAAGGCTGCTCTGCAAGAAAGAAGCCTTTACTCCAAAGGAAACACAAAAAAGCCAAACTAAAGTTTGCTAGTGCACACAAGGATAAAGACCTTATTTTGTCCTGGGGTCTGATGAGACTAAGATTGAACTGTTTGGCCATAATGACCATCGTTATGTTTGGAGGAAAAAGGGCGAAGCTTGCAGGCCTCAGAACACCATCCCAACTGTGAAACATGGGGGTGGTAGCATCATGTTGTGGGGTTGTTTTGCAGCAGAGGGGACTGGTGCACTTCACAAAATAGATGGTATTATGAAGAAGGAACACTATGTGGAAATATTGAAGCAACATCTGAAGACATCTGCCAGGAAGTTGAAGCTTGGGCACAAATGGGTCTTTCAAATGGAAAATGATCCAAAGCATACTGCCAAACTGGTTACTAAGTGGCTTAAGGATAACAAAGTCAATGTTTTGGAGTGGCCATCACAGAGCCCAGATCTAAATCCCATTGAAAATGTATGGGCATAACTGAAAAGACGTGTACGAGCAAGGCGACCTACAAACTTGGCTCAGTTATACCAGTTCTGTAAGGAGGAATGGGCCAAAATCCCCACAAACTATCGTGAGAAGCTTGTGGAAGGATATCCAAAACGTTTGACCCGCGTCATATAGTTTAAAGGGAATAATACCAAATACAAAGTCACCATACCTGAACCCGACAAGGGCGAACAAGTACTAAGCATCTCTGGGAACTCCTTCAAGACTGTTGGAAAACCATTTCGGGTGACTACCTCTTGAAGCTCTAGAGAATGCAGTAATCAGAGCAAAGGGTGGCTACTTTGAGGAATCTAAAATATAACATATGTATTCAGTTATTTCACCCTTTTTGTTTAAGTACATACAGTACATCCATACATTGTATTTATTCATAGTTTTGATGCTCTTAATTGAGAATCTACAATGTGGTCATGAAAATAAAGAAAAGGCATTGAATGAGAAGATGTGTTCAAACTTTTGGTCTGTACTGTACGTCTCTGTGATGGGCTTCCTGTTAGTGCACCTACTGTAGTTGTGTGAAACTTTCAGCAATCTGAGCAATTATGGCCAACCTGAGCAATTATGGCCAACGCCCTTTCAGAGGTTGGACATAATGATTTGGGGGGACAAAATCCAGAAGAAGGTGGGCCACCCGTGTCATTGCTCACAGTGAAGCCAGTTTAACTTCCAGATGGATTTAGAGCTTGCTTACCAAAAACTGTTCAAAAATGGATACTTTTAAGCACAGCTGAAATTAGAACCAGATCAGATGGTTTGGCTCAATCCCTTCTAAATTAATGTTATGATCGGTTGAGAAAAATATAAATCTTTTTGGTCACAACGACAAAATAATGATGAGCCATGGTGGGGGTTAAGCAGGGTGGGGACCAGGGATGGGGTATTCAAGTCCTGAAATATGCCGATGACTTTGATTTAGACTTGGACTTCGACGCGTGCCTTTGCTGATTTTGGAATTAGTACCTATCTGATGTTAATATTAGCTTGGTATATATCAGGTCAGATTACTGGAAAATTGTGATAAATTCCCAAAGCCTTTGTATGTTTATGAGTGACATGTCAATTATTTGTTTTTACATTTATTTTTGAGCATATTTTATTTTTGTGGACATGTTACAGTGAGAGCATGGGGGCATTTTTTAAATAATAAAGTTAACCATGTATGGCTGCTGTTATTGTAGTCTTAAATTCTACACCCTGCTTTATTATTTTCGGCTTGCGCTTTGGTGATAATGACTCAACTTGGACTGGAAGATTCTTTTTGGGTCTTGGAATTGGTCTGCAGGAACTAGCAACTTTGGGTCGACTCTGGCTCAGTGGGTCGAGTAGTTGGCTTGTAATTTTAGAATTATAGGTTCAATTTCAGTCAACTTTTAGTTGGATATTAATTGAAAATGCACACTGATGCTAGACTTGGAAAATCCAGACCAACCTTATGGTTCTGCTATTGTGTTTAAAATATGTTGTAACTAGAAAAAACACTCAGAGAGGGCAGAGTTCTATCAAACAGCTTAGCTGGGTCTGTAATCGGAAATTAACCAGTTTAAATTTACTCTACCAGTACTGATAAGAATGGTCATGAAATATAGACGAGGGCCTTCTCGATGGCTACAAACATTATGTGAGTTTTTACGAAGGGACATTTATTCATACATTAGAGGAGGTGGATTTATATTAATATTAAATTTAAACTTCTGCATCTAGGTATTTTGTTTCAGAAAAGTTATTTTAGTGACTTAGTTATATAAACATTTTTGTCCAGACACATCTTCAAAAGCCCTAAATTAATGCCTAACATTTAATAAGTTAGTTGTAGATGAAGGTGTAAAGGCAGAACAGTTTTAATTCAGCAGAAAATGTTAGTCGGTCAATTAGTTTGCCCTCAATGGTTATGTTCACACTGCAGGCAAATGTGCTTGAAATGTGACTTGCGTATGTGGTACTAAATCTGATCCATAGATTATGTTTTTGAAAGTTGACTTAAGTTTGAACAGTCGTGTTGCATTAAATCTGTCCTGTACGTCACTGATCAGACAGACCATCATCCTGCAGCAGTCACCCGTACCCGTTAAGATGATTTTGAACATGCTGCCGGTAGGAGCCATAAATTAAATAGAAATAGTTGTTATATGTTTATTCATTGATGTTTTAAATGTTGTTTGTATAATTATGACTCCGATGTGTGGGTCAGCCAGCTAGGAGCTGAGATATGGGGAAGTCTCATTAAATACCACCTGTTGCTCAGCTGATGAGTGTGAGAGATGGGACGCTGTACTGTTTGTTGACAGCACATGTCAGAGATGATTGATTAGTAGTAAATGCACTGGTTTTATTTTTTGGAGTAAGTTTGTTTCTACAAGTGTTGGAATTCTTAGCGGATCCCCTTTTGGCGCTTCATACAACATACCTAAACCTACCTCTACAACTCAGCGGCATATAGCAGTTCCTAAATCCTCTGCAAAACTGCCCACATTTATCCATAATTAAATCCAAACCCAACCTGACTCATTAATTTAAAACTTGTGATGCAAGCTGAGACCCGCACACTGACATAATACAGTGACTACGTCTTTGAAAAAGTTGCATCTTCAGCAGCGCTTGCTCTTGTCACTTTTTCATTGTCCATCATTTTGACTGACGGACGGGGTCAAAAAATACTGTCATTATCTATTGTCATCTGATACATTTTAAAATAAAATCGACACATTTAATTTTAATTCATTGTAATCAAATATTCCATCTGAAAAAGCTGAACAGAAAAATCCTTATGTTGCTCTCACTTATCTAGCAGATAAATACGGGAATTAAATAAATATGAAGATTTCACTTTATATTTTCTAAACGCCAGACTAAAGTTCCCTAAACTGTGTGCGTTCTGTTCTATGTTTTGCAAAACAAAACGGTGAAGGACGGTACCTGCTTGAATGTAAACTATATTATGATTATTTCACTTTTATTTCTCTGGAATGTCGCTCAGCCGAATTTTATTAAAGGGGGCATTTTTGTGCATACACCAAAAAAATCACTACATTATTATTTATAGATTTAAACTTTATATACTGAATAATATATATAACTCATGTATGTTTGCACACGTACAACTGCTGTTATGCAGGTCACTCGAGAGTAGTGAAGTCAGTTTGTTGCTTCAGACTGTACAGGAATTCCAAAACTGCTGCACCAACACCAATAGGCAGTAGATTTTTTCCTTCAGTAAAGAGAGCACCTTGTGTGTGTGACATCTTGTCTCCTGCGGATGCGGGTCGCTTTACGGCCGTGAACGGTTCATACTGGAGTGGGTTTTCTGTCGCATTTTAGTAACCGTGTGAACAACCACAAAAAAAAAAATCAGATTTGATCAAAAAATCGGAATTGAGCATTAAGACTTAGTGTGAACCAGGATTATAGTAGTTCTAATTGTTTTATTTGTTTTAGTTTTTATTTAGTTTTGACTTACGGTTTTAAATTCTAATTTAGTTTTAATTAGTTTTTACCATTTGTTAGGTAGTTTAGTTTTTAGTTTTTTGAAAATGCTTAATTTCCGTTTTAGTCTTTTCGTTAAACAAGTTGTGTACCAGGGCAAGACAAAAAAAAAAAAGAATAAATGTATAACAAAATCTCAGGAATTGATTGCTTTTTTTAATGTATTGATATGGGCCAGATTAACAACCATTCAAATTAGGCAAGTATGAAAGATAGGGCAGAGTAACTGTAAACACAATAACAGCACCTGTACATTAGAAAGCCCAACAATTAATGCAAGTTCTACAGTTCTATAAAAACACTGACACTGAGTAGCGACAAAACAAAAGCCAATCCATTTTGAGTACTATGCTTTGATCATTTTGCACATTTGTGCTTTCTCTCAACCTTTGCTGCCATGACACTAGGTGAACCACAGCAACGCAGACTACTTGACTGACCTGTTGTGATAAAGCAGTACAGCCAGTAAAAAAACACCAGTAATCAGAAATTAAAGAGGTATTATTTGTCCATCAAAACAGCAGATACACGCACACAACGTACAGCTCCCATTGCTAGTATTTACAGTGTGCAGTCACTGTGTTAGTTAACATTTTAACGTATCTGTTAGCCATAGCTCACCTGTTATGAAGTTTTTGCTGCAGAATTTTTAATCACCGTTTAAATCGCTTCTCCTGATACCTTGCAATCCAAAGACGTCTTTTATTTGCCTTGAAAGCGTGCAAGTCGAGGGATTGTATCCAACTTTCCCGTTCTGTCGTTTTTATCAAAGCGATTTGTGCAACTAAAAAGGCACAACACAGATAAACGCCTCTGTTTCTGGTTACAGAGTGCAAAAGGCAGAGAGTGACAGAAATAATTCCTCTACATATTATGAGACACATTATGAAACGAAAACTTAGCACATTTTCTCAATTTAGTTCATTATAGTTAGTATTGTGAACTCTCATTACAGTTTCAGTTCGTTTTGTTTCAAATTCTCGTTTTTATTTTTATTTCAGTTAACAAATATGTTTTTTTAGTCTAGTTTTCGTTAATTTGTTCGTTTTCGTTAACAATAATAACCCTGGTGTGAACGTAGTCAGTGTGACACCTACACATTCACAGGCCAGACTTGTTTAATTTTTTATAGGTTTTAGTATTCCAAATGACTTCTAATTGGTCTGTGCTATATTCCTGTGTCTGTTAGGTGGAACCCAGTTGGCAGCAGTGGGTAGAGTTTCTCGTGAAATACTTGGTGCTTCCATACCAGCTGATTGCGGAGTTTGCCTGGGACTGGTTGGCGGTCCACTACTGGACGTCCCGCTTCATCATCGTCAACGCCATGCTTCTCTCTGTGCTTGAGGCTTGCTCTCTGTGGAGGCTCTGGACAACAGTCTCGATCAGGTACTTCCAGATATAAAACAGGACAAGTTTTCTACTTCCTCTGTCCTCTTTGATCTCACACTCCTTTTCTGCTGCTCTGAAATAAAAAATTGACCCACATGGGTGGAATTTGACAACAGTGACTGGAAAAACAAATGTACTGAGTATTTACTTTAACTTTGTAACATATAAATGTGTCACCGTTTTATGTATTCCTTGAAAGCATGCAGAGGTGGGAACTTAACAAATCTCACCGGTTATCGAAAAACAAATCCTTTTCATGACTGATAAATACAATACAGAGGGGTAAAAAAGTATTTAGAAGCCAAGTCACAGGCTTAGAAGCCACTGATTTTGCAAGTTAAAGACGGGGGATGTTTTTGTAATCTTCATAATAGGTTCAACTGTGAAAGAAAGTAAAAAAAATTGTATTCATGTAAAGCATTGTATTTAAGATTAGATACTGAAATACAATGCATAACATTGATTAGTTACTCATAAAAAAGCATACCTTACGTATACATTTAGTATAAAAGTATACACTACCGTTCAAAAGTTTGGGGTCACATTGAAATGTCCTTATTTTTGAAGGAAAAGCACTGTACTTTTCAATGAAGATAACTTTAAACTAGTCTTAACTTTAAAGAAACACACGCTATACATTGCTAATGTGGTAAATGACTATTCTAGCTGCAAATGTCTGGTTTTTGGTGCAATATCTACATAGGTGTATAGAGGCCCATTTCCAGCAACTATCACTCCAGTGTTCTAATGGTACAATGTGTTTGCTCATTGGCTCAGAAGGCTAATTGATGATTAGAAAACCCTTGTGCAATCATGTTCACACATCTGAAAACAGTTTAGCTCGGTACAGAAGCTACAAAACTGACCTTCCTTTGAGCAGATTGAGTTTCTGGAGCATCACATTTGTGGGGTCAATTAAACGCTCAAAATGGCCAGAAAAAGAGAACTTTCATCTGAAACTCGACAGTCTATTCTTGTTCTTAGAAATGAAGGCTATTCCATGCGAGAAATTGCTAAGAAATTGAAGATTTCCTACAACGGTGTGTACTACTCCCTTCAGAGGACAGCACAAACAGGCTCTAACCAGAGTAGAAAAAGAAGTGGGAGGCCGCGTTGCACAACTGAGCAAGAAGATAAGTACATTAGAGTCTCTAGTTTGAGAAACAGACGCCTCACAGGTCCCCAACTGGCATCTTCATTAAATAGTACCCGCAAAACACCAGTGTCAACATCTACAGTGAAGAGGCGGCTGCGGGATTCTGGGCTTCAGGGCAGAGTGGCAAAGAAAAAGCCATATCTGAGACTGGCCAATAAAAGAAAAAGATTAAGATGGGCAAAAGAACACAGACATTGGACAGAGGAAGACTGGAAAAAAGTGCTGTGGACGGATGAATCCAAGTTTGAGGTGTTTGGATCACAAAGAAGAACGTTTGTGAGACGCAGAACAACTGAAAAGATGCTGGAAGAATGCCTGACGCCATCTGTTAAGCATGGTGGAGGTAATGTGATGGTCTGGGGTTGCTTTGGTGCTGGTAAGGTGGGAGATTTGTACAGGGTAAAAGGGATTCTGAATAAGGAAGGCTATCACTCCATTTTGCAACGCCATGCCATACCCAGTGGACAGCGCTTGATTGGAGCCAATTTCATCCTACAACAGGACAATGACCCAAAACACACCTCGAAATTGTGAAAGAACTATTTAGAGAAGAAGCAGGCAGCTGGTATTCTATCTGTAATGAGTGGCCAGCGCAGTCACCAGATTTGAACCCCGTTGAGCTGATGTGGGAGCAGCTTGACCGTATGGTACGCAAGAAGTGCCCATCCAACCAATCCAAATTGTGGGAGCTGCTTCTAAAAGTGTGGGGTGCAATTTCTCCAGATTACCTCAACAAATTAACAGCTAGAATGCCAAAGGTCTACAATGCTGTAATTGCTGCAAATGGAGGATTCTTTGATGAAAACAATCTTATTTCAAATAAAAATCATTATTTCTAACCTTGTCAATGTCTTGACTCTATTTTTTATTCATTTCACAATGTATGGTGGTGAATAAGTGTGACTTTTCATGGAAAACACAAAATTGTTTGGGTGACCCCAAACTTTTGAACGGTAGTGTAAAAGTAAGTAATAAAATTTAGTATAAAAGTATTAAACAAAGTAATAAGAAACATGATGCATAGGAGAATCAGTATGAAGTTACTTCATTTTTTTTCAATTTCTCAACCTTCTCTTGGGATTGGACTCACATCTGGACAGGTGCTATGGTGTTCACTTACACAGGACAGTGTCGGCAGTCTCACTTTGCTCCACATATGGACGTGCACATGTCCTTCCATTCAAGTTCCAAAGAGTAGATGTTTAAAGAAAATGTTCTGAAGGCCTTAACACTTGCCAAGGATGAGTGGAAAAGTATGCTAGAAATCTAGCTAATTTGTGCTGTCTGCTTTTTGCAGGACTCTGCCACAGAAGATGTGGAACCACCTGTGGAAGATGCTCTCTCAGGGATTTGCCTTCGCCCTCCTGTGGCCTTTTGTCCCACAGTTTGTGTGCAACTGCCTTTTCTACTGGGCTCTCTACTTCAGTCCCATCATCAACATAGACTTGGTGGTACAGCAGCTGATGCACCCTGAGACACAGGCACCATAACAGACTGGAAATGTCAGTGCCTATGCCATGTTGTACAGTTGACAGCAACCTAAATAAAGCCCCGCCTGAAGTCCAGTTGCAGGGCCGAAAGAGTTTTTTTGTTTGTTTTTTTTTATCTGTAAATTCAGATGAATGTTTTCATATGATGCTTGATATATATTTTTGTGTGTGTGTAACATGAGAGACTCCACGCTGTCATTGGAGGAAAAAACAAATCTCGGCTCTGGCTTTCTTCTGTGTATCAAAAACCACAATGTCTATAGTATCCTGGTGACAATTATACAAGGAAAGGTTAGAACTGAACATTGATGGTATTAAAGCGTCATCAAGCTTGACTTGTTGAATAAATACTAAATGAGGACTCTAAAAACAAACCCCCCGACCCCCATCTGATATTTTGATTTGTGTTGTCAAAGATGTTTTTTTGAGAGCTTGTGAGAAAGAACTAAAGAAAGAAAGAAATATACAACTGCTTCATAAAGATAAAAATATTTTATTTGAGTTTAGTGGTACTCTGGTCCACTTCCTACAAATCTATGCCAAAACTAAATTTTATAGATGTGGTTAAATTGCAGTTTGGAGTTTATAGTTTAGCACTCTTTCTGTTCAGATCTTAGTTATTTAACTTTTCTTTTTTTTTTGCTGCAAGATGTGTGGCACTGAAGTTAAAGATATGATATTGGAATTTGTTGAGATGCTAACAGAAGTTAATTTTTTTGTTTTGTTTATTTTTGTTTCTTCTACTGATAAATACTGTTGCACATATTTTACTATTAAAGAGTTCCAGTGTCTTTTTCCTTTTTTTTATTGTTGGACCAAGCCAATCAAAAAGTGTTTATTTGCACTTAAAATCTGACACTGTGACATAGATCTTTTATGTTCTTGAATGAATAAAAGGTTTTTTAAAGTCTTAATTATGTTCCGTTTTCTTTTTTTATCCCCTGGAAAGTACTTCAGAAATATAAGCACTAGTATTTAGCATTTCCACCCCTACACTACCCTGCAAGTATTAGTGGATATAGAAAATTGAGATATGGCGTATTTTGGGGTTATACATTATACATTTACATACATCATATATCAGTCATTACATTCAAATAAATTATTGAAAGATAGCTGTGGTTATACATCTATATACATCATGCATCACTTTACTATTTCTATAAGGTATTTAAATCAATTTCAATCGTAATAATTTACATTTACCTTTACAATCAAGTATTCAAGGCAAGCAATAAAGTCATTACATTCAAATAGGCGATTTAAAAAAAGTTCGACATATCACACATATGACAAGTATCCCTTTTAATGTATTTTGGTTGTCGGTGCATCAATACATTCATCTAAATTTTTCAACCATTTCTCGCATGGTCATGCTTTTGCTTCCCTGTGCTCCTGTTGATTTGGCTTTTTGATTAGCTCTTCGAATTTGTCCCTGTTTACGAGCAAAGAAGTGCAGCCTGGTAGTAAAAAAACTGTACAAAGAGATGTTTTTTAATTCCATGGCACTCTGGTAAATTGATATGCTGGGTCACATAATCAGCTTGATGTACAAGTGCTGAAAACCGATCGTCTCTCCCAGAAAAACTACCCTGACTGGCTCTAAACAGCAGCTCTGTGTTTTCAAACAGTCTCCAATTGCCTTTTCTGCCTATGCACTCTTCTCTTCTCCCTCTTTTCCTTAGCAAGCGACTTATGTAGTGTGGAAACTTGTCGTCTCAAGATGACCACCAGCTTCTGATAGTCAATCTGTCTGTTTAACTCTTTAAAATTGCCCGCTGTCGCCTAACCTGCAGCCACATCCACATCATGTGAATCATCCTCACCACAAGAAACTTGACACTCTGGAATAAATCAACACAGAAGGAGAAAAGGAGGAAATGAGAAGAGGCAACATGAGTAACAACCTGTCACTGACTGTGGAAAAATTGAAAAGTCCAAGTGTAAAAAATATATACCATTTTTAAAAATTGGCATTTTAAAATGTACATATACATATTAAATAATGTACACTTTCGGTCATAATTATGTGCTACCTTGAAGGTGTTGAGAACCAGGAAGAGGAGTGGCATGATACCAGTGATCAGTTAAGTGGTTCTGTTCTTGTACTGCAAAACACTGCTGGTCTTTCATCCTCTTCCTGTTAGTTGGTCTGCCCGGTAAGGGTGGTGGCGTGAAGACGAACTGCATTGGCACAGCATTGGGCTTGAGTTTCCGAAGACCATCAGCTCGTCCCCTCTCATATTGTGATTCGTCAAAATGGTCCTGCAAGTCACACGTTGCATTTAACAATAGGCAACTTCATTTCTTGCACACAATCCATCAGGGGGAAAAAAATTGTACAGTACAGTAAGAAAAGATTGTTGTAATAATTTTACATGGACTGCACATTACTAGCCTTTCCCTCATAAATGCGTACATTACATGTCATTATTGACATGTTTACGCATGAGGTAGGTGAAAGACTTGGCCATTAGACTATTGTATAAAAAAAGTTTCGAAATGCACTCTTTCATACTGTACATCGTCTTCAAGCTATCAAGGTTTACTTATCATTTAGACAAATTAAAGATGCAAATTCTTTCAATTATGTTTTTTTTTTTTCAAATCCAATCTCCAGTTTCAACACCCTTTCCCTCATACATGTTTCACAACAAGTAAACACATTTGGACATCTCACAAATTGATGATTTGAAATGAACTGAACTGAAATCAACTGAACTGAAATCAACCATCAATCAACCAACTATTGAGGTTTATCAATCGGGAGCAATCATTTTCTAAAATTAGATGCAAACTCTAAGAGCTGAAGGCTAGCATTTTTGCGCCAAACCAGCCATACAATCTCCCACCAAGATATGACTGCATGTGGCATGGAATATTGGTTTTGTACAAAATCGGTTCACTTCACAATCTATAGACTACAATCTCAAAGTTGAAATTATTTCTTATACATCGAAAATGATATATTTCTCGTCAGTGGGCATTTTTCCGCCAAAACGCAAACATATCTTACCTCACACAACAAAGAATAATTACTGGACTTCCACTTCTCTCGTCGGAGTTTGTGCTCCCACAATTTCCTCCTTTCTGCATCCCGAGGAAATAAACGTAACCGTTTGACACCTCCAGGTCTCGTACTGCACCAGAACGCTGCACAGCATGGCATTTTTAAATAATCATAGATCAATCTCAAGATGCACTACTCATATGTTTCTGTGTGATACTGGCCAAGTTGGTATCGAATATGGCGCCCATGAAGCAGGTGACCGCCTCTGAGCCAATCAGATCAGCCGAATTGTCCTACACGTTCTAAACCGAGTTGTCGCCACTGAACGACCGCCCCTAGTGTTTAAATATTTTAGCGAACGCAACAGTGACGTCACGAACGTCAAAATGGTTTAGGGACTTTCAGAAATACACACATACGAGTTTGTACGTAAAAAGACACATAAAAACTTACGGACACAGGTTAGAAAATATTTGGTATGTATAACTGGTTGATTTATTGTCGATGTTAATGTGGTGGACTTTAATGGTGTTTTTAATCCATAATATTATAATAATATATAGCAAACTGCACGTTTTATCCAGTGGTGTGATCATTGCGGACTCTCCCTGACGCCGTTGTCGCGGAAGTAAAAAGTCTACGTGGGGAAGAAGGGTTGGTCTGGCTGTGTTTGAACACCTTAAACCCTAACAGCACCAATGCCCAATCCAGCTCCGATCTGTCCCTGGTCGAGCCAGTCTTCCTCCACCCCTGGGAGCCAAATGAACGCGTTAAACGGCATCCGGGGCGTATAAATGGTGTGGAGAGCAGACTTGAGGCGGTAATGCTGCGCCGGGTGCGGCAGTCTCTCCGGCAGGTGCTGTTACTGATGGCCCGGAGACCAGACCTTCTCTGCGGGGCCATCGTGCTCAGCGTCCTACTCATACTGGCGGTTAAGTTCACATGCAGGTACTCTAGGCTTTCTGTTTTTATGGGTGAAATCTGTAACTAATTTAAGTCTAAACACCGAACGCGAGAGGACGCCTTTGTCTTGCTGAGTTGTGAGTAGCCTACAGTTGGGTTGTAATAAGATACTATTATCTAGTTATTGAAGCTAATCGGAAACTGACGTGTGCTGACATGCAAGAGGATTAAGCAACGTCTTCAGCCAGGTAGTGTTGCTGGTTCTGTTGTTCACGAGTATTGCGATCAGGATGATTTCCCTTTATTTGGGTCATTCATGCTATCATCTTATTCATATAGCATAGCTATAGCATGTTTTCACAATCTGCTTTAAAATACCAATTAGTCAATATCAAATCTAACCTTCAAATTTAAGGTTGCTTTGAAGTAAGAGGTCCTGGGTTCAAATCCCTATTAAGGTCATTCTGCATGAAGTCTCCCCTTGAATGCGTGGGTTCTCTCGGTTACTCCGGTTTAGGCTATTGGTCTTTACATTCCACATATGAGTGTCTACATCCATACTGATCTGTCGTGTATCTATCCGAGTCACAGCTGACCTGTTTATGGTATAGGCTACTCCTCTTCTCTCCTAGTTACAGCTGAAGAGACATCAGTTGCTTCTTGACTATGCACAGATAAGATAAACAATGTAAACAATGGATGTGGTGGTACCATTTCAATTTGTAATCTGTTTCCTTTAGTTTCTCCGTCCAATCTAGTGTTTCATCATTGCTTGGAGGCGATCAGAATCCAAACTGTAAAGTTGAACACCTTGCAACCAGGCTCCAACTTTAGGTCTGCATAATCTGTGCTAAAAGCTATCAGAATTCACTACATTTCCATAATGTTTTACTTACGTCAGCTAATTGGTTTCTTTTTGAATCGGCACAGTGATTTTGATTGACATTACACATCATTTCACACTTTAGGCTTATAGAGGACTACTAACAGACTGAAACATGGAGCAAGGAAGTCATCAGGCTAGTCTGCTTCTGATGGTGACAGATAAAATAAAAAAAATTCAGTTAGGGTATGTAAAAATAAAACAAAAGTTGTGCCAACCTTGCAGTAACAGGCATTTCATTTTAGTGGAGGGGTTTCCATCTCCAGTTCTCCATCTTTTAGCGTATCACTTCTCCAACCTACTTTAATCAAATCAAGGACTTGTTACCAGGCCTCTGTAGAGCTGAAAGACTACTAATGAAGGATTTCAGCCGTTTGATTTAGATGTGTTGGAGTAGGGATGTATCTAACAGATGCAGGGTACTAGCTCTCAACAATTGGACCTGGGCACGCTTGTATTAGTAAATTAGTGTCATTTTTAAATAAATGATAGTATTAACTCCAGTGTTTTTTGAATGTCAGTAACTTTATTGCCATTTTTTTACAAATATCATGTTCCTATGACCCTAGATGGTGAGATAACCACAGACATTTGCCAAAAGAAAGACAGAAATCTGAAGAAAATATCTGTTTGCAAATGATCAGAAGCATATCCTGTTTTCTGAGCATGTTCAGTAATCGTGATGGCGTTTTGTGTTTGAAACAACCTCAGAACGTGAATGCAGCACAGCATTGCATAAATACCAAAAACAATTATCTTACCAATCTTAATACATGGAGATCAAAAAAGGGTGATCTGATCTTTTTATTTTGTTTTGGTTTATTGTGTCTGATGCCAATATTTTCTGAGCCATTTATGTGGATGCACATAAGCAATGATATAGTATTTAAGCCAAAATGCAAAATATGTATTTATTGCCGGATCTCTAGGATTCTTTTTTTATTAAATAGTATGTTCTTTCTACAACAGTACCTGAATGATACAAGATTAACTTACTGATAACATTGCGGAGATCCTTTTAAGAATTTAATAGCCTCACATAAATCTGTTATTAGGAACACAAAAATACGTGTGATACACTCAATCAACCGGCAGCTGAAAAGCTTTTTTTTTAATGTCCTTTAATGCATCTGAACTAAAAACTCCCACTTTTCTAAACACAACAGATAGCATGCTTTTCATGGACATTGCTTTGAATTTACTGAATATTTAGAAAGGTTAGCAACAGAGGCAATATAGATAAATATAAAGTACTATCTATAAATGTAAAGCTGCAGCACAGTTTCTGTTTTGTTTGTTACATTTATTCAATGGATTAAACGGAATTTTGGTTGATTTATTACGGACCTTAAAAGAAAGAAGAAATAAACACAAGAAGTCTAAATGATATATCTCTAATTTGCTATCTCTAAGGAACCACAACCCGTTTGCATTATTTATCATCATTCCTTACATTCTTTCATTTTTACCATCCGTAGCCGTGCGAAGGATGTGGTGGCACCAGCTCAGCCTCCCGTCCGGTTCTTCTCTGCCGAGGCCCCGGTGGTAGACCTCTACTTGGGTCAGCTTGACCAGGTGAGAACTATTAACGCTTTGGGTAAAGTGTAAAACTAAAGCTCACTTCCTCAAATATGTTGGTGGGTAGATTTGAGACAAGGTTTATAAGAAAGAGATCAATTATTTCATTTCTTTCTGCAGGTTGAACGTCTTAGAAGCATGGCAGAGGTGTCTCTTATTTTCTTTTATGCTCCCTGGTGTGCTCACTCCATGGCTGCCCGACAGGAAGTGCAGGAGGTAGCTAAGAAGCTGGCCAGACAGGTAAACTGCTACCACTACCCCACAGAATTGTTTAAATAGGAAACAAACTAGGGTGAACGACAAGTCTTAGATGGGATTACCTAAATGATGAGGCTTAATGGCCATAGACCCAGCATTTCAATGCTTTAGTCTCTGTGAACCTTGGCAGGCCAATTTGTGCTTGAAAACAATATTGGTCTTCACCGAGTTGCTGCAGGATATTTGGACTAAGTTGCCTCTGGAGAATGTATTCCCACCCCTCGGAAAAGAGGGAACAAGACAGTGGTCTCAGGATGGGTCACTGTTGGCATGAGGAAGGACCAGTTTAAGGCTTCTTCTTTAGAGCTATTTCCAGACTCGCTACAGTATTTCAGTGTGTCCTTTGTTTTTCATGGAAAAATTTGACGGTCTTTGTAAAGGTTACCACCTCACGGTGTAAAGAGAGAAAAAAAAACACTCACATCTACATGCTGCTTTTTTTTAGCATGCTCTGCACCAGTGACAACTTGACTTCTTATACTGGTTGTACACCAAAGGATTTTCACAGTCTCAGACAGTCTTCATGAGGATGTGAGACAAGCCTCAACTCTAACATTGTTTAAATCCAGCCTGAAAACAGTTATTTTTACCCGTGCATATGACAATTGAAAGTATTTTATCTGTACTCTTGCTTTTTATTGTAATTAATTATTATTAAGTAGATTTTTTTTTTCTGTTGACCTGTTTTCTTAATTTATGCAACTGTGAAGCACTTTGAATTGCCTTGTGTATGAATTATGCTCTACAAATAAACTTGCCTTGCCTTGACTTTAGAAATCTTGATGGAATCTCCCGTCGTCCTGGTCGTTAAATGCAAGGTGATAATCTGCAGTTGGCGACCCAGTTTATGAGAGTTTTTCTCTTGTCTTATAAATCAAACAATGTTTTACCTTATTATTATTCAGTCCTAGTGTAGTCGTAGTGACGTAAAACTACCAATAAAACGGTTTATTAAACCGTGTGCACAGAGTCGTAATCAGTTCCCTCCGTTAATTGAAATGTGTGACTGTATGAGAGGGTCATATCCACTTCATAAGATACCTTTGGTATGTCAAGTTGTGATATGCTACTATGGCACAGTGGTTAATGCGCAGGATCACCTTTGCAGTAGTGGTGGGTTCGAATCCTGCTCATGATATCATTTTGCACCTTGACACAGATCAAAAAAAATTTTTTTGGGTTCCGTTGGGTAAGTAGGCTATAAACATAGGTGTCATATTTATAAATAACAGTTTTGTAGCCACCTATGGAGCCTGGAAGGGTCTATACACAACAAATGGAATGTTTGTTTTGCATGGCTGAAAAATGGCTTAGAAACGGGCCATAAATTACTAAGTGTATGCAAACTTTCCCCCCTGGAATACAGGAACAATCCAGCACTATCTGTGCATCTGCATGGAGCAAGTGGTGCAGCATAAACACCTAGCATTAAATAGATATAAGTTAACCAGTTAGTTGTTGATACAGTTCCCACTTTGAATGCAAGTCTTTTTTCGACGTATCAGTCTCTGCAAAGAATGCTACAACATTTGCAGATAAAGAAACTGAATAATCCTGAGCATAATAGGAAGACTTTGGCGGCAAGTCTAAATAGTCTAGGTGTAGTCTTGTAAATAGTGTCCCTACAAAATTCAGAGTTTATAAAATCTTTAGTCTGAGACTTAAACACTGTTAACCCAAGTCATTAGATGTGAGCTGATAATCTTTTCTAGTCTTTTTAAAATCTTTTCAAAGTCTCTAGGTGTACGGCAAGCATTAGTTAAACCCTCATTCTTAGGCAAATCGCTTCTTTCTAACTCTAACCAACAATTTTACCACCTTGGACATTGGTACCTATGCATTCTAAATTTGCTTTGCCCTTATAAAGCAAAGCAAAAATAGATTAGCAGTATGTTTCCATGGAGATGACGATTGATTAAAAAAATAAGTATGATTTTAAGCACCACTCCTTTTTAAACTGTCCTGCTGTTCCAATTTGGTCAGAATGATAGAATGAAAATAGCTTCTTTATCATTAAGACTTTCCGCTAATTTAACTAAAGGATTTTTAAGGTGATGTTTGCAAGCTATTTTGTGGCATAGCTAAAACGCAATTAAGGTTTCTGTTAATTTATTTAGCTTTATCTCACGGTATAGTATTACATCTTAAAAAATGTAATCTGCCATCATAACATAGAAAGTTTATTACAAATTCAATTTTGGTTAGTCTCAAAGGTTTGAGTAATGGCTCAAATGGCTGTATGGCTATAAATGGCTCAAATAAATTATTTTCATGGGGCTGTTGGTGAACCAAGTAAGAGAGAGTAGTGTGCTGTGACAGGAAATTTGCATAAAATATTCCATTTAGTTTCGTTGGTGCAGCTTTGTTTTTCTGTGTTGCAGGTGCAGTTTGTGGCTGTTAACTGCTGGTGGAGTCAGGGGAAATGTAGGAGGCAAAAACGTTTCTATCATTACCCCATCATCCATCTGTTTTATAGAAGGTAAGGAAGAACCATGGGTTTGAGTGAAACACAAAGTAATGATTTAGGCAAATGACTTGGAAAAAAAATGGAGTGGGTTTGACATCTTTAAGTGAGGAGTTTTCTTTTTTATTTAGTTTGCATCAGTGTTGTCAGATTTGATCAGTAAAATCCAACCTGTAGCCTATACACACAAATACACGTGAATATTCAGGCCGTTTGCAGTTTGTGAAAATCTGGTCCTAGCTGTGTCTGTGTTTTTGTATTTTTAAAGTGTAAATTAAGAGATTCTTTGGTTATTTTTTGCTTTTTAAGTATTTTGAAATTAGAAAGATTTAGTAAGTCAATCTATTAGCCATTAAAAATCGGTGTTGTATATATTTACAGGTATTATTCAAAACGGAATGGAAAGTTATTCTTGATTCCTTCCAGGTTTATGTTTACAGAGTGCACACTGTGGTATGCTATATTTGCATATAAATACACTGCACTTTTTGATATGAAATCACCTTTAAAAAGTGATAAAGAATATAAAAGAGCTGATTTGGGCTGCACAATGTATTGAAGTGGAAGATATGTTTACAATCTTGTAATCGCAAATAATTATTTGGAGGAAGTATTTGAAAAGATACCGGATTTACAGACTTGGGTTTTCACATGCTGCCTATCCGTAATAGATTTGGCCACTTGGATGGACACTTACCTTAACGGCCACACATGATGTTGATTTTAGTGTCAGAGATGCTGAAGCTCACAGAGAGTGGTGGGGACATTGTGTAATTTTAAAAGACAGAGAAAACTGAGGTAACCATAACTGATATCAACATCACCCTTTTTACAGTTACATCCGTCTATCCACTATTTATACGGAGTATCGTCAAATGGTCGCGGGGGGTGGAGTCTGATGCCTATTTCCGGCGGTCAACAGGCAAGAGGCAGGGCACACCGTGGACAGGTCGGCAGTCTGTTGAAGGGCAAAGTGTTGCAGTTACATGTTTTTCTAATGTTGCCCAGCCCTAGAGCTGATCCTGCTGAGGGAAATTAAAGCAGATATTGAGCATTATACCTGCAAATTAGCAGAGGGGGTAACCATTCACCTGTTGAATCAAGTAAGATGTCAATCAAAAACTAACACCAACGGTAGGATGCTGTTTTGTTAATATTGCATGCTAACGGAAGCTATGATGAAAACATTTTGAGAAACTTGCAAGGAAGGTTATTAAAAAGGTTTTCAGCAGCAGGTCATCTTGCATTGTAGATGTCAGCTTTGGACTATTTTATTGGCGGACATTAATTGGACCCTTGCGAATGCAAAAATATAGGTTTTGTTGAAGATGGCCATTTTAACTAGCTCAAAGTTCAGTTCACATATTTAAAATGACCTAGTTCAGCTCATTGTTCATGATTCCTTTTTATTTTTTACAGTTCCAAATATGAACTAGTTCAGTTCTCTTTTTTTTTTCAGTACCTTGCTGCGAGTGGAAAGTAATTAGCTACATTAACTCGGTAACATTTTCTTGAGTAACTGTGGATAAAAAGTACTTGAGTTTTTGAAGTGGGACAACTTGCACAAAAAGTGACTGCCAAATGTTTTTTCCCAATTGTACAGACGTGGACAAAATTGTTGGTACCCTTCATTAAATCAAAGAAAAACTCAATGGTCACAGAAATAACTTTAATCTGACAAAAGTAATAATAAATAAAAATTATATAAATGTTGACCAATGAAAGTCAGACATTGCTTTTCATCCATGCTTCAACGGAATTATTTACAAAATAAATGCATGAAACAGGCCTGGACAAAAATGATGGTACCCCTAGAAAAGAATGAAAATAATGTGACCAAAGGGACATGTTAATCCAAGATATGTCCACTAATCAGCATCCTAGGTGTCTACAATCCTGTAATCACTCAGTGGGCCTATATGTAGGACTCCAGGTAGTCACTGTGTTGTTTGGTGACGTGGTGTGTACCACACTCAATATAAACCAGAGGAAGCAAAGGAATTTAGAGGTATTCCCTCTAAAACATTTTATTGAAATTGTTAAATTCCCCCCTTTACACTGGAGTAGTTCATGTGTTGCCTGTTTGTGTTCCTCCAGGTTTGGGCCTATAGAGTACAGAGGACCATTTGTGGCTCCATATATTGAAAGTTTTACAATGAAAGTGATCACACCTCTGACTTACCTCCCAACCAGAGCACACCTTGAAAAGTTCCTGGCCTACCATGAGGTATCATATGGTTTTAGGTTGTTTAATGAAGACTGTCTTTGCACACATGGGTGCTTTAACAGTGCTGTTGACTATTATATTCCAGTTCCTGTTTGATCGCCTGTACATTGATACTTTTTACATTTTCTAACTGACTGCGTCTTGTGTATTGACAGCCTGGTGTGGTGGGGTTCTTCCAGTTTAATTCCTCTCCACAGCCACCAGGGTACATCACCTATCTGCTTTCTGCCTTGCAGGCCCTAAGAAGAGGTAAGAAGCTAACTCAGTTTAAGTATTATGGTATTCCCCCTGTACTATTTTTGGACCTGGGGAACAAAAATAAAGTTTAAATTATTGTCAGAAGTAGGTAAAGTTTCTCTCTTTCAAAGGTGAACAGCAATTTTTCAGTCCTATTGCTTGACAGTTTTCTCAGACTTGCGCTACAAAACAGACTTCTGCCTCTTTTGAAAAAATAATCTTCTTCCCAATGCTCATTCCCGGGCATGTTTTAGATCAAATTTCAATTGATGGCTGATTAACAGGCTTTTGCTGAACTGCAGTCATCTGAAGCAGTCGTGTTAAAACCATAGACTGTATATATATACTAACCCTCGTTGACGTTACCCATAGGTTTCTGAAGAGCAAAAATGAAGCCAACTGGGCGGTTCCCACCGCTGCCATCTTGTCCACGTCACTCGCCTCGTCACTCTCAGAAACTCCAAAAATGGGCAAAGAGGTGGAGCTGAGAGTGGCGCTGTGAGGGCCACTCTCAGCGCTGTGAGGGCCATTCTTGCCTCCAACTGTGTTCCTCACACCCATACTGATCTAACCAGCGATCATCCAGTCTGTCTAGAGTCCAACTCTGTAGTCTTCCAGCCTGATCTAGCCGTCTCCCGCTCTTGAGTCTCCCGCTATTGATGCCGCGGCGTCCCGGTCCTGCCGACTTTGCTGCTCTGCTGCTCCAACTCGCGTGTAGAAAGAGATAAAAGCTCCGAAAGGAGCAGCATTCCCTCCGGCACCTGACAGAAACCCCCCCCCCCACACACACAGCTGGTAAGGCATCAGCCGGTATTAAGCCTCCCCCCAAAGCAAAGCATAAGCTTCTTGGACGGTCTGTTACTGTAATCAACACCACAGCAAGCCGTCTTTGTCCAATATTTGCAGATTACACCCAAAACCGAATAAAAACTGCAGAGGCAACTGATAGTGGAGTTCAGAAACACCAAATGACTGAAGTCTTTCCGTTAGTCAAGCAGAGGGGGACAGCAGACTACGGAGCAAGCTATTAGCTACAGTTAGCCACCATTAGCCACCAACGTTAGCCTAGACAGACCTGTCAATCAAAAGGACACGCCCCTATTTATTCATAATTTCAAGATCAAATTACAATAAACTGAGAAGTTAAAAAAAAATTCACCCCCCTCAGAGTTGTCATGATGGTTAACCTGAACTATCTAACCTAAAATGGTTTTTTGAACCAGGCTGTAAACATCTTTATTTTTGCTGTAAAGTTGGCCTTTTTAACATGGAAGTCAATATGGAAGTTGGTCCTTTTTGGAGCCAGCCCCCAGCAGATGAGGGCTGAACTGCAATTTTTGACACTTCCGGGTTGGCTTCACATTTTCCAAGCGGAGTTTGCCCCTTGGTTAAACCATAATTAGGAACATCTAAAACATACAGAGCAGTGTGCTTTGAGGATCAAGTTTGGGAGACACTACTTTAGTACATAAGAGTTCATGGTTGATTAGATGACGGCAGAACAAACCCAGATCATCACTTTCCTACCACCGTGACTAGTATTACGGTACTGGTGTTCGGTTTCCTGTAGACAGGACTGGACCTATTCTTTGGTCTTTTCAGTCTAAGGACATTGTTCTTAATGTGGGTTATTGAAATGCAGCGTTGCAAATGCAACCTCTGCTGCTCCTGCTGAGCCTTTTTTTTTAGTGACATTCTTTTAATATTACACCTTCTGATATTCTCTTAAATTTTGTTTTTAACAAATAAAAAAAGTTTACACATCAAAGGTTATCTTAAGAAGAACAGCAAATCCAAACGGTGCAGAAAATAACAATACAAAGAGAAATTTTTTTAGTCCCTTAAGGATTAATGAAGTCATATATCTATATTACCCCCCTTTTGCCAGCAAGCATCACATTTTTCAATTTATGTTTAGCGAAATATTCACTGTTCCATACACCGAATGTCGTTAACAATAGCGTGATAGAGGTAAGCTACTGACAAAGTCAATATTCTTGACACCCTTTCAAACAAACCCTGCTTGTTGCAACTGTTGCTAGTCTTTAGTGATATCTTTGCACCTTGCTTGTTTAAAGGGGACAATAGTTTTTTCCAACCTGGACCTTATTTATTTATCACATGCATTATGTTCGCCTACGCACCCAGACAAGTTTGAACTTGAGCAACTTGAAGAAGTTTATATCCAATCGCAACCAGCATATATCCATATAATGGGAGTTGTGGGGGCATAGCAATAAGACATTATCTGCTACAAAACTCCTCGATTTCACCAGTGTAATGTTTTGTTATGAATCACTAGCGCTGTTCCCCTTTAATTTCGGGGCATCTCTGAAGTGTTTCTTTGTTTTCCTCCTGGGTTTTTACAGCCGTTTTCCCAACTTACACTGACCAGTGATTTCAGTGATTTTACTACAGTGTCCCAGGGCAGTTGTAGTCTGAGCAGAACTTTCACTCTGTGCTCTACAGTGGTCTTAGTCCACTTGGTCATTTTGCATGTGCAATTTGGAAACATGCAAACAATGTTGATCTTGCAGTGGCAAGTTCTGTTTAACCGTCTGCCATCGTAGAGCAGGGTGAAAGCCCTGCGAAGTCTACAGCTGTCATGGCAGACAGCAGCTATATATTTGAGATCTAATTTTGTTGTACGTTGGAATTGGTTGGAAAAAATGTCTGTAAATACCCCAGAAGAAGAAAAATAAGCAATTCCGAGACGATACGAACTCCGAAGGGAATGTGCTAGTGATTCATAAGAAAACATATGTTAAATGAAGACGTTTTGTGGCAGATAATGCCTTATTTAGAGGCCGCACTTGCGAAAATGTATATTTGAATGCGAATGGGTGGATGTGTCTTCAGTGTAAAGTGCTTTCAGTCGTCAGTTTGACTAAAAAAGCGCTATACATTTTAATCAAGTGTGCTTTACAAATAAAATTGCCTTGCCATATATATTCAGTCCATTGAATATTTTTGATAGATTTTTTTCCCTATCCTATACTTATATACTTATACTATATTTTTATGGTGCAGATTTCCACGGCATTGTTCGTTTTGGAGTTGTGACAAGCAAGCATGTGGCAGAGGCCATTTCACTTGGAGATGATGAAACTGTTTACCTGCACAGAAGATTGACCTCTTCTTTGGTATGCAGCATCACTGAGCCAACTCAATATTGTTTCAAACATAAAAATAGAATGTTAACAAACGGTTGTTAACGGTTGGATATGTTTTCCAGATTTTTCCAAGAAAGGAGCGAAACTTTACTTCAGAGGCCATCTGTAACTGGGTGTTCGAGCACCATGAGACGGTCCTCCAGTGGCTGCAGCCTCCAGGGACAAAGTCTCGCCTGCTGCAAGAAGAGTTAAAGAAAGGCCCAGCTCTTCTTCTTTTTATGCCATACAACCCCCTGCAGTCTGAGCCAAGTGCCATACTACAGCAGGTGAACACTCATGCATTTAATGTTCTCATAAGGTATTAGTATCAGTGGAGCCCCCAGAAAATTCAAAGAACGGAGGTGAGGCGGGGGTCAGAGGGTTCCCATGAAAATTTTAGGGTGGTACACCAAATTGGTTCATCATACGTTAACTCAAGGTAGAGTTTAGCCTGTGTGTGCGGATGCCTTTTTACTCTTTTTCGTTAAAAAGACAATATGAATCGAACATGTTTAAGATATTTCTGTTACTTTAGTTATTTTGATTTCAGAATTTTAGAAAAGTTACATTTGCCTGTTGCCATTTCATCTTGCCTAACATTTCCACAAAACTGATGAGATTGTTGCTTCTTTCTTTTTTTTTTATTCAATACTTAAAACAACCAAGTTGCTGAGGCTTCCAGGCTAGCAAACCATTGGCTGCCTGTCTTTGTCTGTTGGGGTAGAGAGAAGCTTATAGCAGCAGAGAAGTTGAAGGGGAAATCAGAGTCAAAACATATGGGGTGAATGAGTTAAATTACTAAAATGATAAGTAAATGTAGTCTTTTTTTTTGTTCAATAAAACTTACAGCTGTACTGTTTTTTGTTTTTTTCCAATTTCCTTTTCTGACTTTTTACTGTCATAAGACCCGCTTTTTAATACTTTAACGCTGCCCACAGGTGGAGGCTAGAATTACCTAATTGAATTTGGTGGGGATCAAAGAGGCTTTTTTTAAAAAATAATGATTTATTTAATAATTATTTATGTAGTTTAATGTTGGTTTTGCCGCTGTGTTGGCCAGCATTTTTCCTCCCAAGCCATCCCTTGGGGGTCGTAATGAGTAACATGCTTTTTGCAGTAAAAATGTTTCGCTGACTGTAGTACAGTTAACGGATTAGTAGTCATGCAGTCCAAAACCTGTTGTTTTAATTCCAGCTTCCTCCTGCCACATGTCGATGCGCCCCCGGGCAACCCAAGGTTGTCTATCAGGCTACATTATGGTTTACGAATGTAAGCATGTTTGTGAGTGGAACTGGGTGAATGTGGCTTTAATGCGCTTTGGGTGGTTGCCTTGAAAAATGCTATATAAATTCTGTTCTTTTATTTTTTGTATCTCCTGTGTAGAGGTCGCGTTAGCTGAATATTTTTCATATTTGACCATTTTCTTTAGACTGGTGCTGGAAAATCTGAAGGCTGTCCATCATTTTTATAAATTAATACACCTCTAACCACTTGGTGCAAATGCGCAGATATTTTTAATTCTATGCATGGGGTCCAGGTAAATAAATTAAGTGAAGAAAATATTCCTAGATACTGTTTTCAGTGCATCTTAAAGGGACTATACATACGTTTAACAACAAATAAATGTATAACAAGTTAAAATTCATGAATCACCTCAAACACAACATTGCAGAAACCATATGTTTTTTTATTTTCTGTGGATAAATGTGGATAAATAGCTTTGAAATCAGTGTAGAAATCAAGGAAAAGTTAATTTAATGCTTGTATCATGTTTTCCCTTTAAGCAGGGGCTGCACTTTAGAATTTTCTGTATTAGTGAAAATTTTCATACGTCTCAATTCTCACACTCCTCATTCACACCGGGTGCGCAACGGATGCGTTGTGAACTCCATACGGCTTCCATAACGACAAAATAATATTGAGTCCAACCAGAGCTTTAGCACTGGCTGCGATGCTCTGTTAACTTTCCATACCAAGTCTAAGCACATAACTTTGCTCCATTGCTAAAGTTAAGAGGACTAGGATAATTAAAAGACAAAAAAAAACTTCAGACATAATCAAACGTGATAACATTAAACTATATTTAAAAACCGAGTATACTTACCCATTGTAGAACAAGGTCCTCTCTATATACATAGTTAATGAATCACAGAGATTTTGATGCTCTCTCTGGAGCAGAGTTCCGGGGATTTTCCACTCAAACTGCAGTTGCAGGCTGTATGAAAACTTTAAGGATAATGAATCAGATCCAGACTGCATCTGGTGTGAATTAGGTGTGAGGTTTTCTGATATTTTTCTATTCGAGTCAGTATGTCCTGACTGATGCTCTGGGCATTTTACCTGTTTGATTGACTTGGTCCTGTCCTCTGTGGAGAATTATTTTCAGTTGATGTTTTGCTTTTTATTTTTTGTCCAGTTTGCAGATATTGCTGTGCGTTATCATTCCTGCGATCGCTCCAGCACAGAAGACCGTTTCTACTTTTACACCTCGCTGTGCTGCCAATCCATTTTTGTTCCAGAATCCAGAACAAGTGTGTGCGAAGTCTGCCTTACACTGTCTGGGCAGAGCCTCCCCAGCTCTTCTGCACGCTGCTTGTTTCCCTCTGTTTTGCGAGAAGGAGACAGATTTGGAACTCTTGTTAAACGCTGCTGCCTTCACCATTCACCTTCTCCCATATCTATAAAAACTGCAACCTCAGAGGGCTGTAGTCATTATGTCAACAGCTACAGTCCTTTTACCCAGTTCAGTGCCTGCTGTAAAACAGTAGAACCTCAGCTTCAAGAATCTAAAGCCAAAGAAGAGCCCACATTTCCCCTTACTCCTCCTCCCTCCATCAGTCCATCTACCTCTCCCAAGCAGGAGGAAGATGCCATCAGAGGGCTACATTGTCGAACTAACAGGACTCTCAGGTTTTATGTTCTGGATATTGGTCTCAACTGGCCTCTGGCAGTACGGCTCGGAGCATCAAGCCACAAAAACTTGTCTCTTCACCAAGAGGCTTCCACGGAAGACGTCAGGAACTGTGATGGGTCGTTTTTGGCTATCGTGAACCTGAAGGATGAGGTTCATTATGTTCTTCATCGCAGTGCAACAGCCACACTGACGGAGTCTTTAGGTAAGGCTGATTATTAGTTGTAGTTTTTCTTTTTAAAATATATCTTCGAAAGAGGGGATGGGGTTCATGTGGGGTTTAAGCACAGAAAAAGGTAACACTTTTATCTCAGATATTTAGTCATTACTACAACCATAATCCAAATGGACACCATGACACCTTTAACAGATTCAAAGTATGATGCTTATACAGCATTAATAATAAATAAGTGAATAATAAATCATGAATAAAACATTTACAGAGATTAGTAAGTTATTAGGAAATGCTAAATTGATATCAGAGGTTGTTCATCATTCAAAAAACACTATTAAATTATAACATTTTGATTAAACATCTTAACAATTAAAATTGTTTTAATCTGTTAGGAAAACTAAACCGGTCCACTTTCCTCGAATTAATTCTGCTTATTTAAAATTTTGGAAAATCTCATTTAAAAATGGTTGGTAAACCATTTTTAGATAGTTTGTATCTATGATTATTATATTAAAATTAGCATATAAGCTATCAAATGTAAATTCAAAGAACAAAAGTAATTAAATAAATTTTGTGTAAATCAATTCAGTTTAATTATATAGCGCCATTTCACAACAGATGTCATCTCAAGGCACTTTACAAGAAAAGTTATTACAATACGATGTTTAACCTAGGAATTAGAGAACCACAGAAGATTGAGTCATGACTTCTCAGCAATCCTTCACACTGAGCAAGCATGAAGCGACGGTGGAGAGGAAAAACTCCTTTTTAACAGGAAGAAACTTCCAGCAGAACCAGGCTCAGCATAAGCAGTTGTCTGCCGAGACCGTCTGGGGTTTGGAGAAGGCAGCAGAGACACAGAAAGAGCAACAGAACTGATGCAGAAGCAGAAGTGGGTAGCAGGATGTGGAGAACGTCCTCCACCGGAATGACGTCTTAGTCAGGGTCGTCAAGCAGGGCGGGTCAGGAGGCACTACTGTAGGAGACTAAAAGAAAACAGGTTAGCGCTTGAATTGACAGCACATCATGCAGTTGGGAAGAAGGAGAAAAAGTAGGAACAGACTCTAATAATGTTCTCTAACAGCCTAGCCTAAAGCAGCATAGCTACTAACATTAACCTGTCTCCTAGCTACTAGGAGACCTAGCTACTAACACTCTCTACCTTACATTAATCTATCTCTACCTAGCTACTCTACCTCTTCCTATCTCTTCCTAGCTTTTAACACTCTACCTGACTACTAACGTTAACCTGTCTCTTCCTACCTGTCTAACCTGTCTCTAACTACCTATTAACCTGTCGCTAACTGTAAGCTTTGTCAAAGAGGAAGGTTTTAAGCCTAGTTTTAAAGATAGACAAGTTGTCTGCTTCACGAACCAACCCTCGGAGCTGGTTCCATAGGAGGGGAGCCTGATAACTGAAAGATCTGCCACCCATTCTACTGATGCTGAAAGAATATTTACCGAATGTCAACACAGTGGGGCAAAAAAATGTATTAAGTGAGCCACCAATTGTGGAAGTTCTCCCACCTCAAAAGATGATAGATGCCTGTCACTTTTATCATAGGTATACCTCAACTATGAGAGACAAAATGAGAAAAAATCCAGAAAATCACATGGTCTGATTTTTAAAGAATTTATTTGCAATTTCTGGTGGGAAAAAAACACATTTGGCCAATGACAAAAGTTCATCTCAATATATGCTGTTTTTTGGCAATGACGGAGGTCAAATGTTTTCTGTAAATTTTCACACGGTTTTCACACACTGGTCTTATATTTTGGCCCATTCCTCCATGCAGATGGAGGCAACTTAGGCTTTCACTCCCTCCATGAAAGGAGGGTTTTACTCTAAAAGTCACAATGCTTGGCTGACTTCATTTTTTTCCTTTACACTGATCAGTCGTCCTGAATGCATTGTGGCCTGGACATGTGCTGACTTAAGCAGGGAGACATGTCTGGCACTGGAGGATTTGAGTCCCTGGTGGCATTGTGTGTTAATGATGGCAACCTTTGTTACTTTGGTCCCAGCACTTTGCAGGTCATTTAGTAGGTCCCCTTTGTGGTTCTGGGATTTGTGCGCAACATTTTTTTGATAATTTTTACCCTATGGGGTGAGATCTTGTGTAGAGACCCAGATTGAGGGAGATTTTCAGTGGTATTTTATGTCTTCCATTTTCTAATAATTGCTCCCGCAGTTGATTTATTCACACTAAGCCGCTTACCTATTGTAGATTCAGCCTTCCCAGCCTGGTGCAGGTCTACAGTTTTGTTTCTGGTGTCCTTTGACAGCTCTCTGGTCTTGGCCATAGTCGAGTTTGGAATGTGACTGTTTGAGGTAGTGGATAGGTGTCTTTTATACTGATAAGTTCAAAAAGGTGTCAGTAATTCGGGTAACGCATGGAGGACAGAGGAGCCTCTTACAGAAGATGATACAGGTCTACGAGAGCCAGAAATCTTGCTTGTTTATAGGTGATCAAATATTTATTTCCACCATAATTTGCAAATAAATTATTTAAAAATCAGACCATGTGATTTTTCTGTTTTTTTGTTCTCATTTTGTCTCTCATAGTTGAGTTATACCTATGATGAAAAATACAGGCCTTACTCATCTTTTCATTTGGAATAACTTGTTGAGAATGTTTTTCTTTGCCCCGCTGTATTTACTGCATGCAGTATTGTGAAACATTTGGTTGAAAATGTCTCATTTTCAGATTATAAACTATTTAGTGTCTTTATATGTCACATTAAATTCAAAATAAAAGGGAAATTCAAAGGAAATTTATATTTTTTTGACATTGTGTACTCAATATTATCAGAGGTAATGGTCCTTTCTAGGTTTAACTGGTTTTGTTTAACATTTGTTATTGATTTAGACTATTTCCCTGAACATAAATGTACATTAAGTGTGCATAATTGGGAAGTTAAATCAGACAAAAATTACAAAATTGAGACCCATGACTACCAGAAACATGTCTGATCACATAGTGTCTGTGTGTGTTGGAAAACCTTTGGTTAATTACTGATTCTAAAACAGTATATATATCTATTAGCAGTTTATTGTTAAAATGTTATGCAGTGGAGAGAGTAAGTGCTGCAAGGATCTTCCAACCTGTTCTGTCGGCATCACATTAGGATTTTGGTATTTCCTCTTAAGTGACAATCAGCAGGGTTAACCAGTATGGTTGATTAAAACAGCCTCCCACAGCATGACTGGGTCAGACCAGAGTTGTTTTACTTAAGATCCAAATTTTTCAACTCAAGTGTTAGGTTTTGACTGACATTCTGCTGTTTTGTTAAATTAGTTATATGTTACTTTGCCATACAACCTTATTCTCATGTTTTTTTCTTTTTAGTTTTATTACTTTTTCTTTTTTTAATGAGACCCAATGTGTATTTATGCATTTCACACTAAAGAGACATTCATCAGGAACTTCAGCTCACCGTACAGCCATCTGGAGAGATATTTGGTTGGAGAGGACGACTGGAAAGGAGGTGAAGATGAATCCAAGCGTATACAGGAACAGCAGCAGAAGCCTTTTCAGCGTCTCCTCATCACAGAATTGACCACTTCTTCCTTTGTGTCTTCCATCATGGACCACCGAAAGGTAACTAAAAATCGCTGATTACTTTTTTTTGTTTTGGTAATTTCTCTATATTTTTTTACCTGTTTGGTACCCTAAACAAATTAAATGCTGCAGAAAGGTAAGACGAAATTATTAAATTCAGTGTATCTAAAAGATATTTTGGATTTTTGGGATTCTGGTCTGAATAAGTAGGGTGAAAATGATAGAGTAGAAGTACATTTTTCAAGACTTAAACCCTGTACTATTGTTTACAGGAAAAATATTTGGATTTTATTTCAATTCGGAAAATACTGTATTAATTAAAGAGGGATATTAAATGTTGTTATAGCTGATATTATTTAATTCTTCAAGGTTGTTGTAGATGCTGATGGCTGTGTGCAGGAAGGATATCCTGTAGCAGTCTGTGTTTCAGCAAAACTGAATAAGGCTCTCACTAAAGAGGACTCTGTTTATGTTGGATAATCTTATTAAGATGATGTTCAGGATTCTTCCATAATGTTCTTGATTTTATGTAGAATCCATCTGTGCATCATCCTCTCTGGCTGTTCCACAGTTGTCCCCAGAACAAAATCAGGCTTCTTTTACAGGTTTTTGACCCTTTTGGGCAACTGTGGCTCAGGAGGTAGAGTAGTTGTCTTTCAGTCGGAGGGTCGTAGCTTCAATTCTACCTTCCTCCTATCACATGTCTATGTTCCCCTGGGCAAGGCATTTAACCCCAAGTTGCCTACTGAGCTCTGTATCTGTCTGTAATGAATTTGTGTTTGAGTATGAATAGGTGAATCTGGCTCCAGTGTAAAGCGCATTGGGTGGTCAGTATGACTAGAAAAGCGCTATATAAGTTTGGTCCTCCTCTTTTGGCATTTCCCTTCAGGGATCACCACAGCAAATCAACTGTCTCCATTTACACCTATCCTCTGCATCCTCTGCCCTTACACCAACAAACTTCATGTCCTCTTTTACCACATCCATAAATCAAATTTTTGGTCATCCTCTCTGCCTCCTGCCTGGTGGCTCCATCCTCAACATCCTACTACCAATATAATTGTCATGTCTCCTCTGAACATGTCCAAACCATCTCAGTCTGGCCTCTTTGACTGTATCCCCAAAAGATCTAACATGAGCTGTCCCTCTGATGTACTCTATTCTGATCCTATCCTTTCTTGTCACTCCCCAAGAGAATCTCAATATCTTGATTTCTGCAACCTCCAGTTCTGATGCCTGTCTTTTCCTCATTGGTGCTATCTCTAGAGCGTACAGAAACCCTTAAAACCTTTTTATCACATAACACATCTGACACTTTTCTCCACCCATTCCAGCCAGCTTGCACACGCTTCTTCACCTCTTTTCCAAACTCTCCATTGCTTTGTACTGTTAACCCTAAGTAATTAAAGTCCTCTACTTTCTTCACTTCCACTCTCTGTAACTTCACCATTCCACAACATGCATTCTGTCTTGCTGCAACTAATCTTCATTCCTCTCTTTTCCTGTGCATACCTCCATCTCTCTAGCTTTTCCTCCACTACCGCCCTGCTCTCACTGAAGATCAAAATGTCATCTGCAAACATCATAGTCCATGGATACCCCTGTCTAACGTCAGTCAGCCTATCCATCACCAAAGCAAAGAAGGGGCTCAGAGCCAATCCTTGATGCAGTCACACATCCACCGTGAACCCCTCCGTCACTCCTGCTGCATACCTCACTGCTGTCTCACAGCTCTTATACATGTCCTGCACCACTCTTACATACTTCTCCGCCACTCCAGACTGCCTCATGTAAAACCACAGCTCTTCTCTTGGGACCCTATCATATGCTTTCTCTAATTCTACAAAGACACAATGCACTTTCCTCTGACCCTCTCTGTAATTCTCCATCAGCATTCTTAAAGCAAAAATTGCATCTTTAGTACTCTTTCTTGGCATGAAACCATAATGCTGCTCACAAATGCTCACTTCTGACCGAAGCCTAGCTTCCACCACTCTTTCCCACAGCTTCATTGTATGACTCATTAACTTTCACAGTTCTGTACATCTCCCTTGTTCTTAAAAATCGGTACTAGAACCCTTTTCCTCCATTCCTTAGGCATCTTCTCAGTCTTGAAGGTCTCGTTGAAGAACCTAGTCAAAAACTACTGCGACCTCTCCTAGACACTTCCATACCTCCAAAGGTATGTCATAAGGACCAACTGCCTTCCCCGTCTTCATTCTCTTCAAAGCTTTCCTCACCTCATCCTTTCTAATTTCATCTACTTCCTGATCCACAACAATCACATCTTCTACTCAACATTCTCTCTCATTTTCCTCACTCATTAGCTCTTCAAGGTATTCTTTACTTCTTCCCATCACACTATTGGCAAATGTCAGTACATTTTCATCCCTCTCCTTGATCACCCTAACCTGTTGCACATCCATCTCTGTCTCTCTGCCTTGTCAACCTATACAAATCATTCTCTCCTTCCTTACTATTCAACCCAGCATACAGTTCACCATACACCTTTTGTTTGGCCTTTGCCACCTCTACCTTTACAATGCGCTGCATCTCCGTGTACTCCTGTCTGCTCGACTCAGTCCTCTGTGTCCCACTTCTTCTTAGCTAATTTCTTTCTCTGTATATATTCCTGTATTTTGTCGTTCCACCACCAAGTCTCTTTATCTACTTTCCTCCTTCCAGATCACACCAAGTACCCTCATACCTCTCTCTCTAATCACATTAGCTGGAGCTGTCCAATCATCAGGGAGCACTTCCACTTCACCACCAAGAGCTTGTCTCAACTTCTCCCTGAAAACCTCACAGCACTTTTCTTTTTTAAGTTTCTACCACTTGGTTCTCTGCTCTGCCTTTGTTCTCTTCACCTTCCTAACCAATTGTTTCATCCAACAAACTACCATCCTATCTTACCATCTGTCCTTCTTTGTTCCTATCCTGGATATCAAACATGCCCATCACCTTCTCATCACCTCCATAACCTTCACCAACATGTCCGTTAAAGTCTGCACCATTCACCACCCTCTCCTCTCTCGCGATAAGATAAGAGAAGTCTTTACTTACCCTGAATCAAATCATCTAGTTCACTCTAAAATTTCTGCTTCTCTTCTAACTCACATCCACATAACCACTAACAACATCAATCATTATTTTCTCCAGTTCAAGCTTCAGTCTCATCAGCCTATCTGACACCCTTTTCACTTCCAGAACATTCCTAGCACATTCGTCCTTCAAGATAACTCCTACTCCATTTTTCTTTCCATCTACCCTGTAGTTGAACAACTTGAGCCCTTCTCCTAAGCTTCTAGCCTTGCTACCTTTCCACCTAGTCTCCTGAACAAATAGAATATCTACCTTCCTTCTCTGAATCGTGTCAATGAGCTCTGTAGCTTTCATAATCCCAATATTCAAAGCCTCTACTCATAATTCCACACTCCTGAATTTCCTATTCTCTCTCTGCCTACCAACACTCCTTCGTCCTCTGCTCCTTCGACCAACAGTAGTCCAATTTCCACTGGCACCCTGTAGGTCAACAGCACCATCTGGTGGTTTCCGTTAACCTGGGCGTCAACCAGGCCCTTATGGAGTTCATGTTAGTGATTTGCATATTTGATTTGGCTTAGGTTTTACATTGGACGCCCTTCCTGACACAACCCTCTGCAACTTTCCGGACTTGCTACCGGCACAAGAAATCACAGACTTGTGGCCCTTATGATTGCATTGCTATATACGTTTGGTCCATTTACCATTTTTAAGTCCCTGGTTCTGAACAACATTCTCCACGATTGACTAGTAAAAGATCTGCATCATCTTGCTGCAAACCTTGAAGGACCTAAGCTCCTTCAAGAAGTACAGTCTGCTCTGTCCCTTCTTGAAGACAACTTCACTGTTCAGTCTCCAATCCAGTCTGTTGTTCAGATGAACTCCGAGGTATTTATTTTCCACACCTCCTTCATTTCTTCTCCCAAGATGGAAACAGTGTCTGACTTAACCATCTTCCTTCTGAAATCTGCTTTGTTGTGTCCCCATTTAAGGTAAGATGATTGTTTCTACACTATGCCACAAAGCAGTCCACCATCTCTCTGTATTCAGCTTCTTGTCCATCTCTGATACACCCAATGACTGCAAAGTCATCTTAGTATTTCTGAAGATGACAGGTCTCTGACTTATAGTCTGAGGTATACAGAGGGAACTGAGCGTACAGTCCCCTGTAGTGCTCCTGTGCTGCTGAATTAACTTAAATATACTGAAGGAAATCAAAGAACAGTAACCTCACAGTGATGCCTGCTTGTCCAGATGACACTCTTGGTAAATGGTATGGACAAAAAGTTAATGCTAAGAGTTCACAATCTGGACTGCAGAGACGACAATTCACAATAACATGTCCCAGATGATACAATAATACTGCTATTCCACCTCCCTTTCTTTTCCTGCTCCTCTTCTTATCTCTGCCCGTATAGCCATGAATCCTGGGAGAAAGATGTAGAGTCACGGATATGATCCGTCAGCCATGTCTCAGTGAAACACATATACACACATTCCCGATATCTGGCTGAGTGGTTGTAAGAGTTTATCCATCTTTTTAGGCAAGGCAATTTTATTTATATAGCACACTTTCCACACAAGAGAATTCAAGGTGCTTAGCCAGTGATCTTACAATGACCTTTATCTTCAATAGAAGAGATGGTTCTAAACCTCCTCCTTCTCTGTCTCCTTTTTGCTCCTTTGCATCCACAACACTTCCTACTCAGCTCATCATGGATTTTTGGGTTAAGTTGAGGCATTTTAGCTTTTGAGATAGTAATAAGCTGCTCCCAGCTGTCATAAAAAAATTATCATAGTGTAAAATAGCTACAGCAAAAACTCTTCCAACTTCACTGCGCCAAAAACTAGAAGGCCAAAACGCCAGCCCAAAAATGCAATCTTCCCTTTAAAAAACATAATCCAAAAAGGCAAAAAATCTATATGTAGCTAACAAGCCACTCTAACATGCAGCCACCCAGAAAAGCACAATGCTAGAAAATGGACTTTATAATTGTTAGTCCTTCATCCACCCACCTGTTCATTTGTTTTTTGATATTTCTTGCCATCTATCCACCTACACATCAACTGCTCAACCGTCTGCCATCCATTTATTTGTCCCTTGATTCGTCCATCCCTTCTTGAACATCCGTTGGTTCATTCATCCATTTTTCTTTCTTTTTTTTCAGACATCAATTTATTAATTTGTCTGTCTGTCCTTCTGTCAGTTTATTTCTCCATCCATCTGCCAGTTCATCCCTTGACCTGTCTGTTCGTCTGTCCATTGATTTCTTCATCCAGCTGTCTGTAATATCTTTCAGACTATGGTTTTTGCATCTTCCTTGGTTTCCATCACCACAGAACAAATTTCTGCCTTGATAATAGGAGTGAAACATGTAGCGATGGAATATAAAAATTGCTTTTTATCTCAAGGTTGGCTGGAATGTTATTTATACTGTGTAATGTTTTAAAGGTTTAAAGTACACATAAAGCCAATCATATTGCAGCAAATATGTAACAAACTTTAAATATAAAGCATCAACAGACCTAAAGCTCATCTAAATGTTGCATTCATACAAAGTGAGTGCTTCCAGTTAAGTTCTGAGTGGAGAACAGAAACTGGATATTCTCAGAACCGAACTGCTGCCATGTAATGTGAATTTGTTGTTCCAGGATGTGCTGCTGTTCTACTACACTCACTGGTGTGGGTTCTGCTCCATCTTTAACCACGTCCTCATCCAGCTGGCAAGACTGTTGCAGGAAAACGGCACCATCACCGTGGCCAGGTGCATTTACTGTGCTTTCCTTTCTCTAATTGCATTTTAAGATTTATTTCCCTTTCAATCAAAAGGCATTTTCAAAGTACACATCATACCGGCACATTAGGGTAATGGTGTGTCTTATGTAAATGCTGTGGCGTAGCGGGAATATTGTGGCTTCGTGCCAGCAAGCTTGATAGCAATATTACCATTGCACTTATGACGCCTTGACGCATCGGAGGGCAATGTCATGATCTGAGTATGTGGGGAATGTACGCTGAGTCCCGGCCAGCAACAATACATAAAATGCAAGTAAACATTGTGAAAAACACCTGATTGCGTTTCATTGCCGCCACAGACTGATCTCTTATGAATGACCAAAATTCTCATTTTACTCTAGCCTGTCTTTTGAAACAGGCTAGAGTTTCAGATGTTCACTTCACCTTGGAAACAAATTAAGGTTCCTGTTTTTTCCTCAGGGTGAATGTTGCTCGTAATGACCTTCCCTGGGAGTTCATGGTGGATCACGTCCCTTCAATCCTGCTTTTCCCCAGAAACAGGTTAGGATATTTAAAGTTGCTCATAATCACTGGCAAAAAGCAAATTTTAATTTCTGTTGAATGTAAGTCATCACATTCCGACTGGGGGAGTTTTGTTAACCTGGATACTGGTACATCTCTGTTTTAAAGGTCTCATTGACTTGTTTTTTTTCTCCAATTTATTTCATATAGTCTCCAGCCTAATTATTTTTCTGATGGGCGGTTTTATGTTAAACAAAAAATGCTGTCTCAAGGTTAATAGCATTAGCCTTAGTAATCAATGGGAGCCATGCAATCTATCTTAGGAGTGAACAGCTGGCTGAAACGAACAGTGATACAACTATAATCTAACAGGAAGAGAGACTTTCTGGATACAACTAGTCAAAAAACAGCAAATCAAACAACTCAAAGCCGGCGTGCAGTGATTCTAATGAGCAAAAGTCTAAAAGTTGGTTTAAAAGTTAACAAACATATCAAACCAACAAAAGATGAGCTCTAACTTGTTGGACCTAACTCCTCTACCCAGCCATTTTTTAGAAATAAACAATCCCAGTTTGGTGATGAAATGTTGATCTCAGTCTACAAGCAGTGTTTTAGTAAAGTCACCATCTCTCGAGTACAAGTCATACTGAAGTCATAAGTCTTCGAATCCAAGTCCCAAGTCCCTAGAAAAACCTAGCTTCTTAATTCCTTGGGTAGATTAAAAGGTGTAATTTGTTTTTTTTTAACAACTAATTGTTACATTTTGCTATCTTTTTTGAAATATACTGTATTTTGTTTGCTGAGAATTACTTTTTTAACCTGGTAATAACCAAAATCTTTGTAGTTATGTTCTGATGTGAATCCACCCCCCCCAGTGACTTAACAAGATTTAGTTAAAAAGATTATAAACTCAACAGAGTTGTACTGACTGTCTATCTGTTTCTTTTTAAGGAAAAATCTTAGTGTGAAATATCCTGACAACCTTCCCATTACGTTACCAAACCTCCTCCGCTTCATCCTGCAACACTCCAGCTCACTGCACCATGCCAACAGATCATCCGCAGGAACACAGGGATCTGGACCTAGTGCTGTCCTCCATACAGAATTCCTGGCACTCCAGCGCGAAGTCCAAACCCTGCATCATGCCCGCGAACGTCTCTCGCAGCAGCTTGCGCAGCTCTGGCGCCAGAACCGACAGCTGAAGTTCGATATACGCAGCATTGAGCAAAGTTTGGAAAAGCAGATGCAGGAGAAAAGCCGGAGACTTGCTGAGGCACTCGAGAGGCTCCAGGAACTGGCAGACACTTCTGAAACACTGCTGAATGAGAACGTGCTGCTCAAAGTCCTCCTGAGGGCGCTGAAAGACAGGACAGCGGCTAAACAGGAGGCTAACATGGAGAGAGAAGAGACGAGACAGGAAAACAGCCATCACGTTTCCTAAGATCAGTTCTGCAGGGATGGATGTCTCAGGAAGAGGAAACTGGGCTTGCAAATGAAGGACAGACTGAAGGTGGAGGGGAAAAAAGCTGTGATTAGACTTATATATGCATCTGGAAAGAGGATGTCATGTAAGACCTAAATGGAAAAAAAGGTGGTTGGTTTGTTAACACTGAGATTAACCTGGAACGAAACACTCAAGAGAGAAAAATTGAAGTATGCAAGTAGTAAACAGATCATTTCAATCCAGCCACTCATGGAAGTACACTAGTTTAGAAATTAAGTACGAGATTCACTTCTCAAAAGTAATTTTCGTAGTTTTTTTGATTCTGTAAATTTGAATAACGGCATCAAACACTAGTTGACAAGGAATAAAACAGTATGAAAATGGATTGAAACCAACAAGTTTGTCTGAGATGGAAAATAACTCATACAGTCAGCTTGTTGGTAATAAAACCGGTCCAACTGGGATCAAAAGTCCAGTTTTCTCCTTTCATCTTTCACAATGAAAGCTGTTCCATAAAACAAAGACTGATATTTTATGAAAGGAGCTATCATGTTTCAGTCACATTAACTGGGAAAGTAAAAGGCTTTGGTTTACATTTACTGATTGGACACATTTTCTTGGGAAAATAAAGAAAAATAATGGAATTAAGTTTTTTTGTTTTTTTAACAACTATTCGTTCCAAGTATAAATTATAACATTATCTTTTAGTTTAGTATCAGTTTGTGGTGGAGTGTGAGCTTTTTAACATGTTTGAAAATACAACCTAAATAAAATGGAAAAATATGAAACATTTATTTTTTTACTATTTTTTTCCTGCTTGTTTCTTTTTTGTATCTATTGCTGATCAAAATAATTAAATGCTTCCCTGTTTCTACCCAATCAGGTGGATGTTTTCTCAATTAGTATAAATCCACAGATTTTTAGCAATGCTTTTTCATAAAGAATTTACCAGACGAAGAATTTACCTCATCCTATAGTGGGCTTGATGGCACTTAAATATTTCTTTCTAATATATTTTATTTAATTTGAAGGGGATATAATAATGGGTTCTCTACACTGATTTATTTTTACACAAATCTTTTGATTCAGTAAGATATTTCTATTTAACTATTCAGGTATTCAGAATGATATGCTGCAGTTGTTTACATGTGAAATATTGCACCAGTTTTTACTGATTAAACATCTTTCTGTCTTTCTCACTGTGCTGTTTTGCTTCATTTTTAATCGAGCATCACTGAAGACTATTCTCTCTCCTCACCTGTCAGTTTGCTAGAAGTCTGAAATTAAAAATCTTAAATTTTTGTTAGGGTGAGAAAAGCAGTGGCAGAGTAGAGAAACACAAAGTTTTACATTTCTGTAATAGTAGGTTTCATAGTGAGGGAGAATGTTCTTGTTAGGGAAATGGTAGGTAAAATAATGTATTATTATTATTTTCTTAGGGTACCCTTCTTTATCACATAGTTTAAATGTACTTTTTAAATGTCATTTGGTTTCAGACATGTTGTTCCTTGGTGTGACACCCTGTTGTTTTAAGATGCTAATGAAGTTTCACTAAATAAAGAGAGACTGCAAAGAGGATGGGCTTTTGAGACCAGGAGACGAGCTGAGCGAGGAGGAGAGCAGACACACGGTCAACCACAGTATTCTGCTGGTCTCCCGCTGCAAAAAACGTATTCTATCTCCCTTTGCAGAGCTCACTAACTTCAATTTCTCTCCGACCCCTGTGTGTAATTCTTTCTAGGTCAACCACTATTTTTATCTAACATTTTGGTGCCGTGACCCTACGTACGGAGTACTTCCGCCGGTGGTTTTCGTCGAAGGACGGCTTCACTGGCCAGCTGCATAAACTTCCACGAGGACCTCCTGCGCATGCTCCCATACGATCGATTCCGTGTGAATCACACGTACAGGGGGGAGATTGTGAGTACATCCTTTTGTGTACCTTTACATTTAAAACAAAAATATTCTAACATAGTCAGGGTATTTTCTGCTGTTTGGGCCTAAAGGAAGCTTTAGCCTCTCTGATGGAGTATCAGGTATTGAGCCTTAAGTTATTAATGCGTTGATTACTACAGCGAGGGTGTAACGGGCCAGGGGTCTCTTTTATAAAACATTGCGTAGAATCCCTACTAAAAGTGTACGTACGACCAAAAAAAAACTTTGCGTACGCCAAAAAGATTTCTGATTTATAAAACCATGCCTACGCACAGGTGTAAGCAATTTTCCATTATAAATCACGGTCTTCTTAGAAGTTTGCGCACGTGAATTTGGCTCATATCCCGCCCTGAACACGCCATAATCTGGCTATAAAAGGTCAATGCAATGCAGGACATGAATATTGATGCATATGAAGAAGAGGGGAAATATGGCAACAACAAAAGAAAAACAAGAAGAGAAACTTTACGGAGATGTTGATTGAAGTAGTGGGTGAAGTGGAGGCTAGAAGAGACATTTTATGTGGTGGACACAGCAGCGGTTTCACAAATAAAAGGAAGACAACTGCAACTGACAGCACGGTACCTGAAATAAATTTTAAAAAGTGGTCGGACGTCAAAGTCGAGAAAAAAAAACTTGCCTCCCACCGCCAGAGTGGGTCTGCTACAGGAGGGGGTACGTGTACACCCAAGCTGACACCAAATTTGAGCGTATTTTAAGGAGACAGACTAATATGCCGTGTCTTATGAGGTTGCCCAGCGTCTAGTGACAGCCATTGGTACCTTAAATTATACAATAAAAATGTTTTACATTCTGGTCGATCCTTGCTCCCTGGGTGAAGGCTGTCGAGGAGGAGGCGGCTGTGGGTCGGGGTTCTCATGCTGGGGAGGGAGGGGAATTTCCCCGGACGGGGCCCTTGTAGTAATATGGGTGCAGTCAATTGCGCCGATTATGTTTGGGAAACCGGACATTGCAGCAAATTGAATCTTAGTTTTGGCCTGCTCCCCCACAGTATATGGAAACGTAATATATTGCCTGCTCATTTTAATGATCCCATCCAAGACTGCAGACATTATTGCGCTCTGGGACGGTAGATGATTCAATTTATTAATTGGCACACAGTCCCGGCCCTTTTATCTGAGTTTAAGGTTTTGAGATAAATTTTATGTATCTATTTTAATATTAAAAAATGTTTTTAAAAGAGCTATAGCTCACTGCAAAGCTACAATATAGATATCATTGCTGGCTTGGATGTTTATAATAACATGAATCCATAATTAAGTAAAATAGTTTGGTGTGAGGTGATATGATATGTGTGAGAGGAGTTGTAATGGCATTTAAGACTCTTAATAAAGATGAGAGAGATTCCTTTAAGAGTTTGGAGGTTTTAATAAAAGTTGAATTGATCATACAGGAGAACAGCACAGATCACAGTGAATGCTGAATGCTGCCCCCCTCCTAACTCCTACCTCCTAACTACCCCCCTACGTCCCAACTACCTACTACCCCACCACCTTACAAGCTCATATGAAAATAAGTATTTAAAAAGTTCAGCAACCTCGCCTCTATCACTTTGAAGACACAACAATTAACCTCAGGGTGGGGATATCTCCGGATGAAGACATCTGGCTCTTTAGCTGTGAATAAGTGACTTTTGACATATACAAAACAAAGGCAATAGCTTGGGTTATATGTAACACAATAAGAGAAACTCTCAAAACTAAGTTTGTAAGAAGAATCAATATTTTCTCAGGCAGTGATGTCTTCTCTAACCTCGAACTCAACACCTGTTGTCTGGCTCCTCTGCTCTCATTGTTAATAATACTAAAAGATTAATCATAATAATAAATTTTTCGATCACAGGAGTAATATGCTGTCTGGCTGCAGTTCACCACTTCACCAACTGCGTCGTTGATTCCCCCCTGTCTCCAAAATGTCCGTACGCACGGGTAAGAATTGGCGTACAGGTGCGCACATTTTCCCGTCACGTCTGTTTTTTATAAATCACAACTTTTGCTTTGAAAGTGGCGTACGCCAGTTTCAGGCCCCTTTTGTGCGTACGCAACGTTTATAAATGACACCCCACGTTTGCGAGCCAGTCCACCTTGAAAATAAAGGTTGTAACGGATTATGTTTGCGAGCATATATCCACCTCGCTGGAAAAGGTTGTAACGGATTAGATTTGCGAATCTAATCCACTTCGCTGGAAAATAAAGTACGCCAGTGTATGGAGTAAAAACACAAACAGTAGAATCAAAAAGATATATATATCGCACCCTAGGTGGGTAAAGTAAGATAGGCACAGGACATAATCTTTATGTATGCCAGTCCAACCTAAAACCTAACGGTGTTAACGTACGGTTTGACGGGCACTACAATAGACGTTCTGTGCGGATTTATAGGTAACATAACGCATCCTTAGATTAGGAAAGCCATAGGACGGCTCAATCTAGTTGCACAAAAGAGACACTCAGAGTAAAAAACCTATACGATCCAGTTTTAGCAGAAATTGATTACAATTAAAAATCTCAAATAAATGACAAAAAGATTTATTTAATTAATTAAACAATCAATGACTAACTTTAACTCATCAGCAGACTAATTTAATAGTTCTTGCTTTTTCATTCCTCCTAGAACTATTTGTTATTCTAACATCAGACTTTACCAAACTAATTATTAGAATCCATTAAAAGTTATATAAAGACAACGCAAAGATGGGAAACCATGTTTCTATCAACAAATTAGAGGGAGACTCAAAGTATATGCATAAGAAGGACCCAGAAAATCTTCAGTTTCTGACAAAATGGCGCAAAAAATAATAAATAAAGTATAATAAAGTAGATGGGAAATTAAAAGGGAATCAGTGGAAGGAATTAGTATGTATTCTCGAGGTAAAAGCATTTCTCGCTAGGGGGAGAAAGAAGGAACGGAAACAAACAGAGTTGAGAATCGCCCGTCTATGCGCTGATGAAACAGAGCAGAGGAAGCAGAATTTTAAAAAGAGATAAGAGCACAAAAGGTCTACAGAGGGGGCTTTTGTTATGAAAAAGCTTGGTGATGAACTCACTATGTGTCCTCCCCCATACGTACCCACAGCCCAGACAGAGCCCCCCGGTCCTAGACCTGTTGAAGGAGATTCTTATGCGTCTCCCAACACCCCCAGCACCCACCTGTAGCTGGAGACCTACATCCTCCTGTCCCGAGAGACCAGCAGGAAATTACGCAGGAAGAGATGAGGCCGGAGTTGTGTTGCAATTTCAGAATGATTTCCAGGAACATTAAAGGAACAATTCGATGCAGTAGCAAATCAAGTTTGTGCACAGTTTAAAAAGAAACCAGATTATGGGCATATGGCCTCCATAAAACAGAAGCCTGGGGAAACTGTAGATGATTTTAAATTCAGATACCAAAAGGAGCACGATATCCATAGTGGCCTTACTAAAGCGACTGATAATGATAGCCCATATATGCGACATGTATGTAATGGCTGGCTACATAGTTTCCAACCCACTATCACTAATTGGATAAAAAATCACCTTCTGACCTTGGAAACATGCAACCTTACCACCCTTACGGCCAATGCACGTTTTGCAGAAGTTGTCATGGAAAGAAAGGGAAGGAAGCCAAAACCCCAGACTCAGACACATCGGTATTTCACACCCAGGTAGAAGACGATGAGGGGGAAGTTTATTATCAAAGTGACAACTACAACAGAGGGAGGGGGTTTGAGCCACGAAGGAATACACATGATCACACACCCCAGGGTCCATGGAGACATCAAGGTGGTCACCCTGCCCCCACGTGTTGGACCTGCGGGGAAGTAGGCCAAATTTCACATGAATGTAACAGAGGCCGAGGAAGGGCCAGAGGGCGAGGTCAGACCCATACACAGGGTCCAACTGCCCCGGACCACTCAAAATTCACACAGCCATGACTAGATACTTTTGCCGCCTCTAATGAGGTGGTGGATTGCTGTGGCGCCTGGGAATTGCTTAATGTGCTGAAAGAGAAGCCTTACATAAGACATAAAATTAATGAACAAATGGTAGAGCTCCTTTGTAACACCGGAGCTTGCAGAACGGTGATCTCCTCTGTCGTTAACCTGCCAGAATCTAAAAAAAAAGCATTTTGTTAAAATCAGCAGATGGTGCTACTATGCGCTCATTTTTATCCCAACCAGTGTTAATAACAGATCCACAAACTGGGTTTAGTTCTAAAAACTCAATAGTCATTTCACCACAATGTCTGCTCAATTTGTTGGGCAGAGACTTAATGTCAGCCCTAAAAATCTCAATTATCCCAGTGGGAGACGGTATGAGAGCTGTTAGAACAGGAAATTATGACATTTACCTAAATACAACTCATAGACCACAGGGACTCTGACTGTACTACTCTTTACGTTGAAGTTGAACCTAAAGAAAACCTTAAAGACACAACAACAATGATGGACACAGCTTTGAAGGTACTTTCTGACCCCGACAAACAAATCATGCCTACATCACAGTTACATGTGACTATGGCTCTGAGGCCTGAACCTGATCCCAAGTTCCAAGACTAGTTTATGGAACTCTCACCTGCTGTAGTGTTCACCTCACACATCATTACTGATGGAAAATCTGATTCAGCTGCCTCAGTAATACTGACTACCAGCCTTAAACCATTCTTTGATTTGCCTTTTAATTCATTAATTTTGGGTAGTGGACGGGAAACTTTCTCTATAGGGTAGTGGGTGGGTGGCAGTCCCTGTTCCCTGAGCTGGACTCTGTGTTGTCACGGCATTGGGGAAGTAGAGATAACTCTATCAATGTTCCTGGAAAGAAGGGCAGCGGCATCCGCGGTGGGATGGATGCCTTCTCTACGTAACAGTCCAGGTTTCCCCCAGAGGGTCCCCCAGTTATCAATGTAGCCCACGTCGTTTTCTGGACACCACCTTGACAACCAAAGGTGAAACGACAGCATACAGCTGTACATTTCATCGCTAGTACGATCAGGCAGGCGACCAGAAAAAATGACAGAGTCAGACATCTTTTTGGCAGCCCTACACACCGAAGCTACGCTAATTTTAGTGACCTCCGATTGCCGTAACCGGGTGTCATTGCCACCAGTATGGATAACGATCCTGCTATACCGCCCTTTGTCCTTGGCCAAAAGCTTCAGATGGGATCTAATGTCCGCAGCTCTGGTCCCTGGAAGGCATTTGACGGTGGTCTTTCGTGTCTCTGGAGCCACGTTCCTAACTATGGAGCTGCCAATTACAATAATCGGCCTCTCCTGCTCCGCGGGTGCGTCGCTGAGCGGGGCGAACCTATTGTTCACAGAAAGGGGCTGGAGGTTGGCTGTGTGCTGGGGCCTGGTGCTAAGCTTCCAACAAACAGTCACACAGCTCGCCTGAGGTCCCGGCTGCACGGGAGCTGTAGGAGTCCTGTCCTAACTGGCTCCGTACTAGCTAATGCGGGGCCTGGCTGTTCTACAGAGGCTTTCCATAAACGTAAAGAACACCAACAGAAAATAAGTTTTTCAACGTTTTTGTGTGTTAGAATATCTCAGAAAAACTTCTGGACAGAGAAAATTAGATAAATTAAAGAGGGCAAGGGCACCGAGATGCTTCAGCCAAGTGAGTCACCAAACAGGAAATGACGCGATACGCAGTGTCTGTCGTCCGTCCGTCCGTCTATTAAAAATAAAATAATTGGCATTCTCCCAAACATGATTAACTCTCTTTCAGTAAATGAAGCAGGATCAGAGAGAACTGTACAACCATGTCTATGTCTGTACCGTTTTGATTCTGTTGAATGTTTGGAAGTATCACAAATACTAGCTTCATCTAAACCCTCAATTTGTATGTTAGACCCAATACCAACCAAATTATTTAAGGAAGTGTTCCCTCTGGTTACTGGCCCTATTCTAGACATGATGAATGTATCTTTAATAAATGGATATGTGCCTCAGGAATTTAAGGATGCTGTAATTAAACCTTTACTTAAGAAAGAGTGCAGACATGTTTTCACCTTGCTCTTGCTGCTTGCCTCTTTAATCATTCTTGTTTTGTTTTTTTGACATGTCTTGGATAAGATTTTATTCTCTTCTTTTAAGTAAACCGAGACTTTTTAATTACTTTTATGCCTTTTTTACAACTCTTCTGACGAGACAGTGGCGACAATCTTGTCAATATGGGTGAGGGAGTGACACAAACATCGCCTTGTGAAAACTCCAAGGCACAAAATTTCTTTCTACAAGGTAACTGTGCTAACTAGGGATGCGAAGATACCGCTTTTTTCAAACCAAAACAATACCGTTACTTAGATCTGTGTACTTGCGATACCAAGTACCAATGCCGATAGTCCTTCCACACAAAAAACTGCAATAAATTGGAAGACAGGTATTATTTTCCTCTCTGTATCTTCTCTTGTTATAATAAACAAAGGTGAACTACATAAAAAATGAATAAAAAGGACCACAAAACTAAAATTTCAAGTGAAAGATCAACATTTTCTGTTAAATTTTTGCAGAATTTCCACATTTTTATGGTATAGGTCGATATAAGTACATTAGAATGGTATCGGCCCCGATACCCAATACCAGTATCGGTAGGTATCATTGCATTTGCTCCACTGTCCAGCCTCATGTGTAGGTTGTTAAATACATTATTTCAACATCTAACAAAGGTATTAAAGGTCACAAACTATGTTTTTTTTATTTGTATTTAGCAAATATATATATAATCCCGCCCTGGTTTGACAAGTCAAAGCGTCAGAAAAAGACATTGAAATAAATAACTTTAAAAAGCAACCACTTTAAAATTGGTTGCTTAATGAATTCTGCAGTTAGTGTTTGATTAAAATAAATTTAAACTGAAAATATGTATTATGTAAACGTAGAATTGTTAAGGCCACATGACACTAGAAGGTTAAACCCAGAGTGGAACATTTACATCTGAAGTACTCTAGATTTATTGTTCTTTCAGACCTTTTTTTGTGAACCAGCTTATCCTTGCAAGGTCATTGGCGCCTACTTCCAGCGGTCTTCGAGTCAGAGTCAAGGTATACCGTGGACAGGTCACCTGTCCATTGCAGGGAAACACAGAGACATATAGGACAAACAATCATCCCCCTTTGCTCACAGGATTCAGAGAGACCAAATAACCTAACAAGGACGTTTTTGGACTGTGGGAGGAACCCAGGGTACTGTAGAATTAAATTTTTGTAAAAAAATAATTCAGTGCATGTTCAAGCAGAGACAAATGGAGCCAATTTCCAGTTCTCAGTTTTATTCCAAACAGATTAAGATAATGCAGTTTACAGAGAAACATGCCCATTTTCTCTGGGCCAGATTAAAGACATCTGACAACGAATGGTTTTCATGTCATAACTTTTATAAACATCCAAAACTTCCCAGGATCTGGGCGTCTCTTCTCCCTCGGAATCTGCTCCAATCAGAACGTTTTTAAAAAGTGTCTTGACACCGACTGGTCCGTCAAGAATTATGCATTCATAAGATGGAAGTGTCCTCCTCCTGGGTCCAGCTCAAAAGTTCATTCTGAGTTTTATGGTTTTATGGTCCCGGGTCCTCCCTACTTCCTAATCTACAGACATCCTGGTTTTACAGCCTGCAATAAAACTCTTTGTCTCAGAGGTCCTCAAAAGGTCACACATACTCCCAACATACACAAGGGCTTTGATGTTCCTCAAAAGGTGCCCAATTAAAATACTGGTAAACAATGTGTTTTACAACCATGAATAATATAAAACAGACTTTTACCTCTGAATGCTTACTAAAGATATTTAAAACATATGTACTACGAAACTGTATATAAAAATAGCCCCAAAAAGTAAAATACAACAGTACCCAGAGAGGACCCACTCATGCACAGGGAGACCATGCAAACTCCATGCAGAAAGACCCCAGGCAATAATTTTAACCCAGGACTTTCCTGCTGTAAGGCCACAGCAGCACCAAGTGAACCACTGTGAAGCCCCGAGAAATATTTACTATAGAAAGGTTGTTGTAACTTCAAAAGAAACACAAATTTATTTTGGTTTTACAGCTTATAAAAAAGTTTTGCAAAAAATATATTTGTGACTAATACTACAAATCATCACTACCAAATAAAGAAAACATATAAATTTGTGCAAGAAACAAACTACAAAACGAGGAAATAAAACCCACATTTGTTAAGAAATGTAGATGTAAAAACATAAACTGGTTCTTTATTGTGTTTAGCAAAATATATTAAAAGCCATTTGTGGCTCTGAAGCCACAGGTTGAAGACTTCTGTTTGAGACAGTCCCAGAACTTTTAAATAAAAGATTTGAAGTCAAATATGCTGCCTTGATGATTATTTCGCTCTTTAGCTCAGAACTGTGAAGTGGTTTTTTTTCCAATAAAATCAAAACACAAAAAGGATTGTGGTTGTAATGTTTGAAAATGTATGTGACTGTTGCAAAGCACTGTTTCTATGACAAAGTTAAGGCTGTTGATGCAATTTCTGGCCCAGAGAAGAATTAGATACCAAATCTGATTCGGATCAACAGGAACATGTGCTGCTAATTTCAGACTGAATATAGCAACTTCTGTCTTACCTAAGGGTCACAAGCCTCACGGAAACAGAAACCATTATGTGCTCTCACGCTAAGTAAATTATTTTCCGTCTTACAAACACCAGCCGCAAACTTTTTTTAATTGCTTCACAGTAGATAATAAAAGTAGTGTTGAAATGCAAACAATACCTAACATGTTACTGGAGATTCGACAAGAAAACTACAAATATTTGGCAAGACAGTTTTGAACACGTTCCTTCTGAGCATCTCGTGACTCCAATGAAGAGGAGGAGTAGCTCTGTAGAACATCATCTCTGTGGGATAACTGAGCACCCCGAAGCCAAAAACCATTGGACACAGACTGTAAGACTGTAAGTAGCAGTTCAGAATAATATTTTACCCGAGAATATTTATATCACTTGGATTTAATGGTTCTATTCACTAGTAAAATTAGCTTGAATGTGGATACAGATTCAGACAATTCTACAAATGCAGCTGTGGCGGAATTAATGAGACTCATTTAATTCAAATATGTTTTATAAAGAGATACAATTTCCCTTGTCCTATTATACAGTTATTGCATAAATGAAATTGTGTTTTTGTATTACCACTCATCATTTACTTTTTGCAACATTTTCACACTTTAGGAAAATGTCAAGTCTACAAGTGCCTGTTGGTGAGTCAATAATTCTGTGAAATATTCAAAATGGATATATTTATTTAGCACACACAACATGCTTTTCATTTTTTTTATACGCAGTGACGGTTGGACCTTTAGGAGACAATCCAGTTCAGATTTCTTGCCCTAAATGCCATCAGACTGTCCTCTCCAAGGTGGAATATTCCTCTGGATTACTCACCTACCTTTTCTGTGGAGGTCTCTTCCTCTGTGGGTAAGATGAACTTTTCTGTTATTTGTAATGTTGTTTTGTTTTGGAAATCGTGCTTTGTGAAGTATAATATAAAAACAACACTGACAGAGAAACAACCTGGACCTCATTAATTTTTAAGTGAATGTAATATTAGTAGCAAATATTTAACAGAAATTTTGAAAAGTGGCTACCCTAATTAGTTTACTGGTTTCTCCATCAAAAGAACATGCACATAATTAAGCTTTGAATGTTTCTTAAAGAGAAGTCAAGGAGCACATTTTCCCAATATTTGACAACCTCAGTGCATATAAAGATACACAATTTGAAATGCAATTAATATAAATTAAATATGCTTATAAAAACATTAACCTCGTTAGGAAAAACAATGCCTGATTCATCTCCCTAAAAATGTAAGAATGACATATCCTAAAAATGTAAGAATAGAGATGATTACTGTACGATAAATACATCTAGGCTTTCCAAAGTATTTCAACAAGTTTGTTTGACATGTGGTCATTGTTGTTGATAAGGTGGTTATTTTGGTTTTGTCTTTTCATTTGATTAGTGAAAATGAAGAGCAAAAGGAATTGCCATGAGTCCAGCACTGAATTTCACTTTCTCAGCTGGCAAATTTGTCTAAATTGTTTATAAATACAGCAGAGCAAAAAAATATTTGAATGCCACCAATTGTGCAAGTTGTTCCTCTTAAATAAATGAGAGAGGCCTTGTAATTTTCATTAAAGGAACAATTCAGCCCTGAGCAACAGAATGTAAAATGAAAATCCAGTACATCACATTGAATGATTATTGAAAAATTATTTTGTATAAGGGTGCAGAACATAAGTATTTGGTCATTAACAAAAGTGGGGCTCAAAGGGCGTTAGCCACCAGGCTAACAAAGGATTACTAAGCTAATTAGCTAGCAGGCTAGTAGCACCGGAAGCTTCTGACTTTGGTGGTCGACTCCCTCAGCTACGTAACGATCGACTCCGGCACTCACTGGAACAGTACTTTTCTGGATCTCTCTAGCTCGGGCATCCACCTCTTACTGGCACGTGGCGGCGAATGAATGCGGCTTCGGTTGGTTCAGGCTGGTTCACACGGGTCAGCTCCCGAATCTACTCTCCCGGAGGTCTGAAAGCCAGGGGAGGTTTAGTCAGACTTTGAGGATAAAACAATGGCTTTGTTTGATCAATGTCTGAGATTCACCTGATCGGGTGTCTTTGAGTCCCTTGGAGTGAGTTTCTCCCAGAAACTCGTGCTTTCCTTCGGCAGCGAAGGAAGATGGTTGATGAGCGTCTTCTCTGGAGCAACCTCGGCAGTGGGGTTTCTTCTTCTACTGTGGAGCTAGAAGGCAGATTAGTGCCACCATATGGCTTTGTGTGTTTTATCTGAGTCCTGTTTTTTAAAACAGTTGATCACAATATTCTTTTAGAAAGGCTTGGACATCTTTCAGGGATCAAAGGAACAGCACTAGGCCTGTTAAACTCGTATTTGTCCAAAAGATTACAGTTTGTTCATGTAAATGATAAATCTTCTTCAAACTCAAGGGTTATTTGTGGAGTAACACATGGCTCTATGCTCGTAAAAATTCATTTTAGTATATATACCGTATGCTTCCAATTGGTAAAATCATTAGACAACATAATTTCCACATCTGCAATCTCCCTCATCTCCAAGGGCTGCCTGTTTTTCATCTCAAGACTACACATCTACCAACTCCCACCCTTCTCATCCACCCCCAGCTTCTGAGGACTCCAACATACACCCCCTCCCTCCCCCCCAACCAACATCTTAACATCCTAAGGACCTCAGAAGCTACAGGTCAGTAACCATGAAATTGCACCTCATGAAGACCCTTGAGAGGTTGGTCCTCAACTGTCTTCAGCCCTTGTACAGAAAAGACACCAGCGTGCATGACCCATCATCTACCTCCTGAACTGAGCACTGACTCACCTGGAGAAGCCTGGAAGCACTGTGAGGATCATGTTCTTTGATATCTGTAATGTTTTCAACACCATCCAGCCAGGACTTCTGACGCACAAGCTGAATCTGTCAGGAGTGGACCACCATATGTCCCAGTAGATACTGGACTACCTCACAGTGTGTCCACAGTATGTGAGGACACAGGGCTGTGTCTCTGATAGGCTGGTCTGCAGAATGGGGGCCCCACAGGGAACAGTGCTGGCACAGTTTCTCTTTACCCTCAACACTGCAGACATCTCCATCAAGTCCCCATGCCGCCACCTACATAAGTTCTCTGATGACTCCGCCATAGTTAGCCTCATCCCAGGTGAGGACGACACAGAGTACAGATAGTCGATTCTGGACTTTGTTGACTGGTGTGAGCAGAATTACTTGCTGATCAGCACTAGGAAAACCATGGAGTTGGTGGTGGACTTCCACTGACGCAGACCCACCTCACTGACTTCCATGAATATCCAGGGAGTGAGCATTGAAATAGTGGACCTTATAAAGTACTGTGGTGATCACCTGAAAAAAATTGGACTGGACCCACAACACTGATGCTACTTACAGGAAAGGTCAGAGCAAACTCTACCTGCTGAGAAATCTGAGGTCATTTGCAGTCCAGGTAAAGACTCTGTGGTGGCATCGGATGTCTTTTATGGTGTGGTATGTTGGAGCAGCGGTTTATCTACAGCTGAGAGGGAAAGGTTAAATAAGTTCATCGTGAAGGCCAACACTGTTCAAGGATGACACTTAACAAACTTAAAAGTAAACATTTAAGTTTGTTTGGACATCAGCAACTGTAAATTGCAGTAATTCACCAATTAACATTTTTGCTGCCGTAATTTGCAAATTATTTGTTTTTCTTACCTTATAGTATATGCTTACTTTTTAAATACTACACTTAATTCTTTTAATGCACATGCACATTCTGTACATATTTTTTTAATATGTTTTAGTATTTAAACATATGCAAAGTATCCTGCTCTGTTGCACATTACAACCTGGTATGGAACATTATCTGTAATTTTATCTTTAATAACTGCACAGTTCTCTGGTTTTGTAACTATGTCAATAATGTACCTAACTTTTCTTGAGCCTTAAATTCTCTGCTCGCTTTGCTGCTGTTACAACAAAATGTCCTTTTGTCTATAAATTCAATAAATTTCCACAGCTGTGCTGATTACACACAACTATACAGTACAGACTAAAAGTTTGAGAACCCTTTCTCATTCAATGAGATTCCTTTCTTTTCATGACTACATTGTAGATTCTCAATTAAGGGCATCAAAACTACGAATGAACACAAAATGTATGGAATTACTGTACTGTATGTACTTAGACAAAAAGGGTGAAATAACTGAATACATGTGGTAAATTTTAGATTCCTCAAAGTAGCCATTTGCTCTGATTACTGCTTTGCATTATCTTGAGCTTCAGGAGGTAGTCAGCCAAAATGGTTTTCCAACAATCTTGAAGGAGTTCCCAGAGATGTTTAGTACTTTTTGGCCCTTTTGCCTTCAGTCTGCGGTTCAGCTCACCCCAAATCATCTCGATTGGGTTCAGGTCCGATGACTTTGGAGGCCAGGTGTTCATTTATAGTTTTGATGCCTTCAGTGCAAATCTACGATGTCAAAAGTCATGAAAAGAAAGGATACTCATTGAATGAGAACGTGTGTCCAAACTTTTGGTCTGTACTGTATTTATCCAGTAATTCTATATAATATAATCAAATAAGGAATATGCCAATAAGACCTAAAAACCTGGATGATTTTTAACTTTCTGCTTCTGACAAGAGAGAAGTGGTCTTCTTTGGAGCAGAAGCTCTAAAAAAGAAACTGTTTAGTCAATCACTTCATCTGGGTTGCATTATAGGATCTCGTAAAGAATAATGTAAAGTATCTCTGTGTTATTTTTTTCCAGGACATGACATTCAAATCCCATATTAAACAGGATTCTAGGATTTCCTTCTTTCAGCTCCAGAATATTGCTAAAATTAGAAACATGCTGTCCAAAATAGAGGCTGAGAGCTAGTTCATGCTTTTGTTACTTAAAGGCTGGACTTCTTTAATTCTTTACTTTCAGGAAGTCCACAAAAAGCAATTAAAAGCCTTCAGTTGATCTAAAATATTAATGGCTTCCCACACCATCTATTGAACATGCTCAAATGCACACCGCTTTCTTTCTTTCTGTCTGTCTGTCTGTCTGTCTGTCTGTCTGTCTGTCCTTCCGTCCGTCCGTCCGTCCATCCTTCCTTCCTTGTCCATAACATCAGAAAATTAAACCCTATGTAATCTCTAACGAAGCTATAATGCTCTGCTTACATTTATCTAATTAAAGTCAGCTGCTCCTTGTCTCTATGCCCAGCAGTTCATTGTCTAAGTACGCCTCATCCGAGTTCTGGCCAAGTCCTGTGCGTGTCCTGTCTTTTATTTTGGACTTATAATAAATATGGGCCATAATGCTGCTGATACACCGAACACGATAGACAGAACCAAAAATCGTGACACGTCCCTAGTTGGTCGCTTGCACATTCGTACCTTGAAGCATGTCCAACGCAAACTGTTTGCTCTTTAAAATATGCAATTTTCACACGCGTGAAGCTGAAATGTGGAAGGATCTCTGCTGGCCTCCTCCTTCTCCCTTCCTCCTTCTTCCGACCCTCCAGGAGCTCCCAGTGGACTCTGGTCTATCAGCTGACCACGTTAAATGTTGGGACCGCTCCTGCGGGGGTAGCATTCCTGTCTAAATAGTTTAACCTCTTTATAGATGAGAGATTTCTTCAACTTCTGCGGCTCACAGAAAATACAGCGCGTATTTTCGTTCGGGCCTGAAACGTACCAGCCACACTACTTAGTCACGCAAATCAGACAGAAAAGCTTTTTCACAACGCAAATCTGCTTCTGACGTGTCACAGGGTCCCCAGTCGCGGTTCATCGCGCTCCTCCATTGACTTTACTTGTAAACCGGGCACTCTGGTCTATTGCATTCGTTGTGTAAGCTCCGTAAAAGCTCAGAACGTCACTCTGCATTTGGGCCCTCTTTCAACCACAACCTGACACCAATTCTGAGTGCCACACTGACAAAAATAAAAAATTGCTAGTCCATAGAGACTTCTTTTTACCTGAGACTACTCTACAGTTGCACTCTAAATTTTAGGGAGAAAGCCTGTTTACTGACTTTGTGTTTGATGATGAGGGGGGTAGGGATGAGGTGGGAGAATAGAACATCTGAGCATTATCTCAGACCTGGACACCCTACCCAGTGCATCCTGCTATCCAGGAGCTGAAAGACGGTGAAGAGTTTGGAGGCATGGAAGCGCATCTGTGACTGCACTGTATACAGACCAGTGGACTCAGACACAGATCACTGCAGTCTAACAACTGATGGAGCGCATGCTGAAGAATTTCGTCCTGCAGAAGAAATCAGAAAATTCTGATCACTTAATTGGTGACATTTTCCCTGATTTCAAAACTTTGGCTGAAATGGTGCTTGTAATTCCAGTCTCTAGTGCTAACAGAGTGTGGATTCAGCCTCCACTTTGCTCAAGCGTGAGGACAGTTCAGTACTATACAGTTTTCTGAATTGTTCAAAAGCAATACGTGCAGCCTATTAATCTGTTCCATGTATGAAGGCACAAGGTGGGTTCTTCGTTCAGTTTGTTTAGATTGAATATTAATTGAATCATTGAGTCATCGGCGTGATGTTGTGCCCGGATCATGCAGACTCCAACCACAGCAATTCCTCAGCAAACCCTCATACTGAGCAAGCATGTAGCGACAGTTGAGAGGAAAAACTCCCCTTTACCAGGAAGAAACCTCTGGCAGAACCCTGGCTCAGTACAAGCGGTCATCTGCCACGACCGTCTGGGGGTCTGAGAAGACAGAAAAGAGACAGCATGGAGGATGCTCGATGATTTTGAGCATCATCTGGACCAACGCTCCCCATCCAGCATGGGGCATTATAGCTGAGCAGGGTACCAGACTGGGTAGAGCTTCTTATGGGGAGAAAAACACTGAGAGAAAACTGGGTTAACAATTGCATTAATATTAGGAAAAATATATATAAATTGGTAAGTGATATAACTGGAGAAGATAAAGGCCCGCTCTTCCGAAGACTCTGGCATTATCTTTGTCCATCACTTTCTAGCCTTAAAACCTGGTGTAAATCTTTTTCTGTCCTGATTCATGATTCAACCTTTGTTCAATTCTCTAATCATTTTATTCTGGTAAATTAATACATTACTGTTAGAAATCAGAGAGAGATTGTAAGGTCTAGTGTATAAGGTCTAAGCTCTAGTGTCTATATAAGTAACTATAAGCTTTATCAAAAAGGAAGGTTTTAAGCCTAGTCTTAAAAACAGACAGAGTATCTGCCTCACAAACTAAAACTGGGAGCTGGTTCCACAGGAGAGGAGCCTGATAACTAAAAGTTCTGCCTCCAATTCTACTTTTAGAAATCCTAGGAAGTACCAGTAGACCTGCATTCTGAGAACGAAGTGCTCTGTTAGGAACATATGGAACAATCAGATTTCTGATGTACGATGGAGCTTGATTATTAAGGGCTTTATACGTAAGGAGGAGGATCTTAAACTCTATTCTGGATTTAACAGGGAGCCAATGGAGAGAAGTCAAAACAGGAGAAATGTGATCTCTCTTTTTAACACTCATCAGAACTCTTGCTGCAGCATTTTGGATCAACTGAAGGCTTTTGATTGCATTTTGTGGACTTCCTGATAATAAGGAATTACAGTAGTCCAGCCTCGAAGTCACAAATGCATAGAATAGTTTCTCTGCATCACTCCTGGAGAGGATGTTTCTAATTTTAGCAATATTCCGGAGATGAAAGAAAAAAATCCTAGAAACCTGTTTAATATGAGATTTAAATATCATGTCTTGGTCAAAAATTACACCAAGGTTCTTTACATTATTACCAGAGGCCAAATTAATGTCATCCAGATTAAGTGATTGACCTAGCAGTTTCCTTTTTAAAGGTTCTGGTCCAAAGACAACAACCTCTGTCTTGTTTGAATTTAGGAGCAGAAAATTCAGTCATCCACGTTTTTATGTCTTCCAGACATGCTTGTCATCTAACTAACTGATTGGTTTAATCAGGTTTTATGGATAAATATAATTGTGTATCATCAACTGTGGAAATTTATTCCATGCTGCCTAATTATTTTACCAATTGGAAGCATATATATAGTAAAGAGAATCGGTCCTAGCACAGAACCCTGTGGTACTCCACAAGTAACCCTTGAGAGTGAAAATGATTTATCATTGACATGAATAAACTGGAAACTGTTGGACAGATATGATTTAAACCAACCTAGTGCTGTTCCCTTTATCCCTACATGTTTGAGCCTTTCTAAGTGGATATTATGATCGACTGTGTCAAAAGCAGCACTGAGATCTAACAAGACCAGAACAGTCACAAATTCGTTATTTATTGGTATATTGATTAATTAATTGATTTTTTTGTCGTTTATGGCATTCAAATTTGTGTTGCACACTCTTATTTCACACTGTAATCTAAATTCTGAAATTGGATTCTGCTTATTATGCCACGGTTATTAATGCCCCCCTTCTGGCCACTCCCTTGAAAACTTTCTGAAGGGAACAAAAAGGTGTAACTGAGAACATTTCTGAGCTGGTGACAAGCCCATCACTTTTATGGCCTGACTAAAAGAAGCTGCTGGACCAGAATCTAAAATCAGCAGGCTTAATTAACCAAGTTACAAAGTGATTTAAAAAAAATAAAATAAACCTTATGTGTTAATTTGCTACACTGACAAGAGGAGGTGGTTCTTAACAAAAATGTACTTTCTTCTCCAGTTTTGTTTTAGGATGCTGCCTCATCCCATTTTGTGTGGACCATCTTAAAGATGCCAAGCACACCTGTCCCACCTGCAAGACTGTCCTGGGAATTTATAAACGCTTATAACTGATGCTGTAGCTCTAAGCTTTTGTGTAGACTATTTTTAAAAGAAACTAATCTGATACAATTTTTTAAATTACAGAGTAATAGCCTTTTTTAAAGGCTTGGCATTGTCAGAAATGGTCCGCTTTAAACGGATAAGATAAAAAAAGATACTGCAGTTTCGATTAGATCATCTACGCCCTCAAAGTTCAGCTAGACAGATTGTACAATGAGTTCTTTTTTTTTTATAGGAGTTTAAGACAAAAATAAACTATGCGATCGTTACAACTGTTCTGTCTTTTTTATTATAACTTAACTAGGAGCAATTAAACAGTGATCTGCATTTATGTATTGATTATTAATCACAAAACAAACTTTTAAGTTACATCTTCCTGAAATACTCTGCGATCTAACATTTAAATAAAACATCGAACAGAAACTCTAACCTTGATTTTTAAATAATTTTAATGGAAGGCAGATGATTGATATGTTTGCCAAATTGGTAAGTTGTGAGCTAAATGTATGTTCAGGTAATCCCTAAATAAAAAAATGCATTACAAGTTTATTATCTTTGAGTTGTGAAATCACTTTGCTTGTTTGTTACATTATGTATGTTTGCAACGAGACCTAGGAAAACTAATCCATGCATCATCTCTAGCCGCCTTGATTACTGTAACAGTATCCTCACAGGTCTGCCTAAAAAGTCAGTTAGACAGTTGCACCTGATCCAGAACGCTGCTGTTCGTGTTCTCATTAGAACCAGGAAAATAGAGCACATCATCCCAGTTCTAAAGTCCTTACACTGGCTCATTTTAGCTAAGAGAATAGACTTCACATTGCTTTTATTAGTTCATAAATCATTGAATGGGTTAGCACCAGAGTACATAAGAGAACTGTTATTGTTGTACTAACCATCCAGACCACTCAGGTCCTTCAGCTCTAGTGATCAACCCTAAAACCAGAACCAAACATGGAGAAGGAACTTTCAACTTCTATGCTCCTTATATCTGGAACAAACTCCTGGATGAATGCAAAGCTGCAGAGACACTGAACTCTTTTAGATTTAAACTAAAAACTCATCTAATTACAGTTGCCTATAAGTAACTGATTTTCTTTTTATTATTTTTAATTACTTTTATTCTTTTTTATTATCTTGTGTTGAAAGTGTGCTATACAAAAAAATTGCCTTGCCTTATTTTTTTCCTCTTAATCTCAAGTATCAGCAGCCTCGCCATGCACTTATCTTTTTTTCTTGGTCTTGTATCATCAACCAGGCCCTTATTCTCAATTTTTAGATCAGATATCAGATTTTTCTATCTGACTTAGTTTTAATCACTGATAAAGTTATTATAGTTGGAGACTTCAATATTCATGTTGATAGTGAAAATGATAGTCTAAATACAACTTTTAACATTATCTTAGACTCAATAGGCTTTACTCAAAATGTGCAGGGACCAACCCATCCTTGTCACCACACTTTAGATCTTGTGTTTACTTATGGCATTGACTGTGAAGAAATAATAGTCGTTCCACATAACCCTATCCTGTCTGATCATTTTCTGATCACTTTTAAACTCACTCTAACTGATCATTTCAAACCTGAAAGAAAACTTCATTATACCAGAACGTTATCAGACAATGCTGTAGCAAGTTTTAAAAAAGCTCTTCCAACTTTAATTTCCTCAGTATATAAAAGTACAATAGAAAATAGTGATTTAACTCCTGACCCCTCACAACTTGACATTTTAGTTCATAGCGTTAATTCCTCCCTGCATTTGGCAATAGACAAAGTTTCCCCCTTGAAAAGGAAGGTGGCTAGCCACAGAAGATTAGCTCCCTGGTTTAATTTAGAGCTACGTACCCTAAAGCAGAATGTTCGAAAACTAGAGAGAAAATGGCGCTCCACGCATTTACAGGATTCTTATTTAGTGTGGAAAAGTAGTCTATTGCTATATAAAAAGAGCCCTCGAACAGCCAGAACAGCATATTTTTCATCTTTAATCGAGGAGAATAAAAATAATCCTAGGTTTCTTTTTAATACAGTTGCCAAACTCACACAGGATTAAAGCTCTGTCGAGCCAACCATTCCCCCAGCTCTTAGTAGTGACGACTTCATGAAATTTTTTATAAATAAAATAGACTCTATAAAAAATAAGATAAATGGGAACCCTCCCAATATGCTTGCTTCTTCCTTGGAGGGAGCATCAAAAATGGTTGAACCTAATATATGCTTGAACTGATTTAATGCAGCTGAACTTTCAGTAAAATTATTAGCTTAATCAAAACCTTCAACTTGCATGTTAGAACCAGTCCCAACTTAACTTTTAAAAGAGGTTTTCCCTTTGATTGCTGCTTCAATTTTAGATATAATGAATGTATACTTAATCAATGGATATGTAGCACAGGAGTTTAAGATTGCTGTAATTAAACTTCTACTTCGGAAACCATCTCTTGATCAAAACGACTTAATTAACTATGGACCGATATCTAATCTTCCTTTATTATCTAAAATTGTTGAGAAAATAGTTGCACATCAGATGTGTGAGCATTTAAACAATAATGAGCTGTTTGAGAAGTTTCAGTCAGGCTTTAGAGCTCATCATAGCACTGAAACAGCTCTGGTAAAGGTTACTAATGATATTCTCATAGCCTGAGACAATGGAGTGGTGACCATTCTGGTCCTTTTAGATCTCAGTGCTGCTTTTGACACTGTTGATCACAATATTCTCATTGAAAGGCTTCAAAGTGTTGGTATAATAGGAACAGCACTAAGCTGGTTTAAATCTTATTTGTCCGACCGTATATATATGCTTCCTATTGGTAAAATCATTAGGTAGCATGGGATACATTTCCACAGTTACGCAGATGATACACAGCTATACCTATCCATAAATCCTGATTATTCCAATCAGTTAGGTAGACTACAGGCATGTCTGGAAGACATAAAAATTTGGATGACTCTAAACTTCTTGCTTCTGAATTCTGATAAAACAGAAGTTGTCGTCTTTGTACCAGAAGCTCTGAAAAAGAAACTACTTAGTCAACCCCTTCACCTGGACAGAATTAAATTAGCCTCCAGTAATAAAGCAAAGAACCCCTGTGTTATTTTTGACCAAGATATGTCATTTAGATCTCACATCAAAGACGTTTCTAGGATGTCCTTTTTTTTTTACCTTAGGAATATTGCAAAAATTAGAACCATCCTGTTCAGGAATTATGCTAAAAAACTAGTCCATGCCTTTGTTACTTCAAGGCTGGATTACTGTAACTCTTTATCAGGTAGTCCACCGAATACAATTGAAAGTCTTCAGTTAGTCCAAAATGCTTCTGCAAGGGTTCTAATGAATAAAAGAAGAAGATATCATATTTCCCCTGTTTTAGCTTTTCTTCACTGACTCCCAGTAAAATCTAGAATAGAATTCAAGATCCTCCTTCTGACATATAAAGCTTTTAATAATCAAGCTCCATCATACATAAGAGACCTGATTGTTCCATATGTTCCTAACAGAGCCCTTTGCTCTCAGACCGCAGGTCTACTGGTAGTTCCTAGGATTTCTAAAAGTACAATGGGTGGCAGATCTTTCAGTTATCAGGCTCCCCTCCTACGGAACCAGCTCCCAGGGTTGTTTTGTGAAGCAGTCAACTTGTTTATCTTTAAAACTAGGCTCTCCTCTTAGAGAAAGCTTACAGTTACGGGTTAATAGGTAGTTAGACAGGTTAGACATTAGGTAGAGATAGATTAATGTAAGCCAGGTAGAGAGTGTTAGTAGCTAGGTCTCCTAGTAGCTAGGAGAAGGAGAATGGACTGAACGTATATAGCGCTTTTCTAGTCTTACTGACCACTCAAAGTGCTTTACATTGAAGCCACATTCACCCATTCACACTCGCATTCATACACCGACACCCAGGACAATGGGGGTTAAGTGCCTTGCCCAGGGGCACATCGACATGTGACTGGAGGAAGCTGGAATCGAACCTACGACCCTCCGATTGCAAGCCAACTACTCTACCACTGAGCCACAGTCGCCCATGCGGTCACCCCGAGCATCCTCCATCGACCAACGCTCCCCATCCAGCAGGGGGCATTAATTAATGTTTGCATTTATCATAGATATTTACTTAATATTGAAAGTTTTAAACCACCTCTGCAATGATGAAAAAAAGTGAGTCGTTACAGAAGAAAAGCATTTTATTTCAATCAGTGTTAACACAGTCATCCTTCAAATGAGCTATCCGGGAAAAATAAAAATAAAGAATTTGTCTACCTTCACGCATACCTACTGGGAACTGATATTATCTGTTATCTAACTGATATAAAAGGTGTTAAAACAAAGAAGTAATCACAAGCCCAATATTTGTATCCATTCTTGTTCAATAGATATTTCGTAATATACAGATAATGTGCAAAGTACAATTATTTTTTATTTAGACATATAGAATAATCATTATACCCTTTAATCCAAAAAAATTTTTGTATCCTCCAATGATAACAGATAATCAGCCAGGTGTTTCTTTAGGTCAGAACCTGCTGGGACGAGATGAAGAGCACGAGGAAAACCAGGAAGGTGCAGCCAGCAAAGTCTCCCTGGATCCGGACTCCAGCAGCTAAAACAGAAACATGTTTTAGGGACTTAGAACAGATATAAATTTCACCCTGCTGATCACACATACAAGAATGACCTAATCTTAATACCAGAGGACATAAAACATAATGTGCCGGGGTTTTTTTCTGGGAACCAGTCACTAAAATTGTAACAATGTTGCTGTATATGTAAAATGCAAGATTTGGGGTTTAAAAATGTCAAACAGAGCTTTTAGGCTCACATACTGGAAACAGATACTTTTCAGTTGAATTGGGAGTTGAATTATGAGAAGTTAAAAGATGTGTTAATTTGAACACAAAAAGAATAATTTCAACCTTTTCAGTGTAAAATTTTAATCATGTCTGAAGTTATTTATCTAAATTGATCACAGTGTTGTTAATTTAACTGAGATCAGAGTTAAATAAACCTCCATTCTTGCAATTTAAAGTCAAGTGTTAATTTTTTGGTGTTAAATGAATGCAGAGTGCCAGTTCAGAGTGAATGTCATTCCTTCCAGACATAAATACTGTAAGTGCCACCCAGAGCCCATAGATTTTGTTGTATACCACCAAGACTTATGGGTAATGTGTTTGTGTTAATTGTAGAAGTTCTCCTTTGTACATTATAGTTTGTGCCCTACATGTAGTCGTGCTCCTTACTTAGCCTTTGAGTTATGCTGTTGTCAGTGTTTGATGGTTATTATCTGCGCACCGTCATAGAGACAGCGGTGTACGGGAGTTTGGTTTCTGCCTTGATCATCATGATCATGTGATGCATAACTGTGAGAAGTGTGGATGAACTTTTCACTCCAGTGAGTGATTTCATGAGTAATGTCATACTAGAATTCTTTCTTACTCATGACTTCAAATAATTCACAAGTTATTGGATAGAAATAAATATTTGTAAAAAACATGTTACTTTTGCCTTTCTGAATACTGTGTTTGGGTTTGGCTCAAAATTTACACCAATGATCAATTATCTTATGTGCACACTTGTATGTGTTCATTTTGAAGGTTTGTCTTTAAAGTTTGCAGTGTTGATTGTTGGGTGTTAAATGTGAACTCAGTGTTGATTTTTAATCCCTTTTGTTGCTTTTAACTCTGTAATGTTTAACTGTGAAATATTTAACTATTCAAGAAATGTTAAATCAACTCTTCAGAGTGTGGAGCTATATAAACCCCGAAAGAGTGTTAAAATCAACTCTATAGGAGTTGATTTAAAACTCGACTTCAATCCAAGCTTATATTTTTTATCCCACTTTTGAGTGTCTTGAGTGTAACAGAAACGTAACCACAAAATGATCCTGCAATGAAAATTTAATAAAAGCTTCTGTATTACAAAACCCAAAATACTGTGAAAATGTCAATGAAAGGCTGCCTGTGGAAATATGCTACAGTAATAATGGTGCACTTTATATGTAATGCCCAAGATGAGTGAAATAAATGTTTTCTTACGATTAGAAATACAGGCTGACAAAACTAGATTTTTTCCATTTAAACATTGTGAAAAAAATGTTTAAATGGCCAATGTTTTGCAGCATTGCATGTGTCACTAATTCAGTATATGAATGAAAATGAAAGATTTTGAAATGAACGTGAGAGACAGTTACTGTATTTTGAATGTTCGCCCTTTAGGGGAACAAAATGTGATATAATCCATTAAAAGTGGCACAACATAAAACCTAAAAATCGAATAGGGCTCCACTGCACATAAATTTGTGTTGTTGAGTTGAAAACACACATTAAATATAGAATGTGAGGAAATAAAGGAGATGTTTCTGGAATGTCTGAAGTCAGTCTGTTTTTTTCCATGCACTCCAGTCTGAATGGTGCTGGGATCATTAATAGGTTTTTAGGTTGTGACTGTGGAGCAGTAGGAAGAGCAGTCATCTGGCAACATGAAACTTGTGGTTTTGATTCCAGTCCCCTGATATCTCATAAAATCATATGAAGACTTTTTTTTTACCATCAAGCCAAGTTGTCAACCAACTGTTTTTCTGGTATGCAACTAGAAAATAAAGTTTAAATGCAGCATTCTTACATCAGTCCTATCTTCCGTCTTGTGCTGTTTACCCCTGAATGTCTTGAATATTGTTTGAAATGAAAACGACGCTCAATAAGACTTACCTTTTGTAGTCTTGACAGTTGTTGCAGTTGTTTTGGTTGTTGGAATTGTGGATGCCATATTTGTGGGTCCCTTGGTGCCAGAAGGGGTAGTTACTGATGGGTTAACTGAAGATGGAGTTGCACTGGAGGCTTGCAAAGGGGTTGAGGTGTTAGCGGCTGGGGTGGGAGAGGTAGTGTTGTCAGTTCTTCCTCCAATGAGGTCAATCCCCAGAGAGGTGAGATCTGACTGTAACTGCGTTGAGATCCAATTGTTTACTATTGGTGTATTTTCAAAGCTCTTTAAATCTCGAAGGTTGGTGCCCACAAGATTTTTTACTTCATCAACAGTCAAACCCTACAGAGAGCAAAGCAGATTCATTTTTATATTCAAACAAAGCAGAAAAAAATATGAATCAAATGTGGAACTATGTTTAAAGCATTGAAAAATCCTGGACGACACTGACCAGTACAACAGTCTCATCCAGGTTAATAAACGTCTTCAGGTCCATATTGACGCTAGAGGCTGACAAACTTCGGACATAATCAGAAGGTGCACCCCCTGCAGGACAAAAAGGTGTATTTACTCTAACTCTTCAAGTTAAATTTTAGGTTTGTTGTGGAAGTCGTGTCTGGGTTTCTGCTCACCGAGATATGGCTGTATTAGCTGGTATGATGAAACAGGGATGATTGCTTTAGTGGCAGTTTCAAATGCTTGACGGGCAATGTTGAAAAGGACTTTCAGTTTGTCTGTGGTGCAGTTGGACACATCCAAAGCATCGGCCATCCTAAAGCAGCAAAAAGAGCAAAAGATCATGACCATGAAAGTTCCAAGTTATTCCAAAGTCAAAGTACGCAGGATATAAGTTGAGTCAGACTTCTAAGCTTTTCATTTTGAGTCTTTAATAAGTAATTTTACCAAATGTTTAAAGGAGCATGGGGCAGGATGAAAAAACAAAACTCATGAGCGACACAGCCGGTGTTCTAACAAAACAACATACCCTATCACGTATCAGAATGACATACTTTCAGTTAATACACATGCGCAGCAGAAAAAAAACGTAGTTTTCCCTTTGGTGTTTAAAATCTGCTCAAATCAACTTAAATTATATATATTTTAAGTTTAGGTTTAGGCATTTAAAAGAAAGTATATTTGTCCTTCTGTTACCTTAGGGTTAGAACATAAAACTTGTGGGTTGGTTAAAATTGGTTAGATAACTCCAGTTACGGTATGCTATTCTGACAAAGTATGCTGTTTTGTCAGAACACCGGCGCTGCAAATAATTGCAGCAACCGTCAAGGGAGCGAGCACAAACTCTTAGAAAAAAAAAGAAACACAGCGACATACTGCCAAACCACTGCGTATATATACCAAGGAGCAAACTCTGCCTGCAGAATGTGAAACCAACCAGGAAATGGCAAAAACTTCAGTTCAGCCCTCATCTGCCGGGGGCTGGCTCCAAAAAGCAAATTCCCATTAAAAAGGACAACAGCAAAAATAAAGATGTTTACAGCCTGGTTAAAAAAAAACATTTTAGGTTAGATAGTTCAGGTTTACCAGCATGAAAACTCTGATGGGGGTACATTTTTTTTTAACTTCTCAATTTATTTGTAATTTGATCTTGAAATTATGAATAATTAGGGGTGTGTCCTTTTGATTGACAGGTCCGTCTAGGCTAACACTGGTGGCTAATGGTGGCTAACTGTAGCTAATAGCTTGCTCTGTAGTCTGCTGTCCCCCTCTGCTTGCGGTGAACCTCTTCACAGCCTGGGACTAACGTAAAGACTTCAGTCATTTGGTGTTTCTGAACACCATTATCAGTTGCTTCTGCAGTTTTTATTCGGTTTTGGACGTTAATCTGCAATTATTGGACAAAGACGGCCTGCTGTGGTGTTGATTACAGTAACAGACCGTCCAGCAACCGGTCAGGTAGCAGCAGAGCAGCAAAGTCGGCAGGACCGAGAAGCTGCGGCATCAGAGAGCGGGAGGCGGTTGGAAGACTACAGAGTGGGACTCTAGACAGACTGGATGACCGCTGGTTTAATCAGTACTGGTGTGAGGAACACATCTGGAGGCATGAATTAATGGATGTCTTAGATGTGAGTCAAAAGCCTTTTATTTTTTGAGAGGATCTGAGTTTTCATGATGACTTTGTGACTGCTTTTTGCTGGATGTGTTGTTAAGATAAGACGTCCATATCCTCACCCTCCACCGATGGTAATGGAATTAACACCATATTAGGCCGTATTGACACGACCCATTTGGGTCATATTATATCGATATCTTTTCTCTACTAGAGATGTTTGTGGGTCTACAGTGATCGTTGTTGAAAAACGGGGCAAAAGTCTCAACCGCAGCCTACGTTAGCTTCAGTTAGCTCCTGACTAGCTTCTGACTAGCTTGTACCTATGTCGGCTCGGAGCGTTAACCCTCCGCCCCCAGCCTCACAGCGCCACTCTCAGCTCCACCTATTTGCCCATTTTTGGAGTTTCTGAGATGGACGAGGCGAGTGACGTGGACAAGATGGCGGCGGTGGGAACCACCCAGTGGGCTTCATTTTTGCTCTTCAGAAACCTATGGGTGACGTCAACGAGGGTTTTTCCATTTATATATACAGTCTATGGTATATACCGGTAATGTGAAAACAAGCACCATTTCATACAACAAAGTAATTAAAATCTTCCTTTGGTCCCGTTGGGCAGAAACACCTCTACAGATATTTTGCGCACACATAGATTTCGAAGGGTGAACAGACATTCCAATGGGGAACTGAATCAGATATATATCCGGATGTCTGTCGGACTTTTATCATATTTTGCTTTCGACTCACGAGAAGCTGCTAATAAAAGCTTCTTAGTGCCACTTTAAGCGTGCTTTGAGTCGTGTGTGGTTGTTTGCCGGTTGCAGGAGAATCCATTCCCACAGCTGATAGAGCCCTGAGTTACAACTATCTTCTTCCTGTTAAAGCTGCTGGGAACGCACTAACAGGGTCAACTTACGGCACACCCTTAGGTCAGCGCGGGAAATTCGGGGGCTGAATTACAGCATATTTTGCTGCAAACAGCCTGCTTAAGAAAATGGAACAATATTTAAACACCCTCATTATTTTTGGTTTAAAGCGCTTCATTACTCAATAACTTAAAAACCTGGACATGCATGTTTAGTTTTTTTTAAGAAATCCTGCCCCATGCTCCTTTAATAAAATAAGATAAAGATTATTTTTTAGATTTTTGAATGATTTTAAAAAGGCTTTTCATTTGCCAAACCAACCAGCAAAAGGAAGTTAATTTCAAATATATCCAATAACTTTAGAAAATGAAGAACAAACTGATCCACAAAAATATTTTACATACAAAATAAAAATAATTTCCAGGTTATTCAGCTGCAACATTAAAAAGCCTATTTTTTCAATATATGAGTAACATCATATTATTCAAATGAAATAAACTACACTGCTTATACTATTGTATTAAATTTTGCAATTATTTTATAAGTTTATTTTATAAGACATGATTATAACACTGCTGTAGTTAAGGGGCAAAGCTCAGAGACCTGTGGTGCTTACATAATAATCAAAATAAATTATTCAGTCTAAATATGGGAACCAAAAACAATAGCATTTCTATTGCATACTATTGTAACCATATGAATTGAAAGCCTGCAAGATTAGTAGATTGCAGTGCTAACACTCTCATTTAAATGCATATCTGTAAACTTTTATTGGTTTACACTGAATTTACAACCTCTTACTCTATCATTAAACTTTTCCCCTAGACAGACCCAGACAACTAACTAACTAACTAACTAACTAACTAACTAACTAACTAACTAACATGGATGGAGGGTAAAGTGACAATCCTCAATTAAGAGTCAAACAAACACAAACAATGAGTACTTACTTCAAGCTCTGTTGGGAGATGTTGCTAAGAACTTCAACATCCAGAGAGCACAGGTATGGCCCTCCGATTGCATTAAGCTCTGTGCTGCCAAGTTTGTTGCCTTCCACGCTCAAATATTTCAAGATAATAGATTTAGCCTAAAGCAGAAACATGCACTCATGTAAATAGAAATACAAGTTGTAAATGCAAGCAAAATGCTTTCAACCGTTTGCTCACCAAACTTGGATCCAACTCTCCATTGCTTGTGTCCATCAATGATGCAAGTGTGTCAACTTCAGTGATGTTCCATCTGCTTACCCCATCGGCTGAGGCAACACGAGAGGCTGCACCCAGGACCTGAACCTGATCTTCAGGGATGATGGTATTGTAAGCCTACAAGTATGTCACAAAGAACAGAAGAAAAGTTGAAGAAGAAAAGTCCAGAAGATAATAATAGTAATATAGACTGAAAATCGTTTTTTATTTTCTACTGAATAGTCCAGATAAGTTGTTTTCAGAAAACTAAACTGAATGTAGAGGTCATGACTTAAATTTTGCTCTGAATATATGTTGTGGAAACTAACACTAAAACCTCAGGTTGTTTGTATGGTACCCAGTTAAATGTTTCAATCATAGCTCTATGTGAAAAAAAAACAATTTAATGTGAAATATACAACTGAGAGAGAATACAATTTATGGAATATTGATGCACTTGTTGATAACCATACTGTATATGATATTGACATGGAAACATAGAGGGAGGCTATTAAACGTGACACAATTCATAAAGTACACAAAATAACTTAAATATCCACAAAGTAGTTGTTGTTTTTTTCTCAGATATCCAATTGGCCCAGTGTTCCCTATGTATGTTTAGTGGCAGTTAACTCTGAAAAAAGTGGGTTACATATGGGAAACTAAAGGTTACATAAATTAAACAAATTTTCCTAAGACCCATTTGAGACCCAGGTACGACCTAAAAAGCTTGGCAAATAGTTTTTAACAACATGAGCTTTAATAGATTAAAACTGATTCCATACAAGAAGTCCTCTCTGAGAGTAAGAGATTTCGCAGCTTTAGATAAACAATGTCCACTTAATATCCATGTATTGTCTATTACTGCTTATGACAAAATTGTTATCGATAAAATAATTTATTAAAAAGATTAAAACAATGGTCTGTACTTCTAATCAAGAAGAAAATAAAAAAATAGCCAAAGCTTGTGACATAGAGAAACCCTGGCTACAGGTTTATCGCTGCATCCTAGTTGCACAGCCTTGCGCCAATAAATGATAATGAAAAAAAACTTTTTACACTGAAGATAACATCCAGTATATAAGCTGAGAAAAGAAATTCTATTCAATATCACATTTTGTTAGGGCTGTATACTCTATACATGTAATTAAGTTGTTTCAAAAACTTAATCTAGTGACAGACTGGCACATACAAGGGCTCATGATTGTTGCCTCCTCTTTTTGATATAAAATAGGCTCTGTTTTCTTACCTCTTGCAGTTTGCTGAGAACAATCTTTAGGTAATCTACTTGATCCACCTTCTGGGTGATGGCTTCCAGGTTGTCTCTGACAGTTGCATTACTGAGACAACTGTTGAACTGATCGATGTCATAGTCGAAGGGGAAGGTTTCATCACTTATCACGACTTGGTTTATTGTTACTACAGTGCAATCGGTGACTGAAATGAGGGGAATAAGAAAATCAGTAACTGCTGGACAAACAACCATAAAAGAATAGGTAAGAGATTAATGTAACCTGCTGCTCGCTTAAGTCTGTTTCCTATAGATTCTCTTATTTCTTCCTTCATTCTCCTTCGCTTTGCTCTGCTGACTCCATTATTTCTGAGAACTCTTAAGAAATACCTTAAGTATTTGCGCTTCATAGTCTGTAAGCAGGAATAACAGGAAAATTAACAGATTCAGCAGCATACACAAGGTCTTTTCTGAAGGAACACATGCATGAGTTACTCACTTTGGAAAACTTCTCATAGAAAGTTGAAGACATGTACAAAGGCAACATGTCAAGATTCCTCAGAGTTGTTTCAGTCCATGTTGAAGGAAGTCTTGATATAAAAAAAAAACCAAGAAACAAAGAAAAAGTGTTATTGGGTGATAAAGACAAAGAAGATACTACTAAAGATGCAGATCTTTTATTTAGAAATAATAAGGGAGTTTCGTGGTGGTGCTGAAGTTTACCCATATGTAGTGTTCCCACTGATCAGACGACTTTCTACTGCAGTTGCTTGAGCATCAGAGAGATCTTGGCAGGTCTTCAGTTTCTCCAACAGGGATTCATCAGAGTTCAGGATGTAAGGAGCACTCAGGTAGCAGCACATGTTTCCCAGAACAGTTACTTGATCCGCAGTCAAGTTTTGATTTGTTATGCCCTTAGATAAAAAAAAGTCAGAAATGAGCTAAATAAAATTAGAACATGAAATAAACTTACCAATGGAAAAGCTTTCTAAGAATCGACAACAAATCCCCCCAAAATTTTAGTTTCAAAATCACTGTCTAATTTGCTTTACCTTTTAACATGTTTTAGAATTATTAGAGCATCAGATTATTTCAATATTGATACTTTTAAAATATAACAGAATTATTTCGATCCGGATTTAAAATTATTTTTATTCAACAAAGACGTTTCTGATAGAAAACATATATCTTGCGACAAAAATAAATTTAATAGAATATTTAAAATATATATATTTATTTGTCTTTATTTATATTTTTTAAAGGACATGTCAAAATGTATTTATATCCCTCAATATAAGCAATAAAAACCTTATTGAAATTACAGACATCAAACACGTCAAGGACCAATGTTGTGCATTTTTCCATTCCTATTTTGATATTTTCTTATTTGATGAGTGCCAACTTTCCAGAAAAGCCACTTTGCTATCACGAAATGAAACAAAAATATTAAAAGATTTCTTGCAACATAAATTTACCAGGGTTATAAGTAATCTTGGTCTTATTCGTCAATGTCCCGAAAAAAAAAGATCAGTGGTCACCCCTTCCAAAATGTTTCTATGTTGAACCTGTTTATGACCAAAGACAAATGAATTATATACATAACATTAGGGTTTCTCGGTTGCTTCTGTGGTAGGAGAACTTTTTTTTTATTTTATTTTTTTTATCTACGAAATATAGTCATTGTAAAACCTCTTAAACGTATTCTGTCCTTGTGTTTGTGTCATTCTGGCTAGATTGCAGTAATTTTATTTCTCATGGAATCAGTCAGGTTTCATTAGCATGCAGCTTTTTCAAAACGCAGCCAACAGGAACTTATAAATGTGAACATAAAACAGCTTCCCTTCACTCACTACCCGTTCATCTTGGAGTTAATTTTAGGATTTTTTTTTTAAAGCCTCAAATGGCCCTGTCCCATTCTTGTTAAGTAAACCTTTGTAGGTGTTAGACCATTCAAGCCAGCTGATCCGGTGCTCCTGGTTGTTCCAAATTCAGTCCAACTAAACACATATTTATATTTTGCTAGATTTGATCCCACGTACTTAATTGTTCTATTGTGTTTGTTTTTCTGTAGTATTTGTAATTTATCTTTCTAATTCCATTGATGTACATCACTTTGTACAGGTGAGACGTGTGTAACGGGCTTTATGGATGATGATGATGGTGCTTTACGGATGATGATGATGGTGAGGATGATAAACCATACACAGGGCAGTTGTAGTAGGGCAACTTCAGCTTTTTGTTGTTGTTGTTTGTATTTTTGAGCACACTTATGCCAATAATTTTAAATCTTTTGTCCACATTGTCTGTACAAAATTGAAAGGCTAGGAAGATCAAACTTTATGTGAATCATCTTATCTGGTCGTACAATTTAGCTGATGTGACCCTATATTGTTTCTTTAAAAGAAAACCTGCTAATAACATTGAGGCCATGGTTGTTTTTATTTGTGCCTTGGAGGATAAAGTATTTAAGCCCTAAAATGGTTCCTTATTTTGTCACAGATGGCTGTAATCAGGCAAATGTTAAGTATGCTAAGTAATTTCTCTCCAAAAAACTAAATTTAAAAGTTCATGGTTAATGAAGAAGGACTATATTCCAATCAGGGTCCTTTTTCTGAGGTACATTTTTACCATTGTAACTTGCTTCCATTCAATCAAATGTACAATAAAGAAGGGGTTAATAGAGGGCCCAAAAAAAGAGTCTGAATCCTGAAAACGGTTCTGAAAGTGCAAATGCGCCTTAAAGCTGTGGTCACTCAACTTCTTATGTTTCTAAAAATGCAGATAAATCTGCAAATATTTTTTACCAGTAGCTAAATGAGAAATCATGCCCATTTGTGAAATATGAGATGCTGTCACCTATATGAAGTAGGTGGGCTATTTACGATGCATCCCTGTTTTGTATAGTACATGTACAGTGGAATTAAAAATGTAACATGAACATTATCGTCCAAGGAGAGACCTATATGAATTAATTCTGCCAAATTTAACTACATACGACCATCTGGGGATGAAAGCCCAGTGCTCTCTACTAGTGCTATAAAGTAGTCAAATAATTATCGTAGCTGTTGAAATAATCAGAATATACCCACTTGCTTGCCATGTTAGTCACTTTAGGTATTTGGCATGAAGAGGAGAGTCACCTTTATTTGTGCAAAAACCTTTTTTTTATGGAGTCCTTACCAGGCAGCTCCTAGCATTATCAAACAGAGCAGTCCTTTTGTAGCTGAGATCTGAGGAAAAGACTGAGAAGTCAGCATCACCCAGTTGTTCAAAGTAGAGCCTGCAGCTGTCCGGTGGCACCTTTGAGTAACTGTGGAAGAAAGCAGAGCTCATGAAATTGGCCTTAAGTCAATAGTATAACACAAATAGGATGTAACAAGGGACTTACTTATAGTATAGCAGCACATCTGGAGGGAAAAGGTCAAAGCTGGTAATGTCTGATTCTTCAGATATGTGGTTGTACATGCAGGTCAACTGATACAAAAAATATATATGATAAAATTACATTACAACACAGCAAAGGCATATGTATGCTGAATTCTAAAAGTTACAAACAGATTGAAATTATTCGGTAAATGAAAATACAAAACTACAATATAAGCATATAAAGAAGTTTTCTGCTGAAGAAAAGAATTACTTTTTCAAGTGCAGCCAGGTTGCTTTGATGGATTTATGTGTTAAAAAAAATTTAATTTCATTTTTGAACTTCATTTGGTGGGGTTCTATTTGTCTTATCATAAAATTTATCAGATGTCCCCAAACATTTTGGTCTGATGCAAAAGCAAACAGCGTGGCAACCTGTAAAACAAAAAACCTAGATATTTGTAGATAAACTGATGGCTTAAATAACTTGAGGCCTTTTAAATATCCTGATTTAAGATTTTCCAATTATTTTAGTCTTCAGATTTTCTCTCAACACCAGCATTAAATTTGTAGTCCCCAACCCTCACCTGAGTCTCCTCCAGTTTGACCTTATTTTGGCCTCTGCGCCGACAGGCTTTGACCAGATTTTTGATCTGCAGCTTTCGAAATGTTCTCACACTTGTGCATGTGAATCCTTGCAGCACAGAGGAGGAGAGGCTGAACAAACACACACATACATATATTGTGATCACTGAGCAATATATAAGATGTGTACAAAGGACTACATGGTTTGCATTTACATTTTCTCACCAGTGTGTTAAACACATAATTTAAACTTACTTGTTTGCATCTCCCAGGATAGTTGTGGCATCTTCTGCAGCGATCACACCAAAAAAAAGCTCAGCCTAACAAAACAAAGCCATAAAATGAAGTCGTTGATTACATAAAATGACATTACATAAATATAATATGAATAACATCTCCTCTACCTGCTGTGGCTTCCATTTCTTCTTGTCGAGGTTAGTGATGACACTGTTACTGTTTGAAAAGCTCTGGAGCAGAACCCGAGGGATCTCAGTGGCCATATCATCTGGAACGTTTTGGATGATCCACTCACTGTTGGGGTTCACTGATATAATCTGACAAAAGAATGATGAGCATTTGAACTAATAAAAATGTATTTAGATTCAAAATTAGGAACCATATCAAACTTCTTTTAGTTTAAATCCATTGTATGTATATATATATTTATATATATATATATATATATATATATATATATATATATATATATATATATATATATATATAGTATAGTAAATATATAAATATATATTTATCATGTTCGAAGTAATTAAGGTCCGTACATAACAGAAAACCTGTACCATAAATCACATTGGCATACCTGAGTGACAAAAACCTGCTGGATGACCTTTGGAGCGGACATCATGTGACCTAGGACCGAGGGGTTTCTAGATGCAGTCAAAATCTCAGAGCCGCTGATTCTGCGGAAAACTTTCGCAGGTACACCAATAACAAGACTACCCAGACTAAAAAGTGATGATGAGCCATTGATCTGGTGGAATAAAGGAGTCAGTCATAGGAGCATATTAGATTAGAGAATATTAAACATAAAGATGACTCGCTCATGGGCATGATCGTTTAGGATGAAATGTGTGAAGATAAAAGCTATACCTGCATCATCGTCATCAGAGACACAATGATGCTCTTAGCCTGTCCTTCGCTCCAGCCCATCACATTGCTGAGTGTGTTAAGAGCAATTATCAGCTGCTGTGGCTTTATGGCCTTGATCTGGCCCATAGACATGCTGGTGCTTTCATTGCCGAGCGCAGAAATGATGTTGGAATCGACGCTTTGCTCAAAGTTACTTGACAGAGCAGCAGAAATCTACACAAGCAAAGGAAAATCTATTTAGGCTCACTCTTTTATTTCTTTGTCCAGGCCACCAACAGGAATTCATTACAAAACTGCACACACTAATAATATTTTAACCAAGTGGAATAAAGGAGATCCTCGTTTAATTTGACAGACAAACTCCATGTAATTTTTATTTCTCCCAAAAACTCTCAGACATTCATGCAATAGCAAACAGCAAATGCTGGACATTTTTCTTTAAATGGTGTCCTGTGTTGTCAAAAATGACTTTACACTCAAAGCTACCATTAACAACCCAGTATTTTACATCAGTGTGCTTGTTACCTGTGGATCCAGGTCTATACAGATAGTGGAGAGGTTTTGCAACACTATCAAACTTTCCTCTGTAGTCAGCTGGGTGAATGCCATACCAGGAGCAACACACCGGCACAACAGTGGAAGACTGCAGAGCATATAACAAAATAACTCAATGAGGATAAGAAGAACACAACATCTCTGTAGCATGTGACTAATTGGTGACAGACTCACAGAAGAGGGTTAAAGTTAATGTCCTGCTCATAAACCAGCTGAGTATAGTAGTCGGTGAGGTTCTGAGGTAAAACCGAGTGGTTGAGGAGTGCGATGTTAAGGGGATTCACAGTGAACACCTTGAGAGTCTGTAAGGAACAAGGACAATCAAATCTATGTCTCCACCTAATCAACTCCCGACCCCCCAATCCTGATTCAGTACCTCAGCCGATCCAAAGGTTTGAAAAATATCCAGAGTGAGGAATGGCATGAAAGGGCCAATGTACTCAGCAAACCAAGCTGTAGAGTTCAGTTCTGGGTCGTTGGGGTCATAACATCTTGGTGCTGCTGCTATAGTGATGGGTCAAAAAATATCCAGGTTAAAGGGTTTTGCAGTAACAACAGATGAAAGTTTGAATCATACTTACTCAGCTCAAGTTTTTCTCAGTATTAAAGTCAGAGTTAGATCAATTTTACAAATTTGTTGAAATATGTAAAGACTGTTTGTTGTTTATGAAAAAAAAACTTGCATAAAATGATTAGACTTGTATAACAAAGACAAATCCTGTTTCACACAGTTTAAAATTTGATTATATGAAGTTTACTAGAAATACATAACATTACTTGAACCATCTTCTTGAACCATTTGGAGTTGAGGCATGGATGAGGTCTAAAGTAAAGCACCCAGCAGTTTCCCTCAAAACAGTCAGAATCTATTGCTATTGTCACCAAGTAATGTCATTTTGGGCCACTCCAGAATGTTGATCCTAAATTTTCCAGGGGCATAAATGATTCTGGGCCTAACTGTACCCTAGGTGTTTACAGTATTTACATTAGTTAACTGAGGAGAGAAGTTACAGGTTAGCCTATGGCTTTGCCTAACAGTATTAGGTTGCATTCAAAGGGGACCTCTTTCGCCTGTATTTAATATGTACCTATGGGGATAACCTACATGGTACCTGTGATGTATCTATGGGGAAGAACCTGGTCGACTTGTTACCCTGTACAAAGTTATACATACATAACATACAGTACATCATCTAGGTATCAGTATTACGTGTTGACACATTATATTTGATATGAATCAAAAGTGAGGGAAATAAATACAACTGTATTTTTTTTTGTTACAGTCAAACTCACTTGATTGAAGGTAATCCCTGATGGTGTTGAACATGTCTTGCTCGACAAAATCTACTTCCGTGTAGTTGAATTTGCCAAGAACTGAAACACTGAAACGGCACAAAATTCAATCAGGACACAGAAAAAAATATATGTAAACATTAAATAGAGGCTTCAAAACGTACAGCTTCTGGAAGGCCAGACACGAGGAGTTGTGTGTAACATCTGGACTGATCAGACTCTTTGAGAGGAAGACCAAGTAGTTCTGGAGCCGGCGGTCGAACCAAGCGTTAACCTCTGACCTACTGGAGCTGCTGAGGGCCATGGGCCAAACACAGGGCAGAGTGGGACGACTGACAGCTTCTGGCAGAGACTCCTGCAGTGAAATAACAGGTCATTATGTTTGTAATCACACACACACACACATATATATCATCCCCTTGATAGGTTTGAAATTCTAAAGGTAGTTGCATACAGTCTCCAAAAACAATGGTGTCAGGAGGTAGCTTCTGTAGAGATCACAGAGCTTTGCTTCATGGTCAATAACATCCCGCTGATGCAGCAAATTCCTGAGATGTGATGGAGGCATGGAGTTCACTAGCTGAAAGATCAGAAATTAAATGGGGTGAGTTGCCCTGCTTGTCATTATTTATATTTTATTCATGACAGCTTTCATCTCAACAGACCTTATGCATTCGGTCATGAGGCATGAGGGACAGGAAGGTGGTCAGGTTGGGGAACTGGAATCCCATGAACGAGCCCTCGATGAAGGTATAGAAGCTGCGGTTATAGTTGTCACCATAGCAACGGAGAGCTGGAGGGCCTGTCAACACACGATTTTCAGGTGCTTTGTGGGATTTGTTTTTTAAAGATATACTTTAATGTATACATTTTCTACCCTTATTGTATTAAATTATTTAACGTCTTCATATTGAAAAATATTTAATAAATAAGTGGCCGCAGCTTTTTTTATCCCAACCAGATAAGTCCAATTACCAATTACCTTGACTTAGACCGCAAGTTAACTATGACTTTTCAAAACATATAGATAGTTTCTTCAAAAGTAAAAAAAGTACATAGGCATACTAGAGTGTTTTGTTATTCTTTCCAGCTGATTATTTTTGCTCAGCTGGCTGGTTTCCCTGACCATCAGTTTGAATGGAGAAGAACAGAATCTTTCAATCTTCTAATCAGCTCAGTTTCTTTACCTTTCAGAGACAGAACAATGTGATGGTAGATTTCACTCTGTGAATCCGCACTGAGTGAGAGGATTGTTGAATTAAGAAGCATTACACTGAAATAGACAGAAGACTTGAATTAAAATCCAAAATTTTACTGAAATACAGAACCACATGAAAGTATAATTTCTTAAACTTTTTTACAAGTTGCCTTGTTGCATCCACAGTCATCAATGTATTTTATGTTGGCCAATACAAAGTAATACCTGAATGTTTTTTTTTAAACTAAATTGATTCAAAAATGTTATTTAGTTTTGTTAGAAAGAAAAACAGAAAATTGTGTTTCAATATAATTCACCCTCTTTTGCACCTAATTCAGCTTCAGGTTTTTAGAGTTAAATCTTTACCTGGTTTCGGTATCTAGAGACAAATATTTATTCTCAAGCCCAATCAGATTTGAAATCAAGTGTCTGAATATCTGTTTTGCCCCCAAATCCACATTCGAATTTTGTCTGTACCTCAATTGGGCCAGGACTATGCTATGATCTAAACCTTTTCAGTGTCTCTCTGACTGTTAAGTTAAGGATCAGTTCTTGCTGGAAGATCAGCCTCAGCCCCAGTATGAAGTTTTTTGCAGCCTCTTACATATTTTTTTCCCTTTTCCTGCAACCCCACATAATTATGCATCCAACACCGTTTTTTATTTTGGGAATGGTTTGCAGCCAAAAAGTATGTTCTGGCTGTATTCTTACTACATTTCCTTGATAGCAAAATCTGGAGAGCAGCCTACAGTCCAACTCCAGAAAGAGGCTTGAATTACTATGGACCTTTTGTCTGCCTATTTAATTGATGCTCTCCTTTCGGACCTCTCAGTTAGGGGGACAACCACATTTTGGTAGATTTGCAGTTGGGGCAAATTCCTTAAGGAAAATACTCCCACTGGATGTTATGCTGAGGAATCACAGTAAGTGGGTCTAAATATAAATACAGAACAAACTCTTCAAAACTTTAATAAAACATAATTTTCCTCTGACTTCGCAATAATGCAGTACTATACGTTGCTCTGTAAGGTAAAATTCCAAGAAATACGATAGAGTTGGAGCTTGTCATGCGACAACATTTTATGGAACTTCCAAATTTATGAATAGTCTTGTAGAGCATAGTATATCTTGATTCTGGTGCTTGTGGCTTTCACACTCACCCCTGTTGCTCGATGCTGCAGTTCCTTCCCTCCAGTATCTGGAAATATGGGTTTACGTGGGAGGGGATTAGGTTGATGACCAGGGGAGACAGTCGATATTGGAGCCACTGGGATACAACTGAATCCTCCACTGAGTGATGGGACAGGTTTGCACGCTCAAACACAACCTCCAGCATAGCAGACCTCACTGTAGAGGGCATCTGGTGTTCATTACCCTGCAGGGAAAAATAACCAACCAAAACTATGTTGAAAATCCTAAACTATCTATAAATGACAAGTTGTAATACGAATTAAAACTATTTTATTATGATTCCTGAGCCCAGAGAATACTTCACAGTTAGAGTAAGAGGTTTGCTTACAGTGATGGCGACTGAAAATTCATCAAAGAAGTTGGCCAACATTTGGTCAGGGACGTGTTTCATCACCATGGTAACCTGATCAGGAGATGTAAGCTGGCCAGGTTTGGTGGATAAGGCCACCAGCTGGCTGACAGACAGATAGGCCAGGGCTTCCATCTGCACACATACAAATGCATTCATATTAAATACAACACTAATGCTCAACAGAATGTGAAAACAAGAAAGCATGAAAAAGATGTTTTTTTTAAAATTGCAACAGAGCTTACTGGTGAAAAGTTGGGGTAGAGCTCCTGAAGGTCCTGAATGGAGACGAGTACAGAAAACCCTCCTAAGTTCTTCTGCAGGAAGTCGCCGCTGTTGATTGTGTTGGACCTGCAGAAAGGATCTGCACCACAAAAAAAACAGGCAAGATAAATCTTAACAATTCTGAAGAGAAGTTGACTATTCCTATATACTTTGGTAATGCATCAGGTAGAGAAAACAAGTTTTCAGTGTCAATTTTTCAATTACCGATATGTTGGAACTTTACATCGGCTCTTATAAGATTCTCACAGTACCTTAGGTAAAAATACAAGTCTCCCCAAATTGGCACAATAATTTAAAACAAGTATGAAAATTGTGATCTTATTGATTTTATTTGAAACAAAACAAAATTTTGTTCCTATTGCTGCTGAAATGGTATAATATGCTGACTATTACTGGTATGTTATCATAGTCATATTTGGGACCTGTTGTACACATGCGTGTAAATCAGATTTTGGGTTATATTACCACTGCCATCTAGTTCTATCAGTAGAGTAAAAAACCAGAAAGAAAATAAAATGATCAAAATCAAAACAAAAAACAATAACAATACGGCATAGGCAAGATATTTATGCATGGTCTGATTGTTAACATTTTTTATAGTATTTTGAATAAGATTCAGCAAAGATATGGGGATTGTTTACAGACCTTGTTATAAGCATTATATGAAACCTTCCTTGCGTTTCTCAAAAAATTCCTCATGTGATAATATCATTGCGTCTGTACATATCAGGTCATAAATAAAGCACACACCCTTTAAATGGAATTTTAGATTTGTCAAAGTTGCACTTGAGCAAAAACGCTATCCCCGACCCAATCAAAAAGTTTATTTGGAATATAGTATCACATATATTGTGGATAGGAAAAACATTCTTTTAGCCATTTAAGTCTATATGCTGCAGTAATGGATTCAAATTCTAAAGCATCTACGCCTCCAATTTCATACTCCTTTACTAATTGTGATGTACATATTTAATGTGTTTTATGCTCTCAAATAAAAGCCTTAAAACAATCTAGAGACATAATAAGACTATTGTGAGGGATTAAAGAAACATAGTCCAGAATATTTTATATTAAACGGGTATGATGATGAATGTAGCCTACTTTTATGAAAGCTTACTATGTCTCATCTATTATTTGACTTATTCCTGTTTTTAGTCTGCTGGCATAAACATGAATTCATAACTTATTGTCATGACAAAGAATAATGATTAATCTCTTTTTATACCTCATTAAAGAATCCTTGTTTGATTTTTGGTAGTAAAGAAATTAATCCTTGTTTAAGGTTGGGGATCTTATCTGTTTATCAATACATTATTAAGTACTTCCAGCAACAATTATTTTGTATTATTCCAGAAATACCTTTAAAATCTGATTGTAATGCCATCTGGACTTTGTGATTTGCCACTGGCCTTTTGAGGAACAGCTGTATCCAGTGCAGCTGGATGATTTGAAATTCACAGAAATCTGTCAAATTTATGTCTACACCTATTTTTATGATTTTACCTTGAATAGAACTGAAAATGTTGGTGATTTCTAATATTGAGTGATTAGTATTGTAAAGGGCTGAATACAAGTTAGTTATATAGTTGTTTATAGCATTTCAGTCTTCAATCATAGTATTTTTAATATTTACCATTGTAATAGTTTCTTTTAGATTTGTCTATTTTTTTCCAAATTAAAAAACTAAGTAGAATCAATAAGCTCGTCCTCAATCCACTTGGCCCTTGAGGGAATGAAAACAACTTTTGCTCTCTCTGTATAAAGTTAATCTAATATGTACTTCAGCTGGTTAAGCTCTAGGGAATTTTCCTCTGTTGTGTTGAGCTGCACAAAGAATTTATTTTTGAAATAATTCCGGCCCATTTCTGTCTTCTTGCATTGGTCATTTCCTTTTTGAATAGCAACTTTTCTGATGTTAAACTTTAACCATTCTCATTTACTAGTAGAAGGAAAATCCCTCTTTGCTTTTACAGCACATATTAGTAGCTTAATTCATGTACAAAAAATGCTTTTCCAAAGTTTGCGGCTGGTTAAAATGACTACTAAAAATTATAATAAAATATAAAATATTTTCGGTCTTTAGAGCTCGTGTCCATGGATGAGGGTAGGAAAAGTAGATTTACTGGTAAATCAAGTGTTTCAGCTTTCAGCTTATCCTTTGCTTCATCGTAACAAACCAGTACATCCACCACCATGTTTCACTCTGGGAATGGTGTAGAGCCAAAAAGAAGGGAAATTTACACTCACAAAAACTACTTATTGGATTAACATAATTTAAATGATGCCATTTTCCATCCAAGGAATATATCCTTGTTTAACCAACTTCAATTAAATGACTTTGTCCAGATGTATGTGAATTTGGTTGAACCAGCATGTATTTATTGGATGGAAAACTGCCATCATTTAAATTGTGCTAATACAGTGAATCATTTTTTCAGTGTCTCTTCCCTAGATCACTTCTTGAAAATATCTTTTTAATAATATTCCAGAAATATCTGTAAAACTCAACTGTAATACTATCTGGACCTTGTGATTTGCCACTGCCCATTTGAGAAGCAGCTGCATCCAGTTCAGCCAGAGTGATATCAGATTCACGGAGATCATTAAAACCTGTCTTTTTTGTGGATTTCATGTTTATGTTAAATTACCACTGACACATCTTTTGTTCTGGCAATCTGTTATCAAGAGAAATTGAAAATGCTATAGCATAATGATCAGTAAGAGGAGACTGGAGGATGAAACAGTTGGAAACTAAAGTGAAGGGATTATTCGTTATCCGCCAATAATCTGTTCCTGAACATTTAGACTGTTCTGAGTTTCTCCAGGTATAATGATTTTTTTTTCTGGATTAGGTTTAAACTAAATATCAATAAGACTGAGGGGGCAGGAGAAATTCACCAATAATTGGTTAAAGTGATAAGATTTGGATTTGTATTCTGTCCTGATTTTCATCTGGTACCACATTAAAGTAGCCCACAACAATCCCATTTCAGGTCAAAAAAATAATTTCTGACTTTTGGTTCTATTATGGTATCCATAAACATTTACTTAAAAATAATTGGTGTCATCCACCTCAGTGATTATCATTAACCGAATCTTTCTTATCCCTTTTATGATCAATACCTTTAACATGAAAATGGTATTGAAAAATATTGAATGAGAAGTACTGTGAAATAGGAATATGTCAGAACTACTCTACTGTGTTCACCAAAACTCATCATTAGTGCAGTATGTCCCTTGAAAGAAAAAAAATAGACATTTGATAAAGAACCTCTAAAGAGACCTTACCAGTGAGGATTAAAAGTGTGCTCCCCTTCAAATGGAACATACTCTGAGCTCCCACTTTTTCAAAAGCCAAATTAAATAGCCGAATCAAGGATCAATATTCTGGTCCATCAGTCCAAGAGAACTGGACCTAAAGTTCACACAGTAATGCATAGCCGTGTCAACAAACAAAGCCCGAAAACATCTAGAGCTTTAAGGGTCTCTGGGCAAATCTCAGCCACCATCTGAGTTTTGCAGGGGATGAGCTTTTTAACCACCTTGGTGACCTCAGCACAAGAGATTGTAAAGCTACATCTAAAGTCTTCAGACTGTAATCTATACTTTATCTATATTATCTATACCGCTCATCCTCAAGGGGGACTGGTGCCCATCTCCATCACAGGACAACATACAAACAGACAGAACAAACAACCATGCACCCACACACTCACACCTAAGGCCAATTTAGAGTGGCCAATTAGCCAGTCATCCTCCCACAGTCCAAAAACATGTCATGTTTCTGGACTGTGGGAGGATAGCAGAGTACCTGGAGGGAATCCATGCATCTATAGGGAGAACAACGCGAAATCCATGCAGAAAGACCCTGGGTTGTGATTCGAAGGGAACAGTGCTACCCACCAAGTCACTCTGCAGCCTCCTTACAACTAAATATTATAAATAAAAACTCTAACATTGTGGCGTTAAGGATAAGATAGTAGCACATCTTCATGCAGTAAAACACTAAACTCCACACTCTAGATTCCAAAATGCTCACACTCTTCAAAATTGTAGAGTATCAAAAGTTATACATTTACTTTATAAAAGTAAAGGGACTTAATGTTCCCTCAAACTCCCTATTTCCTTATGTTTAAGACCTGAAAAATGCTTTTTTTAAATATGTCAACGTTCAAGGGAGGAAACCATGTGTTAGCAGCTTCTTACCTGCTGTGTTGTTCCTTGACAGATAAACACTGATGAAGTGTGTGAAGACAGACATCTGCTTTCCAACTGTCATGTGTGGCTGGATGTCAGTCATTAGCTGCACACTGGTAATTTAATTGATAAAGTCTTTTAATTATCATAGATTGTAAAAGAGATTCAGATACCGGATTTCTAAATAAAAATAGAGGATAACTGAATATATGCTTACATGTACTGGTAGGTGCTGCAGTTCAGAGGTTTTGTGGCAAGACATGAAAGGAAGTCATGAGAAACAGCTGGCAGGAATGGACGAAGGCGATGGCCAAACCACATCTCGATGAAGGCAGGATTGTTGAGGGTGACCATGTTGACAACATCCAGCCGAAGTTCTCGAATGGAATCCAGAATCATGGAGGCAGAAGGATTGTTGGGATCGAGGTTCTGCAACAATACATTATCCAATTTATATTTGTTGGTTCAAATTTAGATTTTTATAAAAATAAAAGCATCAGCAGAAACAGAGATTAGCAGCCAACTTTTTACCCTTCATATCTGAGACCATGATAAATTTGACATATATCCCATACTTCAAATAAAGAACAAATACATTTGTTGTTGGGAAAAATATGAAAAATAAAAATACAGTATTTATCTGTTGTAAAATTGTGAACACCCTCAAACTTTATCAAACAATCTTAAATATTATTTTAGGGTAATTCTTCTAGAGGTCGTACCTGCCAACAATTAAAGCTATGTAATTTTCTAAGAGGATATACGTGATGTTATCTCATTTGCGATGTTTAGCTAAATATAATAACATAGTTCCCTGGACAGAGGCATCAGTCAGGAACAAAATTCACAGCATAAAATATTTAAATATTACATGGTAATATGAAGACAGCCATTATGGATATCAATGTAAAACAAACATAAAATAATTTCCCCCACCTAATTAAAAAACAGGACAGAAACAGCTCAGAAAAGCTGGTGAGATGCTAAAATTAACACAGAATGGGCTGCAGCAATTTCCAACCTGTACAGTTTATGTTCTTCATGTGACAGTATTCTCCTGTATTCTCTGTGTCTAGATAAGGATGTGTTTGTTTTTCTAAAAATAAAAGAGAAACCTCAACCACGCAGGCCTTGATCAAAATTCACATATATTGTTGGGGGTATATGTTATTATCTAAAGTAACCAAACTGGAACTTTTAAAAACATAATTCTAAATTGTAACTTTGGCTCAAAAACATCATAAGAACACCACACTTGTTGTATCATGTTGTATAATAGTAAGTCTGAGTATTCACTACAGGATGGCTGTTTATAAGCTAGGGATGTCAATAGATACGCTAATGATCTTTTTGGATCTCCAATCCAAGAAGAATCTGTTTAGGGAAGTTTACATCTCTAACACCCAGTTACTGCACCTTTTTTGTTTTCAGCCCTTACAGATCTTTTTTTTTCTCCTTTCAGTTGAGTCGGAGAAGTATATGTAACATATAATAATTGAAAAATGTCTGGAAATTATGTATCATGATCTTTAATGTTAACAATTTTTTTGTAAATAATAAATTAATAAAAAAATAGCCAGTCTTACACTGTTACTTAGCAGATCCAGAGCTTCATTCAAGACCATCGAGCTTTTGGACAGAAGCAGCTTCCAGACAGGTTTGGAGCCACTTGAGTTGGAGGCTCTACCACAACTCAGAATATCTGCCAAGTTCTCCGCAGTAAAATCAGGCAGCTGATGAGGTGAATTAAACAAATCAGATGTTGAACAATAACTGGAATTCTTTTCCAGCAGCTGCAGTTTGAAGACAAGTGATGATGCAGTATCTTACAGAGGCACAGGCAAATTCCTCGATGGAAAAGTCACAGAACCGTCCAGCCATTGTTCTGCCGTCCAGGTGGATCTGAAGCTCTGTGCTGTAATACAAAATTATTTATGTTTTCTTTACTTAACATAACGATGAGGGTAAAATATTACCAAGTGTTTCACAACCCTACCTGTTGACTCCAATGCATATATCTGTCTCTGTAAAAAGTTGCAATTATGAATCAGGGTATTAATAACAAAACATAATTTTAATCTCAATAAATAAATATGTTAAAGTTATGCAGCGGAAGGAAACTTACCGTTTATCATTGTCACATTGCACTAGGCAGAGAAAATGACTTAAATAGTTATAAATCTTCAAAAAACAGTTACAGAAAAGTACAATCAAAATTCAACAATGACATATCTTTACCTCTCCACTGTATATGGTGCAGTCTGTGATAAAAGCACAAAACATCAAATTACTTAGAACTAATCTTAATTATTACATAAATAAGAAATTAATTGTCAATTGACATGAATTTATAAGCATGCAGTCATTTCTTGATTATTTGGTTGGTTGGTTGGTTACTTGGTTAAACAATTGGCATAAAATGAATAAATAATCTCTTTTTTCTGTAAAATTCTCACCAAGTGGTAAATGTTCGGATAAAGCCATTTTAGTGTTTGTTATGACTGAAGCTATCTCAGGAGAAGGTGCAGCCATGGCGTCATCCAGTCTGGTAAACCTGAAAGGCAAAACATTTTCAAATCAGTCAGACTAAACTTTTCCATTGATCCGTTAGGAGTACCAAAACTATATAGGTGTGCCAAACACTGGAATACATCAGAGAGATAATAAAAAAATAATAACAAAAAACATCTTTAGTACTTTCTTGTAATTTAGAAGTTTTAGAATTGCATCTTAAGCTGTGTAACTTATAGATATAGAATCTTTTGGCTTTTCCTTTCACAACATTCTCATAAGTACTGTATTTGTTGGAATCTTGGCCCATTCGTCATGACAGAAGTGGTGCAACTGAGTCCATTTTACTGGAAACAGTGTATGTTGGTAGTGCTCTGGGTCAGAGTATTTGTTTCCTCCAGTTCTGATGACGACTCATGGCGTGGCTCATCCAGCTATTGGCCTCACTCCCAGCTACTGCCTATGACCTGATCAGACACTTTTCTAAAAGAAGCTGAAGACAGCTCTCAAATACCAGTTTTGTTTTTTTCGGCCGTGGTGCAATGTACTCTGAAGTCTCTCATTTGCTGTCATTCTGAACACACACTTATTTCCCTTTTAGTTGATTCACTCAGTACAATGGGACATCAGGCCCTTGTGTTACCTGGCTGAAGACACTTTTAATCACGCCTATGCAGGCAAATTAAAGTCAGGCCAGTTGATGGTGCCCCCTATCACCTACAAATACCTGGCGTCACCATAAATGTCAAGTTCTTATGCTATTCACCTCACTAAGAACATATCCAGTTACAATGTTGTTTTAAACAAAACAAAAAAATAGCTTAACTGCTCACTGGTGTTAGCTATGGCTGGCTACCTGTATGCTCAGTTTGTTTTCTTTGTTTTTTTTAGGGTTTACGATGACTGCACTTCCTTTTTCCAATCATCTGACCAACTGTTTCTTATGTTTTGCCAAGGCTTCTAGGGGTAAGGCTCTGTCGAAGAAGAGGCTTTAGATGTGGAGACCGTTTCTTTTAAAGTGCCAAAGATCTTCACCTGCCCCGGGGGGTTATATCACACGCTACTAGAGGCATGGCTACTTCATAGGCACTGTTTAAAGGGGTAATGGCTGCAAACTGAGCCTTTCACAATTTTGTAAGGTTTTACTGATTGGATAAATCGGTTATGCCCCCCTTCTGTGCCTTATTCAGTCCTTACCAATGGGTCTGAGTTGCCACTTTAGGTTGATTTTTTCACCAATCTTGGGATCTATAGGATCTAATCTATAGGATTTTCCATAGTACGTATGTTGTACCTTGCTCCTCTCCTTCAGGGAACAGTGGTAATATGCTTTAACTTATGTTTGCTCTTTCCCTTATTGAAATACCAAAACTTTGCAAAACTATCCTTGAACTACTAACCTCCACAGACATTTTACTCTGCTTCTAAATCTCTGTTTACATTTTTACACCGGGTTTATTCTGAACTATTTTTTAATCATGTGTAAGTAAATAACATCATAAAATTATTACACCAAGTTAATTAATTTGACATTGTCCAGCTTAACTTGTCGCCAACCCCTACTCTGCCTCTCTTTGGTCTTTCCCTGTTTGTTTGTGTGTTTCGACACCCAAAACCCCAACCCTTCCCCATAGTCAACCCACTCTGTTGCTCTGTGTGTCTGTGTGCTTGTGTGTTGTTTGTTGTTTAGGAAAATAGCTTTTATTTTGAAAACTGATCAGATTCTCCTGTGTGTTTTGGTGTGAGTTCCTGCCAGAATTGACGCAGATTGCTTGTGGCTCACTCAAAAAACTAACCAGATTCCAAAACGAGTGCTACAAGGATATGACTTAGCTGCGGAGCATTGCGTCTGGTGTAAACTACTGCAAAGGTTAACAAGGGCGACGAATGGAAGTGGACTGTGTTTCATGCCGCTTTACAGCACTTCCTTAACTGGTGTGAACCAGGCCATAATCAGACAGATAGACAGACAGACAGACCGATTAAACTCACAATGTTTTGTAAGATGAACAAGAAAGGTTTCCCTGTTGGACAAAGGCAAGAAGAGGAAAAATTAATTTCTATCTTAAACACATAGTCCTCCATAAATCTTGACTAACAAAACACTTCCTTACCATCTTGGCAAATATGACAAGAGATGACAGAAACTCTGTGAATCCTCTTTCCTCTGGTGCTTCAGTCATGTAATCAAAGAGCAAGTTGATGACAGTCTCTGTATTTTCAGGAAGCATCAACCCAAGCAACTCCACTCTCTGCTTTGGTGTGAGGACCTGTATGGCTTCCAACTATTAAAAAAGAGCAAAGTCATTTGTAACACCTTTCACTTATTTTAAAACATGCTGATTGTTTTGGATAAACCCGAGCCTCACAGGCTTGAAGAGTGGGTTGAGATGGAGCAGCTCTCTGACGAGCACAAACTGTGAAAATGGACCGAAGTTGTCGGCCAGCCACTGTGCACTGTTGTTGAAGGAGGACAAACATCCTGGGCCTGGAAAAAGACAACAAGTTGAAAAACATATCTAAATACTTCAAGATATATATCTGTAAGCTATATATATAAATCCACATTGATATATATATATATATAAAGAACATGCAAAATTGATGCAGAAAGACCCTGGGTTGTGATTCGAAGGGAACAGTGCTACTCACTAAGTCACTCTGCAGCCTCCTTACAACTAAATATTATAAATAAAAACTCTAACATTGTGGCGTTAAGGATAAGGTAGTAGCACATCCTCATGCAGTAAAACACTAAACTCCACACTCTTGATTCCAAAATGCTCACACTCTTCAAAATTGTAGAGTATCAAAAGTTATACATTTACTTTATAAAAGTAAGGGGACTTAATTTTCCCCCAAACTCCCTATTTCCTTATGTTTAAGACCTGAAAAATGCTTTTTTTAAATATGTCAACGTTCAAGGGAGGAAACCATGTGTTAGCAGCTTCTTACCTGCTGTGTTGTTCCTTGACAGATAAACACTGATGAAGTGTGTGAAGACAGACATCTGCTTTCCAACTGTCATGTGTGGCTGGATGTCAGTCATTAGTTGCACACTGGTAATTTAATTGATAAAGTCTTTTAATTATCATAGATTGTAAAAGAGATTCAGATACTGGATTTCTAAATTAAAAATAGAGGATAACTGAATATATGCTTACATGTACTGGTAGGTGCTGCAGTTCAGAGGTTTTGTGGCAAGACATGAAAGGAAGTCATGAGAAACAGCTGGCAGGAATGGACGAAGGCGATGGCCAAACCACATCTCGATGAAGGCAGGATTGTTGAGGGTGACCATGTTGACAACATCCAGCCGAAGTTCTCGAATGGAATCCAGAATCATGGAGGCAGAAGGATTGTTGGGATCGAGCTTCTGCAACAATACATTATCCAATTTATATTTGTTGGTTCAAATTTAGATTTTTATAAAAATAAAAGCATCAGCAGAAACAGAGATTAGCAGCCAACTTTTTACCCTTCATATCTGAGACCATGATAAATTTGACATATATCTCATACTTCAAATAAAGAACAAATACATTTGTTGTTGGGAAAAATATGAAAAATAAAAATACAGTATTAATCAGTTGTACAATTGTGCACACCCTCAAACTTTATCAAACAATCTTAAATAAAATTTTAGGGTAATTCTTCTAGAGGTGGTACCTGCCCACAATTAAAGCTATGTAATTTTCTAAGAGGATATACGTGATGTTATCTCATTTGCGATGTTTAGCTAAATATAATAACATAGTTCCCTGGACAGAGGCATCAGTCAGGAATAAAATTCACAGGATAAAATATTTAAATATTACATGGTAATATGAACACAGCCATTATGGAGATCAATGTAAAACAAACACTAAATAATATCCCCCACCTAATTAAAAAACAGGACAGAAACAGCTCAGAAAAGCTGGCGAGATGCTAAAATTAACACCGAATGGGCTGCAGCAATTTCCAACCTGTACAGTTTATGTTCTTCATGTGACAGTATTCTCCTGTATTCTCTGTGTCTAGATAAGGATGCGTTTGTTTTTCTAAAAATAAAAGAGAAACCTCAACCACGCAGGCCTTGATCAAAATTCACATATTTTGTTGGGGATATATGTTATTATCTAAAGTAACCAAACTGGAACTTTTAAAAACATAATTCTAAATTGTAACTTTGGCTCAAAAACATCATAAGAACACCACACTTGTTGTATCATGTTGTATAATAGGAAGTCTGAGTATTCACTACAGGATGGCTGTTTATAAGCTAGGGATGTCAATAGATACGCTAATGATCTTTTTGGATCTCCAATCCAAGAAGAATCTGTTTAAGGAAGTTTACATCTCTAACACCCAGTTACTGCACCTTTTTTGTTTTCAGCCCTTACAGATCTTTTTTTTCTCCTTTCAGTTGAGTCGGACAAGTATATATAACATATAATAATTGAAAAATGTCTGGAAATTATGTATCATGATCTTTAATGTTAACACTTTTTTGTAAATAATAAATTAATAAAAAAATAGCCAGTCTTACACTGTTACTTAGCAGATCCAGAGCTTCATTCAAGACCATCGAGCTTTTGGACAGAAGCAGCTTCCAGACAGGTTTGGAGCCACTTGAGTTGGAGGCTCTACTACAACTCAGAATATCTGCCAGGTTCTCCGCAGTAAAATCAGGCAGCTGATGAGGTGAATTAAACAAATCAGATGTTGAACAATAACTGGAATTCTTTTCCAGCAGCTGCAGTTTGAAGACAGTTGATGATGCAATATCTTACAGAGGCACAGGCAAATTCCTCGATGGAAAAGTCACAGAACCGTCCAGCCATTGTTCTGCCGTCCAGGTGGATCTGAAGCTCTGTGCTGTAATACAAAATTATTTATGTTTTCTTTACTTAACATAACGATGAGGGTAAAATATTACCAAGTGTTTCACAACCCTACCTGTTGACTCCAATGCATATATCTGTCTCTGTAAAAAGTTGCAATTATGAATCAGGGTATTAATAACAAAACATAATTTTAATCTCAATAAATAAATATGTTAAAGTTATGCAGCGGAAGGAAACTTACCATTTATCATTGTCACATTGCACTAGGCAGAGAAAATGATTTAAATAGTTATAAATCTTATTAAAAAAAAGTTACAGAAAAGTAAAATCAAAATTCAACAATGACATATCTTTACCTCTCCACTGTAGATGATGCAGTCTGTGATAAAAGCACAAAACATCAAATTACTTAGAACTAATCTTAATTATTACACAAATAAGAAATTAATTGTCAATTGACATGAATTTATAAGCATACAGTCATTTCTTGATTATTTTTGCAAAGAACTCAATCATTAAGGTAACGTTTATATTTTTGTATGCCCCAAAACGTTAAACAATTGGCATAAAATGAATAAATAATCTCTTTTTTCTGTAAAATTCTCACCAAGTGGTAAATGTTCGGATAAAGCCATTTTAGTGTTTGTTATGACTGAAGCTATCTCAGGAGAAGGTGCAGCCATGGCGTCATCCAGTCTGGTAAACCTGAAAGGCAAAACATTTTCAAATCAGTCAGACTAAACTTTTCCATTGATCCGTTAGGATTACCAAAACTATATAGGTGTGCCATACACTGGAATACATCAGAGAGATAATAAAAAAATAATAACAAAAAACATCTTTAGTACTTTCTTGAAATTTAGAAGTTTTAGAATTGCATCTTAAGCTGTGTAACTTATAGATATAGAATCTTTTGGCTTTTCCTTTCACAACATTCTCATAAGTACTGTATTTGTTGGAATCTTGGCCCATTCGTCATGACAGAAGTGGTGCAGACAGACAGACAGACAGACAGACAGACAGACCGATTAAACTCACAATGTTTTGTAAGATGAACAAGAAAGGTTTCCCTGTTGGACAAAGGCAAGAAGAGGAAAAATTAATTTCTATCTTAAACACATAGTCCTCCATAAATCTTGACTAACAAAACCCTTTCTTACCATCTTGGCAAACATGACAAGAGAGGACAGAAACTCTGTGAATCCTCTTTCCTCTGGTGCTTCAGTCATGTAATCAAAGAGCAAGTTGATGACAGTCTCTGTATTTTCAGGAAGCATCAACCCAAGCAACTCCACTCTCTGCTTTGGTGTGAGGACCTGTATGGCTTCCAACTATTAAAAAAGAGCAAAGTCATTTGTAACACCTTTCACTTATTTTAAAACATGCTGATTGTTTTGGATAAACCCGAGCCTCACAGGCTTGAAGAGTGGATTGAGATGGAGCAGCTCTCTGACGAGCACAAACTGTGAAAATGGACCGAAGTTGTCGGCCAGCCACTGTGCACTGTTGTTGAAGGAGGACAAACATCCTGGGCCTGGAACAAGACAACAAGTTGAAAAACATATCTAAATACTTCAAGATGTATATCTGTAAGCTATACATATAAATCCACATTGATAGATTTATATATATAAATCTATCAATGTGGATTTATTAGTGTGAGTACCTGTGTATTTTTGTAGAAGGAAACGGAGGATGAAATCCTTTAGGACTACATGTTGCTGCTGTGAGGGCATTTTCTCGAAGTTCTCGACAAATACCTGCAACCTGAGGATGAATATCATACCCCAGATTATTTAATTGGACTAAAACATGTGAACAATTATGCAATGAAAGATCCTTGTAAGGATAAATACATTGCATCTGTTTCAGTCTTGTTCAAGACCACCATTGAGGTTCAGTCCTCTGTATTTTTGTACTGTGTGTTCGATAAAAAAACTGCCTGCGCGGTTATCTATAGTTCACTGTGTTACAGGGGAGGTGCAAGAACAACATTAGGCAGCCGAACTAAATGTTCATGAGCACAAACAAGAACACTGATCTATTTTCGTTTTCCAACCACCAATAACATGAGAATAAGAGAGTTTAATACTTAAACATAACAGAGGTAACTTGATGGAAATACTTTATGTAAATTATATTCTTATCCAAAGCCCAGTTACACTTATTTTCATCTATTGTCATGGTCTGTTAACCTTAGTGGTTACTACTCATCAATAATGTAGTTTGCTCGTTCGTCTGGGCATGTGAATGTTGCATCCGATTTTAAAACATTAAAAGTGCCTAAAAATCATAATTTTTCAGGATTGACAGGTTACAGTGTAAGTGCAGGGAGGAGAAGACAGCAGAAAAAAGCAGACAGAGAGAGAAGGGAAGAAGACACAATAGAAGTGAGAACAATAGGATATGAGAGAAATGATGGAACAGCAGTTATTTATAAAATGTAGGAAATCACAGGGAAGGAATCTGATGGACAAAAACAGGCTGAAGCAGAGAGTACAGAAAAACTGCAGAGAGAGAGGAGGTTTGAGAAAGTTTGTGACAGTATAAGATGCATCTCTCCATCTGAACTTGTTCCAGCCAGCTACAAGATACACATACCCACATTCCCTCCCATCCCCAGAAATACAAAAGCAACCCGGCAACAACACCCCCTCATCACACCCATCCTTCAACACACATGCACAAACACACGCTTAAGGACATAAGATCAAATAAAAAATAAAAATAAAACACCCCAGGCTGAGTTCAGATGAGCCAGGCAAGTTAAATTAAGGAAACGCCATCAGGGGAGCCATCCGCCCCGACAGCAGCAGATCCACAGCAGCAGCCAAGGCACCGCCACAGCTTGCTTACACACAAAATGGGCTCTGAAAACTACGTAAGCAATTGTATACGCAAAGTTTAGGATTTACGGAAAAAACGTTGCGGAAAAATGTGCACAACTTTAAGCACACCAAGGATCTTGCTTATGCACTTTTTGGCCATGGAGGGCACATACAGCACAGCAAGACGGATACCAAAATTGTGAATTTAAGCCAGACTTGTAGAGCACTGCACACACAGGTGAACATAACCAACACACAAACTTCTCCCACATCCCGTCTATAGGAACTGAGAATAAAAATGAAAATTTGATTGAAAATATGTTGCATTTAAGAGTTATGTACATATGTATGTCTTCAGATTGTATAGCAATTGCATATATTGGTGCATGTGTGAAGAACAAATATGCTGCAGTGTCCCAGCATAATTCTGCACAATGGATGCGCTGGTACTCATTGAAAATTCTTTTTTTCTTTCAGGCATGCTGCTACATCAACGGCATGTCACCTGCAGCTCTTCCATTTGTTTTTATGACCCCAAATCAATATTTTGCATGGATGATACTTTTTAAGTGTAGTTTTGAAGCGCACCTTTGCACCAGGCTTTAAATATCTAGGAGTGCTTAAACTTATTATGTTCTAGTGTGACAGTTTTATTTGTTTTAATTTGCTTTGATCCAAAGTCGCGCTTAATCGCGCTCCTCCATTGACTTTACATGTAAACTCTCTGGTTGTATCTATCGCCTTCGGTGTGTAAGCACCGCTACTGTCGCTACAAAAGAAATCATCGCCTATAAATGAAACTTGTACTTATTTTTAAGTTTTTATTTTTTAATCTCGTCTTCTCGGCTGAGTAAAGCTCTATATAGACCAACATTGATTGATTGATTTAAATAAAAATGTCTTCTTCGCCGCCACATAGCTGCAGCCGAAATTCACCAAATTAGCCGTCTTAAGTCAATGCAGAATATTCACTAGATACTTTGCATGGACCGTTTATGGCAGAAAGTGGGTGTGCAGGTGGCGGAACATGACCCAGAAAGAGCTGAGCACATTTCTACGAAGAGTCTGATGTATAAAGATGAGATTGCCTCCAGCTGTGCGTACTCCAAGTTTCATAGATCAGAAACCTACTAGGTGTAAGTTAAAAGAAGTTGCTGCGCTTAAGTACGGTTTTAGTGAGGATTCCACGCAAAATTTTATAAATGAGACCCCAGCACATTAACGGATGAAAACTAAGTCTGTATTCTTCCCAAATGGATTTACTCACATGCATACAAACATACACTGTAAAAATAAGTAGGCAGAACTCAAAAAAAGTGAGGCAATCAGTTGCCACATATTTTTTGAGTTCATAAACTCAGATATTTGAGTATATCAAAGCTTAAATATTTGGAGTTTATGTTATACATATTTTCAATTTATAATTCAATTAAACATAGCGATTAAGTCAATTCAAAAATCTTCAGTTCACTACACTTAAGTTATCTTAGTGTCATGCACTTTTAATAAACTGACATGAACTTAGACATAATTCACATGAATACTATATATATTCATTCTCTAAAAAGAATAATTCTCAACAAAAGTGATACAAAGAGCAGAACTGTAATCACTGTGGACGTGGTGTTAACATTAACACCACATTCTAAATAATTAAATAAGTTGTGATTGATCAAAATGGGTATTTCAATACAACAGACTTCCAAGTCACTCATAGTGTAAAAAACATACCCCTAAGCACCCTGGGAAATATGATAATTAGAACTCTCAAAAAGTTTGAGTTACTTGTACTCAAAACAAAATAACATGCTGGACTAACTCAACACATTTGAGTTAGAATAATTTTTTTCTGAATATTGAGTTTCAGCTACTCAGTGTAACTAAGTAATCTCAACATTTGGGTTTACAGTGTACATGTCATACAGATAAAGCTTTTACTATATTTTTGACTGAACAATTACACTCTAATTCCATTTTTGGAATTCATTTTGGTCTCCGCTGTAATCAATATGCATGGGTGCATGGGAAAATGGCTGGTAGACTTTAGTAATTTTGAAACCCTGGATACTGGTCTTTGTTGATGAATGTGAATATGTCAAACTCAAACAGGACTGAAATGAGAAAAGCTTTTAAAAGACATGTAGGAAATCAAAACTCTAAAATTACCTAAGGTAACTTTAGTAAATGCAGATTTGCTTGGATATCAAGTGAGTCTGAATTAGTGTAAAATAACTTGTAAATTATTCTCAAACTTTTCATTCTTTTGTTTCCGTTAAAAACAAGGACCAAACATTAAGTACTATTAATACTGAAAGATAAAATAATGACACTGGGTGAGCTGACCCTGTTTTGACTCACATTTGCTGATATGATGGACAGCTAAAGTTCCTGCTGGTCAGACAGATCAGAAAACGCCGCGACACAGATGGTAGGAAGTTGCTTAAACGTTCTGTGAACCACAACTGGATTACACTGCTGTTCATCAGCTCCTGATCAGTCAGTGCTGACAACCGAATTTCCTCAATCACATCCAAAATTGCCTCGGCTGATGGGATCATTCCCTCTGACTGAAGAAAGGATAAACCAGTTTTATAGAAAGAAGCAAAAAAATACGTCTGGATTATTTTATGTACAGTATTACAACAGCTACTCACCATGTTAGCCAGCATGTCCAGTGCTGGGTTCAAAACACTGGAGAGTTTTGTGAGCAGCAACTTCCACAGAACCCTGGATTGGCTGCTGTTTCCGGGCAGATCACACCTCATCAGGGAAGCCAGCTTTTCAGCTGTGAATTCCTCCAGCTGTAAGTATAAGACAGTAAGACGGATCTGCAACACATCAGAATAGTAGTTTTGTCTTGACATTGACTCATCTGGTAGCCGTCACCTGTGCACAAGCGTATTCCTCCAAGGTGAAGTTACATGAAACATGCATGGAATTGTTGAGGTATGACTGAAGATCAGAGCTGTAAGAAGCAAGTTTGTGTGAATTTAAGATACTCATTGATTTAGCTGCATTGGGTAAACAGCATGCGAAAGGAAACTACCTGTCAATGCCACTGCAGATGTGAGTACCTGTCGAACAACAGGTTAAAAATATTATTTAAATACTTTAAAAACACATGTCTAAATTTGATAAGAAACAAAATAAAACTTGGCACTGTGTTCTTACTATTGATCTGAGTGTCTGGGCACTGTGAATGAAAGATGTAAATATTTTTTAAATGGTTGGTGATGGAAGAAAACAAAACAAAAACAAAACAAGTTTCTGCTAACTTATGTCAGTATAAAATACTCACTGTGATGTCGACCGGCACACACTCTGCCCAAAACAAAACAAAAAAACCCCCAAGATTTTCAGTCAATAGCACAATTACAGAAATTAAACTTTGTATCGCTGATGCTGGTGATATATATATTTTTGTTTGAGAAGAGGCTCACCCTGTGGTGCAATGTTCATCAGATCATCAATGCGAGCCCAAATAACTGGTTCCAAGTGTGGAGGCATGATTGTTATTGCTCCATACAGTCGGTCAAAACTGATGCAATGAAGACAATATAAAAAGCCACACTAACATTAAAAATAGATTTTATAGACTTGTATGACACATCAAAACATTTTAATTTTGGCAACCCAAAAAAACCCTTCCGAACAGGTTTTATTTGTCATATCAACATAAATATCCTACAGTTTACAGTTATGCTTAAACCATAGGTGTTTTAGCCCATTTTTGGGAAGCATATAATATCTAAATAAAAAATACATTTTTTGTTTTTTTTCACACAATTTTCCTATAGTTGCAACTACAACCTAGACACACTAGATGTCATTATCATGTTTGTGTTCCATATCCAACCTTAAGATCTTCTATCTTGCCATTCTGCCTCCCTGCCCAGCTGCATTATATTTCCTTCTTCTCTGCTCTCACTCTCACCTGCATCTGCTTTTCACTAATTAGTCCCCAGGTTTTCTCTGTCTTACCTTTCTCCATCATCAGTATTTAAGCACTTCAGATTCAGACATAACTCCCTCGTTTCTGTCTTTCTGCCATCTTCGTTTCCAATGCATTTTATCCCTTGTGTTTTTATTATTATTATAATTTTTTTATGTGAACTTCAATAAATTACTATATCTTGTCTGCATTTGGGTCCTAAATCTACAAACCCTGAAAGGTAATTCACAACTTAGTTTTTTTAGGGTGTAAATATGTTTTGATAAGAGAGTTCATATCTCTTAGCCACTATTCAAAATGGGGAAAGGCATTTCATCAGAGCTAAGAGGATGATAAACTAGTGTAATAAAGTATTTATTTCTTTTCAGAGTTTTTACACATCCCGATCAAAGGTGCCAATAAATAAGATGGGCACTGTATAAGGTAAACATTAAGGGGTGAGTTAGTGGTGGAGATGAACCTGAACACAGTACTCACAAAGGCACAAATAACCTTTTTTTTATTTATTTATTTTTTTTTACAAATACTAATTTTAGACAAATATTTTCATAAGTATTTGTATTTCGGAGGCAAGAATTTTTTTTTGTGTGATGCCACCCAGTACATGAGTTACTGGAAAGAAAATTTCACCTGTACTGCTAACGCTCTAGCACGACACCTTTATGAGGGTCAAGGCAGACATCCCACTCCCATGTACCGGCGTCTCTATGATGGTACGTGGAGAATAACCACTGAACAATGGCAACAACATAACTCAAAGGATAACTAGGAGCATGGCTACATTTGTAACACAAACTATAACGTACAACGGAGAACTTCTACAATTAACACAGACACATTACCCCTAAGTCTTTGCAGGGTACAACCCTCTTCCAACTGTTCTTAAAGGTTATATGGCCACAGCGGCTTTTATTTTGGTCTCTTTTCAATGATGATCCTGTTACATATTCATTGTTGGAATATGGAAAAATATCAACCAAAATTCCATGTCCATAATTATTAAAATGGATAACGTAAATTAGAAGTGGAAAAGTGTACCCAACACTCACACTCACACACACACACACACAAATACAAATAAATACAAATACAAATACTGACTGCTTTGCACACTCCTGTGAGTAAATTAGTAACTTTGTGGAATATAATATAAAACAACCGAAAGGTACTCACATGAGTTTGTAGACAGTGCATGGAGGATTAACCTGAAAGATTATATAGTTGAAAATAAATTCTTGGGACATATTCAAAGTTTGCTAAGCAATTGTTTGATGATTAAAAAAAGCTGTTACCTCTTCAGCAAGTTGGACAATGAAGTGCAAAACCTCCGTAAATTTTCTGTCTTCCGGCGACTGAAACAGGAAGTCAAACACACCATGTATAACAACATCTTTCTCTGGTGGAGTAGGAAGAGGCACCAGCAGCATCTCTGCAAGCTGCTTTGGGGTCAGGACCTGAAGAGCTTCCAACTGACAAAGGAAAAAAGTTGTTACCAAACACATTGGTACAAAGTTTGGGTTATTTTTATCCAGCACATTAATGGCTCCCAGACTTACTCCAGAGAAAAAGGGGTTTAGCTCATAGAAGTCGATGACAGAGGCAAATCTTGAGAAGAACCCAAAGTTCCTTTTCACCCATTCTGCACTTTGATTGGTGGAAGAGATGCATCGAGTTTCTGAAAACATTTAGTAAAATCATAGATGTTAATCTATATTTATGATGGATGCATAAACTTTTATTTCCACAGGTAAATTGGAAATAAACAAATCTGTGTCTAATGAAATGCATCACTTAATAAACATATAATTAATTCATAAAAATGTACTTACCTATTTCACCAACAGAGCATTAATGTGCAACTTTATTTGCCACTTTCTATTTTTAAAATTTTTTTAGAAAGATATTTTTGGCTTTCTGGTGAAACGTACGATAAGTTTAGATGTGACTTAGACTATCAAAAAATGTAAACCTTTTTCAACAGAAGGTTGTTTTTTTTCTTGCTATTAGTTATTTTTACTTTATACATCTGGTATTTGTGCTTACCAGTTGTGTTGTGATTCAGAAAAGAGTAGATGAAATATTTGTAGATGTTGTGACTGTACATCATATCAGCATCCATGGAGCTCATGGTCTCACCCAGTACTGCCACTCTGCAAGCAGCAAGTCAAAAATAGAATGAGAATAGTAAGACTTTTTTTTTTCATTGGTAAATGTTGTGAGACTCACAGGGTTTGGTAAACAGGACAGGAGAAGTTCTTGGTGCTCAGACAGGAGAGGAGGTCTGGTTTTATGTCAGGCAGCAGGGGCAACAATTTGGCCTGAAACCAGAGTTTGATGAATTCTGGATCATCCAGGTGATGTAGGGTCAGAGACGGAGACTCGTTCTCATTGAATATCTCCTTAATGTCAGATGCCAGCTCAGCGAAGTTCTTCAAGAAGAAAGCAGAGCTTTTGTTGGAGTGATGGAAGCAGTGAAATCATCCAGAAAATGTATCACAATATTTAAATTTACACCCTGTCTGTCATGTTTAGCAGATAAGAGAGGTCAATATGCTCACTGTTGTGGAAAACTCTCTGATCAGGGAGTTCAAACGTTCTGCCAGCTCAGTAATCAGTCTGATGATTGTTGTTTCAGTCATTTTCAGATCACTCTGAGCAGCGCAGTGCAAAATGTGGGCTATGTTCTCCACTACATCAGTCAGCTGAGTGCAGCAAAAACATGATAGCACAGAAGGTAAAACAGGATTATTAGCTTTTAGGAAATTATTTTGCAGACTTTCATAGAGCATGAAACAATGTGGAGTACATTTTATTCAAAGCAATAAACCTTACCCCACAAGGGGCCTTATCAAGAGTTACACTGCAGACATCTAGGATTTCATCATCTTCATTTTCATCGCCATGTTCCAGAAAACTGCACATCAGTAAAATACACAGCTTCAAACAAAGATGACCAAAACCATTCTTTAATCTTTAAAATGACAAGAGAGTGTTATTGAACAGTCAACCAAAGCTACCCTGGGCCATTAGAGGGCCTCAATTCAACAGAAAATCATTTAGCTAATCATTTTATCATTTAAAGCTATATTGTAAATGTGTGATCAAAATATTCTTTTTTTAAGTTAAAGTTTACATCTACATTTTACATTTTTGTCATTTAGTAGAAGCTTTTATCCAAAGCCACTTACAAATAAGGAATACAACAAGTACAAAATAGGTCAGGGTCACACAGTGTATGGAAGTGCTGCAAGAACAACATTTTTCATCTGTAACAATTTTTTTAAATAAAAATGTATAAGAAATAAAAATGTAGCTTATTGCAACACTTTTGTAATGCATCTTTGGAAAATCTGATAAAAACACCCCAGAGCAGTTTAAAAAATGGCTAAACTTATTTTTATCTCTAAAATTATTCATTTCATTAAATCAAACACTTTATTTAGTTTATAATTACTATACATTCATCGATCCATCGAGAAACTAAGTCAAGTAAATTTAACTAGTTACTACCCACCTCTGGACTAACCTGTTTACAACAGACCCAAAAAGCAAACAGACAAAAAAAAAACTAAAACAGAAAAATATTAGCAAAGTAAATTAAGAACCGTTTCCTTTAAACATTATCAAATTATGTGCACATGAATTCAAAAAGGTGAGTAATTAGTTTAATCTTAGTCTGACTTACAACAGCTCATGAAAAGCCAGCGTGATGTTTTGGTGCATCAGGGCTCCATCATTTGGCAGGAACCTGCGTAGCACCGGCAACACCACCTGCTGGTACCAGTCCTCCACATTGGTCACATTAAACTGTGGGGTCTCTGGGGTCATGGATGTCTCGTGCCTGTACGCATCAGCCAGCTCAGCCAGAGTCCAGTTGAGAAGGAACTGAGTCAAAGTGGTGCTTTTTATTTCGGAAACATCTCTCTGTGAGAAAGATGAGCCAGAGGGGGATTTCAACTTAGTGATTATCACAACAAACAGGTCAGTTGAAATATCTCAGGGGATGTTTATGGAGGTTTATTTACCTGATGTGTAAAGGAAACAAATTCATGAGCAAAACTCCCAATCGGTCTGAAAGCCGTCATGAATCCATTTGTGATCTGTAATGTAAAAAGAAATGGTCTGGAATTAAAGATCTCTGGGGTTTTTCTTCCTGTTTCATTTGTTTCTTCCTGATCAGTGATTTTGTGCATCCTTCATTGGATGATTCAGTTAATGAAAACATTAAGGAGTTATTTAGGGACCACTCTCCCCACCTATTTGTGTCATGAGGAATAATAAGACTAAGCAATATTCTTTTCGGGTACATAACTGAAGCAGAACGCTGCATAATAAACACAAACCAGTAATTTTGACAATTACAGGAAGTTGAACTGGAAGTTGTCTTTTCAGAAAGTCTTTTTTTTTTATTGAGGTCATCTTAAAAACTTTTTGATTGAGGTCATCTTAAAAATGTATGGATGATATACTAAAAGGTGTTGGTGATGACACACAGTTTTAACTACACATTTTAATTTACCTCTCAGCAGAATAAATACTTAAATTAGAAGTTAAGATGTTTAATAGTGTGACTATGTGAGCAATAAAAGACAAGCATTTTTCACATCTTGATGTCGTGTGCCTTTAAGTGTGGAACATGTGCGTGAGAAAAAGTCTGTTCCTGTGTTTCAAGTTTTTCTTCTCTATCTTTAAATGAAACAGAAAACCCTCAATCCATTTCTCATACTGGATGACAACAGTCTTTCCAGGAATACAACAATGCCAGGCTGAAGAGAACAAACATGATGGACTGAAAATATTTATTTCCCAATCTGCAATCCCAACACATTGCAGCAATGACTAGACACAATCTGCCGGAATTCCTTAAATAGACAACTTTTTAACTAATTGGAATGTTTGTATAATCTTTTTTAAATTACTTTCCTGTAAAGTGCCTTTAGAAGACATCTATTGCGAATTGGCGCAATATAAATAAACTGAATAGAAATTAAATTGAAAAGATGTGTGTTAGATCACAGGCCAACAGGCATCAGAGATGCAGATATCTATTGGACTTCCTGGCCTAAGAGGACTGCTTCATACTTAAGATCAGTGGCATAGACTGGTTCCTACAGGAGAACATTTATTCAGCAAAACTCAGAAACAGCAGTAGATAATATATATTAAGGCTTTGCAATGGCTATGAAAACCATACATTTAGAAACATTTATTTCTGGTGTGTATTATTAAATCAGACTAAAAATGTTTTATTTAGCTTAGATAAGATTACCCAAATTATTTATATTTGCTAAATGTAGGAATAGCAAAATTATACTTTTTTTTTTAGAATTTTTCATTTCAAATTCAGAAGGTTGTTTACAATAACAGTAATGCAGTATGCTACTTTAGGAAAACATTAAAAGAAATCACACAAGATATCAAGAGGATAATTGCGAACCTTCATAAGCGCTGTTTTTTTCTTGGGGACAATTCCCAGATACCGGAAGCTGTCATGTTCATCAGTTCAAATAATTGTTATAATATACACCATGGGATTACGTAGCTATTATATCTTCATGAATGTGACAGGTTATGAGTCCTTTATAAAGGTGTTTTGTTCATGAAATGTGTGCATCAGCTCCAGAACTAAAGCAAGAGAACTTCTGAAGATTCTGGCTAAAGCAGGTAATAAAGTGTCCTTATCCAAAGTGAAATTAGTCTTGCGCCAGCAAGCACTGAAAAACCATTCAGAGAGGAAGGGTAGTTGGCACATTTACTTGGGGGACAAAGACAAAAAATATTAAGTCCTGTTTTCTGACTAAACTTAAACTGGATTGCATTGTATTCTTCTTTGCTTGCTTTAGTTTAGCCTCAACTGTACAGCACTTTGGTCGGCTTTGTTGCCGTGTCTAAATGTGCTATATAAATAAAGTGGTATGGTATGGTATAGCCAAAATGGCAAAGGTTATGTAAAAAAAAAAAAAGATGGGTAAATTCTACATGTCTGAAAACACCATCTCCACTCTGAAGGACAGAGAAGCAACATTATAGTGTGGGAATTTTTTGCTGCATGAGGGACTGGTGCAGTTGGCAAAATATATTTTGTTTTTAGATAAGAACATTATGGTACATTATTGAAACAAATGAACAGTGAATCAAATTACCTTACTAAAAGAGTTACAAAGTGTGGCAACAAAATTAATGTCTTGGAATGACCATAACAAAGGCCTGACCTAGTGTTATAGGAAATTTATGAGTAAAGCTGCAAACATGAGTGTGAGCAAGGATGCTTATTTAGCCTACCTAATTACAGAAGTTTTATCACAGTAATAGGCCAAAATCCCAACAAATTATTGTGAAAAACTAGAGGAAAATGTTTGAGCCCCCACCATACAGGGGTATTTGGCAAAGAGAAATAAAATAGTTAAGTATGACTAACCTAACACAGCTCCGATCAAGGTGACAAATGATATCCGCATGAACACCAACGCAGGCAAAGTCTCAGTTTTAGTTCTGCTGGACCTGAGTGCTGCCTTTGACACAGTCGACCATGGGATCTTACTTCACAGGTTAAAAAAACTGGGTTGGAATCTCTGGTACTGCTCTAAACTGGTTCAAGTCCTATCTCGAGGACAGGAAGTAGTTCGTCAAAATTGGCAACTGTGTCTCAGACAAAATTCCCATGACCTGTGGAGTCCCCCAGGGGTCAATCTTGGGACCACTTGTGTTCAACTTGTACATGCTTCAATAGGGTCAGCTAATTAACAGCAATAATGTGTCTTACCATGACTACGCAGATGACACTCAGATCTACGTGTCACTGACGGCAAGTGAACATGGGCCTATAGATACACTCTACACTCACTTTATTGAACAGATCAGTGTGTGGATGCAAAACAACTTTCTCCAGTTAAACTCAGACAAAACTGAGATAATTGTTTTTGGCCCACAGACACAAAGAGAAAGTGTCATCAGTCATCTTGAGTCTCTCTGTCTTCAACCAGAAAATCAGGTTAGAAATCTAGGGGTAATCATGGACTCGGACCTGAATTTAAACAGCCACATCAAAGCAATAACATCAACAGCTTTTTACCATCTGAAAAACATTGCTAAGATCAGAGGAATAGTGTTGAAACCAGACTTAGAGAGACTTATCCATGCAATTGTCTCCAGCAGGTTAGACTACTGTAACGGCCTGCTCACTGGCCTCTCTTAACGAGCTGTTAGACAGCTGCAGTACATCCAGAACGCTGCTGCTCGAGTCCTGACAAGAACCAGGAAATACGACCATATTAGTCCAGTGCTCCGGTCTCTGCACTGGCTTCCTGTCGCTCAGAGAATAGAATTTAAAACAGCTCTGTTTGTGTACAAGTCTTTTCATGGTTTGACACCAAAGTACATCTCTGACATGTTAGAGACATATGAACCATCTGAGAACTTCAGTGAGGGGTCTCCTGGTGGTTCCCAGAGTCAACAATAAACAAGGTGAGGCTGCATTTCAGTTTCAGGCAGCTAAAATATGGAACAGTCTTCATGAAGATGTGAGACAAGCCTCAACTCTAGCAATGTTTAAATCCAGGCTGAAAACAGTTCTTTTTACCCGTGCATATGACAATTGAAATTATTTTATCTGCACTCTTGCTTTTTATTGTAATTAATATTTTTTAAGTTGATGTTTTTTTTTTCTGTTTATCTGTTTTCTTAATTTATGCAACTGTGAAGCATTTTGAATTGCCTTGTGTATGAATTGTGCTCTACAAATAAACTTGCCTTGCCTAACACAATTCAATTCAATTCGGTTTATTTATATAGCACCAATTCACAACATATGTATTCTCAAGGCACTTTACAAGAAAAGTAATTTCAATACATTAATGCAATTATTCAGTCAGTTAAAAAAATTCTATTAAGGAAATGTTTAGTTTGGTTAATTGCCGAACAGCTAGAAAAATATTTTACAAGTCATTTTCTTTTGTGTATTTTAATTTTATTTAAATGTTAACTGTAATGAGAAAACTCTACCAGAAAGTGTAAAATTAAACAGAGGATAAAACATTTTAATGGTACTCATTAGAATATTAAAGTAAAACATACAAAGTTAAATGTAATAGTCTATAATAGTTTTATAAGGGTATTAAGAAGCTGTGAAAAGTATAAATGGCATCAGTCACAGATTTAAGAGTTGGTTTTATCGCTGTTGTTTTAGGTCCTAGAGTCTTTCATAGAATGAAGTGCATTTACCTCGATGAGACTGTTGTGTGGGGATGAATAACCAGATGGCACCAGAGACTTGTTTCCAGGGCTAGGAGATGGTTTAGGACTGGAGCCCCCAGACAACAAATTGTTGAAGACCAGAGTCAAAGTTCCGTTGTCTAAACCAGCAACCTCAGGTTTTAAGAGCAGTTCTGCCTTTTGTGCAGGAGAAAGGAGGTGGAGAACCTCCAGCTGTGATGAAAAACAGAGGGAATGACGTGACAAAACTCGTCTACTTGACTAAGGTAAACTATTTTATAAAGTGAGATCTGCCAAACCAACTCAATTTGAGCAATTTATCATTGGTCAGTTTAACTCACCCCACTGAAGACCATGTTGAGACTGTTGAAGTCCTTCATTCGGGCCATCGCTCTGAAGGCACCAAAATTCTTCATTAGCCATTCTTCGCTGCTTTCATCAGGGTTCACACAGCCTACACATATTTTGAGGACAAATATATATGCTGAAATAGCAGCATGGTCTCAAATGTATGGTTTATCAAAGACTAAGCACACTGGTGATTGGTGGTTTGAATACCCAAAAAAAACCCATCTATGTTGTCTTGCATCCCTTTTTTCTTTTATTGATCAAGTTGCAATTTTATGTGAAAATTTAGAATAATTGAAATGAAAAGCAGTACCAATCTGAAATGGTAGGAAGATCAATATTTATTTTTTATTCAAAATAACAATCTGAAGTGTGCCATGCATCTCTATTCCATGTCTCCTATTCTAAATAAAATCTAGCATAACCAATTGGCTTCAGATGTATGCATGCTGAAGGTCAAGTAACACAGCAAACAGCTAGCCAAAGACAATAGCCTTACAAGTGCAAAGTTGGTTGAGATACTGTATAACAAAACAGACTAACGGCTTATCTGTCATTTTCTATTCACTTTATATCCTCAGATCAGTTTGCATTGTGTTTTATCATCCTGCTAAGGCGGCACCTTCTGGTTCGCCAACTGCAGACCGCAGACATTTGTTTGACTTTAACAGATCTTTTCCACACACTATTTAATTAGCTCTTTTGTCTTTTTTATGTGTATCTTTTTTATGTTATTTCTATTTCATTAGTATTTATCAACACTTACCTGCAACTCTATTCCCAGAGAGGAAGGGGTACATAAAGAATGTATAGATCCACCTTTGTCTGACTGGATTCATGTCTGAATATTGGTGGCTGATTTCTCTCACTCTGTAAAGTAAAAAAACAGAAATGTCACAGCACTGTTGTTTCCAACAGCTACTATAAAAAGTTGAGAAGAAAAAATAAGAAAGTCACATACACAGTCTGATAAGTGGAGCAGCTGAAATTCTTGGTGCTTAAGCATGACAGGAAGTGTTTGGTGATGGAACCCAAAAGAGGTTTTATTTTGACCTCAAGCCACATCTGAACCAGGGCTTCATTCTGGAGAGGGTCCGCTCCAGGGTTAAAATCCAACGCTCCTTCCAGGCTCAGGATTGGCACACCCTTCATGCTGGATTTCTGTAACAATGGTTAGAAAAATATATTAATGTATAAAGTTCATGGGTTCCTGGAAAGGTTTTAGCAATTATGTCATGAGGCCTTTATCCTTTAATACTGTCATAGTCCAAAAGGGCAAGTGTCAGGAAATAAATAAAACTAAAATAAGCAGAAACAATGACAGCAACAACTGGTCAGGCTGGAAAGGGTGCAACAGTTTTGGTGTTGCGTGCCAGTAAATGACCTACCATGAAGGTGTAGACATCCATAGTGGCTTCAAGAATTTTTTTCAGCCTGTGCATGTGGTCTTTTCCTGTGTCTGTGGAGGGCAAGCCAACACATTGGAGAAACCGAGAGGTCGGGTCTGGCTCCTTTGGAAATTTAAGATTAAGAACACTTAGTTAACAGATTTTAACAAACTGTGTATGTTATGTGCTTTTTGGTGACAGAATACAATAGTGCATACTTGTGAAGTAGAAGAATAATGAGCCATTGCTTAAAAAAATCTAATCATAATAACTAATCTTTGTGTATTTGTTATAAGCTTGTTTACTTTAATTCCCCTAACTAAAATACATTGCAGCCAAATGAAAACTAAATCTCATTAAAGATGTAGGTTTAAAAGATGCACTTTTGAGAAGGGATCAAGAACTTGTTATGGGTTATTAATGACAACACAGCATCACAAAGACTAAAGAACATAACAGACAGGTAAGTAATGAAAAGTGTTCTGGAAAATATTTAAGCAGAATTCTGTTATAAAGAAAATTTGTAAGCTTTGAACTTCTCATAAAGTATGTTGCCCTATCAATTTTAGGACAACTGCAAACCTATCGACAGATCTCCATTAACATAGGCAGACAGGTCAGGCGTGGGAAAAGCATTAATTAGAGAAGAAGCCAAGAGCCCAATTGACACTTTGTAACAGTTACAGAAATCCACGTAATTGCTCCTTATTGAAGAGTATTTAGAACAAAGTACTTTTTTTTTTTAATCCTCCAGTCTCCAATGGCTAAGTCAAATGGGAATCTATGACAAGACTTGAAAAACTGATGTCCATTATAATAATGGAATGGAAGAATTGTAAAATTAGCTCAATAAAACCCGTAAAGAAAAATAATTTGATTTGTAATTTTTTTAAACTCTGAAATTAAATATTCAATTTCTTTTAAGTTGCTTTTCCTGTATCCTTTTATTATGAATATTACATTGTTTTTTTCTCTTTAATATTAACTTGTTAAACACCAATGTTTTGGCCTACCTCAATAGAGAAAGTAGTTGTCTTTCAATCAGAGAGTTGTGTGATCAATTCCAGCCTCCTCCGGTCATATGTCAGTGTGCCCCTGGCCATTACACTTAACTCCAGGTTGCCTACCAAGCTTTTTTTTGGTGTTTGTGAGTGCAAATTGGTATATATGAGTCCTGTCACATGTGCACATGCTGAATGCTTTTTGAGGGGTCAGTATTACAAGAAAAGCTTTATATAAGTTCAGACCATTAACTATTTATTTTTCATGTATTTTTATAAAATATTTTTTCTATCAAACTGTCATTTATAATATTCTCAGATTAGTCTCTTATTTCTATTTTTGCCATGAGATATAGTCAGAACCAACTGTCACAGTTTTTATCCCTTTTTCTGATTTAGGATAATGTTCCATCAGCAAATTTGTATGTATTTAAAAAAAGATCCATTAAATATCACCCAGAAAAAAAGAACTACAAGAAGTGGGAATTACAGAAAAAAGTTTTGAATTTTAGACGAATGCAATAAGACAATTTAGGATGGAACATAAAAAATTTGAGGGCTGCACGGTGGCGCAGTGGTTAGCGCTGTTGCCTTGCAGCAAGAAGGTCGTGGGTTCGTATCCCGGCCCAGGGTCTTTCTGCATGGAGTTTGCATGTTCTCCCCGTGTATGCGTGGGTTCTCTCCGGGTACTCCGGCTTCCTCCCACAGTCCAAAAACATGCATGATAGGTGAATTGATCACTCTAAAATTGTCCCTAGGAATGAGTGTGAATGTGTTGGCCCTGCAACAGACTGGCGTCCTGTTCAGGGTGTACCCTGCCTAACGCCTGATAATCGCTGGGATAGGCTCCAGCTGCCCCGTGACCCTGAATTGGATAAGCGGTTAAGAAGATGGATGGGCATAAAAAATTTGCTATCAGTGTATTTTCCTCCTCAATATCCGCGCACGGTCACAGAAGCATAAGTAAATTTGACTAGTTCATTTCACTTTTTAAAGTTTTGACTGGCCCTGCGAACATATGCACAAAAGGCAGCAAGCCCGCCTACTGTCCGACTTTTTTACTATTATTTTCCCGGTGATGTTAAAAGACTTTTCCGCTAACTAAATAATGTGTTTCCTGCGCTTCCCATTTCCAGCTCCACACACCTGAAAATGTTATAACATTTATAACATTGTTATATACACACGCTTTTGGTGTGTACACACCGTTAGGTCCTTCTGCAACTTTTCTCTCTTCTTTGCTTCAAATATTGAACAAACATCTAAGATTTTAAAACCAGTAGATATTCTGTAATGCAACATTAGCTATATGGCTCTTTATCAAAAGGTATAAGATGCCCTAGGGAGTATCAATAGCATTCAAACCAACAAACAAACAAATATTTTGACCAGCTGCAAACTAAAAATAGTTTAGTCAATTGGGAACAGTTTGTATCTGAGTCTGTTCTGAGTTTAAGTGCCTGATTTATCAAGATTCCTAATAATGACCATAAGATTTCATGCTGTGCTAAAAATTTGCGACAGTGGGTTGTCGTTCATTTACAGATGATCTACTAAGATTGTATGAGCAACTCATAACAGGTGCAAGGAACAGCATTCAAATGAGGACTTTGCAGCCGCTGCTGTGAGCTGCCCCACGGCAAGACAGAGAAGGAATATATATATGGATTCATGATGCATCGTTGGTGAAATAAAGGGGAAAAACAACATACATATCAAGTCTATGGCTGTTACAGAGTTAATCACTATTAGGCTAGACTGTTGTGAATTGTATTTCTTGTTTGTTTTTCTCTGCTCCATGCACACAGTTCAAATTGTCATTGTGGTACTATACATGATTAGATTATCACTCCGATGGAAAGTAATAAGGATCCATGATGATTGCAACTTACTGTGTGCTCAGTGCATCTTCAGCACCTGCAGATGCGCTGAGGGCACAGTGAGTATTGAATGGTCTTTGGGTTAAAAAATGGGAAATAGCTACATAACTGTGAGGTTTATGTCCATTAGAGTGTACTATTAGGTTATATTGTGTGGGAATTCAAATTTTTGTTTGTCAATTACAAACCTATATTGAATATGGTGGCGCAAAGTTAGACCATGCCTTTTAGTAGCAGTAAAAATAGACACTAAAACAGCCTTTTGATGTTTATTGTCACACTGCCCCTGGAAGACAATTTTGCCTGTTCTGTTCCCAGGGGTGATGGGGAGGAATAACTTGAACGTCCATGCCAGTCTCATGTGGCAAACACTAGGCTGCGTGTTTGCCACAAGATGGGTGGCCTGGTCTAGAACTTCATTTATATGTTTTGTACCATAGACCTATCGCAACTTGTTTAAAATTAGGCATAATACTTCCTCTCTAAACCTGAGTAAACATTTTGGAAAATCTTTTTTTCTTAAATATAGGATTAAAAAAAAGCTATAAAGTCACGATAACTAATTTCAGTAAAAATTTGTATTCAAAGTTTAACTGAAAACTGCTCTGCAAAGAAATTTGGCCTGGTCACACTTGTGTGTAACAGTGACAGATTCAAACCCAGAATGAAACTGTAGAGGGATTGAGCTGCGATCCGTAGACAAATTTTCACTCGCAGAACTGACTTTCTGGACTGATTTCTCAAGTCATCCACAAGATTTTATAGAACAAGCTCATCTCGCCCATGGAAGAAATAAGAAGTACTTAACTTTTTGATTCTGGAAAGTCACTAAGCTAGTAATCCTGCTTCACAGAAAAGCTCAGAGTTCTTCATCAAGATTGACAAGTGATACTGATGGTAGCTTAAAAATCCTGTTGGTATGTGATTGGGGCAGTTTGGCAACTGCTGACTGATGCAATAGAAGGAGTCTTGAGACATCGTCACACAAGTCTCGACTTTAAAAATTGAATCTTTAACAAATGGAAACATTTTCTTTTTTTTAAAATAAGAGTTGGATATTGTCACAATTCAGTGTTTTACGTCAAACTGGTTTTAACATCAAAAATAACCAGAGTGAATGGTGAAACTAGTTTGTTAAGCTTTTTACTCTGCACTAGAAATGGCTTAGTCATCCTTTCCACACTATTAGACATCAATTATTTTGTTTTGTCATCAGTTCCTTCAGTCCTTTGGATCATGATGTGTCTTTTTTTTAGACAATTTGTTTTTAAGTACTTTATTAGTGTTAAAGGTCTGACTATAGTGACATGTGAATCATGGGAAAACTATTAAACTGAAGTTAATTAAAGTAATTTCAATAAATGTCATATGTTGATCAGTAAACATTGTGAGCCATTTCCTATGTGATAATTAATTAACCACCCATAATAAAAATCTTCTTTTATCCTGAAAACCCCTGAATAGATTTTGAGGTTGTCATAAAAATAGATTCCACATTATATTCATAAAAACAGATGAAGGACTCACCAGATGACAGGTCTCTGTTCCACATGTCGTATTCCTTCAGGATAGATCAACAAATTAAGAGTATAAATATGTGATATATGACACTCATTCTATCTAGATTGGGTATAAATATTTACAAATTTAAAAAGAACATTTAATGCGCCTCTAAAGTTTTTTTAAACGTAGTTTAATGAAAAATAATTTAACTTACCCTTGTGCGCTCAATTCTCCTGGTAAGATAAAAAGTTTATTGTTAGACGTTATGCATGAAGTACTTGTCACTGGTTTAATGTTCACAAAGTGTTAATAGTATGAAAACTAAAAGTTATGCTATGTTGTGATGTTGCAGAGAAAAGGTCTAAAGTAACTTCTTAAACTATGACACTGTCTTCCTTTTAATTGAGTAAAATCTCAAAATATTACTCTTTCATATATAAATATTCATTAAAGCATTTTAAAGGGTTTGTGAAAATACAAAGATCAGTCACAATACATCTTTTGATCATATTCATAAAAACTTTGGTGAGGGATTTCATAAAGCTACAGACAAGCGTATCATTTTAGTCACAGATCTTACAAAACAGTCACTCACATTTGCATCAGTTACTCTCTATAGACACACATAGAATTACTTCGCATTCCTATGTTATGGAAACACATCCTATGTGTCATTAACAAAGTGTAGAATGAGTAAAAGGGATTCATTCACGTTTTTAAAAAACTGATTTTAATGACAAATTTTAGTTGATGTTGGGTTCATAATATAAAAGACGTGAGCAGACAAAGGGCAGGCCATGGGGAGCCTTAGTCACGTCCTTCTACTTCCGGTCCATGGGTACCCAATTGGCCAAAAAAATGAATGAGAGTCAATGGAGCGATAAAAGTTATTTTCTGATCCAGTTTGAAATGCGCCGTGGATCGAACATATGATGTCCGTGAATTTTAAAAACAAATTTTGATGCAGAGAAAACGCAGATTTTCACTGGAGACAAAAGTTACTTTAGGTTTTGTGTGAAAACATTTAGCGGAATACAACTGCAGAAGAAGAAGGAGAGCAAGGGTCGTAACCTCCAGGATGAAGAAAGGAGCATTAAACACGGAGAAAACCACTATAAACCTGACCATGTGGAAAGTGGGAGCTATGTCGGGGGTAAAGCAGTCGGTGGAGTGAGAGCCAACATGGGGGAGAAGCTCTACAAGCTCTAGGTGACTTCTGATTTGTTGGCATTTTAAATGCGAATTTTTACAATCAAGTACATTCCAAATCAATTGACAAACACATTTGAAACTTACATCATTAGCCATCATTTAGATCGAAGTACAACAAATGTGTACTTGTAATTCAGGACTTAAGACAAATCGGACGAGAAAATAACTGTTATCTCTCCATTGACTTCAATTCATTATTTTTTAGGTTTGGGGACCCATTGGCCGACCGGAAACCATAAAAATATGTTTTTCCCTTATTTTTTTATTTACACACCTCTGCATGCTAATTACTTGAAGTAGCTGACACAGAGGGGGCTAATAACTATCTGAGTAGTTGGGTACAATCATATACAGTGCATAGCGCTAGTAGCTTTCAGTTCAAGATGGTCAGGTGATCATAAAATATGAAAAACAAACGAAATAAAAACAGGATATGTCGAGGTCCTCGCAGAAAGTGAATTATTCTGTTTTGCTGTAGAACCATATAATCAATTTCACACCCTCCATCCCAATACATACAAAAGAAGCATCAGTAACAGCACACATTTTATTTGGGACTAGATTTGATGTCACATAAAAACGATTTATGATTTCATTTAGTTCCACTTTAAATGTGGTTTTAGATGGACCGACATAGGTATAGTAAGATAATCGAACACATGACACTAGCTTAAGCACTGGACATTTTATGTCTTGTTTGAAATGGGAACTAATGACAATGATTTGAGAAGCAAATTCAAACTTACCTGTTTTGTTTGTGAACAATTTCTGGTTTAAAAAAATAATTATTCTGTAACAGCTATTGGGACTCGAATTTTAGAAAACATTTAGTTTGGAAAGAGACAGTTTTATACTAAGCAAAACACAAAGAAATTGTGGTTGGATCAAAACTCTTGCACAACACTCCATCCATCCATCCATTTTCTTAACCGCTTAATCCTAAGCACAACACTATCTCTTGCTAATACTAGAAACATTCAAAAAAAACTTTTCACTGTATTTGAATAAGTCATTTGTTTGCTTTGAGTTTCAAATGGATAAATAGGAACAAAACATGACATATTTTTTTATATCCGTAACTTTTGGTTGACTGTAGGTGTTTACTTGACAACAAACAATCTGATCTTACCAGAGCTGGTTCCAAAGAGGTAAACCAGCAGGAATAGGTGACATGATTTCATAATGTGACCGGTCTCATGGGATCAGAGGTGTTTGTGTTGAAAATCTCTGGAGAGAGAACATGAGAAAGCAGGTGAGAATGAGTCACTATTTTTTGAAGGGCAATGGTTAGAAGCCTGTCTTTAGTATTAAAAACATGTATTATTTACTCTCTATAATTTTGAAATAAACTAAATGAATAAGGCTTCATCATCTCCTTTTAAAACAGCATACTACAGTGTAATGTTTCCTCTCAAAGGTGGGACACCTCTTAAAGTCATGAGTTTCAACGATTGATATATGAGAGCAGTTATTCAAGTCTTTGTCCATCCATTGTTGCTGTCCTTTCACCTTAATACCTGTGTGATTCTTACAGACACGAGTTAGGGAGTGGTAATCACATATTTCACAGTCAATGTGGCACGCAGGGACTTTTAACATAACAGAAAACACATTCAAAACAAAAGGTTAGTGGAAAGAATGCTAAAGCTGTTTACCATTCAGCTCCTGACAATGAGTATTAGGAGATCAAGCCAATCTCACCTTTAAAAGTATGCATGGTAAAAATGTTAGTGGAAAATACTAGTTATTCAGGTTTATTATATTTCTGCCTGCCATCTGTTAGAAAAGAGCAAATCTATCTATGTTTGATGACAAGCAGTAGAGGCATGGGTAAACAGAAGAAACATAACATTTGACTTATTATTCTAGTACATTTTCTGGTTTTAATAGAAAATCACAGGTGTAGCACTTGCATTGTGAACTAACAATGTAAAACAATAAAAACCACTTTAGTTTGTGGTTTTGTATTGTTTTTAGATCAGATGTCAGTTATGTAATTTGATTTAGTGTTAAATACTTCAGGTAATTATAGTGGGGAATTTTAATATGAAAGTGGATACTGAAGGTGATTACCTTAATGTAGCCTTTAATGCTATCTTAGACTTAATTGGCTTTACTCAAAACTTCCGGGGACTGTACTGGTTTGATTCAGAACAGCATACTTTAAAGGAGAATGGTAATAAAATGGAACCTGGAAAAAATAGTCTACCAATGTATAAAAAGACCCTTTGATAAGATAGAATGGCATATTTTTCATCATTAATTGAAGAGAATAAGACCAATCCTAGGTTTCTTTTTTTTACAATTAAAAAAACTTACACAAGCCATTTTCAGATATTTGCGGACAATTCAATTCGGTCTTTTCAAATACACCACTTTTTACCGGAACATTGCCTTTCGGCTGCTTTTCAGGATTCTGATGAATCCTCTAAGTGGGGGTGGGTGGAAATGGGGGAATATGACGTAAACGATGCAGCAGGCATACATGTCATTTCCCCCAACAAAGTAATTTTTGCAAAAGGTAAGACAAAACAGCAAAGCTCCTCACAGTGCTTATCTTTGTGTGCAATTGTGAACATAAAAGACACATTAAAGAACATTAAAAGATAAAGCTGGACAGAAAAAAGAAGCAAAACAATAAGAGTGTGAAATAGCCTTTGATGTACAGTGGTCCCTCACTATAAGTGGGTCACCCTTCAGTGCCTCGCTGTTTCGCAGATTTTTTAATCCAATTTTAAATGTTTTCTTTACAACTAACGCGCTTTGCGTTCTGCGTCTGATTGATTAGTGGCAATTATCAATCTCTTCCTTGTCATGTCTTCTGCACTTGCCAAATGTATCATATCTGGTTATGAAAATGTTTTCGTCCAGAAGAAAAAAACAACACAAACAACCATAACATTGTTCCTCACTCGGAAACAGACACCTGCACCAAGACCTTCAGTGGAAAAAGACGCACCCGAACGGGCGTGGACAAGGAAACTGCGCCATATTCATCCTTTTATGTTTTAAGATCTAGGAAAGTTTGAACTTTGAGAGTATTTAAACTAGTGAGAAATCTGAGTAAATGTTATTGTATGTCTGAGAAAAGTTTATAACGTATGTTTTACAGCAGACGATTGAATCATATATATTTTTTTAGGCACCAAAGGAACAGCACTAGGCTCCTTTAACTGATATTTGTCAGACAGATTCCATTTTGTTCATATCAATGATAAATCGTCTTCACGCTCAAAGGTTAATTGTGGACTACGACAGGGTTCTATGCTTGGACCAATTCTTTTTCTGATATATATGCTTCCAACTGTTAAATTCATAAGACAGCAATGGATAAATTCCCATTGTTATGCAGATGACAAGGAACCATATTAATCCATTAATCCTGAAGAATCCAATCAGTTAGTTCAATTCTAAGATTGTCTGTAAGACATAAAAACCTGGTTGACTCTAAACTTTGACATTCTGACAAGACAGAAGTTGATGTCTTGGAGCCAAAAGCTTTCAAAAAGAAACTAAGTCCATCACTTAATCTGAATGACATTTATTTAGCCTCCTGTAATAACGTAAATAACTTCATTGTTATTTTTGAGCAAGACATGACATCTCAATCCCATATTAAACAGGTTTCTAAGATTTATTTCTTTCACTTCTGGAATATTGCTAAAATGAAGAATATCCTGTCGACAAGTGATGCTGGAAAACTTGTCAATGTGTTTGTTACATTAAGGTTAGACTTACGATTAGTATAAGGATTTAAGATCCTCATTCTTCCATAAAAAAGCTCTTACATCAGAGATTAAATTGTTCCATATGTACCTAACAGAGCACCTCACTCACAGATGGTAGGTTTACTTGTGGTTCCTAGGATTTCCAACAGTAGAATGGCAGGCTCCCCTTCTGTGGAACAGACTCCCAGTTTCAGTCGGTGAGGCAGAAACCTCAGGCTTTAAACTTTCCTTTTTGTCAAAGCTTGTAGTTAGAGTGGCTTAGATCATCCTGAGCTATCCCTGTAGCTATGCTCCTAAAGGCTTAAGCTGTTGGAGGACAGACTGACCGCTTTTCTTCACTCTGCAAATTTTCGTTCTACTACTGTCCAATCTTATTACCTGCTTTTATTTAAATCGTCAACTTTGTTTTCTCTCAGTGTTTTTCCTTTTGTAGAAGCTACACCGAGACTGGCGTTCTGATCAACTGTGATGCTTTGTTGGAGGGGGGCATCAGCTTGGATGATGCTCTTGGTAACTTTATCAAATCAAATCAAACTTTATTTATTAAAGCGCATGTCAAACTACATAGCTTCTAAAAGTGCTTTACAGATTAAAATGACCCCACAAACTCCACCCTTCCCAATCCAAAATAAAAACATCATCACAACTATAACCCCGCCAATCACCCCCATCGCAACCCAAACCATCTCCCATGCAGTGTAAAATGATATTAAATAGTAAAATAATTATAAAAATGTTAAGACTGATAGTATTTTAAATTGTAAAGTTTAAAGCAATGATAAGATATGATCAAATAAAAATGCAAAGCAAATAATAAACAAATAATAACCAGTTAAAAGCTAAACTACAAATTCAATCAAATTATACATGCAGAGCTATTAAAACAGATATTAATTAATAGTAATCAGTTATAAGCTATACTAAAAAGGTGAATCTTGAGCCTGTTTTTAAAAACATGAAAGTTCTCTGCGGCCCTGAGCCCTCAGCAGCCTGTTCCAGAGGTGAGGGCCATAGTAATGGAAGGACGCCTCACCATGAATGCATGTCCTGACTTTAAGGATTACAAGGAAACGGCTGTTAGAGGAGCGCAGAGATCACGAGGGTTCATATGGTAAAAGCATTTCTGAAAGAAAAGAAGGCCCAAAACCATTAAGACACTTAACAACAATTAAAATAACCTTAAAATCGATCCTAAAGTATACGGGGAGCCAATGCAGTGATTTTAAGACCGGTGTAATGTGTTCCCGCCTCCTGGTCTTCGTCAGGACATGAGCTGTTGAGTATTTATAGTATTAACTGTATGTTCATTACTCTACCATTACAAATTTTGTACTTTCTTTAAGATAGAAAATACTCTTCCTTCTGTTCTTTTGTTCTTTCTGAACCTTGTGACAGATGAGAATGATACTAAAATCCATTCATTATCTATCCCATCTATCTTTTGCTGGATTGCGAGGTTGACTGATGCCTGTCACTAGCAGTCATAGAATAAGAGGGGGGTAAACCCTGGACAGGTACGCAGTCCATCATAAGGAAATGATACTAAAATGTGGTAATTAAATAATCCATTTTACTTTTCTTGTGAAATGCCTTGAGATTACATTTGTTGTGAAAATGCATTTTATAAATAAACTGACTGAATTAGTAAAATCAAGTATTTTCTTTTGTTTTTTAAGTCCTTTTAAATTGATTCTGTCAGAACCACTAACTAACTCCTGGTTAAGTGTTTGAAATGTACATCAATATGCGTAAATGGGAAATCATTTTCAACAATTTCATAGTGTCTATTATTAAACTTACACAAATTAAAGTTGTTTGTGCAGTATCCGTGTTTTAAATTTTAACACATAAACATATGTCAGTCCCTTTAAAGATAAATTATTGGGTGACAATATCACAAAATCTAAATTCTTTGTCTTTTTATTGCTACTTACTTTCTCTAGTAGACTAACGATGAATGTAAAAGTTATAGGAGGAAAATTGTTGTATTGAGGCATCTACACGCCTGTTAGAATAAACAACAGGTTTAAATCAAAATGTTTGCTAAGGATCATTTCTTTAAACAACTATAAATTGACAAAAGGAAAGGCAAACAGCACTCAGTTATATGAAAGAGAAATTCCCCACGTTCAAAGGCTAAGTCTAAAAGAGGAGGAAATCTTTTATTCTAAGCAATACTAAAGACAGAAAATGTTACAGCACAAACTGAGCATGAGTCAGCGTATCTGATGCTTCTTTTTGCAAGGATGGAACACACTGAAAAACAACTTTACCTATAGTTGTACATATAAAGGTTTACTTTTTATGATCTCTTCTTTAAGAAAAGTCTTGGCACAGAAATAAATATCTCATTGAAATCAGAGTTAAATCTTTTACCTTGTTTGTATGTGGAGTCCTTCAGGTGCTGGGAAGCGTCTCTCTTCTGAAACCTAAGACTCAGGTGCTACTGCAAAGGGTGTGTTGCCTTATGACGATGTCACAGGTGGTGAAGGTTGGTTGCCTTAGTGTGGTGCAAGTGGGCAGAACCAAACTGACTTCCAGGAGCAAATGTAAGTACAACAGGTTTCCAGTAAATCAATGCTGATGTGCAACTGAGCAAGGAAAGGATATTATAAACCTTGCATTTCTATTGAATTTTCTGCTTGAGCAGGATTTTCACAGTTTTATTCAATTGTGCTTTGTTTGAAGTAAAATCTTTCTAATTTCATGTGAAAGATGACGGCTCAAAGATCAGTCCCAGATTTCACTTGGATTCTGAACACTAAAAAATAATCTGTATGTTCTAACCACACCTACTGCAGTCTTCAGTGACACCAAAATAAGGGCAAACTGGTCTGACAGTGATAAAAAAAGACAAAGGCATACTATCATGTTTAAAAGGGAGTGATGACTAATGTCTTTGTCATAACAGATGCCTTTTCCTTTTTCAAACAGGTTTCTGTTTTTCATTCATTAAATGTTAATTATATCAAAGAAAAATGAAGGTATACACTGCACGACTCTTAAGAAAATGCTTTTTAATACAACTTATTAACAAATACTTGTATGCACGCGCCGGCAGGCACGCACACACACACACACTGCATTGCAAGCATACTCAAATCCAGTTCAACAGGTTTTCTTCAGGGCCGGCCCGAGGCATAGGCAGCATAGGCTAATGCTAAGGGCGCCGCATACCCAGGGGGCGCCAGAGATGCGTAAATAATTTTCTGCTGTTATTGTACTTAACACTGCAACAAGTGTATCACAGTCAGGATTTACAGTTTACAATCTACAGCTTTATATGGCATTGACTTTAACTGTTAAGTACTGCTTTAATATGACCAGTGGGGAATTGAAGGGATCACACATACACTTAGCTCACGGTGCAGAACAAAACATGCGGCGGCACAAAGCAGGATGGGAAACCACCACCTCCACCAATCAGACTTTTTTTTTACCCGCCATTTGGTTTTTGTTTTTATCGCGTGAAAAAAAGATAATATGTCAAAGCGTCCCAAATTATCTGTGCCCAGGGGAGGAAGAAAACAAAAGAAGAGGTGGAAAAACGTGACAAAGACAAAGGTAATGTTACAGTAAAGATGATGTTGATAATATTATTTTGATGTAACAGAAAGATGATGATCAATAATGCCATTAGCTATTAACATACATGGTTAGCTAATCTATAAATAGTAGAGATGCAACGGGACAGGGTAAAGTATCAGACCGTTTGGTACTCCCTGCACGGGACGATCCGTCCTCCTGTACCGCGGGACTTCGGTACTGCCATTGATTTTGTGCTGGTAATTTGTTACTGCCGGCCCGACGTTACCAAACTGGGCCGCGCTCCCAGACACAGGTGCAACAACCAGCTCGCTGTTCCCCGCTTCAGCAGCTGGTTGGCATAGAGACACGACCTCCTATTCTCAATCCACTTTGCACGGGACCTTATGTATGCTCCTTAAGCTAAATTAGTGTGCTGTCTAATCAGGTTTGGAGGGTATTAAGTCTTTGCTTGTCAGCGTCATTCAGAATAGACTTACTATAAATATGGTTAATTTCTTTGACAGTATCCGTTTCATTTTGTCTGCTAACTGAGGCTAAATGTTTACTATGTTTAATTGCAATTTGTCTTGCTCTGAATTTAAAATATTCCCATTGGTTAATATTTGATTGAATATTTGTATCCTTATAAATATTTGAACCTGTCTATCTTTCTCACTAAAGGAGATTTGTATGAGGCAGTGATCAGTCAGGGGGGCAGCAGATATATCAGTGCTCATATTAAACCTAGTGATATCATCTGAGGCTAACCAGAAGTCAAGGCGGGATTTTAGGGATCCAATTTACTCCATGAAAACATTTATTTATTGGGGTTAGTGAGACGCCAAGGATCAGATAAATTGAGGCTTAGACAGAAATTTTGCAAAATTGGATTTAAGTGGAGTGTATCAAAATTTGATTATTTTTTCAAGCCACTCGTCTAAAACCATGTCAAAATCTCCACCTACTAGAATTTTTGAAGTACAGTATTTTTGGCTAAGGTTTGTAGTGCTGTTGGAGAGTTCCTGCAGAAGAATCCTGTTTTGACTGGCAGAGTCATTATCATATACATTCCCAAGTATGAATAGACTGTTTAAAATGTCTAATACACATGTTATCCAATGCCCATATTCATCCTTATTAATGTTTTTGATAGTAGCCTATCTGTAGAGTTGTTAAACAAAATGGCGACACTCAAACGAGTTCTATCATCTCCCCGCAGACAAGAACGATGTTCTTCTTTACTTTATGGACAGTAAGTTGGAAAAGGACTTGATTTTCTTTGTACAACTTGTTTTATTTTTAGGAAAATTTCATATTCACAAGAGGAAATGGTCTGACAGCAAACCGTTATTTACTCTTTTTTTACAAGAACTATCTCATTACAGAACCACCATTGACGATCTTGTACAATCAAAGGCTGTTAAAACAAAATCTATCCTGGATAAATTCCTATGTAACTAATGATTTTCTGATATATGATCTCTGTAACCTTATGTATTTTGTTACTTGTACCCCTGGCAAATTGTTTTGTTGTATATATGTATTTCTCTGTTCATATCTGTTAAAATCTATAATTAAAAAAAAAAAAAAAAAATGAAAAAAAGCAAGATAAAAAAATAAAAAATCTCCCCGCAGACAAATCCAACGCTGCTTCGCCTTCTGCGTCATATGGCGCCCTCTAAAGGGAAAAGATGAAAAATGTCGACTTGTCCAAAAGGAGAATAGTCACTTCACTAGATGGCAGTAATGTCCTTTGTGGCTCCTCTCGTCTCTTTGTGCTCAAGAAGAAGAATGTTTGTCACGTTTGACCCAAACATTGGCAGAAAATTAAAGCTAAAAATGAGCTTGCCAAGTTTGTTGTGAAAATGTGGTTATGTTCTCAGTTATAATCGGTATTTTGTAGGTGTTAGCTGGTAGTTAAACCGATTCTCCGCCATGACGATTTGGTTGAACTCATGCAGACGATGCTTTCTGCGGAGTTGTGTTCCTCAGAGAGGGGTTGTGTCTGCTACAGCATTCAGAGAAGGACGGTCTGAGCTCCAATTAAACTCTGGTAATCGACGCTGCTCCACGGTTCAGGGAGAGGTGAGAGTCAGGTTTGCCCCGAGCCCCACAGGTAAGATCCTACGTTATTCTTAAACGTGCAGTCATTCTACTTAGGGCGATAATATCAGTTAGTTAATCATCTCTGTGCCTTGTGACGCATGCGCACTTATTTATTAACATGCTTAATAACATTACATTACACATTCCGGTCGGATAATTTTGTAACAATTTCTTAGCTTAGTAAAATAATTTACCAACAACTTGTAAACATTGTATGTTTCTATGGTCACGTGTGAGCTTTAGTCGTCAACTTTCAGTCCGTTTTTGAAATATTTGAGAATTTTGAGTTTTTATTTATATGATTATAGTTTTTGATTTATAACAGCCTGTATTTTTGATTACTATCCATGCTCTTCTGGTTCTTTGACGCTTTTTAATCGTTTTGCAGGCTTTTTGCACCTCGGAGGTCTCAGAACTGCTCTTTACAATTATATATTTGCAAAGAAATATGGAGGCACTTTTATCCTGCGACTAGAGGACACTGATCAGAGCAGGCTGGTTCCAGGAGCAGCAGAGTCCATAGAGGACATGTTGGAGTGGGCTGGTAAGAGGAGTCACTTTGGATGCTACTACTAAAAGTTTCCAAGGACACAAAACTAAAACTTTAACCTAGTTTGACTCAAACAAAAATACATCAGCCAGAATATGTATATTAGGACACCCTGCTCCCCATTAGCTAGTGTTAACTCATGACTGAAATATTTCATATTGAGATACTTCCCCTGGCCTCTGACAGGAAGGTTTGCCCTTCCTTTTTCTGCTGTGAGGGGATTAGAGAGGTTTCTTGCATTGACAACCCATTTAAAGTTTCCAACCAGCGTCTCTTTAAGATTGATATCTGGTCTCCAACTTGACCCATGGTTTATGATTTTATTCATTTTCATCCAGTATAGGGTTGGTTTACTGGAAACCTTTGGGTTATTGTCATGTTGCAGGGTCCAGTTCTGGTTCCATTTACCTGTTCCTTTTTTGTTTTACTCAAGTACCTTGCCATACAATCCTTGTGTCTCATTGAAACAAGAAAAATGTAGGTAGTTTTGAAACCCAGAATGCTTTTAACCACGTCATTTCAGGAAATGCAAAAAGAAAAAGGGTTAACAAACCAATTCTGAATAGAGATAAAGCAAGAAATCTGCTGGTAATCAGAATCAGCTGTTTTTCTGCCCTGACAGGTGACCATCCAGTTTAAAAAAAAAAAAAAAATTCCAATCAGTGAAAGTGACACTTGTGAACACTACTAAGTTGCATTAACCACTACACTCTTCAGTGTTAAAGTGTTTTCTAAGGAAAGAAAGAAAGAAAGACATATGAGAGATGTGGAAAATGCATTTAGAGAAAGCTAAGAAAAAGTAATTTTTTTCCAACACATGTCGGACTGCATTTTATTAAAGGTGTGAGACAGGGAGGGAGTAAGACTTTCAGCAGATAACAGGACAAAACATATTGCAGCAATATTGCTCAGTTTGATTGTATTGTACTTTTAACCTTTCTATATTATATTTGAAAATATTGACAGTCTTTACAAGACATCAGAGTTGGTTATGGATCTACATTCTCAAGGGAGCAAACACTTAACCCTAACCCCTAACCCTAGGCTAATGTTTGAGCAATGTTAACCAAACTAATTGGTTGTAGTTCTAAATGTTAACTTTAGAATCTTTTTTTTTTTTTTTTTAAATGGTAAATGGACTGAACTTATATAGCGCTTTTCTAGTCTTACTGACCACTCAAAGCGCTTTACATTGAAGCCGCATTCACCCAATCACACTTGCATTCATACACTGACACCCAACATGGCTCAGTAGGACAATGTAGAATTTGGGGGTTAAGTGCCTTGCCCAGGGGCACATCGACATGTAACTGGAGGAAGCTGGAATCGAACCTACGACCCTCCGATTGCAAGCCAACTACTCTACCACTGAGCCACAGTCGCCCACGATTTTTTTTTACAACAGTAAAACCTTTTTCTACTAATATACATTAATATTGGAAGCTTGTGTTGGACTGTCTAGAAAATAATGATCATAACATGCTAGAAATCGGAATGAATAGATCAGAACATGTCCACAATATTCCGAACATTTTTTTCCTTATGTCCAGCATGTTCCTGTGTTGCGTTTTATCAGAAATCTTCCTGCAGGTATTCCACCAGATGAGAGTCCTCGTCGGGGAGGTCCCCTAGGTCCATACCTGCAGTCCCAAAGATTAGACCTCTACTATCAGACAGTCAGAAAACTTGTTGAGAGTGGCCATGGCTACTACTGCTTCTGCAGCCATCAGAGGCTGGAGCTGCTCAAAAGAGAGGCTCTCAGGGCTGGCCAGACACCAAGGTACGTAAACTGTCCCAAATATATGAACCAAATAAATCAAAGACATCGGCAGGATTTCCCGCAGTCATCGGGACTGAGTTTTTGTCTGTTTCTACAGGTATGACAACAGGTGTCGCCATCTGAGAGCGGATCAGGTCCAGGAGAAGCTGGCTCATGGAGCGACACATGTGATTAGGTTTCGACTGGAAACTGGCGTCGAGCCTTTCCAGGATTTGATCTTCGGATGGAACCGTCATGAGGTGGCCCAGGTTGGTCTGGAGTGGTTTCACCATAAAGATGTAGGTTAGACTTTAAACTTGGCGTTAGGAAGATCAGCACACCGTTCTACTGGACCTTGGGTTATCAAAATAGTAGAGGTAAAGGTACACAAAAATCACTGTTTGGTACTTTTTTGGTACATTTTAATAACAAAAAAAAATATGAATTTGCATATGACTTTTTTTTTTTACTTTAATTAGCATTAAAAAAGAATTCCTGAATTCATTCCTCTCATTTCCTGAAATTATTTTGATTTTGTTATGTTCTACAACTTAAAACAAGTTTAAAGTATAGAAATGACTGGAGATTTGATTGGATTTAAATAAAGAAATAAAATAGTACAAGAAGACATTGTAATAGTGGAAAAGAATATAACCACTTGTCAGTCAATTTTAATGATTAGAAATGTTTACATTTTAGTTATTTACTTATTTCCCTATTTGAGGACTTATTTTTCTTTTCTGGCATTATTCCCACGTGGTTGCAGAGTCCACTCTGAGGACTAAACGTAAATCATTATTTTAGATTTTTTGATCACTTAGTCTCCCAGCTGTACTTGAATGGGCAGCTGTTAGGAGTTTAGGCTGATTGGTTGCTACTGGTAATCATGTGGATGCAGTCTTGATAGTGCTTTGCCACCACACCGGATTTCCAGCGTACTGAAGTGTTTGAGAAAAAAATAAAATCAGATTTGCGTCATCTGAAAATTCCCAAGATCTGAAAGGCGCTTTCACTCTAAACCACACCACTGTAAGCCTACTTAAGTCAAGCGGTTATAGTGTAGGGGCTGGTCTTGGGTTTTCAATGAATCAGATTGATGTAGCAGTTATTCAACGTGCGAATGAGTTTTGGGAGGATCTTTGTTGTCATCTTTGTGAGCATCCGCGAGTGGGTGTAGAAACGCAACAGACAGTTAGAAGGCAAAATCCCCGATATATAACTACTTTAACATCTGAAAACTGGGAGAGCTTAAAATGAAAGAAAATAAACTTAAAATATCTATTGACAGCAATATATAATTTACTTAAAGCCCCTTTCAGAAATGTGAAAGGCATTAGTTTGATACGCTGGTGTCCTGGCCACAAATCTGCTAGGGAGACATTTATCACTATTCCTAAAGCCAGCCTTTCACACATAAAAAGTTTACGGCTGTCAAAAGTTTGGAGACCTGAGATGATGTTGATTTGAGGGGAGTTGGGAAGATCTTTGCGAAATAGACAGCCATGTTTGTCCTAGCAGCGGAGGTCAGAGGAGCAGAAAAAGCGTTATTTGCATCAATTGTGGGGAGTTGCAAAGGAGAATTGCATAATCTTTAACGCGACTGCAAAGCTGGGTAAGTCCTCATTGATCATTGTCCTTATATTTATTTATTTATTTATGTATGTATTGAAATATAGTCTCTGTTGTACAAGTTAAATTGTCCTGTGACAAGTTTAGTAATTCAGTGGCGTCTGGTCTCAGACAAAAAAAAACGAATATCACTGCTTACACAGTTCTTTTAAAAAAATCTAGTCTTGGAGAGAAACATGCCGTCAGGATTTTAAAATACGCAAACCTCACATTTTTTAAAATAAGCATTCTCTAAAAAACTAATACATTATCACAATTTATAATCAATGGTGCATATTTTTCATGAAAAATGAATGTATCCTTGTTCATGCCCTTAAGTCAATGGTTAGGCTACTTATTAATTCCTTTTTAATTCTTTTTAGAATTATAATTGCCACCTACTGACGTGTCTTGGTATGACTGTAGTATCTGTAGTCTAAGTATGCTAAACAAGCAATACCTATGCAGGTAAGTGACTAGTTAAAAGCTGGGCTGTATTCCTGTACACGCCTACCAGGCCCAGGTTCCCAAGATTTCTGGTGTTCTACACATATATGCTTCTGTAATATAGACTTGTATTGTGTTTGTTCATATCATGTCTGAATGATGTCCATTTATATCCACAAAAGTAATCAGAATCTTTTAATGCAATGGACTATTCATCAAAATGTTCTCCCAGGGGAGCATATCCCTAGATCTTGTTTAACATTACTTTGATCAGGGCATATATATTGGCTCAAGGGCCTCCCAGAGAAAAAAAGTCCAGGCTCAGGATATGTCATTACTATCACCCCTGTGGATGTCACCCCTGCAAAATATATATCCTCAGTTTGTTTCTTGTACTCAGGTTGAGGGCGATCCAGTAGTGATGAAAGCTGACGGTTTCCCCACCTACCACCTCGCCAACATTGTAGACGATCACTACATGAACATCAGCCACGTTCTGCGAGGATCAGAGTGGCTCATCTCTACCTCCAAACATCTCCTTATGTATCGGGCGCTTGGATGGCGGCCGCCCACCTTCGGACATTTGCCGCTTCTGATGAATAAAGACGGCACTAAACTTTCCAAGAGGCAGGGGGATATATTTATTGAAAACTTTTGGAGGGAAGGGGTCCTTCCTGAGGCTCTGCTGGATATTACAACCAATTGTGGATCTGGATTTACCAGTAAGTGATGAAGGAAAACATTGCACTAAACTAAGAACAACTTGTGGTCTTAAAAGATAAGCTTCATTTAAATAATAATGATTATGTGTTTATGTATGTAGCCAATCGAATGGGACGGAGGTTAGACGAACTGATTTCTGAGTTTAGTCCTTCAAAGGTCACAACTCACTCAGCTTTGTTAGACCTGGAGAAGCTACCAGAGTTCAACAGGTGGGAGGGTCTTTAATCAACTCGGCTATATTACAAAGAATGGCTTGAAAGTTTCTCTTTTTGTGGAAATTATTCAACCTTTAGTTTCTGATCTGTTTTTCTGAAGATTCATAGATTGATTACTCTCTTTGGGCAGGATCCATTTGCAGGAACGAATTGAAGATGAGCCTAAGTGTCGGGAGCTTATAAAAGATCTGCAGCAGCAGATCCAGCAGGTTTACACTTCAGAGATCCAGGACCAAGAAGTCCTTGAAGAAGATTATATTAGACGAGTGCTACATCTACGTAAGGTAATCTCAGCAACATGTGCCTTTTGTTGACTGAGTGGTACGGCACAAGTCAGTGTGATTAGGTACGCTGTCTTGTCGTTTTCATTGTAAAAGCGGCCCATACAACCAGCTAGTACCACACCATTTATAGGACAATGGTAATACTGCCGTCGCGCAACACAGTCCATTGATTGCAACAGAAAATAATCACTGCTTGGGAAAAGCTTGAGATGTATTAGAATGTCGCATTTGTTGTTGAACTAGTGATTGTAGTTGAAAACCCTCTCCTGAATACACCAGACCATAGAATAGCATACTGGACCATGCTGACTCTTTCCGTAGTGTTCATTGGAAACGAGGCAATGTACGGAAAAAAGATTTTAATTGCTTTTAACCACGTGCATATACCCAGTCTTTAAGTATTGTAGATGCTACATGCTTTGGGTTGAACATGTTTGTATAGTAAATGGATACAGTTTAAGACTTCAGTAAGTACAGCCATCAGAAAAAGGATTCTTTTTTTTTTTTTTTCATGCTATTTGAAAGTCATCAAGGTAAACATTTATGTTTAACTAGATATTGTCTCTTAATGGAGAATATTCTTTTTAATAGCAGTAGGTTTTGAGAAAGTAAAACCTTTTTTTATGGGAAAATTATTTTAAGATTAGTTCTATTTAGTGATTAGCAATTATAAGAGGTGTCCCTGACTAACGATTTACACGAATCAGTCGTGTCAGGCTCGGCAAATCGATGCATCAAATCTTTGACTATTCAGGTTCACCCCTAGTAATTATTTGTAAAGGCATCCTGGGAATATGGCATAATTCTTGGGACTCATTGAAGAGACTGAAGTTGAAGAAGACGTATGGATGTTTCATCTACTCTAGTCTAACTGAAGGAGTCCTCTTGTTATTGTTATGTAGAGTAGACCAAATATATCTGATAGAAAGCTCTGGAAGCCTTGGACAGACAGGACAAGATGCCACGGGAGAGCAGAGAGGCTCGAAGAGGGGCTTTTGTACTTCCATAATAAATATATTAAAAACGCCAATGGATACTTATTCATCCAAATGCTGCTGTAGTGTTGCAGCAGCAGAACACAGATTCAGACATCGTCAATCAAAATGACGGACAACAAAAATCTCTAGCGGGACCTCTGTTCCCAACCCTTCTCCATAACTAAACTTCTCCATAACTTTGTTCCTGACCTCATTGCTGTGTCCCCTGTCTTTATGTTGCTATTTATTCACTACTGCTCTGGAGATATCTAAATGGAGATTAAATTATTTACTTTTACTGCGTATATTTGGGTGAGCCTTTGGAGGCAGTTTATATAACTAAAGATTTGGGGGGGGGTGTTGCAATGTAAAAAAAAATAAAAACGTTAATGGGTTATGCATATGTTTTTCAAGACACGGTATGTCTCATCAAAGAACTTAAGTAATTAGATTAAATGTAATGTGTTTTCTCTTCCACAGGGTCACATAACCGCCTTGAAGGAGCTCTTGAGTCCGACATACTCTTATCTGTGGGTGCGTCCTTGCTTCTCCATCCAGCAGGTGGCAGCGCTAACCAAGGAGGCTCCTCTGATTGCTTCGTTAGTGCTGAGGTTTAAAAGAGCATGTCTCTAGCAGCACATTTCTCTTTGCTGAACATCAGCAGTGTTTTTTCAGGATCATGAATGTTTGCATCCATAGGTTGATAGAGGAGCATGGTGAGGAGCTGTCAGTGGACCTACTCAGTAAAGACTTGAAGAGTTTAACTAAACAGACCAAAACCACCAAATACAGAGAGGTGATGAAACTGTTACGGCTGGTTCTCAGCGGTTTACAGGTACCGATCTATGTTGTTATGGGTTCTAACATGTGTGCTGTGTTTGCCAGATGTCGGATGGTTCATGTTAAAGCTTATTAAACCAGCACCATAGAGAGCAGCTCTGCCTCGTTCTTCAAAGCTTTCAAACTTTGTGCAAATGAATCATTTTCCTTGGGGTGTTTTTTGTCAGCCTTATGAGTCTAAACACAACTAACTGAGACAAAATACTCTGTTCTTATTCTATAGTTATTTTTTTTTACTTAAAGTTGAACACATTTTTTTAAGTTTGTGTTGGGTTCTTGTACTGCAGAACAATATTTTTTTAAATACCTGCAGCGGTATTTGATATTGAGCTCATGGCTGCCTCTGCTGCCTAACTGTAATTCTTACTTCGTTATATCCAACTTGGAACTCAAAAATAGTATTAATTGGCAAATATTTGATGTTGTTTTATTCAATAAAAGCTCTGTGGAGTTTATTTATATTGCACTAGTTCACAAGAAGTTTTGTGCCAAGGATATTTACAAGAAAAATAGCTCCACATTGGGTTACATAAAGAAAAAATGTGTTGTTAATTGATTGAAATCTGTTAAATTTTGTTCCAATCTAATTCATGGCACATAGTCATATGCAAACAATAGCTGTAATTATAGCAAGGCTTGACTTATTTTTATGTTCACTCTTAAAGCAAAGGCGGTAAACTTTCAGCTGTATCAATCATGTTGATGATGAGGCTTTTTTGTATTCATAAGACTCTAAATTTTGGGGGAGCGAACATTGGGTTTTTTTGTTGTTGTTTTATTATTATTCAGAATGCTGCATATAGAATCTAATCAACATTCACAATATGCTAGAACTCTGTTAAAATTACTTTTTATGCTATTTTTTTATGCTAACGGCCATTATTTTTGTTAATTACAGAAAATTTAAAATGTACTCAAATGTCAAAACAAAGCATTTCAAATGCGTAGTTGTTGGCCATGCTTTATTTTTAAAGTCCTTGCATCCTTACAGATTACTCCTTTTGCTTGTATGTCAGACTTTTCAAATCATCACATTAAATATCAAATGTAGGTTTTAAAGGTGATTTTATTCCTTAACTTATAAAAACAAGTACAGTCTTAAATACAAAATCATTCGCAATCAAAGCAACTTGAATTAGGGTAACCAATCTCCAAATGCAACATGTCTTGCCTTTATCCAAAGAAAATCATGAATAGAGGTAGAACAATTATTAGCATCTATCAATCTGAGTTTAAAAAAAAAAGTTTGTTAAAAAGTTAATAAGCCTTTTCTATGGCTTCGGGACTCCAAATAACCACAGTGAGAGCCAGTATACACAAAGTGAGAAATTGTGGAAAAGTGGTGAACCTTCCTAGGAGTGGCCGACATAACATAATTATATTACGATAACATCAACAATTCATATAAGGTCACAAAAGAGCACGGAACAAGATCTAAAGCACTGCTGGCCTTACTTGCCTCTGTTAAGGCCAACGTTTATGATTCAACGATAAGAAAGAGAGAAAAACGTTGTTAATGGGCTAGAACTAAGGCCCAAACCACTGCTAAGCAAAAAAAAAAGCAGACCCCTGTGCTTACTTATCCACAAGACTTGAGGTAAAATATTCTGGTGACTGAGGCAAAAGTGGAACTAACTAGAAGGTATGAATCCTTTTATATCTGGGGTAAGACTAATACAATTGTTCAAGCAGCTGATGTGCTGCTTCAGGGCCTGGAAGACCTGCTGTAATCTGTATTTAGTTATTCGTGCAGGAAAATGGTCAGCCATCAGTTCTTGATCTTGAAGGAGAAGTTCTGTTTTTTTTGTTTTGTTTTTTGCTTTTCAGCCTGGACCTTTTTTCTTTAGAAAATATTACATTCACTTACTTACCAGACAAGTTTTGGGCTACTTGGAGTCGTACAGGAGAAGTTTATATCCCATCACGATCAGCATATATCTGTATAATTGGAGTCGTGAGGGCACGCAAAGTGCTGCCTCTAAATAACGCATTATCTGCCACAAAAACTCCTTCATTTAACCATATTTAGTTATTAATCGATAAAACGACTCCCCTCGGAGTTCAGAACGTCTCGGAAATCCTTATTAGTTCTGTTTCGGGGTGATTTAAAGGCTAGAATACAATTACACTATCGCACAATTACGTCACTGCTGTGCTCCATCCCAGTTCTATCTGAGCAGGACTTTCACTCTGTAAAGTCCCTTCAGTCCGTTAGACAGAATTTGCTATTGCATACATCAACATGGTTTGCATTTGCGTTTTTCCAAATTGCACTAACCAAATGCCAATTGGACTAAGTTCAGCTTCCACAAGCTCCCTTTCCACAACCTACGCAGAATACAGCTGCAATGGCAGGCAGCTGCGACATTATTGAAATCACAGGTTACTGTAAATTGGAATCGGTTGCATTAAAAGCCTGTAAAACACCCAGAACTTAATACCTTAACACCTCCAAGATGTTCCGAACTCACAGGGGAATATTGCTGTCTATTCATAACAAAACATGGCTTTAAAAAGGAGTTTTGAGGCAGATAATGCCTTATTACAGGCAGCAAATCTCCTGCTCTGATTGATTCCTGTTATATGGATATACACTGATCGTGACTGGATATCAACTTTCCCCAAAGGACTCCCAAGTAGCTCCAAACTTGTCTGCGTGAAAAACTGAACGTAATATTTGCTAAAAATAAGGTCTAGATAAAAAAACGACAACAAAGTTCTCCTTTAGGATCTTGGGTTATGCAGCAGGACAGTGATCCAAGAGACACCAGCAAATTCAATCCGGAATGCTTAATAATAGGGATGTCAGAAAATATTGATATGCCAATATATTGCAATATTTTATTTTATGATATTGTATCGATATTCAAAAGCAAAGTTTCCATTTTTATTTTTTAAGAATTTTTATTAAACCATTAATAATTTTTGTCATAAAAGTATGACTGGTAGTTTGTGGTTGTTTTCATCTTCTTTGTTCCAGTGGATCATCTGGATCCAGTAATAAAGCAGGTTGGAGTGTTTAGAATGCTGTGCTAAATTCAGTTGTAAAAGTGACAAAATAATGTCTTACTCATAGTATTGTTATATACCACAATATATCGTATTGTCCCCTTTGTATCGTCATTCAATTCTATTCACTTTTATTCACAACAAATGTCATCTCAAGACACAACAAAAATCATTTCAATACAATTATACAAACATTCCAATCAGTTAAAAGTTTTCTATGTAAGAAATCCCAGCAGATTGCGATGAATCATCGACGTAAGGTTGTGCCCGGATCATGCAGACTCCAACCACAGCAATTCCTCACCAATCTGTCGTACTGAGTAAGCATGTAGCGACAGTGGAGTTAAAAAACTCCCCTTTAACAGGAAGAAACCCCCCACCCAGTGTTGTAATCTAATTATAACTGTTTTAGATTCATTGAACTTTAGCAACTGGATTCACACTGATCAACCGTTATTCATGAAAATTACTTTTTCACCAGCCCCAAATTCTAACCATACTTCCTGAAAATGTCATCAAAATCCTCTAAAAATGTTTTGAGTTATGCTGCTAACTAACAAAAAAGTCAAACCCTGGTGAAAACGTAACCCCATTGGAGTAGGAAATAAATCTTTTTTGGACCTTATATATCCAGGGGATAATAATTAGGACTGAGTGTAACTTCAGATGTCATCTAGTCGACTATTATAGTTCAGGGGTTTCATTTCTGCCATTATTCTAAAATTGAATATATTAAACTGTTTCAGGACTTTTGTGAGCTGACATATAAAAACTAAAAAAACAAACCAAAACCTTTTATTTAAATCCATTTCGTGACTAAGCAGAATTATCAAATCTTGTTTTATAAAGACAGCAAAACCTAAAGCTTGCTAAGATCTGTGGTGACTCAGTAAAACTTGCAAATTTTTAAAAGAGTTACTGAATGAGGAAGTTGCCTCTGATTCTGTTTCACACAGTTTAGTTTTCTGGCGAAGCCTAACTGGCCGTTTTTTGCCCTCTGTGTTGCAGCAAGGTCCCAGTGTTGCTGAGATGATGGTATCTCTGGGCCCTGCAGAGATCAGACACCGATTCCAGAAGCTACTTGTGTCTTCAGATTCCTCTTGAAGATTGGTTAACAGATAACCTTTTACTCAACTAACTGTGCTGTATGTTGAGACATCCAGGCCTTACATCAAACAGGGTTCTGTCAAACCTGAAAGAGTGTCAGCTGAAGAAAATTATGAATATTTAATTTGTCAGGTACTTAAAAAAGTTTAACAAATGTGTTACTTTTTTTTAGGACAAAAGCGCCCAAGCCTATACACATCTGGACGGGAATACCCTGGTGTTTTTATGTAAATGTTTTACTTGAGAAAAATAACTTGCAATTTTCTATTGGCATGTATATGATCTACTGATTTGAGATGGAATAAATAGATGCAGGAATAATGACAAATGCTTATCTTGTTGCCATTTTCTGACTTGTGGAGTTTATGTAATGGCATAATCTTTTGTATTTTAAAGGGAAATAATGTTTCATCATAGTCATACTCCAGGGGAACAGGAAGTCATGAATTACAAAATAAAGCTCCTTGAAACTCTGAAGAACTTTGAAAAGGGCAAATTACAAAACATGTAGTTGCATTAATTGGTTCAGTCAATAGGACTTGCTGGGTATGTCAATTTGTGTGGCATCTGCAGCTTTTACATAGGATTTCGCACTGAATCAATGTGCTCGAATAAACATTTACTGTTTTTGGTCATTCTGGATTACCACAATTTTTAATCTTATTTGAATAGCACAATTATGAAAGAATTTTAACATTAGCTACAAATTCAAAAATCTACATAAATTAATAGCCTTTTTTTTTGACTGCCCAAATCAAGGCATGCTTTGTAAGATGTACATAGGTTAATTTGTCATTATCTCAAAGCAACTTCTCAGTCACTGCTTTTTTGTGTGACATCAGGGAACAATTTGTATAAATCAGCAACTGGAAATTGTATGCTAGTATAAAAAATATGGGAATATCCACCCTTATCATACCTTTCAGTAGAGAGACAAACAATGTGCCTCAGAAAAAAAAAAGAGGTCTGGTGTTCTATGTAGATAATAATTCTAGAAAAAATGCAAAAACAACCCTGTGAAGAAGCTGGCTAGAGGGTGTTATTAGGAAGAAGGCATTTCTTCAAAAGCAACAGTGAAAAGTCTGTAGAAGTTGTTTGTTCTCTAACAAACCAGACCAGCTTTGTTTATACTAAGAATATGTTGCACCCAGGAGGATTCTGTTCACATGTGATTTCTTAAGGTCATTGGTTGTACTGGATCTTTTTTGGTGCTTTCATATTAAATGGGGCTGAACACTAATACCACAAACAATATTTACCAGCACCACTAATAATAATGATAACCAGTAATGAGATGCTTTTTCTTTAAGGAATCCTTTTTTTTAAGTAAAGAAAATATGTATGTATAAATATAAATTGGTAATGCTTGGAAAATATCGAGGCACTGATATTGTTACACCAGAATCTGTGACCCATCAGAATCTGTGACTCTAGCATGTCTGAGAATTCTGAGCTGAGTCACCTAATTTTAATTTTATGCCCGTACCCAGAGTTCTTTCCCTAATCATAAGTTCCTGGTCTGCTAAAGCTCAATATGCCTAAACCTAAGCATGCCAAAAGCAAAGATTGCCTAAACCTAAGATCAGCGAAACAGTGCACCCTAGGGTCACAGATTCTGATGGGTCACAAATTCTGGCGTAACAGATATATTGTGATATTCTGTCATGATGATATATCGATGTTCAAAAGCAAGGTATCAATTTTTATTTTATTTTTATTTTTTAGAATTTGAATGGAACCATTAATGATGAAAGTAATTTTTGTTGTAAAATGAAAAATATGACTGGTAATTGGTGGGGGTTTTCACCTTTGTTCCAGTGGATCAACTCGATCTAGTAATAAAACTAGATGTCTTCTGTATAAAACAGGTTAAGGTGTTTAGAATGCTGTGACATAAAAACAAAGCCAAATTCAATTTTTAAAGTCATATAGTCCGACTTTCCCCCCGATGTGATACAATTTTTATCATCAGATTCTTGCCAATGCACATCCTTAGTAATGCATTAAATTGCAGGCATGGTGTTTTTCTTATAAGCAACGAGTAGCATCTACGAGGTTAGGGATACAAAACTTTTCATATTAAATATGTTTATTTAATCTTCGTCATCCAGGGAAATAATCATTGGTAATGTCAGTTTTGCAAAGATGCCCTGGCCAAAAATTAGATATAGCAAAGTGAAGACCAATACATTTAAACCTAAACAATGCCTTATTGACAAAATATGAAACTGCACATTTTTGAAAATTCATAAAACTTTATATTCCATACATTTAAATTCTAGATTTTGTGATCAGACTTCAGAAAGTGGCCTACTTTTGAGGTTAAAATCTGTCGAAGTAGATGCTTGTTTTATAAAACACGCTTACAGTATTAACATTAAGCATATGAAGAGCATGTTCCCTGTTAGTGAAGGGGTGGAGGGTGTAACTTATAACTTTGTTGGAGCGTCAAAACGTGACTGTCTGTGCGTGAGTGTCACATGTCACCATAAACAAGCGGCTGTTTGACACCTCCGCTTCAACCCTCAGAGAGACTCTGTCAGCAGCTGACCCCGGACCGGTGGAGGAACTTTGGCGGCTATGGCGAGTGGTGACAATCGGGATACATTTGAATCGTGGCTCAGTGAGTAAAGATAAAGCAAAAACGAGTTAAATTGTTGGTTTCAGCAACTCGTCTGCAGGAGAGACGGAGTTCTAGCTTGCATTGTATCTCATCTACCTCCTACCAACCGCTGCACGTCATATTAACTACCAGCGTGTGAGCTTCATTATCCCAGCAGCGGATTTTATTCGGCTATGGTTCAATGCCCGTCCATGTTTGGCTATCCGTTCTTCAACTTAATATGTTCAAAAATTGCTTTAAGTGCAAACTTTTAGCTTCAACAGGAAGTTAATGAAGTCCCGCGCGTGCCCGAAAAGCGCTCGAGATGCTTCTCTGCCCGATAGTGCACGAGTACTGCGGTTTGTAACCAGTTTAGTTTAATATATGGTCTCAATAAATCAACTTAAAGCGTTTCAGTAGTTTGCTGCTTTTATGCGAAGCCGAGTTGGTAAACACAGCTTACAGAGTAAACGAAGCGTGTTTACCATGACTAAATACACTCACTGAAGTTATTTGACATTTTCATGAAGGCCTTCATAGTCCTGTTAAACCTAGAATAAAATATAGACATAAAAACCGCATATTTGCTTGTGCAATCATGGAATAATTTAAGTTAATTTTTTTCAGTTATATTTATGTTGAAAATACAGACAATAAAGCGACCTTGTTACATCTAAACCAATAATATAGACAGAATCACAATACATTTTTATAGTTGGCACTTGGCAGTCATATTCCGTTTATCTTAACATATAGTAAAAGGTTTTCTAAGAAAGCCCAGGCAATTGCATTGAGATGATTGCAATCAGTTGTGAATGTTGCAGCAATCCTTTCAAATATACAAGCTTATGGCACCAAGCGGAAAGAAACAGCTCAATCAGGAAGAAATCTCCAGTCAGTAGCAATTCATATATGGGTAACCTGGGCAATTGCCCATAATAGGGGGCAAAATGGGTTAGATAATAATAATAAAAAGCCATTTGATTTATTTATTCTTTCCCAGCTAGCCTCTGATTGGCATGACGGTGTTAGTTTGAAGTAATGTCACAAAGAAAGGCAAAACATGGTTTGCAGTAAGTTCAAAACCTTGCTGGGGCAAACTATAGAAATGAAGGAGGGCATTAGAGGGAAAGTTCTACACCCCTTACTGTTCGGGTGGGGAATTGCTTTGCAACACGGACACACAAACGTAGAAGTATAAAAGGAAAACGACTCCGTCAATATGTCTGCGTCTGGGTGCAAACTGGCTGATGGAGAAGTATTAACGAGGCTTTATATTCATCCTCCGTATAGAACCAAGTCTTTATCTGTTTGACCATAAGGTTGAACTTTGTTTTTTAGGCCTTCACAGCACTTAGCTGCTCAGGCCTATTGTATCTGTAATGTTTATTTTTAGCAAAAATGAATTTGCTATTTGGAAGCCTAAACATATACGAAAACTCACACAATTTGGCATCAGTTGTGTGCAAACTTTACGTATATTAAGGGTATTGTAAAAGTTGCAAAGGAAATGGCTCAACAGCCTCTCACGGAAATATTTTCAAAAACAGCCTCTGCATGTACCTTAATTCATTGTGGAGGCATGTCATTTGGAACACTTTGAATTTGAATTGAACACAGAATTTGCCAAGACCTACATAAAAGCCTTAAAAAATCATACAAAACAGGAAGTGGCCATTCGTTTGGCTTTAAATTCCACAAAAGCCTTTAAAACTGTACCATAGGTTTAGGATGATTATTGGTCTAAAACTTAAAAAATATGAATGCAATTTTTATTTGTATTTTTTTGTTGCCTACAGCTCCCCCTAGAAGCATAAAACAACCAAGCCCCCAGCTATACTTTATCTTAACATTACAATGTGATGTGGTGTTTTACTTAGAAATGTCTATATTTGACTTGTTTTACATAATCAACATTTAGCTGTGGTTAGTGACTGAAAACAAGTTGGGGTAACTTGTTGTCCAGTACTGAGAGTCTTTGAGAGAGGGTTGGGCTATGAAGATCTGTGGCGTCACACCATGGACATACTGTTGGCTTTAATTTTCACATACATTATCCAATCTGCACAAAATTCAATAACATGGACATTAGTCCAAGCCCGAACAGATATGTATGCATATATTTTGTGGGCTTGGTCTAATACATGCACTGAACCCCCTAGAAGCATTAAAACAATACTCCTTAAGCAATTTTTTCAACTAAGAAATTCAGTACATATGTAGTGTCTGAAGACTCATAAAAAGTTTGTTGAACCTAGGGTCCATACCCCAATGGAAGTCAGCCCTTTTTTGCAAAATCTGCCGTTTTCTGCCTTTGAACACTTTGTTACACAGATTTGATCAGCAGGGTTAGGGTAAGCACTGAGGTGGTATTGGGGAGGCTGTATGAGAGTCCCACGGTTGCAGCACAGGCCGTAGCCCTGCTAAGCTGTGAGGCTGCTTGGAGCTTTAATTTTTTTACTTTTATTCTTTGTTATTGTAATCATCTGCAATGAGCTTGAAAGTTTTGACTCCCGAAGAGATGCACTTTTCTCAAGCAGAAAACTAACTGCCAATTTACAAAAAATGACACTGTTAATATCCGTTTGTGATCTCTCCCTTGTTCTCTTTAAGGTTAAGTTGATATTTTGAATCTTCATTGGCACAGTGATTACATCACTGTTAGTTATCTGAACTTCTGATGTTAAGATATTATAATTGATTAAGATCTTAGTTTTTAAGGACATGAAAAATTGAAAATCTGCTTCTACTTTAGAAATAAGTTATGCTTTTCTTTTAATGCAAAAAAGAAACTAGTAACAGCAAACTTTTTACAGATTTCGGACTATGGTCACCTCATTTTTATGAAGGTCCCAACTCGAGTATAAAACTGCTTGACTCTGTCTACCATGCCTCTTTGAGGTGTATTACAAATTGTGAGCCTCGCACACATCATTGTAAACGCTATACATGTGGGCTGGCCATCACTAGGAACTCTTAGACTCACTCACTGGTTTATGTTCATTAGTAAGGGTATTCTGCGTCTGCTCCCACCATATCTCTGTGAAATTATTCCACCATGAGCGGCAGGACAGTAATCTTTACGTTCCCAAGAATCATTGTTATTGTCTCTACAAAGTGTTCACACAGAATCTGGTAAGGTGGCATTTCAGTATTCTGCCCCCACAACATGGAACGATTTATAAAAAGACTGGAAATTAAAGGAACCAAGAGGAAAATGAAAATTATTGCTCAAAGTTTTGGAAATCAATTTCTATGGTTTTAAATGTTTTTAAATGTAAATGTTTTTAAAAAGTTTTTATGAAATTTTGCGGAAAATCTGTTTTGTATTTTTAAATTGTTTTGAACTGTGCCGCTGTCTTGGCCACGATTCCCTTGGAAAAGAGATTGGTAATCTCAATGGGACCTTCCTGGTGAAATAAGAAAAAAATAATGTTTTTTTTTTTCTATTTCCTAATGTTTATAATGATGAGAGCTGTGGGCATTTTTCTCTTTTAGATATGTACTGATTTTGAAAGAGCTTCATGTTGTGCATTTTGTAATCCTGTCGATTGTAGGCTGTGGCATAAACACAATCACTAATAAGACGTTTATGGTTGAGTTTTAGAAAAAGTAATAAATAAACTTTCACAGGTTATTTTCAGTTAGGTAAAATTAAGGATAAAACACTGAATATAATCCCCATAATTTTGCAAAGTAAATAAAAAATAATAATATTCAAAAAGTTTAGTAGAATCAAGAGACTTGCCCACAAAAATAATAGCATTAGAGTACATTGGATGTGCTGTAAATCAGAGTATTAAACAAGAAAGTAAGCACTAATCCTACCCTTTCTATCTTTCACTTCTTTAAATCATAATTACCATCATTTTTTTACCTGGTAAAATTAAGAGTATGCTAAAAAATAGAAGGTAACTATACCTTAAACTACATCAATGTTTTGTCTTTTATTCTTCAGAAGTAATCAGGTCTTTGTATTTAACTCACGTATTTTGTCTTATTCTATAAGACAAGGCTACAAATCCACATAATCAGGAAGACAGATGGGACTGCATTGAGGGTTTCTATAAACTTGTCATCCAAGAGACTGATGGGTAAGCCTTTCACATTTTTTTATTTCATTTAAAAAAAACTTGGGTCTCCTCCTTGCTGTTAAAGCATCATCTGGGGTTTCTGTGTGCAGAATGGTTGCTTCTGGTAGTGACATTCACGCCACTAAGGCATTAAGGAAAGTGTTGCTTCACAGGCTTTGACCATAGTTTCTGTTGCACCACTTTGAGGTGGTGTAACTGACTTGGGGAGCTCTTCTCATTATGTAAATTCAGAGATCTGTCCTGTGTTTTAGGAATTTAAGTCCATTTCTCTTTGCATGCATAGCAAATTATGACCTCAAAGTTGCTACATGATCCACTAACCCATTTTAATGTGATGTTATATTTTGTGTTTTCAGGCCTCAGATAGCTCTTCGTCTTCTTGCCCATAAAATCCAGTCCCCACAGGAGAAGGAGGCTTTGCAGGCCCTCACAGTTAGTATTCAGAATTCTTACAAAGACTAATAGGCTCAAACTGATTCATTTTGCTGGCAGATTTAGCGAAATGTTTTCATTTTAGCAACATCTATCTTCTGAATGGAAGTAATATTAATGTCTGGAGTGGCCCAGCCAGAGTCCTGGCTTGAATCTGATGGAGGATCTGTAATGGAGCTAAAGATTTGCGTGATATTTAGATATTTATTTTGCAGCAATATTTAGAAACATTTGATTTCTTTAATGCCAATAAATGCCTTTCAGTTGGTAATCAACAGGGATAACGTTTTGACACGCTAATTTAGTTTATATAAATAAAATATACTTTTTGTGTTCTTTATGTTGCATGGGGAGTTTAACCATTTGCTCCAGGAGCTACGTATGGATGAGGTTCGCTTTCAGCGGTACTTCAGTCTGTCCTGCGCCCAATTTTACGACTTCCTGGGCTCTGATTGGTTAATGCGCCGCTTCAGGGCCGTCAGCACCATCAAAAGTTCAACTAGCTGAACTTCTGCGTTGCTGGCTTTATGAGCTTTGAAGCAGAGCTTATAATTGTAGTGATGTCACTATACGTATTTTGAATGTATCAGGAGCAGGAAACATTTTAAGTCTAGATAACGCAGATTTAAAAAATCATAAATAACACTTACCGAAGACAGGTGGACAGGTGCTCTTCGCGAGGAACAGAGAACCTGTAGTTGGTGTCCTGGTAGGCGATTCGAGCTCCGATGCGGCCCAGGAGGTCATCAAACTCGGCGCGGGACAGACGGAAGTACTGCTGAAAGCGAACCTCATCCATACGTAGCTCCTGGAGCAAATGGTAAAACTCCCCGAACTCAGAACGCATCCGTAGAATAGGGTGTAGCCACAAACGGTGCTGATGTTGCCGTAGTCGACGTTGTCTAGCTTTATTAGCAAATAAAGCCAAGGGACTCTCTCAATACTATCCACCATAGTTCAGAATATCCGACAGCAGAAGAAGCCCCGCCCATGCGCTCTTTTTTGCTCAGAAGTGGCAGACTTTGCAAGCTTCAACAGAAGCGTCAAACTAGATGCTTTTTGAGCTTTGCCTGACGCTGAGAAATAGACTTAACATGTAATCTTGATGTTGCTGACACTGACAAACTCCTTGGTCTGAATGCACCATTAGCGTTTTATCCTTAGGAGTCATAGGGTTAAAGGCGTGGTACATAAAGACACACAAGACAAACGACTATATATGCATCCACACACCTATACCATTGGGCACAAGTGGGAGGAAATGCCCAGAAACAACTCACACATGCATGGAGAGAACCTGTAAACTTCATACAGAAAGACTCCAGGCTGGGACTCGAACCCAGAACCTTCTTGCTGCAAAACGGTGCTTATGCTTCCAACAGCAGCAGAGCCTTTTCCAGAAAGGAATTTCTGGTGTTATAATGGGAATTTTTTCATTTGATTTTTAAACTATATTTTTTTATTATAGGAATGTTTGTTAATTATTACTGTGATAGCAAAAAAAGGTAATTACCTTTTTTTTTCTTTTTTTTTTTTTTTTTTTATTCGTTTCCTTTTAATGTGAATTATTTACCTTTTTGAATCAGCTGGTTGCTTATGGTTATCTCTTTAAATAATGGACCATTTTAAGCATCACGCTGCATTTATAATGGTTAAAAGATGTATTCAACGTGCTTAAAGAACAGTTTTCTTTGTGTTTACTGTGATGAATTGTGGTCTTGTGAGTAATATGTGTCACTAATATTTGACCACATGAACAAATGGGACATGGGGGATTAAATCTAAATTCAAATCCACAGTGAATTCTTTACAAAATAAGTTGCCTTGAAATGCAAAATTTCAAGGGTCATGTGCTTTATATCATCTGACATGTAAGGGAGGGGTTAACCACAAGTTGGTGATGGAAAAAATTCTGATTCTTCTTTCTTGTTTTTTTTTCCTTTCATTTTCACTTCTTCTCGTCTTTTTGGTGTTTTCCAGGTTCTCGAGGCATGTATGAACAACTGTGGCAAGAGGTTCCACAGTGAGGCTGCAAAGTTTCGCTTTCTAAATGAGCTTATTAAAGTCTTAACACCAAAGGTATCCCTTACCACATACTTGACTTTCGTTATTTTAAAATCAGTTCTGATTCATGAATCCTAATTTGAATCCTAATTTATGTCATAAACATCCTATTATCTGATATAGATTCACAACCAGTTGCAGTTTCATAATATTTTGTTGTTTTGTTTTAGGATTTTGTTTCTGAGAATATATCAGATGCAAGTTCTGTAACAGCGTTCAGCTTGCATATTTTATTATCATTTCGGTTCCTTTGTAGGTATCAAACTTGAAAGATTTAAACAAGTATTTTTCATACAGTGACACATACATATACAGTGAAGAGGAGTATTTAGATCTCTTTAATAAGATGGCCTTAAATAAAAGTCTGTAAAACGATATGGATTCAGAAGTTTAAACAGTGCCCAAGAATGTATAACTTGATTATAGTACAAATATAGCTGTACTGTAAAGTCCTTAAAGGGTTGTCTGAGAACAACATTGAAAAAGCACCATGATGAAGACGAAGGAACACAGCAGAAAGTTATAGAGAGATTGATAGCAGCGTCATAAAACTATAACTCAACCTTTTTGTTTTTAACAAAGCACTGTTCAATCGATCTTCCAAATGTCTGGTTTTATTGGAGGATGAGTGGGAAATTGCAAAATATAATTGATTACAAATAGATAGAAGGCTGGATCCATGTTTTTCTTTTTTCTTGACAGTATTTTGGTGCATGGACTCAACAGAAAGTTAAAGACAGAGTGACAGAGGTCCTCTATGGCTGGACCCTCTGGCTTAAAGAAGAACCAAAAATTCAGGAAGCCTATAAAATGCTGAAGAAACAAGGTGAAGAAGAACACAAATGTGTGTGTGTGTGTGTGTATATATATATATATATATATATATGAAATCATTAATATTTACTGCCCTTAGGATTGCTTAAAAACCACTTTATTCAAATATAGAGGTTTATGCCTTTTATCTTTATCTCATAAAGATTCTCTTTCTCTCTGACTTTAGGTATTGTAAATGCTGATCCAAAACTGCCTGATACACTTATTATGCCTCCTCCCCCTCAAAGGACCACAGAATCTATCTTTGATCAGGAGGAAAAAGCCAAGGTCAGTGTTTGTACATGTATATTTATTTCCATTTAAATTTTCATGCAACTTATATGTCTGTTCTCCATCAGCTTTTAGCAAGATTATTGAAAAGTGGTCGTCCTGAAGACCTGGAAACTGCCAACAGGCTCATTAAAAACACAATTAAAGAGGTGAGGCATGAGGTGGCCGTGTGGGCTGGCTTTGCATTCATGCCTTAATAATTGTGTAAGCTGATCATTATTGATGTGTGTTCCTTAGGAGCAGGAAAAGGCTGAGAAAGTGGCGAAGCGTGAGTCCACTCTAAAGGAGGTGGAAGACTGCACTAAGCAGCTCAGAGAACTACTGGATCAGCAGATCGTTACTGGAACTTCATTACAGCCCAGCGATGATGTTAAGGTATGCTGGACCCAGTCTGCAACTTATTGATACAGGCACACTTAAAGGAGGCTCAAATAACCGTTGAGTGGAAAAGATCTGTAACACACCAAATTGCATTTATTTTCTACTTTCATAAAGAAAAAAAGCATGCCACTTTTTAATGACAAAAATCATTAGACATGTTTCAGCAAGATTTTTAGCAGCTTTACAAAAACATTGACTTAATTTTGCTAACTTTGAGTAATTTTCTGTTGAACTGTTGAAAGTTTGGGTAAGCAATATATGATTTGGGACTTTAATTGAAAAACGTTGAAGTCTGAAAATCAGCACAACTAATTTAGTAAAAATAAAGTTATCTGAAAATTATTAAAAATATTTAATATGGCCCTAATTTTGATTTTAGACTGCTCTTTGAATGCAGTGCGCTATTTGTCACACTAGATAGTTAATATTAATTTTCAGTACCACTGGCCAAAAAAAGGGCTTTTTAGAGGTAAATATTTGAACTTGAGTAGTTATTTCATGGTCATGTTCAAAGAACGAAGAATTGGTTTTGGCCTTCTCTTAAAGCACTTTTTATTCTTTTAAATAAAAAAAAGTTAACAAATTTCTTCAAATTCTTTCGTCCTGAATTTCCCCAGTGCGAGACAATTTCTATTCAATTTTATGTTTTCATATAAACATGTATTTGGAGCACAATCTATTGCTGCAGTCTCATGATATCAGCATGTGTCCTTGTCCATTTTCCAGCATCTTGTGATTTCAAGAATGTCTGGGTGTTCTAATTTTTCTGATGACCATAAATATTCAGAAGGATTGAGATCAGATGTCTGCCAAAGAAACTCGTTTTCTGGCTTTCCGTGCTTTCTGCTAAAAAAGTGCATTTGATTTTCCTATTTTCCAGTAATAAAAAATAAAATAAAACAAATAATAATATAATGGCTATAATAATAATAATAATAATAATGGATTGCATATTTGCAAACAAGAGGATGAACAAATATTTGTATTTCCAGACATTTTCTTTTCCATTGTCTAAATTGTCCATCTTTACTTTATCACTCTCTACCTCATATCCTTTCTTAGTTTGTTCTTCTGTCATACCTTTTCTTCATATGTTCTTTACTCCCTTACTTTTGTCCTTCCTTATTTCCATTGTTTCCTTCCTTTTGCCTGCCTTAATTTCCTTTATCTCTTCTGTCTTCTTCTATCTCTTCATTTTGCTGTTTTTGGACTTTGCAGGTTGTGGCTCCCCTGTAGAATATACCTGCCAGAAATGTATAATTAGCATTACTATATTATATTTTTGGATGAACATATAGAAGTAAAGATTTTGCTAAACTATATCTGGAAAAGACTGGAACTTTTCCACGAAGATTTGTAACAACCCTGGATTTTATGATTACTTTTGCTATTACTTGGTTGTAACTTTTTCAGCCAACATTAACATGTTGGCTTATTGCATCTGTTAGAAGCAATATTAGACACCCTTCACCTTGTGTTATTCATTTAAAAGTGCATATACAGATGAAGTTCCAAAAAGTTTTATATTGTGCAAAGTTTTTTTGTTTTTTTTGTCATTGAACTTCAAAGGTAAAACTAATGTATAAGGTTTCCACTATCAGAACATCAGGGTAATTTGACCAGATATTTTTCTGATGGGGTAATCATGCTTGATTACTGATTTAGAAGTATGTGAACCATTACAACTTTGTCTATTACTATTACTGTTTAGTACTCTTTCAAGGGTTGTTACAATTATGTACAATGCTGGCAACATTTATTGGTCCCCATTTGCAAATATGTATGAAAAATGTGTATGTGTAAAAATCCTTAAATAAATTAATTATTAATTAAATATTAATCAATAATTTATTGCAGTTGCATATATTACATTTAATTTGATTAAAATTTATTCCATGAGTAAAAGTTTTTCATAAAACCATTGTAGTATAATTCAGTGTCAAGAAAGCATGATTTATTTATTTATTTATTTTTTTTTGCTATTTGCACATCTTGAACTTCTTACTCTTCATTTGTAAATTGAGCTCCAAACAAAAAATGACTGCTTTAAAATCTCTCTCGCTCGTATTTTTTTTTGTCTCTCTATAACATAACATCTCTGTTATAAATGTAGGAGCTCTATGAGCGCTGTGATGGACTAAGGCCCTGCCTATTCAGATTGGCCAGTGACACGACGGATGATGATGTGGCTCTAGCACAAATTCTGGCAGCAAATGATGAGCTGACACTAGTGGTAAAGGCCTACAAAGATCTGATGACAAGAGGAACATGTAGCTTAGGAAGATTTAGAAGTAAAAGTGAAGAAGTAACAAGCAAAAATATCTGTAAGTGTGACCTAGTGTCTCTTGTCTCAAGTAGTTTTGGGTCTGTCTTTGTTGTCTATTTACTGAAGTATTAATATTTGTTCAGGTTCAACGAACCGCAGAGAGATTAAGAGCTACCATCTCATCGATCTATCAGCTCTGGACTCTCCACAGATCCAAAGAAAAGCTGATTCGCCCCCTCCATTTGAGTCTTCTTCACCTGGTTTCTCCTCTCATTTGCAGAACACGTTTTTTCCAGAACCAGAGCAGGACTTTGGTCAGATTTAATTGGAATCCCTTTCTATCATTAATTGAATGATTCCCTATTTATTGTCATGTTGTCTAATTACAGAGTTTGATGTTTTGATCACAAAACAAAACCAGCAAAATCCAAAGTCATATTATGAAGAACTAATGCAGGTGAGATTTCAACACTAGTCTAAAGATAAATATTTAAACAAGTTTTTTTTTATCATAAGACTACGTAAAGATATTTGCTCTATTTTTAGATTGACAAAGGCTGTCAGATGACAAATGGTGACCAGAATGGAGGGAGACAATTTTTACTGAGAGCCCGTGGATGTGGAGGAACCAGTGATTCATCAGATGGAAAAAATGTCTGGTAGGGAAAGATTTACTGTCATCAGTGTTGACAGAAAACCCCCAGAATTCCTGTTTATAGATTCCTACAAGCCATGTTGGAAACACATCAGACATGTGGAAGAAAATGCCCTGGATCTACATGTAGATTGTATGTGGGATGGAAAAGTAACACTGCCAGTCATGATAAACACACCGTTCTCATTATGAAACAGTGGTGGCAGCATCATGCTGTGGGATTGCTTTTCTAAAGCAAGTACAAGAAGCTGTTGATAGATTGATGGAGGTAAACACAAGTCAATCCTTGAAGAAAAAGTAGTAGCAAAAGACTTGAGACAACCAGCAGACTATTGTCTTCCTGCAGGGCAACAATCCTAACCATGCACCCAGTGACAACAAAGTGTTTAAGATGAAATCATATTCATATGATAGAAGGGCCCTGATTTCATATATGATTAAATAGGTTATAATAAGAAATATTTGAAAACAGCTAAAAACCTTAACTATAAAATTAGACTTTACAACATTGTATCTTTTATGCTTATTATTTCATCTGAGCACACAGGACCGATTTATGATAAATGCATAAAAAAAAAGCTTATTTTCCATCATAATTTGCAAATAACTACTATTATATATATGTGTGTGTGTGTGTGTGTGTATATATATATATATATACATACAGCAATGTATAATTTTGGATTTAGTTCTTGACTAATCTTTAACATAGATCAAGCTTAAAAAGTGTCGCACTTTCAATTTAATAACATTTAAACATTTATAATAGTTAGACTATCTTATAACCAGATGACAAATACCATGTAAAACTAAAAGGTAATGCTATACAGGCAAAATCAGACATTTCATTATATTTATGAGAAGTGTTTTATTACTTTTTTGTGTTTTCAGGTCACACTCTCCAACTCAGCAGGACCCAGAATCAGGATCACTTGAACAACCAAATAAAGACTTTGGATCCCTGCTGATACTGCAGGAGAGCTGTCATGCCTCTGCATCGCTGGAGAACATTTTTGTTCCTTTAGAAATCATCAGATCCAGTATGTTTCCTTAGGCTCAGTTATCTACTGTTTACAATGAGCACTTTGCAGCTTTCATTTACTAATTATCAAAGTAAAAAGAATTAACACCCTTTCAATATTTTAGGGTTTTGAGATGTAAATGATCTTATCTTTACAGTCTCTACAATGATGGAATACAAAGACAAACACAGTTTACCCTGTATTATTTATAAGGATGTAATAAAAATATTGATGAGCTAATATATAGCAATGTTTTATGTCACAATTTTGTATCAATATTCAAAAGCAATGTATATATTTTTTTGACATTCTAAAGGAGGTAATGATTTCAATAATTTTGTTGTAAAATTATAAGTATGACTGCTAGTTGGTTGCTGTTTTCACCTCATTCGTTCCAGTGTTGCAACTAGATCTAGTAATAAAACTGGATGTGTTCTGTATGAAACAGGTTGAAGTGTTTAGAATACTGTCACAGTTTTTCTACAGTTAAACTCAGTTTTAAAAATCATTATATATAGTCTTGTGCATTGTATCTCAGTACGGTATATCCCAATACATAATCTCATCCCCCCTGTATTGTGATACAGTACATATATATATCCAGATTCTTGCCAATATGCACCCCTAATTATTTATTAATCCAAAAATGTATAAGATTTTTAAAAACTGCAACACTTGAATTTAAATATTATCTCTTTATTTCATCTGTCTTTCTAATTTGTTTCAGGTCAGTTGGAGCCAATCACATTGTACAACAAAGCTGGTATCCACGTGTCACTCCATTTTGCCAGAGACTGTCCATCAGGTCATCCAGGTGTGGCGGTGGCTGTCATTTCTACAGTGAACACTTCTGCACTAGACGTGAAGGGTTTCATGTTTCAAGTTGCTGTTCCCAAGGTGAAAAAAAATAAGAGACAGGTCACAGACTTGAATCCAAAATGATGGAGTCTTGTAGCTTTTAATGAGTTAATAATTCATTATTTCACAGTTGAAAGTGTTTTTAAAGCTGCTGTGACCTAGTTTTTTATCTTGCCATGTGTGTTGGCTTAGTTAAAAACACGTTTGGTGAGTATAAATGTTAAAGAAATCAAGCGCATTTTCTGAAACATCCATTCCTATCACATATTTAAAATAATAGGGTAAGGTTGAATGTGCCCTACTTGCAGATGAGACTTTAGAGTAGTGCTTAACTGTTTCAGGAAGGGATACTTTACTTTTTCTTGACACTATAATACATTGCCTTGTTGCAGCGGGACAGGAATCTCTTTTCATCACCCACAGCTATTGGCTGCTTCTCTCTGTTGCTTCTGCCAGGGCTGTTCACAATATTGAGGCTTAGCTCCGCAGTGAGTGATAGACTTCATTAGACTTTACAGTTTGTATTTTGTCTTACACTTGTTCCAATTCAAATTTTAAGCCCGCTCTTCGCAGTATAATGGAGGAATGATTCTCTTCTGCGAAGAAAAATACATAAATAAATGCATAAATAAATGTGGTAATGAATACATAAATCCACAAATTAATACATTAGAAAATATAATTGAAGATGAGTTAATCAATGTGTGTATAAATAAAAAATTGGGAAATAAAATTGGAAGAAAATAAGTAAATATATGGGGAAATAAGATTGGAAGAAAAAAATAAATATATGGGAAAATAAAATTAAAAAATAAGTACATAAATAGATATATTTGGCGATAAATATTTATCGATTTACACATTTATTTCAAATTTTGGTTTACTCAGTCCTCAATAATATTGCGCAGTGTGCTTAAAAAAGTGTAAGAGAAAAGAAAACTGCTTAGTCTAAAATACTTTACATACTCTGGTACAAGGATTGGACAAAAAAAAGGAGCAAGTCTGTAGAATGGCTTTGTTGTTTTGGGGTTTTTTTTGTTAAAGGAGTCTCTTTAGGTTTTTGACTACATTTTTTTTTGCCATACATATTAATTAATTTTAATTTCTGAACTGAGAACATCACTGATCCTGACCTTAACTCTTCCTCAGAGCATGCTGGTGAAGCTTCAGCCTGCCTCCAGGACACAGCTTCCCCCTTACAACCCTCTACTGCCTCCACCTGCAGTCTCACAAGTCCTGCTGTTAGCTAATGCTGAAAGTGTGAGTATACAACTATTTACATATTTAAATTTAATCCAATTATGGATTTAGTGAAAGGATGCAACTGAACTGAACTGGAAGAATAGAACAAACCTTTATTGTTCCTCAGTGGGGAAGTTCAGATGTACCAGTAGCAGAGTACAGGGCTGTGAGACCTTTAGGGGTAAGGTTTTAAAACACCAGTGTTGGGCATCTTGCATTAAAAAAGTAATTAGTTATAGCTACAAATTACTGTTTCCTAAAAGAAATTGAGTTAGTAACTCAGTTACTATACTGTAAAAGGAATTAGTCACTCACCAAAGTAATTAGCATTAAATTTACGTTCTATAACTCAGTTAAATTTTATAATATGTGTAACGGCAAATATTTCTACAACTGAATGACGAATAAAAACACACCATATAAAGTATTTAAGAACATTTGGTATTTGACCTTAACTCAGTAAGATAAGTTGAATGCAAAAAAAGAAAAAAATACTGGTCATACATGAAGAAAAACTAAATTAAGTTATGAAAATCTATGCATCTGTAATATTGCACAGTAAACAGAGCACTATCCAATTGGTGTAGTAAGACATTTTAAGACTGATTTGGTGTAACCTGGTCACATGACCTAGAAGCTATTGAAGAAAAATCACATTTTACAGTAACATTAATAAGATATATATCATGTTAATAAAAAAAAAAACATTCTCTAGTTCCCTTGAGTGTCGAGCAACAATTTATCAATATTTTGGGGTTAGTCTGTCAGTAGATCTCACAAGTTCATGGCTGTCTTTACAGCATGCAGTAAGACTGGAAAGCACTCAGGGTACCCATCCACCATAACTGACACCTGCTCTTTCCCTGCAGCTGCAGTTAGGCTTTCACAAAGCCTGACACGCTGCGCTTCATTCAACCACGTTGTAACGCGCCAATTTAAATCCCCAATAACCGTAACAGCATTGCAACGATTAGAAAAGTAAGTAATTCGATTACTCCATTGCCATAAAAATAACTTTAGTAACGCCGTTATACTGAAACGCTGTTACTCCCAACACTGCTTACAACAACATAACTTAAAGTATACCATAGTGAATGACAAGAACCGACATTCATTAATATACTAATAGGAAAAGTAGAGCAGAAAAAGAAACAAGGGTTGGCTGTACCTGCGCTTTGAGGTTTGTTCCTCAGGTGAAAGTGCCATTTTGTTATATCAATGTGATGAAGACTGCCTGATCCAGAGGGAATGACTGAGTCTGCGTTCTTTTTTTTCCCCCTGCCTGTAGTGGACCAAACACTTTGTAAAGCACTTGAGGAGCAGCCAAATAAACTAAAAATCAGAGGTTCTCTTTGTGGCCTAACCACTTCTTTGTTTTGGGAGCAGGGCAAGGTTTATATCAGTGATTCAATTCAGTTTATTTATATAGCGCCATTTCACAACAGATGTCATCTCAAGGCACTTTTCAAGAAGGGTTATTACAATACAATGTTTCTCAGGGCCAATGATTCTCAATTATTTTCTGCCATGCCCCCCTAGAGAACAGAGTTTTTTTCACGGCCGTCACCGTGACCTTACAGAACTTATGAGGATTGTTCTTCCAATTCATAAACATCTCTACTGTCACACTAAGCGTCAACTTGTTTTTCTTTTTTTCGGGGATGGGTGGTGTTTGTGTTTCTGTGAGTTTTCTCTCTATGAGGGGAAGGTTTAGTCTGTCTGCATGGAGAGGCGGACCGACCTCCTGGCAATAGCAAAAAGTCAGCCTTATGGTGCATTCACATTGCCCAAAACGCCAGCGTCAGTTGTGGCTAGATTACATGTAAAGTCTATAGTCGAGTCTCTGCCTTGCGTTGGGTCCTTCAAATTTTAAAGCGTTACTTGCGTTGAAAGTGGCAACGTAGCAAACACAAGCAACACAGAAGCTCAGCTAGCTGAACGTTTGCTGGACTTGACACACCAGTCAGAGCGTCTCACTGTAGTGATGTCACTATACACGTGATTTGAATGAAGCACGGGACCAGTGAAAACCTTTTCAACAAAAGCAGATTTCAAAAATGGGAAATAACACTTATCGAGGACCGATGAACAGGCACTCCTAAGGAGGAACAGAGTACATGTAGTTGGTGTCCTGGTAGTGCTCTAATGTGGCCTAAGAGGTCGTAAATTGGGGGTTGGACAGACGGAAGTATCGCTGAACGCGAACCTTATCCATAAGCAGCTCCTGGAGCAAATGGTTAAACTCCACAAACTCAGAACACATCTGAAGAATGAGCGCTGATGCACCTGATGTCAACGTTTTCTAGCTTTATCTAGCAAATAAAGCCAAGCCATTCTCTCGTTACGATCTGCCATAGTTCACAACGTACGGCAACAGAGGAAACCCCACCCATGCACCCTTTTTTGCTCAGTAGCAAGCGTTGGAACCCGAAAAGTACATGCGTCTAACTACATGCGTTGGGTCCGTTACTTGACACAGACGAACTATGCGGTGTGAACGCACCATTACAGGAGCGGGAGCTGCCAGATCACTAGGGGAACAGCGTTTTAATTGTGCGGTCCATTTTTCGTTTTCAAATAAAATCAAACTTTATTTATATAGCACTTTTCATGCAAAAAGAGCAACTCAAAGTGCTTAACAGATTAAAATGACCCCATATAACCCAAATTCCATTCCTTTCCAACACAATTTTGATAACCCAGCCCACAACCCATTTCCCAGGCACACACACACGCGAGCAAACACTGATACACACACAAACACTCGTACGCATAAAACATAAAACAAAAAGAGTAAACTCTAGGCTGAGCTCAGATGGGTCAGGTGACTAACGACACACCATCAGGGGAGACATCTGCCTCGACTGAACCAGATCCATGGCAGCAGCCGAGGCACCGACCAGGACGTCCAGGGAGGAAGGGCGGAAACCCCCACCATTCCCAGGCACTACCCGAGGGGCGCCCAGGCCGCCGCCGCCGACCCGAGGCAGAGGGCTCCACAGAGTTAGGATTAAAATACATAAAATGTAAAATGACAAAAGGTAGTATGGATAATAAAATAACTAATAAAATGTGATAACTTAACTATAATTAAAATAACTAAAACAAGCATGCTAAACATGCTGAATAAATAGTAATCAGTTAAAAGCTAGACTAAAAAGGTAAGTCTTTAGCCTGTTCTTAAAAACTTGAACGTTCTCTGCGGCCCTGAGGTCCTCCGGTAGCCTGTTCCGGAGGCGAGGGCCGTAATAATGGAAAGACGCCTTGCCGTGGGTATGTGTCCTGACTTTTGGAATCACGAGGAGACGGCTGCCAGAGGAGGGCACAGACCGCGAAGGTTCGTACGGTAAAAGCAGTTCTGAAAGATAAGAAGGCCCAAGACACTTAAAAACCACTAGAAGTATTTTAAAATTGATACTGAAACATACGGGGAGCCAATGCAATGACTCTAAAACCAGAGTGATGTGCTTCCGCTTCCTGGTCTTCATCAGGACACTTGCTGTTGAGTTTTGTAAAGGTTGTAGACCTGAAATCCTCTTTTTGGGAAGCCCAGAAAGCAGGGCATTGCAGTAGTCAATTCTACTGGTGATAAAAGCATGCATCAGCGTCTCCGTATTGGCCAGAGAGAGAATGGGGCAGACTCTGGCTATGTTCTTTAGATGATAAAAACCTATTTTTGTTATAAGTCAGCTCAGAGTCAAAGATCACACCCAGGTTCTTCACTTGTAAAGATGGATTAAAAGACAATGATTGTAGTTTTGGTCAAAGTTTCTCTCTCTGGGCCTCAGGACCGATGACTAAAACCTCAGTTTTGTCCTGGTTAAGCTGGAGAAGGTTTTCTGCCATACAGGATTTAATGTCTAAAATGCAGTTATAAAGTGCATCCATTGGCCGTGTGTCATCAGGAGACATGGAGACTTACAACTGTGTATCATGAGCATAACTGGAAATTAACCCCATGTCTCCTGATGACACTGCCAATAATAGAGGTTAAAAAGCACTGGGCCTAAAATTGAACCCTGTTTAAAAAACTTTATGGGAATAGGGTCCAGAACACATGTGGTGGGCCTCACTGAGGAGAAAACTTTATCAAGACTCTCAGCTTCAACCAGGACAAAACTGTCCAGTATTTCCTCAGGTAAACACACAATCGCAGATTTATCAAAAGTCATACTACTTTGGGAGGATAAAATATTACATCTGATGATCTACCTTCCCTCTGAATAGGACAACATACTCCTCACAAAGAGCGTCTGAGGGGTTTTTCTGGAAAGTATTAGAATCGCTATTTAAAATATTAGCAATTGTAGAAAAGAGAATTTTAGGATTGTTTTGGTTTTCTGTGATGATTTTGGAAAAGTAAGAGTTTCTGGAGTTTCTAACTGCTTTGTTGTATGATTTTAATTGTTCTGTGTAATTTTGCTTATTAGAGATTTAAGTCTACTGTTAAAATCATCCATCCATCCATTTTCTTAACCGCTTAATCCTTAATGGGTCGCGGGGGTGCTGGTGCCTATCTCCAGCTGTCAACGGGCGAGAGGCGGGGCACACCCTAGACAGGTCGCCAGTCCATCACACTGTTAAAATCATTGAAAATAAAATCACTGAGGGCAGTTAAATTAATAGGACGGATCTCTTTAAAAGTTTTTTCCGCAAGTCCATCTCCCTTTCCCACACTGTGGACTCCGTCTATCAGCGCTCTCTCCCTCGCTCTCTCCCTCGCTATCTTTTCTCTCGGTGTACATACAGACTGTATATATATAAATAGACAAACCCTCGTTGACGTCACCCATAGGTTTCTGAAGAGAAAAAATGAAGCCAACTGGGTGGTTCCCACCGCCGCCATCTTGTCCATGTCACTCGCCTCGTCACTCTCAGAAACTCCAAAAATGGGCAAAGAGGTGGAGCTGAGAGTGGCGCTGTGAGGCTGGGGGCTGAGGGTTGACTCTCCGAGCCAACATGGCTAGAAGCTAGTCAGTAGTTAGTCGGGAGCTAACTGAAGCCAACATAGGCTGCAGCTGGTTTCAGCCAGAAGACCGCGGTTGAAAGACTTTTGCCCTGTTTTTCAACTAGGATCACTTTAGATGCTGAAACTTAAGACAAGACTTAGACGAGACTTGGAGGAGAAAACTTATCGATATAAGACCCAAATAGGTCGGGTCAATACAGCCTAATATGGTGTTATTCCCATTACCATCGGTGGAGGGTGAGGACATAGACGGCTTATCTTAACAACACATCCAGCAAAAAGCAGTCACAAAGTCATCATGAAAACTCAGATCCTCTCAAAAAATAAAAGGCTTTGACTCACCTCACATCTCAGACATCCATTAGTTCATGCCTCCAGCTGTGTGTTCCTCACACCAGTACTGATCTAACCAGCAATCATCCAGTCTGTCTAGAGTCCAACTCTGTAGTCTTCCCGCCTGATCTGGCCGTCTCCTACTCTGGATGCTGCGGCTTCTCTGTCCTGCCGACTTCGCTGCTCTGCTGCTACCCAACCGGTTGCCAGCTCCAACTCGCGTGTAGAAAGAGATAAAAGCTCCGACCAGAACAGCATTCCTCTCGGCCACCTGACAGAACCCCCCCCCCCCCCCCCCCCCCCACAGCTGGTGAAGCATCAGCCGGTATGAAGCCTCCCCCCAAAGCTGAAACTTTGGACGATCTGTTACTGTAATCAACACCACAGCAAGCCGTCTTTGTCCAATAACTTCAAATTAACATCCAAAACCGTCTTTAAAGTCTTTACATTAGTCCCAGGCTCCCCGCAAGCAGAGGGGTCAGCAGACTACGGAGCAAGCTATTAGCTACAGTTAGCTACCATTAGCCAACAGCAGTAGCCTAGACGGAGCTGTCAATCAAACGGACACACCCCTAATTATTCAGAATTTCAAGATTAAACTACAAATAAACAGAAGTTAGAAAAAAATTCACCCCCCCAGAGTTGTCATAATGGTAATCCTGAACTATCTAACCCAAAATGGTTTTTTGAACCAGGCTGAAAACATGTTTATTTTTGCTTTAAAGTTGGCCTTTTAACATGGGAGTCAATGGGGGTTTGCTCCTTTTTGGAGCCAGCCGCCAGCGGATGAGGGCTGAACTGCAATTTTTGTCACTTCCATGTTGGCTTCACTTTTTGCAAGCAGAGTTTGCCCCTTGGGTGTACACTAGTCTGCTGGGTGAATAGGCAGCCTGTTAAGTTTGAGCACTGCTGCCATCTAGTTCACAATTAAAGTATGAATATAAGCCTCGTCTACCGTGAGGCACGAGTGGTGCGGGGTACTCTGGCGCCCCTCTGTTCCCCCTTCTGTGAGCATTAGCACAGCACGACTGGGTTTCGGAGGGCAGGGGCCTAAGCTATGCGCTTCTGTGGTCAATGAGTTTCTAACGATATTTTGAATGTTCAACTATAATATATAATCTTTTTTCCCCCAAATAAAAGCATACTAGCACCAATGCTACATAAACAAACTGGGGTATTAGCTGTGAAGCTAATTCTGAATGTTGCCTATGAAGCTAATTGAAAAGCGAACAACTCAAACAATGCCACAATGTCTACTAACAGCTGAAGGACATTATTGAGGAAATATGCTTACTTGTACAGGGATATTTACTGGTTCACGGAGAGTTGGTATTAATCCTGGTAGAAGTTTAAGACGATCTGCGAATCCACTGCTGTATTGTCCCAAGTTGGAAAAACAGTCATCCTAGAAATGTTTGCCACAAACTACCACACGCTTCGGCAGTCGGTCGGGCACATTCCCTGCATACATAAAATCTATCCACAAGCTTTTCAGTGGCTCAGAAGTGGGGAGGACAAAAGATTTATGTTCTCTTTTGTACACCCAGATACAGTGCAGTTTGGATGCGGTCTGGACTCCATGGTGTTGGATTGTTGTTTGCCTGTTACCGTAGGTCTCCGGACGGAGGGACTTGCAGGGTGTAGTTCGGGGAATGGGGTAATTGGCTGAAACTCAACACGTAATATGCCGAAACGTATTGTCATGTGCCAAACTGCCAAACAGCCTGTTTCTGAGTGCTAATTTCACTATGTAGGCAGACATACCCTGGGACAAAGGAAGACTAATCAGTAATTTTAATGCCTTAGGGGCGTAGGTAGGCTGGGGGAACTAAAAGATATGATCAAAAACATCAGAAAATGCTAATTTCATGCCATGTCCACTTTAAGCACCGTTTAGCTCCGTTATCAGACAAAACCTAAACAATATCCATCCCTAGTCACTAGTGAGTTTAAATATAGCTTATTTTACTAGTCTTATTTTACAAGTTAAAGAGATAATGTCCTTTTTTTTAGTTTAAAGCTCTGGAAAAGTCCAGCACAATGCCAAAATCCACATGCAGTATGTAACAAGAAGGTAACAGTGTTGCCAACGTGGCGATTGTGTTGCTATTTTTAATGTGTTTTTAGAACCCTCTAGTGACTCTTTTTTTTTTTTTTTTTTTTTTTTAAAGCAACTAGCGACATATCTAACTTTTCATGGTGTTACTGGATACTTCTTCAGACTCTGCCGTGAAGCACGTAGCTGTTATTATGCGCTTCATTGAGCAGTGGCGCTGCAGTGGGCCCAGAGCACTCACAGTTTGCAGCCAGCCATCCGTATGCTGTAGCTGCACCCGCCCAAGTCCTGCTCAGTCGCAAAAGTTATTTACCCCACTTAGTCCGGAATTCTGATAAATCGTTCAAGTTATCATGCATTTATCTTTGTTGAAGTGAACTGCTCAATAATCTCTATATCTTTTTTTGAGGCCATATCAACCAACCCTAATACGAATAATGAATTGTGTAGAATATATATAAAATTCAGTGTGAAAAAAGCTTAAATGACTTTCTTATTCACAAAAACCTGGCATACGGGAGAAAAATAGAGCAGCACCGATCGATCAGCCTCAATTTCTTTAATTTTGGAGATGCTGAAATTGGATATTTCCATGTGAAATTGATCCATGTGAAATCGATCTTACGTGGAAAAACTGGTGCCTATCTCCAGCTGTCAACAGGTGAATCGACAAAAATGTTCATTTATATTCGAGAACACTACTTTGTTACTTAAGCGACAGGTCAGGTTTGTCTAAAGATTGGTTATCAGTGATCGGCCAGAAAACTAACGGTGCATCCCTAGGGAAAAACAAAACTTTTGTTTTACTAGTTGACTCATGTTTTTCTTGCATGCATGACGAGAATTTTTCATGAAGACTGCTTCCTTTTTTTCCAGCGTAAAGTGCGGCTACGTTACAAGATGACGTTGACGCACGGTAACCAGCAGCTAACCGAAACAGGAGAGATCAACACTTTTCCAGACTGGAGGATTTTGACTGGACAACAATGAAACATTTTCCAAACTCAAGGCAAATAGAGCAAAAATAATTAGATGTGAAAGGAACAATGCCACTAAAACAATACTAAGGTTAATGGGGAGTAAACCAATGCAACAACAATGGATTTTAAAGAATTTAGTGCTACAGTACTCAAGTGTTAATGGTTAAAGGTTTTTCTTAGGTTATGAACTCAAAAGGCTCTGTTACAGTCAATTTTCCGCTTTACACACACCTATATTTTAGGGATTTTTATATTTATCTTGGAATAATTTCATCTTAAACCAATTATCTGTAGCTCACCTGGGAAACAGTCCAGAGACCGCAAGAGGACGCTATGCAGTTCACAGAAGTGAACTGATGGGAAATCTTCCTCAGAAGGCATTTTTCTGTCCCATACATGTCTAAACGTGGATTAATTTGTTCTGCAGATCAACATTAGACCTTTTCAAACATGTGTGGGATAAAACTCAACTTTGAATAGTTTGAAGTAATGTTAAAAAAAAATTTGTGTGAATTGAGGTTTTACTATGAGCTCTATGGGCTTTTATTCAGCTATTTGAATTATTCTGTTTTTGCTATATTTGTTGTAACATTTATGTCCTATTCTTTTTATGTGTGTACGTTGAAACTTTTTCATCTGCCTTCTTCAGAAACAATCTTCAAAATTCCACCTTAACGTTTCTATACAGGGGATGTTTTATAATGTGTATTTATTGAGAAAACATGATGTTTCATAATGGTGAAGGTATGTTGTTTCTTTTTGTCATTCAGGCTTCATAGAAACTTAAAAAATTATTTCAATTGTGCCTTTTACCCTCTGTGTGTTTTGGCTTTAGTTGGAGATTACAGTAAATAAAACTGGATGCAACTTAAATCAAACCAAAGTTCTGAAGTCAAGTATGCCACCACCTGCGGCAGTAAAAACTGATCATTATTGCAAGTCCTACTCCTCTGGAAACTAATTTCTTTTAATTCTTTTTTTTAAAACATTCTGTTGTGTGTTTACATGTGTTCTTTTTTTTCTGACCTTAAGCCAAACTATAAAACTTGCTGTCGTTACCTCAGTATTATCTTCCTGGCAGTTTCATATTGTAAGGCAGAATTTTGTCAATAAAAAGACAGTGCTTTAAAAAATATGAGTGTGACTCGTTTTTTGTTTTTTCCTTATATAAGCTTTAGATTGGAATATGCATAATGTTACTGGTTAATGATTTATTATTGAATGTTTTCTTTTTCATAGAATGTTTGTTATTGTAGCAACATTCAAATTTAGTCTTAGCATTCATATAAGGATTTCCTTTTTAGATTTCCATTCAAACTGCCTGGTTTTAATCTTATTTTATTGAACCATTTACCATATATCAGACAACTAACCTTCGAAATGAGATGCCTAGGGGTAACCACCCATAAAGACAAATAGAATGTTTAGCTCCAATTAAAAAATGTCTAATGCTTGAGCACTCACTCAGTTAATGGTATTTAGTAGAAGGGAAGGGATATATGTACTCTGAAGATAATTTTTAGCAAAGTAATACGCTTTTGCCTTAAACTATTGCCTCCTGACATTTTCCTTGTCAACTTTTCTTTAAGGCTATCACTGGCCAAACTTTTGAATTGACTATATATGAATAAGGATGATGTATTGTCTGTGACTAATTGAACACATTGATGCTATACCTTTTTAAAATGCAGCTTATTCACTCTCACTCCCCAAGGACTTGTTAGGTTAAATGGGAAATGTCCAATAATAAATGCTCTGCTGTTGTGGTTTCAAGCAAATAAAGCCAGAGTGGGAATAATCTATGTGATCTTGAGCTTTTCCATAAAGAAAAAAAATCCCTGGATATCCAGACCACAGGGTTGTTGTGGTGTACATTTCTTCCACACACTTCCAGCACTCCTGTTTGCTAAAGTGATTAAGAGCATCTGTATAAGGCCTGTTCAGTGGCAACATTGACATATATACGTAGACGCCTCATTCAGCGTTGAGCTGTACGTCAACGTCGCCGCCATATTGGATGTGGCAAGCGTCGGCAGTTGGAGCCGGTTGGAGAAAAGATGCCCATTGTTTTGCTTCATATAATTGCACCAAACAAAATCTGAGGGAATAACTTTTCACAGGTAGGACTTAACAATAACCTTTGATAGTACTTTAAACATAGACTGCATTATTTGTCCATTTTAACAGTTTTGAGAATTTCCTGATATTGTGGAAAACATTATTCCCCAGCATTTATTTTTTTTGTCCATCACAGTAGAATATCTTTCTTTTTTGGCATTCGACCCCTAGCTAGACTTTATTTGATCTTATTTTATTGGTTTTATTGTGTTGAATTTTATTTGTTTGATTCTTTCATTTTCATATTTCTATTTTAAATTCAATTTTTGCTTTTGTTCATATCAATCATTTTACTAATGTGCATTACTTTATTCCAGCTGTGGTTGTTTTAGTGCTTTATAAGTATGCCTACAGTCGGAATGATACGGTAAAATGAGTGCGTTTGCGTGCGTCAGGGATCTTTTTATTCATCACCCGTGGAATGCGCATCCACAGTGTGACTCCCTCCAAGCAAAACAGACGCAAGTGATTCTTCTTACGGGTTTATTAAAAGTTATTCATCCTCAATTTTGTTTTGAGACCTTCCAAATACCTCTTCCAATCCGAGAAAGCGAATACAAATGATCTTACAGTTAGTGCAAAAAAATACAATAAATACAATATTTTAAAAAATAAATGAAGAAATAAATACCTCGTTGGCTGTATGCTTAAAAAAAGGGAATCTATTTTCCTCCTTCAATCCTTTCATAAAGGCGTTTCCTTCAGTTTTGTTAGGTTTCCAACACTCTTAGTAACGTGCTTGCCACAGCTGGTTTGTGTCTACAATTAAGGCGTGGCTTCCTTAAAATTAGGAAACAACAGTTACACATAGAGAAAGGAGTACAACAGTCCCTTTTGTACTGTACACTTATTAATTAGAATTTGAAAATAACGTAAAAATAATAAAAATAGAAAATAAAAAAATAGATAAGAAAAAATTATTTGGAATAAACATTGAGATATCCTGAAATGTACATAATAAATATAGATTGAAAATGACAACGGGCTGAGAGCGGCTAACGGAGGGAGAGTCAGTGTGGAGCTCCCCATGTGTAACAGCCACACTCGGTTGTGGTCAATAAAGTTCTTATTTTAGTCACATGAGAAGATTAAAAACATACATTTTGGTCTCTAAATGTTTCTCAAGTATAGTAGTGCATGTATGAAGAAATAAATAAGAGGCATTAAGATACATTTCATTGTAGAAAGGCGCTTTAAATAATTAAGTCTATTTACTTGTATTAGTTTAAACCACAGCTTTGCCACATCCAATATGGCGGCGACGCTGACGTATCGCAGCGGTGGCCAAATTCGCTCCATGAGGCGTCTACGTATGTATGACAAGGCCCAGAGAGCGGAATGTGGTGACATACCGGAAGTGTTTGTTGACCTCTTAAAAGCCACTTGACAAAGCCTAGCTGAGGTTAGCCGTCTGCCCGGTTCCGTCGTTCTGCAGGAATGGAGGTTACACGACAAAGTAAGCAGTCTGCCCGTCATTTGTTTTAGTTTTATCCCTTTGTTGATTGCTTCTTGGTTTAAAACCCATAGTAACAGATGTAGCACTATATATGTTTGTGCTATAGACAAAACTGAAAACGCAGTAGCTATTTCTGCGTGCAGCTAGCATGCTAGGTAGCATCACTGCCCCAGTGTGCTGTCTGCTTACACAACAGAATGCTGCATTTTAACATCAACAAATTTCACCTTTCTTCAGATTTTAAAGACAGTTTAAGCACAGTGTACAGCGCCATTGAGGAAGCCGACTTTCTCGCCATCGATGGAGAATTTTCAGGTAACTACCTCTTAAAATTTTAAGCCATTACGATCTATGTGAAATTGATAAATAACGGGGTTTCTTTTAAGGCATAAGCGACGGTCCAAATGTCAGTGCATTGACAAACGGGCTGGATACACCCGAAGAACGATACACGAAGCTCAAAAAGGTTATTTAAAACCCTCCTCGAAAAGAACTGTGGTAAATACGTCTAGTTGGCTGCGAGTTTGTTTCTTACACCTTTGTTATAATCTTCCAGCATTCCATGGACTTTCTCATGTTCCAGTTTGGATTGTGCACATTCAAATACGATCAGGACAAGTCAAAGTGAGTGTCATCTTCTACCTAAACGATTAGAACGCCTGGAACAGATTATTTGGGGGTATTCTGCTAAACAAATAGTTTTATTCCTTGTATCTTGGCACATGGGTGCAACAATAGAAAAAGTAGTTTATTTTTGCCTTTTGCCCCGAATTTGTAGAAAATGAGGGAACAATGACATTTGATTGTATCTACAGTTTGCTGTAGTTTTAAAGGAGGCTAACTTTTGTCAGTTATTTCAAGTGTAGCCATACAGATTTTCAGCCATTTGACTCCAAATTATTTGTGTGAAATTGTAACTTGTTTTTTTTTCTCCTCCTCTTCCAACTATGGTCTCTTTCTGCAGGTATATTACAAAGCCTTTTAACTTTTATGTTTTCCCGAAACCGTTCAGTAGGACATCTCCTGATATAAAGTTCATATGTCAAGTAAGTGTGGCTTTTCTATCATTGGGATCTTGTTGTCTTGGCATCCGATGTAGATGACTACTTATCAATAATTATAAAAAAGTTCCTTGAGGTAAAGATCAATGCTTGGCACCTCCTTTGTCATTTTTAGAGTTCCAGCATTGACTTCCTGGCAAGCCAGGGGTTTGACTTCAACAAAGTGTTTGGTCATGGTAAGAACAGCATCGGGGTTTTTTTTACGAGGGAGGGTGTTTTTGTTTTTTATGAAAAAATAATTCTCCTTGGACATTACCCTTCTGCAACTATATGTGTGACTAACTGGGGGGTTCAATCAAAGTCTCAATTTAGTAAAGCAGTTGCAATAGTGACATTCAAAATTGAAAGAGGCTCTTAAATATTTGCTTGTATGTGCCAAGACCTTTGTAAACATGCTTTGATTCCTTGAACATCAAAAAATCCAAACTGAAGCTAAATGCTCATTAACTCTTTATATAACTGCTTTCATTTCCTGAAAATGATTAGTTTTTATAACCAAAATTCAAACTTTGCTCCAGATGCTGAATTCTTTCTTATGCCACCTTTGAATGTGTTTTTTAGGTTATAGGAGAACGTAAAAGTTGTTTATAGAAATCAGATTTACTAAATGGCCAACACCCTAAAAAATTGTGGAAATAGTGGTTTAGAATGCTAACTTTATTATTGGCTAGTTACTTCTGTGATTACTGTAGATAGATTCAGATTACTTCTGATAGAAGCCAACTTTGTTTCGATTTCAGATTATTTCAGAGGACACACTAGAAGTGTGAACTTTTTTTTTTTTTACCCCGATTTCTCAGAAGTAATTAACACAGGTTGAAGATTTTTTTTCTCTCTCTCTCTAATGGTAGGGCTGTGAAATGGGCAATGAAATACAGTGCAGACCAAAAGTTTGGACACACCTCATTCAATGCGTTTCTCTATTTTCATCACTACATTGTAGATTCTCATTTAGATGCATCAAGACTATGAATGAACACATGATGTATGAAATTACTGTATGTACTTAAACAAAACGGGTGGAATAACCGAATACATGTGTTATATTTTAGATTCCTCAAAGTAGGCACCCTTTGCTCTGATTACTGCTTTGTATTCTCTTGAGCTTCAAGAGGTAGTCACCCGACATGGTTTTCCAACAGTCTTGAAGGAGTTCTCAGAGATGCTTAGTACTTGTTGGCCCTTTTGCCTTTAATCTACGGGTTCAGCTCACCCCGAATAATTTCGTTTGGGTTCAGGTCCGGCGACTTTGGAGCAAGGTTATTTCAATAGTTTTGGAAAAGTACTACATAATTCCATATGTGTTCATTTAGAGTTTTATACTTTTTCTTTTTTCATTTATCTATTCACACCAGCCTAAAAAGTACTTAAAATACAGCAAAAAAACAACTTAATTTTTTAAACTGTACATTAGTTACTTTACTACACTTACACAAGCAGTTTGTGAGTTGCTGGGAGTGCACATGGATTTCTGCATCGTGCCGGAACTTTTCAGAGCTTTAAACTGAAAAACGGACATAATTCCTTTGCCTTGTAAAAAAGATGACTAAGTTATACTTAATAAACTCACACCAGGTTGTTCTCCTTCCAGGTAAAAGTCTTACTATAAATTCTTCCAATCAATCATACACCACTACATCAGCTGACAGGTGAACAGCTGATCTCCTTTGAAGCTCTCATTCCCCATTTCAGCCAAAAGCAGCTGGAAAACAAAGGGCAGGCACCGATATCCGCGCAGCCTTGACTCATAGTGCGCATAGTGCAACGTTTGTGGCCATCTTTGCTCGTTTCTCAAAAACAGGTGAAACTGTTATTATCTACCACGCTCTGTCTGTCTGCCGCTGGAGACGTGTGCGCCCTAGAGCTGCAATTGGGCCTTAAAAGTTGGCCCTGAACCAGATAGAGTCAAAGAGTATATTTGGATTGGCAGCTTATTACAGCCCGAACCGATTAAACCCCACATTTTTGCTAGGGGAAAAAAAACTGGCACCTTGACTGTCACGTTGTCCGGTTTTCAATTTATTGAACAAATGTTTGGAACTCCGGTCAAATAGGCCTGTTAACCGAAGCTTTAAATGAATAACAATAATTTCAAGGCATGTGGATTTATAACTATTTGTTTAGTCTGAAGGTATAGAAAGCTTTAACCGCTTGGTTCTGTTAGTCTTTCTCGCCTGAATACATTTGTCTGTGCTCTTGACCACTTTACATTTCAAGAGATTTTATCTGACTTTGGACATCAGGGAGATGCTATATAAATGCAGGAGACCTCTGCAACTTGAAACTTGGGATAATAGTGCATTTATTCTTCAGCATTTTCTGTGAGTTTATCTGAGAGGAGTGGCTCTTTACCATCTTGACATGCTGTGTGCCGGTAACATCTTGACAGGTAGACTGGGAATAATGCAGCGCTTTAATATAAATAATCGCGCTAAAGAGGCGGCCGGGTTCGGGTAAAGATCTAAAGCTCTAGTGCGCGGTAATCGCTCGTGGTGTTCGGCCATTGGGGTCAGTCTTTGCCGTCCTGCCTTGGATCTTTTTATGTTCAGCTTAACAAGTTTTGCGCAGCTGTAACAAAGCAGCTGGTTGCTGTGCTCCTTGTCCTGAATCATCCAGATCAATTCTTTTTTTTGGGCGCTTCACATAGGGAAACGAATGCAAACAAAACACACCAAATCCACACAAACAAACCACGTGAAACAAATAAAAAAATATGTACAAATATTTTCCACCGTGCTACACTAACTAGTTATATTCTCATTTACAGAGCTGTCCATGCAAAGGTTTTAGTTAAACTATAGAAAAGACTAAATGATTAGTGCGTGTCTGACAGGGTGGGGGGCGTGGCATCACGATGCTGGCTTTCCATCGTGATGATGGTCAACCATCACGATGGACGATGACAACATTCATCGGCACAACCCTAATTCAAGCTTATATATAATGGACCCAGCAATTTTATAAACATCCCAACCCAGTACCACTTATAGTTTTTTTTTTAAACCATAAATGACAAATTGTGGGTTTTTAGAATCTGGAAGAGCAGCAATACACACTGCTTTCTTAGAGGCTTTCCGAGTTAACCAAGTTAGAACGCCAAAATATCTGGTTTAAAGCTTTGTCTCCGTCAATCACAATTACAAGGTAACTGGAATGCACCATCAGAAGCTGGAAAGAAATGTAAGTAGTAGAGTTGTGTGCTACTACGTTCAAATAAATGCTGGCTTTTGGCTTTGTGTTGGTATCATTTGAAAAAATTCTGAGGAAGTAAAAGATGAGCATTATAAAAGTTAAGTCTCTCAAATTCTGCACAGAAGTGTTTAAAATGTGTTTCTATGTGTCCATTAATTACGTGTGAACTATTTTCCGATGCAATTTGATCTGATGCCGTTTAATCTCAGGTCTGATTCAGAGGCCGTTTTTTCTTAGGTCTGATGGAGGTAATTCTCATAGCTGAGGATGTCCTAAAATGTACACTTAAGACTTAGACTTAACGCTGGGTGACTAACAGTTTACCAGGAAAAAAACGTATTAACACTTTCAGAACTACGCCTTAAAATGGCTGTCTGGATTTTTAATTAATGTTTTAGCTGCTAAAAAATGGGCAAACTATATTAAACTGATTTTTGAACTTGTGAATCTTTTTTTTTTTTTTTTTTAACAGCCCTTAATACAGATTTCATGTTAAAACAATAAAACACTGTTTTTTGGATATGATTATGCCAACCATAAATCAAAAGGTTACTATGCAGTACTGGAAAAAAATGTTTCTCAAAATGTTTTTTTATTTTTTTTTAAGGAATCCCGTACCTAAATCAAGAACAGGAAGCTCAGCTGAGAGAGCAGACAGAAGAAAGGAGAAACCAGCACGCTAATGGTCTCGGCACACCTTCCTTTATCTCTCCTTCATCCTCCAAAGTCCCTGCACATGTACCTGATGAACAGAAAGACTTCATCAACAAAGTGGTGTAAGTGAAGTTGCTCTATATATTGCCACATTGACATGTGACTGTTTAACTATTTATCTACCATGTTAAATACTGTATTTAATATGGCAACATCGCCATAATAAATGACAAAATCGGGTTTTGGCTGTGATTGACATGTTGACGGCAGCTCTGCTGCAGTGACAAAGGGCGAGAAAGATGGAGAGCAACATGATTGCCAGAACGATCTCTTGACCTGCAGCAAAGAAGTGAGAGGAAAGGGGCAAAGACTACCTGTTTTGTACTGACCAGCAACAGGGTGATTGTCGGCCCTTATTGCTGAGCGAATGGTAATGCCCCATTCAAATGTAGGTGTAGTATAGAGTTGTACCCTATAGAGGGTGCCACACTTGAAACTGAACTTTTAGGGAGAAAATGTATATTAAGATGCACTTAAATACCTAAATAATGATCAGACATGTACACGGTATCAATTCAAAAATAACTAATAATAATATTCAGATGCTTAACTATACATTTGTCAATTTGGGGGAGAGTTGCTCTAGCCTAAAGCCTAGTTATACTTCTCCGTCAAAACGGATTGAGTCAACACTATAATCCGCTGACGCAAGGACTCTCTGTCACCTACAGAAGGACGCGCGGAATAGAGCCCAATTTTTTTACTATCAATCAACGGAGAGTGTATGCCTGTGATTGGTCAGCTCAACAATAGCCTGTGATCGTTTCGCAAGAACAGCGCTCTGGTCGCTGTAATCAGTAGTCAATGCAGCGTTTGGGAACTACATGATTTATATTGCAAGGGCAGTTTATCTAATCTGGTCTTTTGGCGATTTTTAAACACAAGGTGTAGAGGAACAACAAAATGGGCTGCTGTCTGTGTTTACATGCGTCTTTATGAGCTGTACTTCTAGTAAAAAGCTCTATACCTTAATCAAAACTTATTTTCTGTCCATTGATCCTTGGGAGGGGGATGGATGAGTTCACAAGCTGAAGAAAACTCTAGTTGACCAGAAAAAACACTGCAGAGGTAGGCAGACCTACTGTGAAAAGTTAGCATTCCTGGTTGGGAATTGTTTTGCAACACTGAAAATCGATAGAGCTATAAACGAAAAACGTCTGTGCAATACTTCTGGGTGTGGGTGCAAACTTGCTGACGGAGAAGTATAGACTTGGCTTTATCGCGATTAATATCTCCATTTGTCAGACCAGATGACTCCTTTTCATCTTCTCTTGAAATCACAACAAATGACAACCCTGCTCTTGAAATGAGTTCACAAAATGTGGCATAAGTTCGGATTTCTCTACCCTGAAACTTTGAACATTTTGGGATAACAACATTTGGGAAGTTGTTTTGTTAATTCTTTCCCACATGTTTTTCTTACCATTTCTGTTTGTTTTTAAATCAGAGAAAAAGTTGAAACGCTTTTCAATGAAAATGGGAAGACTGTGGACTTGGACCCATGTACAGGGTAATTTTTCTCTATTCTCTAAAAACCATACCTATCTTTTTATCATATTGATATATATTTATTTTCCTCACCAGATTCCAGAGAAAGCTGATCTACCAGACATTGAGCTGGAAGTGAGTACTACTTGACCCTCTTCTACATTTCTATAGTTTCTTTGTAGAAGTTTAACATTTGTCTTGTTATCACAGGTTTCCCAAGGGTCTTCATGTAGAAACTTTAGAAACAGAAAAGGTATGCATACATTTTTTTTTTTTCACCTTTTGGGTGTTTAAGTTGGGGATTTAGTTTATTGTGTTTGCAGAAGGAGCGATTTATTCAGATCAGTAAAGTGGACGAGGAGGAGAGGAAGAGGAGAGAACAACAGAAACTGCAGAAGGAGCAGGTGAGTTTGGTCATGAGATTATTATAGTCTATTTGAATTGTAATGAGTTGGGGAACCTTGATGCAGCCTAATTTAACTTAAATATTATGAGGAACAGGTTGCTTTTCTAACATGTTTCCATTCAAAAAATATCTCCCTTTCCCCAACAGGAGGAGCTCAATAATGCTGTAGGTTTCTCCAGAGTAATCCACGCCATCTCTAAATCTGTGAGTCAATGCTTTTGTCTTGTACAACCTTTTCAATTGCAAACTCAATACAAATGGACTTGAGCTTTTCCCTTAATTATATGGCTGTAATTAAATGACGCAACAATGGGCGAGTAATAGTTCACCGGAGGAAACCCTATTAACCCCTTCCGGTGCCTATCGCCCTGTTCAATAGTATCTTATCTTATGGTATTCAATCCAAATCAGCTGAACAGAGAACTACATTTAAAAGTGAAATTAAATGATTGCCCTTAAAATGGTAATACCTTCTGCAGTAATGATCACCCATTTGTTGTAATCAAATAGTGGGATTGCCACAGAAGTTATTGTCATGAGGTTTTAGTTCGTTGCATCTGACAGATGACTTCTCATGTGTGTTTAGATGTTTTCCTGGATGCTGAATCTGCGCTCTGCTGCTACACTGGAAGCTGAGCCAGTGTTTTAAAATGAAACGGTTTTTGTAACGATTACAAGTTGTAAAGACTTCCTGACCCATAAACTATAGGAGGAGAGCCTGTTTTAGGAAACCAGCAACAGGCAGCGGTGTCTGGCACTCATCACGCTCATTTGAGTGCATCTAACCATGGTCACAGTCTGAAGCCTAAGTAACTTTTCACGCTGCAGTCGGTTCCCACCCAATAAGATGCATTGAAGACCGTGTCTGGGAATCTTTCTAGGGTTTTTCCTGCGTTCAAATTTGCGTGGCGGCTGCCTCCAGTTAATTTAATGTCTACCCCAGCCTGATATCGCTCTGGCACCAGCTGTATGGATGATATTTTAACTCCAGTTGCAGCGTTGCTCCACTATGGGGGCGCTGCATCAGCAGCGGTGTACCAGGGGAAGCGCAGAAAAAGAAGATGCAATTGTTTTGTTGTAAATATGGGGGTTTCCCGCTAGTTGGTGATATCGGTGTCCTGGTTTTCGCCCGGCTCTTCAACCAGGTAAATGTTTTGTTTTTTGCATCCAAGCATGTCATGTTTATTTTTTTTTTTAAAACGTCCTCCATCTCAGAGTAACGTTAATGGATTTTAGCATTACAGATATTACCTGAGAAAATCAGCCACTACGTTTAAAAAATAACCTTGTGAGGATAGTCAGGAATCCAGGTGAAACAGATTTTTCTACGGTTTGGCCTGTCATCCACTCGGCAAAAAAACAAATCTTAAAAAACGCTGGCCAAAGTTAACTGTTTTCAGTATTTGCGTCTGGATGAGAACAGTACGTCACTATGACAAAAAATGCTCCAACAGTTAAAATCAACAGACTTAATTCTGCGCGGCGACCAAAGTAAGGGAAAAAAATACTTTCTCACGCTCTCCTGACACAGAGACTCCTGTGAGTGTTTAGAATGATTGATTAGTGATTAGTCCTAAATGTTCCTCCTGGATACACCCCTGCTGAGCAGGGGTGTATCCAGGAGGTTAATAAAGAGGGGCTAAAAGGGGGCCCATGGTGGGTCTGGGACTGTAGCACCAAAATAAGAGCAGAGCTGTTCTTCTAGTGGGGACCCAATCTGAGCTGGTCACATTTTAGAGTTTTAAACTGTTAAAAGGACATTTAAAGGTGTTTGTTTTTGCTAAGGTTTATGTCATCTCAAGCGCTGCTTGCTTTTCAAACGATTTAAGTGATTGACGAAAAATAAACTCTAAAACATTGCAACTTTTCACAAAAAAGTAGATGGACTGTTTAGTTTATTAACTTGAATTATTGCTGTTGACTGTTATTTTTATCAAATAAGTAAATACTGTAAATGGGCTTAGTTTTGGAGCCAAATGTTGGAGTTCTGTTTATTTAAGAGATAAAAGCCAAATGAATGATCATTTTACAGCCACAACATTTTTGTTATGCATGATTAGTTTTGGTTGTTTAAAAACTTAAAAAAATTAATAGATTAATCAATTACAAAAAGAATTGCTAGCTGCAGCCCTAGCTTATTGTGATGAAACGTGGAACAGAATAATAGGCTATAGGCTAATAGTTAATAATAGTTCAGTTTAAAGTTGGCTCCTTATTTTGTATGTATATTGTTTTAATAAAAAATATGTTGGCTTTTAAAAAAGTGAGTCAGTTGAATGCACAAAATCCATGTATATGTTGGCGCATGGTCAGGATGGTACCACCTCTGCCTCAATTTGAGCCAGGAAAAACCCTGCTTTCCTTTAATTGACTTATCTGGACTCCATGCATAAACTATATTAATCTGTAAAAATGATGGATAGTCTTCAGATTTCTAAGAATCCAGTCAAATACGGCAACCTCTGGTATGAGTTTGCGGTAAATGGAGAAAGTAGATGGACAACTTGGTTTTTGTTTTCTCATCCCGATTGAAGCCCCGCTCTTCAAGTCCTTTTCAGAGCTGCTCCAAAAGGTGGCTGTCCTTCAATCCCCTTAACTGTCTCCAAATCTGCTCTTCAGCTTTAAAAAGCAGAAAGTATCGCAGTGTAACTACAGAGATGGCTCAGGATAACCCACGCTGTAAGGAGAACACTGGATGGATGGACTCCCTCCCCCCCCCAAAAAAAAACAAACAAACGTTTTGGGTGTCGGTTACTACCCATTCCACCACTCATCTGATTAGTGCTAATCTTACTCCAAATTAAACCTTGTTCGTCCAATCTGGCCTGAACATCTTGGTTGGGGTTTTTTTGGGTTGTTTTTTAAGGAAGAATGCTGTTAAATAGTGGTTTGACCTAAAAGCTGTTTTGTGTTTCTGACACACAGGGTAAACTTGTGGTTGGCCACAACATGCTGTTGGATGTGATGCACACAATCCATCAGTTCTACTGTCCACTGCCAGAGGTACATGATCAGCCTTTTCATTTCTGCCTTGAGAGGTGTGTGTATGTATGTATGTATGTATGTGTATATATATATATATATATATATATATATTAGTGTGTGTGTTTCTAAAGCTTACAGCCTGTGCCTGACCCACGTTCCTACTCTTCTCTTAAGGACCTTCAAGACTTTAAGGAGGTTGCTATGTGCGTTTTCCCAAGGTAATGTGTTCTTTAGGCAAACATGTTTTGACGTTTTAAACCTTTTTCTTTATATTTGTTTATTTGTATGATTTTTATTTATCTACATGCAGACTTTTGGACACAAAGCTGATGGCCTCCACTCAGCCATTTAAGGTAAAACCAGCCTGACCTGACTTTTGTATTCTGATTCTGTGAGGTATAATGATGCAGTTGCCGGAGCAAAGATTTTTTGTCGTTGTCCAACAGGAGCTGATCAATAACACATCTTTGGCAGAGCTCGAAAAGCAAGTAAAAGAGATTCCATTCAAGCCACCACACGTTGGTGAGTGACTTCTCTCGGAATTGCCTGAAAGGCCTGGCAGCAACCTTAACACCAAACCACAACCATCAGCTTGTTTTATTCCTCCTTGGCAGAAACTGCAGAGGGCTTCCCCAGTTATGACACAGCCCAGGAGCAGCTCCACGAGGCGGGATACGATGCTTACATCACCGGCCTGTGTTTCGTCTCAATGGCCAACCATCTGGGTAAAATTTTACATTGGCTGAGATGATGAAGAAAAAGTTGAACAATTTAAGCTTTTCTGGCTCTTTATGTTGGGGTTGTCTCCATTTTTCTTGTGGTGTTTAAGGTCACGGGAGTCCATAAAACAAACAGGGTCATGACAGGCAGCTTTTAAATTACCTTTGGCATTTTTCAGAGTAGAATTTGATGTTGAGTGCAAGAGACTACTTTATTAAATGTCCACGACTAATAATAATATAAGTTCTTTTTGCTACTGAAACTTATGCAATTGAGAAACAGGAAAGTTACAGGAACCACAAGCTCAAAACTTCCGACCCCTGAATACAGTTCAAATTGATGTAAATCAATAATGGCTTGTCCTAAACTGTTACCTATTTGTAATTGCAAGTTTAAACTTGCTCAACTTTCTTTTACAGGTTCTTTCCTGACCCCGCCAAAACCTTACATCTCGCCCCGATCTAAACTAATTGAACCTTTTTTCAACAAGTAAGCACTTTTTTTTTTCTTCTATTGCTTCATTGTTTAAATGTGTACTTTTTTTTTCAAAATGAAACATTTAATTCTAAATGTTTTTTAGGCTTTTTCTGATGAGGATTATTGATATACCCTACCTCAACATCACTGGACCAGATTGTAAGTGAAATAAAATGCAACTTGCTTTAATTTCTTCATGTTTTATATTGTGTTCACCTCTTTGGAGTTTTCCTCCATCACTCACTTTTTTGAATATGAAATACTGAGTACATTTTTTGGCTTATACGTAGAGTATATTTAAAGGGGTTCTAGAACAACATCTTGAACCGTTGGAAGTTGTTCTTTGAGCCTCTATCATATGAAACAGAAAATTGCAATCCATCCCATAATAAAGCCCTACAATGGAAATACTGGCTCTCCCCACACGCTCATGATTACTGAATGGGCTGCATTCTGACGGGCCAGTTTACCCAGATGGCTCTATGACATGGGGTTCATATTATGTTTTAAAATCATTAACCACTTTGTCCTCGACAGTGCAACCGAAAAGAGACCACGTGTTGTATGTTACCTTCCCTAAAGAATGGAAGACAAGTGACCTCTACCAGCTCTTCAGTGCCTTCGGTAAGACCTTTATAACATGTATTTATTCTGCCTTTAAATAGATACTACTTTGTTTAAGCTCCTTCTTGTTTTATGCACCCAGGTAACATCCAAGTGTCATGGATAGACGACACTTCAGCTTTTGTCTCTCTAAGTCAGACAGACCAGGTACAAATAGGTAAGTCTTGCACTCTAACTGAAGCCAGACGAGAAAGATTAACAAATGTTTGCAAATTTAGTTAATTGCACCTCTTTCTAAAAGCGATGAACACCAGCCGCTATGCAGAGAGCTACAAGATCCAGACTTATGCAGACTACATTCAGAATAAACAGCAGGAGAAGGAAAAGTTTGGCCAGCCAGCCAAATCCTGGGGAGACGATGGCTGGGTGAAGCCTCCCTACCCCTCCACTACTTCAGCTGGATTTGGGTATCCCAGGTAGCTTTTTTTCCAGACTTCAAATTTTGTGCATTTTCTTCCTGGGTTGTATTTGGCAGGGGGCACACACTTAGTTGCATGGAATAAATTGCAGATTTTATATTTTTCTTCAAGGAGGAAACGCAGCATCAGTCCCCTTCAGGGGGAGCAGGGAGGAGAAGACGCATTTAGTGGGGATGGTTGGAGCCACTACTCATTCCCAGATGGCACTGGCAACAAAAAGATCAAATTTGATGGTGAGTTAGAACATGTAGGTAGTTTTGGGATTTATGTATTAAACATTTGGGACATGTTGCTTTTTTTGTTTCGGCGTCATGAAGGCTTAAGTTATCTAAGGAGTACACATTTTTCCAGCTAGGAATTTTAAATCTGGATATTGAGTAAATCAAGTAGAGCCATGGTGAGTAGTTTTAGGACCACCGTAGAAAACAGAAGAGAATTAAGCTTAGTTTTACTTTTCATGGTGTTCTTACTTTAACAGACCAATTATCTGCTCATTTCTTCGCAATTAATAAATGCTGCATACTGAATCCCATTCTAAAGTTGTCTGCATCGACTACCCTCCAGATGTTGGTGGACTGGCAAATGTTGAAGCGGTCGAGAGCAAGACATCAGAAGGATGGCTAAAGATGATGTAGGTGAAAAGGATTCCTCTATGCTGGTCATGTTCCCTTTGCTGTTTTTTACACTTTATTGTTCTGCAGAAACTCGTCACATTCAGCGGAACAAAGTCCAGTTCCAGATACCAGGAGTCCTGAGGGCTCTGATCCAGGAAGCCATGCTGATGGAACAGCAACCTGGCACCAAAGCCCTACAGTTCAAGGAAGGAAAGGTCAAAAAAGCAAGAAAAAGAAGTCTGACGGTGTGTTATTCACTGCTATGTTTACCTGAAGGGTTTGGTGTTTATAGTTTATGGTGGGGTTAGTAGCCTTGTTGTTGGCACATATTTTGACTTGAAACACATGGGTTTGTTAACCAGGGCTGCATTCTGCTTCTGCATCTAGAGATTAAATAATGTGCTCCCATTAGCCTTTTAAAAAAATCCTATTTTTCTATTAATAAAAAAAATCCTTCAAAAAGCTTTAAAAAAAAACACTAAAGTATAAATTAAAAATGCTACTTCTGCTGCTTCACAAAATATATATACGAGTTCAGTCTTAATATTCAAAATGTCGATTAGGATGAGTTCAGAATACAACTTAGAAAGGGGAAAAATATGTGTCCCAGGGTTCCCATATTGTTTAGAAAAGTGTTGATCACTCCTAAGGCTCTTGAATGGAAGCACTGACATCCCAATCACTTTGTATTCTGCAAGAATTGTCTAAAAGGCTCCCAGAAAAGTATAAAACCCTTTAGCATGCTGCAAAATTGGAAATAAGCCCCTTTGTTTTATAATTTGCTATGGTGAGAGAAGTGGCTTCTTTGCTGTCCTTGATACCAGGCCGTCTTCCAAAAGTCTTCGCCTCACTGTGCGTGCAGATGCGCTCACATCTGCCTGCTGCAATTCCTGAGCAAGCTCTGCACTGGTGGCACTCCGATCTCACAGCTGAATCCTCTTTAGGAGGTGATCCTGGTGCTTGCTAGACTTTGTTTGACCCCCTGAAGCCTTCTTAACCAGAATTTGAACCTCTTGCCTTGAAGTTCGTGATAATCGTATAAATTGTTGATTTAGTTGCAATCTTAGTAGCCACAATATTCTTGCCTGTGAAGCCATTTTAATGCAACGAAATTATGGCTGCATGCGTTTCTTTGCAGGTCAGCATGGTTAACAATGGAAGAACAATGATTTCAATCGTCACCTTACACATGTCAAGTCTCCCATTCTAACCCAATCAGCCTGACATAATGATCTATCTTCAGCCTTGTGTTTGTCAACATTCTCACCTGAGTGAACAAGACGATTACTGAAATGATCTCAGCAGGTCCTTTAATGACAGCAATAAAATGCAGTGGAATTTTCATGGCAAAGGACTATGCAATTCATCTGATCACTGTTCAAAACATTCTGGAGTATATGCAAATGCTATTATAAAAACGTAAGCAGAAACTTTTCCAATATTTATGTAATTCTCAAAACGTTGAATGACTGTAAACCGTAATGCCAGGCTAGAACTTTGTAATGGGTTAATTGTACTTTTTTTGAGAATTTGTTCAGAAAGTTGTGAAATTTTGACAGTTGAGTCCTTCAAATGCAGTCAAGTTGACTTTTGTCAATAACTGGTGGTGTGGGTTTCTGTTCTAACCCAAGAATGTTTCTACTTTTTATTCCAGTGTCAGAATCTGCAACCTCCCTGTTCGAAGTCCCAGAAGTCTGGTAGTGCAGCGAGGCCACTCCCCCCTGCAGGGCTCTCCTTCTCAATACTTGGTGCATTCTCCTTCAGGGTCATAAAGCAGAGTGCTGGGTTCCCTAAATTCATGTTCTCATTCAGCACTTATGGATAAAGTGTCCAAAGCTACCTACATTTAAGATGCATATTGAAAGCAAAAACAAATGAGCCATAATAGCAGTTGCCCTTTTCCGATCTTATACTAGAGGAGCAGGCACCTCCTCATAAATAACTATGTATATCTCAAATATATAACCTGCAGAGAATTTCATTTATTCATTGACCTGTTCAGACTGGAATCTGCCTCCACAGCCATTTGGCACTTTGAATGCATTCATAAATTTTATTGATGGACCTCTCTAATCAGTCTTATTTTTGTGAGTGACTTTTTGTGCATGTGTGAGAGAATGTCCAGTTTCCTTGTATTTGTATTCCTGTAAATGTGTTTTTCCATAGGATATAAAAATGCCATTTAACAAAATACCCTTTGTCAGGAATATTTTGTTTTAACAGTCTTTTTTTGACCCATTTTAAGAAAATTGTCTTCACTTTTATCAGACAAATGTGAGCTTATCAATGAATGTGATATTTATTGTTTGTGGCATTTTCATCCTTCATGAAAGGTGCTTTTTTTTTTTTGTACAGAAGTTTTTTCATTTGTATTAAATGTTTTGTAACCGTGACAACTTGCAACGATGTCAAGAGTATGCTGTCAGCACAAAAAGATGTACAATTTAAGACATGTTTTGTATAAGTTTAAAAATCCTTAAGTTTCCTTTTTAAAAGAGGAAAAATTAAAGAATGTTTCTTAGTAATTGGTTTTTAAGTTTTTGTTTTTTCTACTTTGAAATTTGCTTTGGCAGGATTCCGTAGATGATGATTCACTCTCCATTAGCTATTTAAAATATTTATTAGGATGGTACAGGAAGTCTATTTGGCCCAACAGCCTCTCTTGAACAGTCTGCCTATGTCTATGTGGGGTTTCAGAGTTTTTATCAGACTGAGCTACTGTACAAACACAATAAGAGTCCTTCAGTTAAACCAGAGTAGGTGAAATGTCCAGTCTTCAACATAGTCCCCACCATTATGCCATATTCCATGGCACATACTGAAATAACATTCCTATTGGCATTGTCCTTTAAGGTTTAAAGTCTTTATATGCATGCACTTACAATATTTTCACATTTTATAAGTTACTGAAAATCTTTGAGGATCAAATCTTTATAACCCTTAAGAAAAACCTTAAAATATGAAATTAACAAATTAAAAACAAGGGTTTTTGCCATTGTTTAAATTTTTATTTTAAAAACCTGACATTTTATGTTAATGTGATGTTGCAACTCTGCAGTTGAGAAACAAGGGAAGAATATGACTTCCTGTAATGTGCTCTGAATAAGCTGATGTTTAGTCTTAAAGACTAAAACACCCACTCTTTCACTGAAGGTCCTCCAATGTCTGCTGATTTTGCTCGTCATTCAGACCTCTTCATGGAATTTCCTTGATTTTTCCATTTCTTTAAAATCATTTTTTGACTTCAAGAAAACATAAACCTGGCTGATCACAACCTTTCCTGCAAGAACAAAACAGGTGACTTTCAGAAATATTTACCTTTAGGGAAAATTCATGCAAAACAGTATTAGTTTTCTTATACCTGGTGAGTCCGAGCAGCAGCACCACAGACAAGGTGCCATTTGGGAGTGAGCTGAAGACTTTACTCAGTCGGCGGTCCAGCTTCTTCAGGAGATTCATTCCCTGATCCAACACATGAGATAACTTGGAGCTTTTAATGTATTGAACACAATACATCAGAAAAGTCAAAAAACAAAAATTGCCACTGTTGATACATTTCCAGTTTAAATTGATTTGATTCCCAAATTCTTTAGTTACAACTGGTTCCCTGACCCTGAACTACTTTGTTTCTTTCAGGCAGGATGCATTCCTTCCTCAATGATTCAAATTTGCATATCAGCAAAACATCCTAATTCATTGGACCTGGCTGAAGGGTGATTTGCTTAAGGTCTGCATATTCGCGAAGAATTTGAAAACTTCAAAATGTATATAAAAAAAAAAGGTTTTAAGGGGGAAAGTCTGTTTCTCACTAACCCAAAAACAAAACTGATGCACACTGTTAAAGTTCATTAGCATTTTTCTCATAAGGCCCTCCAATTACAACGCAACTTCCATTCACCCCATAAGTGTTTGATACAATATTAGAAACAATTTTAGTCAACTGTTTTCTGAACTTGAAACTGAAACATTCTTAAAGCTGTGGTCAGTAACGTGACATCAAGGAAAGGAGGATCTTTTGAAATTTGATCAGCTATAGAGAGCCTATATCAGGCTCATCTACTACTGGGTCCCTACAGTAAAAAAATGAACAAGAGTCAATAGAGAACTCCGTTATTTTCTGATCTTGTTTGAAATGTTCAATGAATTTAACGTAGTCCATGAATCCTAAAGACATTTTGATGCAGAGAGAGCGCAAATTTTTGAAAGCAAAAATTGCCTTGTATTGTGTTAAAACATGTTCTCCCCGTGCATACGTGGGTTCCCTCCGGGTACTCCGGCTTCCTCCCACATTCCAAAAACATGACTGTCAGGTTAATTGATGACTGTAAATTGTCCTTAGGTGTGAGTGTGTGCATGGTTGTTTGTCCTGTTTGTCCTGCCCTGTGATGGACTGGCGACCTGTCCAGGGTGTACCCCGCCTCTCGCCCGTTGACAGCTGGAGATAGGCACCAGCACCCCCGTGACCCACTAAGGATTAAGCGGTTAAGAAAATGGATGGATGGATGGATGGATGTATTAAAACAAAACTTAGTGGACTGCAACTGCTCATTTAAAAAGAAATGATGTCACAAATCCAGATGAGAAGAAAAAGAAAAATGGTTGTGAGCATAGAGAGCCTTGCATCCTCCTTTCAGGATGGATAGAGCATTAAATGTGTAGAAAACCAATAAAAAAAGCTGGCCATGCAGAAAGTGGCAGCTGTGCTGGGGGAACATAGGTTAGAGCTAGCATGCGGGACAAACTACAAGGTCTTGTTAATTACTTCAAGTGCTTGCTAATGTTATCTGATATCATATATGATAAATGGCCTAGGGTCTCATTTATATAGGGTAGACTACTTTCTACGCCAAGCTTGGAATTTATAGAAAGAAATGTGGCAGAAACGTGCGCAAATTTAAGCATCCTAAGGACATTGTTTATTAACCTTTTGGGCACGGAGGACATTGACAGCACTGCTGGTGAGATGGCAAAATCATGAATTTAAGCCACATTTTCGTGCTTGTAGTTTGCATACATAGAAAAGTTGTATAATATATTGCAATTATGTGGATAATTGGAAATTCAATAGTTTATAGTGGCATATACAAATATACTGCAGTGACACCTCTGCATAATGCTGCATAATATATGTGCCGGTGCACATTGAAGGTCAAGCCACTTGCAGCAACTGGATGGGAGATTTTACAGATTTCCTGGACCATGATGATTAATGGCTGATCAGCTGATTTATATTCTCTAAAGCAGTCATATGTGCTGAACTGGACCTGGTGTTAGATCTACTGACCTGCTGCAGCCGTGCACAAATTTATCAGTCTGTGTGTAATGAATGAATATAATATACAAGTTTCATTTTTTTGAATGGAATTACTGAAATAAATGTATATAAATAAACTTTTTCACTATATTCCAATTTTATTATCTGCACCTGTACATAACCAAGCTTTGAGATGTGATTCAAGTTCTTACTTTTGAGGTAAATGAAGCAATAAATATGCAGTTAAATCTTTTGTATTTCCCCAAATGGCGTACCACAGAAGGCAGCTGAATTCTGAGGACAAACGATGAAAAACAAACTGCACCACTGTACAATGTGGTCTGTACCTGAGAACAATTAAACCCGTCAGGACTCTGCTCCTCCGCTCTCTCCCTTTCTTCCTCTTGTGTTTTCCTTAATGTCGTCATGCCAACCCATGAAGGTAAGTGGGGTGGAGTCATGGACAGCAATGTTAGATAACCGTCTCTCAGCAATTGCTCTGAAGAGCTGAGTGCAGCGCGTCTGCCATCAGGACTCTCAAACTCTGTCAAACAGATGCAGTGAGGTAGTAAATATCTTCAAAACTTGATATGAACAGAGAAAATGAACCACAATGTTTACAGACCTATGCATGCATGCCTTGCACGTTTACCAGACAGGACGATGCTCTTTATTGGACCAAAGAGACCAAATGTCTCTGTTAAACACTCCTCACACAGATCAGATTTGGTTGTGCAGGTATGCAACTGTTTACCATTTGTTGCAGCAGCCTGTAGCAACCCATTCTTTTGTCTATCGGGACGGAAACCTGAACATTTAGCATCTGACAGACATCCATTAACCTTCATAGAAATGTTCAGATGCTGAGTCCCATCGTGACACAGTTTAACAACATAAAGGCGTTTGGCGTTAAGTTTGTCACTCCTTAAAGCGTCAAGATTCAGATCCAAGTCCAGCATTGATTCTTTCACAGGCCTCTGCACCTAGAAGGTAAACAAACCCCAGTTTTTATAAAAGTTTACAAAGGTTTGAATATAACAGCTTTATCTAAAGAGATATACAGATTCAGCTTTATTGGATAGGACTGTGTAAAAACAAGGACTTTGAAATCAGTTTCACGTCCTCACAGCAGACATTAGGTGTAAATACATGAACCTAAAACGAAGAAACGGAGAGCAAATAATGGAAACAGCCTTACCTTAATGGTATGACCCAACACACTGAGTCCATCCAGCACTTTTAAAGCTAGCATTGCTCCTTCCAGCATTTGAAACTCCACCTTTGCATGAAGCTGGAGATTAAAAATGATCACAAAAAGAAGAGGAAGAAGTGACCAAACCCATTCAGAGACGGTGAAATTTTTATAGAACAAGAGAAATGTATTTGCACAACTGGGTAAAGGTGTGTTAAAAAGCCAGTTGAGTAGTTCAACCTTTATTGCTAGAGAATAATCTCACACTAAAATATTTATAAAAATCTAAACTTTAATTTGAGCACATTTATTTACTTGAGAAGAATCCTAATTGAGAAAAAAATATATACTTTTTTATTATATTGCTGGTACCACTGCTATCAAGGCTGAGTATACGCTTGTTTGGCAGTTAAACATATTGTCTTTCCATAATACAATTCACAAGGTTGGAGCCTACAGATAGAATAACCCCACACAGTTTCTATAAGATTTAAATAGGGATCCAAATTCCTCATGGATTTTTTTTGTCTGTTTAATAATTTTTGTGTTTTAGGTTGGTCATTATGCTGCTACAACACCCATTCATTTCAGGGGCGCCACAGAACTCCCCATTTGTGTTTTTTATTGTATTCAGATATGTATGCCATTTGTTTACAATACTTATAATAAACTCTTAGCCTAGAGCTTAGTAAACTTCATATACAGAATCAGGACAGAAAATACTTCAGAACCAAACCACAGGTTGTCCGGGAGACCAGGTCTGACAGCTGTTACTGAGCTTTAGGGAATTCCTTCCCCTCCTTCATTGTCCTGTTCCCAGTTCCAGTTGTTTTTAAAACGTACTGTGTAACTTTTACACCTTAGAAAACGTTTTTAAAAAGACATGTAAAATACACTTTTTTTAATGCCTAAAAAGTTTCTTAGGTTAATTTATTTATGTATGTTTGAGTAATCCCGCCATGTTAAGCACGAATGCCAGAGTCGTCCTAGCAACACCCTCACTTCCCAACAACACCCCTACATTTTAATTACCGCCCACGTCTCTCAACAGCCCTCCCTCCCGTGCGCCCCAAACACAAAAGCAGAACGTTGTCAACGGCAATCAGCTATCACCTGTGGAAATTAGTATATATAACTAGTTATTTTTCCCGATTGCGCCTAACCTTGGAGAAAAAAACACAAGTCTGGCGCACCAAAGATGCTACAGTACTGTAATCTCACTGATGCTGTGACTGACAGAGTCAAAGCATCAGCAGAACATGGAGGAAATACTGATAAACACAGTTCCTAATCATTCCGAGCTACATGACACCAGCTGTTTTCTATACACAGACAGGAGTAAAGAAATACACATTATAAAGAGGTTAAACTATTTGGACAGGAAAGCTCTTAGGAGGTTTGTTGGTGGCTTTTAAAAAGAGCCATTTTGGCTGCAAAGCCACTGCTCTCTCCGCCAAGAAGTGAGCCATGAACAGCTTTCTCACCCGGACAGCCTCGCTGGAGGAGTAAACACAACCCAGGCCTGGCTCCACCACAGCACGCCAATGCTGGGCTTGATGGAGATGGCACTCCAAGAATGTTGTGATGACGTTGAAGACAGCGTGCCGAAGGGGGAATGTCTGAGGCTCTTATAGATACATGCAGCTAATTTCAAGGCGATAAGTTCGGACATGTTATGAGTGCAATATTTCAAATAGGTAGTATATATTGTTTATTGAACTTACAGATCGATTTAGGGTAATATTATAGGGTTATTGCACCGCAGAATTGCTCTGTCTGCCTGAGAACAACGTGCCACCAACCCTTTAATTCAAGTAGCAGCCAATAGAGCCACGCAACTGGATGCAGAAGCCGCACCAGCTTCTCAACTCATGACCAGGCGGTTCCCCTCGTTAAAGCTCACAGGGCACCTCCTGCTGCCTCAGAGAGCAGCAAGTCAAAAGATGACACAGGTCAGTCAACTCTTCCCCTCACTGCTGTGAAATATATTTTCTGTCAAACTGTCTGAGTTTAGGTCAAAACTACTTACCCAAGTAGGATTAGCTTCTAAAACTGAATGCTACAACTTTTCAGTTTTGAGTGCACAGCTGCTGTGAATGAGGCATTAGAGATATAAGGGGATGTACTACGGATGCTGAACTATCATGTTGCTACTGGATTAGTAATAAATGTTTGTTCCAGGGTTACTGTGTTTAATCAGGTATGATTAAACACAATAACTTCTTCAGATGTGCTCCAAAAAGATTTGTCTTTACGACAGTGACGTTACGTCACAAGCCTTGAGAGGGCGAAAGAGGGCAAATATCCGTAACGTTACGGAGTGAGTCTTTAACCTTCTTTAATTAACGCTCTGACTGTAGATATGACCATGTTTAGGCGAGAAGCTATTTTCTTACAGCCAGTTCCTGACATGAGAAAAATCCACATACATTTGCTTTTACTTGAATGGCGTGTTCTCTTGTCCTTCCAATTTTAAAGAGTGACAAAAGGAAAGGGGTCTCAAACAAAAAGCAATAAACAGTAAAAAAAAGAGGGAAAAAATCACAAATAAAATCAAATAAAAAGAATTGCAAAATAAGACACAAAAATCACCATATGTAATGAAAGATCAAACTGAAATACAAAGATGAAACACACCCTAACAGTTGTGTTCAACATCTGAACTCTCCGAACCTGCCCACAGCAACTAAACAGCCGCCTCACGTCTCTTTTAGGAAATCCGTCAGGGAATGGTCCTGCGAACACCGCACACATATCTTGAAGGTTTGCACAAACCTGCAGGTAAAAACACAATAACTTTTACATGTTTGCCACAGTCTGCCGTACCATCTGTGTAAAGTGGTCAAGAGCTTACATCGTGATACAGGTGCTGCTGATAAACACAGCTTCTTTTCAGATGGTCTTGGAGTGATGAAAACTGAAGGACCGAGATGAACGGGTGCTTCGTCTGTTTCCTGAAATAGGTCAGCATCTGCAGAAGGAAGGGGATGCATGAAGGCTAGAGATGCACCAATACTCGATACTGGTATCGGGGCCGATACTGTTCTTATGTAGTGTATCAGTATTGGTTAAAGTTAACCAATACCATGAACCGACACTTAAAATCAGTAAGTTCTGCAATAATTTCACAGAAAATATTTATTTTTCACTTGAAATTTTAGTTTGGTGGTAATTTTTATTATTTAATTTTTTCATTAAATTAACCATCATTTGTTGTTACTAACAGAGAAGAAAACAAAACCTGTCTTCCAATTCATTGCAGTTTTTTGTGTTGTAAAAGCATCAGCATTGGTAGTCCGTATTGGTAAGTAGTCAAATCAAAGTTTCGGTATCGTGTGCATTTGAAAAAAGTGGTATCGTTGCATCCCTAATGAAGGCATGTTAAAACAGTAGAGGACGTTGGCTGGCTTTAGATAGCTAGAGCAGATTGATGATGATGTGTAACAATATTTTTTTTAGTTATCAGGAAAAACACATTTCAAGCCTCAGAGCAAATAAATCTGTTTTTTAAGATGTGCTTTGATCTCTAACAAAAATACAACAGCGAGTTTGCTGAAAACTGTGTAAAAAAAAGTAAAAATATCAATAAAGAAGCTGTTGGTTATTCTAAGGAAAAAAGGTAACTGTTTAAATTTTCACCTCTTTGTCAGAGCTGCACCAGCACTGTTGGGACAGATCCAGCGCCACATCAGCACGCTTTCCAATAAATGCGACAGATCGGCCGAGGGTCTGCAAAACGTCTGCAAACCTGTGTTTGAAAAGAAGTAAAGACAACTGAAGCAAAATCACGATTTGAAGAGATTTTCACACAATTCAGTAGTAAGAAGGGATGGAGTACTTGGGCTCTGGAATTGAAGTCCTGACAGGGCAAATAAAAATGAAAAAAGTCTGCAGACGGCACAGGCTTTTTGATATAGTAGATTTGACACCCCAAGCTCCCCAAGTTAAAAACAAAGTAAATACAGTTTTGAATTCTAGGACCCCCTTTAAATTAAAATATTATCTTTAATACCAATACCCGAATTGGTATCCGTTCATCCCTAAATACGATAGAAGCAATCTGCGAGGTTTCATAAATTGACTGCACTGTTTGATAGGTAGGATCAACCGGAATGTAGATTGAAATTACTTTTTAAAGTGGTTTGAGATTATGTGTTCTTAATAGAATAGATGTTATAAAGTGTCATGAACATAAAGAGCTGTTGACATTTCTGTGCACCTGTAACTTGGTATTGGTGCAAGTGTGCATTCTGGGGACTGATCTTTTAAGGTGTATCCCCACAGCTCCTCCAGATGAAGCTCCACAACCTGACAGTGAGAAAACAGGAGATAATGTGTCTAATGTGTGTAAGATCGAGACGTTCCGTGCTTTCCACAAACTGATCACTTACCTGGCAGGGCCCTGTTTTAATGAAGTACTGGGCCAGATTTAATGCGGCCACAGCATCCTCAATGGGGTCATGACCCTTCTTCTCCTCAGTTTGGATCTGCCTCCTGTGATGTGAGTGGAAGAATGAATAACTACTGTCTCCCTGCGATAGAGACTCAGAGACAGTAAACAAGAATTTGAAACTCACTTCAGCACCACCTCAGCGAGAACCTTGAGCTTAAACTTTTGCCCAAATTCTCTCCTGTACAACAGGGAGGTATCGATCACATGTGGGTGGATGAGCTGTTGTGAAAAAAAAAGTAAAAAAAAAAAGTCAAAACGGTTTTAAAACCACAACTTTTGTGATTTTGTTTTTTTGCATCAATCCTAAAATAACTCCTTACCAAAAATGTAATTAGAAATTCTTAATATTTTTGAAAACATGATAACAGATTTATTTTGGTCAGAATAAAAACAAGCAGCACCCACTTACTACTAATGTACTTATCCTTATAAAAACATTCCTCCAGTAAATTATCTAACCCCATGATTCTCAAACTGTGGTACGCCAGCTCTCTCTAGTGGTACTTGGAGGAAAGTTTTTAACATTTTTTTAAAATAAAATAAATTAAAAAATGGACCATTCACACACAGTCTGGTTGTGGCCAGCAACAATTACCAATAAATAATCCTTATTAGGAGTAAATAAGCCTACTTTGATAATTACCTATAGTTAAAAGGTTAAGCCTACTCTACTGTATGTTTAGGTTGGTCATAATAGTGGTACTTGGAGAGAGTGACATTTTCTCAGGTGGTACCCACTATAAAAAGTTTGCGAAATACCGATCTAACCCACTTATTTAATTTAGATATCATGTGGGCTTTGTTGAGCTTAGTAGCAATATCCACTGGGTTTAGAGTTCCTGTAAACTAAAGAACTGCAGCTGTAACAGTACATGTATTACTATTCAGATATTTTTAATGGTCATATGCAACATTCCAAAACGGCAATAAATAGAAAAAATGTCACCAAAACAACATATAAAGGTCTCCCAGCTGTCACTACACTCTGATTAATGGTCTCCCATGAAGCTTCAGCAGAACAGAAAGCTGGTCCGAACCAGAACTTTTTTCAGCAGACAGATTTCGACAGCAGCAATGCACTTGAAGGGGAAGTACCATTGTTTTGCAACCTTGAAAGTATTTTGTAGCATGCAATGCGTTCAATTACTCACCCAGACAATTTTGGTGCGACTGGAAGTCCTTCGGGAGATGTTTAGATGCATTTGTGATCCGTGTAAATTCATATAACGGGAGTTGTTGGGCCACCTGAAGTGCAGCCTTTAAATAAGGCATTATCTGCCAGAAACTCCTTCATTTCACCAATGTTTTGTTTTGAATCACTAGCACTGCTCCCCTGTGAGTTCAGAGTATCTCTGAGGTGCTTCGTGGTTTTCTTCCATGGTGTTTTACTCCAAGTAACACCAACCGCTATTTGAATGACGTCACTGCCCTCCGCCAATGCAGTCTTAGTCCTAGCAGGACTGAACAGGTTGCAGAAAGGGAGCCTGTGGAAGCTAAACTTAGTCCATTTGGTCATTTAGTTTGTGCAATTTGGAAAGATGGAAACACAAACCAAGTTGATGTTCCCATTATATGGATGTATGCTGATTATGAATAATCTAAACATTTGCCTAAGGATTTCAAGTTGCACCAAAATTGTCTGGGTGAGTATATGAAGGTATTGTGTGCTACAACTAAGGTCAAGATTGCAAAAAAACAGCACTTCCAATTTCAGACCCTCTGCTCTGAACTGAATTACTTACCTGAAATAATGTCAAGATGATTGTAAACATAACTGATAAAAAAAACAGCTGATGTCCATATGGTTATCTGTAGCTTCCAATGAGCCTAAATCCCCAATTTTGTATAAAACAGTCCGTGAAATACTAATTGGTGAGCAGGGATTTTCTCATCACCTGCCCATACTGCATTCAAGTACACTTGGGAGACCAAAACGACTCCTAAGTGATTTAAGAATGTTTAATTCTCAAATATGGGCAAAGTATTATTCAAACATTTCAAAAATAATAACACAGACTGTTTTCAAGTGGTTATATTGTTTTCTACTCTTGCTATGTCTACTTGTACTACTTTATCTATTTAACAAATTCATGCACTTGTCAACTGTCAAGTCTCCAGTCAAATCTATACTTTCAACTTTTCAAAGTTATATAATACAATAAAATAAAATTAATTTCACGGATTAAAAGGATTCCAAAAAACCGTAATTTGTTTACTGGTGATCAAAGTAAAAAAAAGAAGTTGCATGTGCATTTGTTTTTAGTTTTCTTGATTAAAGTGTACCGAAAATACTTTAATCACGTTCTAACTTATACACTATATCAGCTCCTAACATATGGTCAGAGACTCCAAATTTCTGTATGCTGAACAAAATAAATTTCAGCTACGCTCTACGTTTCTACATGGAGGATTTATCATACCACTGAGGAATTTTAGATTCTGATCCTGTTCGTGATTTTGCATTACTGGCTCTTTAGTACTGCTTCTGACTTTTAGCTTGTTTTTGGCTCAGTCATAATATTTAATTCAATTCAATTTAGTTATTTCAATGTATCAGTGGCCAACAAATTTCATCTGAAGGGAATTTAAAAGACAATCAGGCCAAATTTATATAGAAATATACATAATTTAACATGGTTAAACAATAATGCCAATCCAGTTTAGTCCAATTAAATTAAATCAAATTGTCATATTCAGATCCATTGCATAGACACACTGAATCGATCAAAGTTGGTATATCATTTTTTACTAATTGGTAAAAAAGTTATCTAAGGCGAACCAGTTAATTAAATTGAGCTGTTAAAAGAAAATGTTTAAACTGATAGGAATAATGAATTGATGGATTAATTGGAATGTATGTATGATTGAATTGAAATGACTTTTAATGTAAAGTGCCTTGAGATGATGTGTTGTGCAGAAGGATCTGGCAACAGTGGAGATAATCCCCTATAGTTTAACAGGAGAAAAACCAAGCAGTAGCAAGATGGTAAGAATGAGCAGCAGAGTGTTTTTGTTGGTTGTTTTTTATAGGACAGGAAGGAAACAGAGAGGAAAACTCAGAAGCATCAGACCAGGGCCTTCATTTATCAAACGTTCGTAGAAACTGTTCTATGAAATTTAGAATGTTCGTGTGAACATATACTTTGATATCAAACTAAATACAATAAAACGTCCCTCACCACACAGTTGGGCCAGATCTCCTATTGAGAGTGCTCTGATCATCATTTTTAGCACTTGTGTGGCCATACATTACTGGAAAAAGCGACAACCTGCTTCACTGAAAAGCGGGACCATTTAGTAAACTTTGCAAAAACATGTAATTAAAAGTATAACAGCCCATTAAGCTGAAGCGCTTGATGTAACAAATAAACAAACAGGGGGGGCGTGACAGGATCTCCATGCATGATCATCCCTAAAATTAAATTATGTAGCCATTTATTCACAAATTTCTTACATGTCTTAAAAGTTTAATGCAAATCCGTCCGTAACTTTAAAAGACAGACAGATGCCAACATGAGCTCTTTGGCAGAGGTGATAAACTGATGAGATAAATACTTGGTCAAAGTAAAGCTGTTTCTGAGTTGCAGTTCCCCTGTTCTAACAATAGATGCTGTGTGTGCGCATGGTTAGAAGTGCACCTATATTTAGCAACATCTACACACAAGTACAAATTGATAAATAGCACAAAATGTGTAGAATTATTCCTACGCACAAAATACGAACAGATCTGTGTGTAAGTACGGTTGATAAATGAGAGCTCAGGAGTTTCTTTCTATAAGAAAAGATAACAATAACTTTGAAAGATTAAAAGAACAAATAGCACCGTCCATTGCTCCATCCAGCAAACATACACAGCCAAACACAGAAGTGAGTTGGACAAAAAAAAATAAAACTACAGTGTTATAGACAGCTATAGATCTAAGTGGAGGTTCATATAGGAAAGAAATGGCTACATACAGAAACACATTGACAGGATTACTTTCTATGCAACAGAAAAATAAAGAGTACATAAATTTCTAATTCTTCTAAGTGTCAATCTTTAACATTAGAATAAACACTATAAAGTAAAGATGGAAAATAAAAAGAATGTATAGTTTTAAAGGGCCTGTATCATGCAAAATCAAGTTTTTTGATTTTTCAACCATATGGTAGTGCAATTTACTCATAAAAAAAAAAAAACAGAGTGGTTTTTGGCTTAATTTACGAATGTCTGAGTAATCCTCCTGAAATCTGCTCTCTGAGCAGCTGCCCCTCCCTCTCGTAGAAATCAACTGAGTGTTCAATTAGTGATATCACTGGTTGAAAGTTGAGTGCTAGAGGTGTCTGCACCGTCCCTGCAGGTAGAGCGGCTTACCCCTGGTAGATTTTCAAACACACCCTCATCCTTCTCACAGCTAATGGCTGCTTCGGTTTTTGGCAGCCACAACATTTTTTTGTAAGATTTTTTACGTTCTCTGTGAAAACGCCTGTTTGACTGCATGGATTGCAGGATTTTATTCTACCTTCCTAAAGAACAGCAGCTGGATTAAAGAACAACGACGCCTGATGGACAGAAGTAAGTGGGTACATGCTAATGTGGGTTAGCCATTTATCAAGCTGCTTATGTGATCTTATGACAGCATTGCGTGGTTACTTATTTGATCGGTCGCATCTCAGAAGGTTCAGTAAACGGGTGCAAACAACACCCACGGCTTTTTTATATACTGGGCTTGAAAGATTTGCTTAGTGGATGCAGCTGTGTTGGTTTGGGCTCTGTCTAAAGCCTGGAAATTTAGCAAATGAAATAGGCTTCATAGAGTCAGTTTTTTTTACAAAAAATAAATAAATAAACCCCACGTCTGAGCCCTTAATATAACAGAGTTTCATTGTGGTACTTTTCAAATTATTTGCGAGAATACTATTTGTGATGAAGCTTAGCACTGTTTGTTTCGGTTTGCTCTCGGCTCTGCAGCACAGCAGAGCGGCGGGGGTAGGGTGGAGGTGTGCTGCGGGAGGCGGGTTTATAGAGAAACGAGCCATTTCACATCGTGGTCTAACATTAACTACAGGATACAAGTTAAATTTCAGGACAAATTAATACTGTATAACACCAACGGCAACATTTTATCATATACATTTCTATCCCAGAAGCTGAAAGCTGTAAAATAGCATGATATAGTCCCTTTAAATCTACATGCTTTAGGATTGAACAGTATGCAAAAATCTAAGTGACTTACTTTCAGTGCGACGAGGTCATTATTGAGGGAATGACCCACAAGAACTGCATTGGCTGGTAACAGCTTCCTGATCTTTGTCTGAACATCCCGCAGGGTGGTGGTGATTGGTCTCAACATGGCTGCAGTGATACCTGAGAACCTGATAGGACAAATAAAATCTAATCTTAACTTTAGATGTAAGACACTGAATACATATGATTACAGTGATAAATATACACCAGAAAGCTGCAGCTAAACACCTTTGCATACGCTGTAAAGTTTGCCCTGAGTCCCACTGATTAGAAATTGTGCATGTGTACGTGTGAGTGTGTTAGCATACTTTGTCAGGTAGTTGAAGACACGGTTTTGAGGTTTGACCAGATCATCCAGCACACAGATCCCATCACTGTCCACCAGAGAAACACGAGTCAGCTCATATCCTTTTTCTGTCAGACACTGTTACACAGCAGGAACATAATGAGAAACTGTGTGGAACAACAGAGAGACAACTTTAAGATTAGGTTGTAGGGCTGTAGTCAACTAAAAAAAATGCTTAGTGGACCATAGTCCTGTACTGCGGAACAATCAGTCGACAAAAAAAAGAAGGGGAAAAAAAGACACGATGTTTTGCATTTTGATTGAACATTTATTAAAAATTAACGACAAATGTTTATAAAACCACAATAAAAATATACCAATAATACATAAAACTAGAATAACACAATTCTTTGAAAATTAATTAAAAAAAATTTTAACAGCAAAGTGTGGAGCTCTGTCCTAGGTCTATAGTGACCGTCACAATCGTGCACCTGATCACATTACACCTCACAGCCACCGGTGCGTTTCCCGAGCGTTCTACATGGTGCGTTAAAAAACTGTGCCACTGTTACACAATACCCTAAAGGAAAGCATTTAAATTTGGGGATAAAAAATAGACTAATAATATTTAGAATATAGTAATATATAACTGCTTGTAAAGGAATAAATATCAAGGAGTAAATCAATGAAAATTCCTTTATTGGTGGAAAAGAAATATGACACTGGTCGACCAATGAGAATGTCAGTCAACCAAGATGCCATCGACCAATTAGTCAACCAAAAGACTAAAGTTGAAAGCCCTATGTTGTACTAAAATATGATAGAAAACGCAGGCTTGAACTGGTTATACTGGAAAGGTGGTTATTTTTAATCGCTGGAGAAGATGTTTTAACTCATTTTATACAAACAAGCCAAGGAAATGATGACCACTGCCTTTGAATTTATAAGAAGACTCAACGTATAGTGGGACAGACCAAAACTTCATCATGTACAACATTAACCGTTTGGAAAAGATCCACTCATCTATCTATCTATAGAGAGAGAGAGAGAAAGAGGATGTATGGATAATTGGATGGGCAAACAAAATAGATGGATGGATAAACAAAACAGACAAATGGATGGATGTGTAAATGTACCATTTCACAGTCCAGTCCATACAGTGGGCTTTCATCCGTAACACAGACATCACTGTCTGTGCACAGAAACTCCTCAAAACCTGGAACTCCTGGATCAAATGAAGCGGAAGACACATCTATGTTAGAAGGTAAACTATAAAAACACATCATCACACTATGTGTGTGTATTGGGGGGGTTAGAATGGGGGTAGAAGAATCTTAAAGTTGTTTGTTTAGCCATAGCATATGAATACAATTTTTAAACAACACAGAGCAACACTCCGGGAGTAACTGTTAATCATACTGAAGACATTAAAACAAAAAGAAAAAATATGAATGGAAGGAAAGTTGCCCAAACCTGGAGTAATAGAGAGTTTTGCCACTTTATAAAAGATTCAGCTGGAATAAAATCAATTCACCATCTTTTTTTTTAATGAGCAGATTTTAAAGTTTAACTGTGAAAAAAAATCTGAATCAATATTAATAACTGTTCAAAAATTAACAAATGGTTACCTTTGACTGGATAGTGCTGCTTAATCATCTGTTGTTGGCTTAGAACATAAGCAGTCAGCCCTTTCTTCTGTGTGCCAAACGTAGTGATAACTGGGTGACGTTTCAGAGCTGAAGCAGAGCAAAAGCACACAAGAAGTTCATTAAAGGAATAATTTCCAACAGCCTCATAACAGAATTTTTTTTTCTGAATAAATACCACAAAAGGATTTTTTTATAAGAATTACACTAAGGAAGAGAAATATAAAACAGCAATCGCTAAGACAGACTCAGAGCAGTAGTGATGTTTTGAAAAGGTTTATTATAGAACATCCTGTTGTTTACTAGTTTTATCCAAATCAACAATATTCAAAATTAACTTCTCACCTTTATGAAGCGTCTCCTCTGGTTTAGAAACAGATAAAAAGTCCATGGAAGGAACTTCAAGGTCGAAGATGTCGGATGCTACATTGTTAGATGATGGAGTGAAGGTCATTCTCTGTTATAAACAAATAAATAAAATATTATAAGATGGTAATATTATAATTGGAAACTCTCTTCTGTTGTGCTGATCACACCAGTGCACTTCCTCTCCCTCTAGCTACTCACGGTGGTGTAGCTGGTCCTGAGGTGTTCCATTGAGAGGTAGTTCTTGTAGAAGAGACTCTGCGTCAGGCCTTCCACAATCACAACATTCACACCGCTGACTTTCCTGGGATGGTGGAGACGGCACCAGCTGATGTGGGCAGGAGGACAGAAAAACAGGATTTAAGCAAGATTGAGTCGAGTACAGACACGGTTAATTCCAGGTAGAGAAAATTAGCCAACAGAAGGAACGGCACCTCGGTTGTTTGATGCCTCTTGTTTTCCCCAGTGAAGCAAAATGAAGCAGCTCCATCAGCTCAGCTAGGGTGATTGGCTGCTGCAAACGATCGAGACGAACAGAGAGCCTCACTGAACCAGAAGGCCGTCGCTGGTGATCTCCATCTCCTTCCTCTTCAGTCTTCAACCTTTTGATGCCCATTTGTGGAGACTGAGCTATATTTTTTCTTTTCTTTTTGCCACATGTGACAGTTAAAGGCCTGGAAGACTCCATGGTCAGGCTTATGTTTCTACAGTTAGGAAAATTTGTAGGAGAACGTTATCTACAGTTTTCAAGACTTTCAATAGTTTGCTGCTTCAATATGCTTTAAGATGAAAAGCAGCAGCCAGATGCTTGTAATTTTACTGCAGCTTTCACTTTTAAACCATTTTTATGCTGCATTAAATATTGATTTGGGTGAACAACATGGCAAAACTCATGGAGAATTGTGGAGACAACCAAACGATGGAAAAGAAAGTTAATAGTGATGTGGGGTAATCGCAAGTACAATCATTGTAATATTTGCCTATAATATTGCAACTGCATTTTATTATATTATGCAAATTTACTCTAAAGTCACACTTTAGCCCAAAACCAAAGATTTCTATCTCAGACTCTACAAGCCTCAGCTAGTGTGGTAAATGTCTAAGTTTGTAACAGTGCAACTAGTCATTTACTAAGCAAATATGGCTTGTCTGGAAGCGTTGCCAGTCATGGTCACATGTCTAAAGTTGGCAAAGATTAATATGAACAAAATCAAAAGACTTTGAAAGTCCCTTGAGAGCAAAGTAGCAAAATCAGCACAAGCAACTCAAACTAATGTTCAAGCATGGTGGTGGATGGGCGATGATTTAGGCTTGCATTGCTCCTCTTGGCTCACCTTCCAGTCACTGAGCTCACCATAAACTCTTTCTAGATAACAAAACATGATGGAGTCAAGTAAGAGGGGATCTGCCCAACAGATGAGCCTTGATCCAAACTGTGTTATCAACGGGACAATGATTTTAAATGGGGCAGCAAAAGTTCAGACCTTCGCCTGATTGAAATGCATGTTGGGACCTTAAGAGAGCTGCCTAAAAAGCAATTCCTGAATGAACCTAGATGAACCGAAGCAATGTAAGACTGGGCCAAATTTCCTCAACAAAAATATGAAAAACAAATAATTTCTTGTGGTGTAGAATTAATAAATAGAGAGAAAACGAAGCGAAATTAAAAATCTAAAACAAGTATATTACACTGTTCAACAATAGAAACCATCATATGATTTTTCACATGATACATGCCCTTTACCAACAAAAATAATATCTTAAAATTAAATGGCTCATTGGTTTAGCAGTCCTAGGGTTCTGTTTCAGCCAAAACGCCATACGACCCTCTCAAATTGTTATACTTAGAGTGAAAGTTAGCATTTTAAAAGGTTTAAACACGCATAAAACTAGTTTCGAGCGTAAATTACCAGATATTATGGGTCCAGATGAGTCCATAAGGACAGAATCACTTCCAGAGCACGTTCTGTTGCGTTGATTAAAAAGTAGGGGGGGGAATTACAACTTCGTATTAATGCCTTTCAGAATAAACTGCCTTTGCTCTATCAATTTACATTTACAGAATTATTTTTAAAATTTTCGGATAGTAAATCAAGTATATTATTCCCTTCCGTGCATTGACATACACAAATCTTTACATTTTAATTCTTGTTTGTGTAAATCTTGAAACTACAATAAAAAATACGCTATTATTTTGAAGGGAAACGGTAGAGCAGAAATAGATGTTCCTGATGTTCTGTTTCGGTTTTCCTGAAGCTCTGCGTTCGACGTCGCTGCCTTACAGAACAAACTAATCGAGCTCGGAGTTTTTAATTAACGTTTGAAAAACCAGCGGCAATTCGTTTTTCAGTTACACAGCAAGTAGTGTGCAATTACGTTGCTATAATATTGTTTTGAACAGATTTGCATCAAACGACGGATATGTCTACAAGAAAACTAGCAAAGTAAGTGCGTAAGCCTATTAGCCTACCTAACATCTAAAAGCACGTTTACGCAAAGAAACGCTTAAAATACTTCATACCTTGTCCCGACATTTAAGGTAGATACTCCTTAAGAACCATCACGATAAATTCTATTGTTCATCTAGTACGGTTTTTTTCACCCTAATTTTTGACAGAACTAGCACTGTGGTGGCTCGTCATGAACAAAGGCCAGGGAACTTTATACAACAATTTCAACAAGAGCATAATTTCTTCCATTTTATCCATAAAAGACGAAGATCATGGTGTTTCCGTCTAAGAATCTAAGGTTAGTGTTTAGAGCGCATTTATTAGTCTCAGCGAATGCTACAGAGCATTCCTCTTGTAGGCATTAGTCAGAAAGCCAGAGCAAAATCTTTTGAATACTGCTATGTTGTGCACACAGCTTGATGGAGGGAGCTTGTGAAATCAGATTCCCAAAATAAACAAAAAACAGGTGTTTGCTCATTTTTTCAGGTGGCCAGATTGCTGATTATTATAATAGATTATCCATCCATTATCTAAAGTTCGCAGTCCATCGCAGTGTAACACAGACACACAGAACAAACAGCTATGCACACACACACACACACATCTACCAAAGGGCCACCCACGCATGAGCAGGGGAGAACAACATGCCACTTGCTGCAAAGCAACAGTTCTATTAACTGTGCAGCCGAGGTGGAGTATTAGTTGGCAAATTTGATAAGTCCAGGTACGGTAAGGGCAAGGTCTTTTTCTTTTTTTTCTTTTTTTTTTTATCAAGATTTGAGCAGATTTAGGGTATATTGGGGATATTGAAGACAAACTGTTATCTGCATTTTGTAACGTCTCCATAGTCAAACAGATGCAGGACAGAGGTTTGTGTAAATTTCCAAAAATGTTGCTGCCAGAGTCCTGACCAAAATCAGAAAAATAGATAATATATTTTATCCCAATATGTCATTACGATAGCTCATTGTTTGCAGTAGGACAAATATAATATCACTATAGTTTCTTGCAAAAGTAGTAGTATTCCCACCAATTGCAGTTTTCCACTATTTTTTACAAATAAAAATCTGAACAGTGGTGTACATATAAAGCCAGTCCACTTTACTCTTACACTCCTTCATGAGATCCAGAGCAACTGATCTAATTAGTACTCCATCTGTTTCTAATTTGATTTCAGTATAAATACTGCTATTAAGTGTGAGATGTGCAGACTCAACAACGTGCCTTTTCCCCTGGGCAGCAGCTTTGCCATCTTAGCTTCTTTTTAAACAGTTACTTATTCTCTTTCTGTTCTTGTAATTTATGTTTTAAAGGGGTTCTGTTTGCAGTATCAGTAAAATACAAAAAACACTCAATTGCAATATAATCATTAACTAATGCAATGATATTAGTTGCCATTACCAAACATTTTTTCTGACCTTTTTCCTGCTTTATTACTTCTGTGTGTGTCAGGTGTCTGAAAAAAAAAAGAAGAGCGAAATCACTTTTTTTCGGAGTTTTAGCTTTGAGATGGCATTTGCTTTGGTGAAATGAATGGTGGGTATTAACTGCAGGAACCGTCCATCCAGTTAGCCAGATATTACCCTGACATGCAGCGCATGGATCAGTGTGACCTGAAATACAAAAGGCTACTAAATATTGCTTACCTGCAGTATTTTTGAATTCATTCCTTGCTTTTGCATGATATTGCAGTTCCAATTTTGGTTTGGTATAGTATATGCATCTCTTTTTCCATTTGATAACGTATGTCTTGTTCTCTACGTCCTCTGTTTTAGTTATTTCTTTTTTCTTTTTTTTTTATTTTGGAAATCACATATTACTGTGTATATGAATAATGCTTTTAAAATAAACCTACCTTTTGATGCTTTGCTGTAAGGAAATCTATTCTGGATTTAGCTTTGATTTGTTTTTTTGGGGTTTTATCTCATCCACAGAAAATTGGGATTACTGAGGCAGCAAAGTCAGTCCAGCTCTGGTTTAAAGAAATCTATGATATCAAGTGAGTGTTGTTTCATCTTTAATTTGCCCAGACTGTAGTCAGATAAGCTATTTGTTCTACACAGCTTCTTTCATAAATACTCTTTTCTTCCAGATCAGATATTTTCCTATTTGATTGTGATTGACTTTGAGTCTACATGCTGGAGAGAGAAAAATAACTATGGACAGGAAATAAGTAAGCAGTTGCATTTTGTATCCATTTAATCTGTGGTATAACTTTTTCTCAGTTTGCTGCTGTAAGCTTGTGTCCATCTCTTCTTTCCTCCCTGCAGTTGAATTCCCTGCTGTCTTACTGAACACGTCCTCAGGGGAGGTGGAGTCTGAGTTTCATACTTACGTTCAACCTCAGGAACATCCTCTTCTCTCTGAGTTCTGCACTGAGCTTACTGGAATTACACAGGTTTTCTTTGGCAGAGCTTTTACCGCACTTAACCAATCTATGAACATATATCTGACAGCTTTACTTTGTGTGTCAAACAGGTCCAAGTAGAAGCTGGTGTCCCCCTTCGGATTTGTCTCTCTCGGTTCAACCGCTGGGTGCAGAACCTGCAGCTGGAGAAGGGAGTCATATTTCCCAACAAACAGCAAACATGTTCCGCCTCTTCCTCTTCCCAGAAGCTGTGCACTTTCCTCACATGGTCAGGTGAGATTGGTTTACGTTTGTCGCAGCATCTATGCTGGCTGGAAAAATATGAAAGAATGGAAAATTTTAATTTAGGGGTTTTGTTCTATTTTTTTGGAATTAACATGGAAAAAAGTATTAGACAAATATTTTTGTTCTATACTTTATTCTCTTACCAAATTGTCTATAGTTCTGTCATTATTTTTCTTTGGTGTTCCTTTTCTCAAACATCTTTTCCTTCTATGTTTTCTTACTGTTTTTCTGCTTTCCCTATTTCTTTCCCTCCTTCCTAATTGTATCCTTTTTTTCTTTCCCCTCCTTATGTACATCCTTTCTTTCTCCCAGAATCTTTCCCTTCTTTTTTTCTTCCTTGTGTCCAACCTGGCTTCCTTCTCTCTTCTTTAATCCATGTTCTAAAATAGGCTTTTGAACTCAAACAGAGAGAAGTATGACATTTAATTGAAGTACTTTCCTTAAAGCATATATCATGCAAAATCAAGTTTTTGAAGTTTTCAACCATCTGGTAATGCAATTTTCTCATAAAAAAAAAACTAGAGTGGTTTTTGGCTTAATTCACGCATCTCTGAGTAGTCCTCCTGAATCTGCTCTTTGAGCAGCTGCCCTTCCCTCTACCAAGAAATCAACTGAGTGTTCAACTAGTGACATCACTGGTTGAAAGTTGAGTGCTAGAGGTGTCTGCATCGCCCCTGCAGGCAGAGCGGCTTACCCCTGGTAGATTTCAAACACACCCTCATCCTTCTCACAGCTAATGGCTGCTTCGGTTTTTGGCAGCTTAAAACACTTTTTTTGTTGGATTTTTTACTTTCTCTGTGAAAACGCCTGTTTGGCTGCATGGATTACAGGATTTTATTCTACATTCCTAAAGAACAGCAGCTTTATCAAAGACGGCTGATGGACAGAGAAGTAAGTGACTACATGCTAATGTGGGTTAGTCATTTATCAAGCTGCTTGTGTGATCTTATAACAGCATTGTGTGGTTACTTAATTGATCTGTACATTCTCAGAATGTACAGTAAATGGGTGCAAACAACACCCACGGCTTTTTTATATACTGGGCTGGATGTAGCTGTGTTGGTTTGGGCTTTGTCTAAAGTCTGGAGATTTAGCAAATGAAATAGGATTTGTTGACTATGTTTTTTAACAAAAAATAAATAAAATAAACCAAATGTCTAAGCCCTTAATATAACAGAGTTTAATGGTGGTACTCTGTGCTTTTCAAATTATTTGTGAGAATACTGTTTGTGATGAAGCTTAGCACTGTTTGTTTCGGTTTGATCTGCTCCCGGCTCTGCAGCACAGAGGAGCATGCAGGAGCCGGGTTTATAGAGAAATGAGCCGTTTCACTTCGTGGCCTAACATTAACTACAGGATACAAGTTCAATTTCAGGACAAATTAATACTGTATAACACAAACGGTAAAATTTTTTATATATGTCTATCCCAGAAGTTGAAACCTGTAAAATCGCATGATATAGTCCCAGAAAATGGAGCTTGAAAAGAGTTTTGCATTTCCAGACTTAATTTCCTATCCCAATGTCTAAAATTATCCTCCACCAATACTGTGGTGGTCCACTATGGGGTTTCACTCATACCCAGACTACAGGTTGTTATGAATGAAGAAAAAAAGGATTTTAGCATTTGCTTTTGCTCATATCAAGCTCCTGTGTTTTTATTCTTACAATATTTACATAAATCTTGGAATTCCAAGTCTAGAAAAGTATCACATTGTGTAAGAACTGTGTCTGTTTTAATCATTTTAATGTATGTTTTTAATTTCTTTTTTTTACAATTCATTGATGAACTGTTTAAGTAACAAAATGGAAATGCATTTAGTTGCACCTCATTTGCAATTTTAGTCTCCCCTATTTGTACAGGCTAAATATTCTAAAAGAACAGTAAATTACTTATAAATGGAAATAATCTAAATACAAAATACACATTATAGGAAATATAGTGCATAATCACATTTTACATGATGTATATGAAATGGAAAATACTTATATGACTGTTTTGCATAAAAGAAGAGAATGAAGTGTATTCCAACAGTCTCATAATATTGATTGCAAAACTGTTTATGAATGCTAATTTTATCAGCTTTTCAGAAAATTCCTACACCTGATTATAAAATGTACATGTCTTTGTAACGATTTCGATAATACCTATGATTTAACTATTGGCAAATACATTTGTGTTATAAAAATATCTTCAATAATGAAAAAGGTTTTCTTAAATACATTTGATGTTCTGATTATTTGCATTGTGTTTTCAGACTGGGACCTCGGCGTTTGTTTGCAGTATGAATGCAAACGCAAACAGCTTCATAAACCCGATGTGCTCAACAGCTGGATAGACCTGAGAAGCACATATAGGGTAGGTAGCTAATCCAGTCTATATATTAATCTTTAATAACTTTTTTATGTGTTTTCATAATGCTAGGAAATATCATAGTTAATGCAGCAGATATGAAAGAACTTATATTAACTATACAACAAAAAATACATTTTGAGCTGTTAAAAGTAGGATTTATTTATTTTTACAATGTAACAGTACAGTATAAACTATATCCATTTAGCTGCGCCTCACCTCTTTCTTCACCTGCAGCTCTTTTACAGCCGGAAACCCAAAGGCCTGAATGGAGCTCTTCAGGATCTAGGGATACAGTTTTCTGGGAGAGAACATTCTGGTATGGATAAAGTTACAGTTTTGAGTTCTTCTAACCCCCCACCTTCTCACATAATCCTTACATGCCTTTTTTTTATTTCTTTTTGTATTTCAGGATTAGATGATGCACGAAATACAGCTCGGCTGGCAGTCAGAATTATGAAAGATGGATGTGTGCTGAAGATCACCCGAAGCCTGGAGCGGGTGAGTGCTCGCCCGACTACGTCCTTAAAGAACCCAGACTCCTGAAACCCCACCTGAGAATCCTTAGCGTGACCCTGCTACTTTAGGCTTCTTCATGTAAAAATTTTGAAATAAATGGAACTTTTGTTTGTAATTTGTGTTAAATAATCAATATACTAAGTTCAAAAAAATTAAGAATTATCTCCTTGCAGTTTCTAGAGTTTTGACCTTGAAAATTCAGAGACCATTTGTTTTGAGAGTAGAAAAAATATTTTTCATGCCATTAACATTGGAAGATAATAATAATACAGTGTGTTGAAAAGATCTTTATACCCCTAAAAGTTTTCTCATTTTATTGAAGTAATTGATTGTCATGTTAAAACCACAAACGTCAGGAAATTTTATTGGATATTGATGTGATGGACCGACAAAAACTAGTTAAGTGGGGGGAAAATATGCATGGTTTTGAGATTTTTTTTTTCCACACTTACAAATTGAAGAAAATGACAGCATGCATTTGAATTCACTCCTGAGTGGTCCTGGGAGCTCCGTTTGCTGCAGGTCTTTTTGGTGTCTACCAGCTTTACACATCTAGAGGTTGAAAATGTAGCTAAATCTTTCTTTGAAAAGCCACTAATGGTCAGATTGAAAGAAGAACATCTGTTAACATGAGTGTCAAATCTTGTCGCAGATTCTTAACATGATTAAGTCTGGACTTTGGCTAGGCCATTGTGATATACACTTTTATTATAGCCACTCCATTGTAGCTCTTGAAGGTTAATCTCCTCTCTATTCTCAGGTCTTTTTCCGCCTCTAACGGGTTTTCTTTCAGGATTGTCCCGTGTTTAGCTCCTTTCCATCATATCTGACAAGCTGTCATTCCCATGCTGAAGGAGAAAGTATCCCCACAGCATGATGCCGTCACCACCATGCGTTACCATAGGGTCAGTGTGTTCTGGCTTTTAGTTATCTTTTTGCACGTGAGCCCGAAAAAGTTTAATTTCGGTCTCATCCAACCTGAGTGCCTTCTTTTCTAATGCTGTTCGTTCACTACAGTCATTTTCCTTTTTGGAACATCACTTGCTTAGAGATGTTCAGATTGTGGGGATCTTTTTTATATGACCGCTTCATTTTTTTATTTTTTTTTTTGTCTTCAAATGGTGGTCTGTGATTTGTACTCCCGAGTGGGATGGCCGTCATTAACCACTAGGTGTCAGGAACATTGGTATGTAGTTATTTATAAGGCTATGCTTGGATTACTAAATGTTGACTCCTGCTCCTTAGCATCCTGTGATCAGCTGTTGCTCTCTTGTGCCCTTTTCCCCACACGCAGTTCAGGAAGAAAGGCTTTGCTCATGAGCTATTGTCTTTAAATGCCTTCAAGACATTATTTGATTTTCTTTTCATGATCTGTGTTATTTAATTGTTTTTATGTAGAAACTCTATGTTGAACTTTGATTCCCCTTTGTCGGTACTCCCTTGGAAAAGTGTTTTTAAATTTCAATGGGATTTTCCTAGTTAAATAGAGGTTTAATAAAAGTTTAAAAAATAAAGATCTCTAACAAACTTTTGAGGTGTTCACAGAACAGCTGCATTTGTACTCAGATTAAAAGACACTCACAGACTTTATTTACTTATTATTTGGTTTGTAAAAACAGTTTAGCAAGGACACTCGTGCAAAAGAGATTTTAAATTTCAATGGGTCTGTCTTTATTAAATTGGTTGCAGTTGACTTTGTAGGGGTATTGGAATAAATGCGACAGGATGCAATTTCCACACTTGCAATTTTGATTCCATTTAATTATGTAGCACCAATTCACAACCGATGTTATCTCAAGGCTCTTTAAAAGAAAAGTAATTTCAATACAGTTATACAAACATTCCAGTCAGTTAAGAACTTTTCTATTTAAGGAATCCCAGCAGATGGCGTCAAGTCATTGACATGAGGTTCGATCTCATGCAGTATCCAATCACAATGGAATCCTCTCAGCAGTTTATACATGAGAATGAGGATCTTAAATTCTATTCTGGAACAGGGAGCCAATGAAGAGAAGCCAAAACAAGAGAAATGTGATCTTTCTTTTTAATATTCATCAGAACTCTTGGTGCAGCATTTTGGATCAACTGAAGGCTTTTAATTGCATTTTGTGGACTTCCTGATAATAAGGAATTATAGTAGTCCAGCCTTGAAGTAACAAATGCATGGACTAGTTTCTAAACATCACTCCTGGACAGGATATTTCTAAGTTTAGCAATATTCCGGAGGTGAAAGAAAGAAATCCTAGAAACTTGATTAATATGGGATTTGAATGTCATGTCTCAGTCAAAAATTACACAGAAATTTTTTTTATGTTATTGCCTGAGGCCAATTAATGCTATCCAGATGAAGTGATTGACTAAGCAGTTTCTATTTTATGGCTTCTGGTCCAAAGATGACCACTTCTGTCTTGTCTGAATGTAAAAGCAGAATGGTTTCAAATTTCCTGTTCTTGGCTTATTACTTACCATAATTCTGCACAATTTTGTGTTGATCTAGCACATAAAAACCCAATAACGTACTTGAAAGGTTGTTGTAATGTGCCAAAATGTGACAGCTTGCCCCATCGTGAGTACTGAACTACAGGAGACAAAGGCAAAAAAAAGGACTGAAGTTAAAAAGAATATTGCAAATTTCCTCTTTTAAATAACCTATAACCTGTTTTGTTTTTTACAGACCCTACCAGTGGGCAAATCCATATTCAGCAACAACACCCCTTCGACAGAAAAAAAGCAAGAAAAGGAGAAGAAAAAAAGTGAAAACAAAAATTTGCTCAAGACAGATCAGACGTGTCCAACCTTAATATCAACGAAGACGCTGGTGAACGTAACAACGGCACCACTACAGGGTCAACGTTGCAAATCCGTGACAGCACAGGCTCCTGCTTGCCTGTTGTCAACACTTACAATAAACTGTAGCTCATCGCACGGTAACAGCAGCACCATCAGCCATGTTCTGTGCTCCACCACTGTTGACTGTGTGTCCTTTCTTCCTGACATCATGAAAATAGCTCCTAAGGATGAGGAAGAGCGAGACCTCATAGTGGAAATGGATGACCGGTGCGGATCTTATGATGACGTGATGCTGGCATTTGATGAGGCTGAGATGGAAGCGGACAGAGTCTCAGCTGTGGATGTTGGCTATATTTCAGATTTCGACAGCAGATGTTCTGAGTGGGGAGGGACAGATCATTCTTTTTCACCTGAGGGTCCCCTCAGTATGCAACACAAGACAACACACAGCCTAAAAATGCAAAATGATACTCGAGATTCATCAGGGATGTGTAAATCTGTAAATGTGTTAAAATCAAACAATAAGGTCTTTAATGCCACAAATGAAGTACTGCAGAGCTCAACAACCAAAGACTCAGATAAATGTTTTGCTTTGCCTAAAGTGGTTGATTGGAGCAAACTGAATCAGTGCAGAACCAGATATTTAAAATTGGATAGATCTAAAAAAAATGGGATCTCTCCAATTCGACCTCAGCCCTTTCTGCCGGAGAAGACTTCCACTCCAAATCCTTCAACCGTGAGGCCCAAAACAAAAGATACAAAGCCCAAAGAGCCTCTGAAATCCTCATTTACAATTTATACTGATCCAGAATATCAGGCTGCAGAGTCTCCTCATCCTTCCACATCTGGCTCTCTGCACCCTCCCAGAAACATCCTTTTCTCTTTACAAAGAAACACTCTCTCCTCGCGTGCCAAACTGGTCAGTGGGGATTTGGCAGGAAAAGTGCAGAAGATCACTTCCCCTCTGTGCGCCTGTGGTCGCCGTGCGAGACAGCAGGTTGTGTCAAACGGCGGTCCGAACCATGGCCGGGGATTTTACTGCTGTCCGGTTCGTCGTTCGGGAGGCGGAGGCAGCTTGGAGAGGGGCTGTGGGTTCTTTAAGTGGGAGTCTGCTCTCCTGAAGAGCAGTGTAGTAGCTCCTCCTGCAGTGGGGTCTTCTGTATCTCTCTGTCAGGTCAACTCAAGACTTCCATACAGGCTGCCACAGAGAAAAAGCTACTAAACGTGGAGAGGCAGTTGCATGCTTATGATATTTACTAGCCAAAACATTTCTGATTTAACTTCGACAGTGCTGTAAAAATAATTCACAGATTAATTTTGGATTTGTCTTTTTGTACGATTTACATGTTTTAGATAACCAAACAAATTTCAATAACAAAACAAAAGATAGAACTTTTTAAAAATCAGATTCCAAATTACAATTTAATTAATTTTGGGAAGAATATCTAAACTAATGTGAGAAAATATTCACTTCTCTTTGTTAAAGATTTAAATTGCTATTATTTATTACTTTTTTCGGGGAGCTGAGTTCAATTTCCCTGCCAAACCTGCAGTAGTAGGAATATTACCTTTGAAAAACCTGTTTTTTGTTTTTTTAAATAGAAGCTTAAATCGTACATAGAATCTGTCTAACAATATAAAGTAGATGAAAAGAATCTCAAAAAGCAAAACCATTGCCTTGATCTAAAGAACAAGAGCTTAGAAGAAACTAATTGACATCTATCAGTCTGGAGAGGGTTATGAAGTTGGTCCATTTTGGAGGTCCAAGAATAAAAGCATGCAGGGAATGGCTGCATGGCACTTGAACTAACATGAGCCTTTCAAACAAGTTTTTATTATGATTCTAATATTGTACTAAAGTGTTTTATTCTATTGATAATGCAAAGGTTGAACAGACAAGAAATATTAAGTACTGCCAAAACATTTTGCTTTGTAAGTTATATGTCAACACAGAATGCTATTTTCATCTGCATTTTAAAACTGCACATTAGAAGCTACCATTAATGAATATTTTTAAAACTACAAAACCCCTACAAAATAAGCTGTTTTTGCTGTAGCTATTTGTCATGACACAAATAAAACAATATTTTATTGCTGATTTTTAAAATATAGAAAAAATTCCTTCCACTTGTTTTTTCAATTTGCATGGATAAAATTAAATGACCTTTATTTCTATGAAAATTAAGTTTAGGTTGATGTGTGCGGACCATCAGATTTTCTGGATGATAAACTTATTGCTATGAGCTGTTGTACTTTTGTTTTAATAAAACAAAACAACTGAAGTCAAAATAAGATTTTTACTAAAGATAAAAAAAACAATGTAACTCCCTTCTTTTATTCATAGATTTGGATGTACACATATCAAATCAGTCAATCACATAGCAACTCTGTGCCGATTGGCATCTAGATGTGGTGAAGACGGTTTGCCCAAGTTCTAGCCGAGCATCATAATGGGGATAAGAATGATTTATGTGACCTTGGAACGTGTTGCTTTTGTTGTCACATGGACTTGCTCTGAATAAGTCAGAAAGTGCTCATCTACAAGGATCGGTTCATACTAACTGGTACTACCTCAATGTTTCAGGCTGCTGGTGGTGGATGTTTAAAGGTGTTAGGGATATTTATTTTAAGCCCCTTAATACAAGCTGAGCATCATTAAAACACCATAGCCTACTTGTGGATTTTCCCTGACCATATCTATCCAAACCGCATACCAATCTCCTGATGGCTGCTTCCAGTAGGATAATGCACCATGTCACAATGCTCAACTGAGTTCATGAACATGGTGGATTCACTGTACTATAATGGTCTCCAACATCACCAGGTCTCAGTCTGATAAATTAGTCTTTGGGATGTAGTGGAACTGGAGGTTTTCTTCATGAACATGCAGCTAACAGACCTGTACCAACTGTGTCAATATGGACCAACATATTTGAGAAATGTTTCTAATGCCTTGTTAAATCTCTACCACAAAGAAGTGAGGCATTTCTGGAGCACGACAGACCGTGGCGACATTAACTATACCTAATGAAGTGGATCAGTGTGCTTTTGTTGACTGCCCTGCATGTTTTAGATATCTCCCTGCTTTAACATGCCTGCTTCAGATTATTGCAGTTTAGCAAAGGCCTGTTAATCTTTGACTGCTTTATTCTCTACCTTATTTTACTTATTTTTTTTCTGCGCATGGTTTTTGTTGGGTAGCCTCTTCCACCCTATCTTTTTATCAGTCTTCGCTTTTTTTGGCTCAGCCGACGAGTTTTGTCCTTCCCGACACGCCGTAGAGGACAACCCAGAAAAACGTGCAATGTTGTGACTCGATCCAGCTAGGTCACAGATGTAAGAACGGAAACCCGCTAAAGTCTGATAGGTTCTGGAAGGTTTTCACATTGAATCCTAGAGACCCTGGGAAGCTGAAGTCAGGTTAATCTGTAGAGCTTTGAATCCGGAGGAGAAGAAGCGGAACCTTGACGGTAGCCTTGTTGGTAGCGACCATAAAGAAAGAAAAACAACAAAATATTTCCACCTTGCATCTGTGAGAGCGCCCGTCGATAACATGTCAGCCGTGCAAAACGAGTCGAGGAAGCGGAGCAAGAAACGCTACGTGTCCGGAAAGCGGTGGAAGGGCTCACGGGAACTTGAGGTGGGAATGCAGGGGATCCTCATTACCTGCAACATGAACGAGAGAAAGTGTACCGCAGAGGCCTTCAACCTGCTCAACGAGTACGCAGACGAGCTCTATGGACCAGAGAAGGTCAGTGGGGGGAAAATAAATACAAATTAATTGAACTACTAAAGAAACCGAAAGCGCGCGTTCAAATGATTGGTATTTGTTGCGTGCTCTCCCTCTGCTGGTGTTTTAGTCTCATGACAGGCTTTTTCCCTTCCCACAGGTGAACCTACAACGGAGTATTTGAGCCACTGTAGACACACAAAAAATTGGAGTAAATGCCCAACCCCCAAAAAAAACTCAGAAATTTTGAGACCAGTGTCCACATTTTCTCGAAAAACCTCGAACATTTTCTCATTTAGAAAAGTCGGAAATTTGAGAGTGAAAGCACTGAAACTTTTAGATTAAATTCAGATATTTTACAGGAAAAAAATGTTCTCATTTAGAAAAGTCAACACTTGATCTAATCTGGTCTTTTGGCGATTTTGAACACAGAGAAGCAGGAAAGAGACTACAAAACAGTCTGCTATGTTTGCTTAAGTGAGTTTTTACGGTATTCTGTGAGCTGCACTTCTAGTAAAAAGCTTTACAGCTTAATCAAAACTGTAAACTGCTTATGCTATTAAGCCATGTAACAGCGTCTTCCTCACAAACCTGCCATCCATTGCTCTTTGAGGGGGAAATGCGTTCATAAAATGAAAAAACTCCCAATTAGCCAGAAACTACACTGCAACAGTAGGCAGACGAAAAGCAGGTTTGTGAGGAAGAAGCTATAACATGCCTTCATAACATAACCTCTTATTTTCCTGTAATTTACTGTAAGTTATGGGAGAAGTTGTCCTGAGCCAGGAAAAGTCCCATGAACATTTCGGGCTACACCTTTGAAAATATCCAGATCCTCCTCTTATAAATTTAACACTTAGATAATATTGGAGTAGAATGTTCTGTCGGAAACACCTGATCCTGAAAAAACGTGAGTTTTGTTCTGACATTTTTTTCTTCTTCTTGCAAATGTCAGTATAATAGTAGAAAATGCCTTAGTTTTAATTATCGAAATTTTATGCCTTTAATAATACACATTTCTTAGTTTTCATTTCTGGAAAATGTGACATTAATATTGAAAATGTCTGACTTTTTTTGGGTGGAAATTCACTCCAAAATATTTTTGTTTAACACTTACTAATGTTGGACTGTTTATTGGAATATTTGATTGTTTTGTTTTTTTCTGCAGTGGCTCTAATGGTCTGTCATATGAACCAGATCAACCGGATTAGAAAAGCCTATGAAGAGGGACCCAGTTCAGTCCCTTTTTTATTCCCTGATGATTTTATTATTTGAGTTGGTTATTCACGTAAAAGCTCTTCCTGTTTTGAGGTTTTGTTCCTGCACGTGCATCTCAACAAATTAGAATGTCATCCTTATCGAGTTAATTGTAGTAATTTGGCACAAAAAGTGAATCTGTGTATAGATTCATTATTTGCAGAGTGATACAATTCAATTATTATTTTCTGTTATTTTGATAATTATTGCTCCATATTCAAGCAAATAGGGAAAGTCTATTGGAAGGGGACAAAAAATGTCAAGAAAGATGTTAAGACACTTGTCACACTCATTGTGTTACTCCACTCCTGAACACCAGAGAGAGAGTGTCTTGCTTAAGCCCTCTATTCTTATGAATGTGAAGTTTACATTTCATTTGGAAATCAAGGGCCCAGAGTCTGGAGGATGAGTAGAGAGGCACAGAATAATTTGCTAGAGGCCCAGAGTGAAATTTTCACAGTCAGTGGTGATTTAGGGAGCCATGTCATCTACTAGTGTTGGACTATTTTTCATTGCATCTTACAAATGTCTACCAGGAAACCCCAGGCTAGTTGCCCCTAAGCCACACTGTATTGATGCAGTTATTCTTGCAAAATAAGTCCCAACTAATCACTAAATGCATTTATTCTATGGACTTACATTTCAGTAGTTGTACAGGTTTATAGTTTTTAAACTAAAACATCCATTTTTTTATCCTTGTATACAATTTTTGTACTTTTTAGTCGAATTTTACATTTAAATGCTTTGTGAATAACCGCTTTATTTGATTTGCAAAAAGTATGCTGAGCCACGGTTTGAAGCATAAAACGATTATTCCAGCCTGTAACTAGAAAAGTTTAACTTTCAGCTCCACATCAACAAAGGTAGCAGCAGCAGTGACGAAGAAGAGGCTGAAGAAGATGTAGATGTTGCATTGAAGAAGGAAGTTGCACAGCTTCAGTCATCTGCAGGCAAACAGGAGAGGCGCTTCCAGGCCCTGGAGAGTGGCGCTAACAATGTCATCTTCATCCAAACCCAGAATCTGGGTAAGCCTTTTTCAGTAAAGTATTTTTTTGTTTTTAATTGGCCTGGTTGTTCATTTAAATTGTTTTGGGTTTTTCTATCATAGAACCTGATAAATTGGTTCATCACATTCTGTCTGATCTCCACACCACTAAGAAGAAGAAGTCACGAGTGATCCTCCGGATGCTACCAGTGAGAAGATTTAGTCAACTCCATTCTTTTTATATTTATTGTGGTAGAAGCTATAGAAACGATGAAAGACTGAATCTTTTTAGGTCAAACATTTCCATGAATCACATAACCTATATCATTCAATATCTACAGTCTCACCACAACTGATCATTTAAAAGCATATTGTGTTTGGTTTTAGAAGTGCCAACAAAAAGTAACCCCTTGAACTTTTCAACAGTTTATGTTATCAGGATCTAATTAAAGAAAAAATATTGTGGATTTTTATTAGATGGATCAAAACAAAGTAACAGAAGTGTGGAAAAAATGATGCCTATTTCATGAAAAGTATATTAAGTGTGCTATGCATTTATGTTTAGGCAGATGCACAGCACACTTCAAAGGAGGGTGAACCTCCACCCAATTTTCAGTCTTTTCCAGTGTCTAACAAGTTGCCGTCCAGGATATCCATATTTATATCTAATCAGTGCTGATCAGCTTCCCTGTCCTTGCTAAAAAAAGAAAAAGAAAGAAAAAGTAAAAAACAAAGCATGTCCACCCCATGCTGCTGCCACTACAGTGTTTCACATAGGGTATAGTGTATGATCGGACTCATTTTATGCCACATATAACTTTGTGTGTGTAAGCCATAAATGTCCATTTTTACCTGAAACACTCTTTGTCGGGCCAGTTTGTTTAACTGGATAAACATGTGTTGCTAGTTTCCATGCTAAATCATGCAATAATACTAGCATTAAAGCTGGTGTACATGGTTACATTTTTTTCAAGTATCTTTAAAAAAATGGTTAAAATTGACTCACTGACTCTTATCCATGATAGAAAGTTAGGCAATCTCTTAGAAAAATAATTCAGACCAGCCTAGAGCGTTGACCAATAGGTTTGCGTATCGCCAAGAGGCAGCTGTCAAGCAACGAAAATACACCCGTCCCCAGTGGCAATATGTGTTGCAATATTAAAATATACAGGAATTTTCAACAGATGACATGAACCACCTTAAGTCTGCCATCTTGTTGATCATTAACCAGACTGACTTTACCACTTTTTGTGAATAATACAGTTATGGCTTTTGTATATTTGAATTGTTCTTATTGTCAGAGCTGCACGCTAATATAAAATCTTTTGATGGCGTTCATTTTTTAGTAAATATTGAAACGACTGTCAGTTGCCATATATGCCTATTTTCATCTTTCCTCTTTTTCAGTGCTCCCATCACTCTGTGATGCATTTTGTGTAATATTATTTGTGTCCAGACTATGTTAAACTGGCTAAATATTACATTAGTATGAAATATGGAAGTTCATAAAACTTGGAATCCATTAGCCAACAGTTATTGTCTTTCGGATATGAATATTGCAGTGTTGATATGTCTGCAATACATTGTGCAGGCCTATTCTGAAGGTAGTTGGTTTCATTGTATTTTCTTTAGGGGTATGAGAGCATATGATAAAGACACTTGGTTTTCATTTTGAAATGTGTGTCTTTTAACATCAAAATTATTTAAAAACAAACGTCTTGGTCTTTCACATAAAACAGATAAAACACATAAATTGTGGTTTTAAGGGATACAAAAAGTGATTGTAGTTATTTTATATGGGATATTTAAATGTTTGGGGGGATTTTGAATGTACACACCTACTGTAGATATGAACATCATTTATCATCTTGTCATTTATGGTGTCTTTTTATCTCCTACAGGTAACTGGAACGTGTAAGGCTTTCCAGGAAGAAATGTTGAAATATCTGACCACATTCTTAGAGCCCTGGTTCAAAACTCCAAACAGTGCAACATACCAGATCGCCTTCAAGGCTCGAAACAGCAGTCATAACAAGAGAGAAGAAATTATCAAATCTATCGCAGGTAAATTCAGATCTGCCTTTTCGTTTGAGGAATCCATTGCTTCAAGCTAATATTTCCTTTGGGTTTTTCAACCTCTGCAGGTCTCGTGGGGAAGCTGAACCCTAAAAACAAGGTGGACCTGACAAACCCAGAACTGACAATAATTGTGGAGGTCATCAAGGCCGTGTGCTGCATCAGTGTGGCGAGAGACTATACACTGTACAGAAAGTACAACGTTCAGGAAGTGGTGAAAGAAGATGCACCCAAACCAGACGCAGCCCACACAACAACAGAGCCAAGTGCTGCGGAGCAGAAAGATGAACACAATGGAGGGGAGGCAGAAAAGGAGGATGAGGAAAAGAAAGTTGCACAAAATGAGGTTAATAAGAATGAAGAAGGTGGAGAATAAGAGCTCGGATTCAGAGAAATCAGCCATTTTCTTTTAGTGTGGATTTTTTTAACTGTTAGTGTTTTTCAAGACACCACAGTTGTTGATAGTCTAAAGGATAGTAATTTAACTTAATTTTTTTGTTTGTTTATTATAAGGATAAATGACTAACTTTTAACCAGCTTCACTGATGAGGGGGGAAGTGTCACAGTTCCATTTCCTGCAATGAAATGTTGCACTTTTGAACTTTTTTATGTTGAATTTTTGAGTATCTAGTTTAGACCTTTATATTCAAATAATTTCAGATTAACACCAAAATAAATCCATTTGAGTATTACATAATGGCACCTTTAAAGAAATGTAGTTTTTTTTCTTAACAATACTCAAATTAAAGCAGCTATGTGTGTTTGACTGATTGTTTTTTTTTATTTTTATGGTTTTATTATTTTTCTACTCTAGTAAAGGAAGAAAAAGTTTAAAAGAATTGACATTTAAAAGTTATCTGGAAAGAAGCAATATTGTTGGTGATTGTCACAATAAGCGCAAGCTGCAGTTGATAACTTGACATACTATCCTTCTTTTCAAACAAGTTACAATGGGGCATAGCGTGTGCAGTGGTTGGAGAGGGCGCTCTATGCGTGGAGGATCTACTCAACATTGGCGTTCCAAAGTCAGGTCCTGGCTCCGCGGACATTTGCCCTATGTCTTCCTCCTCCTCTTTCCCTGTTTCTAACCTGTCCACTGTTGATTACAGACTGCTATTGCTACAAAACCTAAAAAAAGTTATGATAGCTCTATGGTAAATACAAAGATGTCAATGAAGTTTCTTTGCACAAAATCGCATGAAGTGATCACATCAGATCAGTTCTTGACCATTTCCGTCCCTTTCAGGATGAGCTGTTTAGTGGACTCTGTCATTGTTATGCAAAGTAGCGGTTGCAGACCGTGGCCTTCTTGTAGGTTGGCCACACATGAAAATGTCATGGAATTAGTGAGTGAGGTTTGACTGTGGGGGCATCCGCAAATTCCACTTATTTGATATTTCAATAAGGCACTTTTTCAGGGGTCGGCTGGTTTTGAAGTTAATCTCAGGAGCTTGGTTTAGAGAGGCCTCATATTTCAATTAAATTCACTTTTATTCATATAGCGCTAATTCACAACAAATGTCATCTCAATGCACTTTACAGCAAAAGTCATTTCAATACAATTATACAAACTTCCCAATCAGTTAAAGGTTTTCTATATAAGGAATCCCAGCAGGGATTCAATCAAAATGATGGAAGTGAAACAACTACCGAAAATACTTTTATTATTAGTACAAGAGCATAACATTAATCTACCAATGATGTTTAGCGTAATTTTTAATATTGGCATGACCAGAGGTGGGTAGGAAATAGTTACAATTACTCTTTTAGCTTACATTTAGGCTATTTTAGTAGTGTCACGGCACCAAGCATTTAACTTTTGCGCTGCAATAGTAGCTCACAACAGAATAGAATAGAATAGAATTGCCTTTATTGTCATTGTACAGAGTACCACGAAAATTGGAGTGCCACTCCGTTGGTGCCGGATACAAGAATGTAATAAACACACAACATACAAGAATGTAATAAACACAAGAAAGAAATACAGTCATGAGTAGAAATACCATCAAAAGGAAACAGATGACATATAGTCAAAGGCATAATATATTGCACAAGGCCAGTGTAAATTATTGCACAAGATCCTCCCTAATTATTTTGTGAGTTATTTACAATGATGATTGCCCTGGGAAAGAAGCTTTTCTTGAGTCTCTCACAAAGATCTATAAAGGAAGATGCCTCATTCTCACACGTAGGCACACAACAGGATTATATTGTTTTAACCGTGGCTGCTTTAGAATACAGGGGGGAGAAGTTCTGTCCACCGTTCCTAAAACACGAGCAATCTGCTGAGCTAAAACTCATTCAAGGCCGTTGCTCAACAGATGTCTGCATGCGCCTGTTTTTGGTGAGTTTTCTGGCTCGTGAGGCGCTGAGGTAAAAATGAAACAGGTTTGATATTTTTCGCCTCGCAACGCAAGAACTTCATTTTGTGCACTCTCTTTGAGTTGTCTGCTGAGCTATAGTTAGGCGAAATTTACACGCGTCTTTATCTTCTAACATGTAATCTTCGTGGCCTGCTTGGAACCATGTGATCGGAGACCGCGTTTTGATTGCTCATTTGAATATTTGAGGTCAGCAGACAGTTCTCAGAGAGCGCCTACAGCGAGGTTCTCGTCCCGTGAGGCGAAAAATATCCAACCTGTTTGAGTTTTACCTCAGAAAAGTCACCAAAAAATAGGCACACACAGCGAGCTATCTGCTGAGCAACGGCCTCGAATGATTGTTAGCTCAGCAGATTGCTCTCGTGTGCGGCAGATTAAAGACTCCCGATGGCCAGTCTGTCCCTGCACTTTTTCTAAGGACTTGTAGAAGCACACGATTGCAGAGAGCAAAAAATAAAATAAAAAATGGATGGATGGTTTTAATTCATGTTTGGAATGTTTATAGAGGCAGCAGAGACCCAAATGTCAATGCAAGGGTGAATAAAATGTGAAAATTGTATAATATATTCCCCTTTACTCACCTGTGTTGATCTCTTTCTGCTGCAGGTTCATTAAAAACATAAAGCCCAGGAAGTGAATAATGGGTAAAAATAAACTAATCTTTTCACTGTCCGTAATATTATTTTCTTTAAAGGCACAGTGTGTAATTTTCCGGCAGTAGGGGGCAACTAGTGCTGTTTTCAAATATTCAATTCTCTGAGAATTATCTATTTGCAGCAACATGACAAGCACAAGCACTCTTTTTCATCGCTTGGAACTAGCAAAGAGGTAAACATGTATTTATGGCGAAACTTTTTTGCATTTTGAGGGGTAATCAATGTTTTAATAGCGTGCGTGTTCCATGTGCTTTGTCCATCCGGGCTCTTGTAGAAGTAAAGACAGCATCTAATATGGCTTTCCCCTGAAAAGAGGCCTATGTATTTTAAAACTGATTTTTAAAGTCATATTTTACAATATCGCCAACATTTTGCAATTAATGTGCTTTACGTAATCATTATTACATAACATTTTAATGACTATTTTCAGAGATGTACTGCAAAAACTACAAACTGTCACTTTAAGAACACTCATTTGGATACAGCTGCGGAAGTAATTTATTAGCATCTTAACTCATTTGTAAATTGTATAAAGGCTGTGTATGGTATTTCAAGTTAAGCCAAAAAAAAATTAAATATCATGCTAGTGGACTAAGGTTGTTTGAGGCCTTAGACCGATTTTAATTTAAGCTCCAACTACCTGTTAAGACATCACCACTAACCGTTTGAATAAAGGTTTGATGTAATCTGGGAGAGGGGTCAGTGTTTAATTGGCTGATCTTAAAAGGGGTAATGGATTAAAGATTTTTATGTGACAAGTTGTATTTGTGAACAAACCAAGCTCAAAAACACTTATGACATGATAATGTAGCTTTTAAACAATGAAACAATGACTATTGCTTTCATTTTTACAAAGTAAACTTGCCTCTTTCCTTTTTCTATAAATTTTGAACTTTAAACTTAAAATGTGTCAAACAGATTTAACAGTATTCTCATTCAATAGCCAAATATAAAACTTTTAGAAACCTTGGTCTGTGTTAAAATTCAAGCTGTATGGCAGCCCCCTCATGGTTTAGGGGCCTTAGCATTAAATTGTGAATTGGGGTTGGCTCCACTTTTTGAAGTTAGAAGGCCTCCTTACCATCACTCTAATCTGTAGCTCCTTCCGCAGATTCTCTGAGATTCAGGACACTCGGTGGTCCAGTCCAAAAAGTAACTATTACTTCCAGTCAGAAGAAACAAGTTTGTTCAAATTTAAATATCAATTCAAACCTATTTGTCAGGTGTATGAATAATTATTGGCTTAACCGTACATACTGTAATTAGCTAATATTTATTCCAGTCAATCAGTTCTTTGCCATATACATATTGCACACAATATATTTTGAAACCTTAAAATGAACAAAAAGTTCCTCCAGAAATATTAGACCCTTTCACTGTTTGCATTTTTCTAAAGCCAAAGTAGCTTTTTTGAAAATAATTTAAAAAAAATAACCCTTAATAAGAAACTGAAAAGATGTTTTCAGACAATTACTCTACATTTGAAAATAAAAAAAAAACATTTAAACATCAAAGATTCATTATCACTACATTTGATCTAAAGGTGCATCTGGTTTCCACTGATCATACTTAAAACGATATTCCACCCCTAAGTAAAAATGTATCTGTTGCCATATTCCCCAGAGTTAGATAAGTGAGAGAAAAAAAAATTAACCAGCCCAGTAACTCCCCTGATCTGGTAGAAGTCAGTTTGCTTAAGCTTTAGCTTAACATAAACCATTAAGTAAATGGGAACTTCTAGCAAGCTAGTAGTTACCATTCACTTACTTTGGTTTTACTTACAGGGATGTCAATTAATTGTTGTATACATTCCTGCATAGTGTGGGTGGAAGTGAGTCTGGTTTGTCTGTTTTAATATTTTTGGGTTCAGAAATAGTGGATGTAACGCATCATGAAAAAGTATTTGTAAGTATTTCGTCCAACATATTTGCATAACAGACCGAGTTAACTGGGCTAAATTCAAAATGAAGTTTGTAGTAAAATTATTTCATTTATTAACGTAAAAAAGGTATCCAAAAAGATGAGGCACAAAATGTTGTTTTCTTTGGGGTGTAAAGTCACATAAATATCTTGATGATCCCCAAGACTAATAGATAAGTATTCAGTTGAAAAATGAGATAAGAGTGGAAGAGTTTTGTTTTCTTCTCAAACCCCCATACAGTTGTGGCAGATGATGACCGCTTCTGCTGAGCCAGGTTCTGCTGGAGGTTTCTTCCTGTTAAAGGGGAGTTTTTTTCTCTCCACTGTCATCTGCATCAATCAGGCACAACTGCAAGTAAATGACTCAGTGCAATCTGAGATTGAAATTTTGAAAACTGATGGGAATGTATGAATGATTGAATTGAAATGACTTTGCTTATAAAGTGCCTTGAGATTACATATTTTGTGAAGCGGTGCTATATAAATAAACTGAATTGAATTGAACGGAAAATTAAGACAGCATTAAAAAAAGGAGGATCATACCAGCAGTCAAACGGTGGTTGTGTAATGGTCTGGGTCTTCTGTCTCTCCATGACCTCGACAACTTTATTTACAATGCCTATTAGAAGTATTCACTTATTCTATGTAAAATATTTTTTTTCAACTGTCATTGTTTGAAGAAATCAATTCACGCTTTGAAATTAAAGCATTTTTTGGTCAAGCCAAATTTTGTTGATGATAATTTACTTGTTGCAATAAATGGGTAGAAAATCCAAGGGGATCAAGGGATTTCTATAGCCACTGTAACTGATGGAATCATGACTCATGCTCGCTACCAAAATAATCCTGAAGGAAAATCTCAATTCAGTCATTTATAAAGTGGGTGATTGTGAATTTGGACAATGATCTAGACATACAGCTATGGCCACCTGTAGGCAGATTTGATTTGCCATGTAATCAGGTAAAACATCCCCCTTTCACACACCAAAAATAAAAGCATGAATACACTATTAGCAAATACAGCAGTACTAGGGTAAACAGACAGCTTAAACAATTATTTTGGGCTCCTCAATAAAATTATATAAAATAATAAATAATCTAATAAATTTATATTAGAACAACACACATTAATAACATACTTGAGCAGGAGAGAGGCTAGGGGTCATTTCACAACCCTGTTTGCTATTGGCCCTCAGGGGTTGGGGTCTAGAGGAGGAACAGGCGGTCTGATTCGGGCCCTGGTCCGGTGGGCTACTTTGCCTCTGTTGGAGATTTGGCGGTCAGCTTGTCTCCATTCTAGAGGGTAGGGGTCTGCCTCCTGGGTCCGGGAGCTGGTTGCTCTGCTGGAGTATCAGTACCTTGACCTGGGAGAATAGTGTGTATGGGGAGTATGAGTGAGTGCACAGCGTTCATTTGTGTGTGTCTAGGAGTTGAGCAGATGAGAGTGTATATCTGTGAGAGGGAGGGAATATATGACTGTCTGTGTGTTCAGGTGTATCTGTAAGGTTGGGTCTTGGGCTGCCCCATCGCCCCTAAATTGTCATGATTTTATAGATGATCAAATCAAGAAATTTTATTTTTGAAATCTTTCTGAAAAAAAAAAACATTAAGTTTTTCCTGAACTGCACTATATTAATTTTAGAATGTGTATGTTGTGAACATTCTGTGTGCCAAATTTAAATTGTTTGCTTTTTACCATATGGTTGTGTCCTCTGTGGCAGCCATCCTGTTGCAGTTTAAGAGGAAGCCTGCCTCTCATACAGCTCTACAGTCCCAATGAAAAGTTTAATATATATATACATCACATTAATAAATAATTTCCATGGTCAACAAGGTTCCAAGTAGAGCTTCAACATGAAACTAGAAGAAATAGGAGTGAGACAAAACATTCTTTATGCATGCACTTTATTGAAAATAATAATGAAACTGAAACAGGCTATTTTACAGCTGATAGAAAGTTTAGGACCTGCCTTTAAAAGGCCAAATCTGTGCAACAATGTGGATTCATTGTCGTTTTCATTGAGGTAGTAAAGCTTTCATGACGTTCTGATGGCAAAGGTAAAAAAAATAAATAAAACTCACTTTTTGAATGTCAGTTGAACTTGATAGGCAGGGTTTCTCGCAGCAGAGATGTCAAACGGACACTGGCTATGTCCAGATTTGGCAGAGAGCATCCCTCATGAATGAGGGTCCTTGTCTGTGTTTCAAAGACTGTTTTTTTTCTGACAGGACAACGTTACAGTACACAAGGCCCGCAGGACAAAGGACTTCTGCCAGGAGAATAACATCACTCTTTTGGACCATCCTGCGCGTTCCCCAATTGAGCAGCTTTTGGGGTAGAAGGCAAGGGAAGTTTACAAAATGTTCCAGACAGTAGATGCCCTTTCTGGAGTCGTCCTCACCATTTGGAGGGATCAATGAAGAGAATAAAGGACTTGTAAAATGTGTATGTGGTATACATGTTTGATATTTCAGTAATGAAAAATAATTGTGAATGGTGATGTGTAAGGCTAACTTTGTTTTTGTTTTTTTCTGCTTTGGAAGGCTAAGCTGATTGCTGATCTGAAGTGAGAGATGGGTTCTTAAGGTTGTCTATACATGTTGAAGGTTGGATGTGGCAAAGAGAGAAAGTGGGAGAGAGATGGATGGGACACCATTTTGAAAAGCTGCTGCTTTATTTGATGACCAGAAGAAAATAAACAGGCTTATTTTTCTGTTCGGCCAATTTAGCGTGATGACTCATATTTTCCAAACTACACCGTTCTCTGTAATACTTTCATTGACAGTATATAGATATATTATATGTTTTAATATATAAGATATCTTAATTGTTAGGACTGTATAATATCACAAAAACACATAATCATGTTAAATATTAGGGTTTGATAATCTCAGTGGTGATATTATTGCAGACTAACCTTTATTTTCCAATTTTTTTGTCTCTTTCAACATGAAAATCTACCCATTTTTATGTGAATGTTTGCATCTAAATCAAACAAAACAAAGCTATGTTGGGCATCTGCCACCTGACTGGCTATGGTATTGGGATGTAGAGAGAGAATGCATGCTTGGATTTTACCTATATTTAGCCGATTCAGTTTGACATAGCTCTAACACATACAATACAATTGATGTGCTTTGCAGAAAGTTCATAGCTCCTGCCACAGTAATTTTCAAAACTTGTCCTTAAAATTTTATTTCCAACCAAATAATGAATCCAAGCAGCTCTGTTATTGTAAACATAAAATGCATATAATTTTGTAACAAATCATGATGTTGATATATAAATGTTTTTTTCAGAGATATATTGAGATATGTCAGTCTTAATGAAATTATCATATCCAGAGTCTTGAAGCTGATGGGAAAATGGAAATCAGTGCAAAAGCATCTTTCTTTCTTTTTTTTTATTTTGTTTTATTTGCAAGAGTTTTCAAAAGGTCATGCATCTATTGCTTGTGTCTTACTTCTGGATCCATTCAGTGAAATATGCACATATTTTTTCTGTAGAATTATCTTGGTTTCCTCTTTTCAGTTCAAAGAGCCTTGCTCCAAAGGTCATAAGTAAGACGTTATATAGCTTTTTCTCTCTGTGTATACAGTATAACACCAGGTTTGTATTTGTGTTCATATATTTATGCTAAAACACAAAAACGAATATGTAACTGAACAGAAACTGTCTAATTTATTAGTGGTGTGGCATAACGATTGTCTCAGACAAACAGAAATGATGATAATTATTCATAACGGAAACCTTAGGTGTGTATTCTCTGCTTGCATTCACATTTACTAATTTGCAGTATGTTTTCTGCTCATTACATTCGGGATGAACTGTTGCAGTGACCCACCCGTCGTTATCTCTGCCGTTTTCTACTAAAACTCACAAATTACAATGCTGCTCGCTCTCAGGTGGCTCAGTCAGAGGGGCCCGCTGATAGGCAGGCAGGAAAAGGATTTCATCTGGTCAATGTGCATTATTAGTAAATTACCAATTAGGCTGTGTATCTAGAGAATATAATGGCCAACATACAGAAATGTCTCGTAATGACGTGACTGCTCTCAGCAAAATAAAAAAACAAAAAGAGAGAAGAATTGGAAAAGCAGCTTTAAAAAAAAATCCTAACAGAACCAAGGAGGGAAATATTTATTTTGGGGGAAATAAAATATATTTTAATGGGCCGGTTTACATGTTGAGTAATGCAAAAAAATAATAGGAAATACGAATATTATTAGCAGCAAGAGAATGGGATTGTCTACATGAGAAAATAGACTGATTTTAAAGTTACCCTCAGGGTTATTTCTAATTAAACCACCATGGGCATTAAAGCCCACTGTTTTTCAGTCAAAGGTGCACTTCACATACACAGTGGTCTGCTGCGGAGGATAAAATGAACACTCATTCAGGTTTAAATGTCACAATCCTGTGAAACAATCACATCCACAGGAGCATGAGCAGACATACGGTCCCAAGGGTCAGGATTAGCATCCACTGGTGTGTGACTCCATATCTGACCTTTATGAGTAGCTAAGTAAAGCTCTCCAGGGTCTCATTTGTTTTACCTCAACCAAACAATGACTACCACCCACTTACAATGCTAGCTTTCTCTCGCTCTCTCAGTGCTGAAGGAACACACTGAGGAACATGCTGTTGAGTTTCAGCGCTCTTAAAGGACTGTAGGGTTAGTTTAATTTTCATACACCAAATGTGTGGAATGGTCATTATTCCAGCTAAAATTTGCTGTCATAAAGTATTTCATTATAGCCATTCATAGATATGACCTAAATTTCCGCACTTATTGGTAAAGAGACATAAAAGTTTTTAAACCTTTAAGATATGAACCTTAAAATTTACTCTATTCTATGGGAAAAATGTTAAATTCTTTTTAGAAAAAGCACGCTCGACTGATTCCTATTAACTAAATATAACGAAGCCATTCTTGATTTGTATTTAACCTTTAATCACTGTCCATATGTTTTTATTTATTTCTGTTTCCATGGAGCATAAATGTGACATGACTTAGAAGCCCTATTAACCTAGACCACTTTTAAAATGAAAAACAAAAGTAGAGGTATGAAATGGCTTGTTTAAATAATTTTATTACCAAATGGACTGAATTTATATAGTGCTTTTCTAGCCATGTTGAAGCGCTTTACACTGTAGCCACATTCACCCATTTGCACTCACAAATTCATGCTTTGCCCACGGGCACAATGACATGTGCCTACAGGAAGCTGGAATCAAACCTATGACCCTCCAATTGCAAGACAACTACTCAACCTACTGAGCCACACTCACCCGACAATGAGATTCTGTGCAACCTGATTTACTAACAAGTAAAACGTACTTTGTTTTTTCTTTCTTTATTTTTTTTTATATAGCCTTTTATACTCTGGCAAAGTACCAGAAAAGAAAGCTTCTAATGAGCCTGCTCGATATTACATTTTAACGTTGCATGCCTTGGTCTCAGCCTTATCATTATAATTCAAATTCATCCAGGTTTTGCTTTGTTTCCTGTATTCATTAATTTTCACATCTTTCTCTAGTGGCTGTCGTTTCCCAAGCATGTATGTGTCGTCCTGACTCCTCTGTCTCTAATTTGGGCAAGATTCTGTACGCCACACGCCCAACAGATGGAAAGGAATTCAATGCTGTCCTCTTCCCTCTTTACTACTGAGGTAATTATTGTTTCCTCTCCTTCGCTTTTTAATATGCTTAAATTCAGCCGATATTCTTGTTGATCTTCTCGATATGCCATCTATTTGAATCGAGCTACAAGAGAACAGTTGTTTACCCTAGTTTTAACAAAGAAAGAAATAACAAAAAAGGGTATTGCATAAAGGAGTGGAGACAAGCAGGAGCAGATATGGAAGTGAGTTATCCTTTTTTTCACTCTGATATGTTGTTACACACTTTGTTATGATTGATCTCTGTATCTATGTGTATGTGGACTGTGGTCAAGAGAGTCGACATTTGAAAATGATAATAAATGCTTCCAAGGCGTATCCCTGCCTGCAACCTCACTTCCTGATTGGATATACCTCATATTAATCAGGCTGTGTGCTCGTTTGTCCTCGCAACACACCACACAGGCTGCCAAAACAATTGAACATGTTAAATATCCTCAGTTTGCGATCAGATTAGTAATCTGTTTCATCCAAGCAGTCTAGCAATTCTGAACACACCACACATGGCAGGAATATCTGTTAGGATTATATTAAGAGAGATCCTAATAATCCAGGCATCCTTGCGATTATGGGTAGGGGAGAATTGGCCCAAAATCGGCTTAAAAATCCAACTCTGTGAGCACAGAGGGATTTTAAAACTTTCACAAGATTGTCAGACCACACTCACACAGATTTAAACAAATCACTAATATTTCTATAGGTTTGTGATTTGCAGCTATTTCATCATGCATACATTGTGGGCATGCATTTCTGTGTCAGTTTAGTTCAACCTTGCTTTGATTATTATTATTATCAGCAGTAGTAGTATTCCTTTTTTTGTGCCTTATGAACAAATGTTCCTTCACATATCATCGCTAAATATTGAATTCGTTTTTCTTTCCTAAATTCATTCACTAACTCTTTTTTTTAATTTGCTAGGATACCCATTGTCCTTTTAATGATTACCGTTGTATGCTGTAGCTTGGTACACAAGTCACAAGAGGCTAATTTGTGCATTGCAAATGACTGAATTCATTAGTAAGACTAGATAGGGGAGACATGTTGACCATCACATTTGTTTCTTGAATAATTTGGAAAATCACTAAGCCTTTTCAAGCAGACCCACACTGACTGTATGCAACTGTATATCGTATTTGCCAAATAATAAATTGCATCCTTTAAATGACCACATAGTTAGACTAATGTGTCTGTCTGCAGTGATAACAAACATTGTGACACTGCCAAACTGGTGTTTTACTCCACGGCTATTGTAACATTAGAACTTTTATGTTATTGTGTCTACAGCAATGAAGCCACCCCTTTCCACATGTCTGTCTTTGGAAAAACAATGCACACATCAGTAATTTATATATTATCTGTTGTTGGCAATTATGGGATATATTTTGGAGAACTCCACTGCTCTGAGCAGGAATAAGTGGGTGCAGACAATGGATGGATGGATTCTGGAGGATTTATGTCGATATGACAGATTCTATGAAAACATGTGCATCAGGCAACCATGTGAAATGAGCTCAACAATGAAGAATGCTTATCAACCCTCGGCAGCCTGTCAGCTTGCTGTTATATTAGCGGTTACCCCTCAACAATCCCACAGGTAGCGAAAGAGTGCTCCCACCCATTTCTAACATTTCTATTTTTATTCCCAGAAGGCATGAACAGGCAATCAGTGGATGGATTTGGATGAATGGTGCTACCGAAAGTAATTTGTGTGTAAACTAAGTGGCCTTTTTTTTCTAAGGAACCAATAATGTAGCAAAATTGGTTTTCTGACTACCTGTGATGGAACTGCTGTTAGAATGTAAATGACTGCTAATGAGATTAGTATGTGGAAAATGTAAAGAAAGTTGGGTTCTGTTAGAGCAGCAAAACGAAACCATTTGTGCTGTTAATGAGAATAAACGACCACTTGTATGTTTAGTTGTTCCATATTCTTTGGAGAGAGTTTCTTTTTCTGTATACCTGAGAGGTTTTTGCTGTAGGGAGACACTTTTAGGGATAATGGGAACAAGAACCTTGACAATTAGTTAGACAGGGGAGGCCACATGGGGGCAGAGTGTCAGCAGGGCAGCTGCTGTCGAAGTGACAACATGAATAGAAAAACAAGGGACAGCTTGGTGGAAGCAGGAAACAAAGCTTGGACATCAACTCTAGGACTCCACGACATTTTAACTTTCATTTACACAGTTTTCTTCTTGAAATGGTTATTCATACTAAGTAAATTAAAGTTCCATTTTACCAAGGGTGGGTAGTAACTAATTACATTTACCTAGTTACATTTATTTGAGTTACTTTGCGGTAACGGTTCACTTTCAAGTTAATTTTATTACAACATACATTTTAATTTTGCTTAAGTAATATTATTATGAAGCATTGCTACTCTTGCTTGAGTAAAATTTCTAGATGCTCTACTCAATATAAGTAATTTTACTGAATGAAGAATAAACATGTTTTGATTTTCTATCTGTTGAGCTTGTTGTTGCATTTTGAGGTCATGTGAATATACAGTAAACACCTAGAAGGAAGTACTTTTTATCTTGCTCTAGGATGTTCTAGGATACATTCCCTACCGTAAGTACTGGAAAGTATATTGGAAAAAATAGAAAAGTGTTTTTTCTGCTAAAAATGTGTTATTTTGAAATTATGTTATGTTATTATTAAGTTATTTAATGTTTTTATGTCTGATGACATATCTAAATCAAAAAGTTCTTGGAGAGCACCAGGGGTCGTGTTAACCAAATATTTTCAGTATTTGACCAAGTTTTTCAGAAAGGTGACAGAAAAATCTGAAGCCTGTTAGTCATTTTTATAGATTCGTACGCACACCTCTTGCCACTTAGTACAAATATGCAGATAGCTCCAGCTTTACACATGGAGTCCAGGTAAATAAATCAATTAAAGAATATATTCCCACAAACCACTGTATATTAAAGTTGGTCAATGAGCGGGTGCATACTGGACGTTGAAAAGTTACTGACGCTTTGAAGCCCAAATGAGGCCAACGTGGCTGGTTGAACATGCTCCAAAGAGCACTATGTGTGCCAAACACTGGCAAATGTTGCTGGCTTTGATGCCATGGAGTTTTGGTTCAGAGAGTCTTTTTGACTTCTGAACACTTCAATTGAAGAAATGTTTACTTATTTCAAAACTTTGGCTCAAGTGGCGCTTAATTCCAGTCTCCAGTGTGGCAATTGTTTAATTTCATTTTTATATTTATCTCTCTGTTCAGGTTGTTTGAATATTTTTTGTATAAAAAAATATTATTCAAAAGGTTTTTAACTCATCAGATGATTGCTGGAGATAAGAGCACCCTGTGCATAGGATTTTAAAAATTGACGGGTAAAAATAGATTAAGCCCAGATTTTTTTGACCCTGTAAGTCAAAATGATGACAAAAAAAACAAACGTCTAGTAATACCTCTAGAGCACAGACCTTTGCTAAGGCAGCTCAGACCCAGACCCCCAGATGGATCAACCCCAAAATATAATCACTTGATCCTGATTACATTGTGGGCATTTTCTTAAAATGTAATCAAAATCTGTCAATAACTTTTTGAGTTATTTTGCTAACTAAGAGACGGACAAACATAACCTCCTTCGCAGGAGTAAAAATGCTAAACAGTATGATATTACTAAGCAGTTAAGTAGGTTCTTTACCAGATACTTTTTTACTTTTACTCATTTTTTTTTATGGTTAATTTTTTATTTTTCCTCAGTAAAAGTATTCTTAAGCACTGTTAAGGTTAAGCTTAGAGTACAACTTTTGGGTACCCAACTCATTTTACTGATGATACTCCCATCATGATACCCATAGAAAACAGAAATGTGTCACAGTGTTATTCTATGATATTATTTAAGACTATAGTTTCTTTGACTAAATGACTGTTTAAAAGTTTCTTCCCCCATTTCCACCTCTTTTTCCAAAAAGGGGGTAAAATGTTACATTTTACTAGCTGGTTATTATTTTACTTGTGTAATGCAAAAAAAAAAAAAACACCAAAAACACTATGAAACCCAAGTGGTCACATGACCACTTTTCTCTTTCTGAGTTCTTGCAAATTCCCATAGGCGTTAAAGTTACCACAGTCACATCACAGTAACAAATAGAATACTTCTCAATAAATTATGATAAAATTGCAGGTTTAAGCAAACAAACAATACCCTAAAAATAAAGATTTTGTACTACAGATAAATTGTATTTACCCATATAGCGCATTTCCAGTCATACTGACCACTAATTTTTAACGCCAATGCACAGATCAATATTGGATTAAAAAGCCTTCCCCAGGGGCACAATGACATGTGACAGAAGGGGGCTAGAACTGATCCTACAAGACAACTACTCTACCCATTGAGCAACTGTTGCCCCAAAAACTCCCCACCTGGTCCTATAATCTGCTCTACACCCTGGGTCAAGTGCAGGTCAGTAGGTGTATCTGTGTGTGTCTTTCCTATCCCCTCCTCTGCAAGGTGCAACTGGCATGCCTGCCAGTCAAGTAAAATAGATACAATTTTGTGCTAATCTTCAAAGTCATAAGGTTGCTTCAAGAAAACACACACTCAGTTTAACTCACCTTTATTTGCACTTGGAAGATTAATTAATTAGTTTAATACAACTGGAACAGTGGTAAACAAGGCTTGATAAAGCCCACGTTTATTTGTGAACAAGTGAGAAGGAACAGTGAAAATAATTTAACATTGGCTTAACCTACAATTTGTATAGTAAACATTAACATTGTAATTGGCTCAACAAGAATATGTTAATTGAGATAATGAACTTTTTCTTGTAGAACCAATTAATAAAACATTCATTAATAAAACTGAAACATTTCTAGTTGGGTTAATGTTCAAAAGTTCATCGAGTTAATTTAAAATCATTAATTATGATATCTGGGCCAATTTAAAATTCTAAATTGGAGCAATATACTTTTTATGGTTTAATTCAATCTTTTTATACTAATCAATTTTATTTTTTCCTAATTTTCTAAATAATTTAACGACACATTGGCATCATTTGACTTTTTATTTAAACAATGGTCAGGATAACATTTCATAAGGCCACAAATGCAAATATAAAAACATATTTATGGATTTGGAGATTGAACAATGTTTAAAGGAACACACCACCATTTGCGCAAATCTACTCATTTTCCACCTCCCCTTGAGTTAAAGAATTGAGTTTTACCTTTCCCCTGTTCATCCAGCCGTTCTCAGAGTCTGACGACCCCAATTGTGGCTTTAGTTTAGCATGAATCATTGAATCGGATTAGGCTGTTAACACCTAATGCTAATTATTAATGGTCTAATCCGATTCAATGATTCATGCTAAACTCAAGCCACAAATGGGGTCGTCAGACTCAGAGAACGGCTGGATGAACAGGGGAAAGGTAAAACTCAATTGTTTAAGTTGAGGGGAGGTGGAAAAATAGCAGATGATTGCGGATGCAATGCAAGAAACTTCCAGAGCACATGTCCTGATATTTAATTGATACGTTAATTGAGCAGAGACAAGTGTGGTTGTTGTCAGTGCTGCCCCCTATTGGAGGTTCTAACATGAAACAACACATGCGCAAAGAGTCCCCAATAAAAAAAATTAATTAGGTCAATTTAACTATTGTAAATAACTGTTGATTTATATTACACAATAAAAATGGTTCATTATCTCACACGACTCTATCTGTATTGTTTAAATTGTAAAGGACAATTTAATTTATTTACTGAAGCCAATTGTAAAAAACATATGAATGAACAACAGCAATGTTTAGCTTCTTTCAGTGAAGGAAGGGGATAGAAAATGTCAAAATTGTCACATGTTGAGGAACTAGGCAAGACAAGGAAATTTTATTTGTATAGCACACTACCACACAATGCAATTCAAGGTGCTTAGGCAAATCAAGGTGCTTGAACTGAACTAAAAAAAATGGCAACACTATCTATATGCAAACAGAGAGAGTGATGAACGGCAAAAAGCTTTTTCTGTCCTTCTACCAAAAAACATAAACATTAAGTTTTCTCATGTTTACTGAGACTTTTACTGCTACCGTGTGCTTTGGTCAGATCAGACTAAAGATAGGAATTTTAGCCATGGCCACTCTTTGTGAGTGTATTATGAAACAAGCTAGGCATACACTCATAAGGCCATTATGTACAGCTTGTTATTAATAGAATGGACCTCATTTTTCCCTTTTTTCCAATTATTCCTGGCAGAGAACAAATTATTCTGAGATTTTGGTCCATATTTGACATAATGGTTTCTCACATGTGCTCCAGACTTGTCTACATTCACATCCATGATGTAAATCTCTCATTTATTTACATCCTAAAGGGTTCTCTCTTCAAGCTATTGATTATGCAGGCCTATGGAGGGCAGTTACAGTTTTTATGAACTGCTAAAATATATTTCTTAAAATCGCCACCAATTTTCTATAAAACCTTAAATAGAAATCCAGAAATCTTAACAAAATTGACCAAAACCCAGAACATCAAAATTTCACCTGAAAAGCAGTCATCATGTGCTCAAAACCAAACACTGTGTTCACCCCATACGCAGCTAGTAAAATCTATTCACCACAAAACATCCGATAGCCACTGCATCAAATAATTGAAGACACATCATCCAAGGATTATAGAGTTACAAAATGCTAAATTTAGATAAAAAAATTAATATCTATCCATTATCTATACAGTCTATCCCAGAGGTTCCCTTCCTGAGGTGCAGGTCATGAGGGATTGCAATGGGTCAAAGCAATTCTGTCTCTGCTGATGTTACAAAAATACATTTGTAAATACAGGGGTCCCTCACTCTAACACAGTTCACCTTTCGCAGCCTCACTGTTTTATTGATATATTAATTTTTTGGTACAGTTTTCCATGCTTTCTTTATAGCGTACCATTGTGCAACAAATGTTCTTTGATTGAAGTCTATTCTCAATCTCCTCCGTGTCGTGCCTCCCATACAGAATGTGTTCGACTTGCCAAATTTAGCATATCTGTTTATAAGAATCTTCTCATCCAGAATGGAAAAAAGCGGCAACAACTACTCATAACTATGTTCCTCACTCAGAAAAAGACACCTGCACAAAGTCCTTCAGTAGAAAAATATGCACCCGAGGGGTGCAAGGACAACCTATAGTGTCTGTTTCATTTGAGCAAATTGAAGTTTTTAATTAAACACTTTTAAAGTGTGTATGATGTTGGGGGGTCCCTGCTTCTCTTGGACTTAGGCAAGGAGTCCTCAAGGAAAAAAGGTTGGGAACCACTGGTATATCCTATGCAGGGTTGTGGGGGGACTGGTACCTATCTCCTGTACTCATCGGGCAAGAGACGAGGTACACCCTGGACAGTTCAGCAGTCCATTGTAGGGCAATACACATCACCTAACCTGGAGTCATGTTTTTAAACTGGGAGGAAGTCAGAGTATCTGGAAGAAATCCACAGATGCACAGAGAGAACATGCAAACTCCATGCAGCAAGACCTCAGGCCAGGATACGAACCCAGGAACTTTATGCTGCAAGATAACAATGCAACCAACTGTGTCACTGTACAGGCCTCAATAATAAATAAAACAAACTACACTCTTCTATAATTCATAAATTTATAAAAGTGTAATATAGTTGGCTGAATTTCATCAGTAATGACTGTTCTTGGTCTTCCTCAACCCCTTTGTCCTCGTCCGCCACCGCTCACACAGATTCTTCCTACTCTTCCTCTTTGTTTGCGTCTATCCGTTATAGATGCATATGTACCACCTTTTAACTCTGACCTGACATTCTGCCATATTGGTCCGATCAAATCCCCAGATACATATGTGTTGAATGTTAAATTGCTGTCAAAAAGATGCCACTCAGAATTTGGATTAAAGAATGGAGTTTAGAGTTTTAGCAATTCAGAAAAAAACTGCAATTCTGATGAGAGAAATGCACCAAAGCAATTATGAAAAACTGAAATGCAAATTTCTGTTTCTTTTACCTAAATTGTTCTGTCCTCTTAAGGTTTTCTTTCACTCATTTCCCCTTGGGAGTTTATGTCTACCTTTTTAATTAAGTACAGTAACCGTTATGTAAATCCAGTCCTCCCAATGTAAAAGACTTGCAGAAGTTGCTTGTATATTCAATTTGGACAAAAGCATCTCCTTCTATTGGAAATTGTGTTTTTGGCAAAAGATCTTATTGGATCGGACAGCAGCTGCCACGAAGGTCTGACAGTGTGACAGCGTAACATGTATATGGGCTTTTCAGGCAGATGTCAGACATACAGAGGGGTTCCCTAGGAGGACACAGAGCTTTAACAGGATTGGAAATGGTACTGGGCGTCTGCACAAGAAAGCAGGGGATGAGAGTCAAAAGTGTCAATGAGGAGGGGTTTTCAAGGCAGAGAGTATTGTCTTTTAGCAACAAAGTTGTCCAAGAATACAATTTTCTATGCTGCAACAGCTTGAGAAGATGGATAAGAAGGATGAATTAAATTTAGAAGAAAAGCATAGAGCTTAGTGAATGAATAAGCTGTTTGAACACGTCATCAAACGCTGCTGGCACAGCAGGGAGCCTCGGGATACACCCGTCTCAGAGATGGCTGGTGGTGTGGGTGTGTGTATAGTTTTGCATTGGTCAAATAAACCATCCATCTTCGTGCAGAGGCAAGCAGTGGATGTGAGTCATGGGGGGCTTATAGCACTCTTTCTGCTCCATATTTACACCTCTTTCAAATACACAGGCCGATAGACCGACTGTGCTGGGCAGAGGTTCTTTGATGCTCGTCGATACCGCTGCATGATGATGTCACACGGCAGAGAGCAAAAGAGGGAGGCATGATCAAAGGAGAAAGGGAGGGATGAGGACACAACAGAGGATATCCAAGACAACAACGGGACAAAGATGGCGACTACTTCTGCAGTGGGGCGTCCACTGGCGTTCACTCTTCCCAATCATCAGGAGGATTCAAGCAAACGTGGCGAGCTTATTCCCCTTTCTTATTCCAACAAGATGACCGCCGGCGTTAGATGTTGGAACCAGCACGCCAACATCAGCCATCACTGCCGCCGGGCTAGCAAGGTAAGCTCTCCGTCTTCCTCAGCCTTCTCTCCGCTGCCGTTAAACCTTCAACTCGCAACGCCCTAATGTCTGGTTGTCCTCATTCCGGGTCCATGCATTTAACCATGCATTGCCATTCTTTTTGATATCACATTTTCTACCCATTTTCCATTCTTTTTTTCCAGGCCTTTCATCATGGTGTTTTTTTTCTTCTTTTTTTGCTGTTAATATAGGCCTCTCCTTTCCATCAAAGGCAGCACATCAATTGCCTTGACTCCCAAGTGTATGTGTGAGGGTGAAAGGAAGAAAGGGAGAGAGGGTGGGAAGAAAAAAATGAATAACACTATGTATCGAAGATCAAGGAATGCTTTCAAGGCTGTTTTTGGCCTTGGTTTGGATTTTCTCTCCATCGCTTTCTTATCGCCTTTTTTCCTCTGCCGACCAAGGGAAAAGATGCCGTCTCCAAAACTCTCCTACAATTCCAGTAAATCTTCTGCAGACCAGAGCGCACATGTGCTAAAAGATGACATTAGATGCTTTTGTGATTAAATGAAAACATAGAAGACTTATCGTTTCAGGGTTTTCAATGAGAATATTGGGTTGCTTGCAGACTATTGGGCCAGAGCTTTACACCAAAGATGACAATACGTGAAACAATATTTGAATAAGCAGCAGGAGGGCACCAAGCTAATCCACTGTGGCTAATCCAGTATTGGTGCAGGCCATATTGGTTAGCTGGAGTATTCAGCCCTATCACAATACACATCAGCAGGACGCCATGGTGGATATGCTGACACTCTAACTAGAGGCATGGTAAGGAAAGACGAGCAGATGGATAGATGGATGGGAGAATAAATAGACACGAAGATGTAAAGTTTGAATGTTTTTCGTATAATTTTAGTCCACTTGTACAGCTTAATTAGAGAATTCAGGAAGTAGAAATGAAGACAAGAGAATTATTTAGAAGAGAAACTAGAGTACATGAGCTTCAACTCATGTATATATATTAAAGGATCAAGACAAGGCAAATGAAAATATCAATACCATCCTACACAAACCTTATTTTTACTGAACACATTAGGTCCCATGTAAACCTATATATTTCCTCTATTTTAAAGGTTTTACAGCAACCAAATAATAAACATGTCTCCAATTAATGACTATTAAATAACAGGAATCTGTTTCCATTTAAACAAGAATATAATGAAGATTTCATTCACCCTGAGCATCTAAATGGGTCTTTGTGCAGAGAGGCCCCCAAAGAGATAAGCCTGTTTCTGACAGGTCTTCGTACAGACGCTTAAATCTGCTGTGGCAGCTGGAACAAAGACACCTCGAATTGGACCAGCAGACTAAAAAAGAAAGAAAAAGAAAAAACTGTCTCTGTATTTTAAGGGGGCCGTCACAGTTTAAGATTAAATGATCTAAATGTTTCTTCTCTAAAAATAGCTATTCACACTGCTCCTTTAGGAGTAGCTCAAGAGAGACTGGATTACAGAAGCTGTCTCATTAATCTCTCGTGTGGCGCTATGGTTTCACTGTCACCACTCAGAAAAGCACGATTGTCGCTTGTTTTTTAGTTCAACTTACACCATGTGCAACATCGTATAAACAACAAACGAGGAAGACAAGGTTATACTGATGAACACCTGTTTTCATATTACTTTCAAATTACAAATTATTGAAGTATGCCATCTGCAAGAAAGCAAAAATTTATTTTTCCTGCATAATTTTGTAGAGTAACGAGATTCAAACCCATAAATCCACCAGTCTAACCTGTTTGTTAAAAGTGTTTTCATATTGCTTCTTATTTTCCATTTTCAACACTGCAATGATGACATATAGCAGTCAGGCATAACATTATGACACCTAACCGGAAGTAACACTAAATACGGTAACCTCTCATATTATTTATTAAACATCAGCGCACTACTGCTATTACAAAAATTGATTTAATATAGTATGGAAACATTAAAAATAAAAATTGTTTCATTAGATAAGGTGAAAGTATTTGACAAGGCTAATTGAAAAGATTGGAATGTTTGTATAATTGTATTAAAATGCCTTGAGATGATATGTGTTGTGAATTGGCACTATACAAATAAATTTAACTGAATCAAACTGAATTCAATTGCATTGAATAATTCTATTTGCTACCCTATATAAAGGGTTGGACTACCTAAAATCATTAAAACAAGGATTTTAAATAGAGAAATGTTGGACCTCTGAAAGGTACAATCGTGCCTATGTACTTGGTTTGGGCCCCTTTTTGCATCAAGTACTTCCTCAAGCAGTGTGGCATGGATGCTATCAGTCTGTGGCCCTGCTGAGGTGTTATGAAAAAACAGGTCTGTCACGTTTGTCTTGGCAATGCCCCATAGATTTTCTCAGGGGTTGCGTTAGGTAAGTTTGCTGGCCAATCAAGCAAAGTCATCCCATGGTCATTGAACTAGGTTTTGGTACTTTTTGGCAGCTTCCCAAGTTCTGCTGGAACAGGAAGTCAGCATTCTCCATAAAGTGTTTTTGGAGAAGGAAGAACGAAGAGCTCCAAAATGTCCTGGTAGATGGCTGTGTTCAGGCTTGACTTATTAATGTACAGTGGACAACACCAGCAGTTGACATGGGTCCCCAAATCACACAGACTGTGGAATCTTCATACTGGAATTGGAAGTTTGATTGTGTGCCGCTCCATTCTTCCTCTAGACTCTGGTACTGAGCCCCGCAGGGGACATGGTGGAGAAAATATTTTAAGGTGAGAAAAAAATAAAATAAATGGATTTTGCGAGATCTTGAGAAACTTTTGCGTTATCTCGAGAAAGTTTTGCGTTATCTCGAGAAAGTTTTGCGTTATCTTGAGAAAATCCGACTCCTTCAACACCAGCCATACGTCCTTTTTTCTCACACATTGTCAATTTTCTCTGCATTTTGCACACATCCAACGATAGCCATGTAATTGTCCAGAGTATTGCAACTGGTGGCTAATGAACTCAATCAGATCCACTAGTTCAGAAGCTGTTTACGACGCGACAGTGCTTTTGTGCGCAAAATCCTGTGCGCAATGTCTTTTACTTAAATGAAAACCACGTCTAGAGCTAAGCACTGACTTTATGTCCTGATATTTGAGGCCAATCTCAAAATAAAACTCTATTAAGATCTCCCGTCTGTGAGTGTCTTCCATCATAGCAGTGCACAAGGCTGCAGCAAACTGAGTCGGTAACACTGTAAATGCAGGAATGGCTTTTCGAAACATTCTCGAGATATCGCAAAAGTTTCTCAAGATAACGCAAACATTTCTCAAGATAACACAAAACTTTCTAAAGATAACGCAAAAGAATCTCAAGATCTCGCAAAATACTTTTTTTTTTTCTCACCTTAAAATATTTTCTCCACCATGTCCCCTGCGGGGCTCAGTACTCTGGGACCTTGGTTTCAAAATGAGATGCAAAATTTCCTCTAATCAGAAAAGAGGACTTTGGACAACTGAGCTGAGTTATTCAGGAGTAACTTGAAAAGAGGAATATGACATTTAAAGCCCCTGTCCAAGATCAATCTGTGGTGGTTCTTGATGGCCTAGAGCCTAGTTTATACTTCTCAGTCAGAGACCTGCACCCAGACGCAGATGTATCGACGTAGACGTTTTCCGCTTATAGTTCTCCGCTGGTTTTTCGGTGTTGAAAAGCAATTCCACACCAGGACAGGAGGGGGTGCTGACTTTTTATGGCAGTCTGCCTACCATTGCAGTGTTGTTTCTGGTTGACTAGATTGTATTTTCTACAGCTTGTGAATGCATCCCCCTTCAAGGAGCAATAGACGTCAGAAAGTAAGTTTTGATTGAGCTGGAAAGCTTTTTCTAGTAAAAGGCCTTCCAGCACCATAAAAGGTCAGCATTTCCTTGCTGTCCTGGTGGGAATTTTTTTGCTTTGAATGACGTTTTACTGTCAATCCTCTCCAGGCTATGATCATCTTTGCTGCTTGTGCACCTTTTTCTTCCACACGTTTTCCTTCCACATAACTTTTCATGAATTTGCGTCGATACAGGTATTTACAGATAAAAAAAATTCTGCATAAATGACAGGATTGTGATCCCTGCTGAACCAGACTGAGAGACCCCTTTAAGGCTAAGGAAGCTTTTGCACATGTTTTGGATTAATTAGCTGATTAGAGAGGGTCACTTTGAGCCTAAAATATTGAACCTTTTTCACAACATTCTAAATTTCTGAGATTTTGAATTTGTGGTTTTCATAAGCAGTCAGCCATAATCATTAAAATTATAACAAATAAAGGCTTGAAATATCTTACGTTGCATGTAATGAGTCAGAATTATATATTTGCTTAACCTTTTAAGTTGTATTACTGAAATATTCAAATGTGTTAATTGAAATACATACATACATACATACATACATACATACATACATACATACATACATACATACATACATACAAACATACATACATACATACATACATGTGAGATGAGTGTGCTGGTACCCCCTTGTGTGATGACCTTTCTTTAAGTCCAGGTTCTACAATGCTCTCACTTACAGTCACATACACATATACAGTGCAGGTTCATTATAGATTCATAAGTAGCAACATGGCCCCCAACCCCTCCTCACCAAGACATCGTAAAGGTCAAGTTCATCTTTGTCAGTACTCTCTCTTTGTCTCCTTTTCTCTCTCCTCATTGTCTTTTGGGGGACTACAGCAGAACAACACCAGCCTGTTTGTAGAGGAAGCTGTCAATGCAGATATATGTTATTTATGGCTTTATGTAATTTGAATACATTTTCATAATATGGTGTATTTTGGGTGTAACATCTGCCCACCACTCACCAAGATTTATATGAAAACCTGGTAATTTAATTCCTGGCTCCTGAAAGCTTTGGCTAAATGAGTCAAAAAGAGTCAGGTAAACGTGAAGTGAATGTTCCGCAACAACATAAGTAGCATTTAATAATGACATATCAGAAACCTTAATACCTATGCATTGCTCTGTAGAAATATTTTTAGATATTAATTGTAGGACTGTAAGATTGACTGAAGGATTGTAAGACTGTAGATAATGTAGATAATAGTGAGACAGACCAAAAATTAATTACGTAAAAAATTAGCCGTTTGGAAAGGATCCACTTATCTGTCCGTCCGTCCGTCCGTCTGTCCGTCCGTCCGTCCGTCTGTCTGTCTATCTATCTATCTATCTATCTATCTATCTATCTATCTATCTATCTATCTATCTATCTATCTATCTATCTATCTATCACAGATGGATAAATACATTTCTAAAAAAATTGACACAATATGCCTAGCTGTTAGTGTGTTCTGGAGAAGGCTAAAAGCAAAGAAAATCTCCATTATGTGCTATTACTTATATAAAATAAATAAATGGGTAAATCAAGCCAGTGTTACCAGAAATGCAAGCCCAATCCTCTGAGTAACCTTAATATAATATGTAATGAAATAATGTAATGTTCTGTATTTGTGAGGCACAAGGTTTTGTAAAATGTGCCTATTATTTTACTGGCTTGGGTTTTGCAACTCACAGCCACAGTTTAATTGAGAGGATATTCAGGTATGAATTTTCAAATTGAGTAAATGATTGGTGCTTTATACATAAGTCCATCAATTGTCTATACTCTTTTGTTCATAGGGTCATGGGGTGAATGGTGCTTATCCTAAAACTTTCTTACTGCAAAGTAACAGATCTAACAACTGCTCCACCATGCAGCCTGCTATAAACGTGTTCAAAATGTTCTACTTATTATCTCTTTTATTATAATTTTCAGACACAGGTGGTTGTGGATGAATATTCTCACAGGGATTGGTCAAAGATGTGGACGGGTGTGGGAACTTCACCTGAGCCACCAGAATTCCTCTTCATGGGAACATTGGCCTCTGACATGAGACACGGTAAGCTACCAAGTATCTGCGATCAATAACCCCAGAGTGTTATGTTTTGATCACAGTAATCACGGCCTTATTGTTGAGATTTTTTTTTTCTTTTCTCATATATATGTATTCTATACATATTGACATCACATCAGTCAATATAAACATCAAAGTACAATCTGAGGATCAAATAGCAATATATGTTTGTTTCTAAGAGCTTTCAAAAGATAAAAAAAACATTTAAATTCAAAATGAATCTTTTGGTTTTAGTTTTAAAAAATCTAACTTCTAAAGTTAGATTTAATTCAAGGATTTTGCAACTAAATGCACAACAACAGTCTGCTTTGAAAAGTATTCATACCCTTTGAAGTGTTTTAGTTTTATCCCAGTCAAGGTTGTATATGGAACATGAGCATGATAGCGACATTTAGTTTATCTAGGTTGTAGTTACAACAACAAAAACATAATTCCAGCTGTTGGGTTACCTGGTTCACAGTCAATACGCCCAGTGACCAATCTTAACCATGTCCAGTGAGGAATATATTTTAGAGGAATTTAACGGACCTCTAATGTTAGCAAACTTAGCAAGTGACAGGGGTCGGAGAGAAATTGAAGTTAAATGAGCTCTGCAGTGGAAGATAGATTAAAGTTTTGCAGTGGGAGACCAGGAAGATACTCTGGTTGACCGTTTGTCTGTTCTCCTCTCAGCTTCTCAGACATTCTCCCAGCTCTGTCTCCTGATCACACAGCTTTCTCTCCTGGTCTCAAAAGGCCCTACCACTGCAGTCTCTCTTCATTTGGTCAAACTTCATTAGCATCTTAAAAGAACAGGGTGTATACAAAGGAACATATGGTTGAAACCAAATGACATTTAAAAAGTACATTTTGAACTATGTGATAAAGGAAAGACATCCTAAGAAAATAATAATACAACATTATTATTTTTCCCTAACAGCTACATTACCGATCCAGGAGGAAAGTTGCCTTTACTGCGTTGGTTTGATGCCGTGGAAATGTTTTATGTGGGTCCATTTGGTGTAGGGTTCACCTAAAACTACTGTAGTTTCTGTTCTTCTGCGGTCACTCCAGTCCTGAGATGGATAAAAATATCTCCGGGGGTCTGAAGCAACTGCTTGACTTGCTGACTCCAACATTTTTCCCAGTGTGAGCCGAGCTGCGCCGAACACATAGTTGGATCATATGGTGTTTTCCAACTAGGTAATCTACATACTTGGCCCAGCTTTGCTTGGCCCCACTTAGCCCTACTTAGCATTATTCGGCCTTGGTTGGTTTTCCACTGCAGGGACCAGACCAGCTGAAACCATCTCAAGTGAGTGGGCTCATCATATGGGGGGCGACCCCAGAGTATGTAGTTACATATACAGTTACACAGGCAGCAGGCCTCTTTCCCACCCGGTCAGTAGGCTGATATAAATGAAGTCTCTTTGCTCTAACTACGTCTAAGTTTTTCGGCTTGACCCACTTCGCTGTGGTCATCCTTTATGGTGCAGTATATTGACTTCAGCATTCTCAGTTTCTCTCTGCATTCCTTTGGCGTGCTGGTAGCCATGAGAAGCCATCAGCTCTGACACCTCCTTGAAAAACCTCTCACAGCCAGTAGCTTCATCAAGCTTCCACTGAATCTTTTCTTCAGCCGCCAAGCTCAGAAATGCTGCACCTCTGATTGGATCTTGGCAATGGTTTTGGTTTTGTCCTTGTTCTTCAGGAAACACTAAACACATCCACTCGCCGTTGTCAGATTTAAAAATGGGGGTTCAATAGTTGTTAAAAGACGCTGTCATGTTGCCCAGCCAGTGTATACACCGTCTATCCAATCAGTGACCGGCACCAGTCTGATGTCGTTTTTCAGTCCCTGCTTGGCTCGGCTAGAACCGCAAAGAAGCAAATACCAAAATGGTGTCGGCTTTGCGTGATTTGGCGCGACTCAGCCCAACTTCTGCCATTGGAAAAATAATGGTACCAAGGCTGAGTCGTACCATGCCGGGCTACCGGTACAAGTGAAAGAACACCAATAGCGACTGTATCTGTCAACCCACGGCCGCTGCTGGCTGGTAGATGTAAACATAACGTCATTGCCGTGCCCGATTTAAATGTACATTTTATTATATTTTAATTCAAATATAATTTTTTAAGAAAATGTTGTACTTTCATTCTGGACCCCTCTTAAAGGCCCGTGGATGTATTATTATTTTTTTAAATAGCTTTTTATGAAAATGTTCCATATACAACCTTTAAATCCACACACTTCAACATAGTGTATGTTGTTGAGCTTTTCTCTGACAGACCCAACTCTACAGAAAAATTAGGAAGGAAAGTAAAGATATTGGTGAAAGAACACATTTTGTGTGATTACACTAACATGCAAAACTCAGTGAGGCATAAAATCACAGCATAACATATTTTTTGCATTAGAATGGTCTAGTCAAAAAGAGACTGGTCGATCACAGAATAAATCATATTAACATTTCTTGCGGTAACATGACAAAATGTAAAAGGAGTACAGGAGTATGAGTACTTTGGCAAAGCACGGTATATAAATCAAATGCAAGATCAATTAATGTCATCAAATATGCATTTTAGAAATCACTTGAGTTAGGTTAAACATAAAAGGTTTCAAAAACATGAATATAAGATTTATGCCCCGTGGCTCTATGACCGTTTTTCTCATTTGCTTTGGTGCTTTTCTCTAATCAGAATTAAAATTCTCACAACTGTTCATTTCATATCATAGAAGCTGTTTCCTATTCTGTTGATGGTTGCTGATTCTGGAAAACGCACTGTTCTAGTTCTCTTGGACCTGTCCTCAGCTTTTGACACAGTTGATCAGCAGGTCCTGCAGAGAAGACTGAGGTATCAAGTAGGACTTTCAGGGTCAGTTCTACAGTGGTTCTCCTCATATTTATCAGGGCGTAGCTTCAGTGTTACAGCAAACCAAATAAGGTCTGAGTCTGCTGATTTATTGTGTGGAGTTCCCCAGGGTTCTGTCTTGGGTCCAGTTTTATTTTTGCTTCATTTGGGAAAGATCATTGAAAGGTTCTGTGATGTTTCTTTTCATCTATTTGCCAGTGATATTCAGCTATATTGCTTTTAAGCCATCTGAGATCCAGAAGTTAAACTCCTTGCTCCATTGTGTAGTGGAAATAAAACAATGGTTAAGGGAAAACTCTTTGCAGCTCAATGCAGACAAAACTGAAACACTGGTTATTGGCCCCGATGATTCAGTTCCAGGGATTAAACATTGTGATTTACGACAATCTGTGAAGCCAAGTCTAACCTGGGAGTTCTCTTTGATAGAGACATGTCATTATCACAACACTGTATGCAGCTGACAAGAAACTGTTTCTTTCAACTGAGGAACATTTCCAAACTCAGGAATATTATCTCATGAAATGATTTGGAGCTCATAATTCATGCTTTTGTGTCATCATATTTAGACTATTGTTTGAACTGTTTGAACAAGAAGGAGCTCTCTCAAATGCAATAAGTGCAAAATTCTGCAGGGAGAATTTTGACTTGTACGAATAGGAGGACTCACATATCTCCTATTCTTCAACAACTTAATTTGTTGTCAGTGTCGTATAAGTACAAGTTTAAAATTCTGGTTTCTTCTTATTACATCTGTGATCTGATCCAACCTTACACCCCGGCGAGTGCTCTCAATTCTGTGGATCAGAATCTGCTGAAAGTTCCTCGCACTGATTTCCACTCTAGAGGTGACAGTTTCTTCCAGGCCATTGCTCCTAGGCTTTGGAATGATCTCCACTCCCCTTTGCACTCAGTCAATCCTGTTGACACCTTTAAGAGTGAACTTAAGACTCACTTATTTGTTCAGGCTTTTAATTAACTATTTTTGTGCTTATATCATTTTATGCTGCCTTGGCCTTTTAGACTGTGTATTATTTCCGATTTACAAAGTTTTATGTTTTATATATTACCATGTTGTGAAGCACTTTTTGGCATTTGTCTGTGAAAGGTGCTATAAAAATAAAGGTTACATACTTCCTTCCTTCATTCCTTCCTTCCTTCCTTCCTTCCTTCCTTACTTACTTACTTACCTTTAAACAAGTTGCAAATCCTTTTGGACATGCATCACTTGCTTCGATAGAAATTCCTTTGGTTTTATGATTTTCCTAACATCATGTTAGTCAAAATGACTATACTTATGAATGCTGAATATTAATTTCCTACAAAACTAATAGATAGAAATATTTCATTATTTGAACAATTGAAAAAATTCTCTCAGTTAAAAATTTACTTTCAATTATGATTTTGAAAAGCATGAATTGTTTCTTTTGTTTAGTTGAATATCCAGTAAAAACTATATTACTGTTTTCATTTGTTTGTTTTCTACCTCAAATACCGTAAATACACATGTGTAGCTTAACTGTAGATTTCATATGGCTGTTCAAATAATGCAGCCTGTAGGGCTGTCTTGAGTATTTTCAGATATTGTCATCAAGATGCCACTTTTTTGTTTTGGAAATCACTTCCAGAGAAAACCGATCATAATGAAAACGTGATGAAGCCATTAGACTATCTTTCTTATTCGTGTTGATTACTTCGACATTAATGCTTGCTTTGGAGGAATGAAGTATCCATTTCGAAGAATTGAAACGCTTTTCCAAGTTATTAACTAAGTATTGCAGTTTATAGCCCGCTAAATGTTTAGAAAAAAACATTTACTAGCTGTTGTGACATGAGAAAGGCACAAAAGCGACTTTAAAAAATGTGAATAGCCATCTCTTTCTGTTGCCTCTCCTCTCCCTTCCTTCTAACATATACACGCACACACACACACACACACACTTGTATACACACACACGCACACACACGCACGTATATATTAATATACACAAACCAGTGGAAGCTCCGGTTCCTGGATGACTGACAGCCCGGCGGAGGAGAGTGACAGGGAGGATGTTGTGGTGGCGGCAGCAGCGTGCTCCTTCAGTCCGGCCACCATCTCTGTCTGAGTGGATATCGGCTCCTATACAGGACTTAGCACCTCCTTGGAGGAACAACAAGGCTGAGAGGTGAGTTGACCATTAAAGTGTACATAGCTTGTCTGTGGCGTATTTAGATCCGAAGTGAGGTTTAGCATTCCTGTTTGTTGCTTGGCGCACATCCCCTCCTTCTTTATTTTTCCTTCCATTTAATACAAGCAGCAGCTTTTAATTAATTGTTTCTTGTTGTGTTTGGAACTATCGTAACAGGGTAATTCGCGCTATAATTTATCAGTCGTTTTGTTGCAAATCTTTCACTTTCTTTAATTGATGTAATGACTAGTTCTAATCGTTTGGAGCGCTGTTGTGTGCAGTTCTGAGAAAAATTGTAAACCATAAAACTCCTTTCTGGTATCCATAAAAGCCGTTGAAATACTAATTTGATGCACCCATTTTTTATATATTTTTCATGTATTTTGAAAGTAATAAGGTTGTGGTAATTCTCCTCCATAATTCTTCTGCACAGCAAGAAAAATCTGCAATTTGAATCAGCTCTGTACTTTCTTTGGTATTTCCCAAATAAATTCATATTTCATCCCATACATTAGCCTACATTGTCAAGTTTTTTGACTGATCAGAACCAATCTGGTCGCTGCCCTATTTTTTCTTTTATATTTGGGCTGATAAAATTCTCCACTTTCATGTAAATTCTTATCATCTAAATACGATTTCAAATGAGGCATTGTTGCCTAAGTCAATATTATAATTCTTACATAATTTATGTTTTATATATTTATAAAACATCTGTAATGGACTGGCGACCAACCCAGAGTACACCCCACCTCTCTCTCAATGACTGCTGCACATAGGTACCAGCTCCCTCGGCGTCCTTGCAACAATAAGCAGGTAAAGAAAATAGACTGATTGATATTTATAAAACATAAACAATGTTTTCATATATTTATTGATCTTATTTCACAGAAAATGTCAAACTAGCTGTGGCATGGATATATAAAAAAACCCAGTGGTGCAGAATTTTTTACCTGCATTGTTGTTGATTCAGCTGTCTGGGTTAGTGGAATCCAGTGAGTACTATGTAATCATATTGCTAATAAAAAATTGCAATTAAATGTAAAACTTTTTGGTACCACAATATATTGGCAGTTATAATATAATTAAAATTCATGAAAAAATTAAAATTGTCATATTGGGTAATCTGTTTATTGCTGCTTATAATGATAATCATACTAAATCAGAAAATTCATCAGTCATCTGAGTTTTTTCTGAATACATTTTCCTTCTTTTATAAAGGTTTATCACAATTTTTTATTTACTTTAATTGTTGATTATGATAATTACAATTTACAGCAAATACAAACCCTGAAGTCAGTTTCTCAGAAAACTACAACAATACATTAAACCGATTAAAAAAATGTAATCCAGAAATGTTCCATCATCCATTATCTTCTGCTTAATATGGAATTGGGTTGTGAAGGGAACAGCCTAAGCAGAGAAAACCAGAAACTCTGTAGGTAGATTATTTGTCTTGCAATCAGAGAGTCGTAGGTTCAATTCAGCTTCCTCTTGTCATAGGTCAGGTCATAGGTATGTCCCTGGACAACGCAACTAACTCGAAGTTGCTTATTGAGTTCTGTGTCAGTGTCTAATTGTTTCTGTGAGTTTGACTGTGGCTCCAATGTAAAGTGCTTTGAGTGTTCAGTATGACTAGAATAGTGCAATGTAAGTCCAGACCATTTACTTCCCTTTCCCCAGCCATTTGAACCAGTTCAGGGAATCCCAAAGTGCTCCCAGAGAAACATAGTCCATCCAGTGTGTCCTGGATCTTCCTCTGGGTCTCATCCCAGTGGGATGTGCCTAGAACACCTCACCAGGGAGGCATGCTGACCAGATGCTTTGGTTCTGCCTCAGCTGGGTAGTCTTGAAGTGAAGGAGTAACAGCTCTGCTACTGTATGACCAAGCTTTTCTCTATCTAAGGGAAGCCAGAAAAGCCTTTTAAGGAAACTCATTGGCCGTTTGTATTCGTTATCTCCTTCCTTTGATCACTAGTAGTATTAGTGTTGCATGGAAGCAATCAGCCTGTAGCTCTCTTTAGATATTAAAGGGGAAATGTGCAAATTTAACTTTTTTATCCTTCTCTATTGCCATTTGGAGTCTCTGCTGCCTCAGTAAACACTCCAAAACAAAACAACTATTTAGCCATTTTTTGTCCTTTTTTCCCCAGTCAGAAATCTTGTGCTTCTATAAGCCATTTGAAAATGTGCCTTATGTAACATCATAATCATCAGAATGAGCATATTACCACCCTTCACTGTTTAAACCCCACCAAGCAATTTCAGGTCAATCTCATGTGTGGCAAGCACAGCCAAGTAAAAAGATGGGTGGGTGTCGTCTGAAACCACTAATTTGCAGTAAACCTAGAAATGGGCACTGTAAAAGGTAGAAATCAAATAAATTTAGCCAAACGTAGAGATTTTGACTATACCGCCATACCACAGTTATGCATTTTTATGTTATCAAGATGTGCCTATCCATACTTTTGACAAGGTATAAAGGGTAGTGATGTTTAAATATATATTGAATTTATATTTAATATATATTTATATTAAATATAAATTTATATTGAAAGTTTAAAGTTTGTAAAAGTTTCATTTTGTGCAATATTAAACGCATAAATAAGTATCCAGAAAAACAGACAATTTTGAACTTTATTTTCCTAATATTTAGCTTTTATTTAATCTAAAATATCCTCTATCTTTCGATGTATATTTTTAGAATTCTTGTGTTGCATTATTTTTGAAAAAGAATTTCATATTTTTAAAATGCATTTTGCACACTAAATGTTTTTTTTAAATTATAAACCTTTTTGGAGTTGTACTGCTGTAACGTATCTGGAGAGTGGGAATAGTCATAAGCGTAATTTTGCCATTTATAAAGAAAAAGAAAGAACCTACCGCAATACTCATTGTTATGGCACATGCTATTTACAATATCTTTGAGTCTATATCGCCTTTTTCTAACAAACTGTTCCATTCCAAATACTCCAAAATACTCAAATAACTAGCTTCCTTAGCTTTTACATTCTGTTGGAGGAGGGTGTCAACATTTGTCTGCAAGAATATTATTAATTTAACATGCTAAATGCATAGTATTTCTACTCTGGTATAGCTATATATATATATATATATATATATATATATATATATATATATATATAGCTATACACACACACACACACAAAATTACCATTTGGGCATTTCTTTGTACAATTGGATTAGAAGTACACAATAAAGAAGAGTTATACTTTCTTACACTATGTATATTTTCAGTTTTGTGTCATTACCATAACTTTTTAAAAACTATAATACAAGAGTTGTTATTTTTTCCAAGTTCAGTTCTTGACATCGCTCGGCTTCCTGCAGTCCTCTGAACGTATTTCACAGTTGGCGTGCTAGCACGTACTCCGTCCCTCTCTGTATTATTGCTCTGAAACTATCCACCATGGGGAGTTGAGGGCAAGGCGACGGTATATTTTTGTTAATGCTTTATTAACTGAAAACGATCCATATGCCGCGTTTTGGAGCACCGTGTTCACGCCAGTATCCCCAATGCAGTGGACCACGGGGAACGGGCATCCAGAGACGGTAGGACGGACACTTTTAAGAGGAAAACACAGGACGTTAGCACTCCTAGCTTAGGAAGCTAACAAACTAGCTAAGAAGCGAAGCTAGCTGTTTCAGCCGCTGCTGCAGCAGCTGCTAGAGTGGAAAGCGTGTCGTCGCTTTCTTGTTTCTTTTGATGTTACATCAGTTTGTTTATGTCAGGCATATTCACTGAGAAAGTTGGTGTTGCTTTTGCAGGAGTTCGCCCACATATTGTATAATTTACTCTTGTGTTGAAGTGTTGTTGCATGCAGGCCCGTCTTGTGTGGCTGTAGAGTTTGTTGCTTTACCCATCCCCCCACCGTCTTTTGCAGGCCAACATGAATGAGATTCTTACTTCAAAGCTCTGGCATCGCTGGTGGCATCGTTGCGAGGCTAACTAGCTGTCTTGCTTGTTATCACTAGTTTATTGCTAGAGAAATGACATTTAACTTTGCGAACAGTGAGCTATGCCGGCTCTTATCGCTGCTTGGCGAGTTTAATGGTAAACAGACAGCAACAACTTAACCTCTGCTTGGACATTTGCATACATTGCTCTTTAATTTTTATTTGGTCCCCCAGGAGCTTTACTTTCATGTTGCAAAACTTGGCTATCTCCGTGATATGTTAAAACATACCCCTTTATCTTAAGAGCAATAAAATAACAAAAAATATTTCAAAGATCATTGAATATCCCTTTCTTTTAACAAAAAGACATTCAGCTGTCATTCTTTTTGACTTGAAACTTTGCAATTAAATCCTGCAGTTAAGCTGTACATTTCTCCAATGGTTAATGGATTTTGGGCCTTCAGTGAGACAATTAAGCATGGGTTCGTGTATCAAAGCACTTGATTTGATAAATCAGGTAAATTATATGGTGTTCTGATAGACCTGGGCTTTAACAGTGTGCTATTAACACGACTGGGTAAAAGACAGCTGCAAACAAGAAATATACTGGGTATGCTGGACTTACATTACTGTGACGAAATCACAAATCAAGCAGATCACAAAGCATCCGAAAAACGACAATGATTAAAGCTTATAGGTTTTAAAATCCAGAATTCTGTGATTCGTGATCTGCAATTTAGAATATGAGCAAAATTGTGACCCTGTGTTTGTATTAATAGTAAACATTTATATGATTTCCACATTTGTTTTAGATATTTCTGTGAAACATTTAGCAGATGTTTTAGCAATGTTCAGCTTTTGTGGGGTTAAAAGATGTTTAGCGTATAGTCCCATAAAAAAAAAAAGATACACTGAAATGAATTTGCAACTTGCAGGTTGTCATTGGACTGATCAGCCAGGATTTTTTCCTGTCTAGGATGGTGCTGATGCAGTCGGACATCTTTTGTCAGGCAGTGTGACAGTAGTTACTGTTAATATTGTACAATATTGAGCTCTCATTGTATGTTTAGGCCGTGCAAGATTTTTGAGACTGGTTGATGTGTTGGGCTGATAAAACCAAAAAATGTTATTGGCCAGTAAAAGCCCAATGCTGGGTTCAGACCGCAGGCTTTGTCAGCATCAGCAACGTCAAGATTACATTTTAAGTCTACAGTTGAGGCCGTTGGAGGAGCGTAACAGTCTCTGCAGCGCTTCCATCAGCTTTTCAAGCTTTTCTTGCGTTTCAAACTTCAAAGGTCATAACGCTAGCAACGCAGAAGTTCAGCTAGTTGAACTTTTGACGGTCTTAACGCTCTTGATGCAGCATGGCAACCCGTCAGAGCGTCTCACTGTAGTGATGTTGCCTGATCTCGGCGCTGCCTAGCCAACCACGATCCGCAAGTGTTTTAAGTTAAAGTTTTTTTTCCTACATTGACACTTGATTTTACTGGGGTCAAAAAGAGCTTGAGTTGGTGTACTTCAAAAGCATTATTTTAAGATTATTTGTGGTGTTATAATTCTACACACATTCACGAAAATTAAGTATCTTTGAGGTTTAAAGTTGTTGTTTTTTTGATGGAAGGAAAAAATAGTAGATCATGAATGGAAATCTGGCTATGTTTCCTCTCATTCAGGACTGGAAACAAATTCAACTTGCTGTAAGCTAATAAAATGTGTTTTCTAGAATGGCCCTACCAGGTTGTAAAGATTTAAATCCAACAGCTGCATAATCTCTGATAGTAACCTCTCTAATACTGTCGGCCTGACTCATGTGGGCTGTGAAAGATGTGTTAGTCATTCTGATCTTTTCATGAGTTTACTTTTGTTGTGTCGAGTCATGTTTCTAAAGCTGTGTCTTTTTTTTTAATCCTAGGTTGAATTGTTTTCCAGCAAAATCACTGCCACAGAGGAAGGTCTGACCTCCTCCTTCTGCAATCAGAGACATGAGCGTTGTCAGAGAATTACATGGAATTGGGTACAGGGGTGGTGGAGGCGTCATGGCTTCTATGAATGGCCCCACACACTTTACTGAAGATGCCCCTCGACCTCCTGTTCCTGGTGAGGAGGGGACCGACCTGGACCCTCCGGTCCAGTCAGGCAACAGCCGTCCAGGCTCCCTTTCCCAAAACCAAGGATATCCCTCGTCGAAAATGGGAGACCCGTCAAGTTACACACCCTCCTCCTCATCTGCGACTCCACGCCGCCCTGACCTGGACCTTGGCTATGAACCTGAGGGCTCGGCTTCTCCAACTCCACCTTACCTGAAGTGGGCTGAGTCATTACACTCTCTCCTGGATGATCAAGAAGGAACTGACCTGTTCAGAAACTTCCTGTGCCAAGAAGGATGTGAAGACCTCGTTGACTTTTGGTTTGCATGCTCGGGCTTCAGGCAGACCAGCCAGGACAAAAGGGCAAAGTTGGCTAAGGTTATCTACAGGAAATACATCGTGGATGGAAGTGGCATTGTCTCCAGGACGATCAAAGTGGCTACAAAGAGCTTCATCAGAGACTGCGTGGGAAAGCCACATCTAGACCCTGCAATGTTTGAACAGGTGATTAAAACACTACAAACCTCCATTTAATGTTATGAAAAATTAAGAGTATTTTCTACTGTTGGATATTCAGAGATCCCCTAAAATTTGGGAGTTTAAAAAAGTAGCCTCAAGTTCATTATCTAATATTATTCCGTCCATGTAAATAATTGGCACTCACTTAACTTTACTAAGGCTACGTCCACACTAAGCCGATGAGGTTATACGGGGAGTTAGACGCCTAATGTTATCCACTCAACACGAGCATTTACGCCCCGTTTAAGGTCCCATGATTGTGCAATCCCATACCGACCTGTGCAAATACTGGGCATGCCTGAAAAGACGCAAGAAACACGCGTATAATTTAAGTGATGCCAGCGCCTACATAATATATACAAGAAGCTCTACAGCACAGTACATATCTGCTTGTCCCGTTAACCGAAGAAAACAATAGCTGCTCAGAAGAAGAGAGTTTTTGGTGTGGACAGACGACGAGATCGATTCATTACTCTTCACTGTTGTCTTTGTCTGTAGTGTTGTATTGTTATTGACGCAGCATTCATTGACGCCACTTCCTCTCATTATCCGGGGAAGCTGTCCACACTAGCTCGTTTAGCCGTTGAATTAAAATTTACACGGCTCTCTCACCCGGCTAATAGTTATCCGGCCACAGACCTTAAACGATGCCGGGTTAGTGTGGACGATAGGGGGTGTAGACTAAATAATTATACGTTTAAGGCATTATCCGGCTTAGTGTGGACGTGGCCTAAGCGTAGAGTTCCCTAGCTGCAACCTGCAGGGGTCATTTGTGTGTCTGTTTTTGTGAGTGTGCTGTGTATATCAACATAGTTTGCCTCCTCTTATTGGTCATCTTTGTTTCGTATTTCAAAACAAATTTAAGGATAAAGTGCCTGGTTCAATTAGTATCTCGGCACGGGGCGCAAGTGTTTAAAAGTTTGAAAAGACCACACTCTGCAAATTGGTTGTAAATTATTTGTTTGGCAAAGTGATATGCATGAAGATCAAATGCCATTGATATGTTTGTTTGAAATTGCTGCCGAATGCGCTTTCTACATTTCCATTTGAGCAAATGTTTGATGGAACATTTAAACAAGAATCTGGCCCCAGGTTTGAGTGATTAATGCGGTTCCTGTATGTAGTTGTTGGCAGTCTTTATGCAGCCTACCATATCTCTTTTGATTATTTCCTGTATAAAGCAGATTTAACATTGTAGATATGAATATCTCAATGAATTACATTTAAACCCGAACAGAACATTTTTACTTTAGAGTCGCATTCATGACCAAAAGTATTTAAATTTCCCTTTCTCCTCTTCATTCTCATCATATTTAAAGATGACAATGATTATATCAAATGTATTATACAAATCTTATTTTTTATTATGTTTTTATATTTTCTGGTGTGAATCTAATCAGAGATGTGCCATCTTGGGTGCCCGAGATTTGATTAACATGCTACAATTCAATAATAAAACATTTTTTACAATTTTTTTACCCATTTTTTTCTTTCTTACCATGGCTACTTTCTACTTTTATATCAGTTCAGTTTCCATTAATTGAAGTCTTCAAACAAATGTAAGCGTTGGTTTTATTTATGTTAAACCCCATATAAAACCAACTCATGTCCCAAAAATATTTCAGAATAATATCAAGGACATATTATTCTATTAAAGTTGCAGAATAGTCCTTAAAGACTTAGATCATGCTCTGTTTACTTAAAGAAGACTTGATTTTGACAAAATTAAAGTGTTCCTGCTCAATGTGGTTCAGAGCTAGGTACCGTTACAAACTTCAAGAATCAACTTGATTCTCAAGAGTGCTAAGTGATTATCTCATTCCAACCTAATTTGTTCTGATTTGATATTTCTTTGTTTTTGTCAGTGTTACCGACGGGATGTTTGGCACCTGTCATACACAGAAACAAATCTGCCAGCTATGAGCATGGTTCACTCCACCACACATTAGTCACAATCGGGATGGTATTTGGAGTTCATCCCGTAAAGCTACACTTGGGCTGACGTCTTGTAAACATCATGCAAAATAATTATTTTTGAACTTTTTTCATATTATCGTTTTGGCTCTGTGGAACGATAAAGGATATTTCTATTCCATTTGACATCCACAACATGCTAAATACTTTATGCATACAGTAGAAGCCATTAGGCTGGATAAAAAATATATATCTTAAAGTGCCGTTTCATTTTCCTTTCTTGTTGGAAATAAATTACTTGATAGGTTAACCAAAAAGAAGTGACGTTTAGGGTCAGTCTTGATATAATAGGCCTACCCTACATAAACAAAATGTAGTGGAAGTTGCAGATATAAACTGTTCATTCAACCCCTTAGTTTTTATCGCATAAAATGAGTAGATGTACTGTGCTACACATATTAAATTTTGAACTCATTGCTTTCGTGTCTGCATGCAATAGATAGGAAAACCACTGTTTTTCTGTTCTATTGCTGATACAAGTCAGCAATTCGTTATCTGAATTAAATTCTTTGCTTATTTTATTACCTCCACCAAGAAGGAAATATTTTCTTGCCCATCTGTCTGTTTTCAACAACTGTAAAAGTTATGGATGGATTTAAATGAAATCTTCATGAAATGTCCACAATGATATGGGGGACCACAGCTTAAATTTAGGGGTTGATCCGACATGAACCTACACCTACCGACCAGGGATGCTAACCTTCACTCCTCTCCCATGTCAAGGGCTTACAAGCTGCTCCCCTCGTACAGGAGACCCTCTACAGTCTGAGCGTATGCACAGCAAATTCTCCCCTTTGTGATGGAAGAGCACAAAGGTGCGAACACAGCCATGCGTCTTATTAACAGACATGCTATTGCAAAAGTAACAAAAGTTAGAATTGCTTGACAAAATGGGAATTGGGGGTGGTGAGTGGCTCTGGCAGAGGTCTGTGTTCTCTCACTGCTTTTCTAGTTCTAAACTGTTTAAACTCATCATTTGACTAAATATTTGTGTTTCCCATCTACACTCATTGGTTAGAGAGGATGTTGCAGTCTAATGCATTTGATAGATTTGTAAGCTTGAATCAGTGCTGATTTGCTGCATTCAAATGCGAGTTTTCCAAATCATAGATTTTTGTTTTTAAAGTTTGAGAAAGACGACTGCTTCAAATTGCCAAATTGTTTCAAGTGTTACTGTAGTTTCATTGCCTCGGCCACTTTTAACCCAATCAGCATTTGGGTAAAACCTAAGGTTTACCAAAGTTTATATACACACACACACACACGCATGCACGCGCACACACACACACACACACATATTCATGTGTAGCTGCTGCTGTCCCCTTCATTGCTTATTCAGGTGATAAAACAGATGCACACAAAGTTTTCATCCCTAGTAAACACATAACTTGGCAAATTTTTCATATCATGGCATTTTAAAAAAACATAACGGTATTGCGGTATTTAACAGGTTTTTTTTTTTTGCCGTACGAGACCGTTCATATCCACATTATCTTATAAGAATGAAGAATTTAAAAATGTGCCTTAAATAGCCATATGGACTGCATCATATTGTTTTGTTTTTTTCCAGACACAGGTAAATGATATGAAAATAAAGCGCGTAGCAGTGAAATCAGTCCTGGCTGAAACACTTCCTGTCATTAAACGTTCTGGAAGTTGTCTTAGCTATTCACCGGTATAGGGGTATAGTAAAAATTCATATCATAACGAAAATAAACAACGGTTTTCGGTAAGTGATAAATTTCAAATTCAACTTTTCTACAAAGGTTTGATACTATCTAAAGGGTAGGCATGTGAATCTTACAACAACTCACAATTCTTTTCCGATTCGTGGGGTAACTATTCGATTCAGAATCGATTCTCGATTCAGAATCAATTCACAATCAATACTATTAGTAAAAAAACAAGGTGCCAATTTGTAGGGCTGAGACAATATGCTCTTCTCCCGATTCAATTCTTTTATGATTTTTTTTCGTAAGTGCCGATTAAATTTCAATTGAGATTTTTAAGTATTGCAGATTTTTAATTCACTATAATATTGGAAAGATATATAATTTTCTGAATGTTCTACTTCCCACATCTTAAACCTTTACAACAGAATGAATGAAAAGTGAAGACTTTCTAAAGTAAACTTCTGCATACTTAAATATACTTCATAATAAAGTGAACTTAAACTTTTTTCCAAGCCTGAGCTGCTTGTAAAAAAAGAAATGTTTTTTTAAAATCGATTTTTCAATTCAATTCAATTCAGTTTATTTATATAGCGCCATTTCACAACAGATGTCATCTCAAGGCACTTTACAAAAAGAGTTATTACAATACAATGTTTAGTGTAGAAATTACAGAACCACAGAAGATTGCGTCGTGGAATTCTCAGCAATCCCTCATACTGAGCAAGCATGCAGCGACAGTGGGAAGGAAAAACTCCCTTTTAACAGGAAGAAACCTCCGGCAGAACCAGGCTCAGCACAAGCGGTTATCTGCCGCGACCGTCTGTGGCTTGGAGAATACACAACAGAGACACAGAAAGAGCAACAGAACCGATGCACAAGTTTGTTGCAGGACGTGGAGAATTTTCCGTCACTGCAATGCCATCTTAGTCAGGGTCGTCAAGCAGGGCTAATCCGGAGCACCTACTATAATAGAAAACAGGTTAGTGCTTGAATTGACAGCACATCATGCAGTTGGGGAGAAGTAGGAGAGAAAGTAGGAACAGACCCTAATAATGTCCTCCAACAGCCTAGCCTAAAGCAGCATAGCTACTAACATTAACCTGTCTCCTAGCTACTAGGAGACCTGGCTACCAACACTCTGTCTGAGTCCTCCTGACCCGTGGACGGTGTAGGGCCGGTAACGGCCCCCGTCATGCCGGGGTCTTCTCGGAGTCGGGTTGTTTGAGAATGCAGCCCAAAGTGGGTGGTAAACTCCATCTAAGGCTAAATACCGGCACGAGACCGATAGTCGACAACTATCTTAAGGAAAAATAGACAGAACTGAGAGGACAGAGTTGAAGAGGGCGAGAAACGTTTAAGAGATAAACGGGTGGGGTCCGCACAGTCTGCCCGGGGGATTCAACCCGGCAGGTAATGGGCGGCCGCACTGTGCGGGAGGATCCCCTTGAGGGACCTCTCTCCGGCGCTGGCTGGCCCCTGTGGGGCACATTTCTTCCGCGGCGGTAAGCCGCGACCGGCTCCGGATCTTTACCTGGCTTACATTAATCTATCTCTACCTAGCTACTCTACCTCTTCCTATCTCTTCCTAACTTTTGACACTCTGCCTGACTACTAACATTAACCTGTCTCTTCCTATCTACCTGTCTGACCTGACTCTAACTACCTATAAACATATCTCTAACTGTAAGCTTTGTCAAAGAGGAAAGTTTTTAGCCTAGTTTTAAAGATAGACAAATTGTCTGCTTCACGAACCAACCCTGGGAGCCGGTTCCATAGGAGGGGAGCCTGATAGCTGAAAGATCTGCCACCCATTCTACTTTTAGAAATCCTAGGAACTACCAGTAAACCTGCAGTCTGAGAGCGAAGGTCTCTGTTAGGAACATATGGAACAATCAGGTCTCTTATGTATGATGGAGCTAGATTATTAAGGGCTTTATATGTCAGAAGGAGGATCTTGAATTCTATTCTAGATTTTACTGGGAGCCAGTGAAGAGAAGCTAAAACAGGGGAAATGTGATCTCTTCTTTTAATATTCATCAGAATCCTAGCAGCAGCATTTTGAACTAACTGAAGACTTTTAATTGTATTCTGTGGACTACCTGATAATAGACAGTTACAGTAATCCAGCCTTGAAGTAACAAAGGCATGGACTAGTTTTTCAGCATCATTCCTGGACAGGATGGTTCTAATTTTTGCAATATTCCTAAGGTGAAAAAAGGAAATCCTACAGACTTCTTTAATGTAAGTTCTAAAAGACATATCTTGGTCAAAAATGACACCGAGGTTTTTTGCTTTATTACTGGAGGCTAATTTAATGCCGTCCAGGTGAAGGGGCTGACTAAGTAGTTTCTTTTTCAGAGCTTCTGGTCCAAAGACGACAACTTCTGTTTTATCAGAATTTAGAAGCAAGAAGTTTAGAGTCATCCAAGTTTTTATGTCTTCCAGACATGCCTGTAGTCTACCTAACTGATTGGATTCATCAGGATTTATGGATAGATATAGCTGTGTATCATCTGCGTAACTATGGAATTTTATCCCATGCTGCCTAATTATTTTACCAATAGGAAGCATATATATAGTAAAGAGAATCGGCCCAAGCACTGAACCCTGTGGTACTCCGCAAGTAACTATTGAGGTTGAGGAAGATCTATTGTTTACCTGAACAAACTGAAATCTGTTAGACAAATAAGATTTAAACCAACCTAGTGCTGTTCCTATTATACCGACACTTTGAAGCCTTTCTATGAGAATATTGTGGTCAACAGTGTCAAAGGCAGCACTGAGATCTAACAGGACCAGAATGGTCACCAGTCCATTGTCTGAGGCTATGAGACAAAATGTTCAAAATTGTTGTGCAATGAATCAAGATTCTTATGTGAATCGATATTATTCCAAAAAAAAAAAGTCACCCCTACTAAAGGGGCTTTCTTTTTAACCTTTGTCCTCTGTTAGATGTGATCTTATCTTCTCCCTGCTACCTTGATCGCATGTTAAAGGGTTGGTTTTGAATTATCAACCCTGTGTCTTTACCCATACAACTGTATAGTTTTATGAGGTTGGACCTTGTAATGGTTGTGTTTCACTTTCAACACCACAAACGGTCTTCCCTGTTGTCAATTGAGATTTCCATGTTATGGTGTATTCAGAATGCAAGCTTTGTCAGCATCAAGCATAGCTCACAAAGCGAGTAGTTTGACGCATATACACAGAAGATACATTTTTAAGATGAAGCTGGCAAAGCTCGTAGGCGGGCCTTTCTCTGCTGGATGTTTTAAACACTCACGGATCGTGGTTGGCTAGGCAGCGTCAAGAGCGTTCGTACAGTCAAAAGATCAGCTGAACTTCTGCATTGCTAGCATTACGAGCTTTGAAGCTTGAAAAGTTGACGGAGCCAACGCTCACAAAGCACTGGAGAGACTGCGACGTTCCTCCAATGGCCTCAACCGTAGACTTAACATTTAATCTTGACGCTGCTGACGCTGACAAAGCCTGTGGTCTGAACGCAGCATTAGAGTGGGTCCCTTCCATTTGATTTTACTAAATTATTGTAAATTTGCCTTAATGTTGTTTCCTACAATTACTAAGCATTGCACTTGTTTTCAGACACTAAATTTACTCTAAAATACAACAAAAAATAAAATTTTACTGCAGCTTCCTTTCACTACTGAGGTTTATAAAAGAACAGCTTGCTTGTCATGAGTGATGCAACCTTTTACAGGAAGATTACAGAAAAGTAAAACTCTTTGAAGGTTTTGTTATAGCTCACTTGTCAAATGTTTGGTTGTTGTTTTGGCAATTATGTACATTACAGCCAAGGGGTATGATTGCATGAAGCCTAGTGGCTCCTCTTCTTAAAAATAATCAGTTAACACACAATGGGAGAACTATGATTTCAGACTAAAGAGAACACCCAAAGACTATATAGATAATTTTTGATGCTCATGAAGAGCTGTACATTTATGACTACTTGGGTGCAGTTTTTGGTAGGCCACCGTATTACCAATTTGTTTCTATCCTGCCCTGTGCTGGCCCAGTGACCAGGGGCCTGTACCATGAAGCCGGATAAGGTGGCTAGCCAGCTATGTTTCAGCTTTGTATCCGCCAACCCTGGGTTTTAGGTACTTTGAAAGTAACTCTGCTTTAATCGGTGTTCGTTGCCATGGTATCTTACGCTGCACAGCTAACCTGCTCCGGGGCAGGTTATGTTCTGGATTCGAGATCTCAGACTGAAGTTTGACCAATCAGCTGTGAGCAAAGAAACATATAGGTGACGTAACTAATTCCCAGCATCTGTTCTCTGTTGCAATGGCTTCACCTTTTCTCCCAAATCCTGTGGACATCTCCGCGCAAATTGTTAGACGAGCACTTCGTAGAAAAGAGTTTTTAGGGACAGACAAAATCCATTTGACTTTCCTGATGCTTACTTGTATGAAAGATATAGATTTTCTTATCTTTGTGAACTTCTTGAGCCGCACATAACAAATGTGACTCGCGAAGCCATGCCCTTCCTGTACCGCATCCATAATCGGCCGCCCCTTATTGTTGCTCAGAGCCAACTCCTCCGCCACATATATATATATATATATAATGTGTGTGTATGTATGTGTGTGTATATATATATCAACATCTACATTGTCATTTTAGCATTTAATATATTTTTAATATGATTAGCCTACATGAATGTAAATTAATTGTTTAACCCACGCATTAACACAATCAGCAATCTTCCTCCAAGATTGTTCTCTTGCTTTTGCAGCAGATACACTGCTTGCTTGAAAAATACTTCTATATTCTTCATATTTCTGAAGAATTATCTCTTGCTCCTCCGCTGAAAAGTATATACCTCTCGCTCTATCCATATCGAACGCGATTGGTTGTTCAGTGTCGACGTCACTCTTTTATGTGCACGCACGTGTGGATTAATCATAGTTTAAGGATCAAAGCCTGAGTTGACAGAGAAAGTTGATATGCTGCGTCATGGTACCAATAAAGCCTGATTGCATCGGTTTGGTTTTGTTGACTCAAAACCAATCCTGTAACCCCGATTTTGTTCAGCTACCTTCATGGTACAGCCCCCTGGCATGGGGCCCATTGATCCCTTGGAATGAATAAATCAGTTCACTCAACCAGACAAAGATCAGACAGGTTCTTAAAAGTAATCGATGGATATTTTAAGTGTGATGGATTAACTCTGCATTCAGCTATTGGGATTTATCACACCCTGTACCGTGATTGTCTCATTCAACATATATGGCCTCACCTCTGTGATTCCATTTAAATCCTTAACTGTTGTTTTCTTCGGTTTACACTTCATTATTGGTTTCATAATATAGCCTGCTAATAATGGGCTTCATACAGAAATGAGCTCTTGTGTGATTTTAAAGAAAAGAACAAAGTGGTCTGTAAAATCCCCAATCCACTGCCAATTTCTTTGAGGTTTCTGTTCTGCAGGGAGAACGTTTTATAGTTTCAAAGGGTTCATGATTGCTGTTTTTAGACGGCGTAAAAAGGTTTTCTTTGGACTTGTGCTGCTTTTTATTACCTGTAAATCTATTAATTGCTTGATAAATTCAAATGCACTCAATAATTTTTCCAACCATTATCATTTCCATTTGCATCCTTGTTTGTTTTTCTCGATTGTCTCCCTCCTTCTACCAAAGTGACTGGATGAAAAAAGGCATATACAGTGTGGCAAAAAAGTATTCATTATCCACCGATTGCTCAAGTCGTCCCATTTTAAAAAGGAGAGTGCGTTAAATGTTCTCATAGGTACACTTCAACTGTGAGATCGTAAATCTAGTAAAGAATTGTTGGTTAAAAAAAATCCAGGAAATCGCATTGTCTAATTTAATGAATTTATGTGTATAGTGGTGCAGAAAGTAGTATTTGGTCATAAACAAAAGTTCCCCTCAATACTCTAATACATACTTTTTAGCTTATGATCCACATAATACATAATCTTAAAGGCTCGTGACCCCGACTCTTGGTTGCAGGTACAAACGTTTTTACCAAGTCAGGAAAAATGCATTACAATGATAACACAATCAGCAAACAAAAACCAACATATTTGTTGGATTTTAATTGGCAATTTTTTTTTAAAATCTTTAAATAATTTCTGCAATGCAAATGCTTTCTCATAACAATTTTTGGTATTTTAAGGCTACGTCCACACTAAGCCGGATAAGGTTATACGGGGAGTTAGATGGCTAATGTTATCCACTAAACACGAGCATTTACGCTACGTTTAAGGTCCGTTTAAGGTCCCATGATTGCGCAATCCAATGCCGACCTATGCATGTACTGGGCATGCGCGGGGAAAAACCAAAAGAACACAGATTGTCGCCTATAATCTACGTCACTGTTGTCCTCCTGGATCGCCTCCTTTGTCGCCTTCTCATCCGAAAGTAGGTTACGGTTAACTTTGCAAACGTCTGAATTTGCAAAAGAAGCAGTAGCATAGCGAGACTCGTCTCCATCTTTGCTGTTGTCACTATCTGGTGTCGCGTTGTTGTCGTCATCAACTTAGGAAGCAGCATTTGATTGACGTCGCTGCTCTGATTTAGCCGGGGACCGGATAAGTTGCGTCCAGAGGTGCTCATTTAGCCGTTGAGATAACAGTTAGACGGCTCTCTTACCCGGCTAATACTTATCCGGCCACAGACCACAAACAAAGCCGCCTTAGTGTGGACGATAGGGGGGTGTAGACTAAATACTTATATGTTTAAGGCGTTACCCGACTTAGTGTGGACGTGGCCTAAGTTAAATTCAGAAGAGGATTTTATGACTCCAAATTTACATACATGCTACTAATCCCAAGTAGGGTCATGACCCCAATTTTGGGAACTACTGCTCTAATGTAACCTTGCTTGGCAATGACAGAGTCAAACTTTTTCCGTAGTTCTTCACCAGGTTTGCATACACTGTAGATGGTATTTTGGCCCATTCTTCCATTCAGATTTTCTCTCGAGCTGTCATGTTTTGGGGCTGTTGCTGGGCAACACAGACTTTACCTGCCTCTATAGTTTCTCTATGGGGAGCCTAAGTCTCTTCCCCTTCCGGTCGGCCCATGGGTCCCCAAACCGAAAAAATAACGAATGGAAGTCAATGGAGCGATAAAAGTTATTTTCTGGTCCCCTTTGTCTTACGTTCTGAATCACACATATGTTGTACTTCGATTTAAATGATAACTAACGATGTACGTTTCGACTGTGTTTGTCCAGTGATTTGGGATTTATTTGATTGTAAAATTCCCATTTGAAATGCCTACAAGTCAGAAATCAGAAGTCGCATATATGACGTAATTTTGCTAACGGGAGTTAGCACTAGCTATATCACGTAAAACACTCACATAGAGCTTGTAGAGCTTCTCCTCCATGCTGGCTATCACTCCAACGACTGCTTTACCCCCGACATAGCTGCTACTTTCCACATGGTCAGATTTATAGAGGTTTTCTCCATGTTACTTTCTTCATCCTGGAGGCTACGGCCATCACTCTCCTTCTTCTTCTGTAGTTGTAGTCCGCTAAGCGTTTTTACACAAAACCTAAAGTAACTTTTGCCTCCAGTGAAAATCTGCGTTTTCTCTGCATCAAAATTTGTTTTTAAAATTCACGGACATCATATGTTCGATCCGCGGCACTTTTCAAACTGGATCAGAAAATAAGTTTTATCGCTCCATTGACTCGCATTCATTTTTTTTGGCATTTGGGGACCCATGAACCGGAAGTAGAAGGGCGTGACTTAGGCTCCCCATTGACCCCCCATTGGGGTCTGGAGACTGACTAGGACACGCCAGAACGTAGAAATGCTTTTATGTAGCCACTCCCTCATTGCCCAGCTGTTGTTTGTGATCATTGTCATTAGAGGCCAACCGATATGAGGTGTTTAATAGGAATGTGAATCTTACAACAACTCACAATTCGATTCCGATTCGTGGAGTGACAATTCGATTCAGAATTGATTCCCGATTCAGAATTTATTCACAATCAATACTATTGGTAAAACCAAAAAAGGTGCCAATTTGTAGGGCTGAGATATATGCTTTTCTCCCAATTCAATTCTTTTATTTTTTTGTAAGTGCCGATTAAATTTCAATTGAGATTTTTAAATATTGCAGATTTTTAATTCACTATAGTATTGAAAAGATATATAATTTTCTGAATGTTCTACTTCCCACATCTTAAACCTTTACAGCAGAATGAAGGAAAAGTGAAGACTTTCTCAAGTTAACTGCTACAAACTTAAATATACTTCATAATAAAGTGAACTTAAACTTTTTTTCAAGCCTGGGCTGCATGTAAAAAAAACAAAAAAGACTACTACTTTTTTTGAAAATCGATTTTTTTAAAATTATTTATTTAAAAATTCTTATATTCTAATGTGAATCAAATTTTTTTTTCATCCCCGAGATTTTAAGGCTGTTGCCGATATCTTAACAATTTGGTCGCTGATGGCCGATATCTAAAGCCAATTCTTATGGCCAAAATCCAAGGCAGATATATATACTTTTTAGCAGCACATGAATTGATAGCAAAATCCATGTGCAGCAAATGGCTGACAAAGACAATTGAACACTCACTGTGTGCAATATAAATTAATCAAATATAAGGCAATATAAAAACAAACTCAAAACAGTAACCTGAGTGCAAATTATTTCAGAACCATTAAAAATAGAACAGTTTCAAGTTTCTTTAAGTATACAAAATAAAATAAATTTGAACAGTAACCAGATTAATGTTGCAAAGAACTGGTTGAGGTACAATCTTGACTTTAAGTATTAAAGAAAAATCACCACAAAGTAAAGCACACTACCACATGGTAGTAAATAATAAAATTTTAAATGTATATAAAAATAGTGCAGTGAAAGATTAAACATCAAACTTACGAGTAAAATATGAGTTGCTGGTTCTGAGTGTGTGGGGGTCCTTCCTTCACTCAAGTTGTGGTTGCAGCTCGTCATACAGGTGCCTTTTTTTACTGGCACGATAAATCAGCCTCTAATTGTCATGCTGGAAGATCCAGCCACATTTCCTCTTCAGTACTCTCGCTGATCTCGCTTGTTTTTGCCCCAAATTTAACGATACCTGGCTCCATTCATCCTTTCCCTAATACGGATCGGTCATTCTGTCCCTTTTGCAAAACAGAAGCCCTAAAGTATAATGTTTCCAACTCCATGCTTCGCTGTAGGTATGGGGTTCTTTGGATGCAACTCAGGTTTCTTCTCCCTCCAAACACAGTGAGTGGCGCTTATACCAAAGAATTCTATTTTGGTCTCATCTGACCGCATGACATTCCCCCACTTCTCCTCTGGATCATTCAAATGCTCTCTGGCAACTTTAGATGGTCCTAGACATGTGCTGGCTTAAGCAGGGGAACTGCAGGATTTTGATTAATGACACCATTGTGTGCTACTAAGCGTAACCTTTGTTAATGTGGTCCAAGCCGTCTACAGGTCATCGATCAGTTCCTCCATATAGTTTGGTACCGTTTCTCTCCGTTCTCAAGATCATTTGTACCCAACCAGGTAAAATCTTGCATGGAGCCCGGGATCTAGGGAGATTGTCAGTGATCCTTTTTCTATCAGTTGTTTATTTCAGTTGGTGTTGGTAAGAATACATTTGCAAAGACAGAAGGCTACTCCTCCTTGCCCCTAGACCCCAAAACAAGATATTTCATCGCTTCACAGTTAGAGATTTGAGTCTGACTATTTGAAAGTGTGGACAGGTGTCGTTTATACAGATAGTGATTTTAAACAGACCTGTGTCAATAATACAGGTAAAGGGTGGAGGACAGTAGAGCTTCTTAAAGAAGTAATAGGTCTGTGAAGACCTGAATTTTTACTTTTTTGTAGGTTCTAAATACTTGTTTTTTCAACTGTTCTGCAAATAAATACTTAATAAATCATACAATGGCATTTCCTCGATTTCCATTTTGTCTCTCATAGTGAGGTCTAGGGTATCTATGATGAAAGTTACAAACCTCTCATCTTTTTAAGTGTGACAAATTGTACAAATAGTGGCTGCCAAATACTACTTTCCCCCTTTGTATGATCTATATATCTTCAATTCAATTCAATTCAGTTTATATATATAGCGCCATTTCACAACAGATGTCATCTCAAGGCACTTTTCAAAAAGAGTTATTACAATACAGTGTTTAGTGTAGAAATTACAGAACCACAGAAGATTGCATCGTGGAATTCTCAGCAATCCCTCATACTGAGCAAGCATGCAGCGACAGTGGGAAGGAAAAACTCCCTTTAACAGGAAGAAACCTCCGGCAGAACCAGGCTCAGCACAAGCGGTTATCTGCCGCGACCCTCTGTGGCTTGGAGAATACATAACAGAGACACAGAAAGAGCAATAGAACTGATGCAGAAGTTTGTTGCAGGACGTGGAGAATTTTCCGTCACTGCAATGCCATCTTAGTCAGGGTCGTCAAGCAGGGCTAATCCGGAGCACCTACTATAATAGAAAACAGGTTAGTGCTTGAATTGACAGCACATCATGCAGTTGGGGAGAAGTAGGAGAGAAAGTAGGAACAGACCCTAATAATGTCCTCCAACAGCCTAGCCTAAAGCAGCATAGCTACTAACATTAACCTGTCTCCTAGCTACTAGGAGACCTGGCTACCAACACTCTGTCTGAGGACCCGTGGACGGTGTAGGGCCGGTAACGGCCCCCGTCATGCCGGGGTCTTCTCGGAGTCGGGTTGTTTGAGAATGCAGCCCAAAGTGGGTGGTAAACTCCATCTAAGGCTAAATACCGGCACGAGACCGATAGTCGACAACTATCTTAAGGAAAAATAGACAGAACTGAGAGGACAGAGTTGAAGAGGGCGAGAAACGTTTAAGAGATAAACGGGTGGGGTCCGCACAGTCTGCCCGGGGGATTCAACCCGGCAGGTAATGGGCGGCCGCACTGTGCGGGAGGATCCCCTTGAGGGACCTCTCTCCGGCGCTGGCTGGCCCCCGTGGGGCGCATTTCTTCCGCGGCGGTAAGCCGCGACCGGCTCCGGATCTTTACCTGGCTTACATTAATCTATCTCTACCTAGCTACTCTACCTCTTCCTATCTCTTCCTAACTTTTGACACTCTGCCTGACTACTAACATTAACCTGTCTCTTCCTATCTACCTGTCTGACCTGACTCTAACTACCTATAAAAATATCTCTAACTGTAAGCTTTGTCAAAGAGGAAAGTTTTTAGCCTAGTTTTAAAGATAGACAAATTGTCTGCTTCACGAACCAACCCTGGGAGCCGGTTCCATAGGAGGGGAGCCTGATAGCTGAAAGATCTGCCACCCATTCTACTTTTAGAAATCCTAGGAACTACCAGTAAACCTGCAGTCTGAGAGCGAAGGTCTCTGTTAGGAACATATGGAACAATCAGATCTCTTATGTATGATGGAGCTAGATTATTAAGGGCTTTATATGTCAGAAGGAGGATCTTGAATTCTATTCTAGATTTTACTGGGAGCCAGTGAAGAGAAGCTAAAACAGGGGAAATGTGATCTCTTCTTTTAATATTCATCAGAATCCTAGCAGCAGCATTTTGAACTAACTGAAGACTTTTAATTGTATTCTGTGGACTACCTGATAATAGACAGTTACAGTAATCCAGCCTTGAAGTAACAAAGGCATGGACTAGTTTTTCAGCATCACTCCTGGATCTTTTTTTTTTTTTTTTTTTTTTTTAACGTGTCCTGTCTAGCAGTATGCTACTCAGAATTGGTGTCTGAGAACCAAGTACAAGCCCAACAGTTTTACTTTCCCAAGTAGAGTATTACAGCTTCGCTGTAGTACGCCACTTGATGTATATGTATGAAAAATCTTTATTAGTGATTACTGTGGGTTCAATTTCCTGACGTCATGGACATTAAACTGAGACAAGAAGGGAGAAAGGAAGAAGGTGAAGAAAAGAAACCGGACCAACAGAGGCGCGAACCGACGACACAAGACAGGGAGGCAAACAAAGAACACAAGAAAACATCCCAGTCCTCCACCTCTGAAAAACAACAAACTGTACAGAACCAAACCAATAGTTCGGATCTAGTAGAATAAACTAAGAATTATACATTCACTACACACAAGCATTGATTAATGAACATAATACAAATGTTTCTGGTATGATCTATATATCTGCAGTAACAAAATAAAATGGGATTTCTTTCTTTTTATTCAGACAGTGTTTTTTTGTTGTCAATAGATTAAAAGAAATATTAATTTACACTGGATGAGAAATGTCTAAACATTTATTAAATTAAAACTAGGGCCCAACCGATATGGACTTTTAGGGTCGACAAATTTTCACAGAAAGTAACAAACGGTGGTCAGAAATGTCGGCAGATTTGTCACTAGGCAATTTTTACAGGGAAAAAAAATCACGCCATCGAAACAGCGGCTAACCAAAACTGTTGCTGCGTTTGTCTAACTGCAGTTAAATCCCGACCATTGAACGCATAGACAGCAGCGCTGAAAGTATTTATTTATTTATATTTCCAAACATTTGATGCATTATTTACATATAATTAATACATCCTATATTAATTCATGCTGAGGGACTATTTGCTGCTCCTGTTTTTCTTTTAGCCCCGTTTTTGCTTTGCTCCCCTTTTTAAAATGTCAAACAAGGCGACGTGTAGCGCCCACCATGCGAGACACGGGGTCTTGCTGTAGTGCAATGTTTACGCATAGTTGCAATGTGTGCCCTGCGCACCGAACCAGCTGCACTTCAGGCCACTGACCCGATTGCTTTAAATAATCCACAGACAGGACCATATTTGCAGCATTATCGTGACAACTGCAACCCGCATTTCTTCAGGGATGCGAAACGTTTCTGCAACTTCAGTCAGTCGTGCCGCGATATTCGCCCCCGTATGCGCCTCTTCAATTTGCGTTGTTTGAAGCACAATACTTTGCATCTTCCAATCTGCATTTATGTAATGAACAGTCACCATTATGTATGCTTCCATCTGCAGAGATGACCAAAAATCTGTAGTAAAACTAACAAATGCCTTTAACCACCTTTAATAAATCTAGCATACCTTATTCAAATGGTAGTCCATGTTTGTCGTCGAGCTGTCCTAAGCGAACTTTTGTTAATATAAATTACATTAGACCGTTTGGTTGTCTGTTTTAGCATAATGTTGCCAAACGTAAGACTTGGACTTTCTAGACATTTTTAAATAAAATAACTTGCGCCAATAGCCTACTGATGCGGATGAGTGTCAGATTGATGCTGCTGTGCCATGCTGTCTGCCAAGCACATGTACAGAGCACATGCAGTGTTGCGTTATACACTTAATTGACAGCAGCAAAACTTAACAGGAAAAAAAAGTCTGTCTACTTAATAAATTAGTAGGCTACAATATTAAAATCGCACAAAGCGGACCAAAAAAAAGATATATAGAGCTTTTCTCCATGTTTAATGCTCCTTTCTGCGGCCTGGAGGCTACGACCCTTGCTCTCCTTCTTCTGCAGTTGTAGTCCGCTGAACATTTTCACACAAAACTAAAGTAACTTTTGCCTCCGATCAAAAATCTGCATTTTCTCTGCATCAAAATCCGTTTTTAAAATTCATGGACATATGGAGGATCCACAGCGTATTTCAAACTGGATCAGAAAATAACTTTTATCACTCCATTGACTCTCATTAATTTTTTTTGGCATTTGGGGACCCATGGACCAGAAGTAGAAGGGCGTCATCTTAAGCCTAATGCTTCTGCGTTTTGATGGAGACAGATTGACGCAACACCGTTATCCGTCAACGCAAGGGCTCACCTACGCTCTGCAGTCGCTGTAATCAGTAGTTAATGCAGCATTTGGCCACTATATGCTTTATATTGAAAGGATAACTTATCTAATCTGTTCTTTTGGCGATTTTGAACACGAGGTGTAGAAAAACAAAAAAACGGCTGCTGTGTTTTGTTTCCATGTGTTTCTAGAGTGTTCTATGAGCTGCACCTCTAGTAAAAAGCTTTACATCTTAATCAAAACGTACGTCGTTCATTGCTCCTTGAGGAAGAAATGCGTTCACAAGCCTAGCAAAAAACAGAAGCGGTGCTGTGTGATAGATGGCAGATGCGGCATGAAAACTTAGCACCCCCTGCTGTCCTAGTTGAGCAACGCTGAAAAAACAATAGAGAATGAAATGGAAGAACGGAATACTATAAAAAGAAAACGTCTCCATCAATACGTCAGCGTCTGAGTGCAATTTGCGGTCGGAGAAGCATAAACTACGATTAAGGCTCCCCATGCAAGTACTGAGATGTGAATCATTCTCTAGTTTGTCATTTACTATATACCAAGGATTTTTTTTTAGAGTTTAACTCTGAGGTAGGGTTGCACAATTAATCAGATTTTGATCGTGATAACAATTTTGGTGGCCACAATTAAATGAACCTGATCGTCAACGATATTTACATTCAAAATGCGAGCTTCACTGCGTGCCTCTTTATCATGCACTGCCTCAACCAATAGTCTGCCAACCACCAGTGGGCAAACACATGGCTAAAGCTTCATTAGGCTGCCAAAATAAAAACCACACCTATGCCACTCAGCACTTATAATGGCTGAATCCCAATACGTCGACAACGTAGCAGGCGAAAAGCAGTATGCGAGCGATGTAATAGATCCGATTCTCCAGTATGGATCTGACTAGTAGGCATAAAGTTCCTTGATGTGTAGTACCGCCACAGTAAGCTGCCGGTGGATGCTACGCTATACCGCAATGCAGCGGAAGCCCCGAAATCGTAGAAGAGCGTCCTAGCTAAAATTGGCTACAGACGAACTATCAACCATTGACACTGCCGCAATTTTGGCATATAAATGTACATGTAGCGATGTTACTGATTACTGTGATTGTTTTTGACAGCTGATTAAATATTTAAGTTAAGTTATACCAGACAAAATAACCGCTAGTGGATGGCAGGACCACAGGTGAACGTAACATTAACATCCGGGTCAACAGACACGCAAAATGGTGGAGCAATACGTCTGATTTCTTTCTTTTTTCTTTTTTTTTTACTTCATTACAATATGTCTGATTTCATACCTACTGTCACTGCACGATATGTTCCGGAAGCTCGGTCCGTACTGTGAGCACATCTGCACATGTCCGCCAGGAACTACTTCCGGTTAGATTTCTTCTGTTGTTTTTTTTAATTTGTTCATTCATATTTACAGATCAAGGCCATTTAGGCCATGTCCACACGTAGCCGTTTTTTTTTTTTTTACGAAGATTTTCCTCTGCTCCTTGAAAAAAAAATCTCCATCCACACGTAACCGGGTAAATGCGTTTTTCAGCACATTCATAGACGTGGCAAACCTCTAGGGCGCAGTAGTTCTCCCCGGTCCTATCCGCCAAGAGAAACTTTATATCCTCTCTTCAGCAAGCAGCAGTTATACAGCTTATAAAAGCAAACAAACAAGACGCGCTTTAACAATGGATGATACCAACACAGCGCTGAGGAAATAAATGCTGTTTTCGAGAGTAAACACAGGTCGCACATGTGGTGTTGGAGCATTTTTTGTCGCGGAAAGTGGCGTTACGGCTCTTAAAACTCCGTATTCAACCGTCCACCGTAGATACTGAAAACAGAGAAAACGCAAATCTCCACTTTGGGCGGAGTTTTTAAAAAGCTTCGTTTTGTGGTGCCGGACACCTCCGGCTACGTGTGGATAACAGGCCAAACCGTAGAAAAATATCTCAGTTTGGACAGGGCCTTACACTTTACAAATAAACAGAAATAGATAGGCAATCTTGTTTATCCGACATATTTACTTGCTGATAAATGCACTTGCTGCATTCGTAATCTTAACAGCTTTCTTATTTGTCACATATTTTATGGAGCTGGAAAATTGACTGTTCAAGCCAGCCGTCGTTCGTTTGTCTGTAGTCAAGTGAGCCGCACACAATTGGAGTGCGCTTTTATGTGGTACTTTACGGTAACACCCGTCTCGCTGCTTGAGAGGAGCGGAGATGAGCGACAGAGAATGGGCTGACATCAGGATGAGACAGAGCTGCTACCTCGCACTTATTGGGCAAAATAGCAACACATTAAAGACAGTTAACTATTTGTCATGTTTCATTAAAAATTCAAAAGTGAGCTTTTCCAGAAAATGTTGCAGGTGGCTAAAGAGCGCAAATCCTTCCTAATCCATCCATCTTGTACCATCTCAAGAAAAACTAAACAGAACTGAACAAATGTTTTATTTATCTTAAACAGCTAAACTGGGATTCATATTAACAATTTTATTGAAAGGTTGGACTGATTTTAAAAAGTATCAGGAAAGATCTTTAAAAAATTCTAAGGATAAAAATCTATGTTCCAGGCTAAAACAGAGATCCAGGCCATGATGGAGGAGAACACCTACCCTTTGTTCCTTAAATCTGATCTGTACCTGGAGTACACACGGACAGGTGGAGAAAGCCCCAAGCCTAATCAGAGTGATCAGAGTCCTTCAACGGGCCCAGCCAAGTCTCTGCCTGGATACCTGCCAACTCTTGATGAGGGCGTGGAGTGGAGGTGAGATAAATTTTACATTGTCATGCGATCCTCAAAATTTGTTTGCTTGTCACATTTGTCAAAACGGTAAATGTGCATGTCTTTTGTTTGATCAGTTTTCAATGCGAAGTGCATCACTGTCTGTAGTACAGAACCTTCAAGTCTATAGAACTTTTTTTCACTTTGTCATGTCGTGTTTTTTTAATATCGTAACAATCACATAAAAGTGCATAATTGCAAAGCTGAAGAAAATTATGCCAGTTTAAAAAATAACTTAAAGTGTGGTGTGCATGCTTTCCATCATGCTACTCTGGAGCATCGCTTAAAGCATATAAAAGCCTGGAGGGGCATAAATGGACACAATCTGAGTTTGTTATCGAGCTCCAGATAAGACTCTACCTCGGAGGGTTGCACTGTCACCAGAAGGATAAGTGGAGCAACAGGCAGCTAAGTTATGTCTGTGTGCCTTTGTGTGTCAGTATCTGACCATTAATAAGTCGTTGCTACAAAAAAATCAAAAAAATAAATTACACCTTTGTCTGTTCCTCACTGTGATCACAAAAGATGTAGACAGCAGCATCCAGACATTACAAAGATTATCATTCTTCAAAGTTTTACGTGATGTTTACTTGTTATGTGAGCAACAGAACAGAAAAATCCACACCACAATAACTGTAGAAAGTCTGTTACTGTCAACCCTCTTCTGTTACATTGGCACAAATAACATTTAGCGTTTATAACCCATTATAATTAAAACTGTGGACATATTTTGATTACAGTAATTAGAAATACTAATTTAAAAGTTGATTTTAAATTATGTGTTCGGGTGAAGTTACCTGAAATGAAATGGTCACTACACAAGCAAAATCCATTGAGAGATAGGTTCCTACGCGTGTTTTTTTTCCATCGCATTCCAAGTTCGTTTTATTGCAGAAATCCATCTTTAGCTGGATCTTTTGGAATGTGACAAAAGCATGTCTGTCTTTAACTTGACCTTGGTGTTTTGTGCACCCAGGGGCACAACACGAGTCAACCATTTTTGCGAGGCTGGATAATTGTTGAAGAGCTGGATAGTTAAAGTAGCTTGTTTACATTTTTACCTTGCCACTGTGTTGTCCAGGGGTGTATTATTTTCAATTATTTGACGTGATCTCCAAGAGCTATATATACCTGCACCCCTTTCAATCCAAACAAGATGTCACTTGTAGCAAGCTATTGGAAAAATTCGATTGAAATGATTAAAACTGCAATGCAATGCAGCAATCACTTCATAGCAGGTAAGCCTAGGTTTAAAACAAGCTAATATCACTAACCAACACTACAACTGCAAGACAACGGCAAATAACAATGTGAACCGAAGTGATGTAAAGGACCGGCGTCTCTTTCTGCAGCCAGGTTGCATGTGCATCTGCTGTATTGATAAACAAATAATCCTGCTATTGGTTGTAGCTAAAAAAAAAAACGTTCTAATTGATTTCTTTCAACAATATCTTCCTTTCAACTACTCCTCCATAAGGAGAAGATTTGCAGTGTCCTCTGACCAAATTCTTCCCCTTGAGTTGTGGGTTTCTGCAGATCCTCCAGTGTTATCATGGGCCTCTTCATTGCTTCTCTGTTTAATGCTGTCCAGCTTTCTACCTGACCCTATTGGCTTCCTTGGTCTTCATCATGCAGTTTGTTCTGTATCTGTTTGTTCTGTATGTAATTTGTAAGACAAGACTTAAAGATATGAGCACTTATCAAAATGACAAACTTAACAACTCTGTTTTCAGAATTTATTTATATATAAAAAAGTTTCCTAACTATGGATCATTTTCCTTAAATTAAAATGATTTCCTACTGTTCTTGTTTTTAGCCAATCATAGAGAATCTCAATACAATATAACGAACTTTGTAAATGTGATGTTTCAGGAGGTATAAAACTTTTGAAAGGCACTGTAGTTGATGTTGAAAATGAACACAGTGACCACTTTGCAAAGTTTTTGTTCATCTGAATGTATTTACTTTATGTTTAGGTGTGGAGGGGGAGTTCCAGAGGAAGAGGAAGAGAAAGATGAAGAAGATTGTGATGATACACCAGTCAGTAGGCTGACTCAAAGCCTGCTGATGCAGACAGCCCCACAGAGAGTATCGCCCAGCAGGAGGAGGCAGGACAGCAGGGAGTACAGGTGTGTGCTGGTGTGCCCTATTTAAAAAAGATAATAGTAATAGTTTATATTTCGATTCCATAATCCATCTTGTTATGCAGCAATGCTAAGGGCAATAAAGATGCTCTGATTTCAGTTATATTGTGTTGCTTTTAGCTTAAAAAATACTTGTTGCACCTGTTTCTGTTGTATAACTTGACTTAATTCACAAAATATGGAAACTGAACTGTTAGGGAAATGTGAAAAACTTACTTGATCAGCTTCATCCATTGAGTTGATAAGATTGTATTTTTTCCAAAAAACATTTCTTATTTTCATCAGCTCCCCAAAACTGGAAGTAGATGAGTCAACACTAAGGCTAATGTAATGTTTATTTTAATTTGTTTGAAGTTTAGAGTATGCATTCTGACTTTTGTTCCTGTCCTCCTTCAGACCTTGGAGAGAGCCAGTAAACCCATACTACGCAAACATGGGCTACGCCCGGGCTCCAGCAACCAGCGCGAATGACAGTGAGCAGCAGAGCATGTCAAGTGATGCAGACACAATGTCCTTGACCGACAGCAGTGTGTAAGTGATGCGTTTTTTTTCTTCACATCATTCACACTTTTTTAATTTGAAAGTATTTTGACCCCTGTGCTTAGGAAAGTTAAGTCACATGTTTAATACATTCTTTTTTTGTGCATTTCTGTGTTCCCAGAGATGGTATTCCTCCATACAGATATCGGAAGCAGCATCGGAAAGAGATGCATGAAAGTGCCAAAGCCAATGGCCGTGTGCCCCTACCTCATATACCTGTAAGTGTAGTTATCCATCAGTCAGCTTGGAATGTAGATATATGTGCCAAATTAGACGCTGGAAGCCTATTTGACTTGAAGTTTACAGGATTTATTGTACATATCTTTATGATGAGAAGGCATGGCCAGACTATCAGTTTTGAGGTTTCTAACAAGGCTTTAAGTTACATTTTGAAAGCTGTTAAAAATTTTTCTTTTTACCGTTCCACCTGTGACACAGTCAGTATGTTTATATGCAAATCTAAATCAAGCTTTTAGCAGTAGTCAGACTAATTGCTTAATCAGAGTTGAGTCGTGTTCCAGTTTTCATGTCACTCACGAACCGAATTATTGAACAAAGTGCATTCGACGCTACAAGGTATAGAGTCTCATTATTTCCCAAAAGAGTACTGCCAAGGCTGCCAATAGCTCTGCTCTCCTGATTGCTGTTTACATGCAGAAGAATTGGATTTTCCAATCACATTATCAGGGTACTGTAGTCCGATTTCTCAAACTCCAGTTTAACTTAAGTCGAGCTAAGGTGTATACATGCATTTCAAAAGTCTGACTGACCAAGTTTTGTTCGGCTGTACTGAACTCACAGTAATGCACCTGTTCCTGTCAGCTGGCTATGGAGGGTTACAACACACTTCATTTGCTTAAGAAAGACAAAATTTGGACAAAAAGCCTGACTAATTAACTTGTTTCCTAAATTGCGATTTAATTTGCAATTATATTTATGGGGCTTTTCTCAAGCATTTTTTTATTAATGCAAGCAAAAATATTATGTATTATAAACAGATTTTTTTTATACATAATTTATTCTATTCCATAGGCTAGACTTATTTTAAGACGAAGGCAAATGAAGCATGGCTGAATATAAACAACTTTATCTACTTAAATCATCACACTCGATGGTGATCGCCGTCGTTATGCCCCTCTCAGGCCGGCTGCAATGTTTTCCTCCATGGGGTTATCCGGGAAGTAGGACGCTTGAAGCAACAAGCTCTGATTTTTAATTCTCCATTGATCTAATGCATTTCTAGACTCTGGTATGACTCCGTAGTGCGGTTTGATCACAGTCAGTTTTTACAAAATACTCAGCTGTTTTCGGTGCGGCTTTAACTTTCTGTCAGCATTTTTTATACAGCGCAGGTCAAATGTGGCTAAAATGTGTTCGTCAGATTGAATCCTAGGTTATTCATCATGCATACCCTTAGCTATGAACCCCTGTTATAGCACAAATTATTTCGGTGTACCTTTTTTATGTTCGTACTGGAAATTGAAACACTGCAAAATGGTGGAGCAGTATGTCTGATTTCATGCCCATCACGCGATCGTTTGCTATGCAGTATTACATTAACAGGTGAGTAATAGTTGCTACATAGCTTATAGTAAATACTAAGGATTTAGATGCAGGGAATGTCAAAGGCCTTTTCTGTATAAGCTGTAATTGTTTCTGTTAAATTGTACTTTGAGATTCCACTCTGCAATAACATATTTAGCTTGTACTTTTAAATATATATATATATATATATATATATATATATATATATATATATATATATATATATTGGAGTTTGTTTTTATTAGTTTTTTGCATTATTAATCATCTATTCTAATCTAAAGTTTTATTTTTCAAAAAAAAAATTTAAAATTTTAAAAGTTTATAATTGGTGCAATAAAAATAGATATTGTACAGGACTGGATCAAAGATCATGATTAATAACCGTGATTACAATATTGATCAAAATAATCGTGATTCTTTTTTTGGACATAATCCTGCAGCCCTAATAATGAGTATTCCTGGTCTTGCCTAACTTAGCTAGCTACCACCAAGTTAAAGGCTGATTTTGCAGCCTTGAGAAAGCAGAGCACATTTCTGCTAGTAGACGTTAGAAGCTGAAGCTCACTGTTGGCAACTCCACAGCATGGTAGAACGTGTCTGTTTGGTTTAATTTATAGACCTAGAAATCAATGTTGCATTTTTTTTTACTCAAGAAAGAGGAGCTGAAGAAGAAACAGATGGAACTTGTCTTGGAACAGTGGATAATACTGTGTTATACTTGTGATCCTGACATTTCACCCACCCCACTCCTGTGATAAACTGCAGCATCCAAAAACAGGAGCAAGACAGCAGATTTTTACACATAAAACACCTCACAAGGCATATAATTGAGCTAGAGACCACAGGAAATTGATTAGAAAATGAGTGAATGAGACTTTTAAACCAGGCGACATGAATGATCTGGAAGGTTTTTATGACAAGGCTTTAAAACATATATTTTGAGTTTAATTTATTCCGTGATTTATAAACAAAAGTATTTTAACGTCTATTATCTGAGCTACAGGAAGTCAGTGTAAGGAGGTTAGCTTCGGGGTGAGCACCGGGGTGAGATGCACCATTTTCCTAGTTCTAGTGAGGATGCAAGCAGCAGTGTTCTGGATTACCTGCAGCTGTCTGATTGACTTAGGAAGACCTGTGAAGAACATTGTTGCAGTAATAAGTTAGATCAAAGAAAAACACAGAGTTTTTCAAGATCTTGCTGGAAAATCAGTCCTTTTAATTCTGGAAATGTTCTTCAAAGGATAGAAGACTGACTTGTAGCAGTCTTTTTCTCTTTGAGAGTTTAGGTCTGAGTCTTGATTGCTCCTCCTTTGGTCCAATAATAACTGCTTCAGTTTTGTTTTAATTCAACTGAAGAAAGTTATAGTACATTCAAACATTGATTTGTTCTATGCATCTACTCAACATTTGAGCATTCATAGTCATGTTGGTAACATTGTAATGTAGAGCTCTGTATCCTATGCATATTTATGATAACTTTCTTATTAGTTATAATACAGGGTTGCTGCCGAGAAGCTTTTTGCTAAGTTTGAAAGAAAACTATAAATATTACCTGGACAGATGTGAAGGCGGTTAATTCCCACAGGGAGTCCACTAGCCACCAAGCTAGGATGCTGGGACGTAACACTCAGCTGTTGCTGTTTGCGCTGTACCAACGGCTACATCGACACCATCAACCTCGCCTGCTCGCTCCTCGCAATCCACTGCCAGTAATCCCACCACCAGCTTACAGACCAAAAACGAAATGGACATAAACATTCATTTTTTGGAGGACGGTTGTGTCCGCTCGAGGTTATTTGGCTCACAATTTCTGGGGCATGGTAGAGTTGAGGATCAATCGCAGCACATCAAAGTAAGTTTTTTTTTTAATATACCAATTGAATAGGGGCTGCATTCGAAATGGAGCTGTTAATAGTTTAGCCGTAACCATGGTGACACTGGGGCGCGTGCACTGGAGGCAGCAGGGAGAAAGCAGTGGGTGAAAAGTGAGTTGATCTAGTGAATCTTATCAAGCTTCAGGAAAACTCTTTCCTTAAATTCACGTTCAACATAATTTTTTCTTCTTTTTTTTTCTTGCCAGGCTGCTACTGTTTGGAGCAAGTCTTAATTTTGCTCCTGTGGTTTGAACCACGTTAACGTTAGTGATCTTATACAAAGTCTCCTCCTAATGTGCCCTAAATGAAGTAAACATGCAAACACAAGTGTGTATGTCTTCTAAAATATACACTCTTCCCGTTTTTGTAATTAGCTATGTGGGGATGTTTTTGTTGATTTGTGTTGACATGGTTTTGTAGCGGTTAAAGCAGAGAGAACAGTTTAATAAGCTATTTTTGATATTTTTGCCTATTAGTTTGTCTTACAGTTTTATTTTTCACTAGATAGCCATAGTTTGGAGTGAAATTAGTTCAATGTTTTAATAAATCAGAATCAGATTTATTGCCAAGTAATTTACATTACAAGGAATTTGTCGTGATTTGACGGTGCTGACATAGAAACAAGAAACAAACATAAGCATGAGAAATAAAAACGTAGGCATAATAAACTTTTAACCATAAATAGAACTTATGTACATGTATACAAATACATGTATATATTTATATATTTATTTATTTACACATGTAGTGCAGGAGGTAGTGTGCGGTTAATCTTAAAGTGTCCGGTGAAAGGGGGGGTTATAAAGTGCATATGACAGTTGTATGGTTTGCTATACTTACATTTGCTATACTTTGTTTGGTGAGGAGCTTTCATTTAGTGATTGATGGAGAGTAACTTATTAATTAGCTTAATATATTTTTCCAATTAGTTTGCCCAACACTGGCCAGGGGACATTGTTTGCATTTGAACAATTTCAAGGACTTGATCATTTATTTCGCCTACTTCTGAATTCTGTAACACAATGTTGGAAAAATATATATATGGTAATTCAAAAGTTTTATAGCTTAACTTATGCTTTGGCAAAGCAGTCCTTGACATAAACATATCTGCATATTGTGTAGCTGTTTATTCTGAAGGTCCAGTCTGTCTTCTAATTTTTATGTAACAGTTACTCTTTGACATATTGAGTAAAACCTATGGACCAAGGTCTGTTGTGACATCTTGATTAATCTAAGTACTATGGTAGATTTCCTTCTTAAGCCCAGTTTATGCTTCACCGTTTTGACGGAGACTGATTGACGCAACACCATTATACGTCGACGCAAGGGCTCTCCGTCACCTACGCAAGGACGCACGGAGTAGAGCCCAGTTTTTTAACTATCCGTCTCCGTCAACGGATAGCGTATGCATCTGATTGGTCAGTTTTAGCAACAGCATGAGATCGGTTCATCAGAACGGGGCTCATTAGTCGCTGTAATCAATAATTAATGCAGCGTTTAGCCACTATATGCTTATATTGAAAGAATAATTGATCTAATCTGTTCTTGTAGCGATTTTGAACACAAGGTTTAGAAAAACAACAAAATAGGCTGCTGTGTTTGTTTTCATGTGTTTTTAGAGTATTCTGTGATCTGCACTAAAACTTACTTTGTGTCGTCCATTGCTCCTTGAGGAAGAAATGCGTTTAAAAGCCTAGAAAGAAACAGAAGTGACGCTATGATAGTATTCATTTTGGAAAGAGATTTCACGTCTTTACTTGTCACTTTACACTGCTACAGTTTAAGTTTGAAGCTGTGCTGGTAGTAAAAATATTGTGATGGTAGTAAAATAGGTAGTAAAAAGGTAGTAAATTCAATTTAAGAATCTCTGTATAAACCCTGTAATACTCAGTGCTAGTCGGAGCATGTAGATATTAAATAATAGAGTCCCATGATGGAACCTGGAGGTACCCCACATTTGATTTTGGTCAACGCTGATATAAAGTTGCTTATAGACTCAGAATTCTCTGTTCTCCAAATAAGACTATGAACGGAAATATTTATTTCTATAAACTGTTAAAAACTGATGTACCAGGTGATACACTTATAAACTTTGTCTTTTGCTATTTTTTTAAGTATAAAAAAATGTGCTCAGGCAGCAGAAATGTAATTTTTATAATGTGATCTGTTTTGATGTTTTTCACAAAGCGCACGTATCGCATACCAAAGGACATCCATGTAAAGCCGGAGATGTTTGCAGCAGAGCTCATCAATAGGTTGGAGGCTGTTCTCAGAGAAAGAGAGGCCCAGGAAAGGCTAGAAGAAAGGTTGAAGAGAGTACGACTGGTGAGTGTACCGATTAAGTTTGTTGTTTTTTATCTTAAAGAAAGTATACAGTGGTATGAAAAAGGGTTTTACCCCTTCCTGATTTCTTGTTTTTTGTATGTTTGTCACACTTGAGTGTTTCAGATGACGAAAAAATGTAAATATTATTCAAAGACAAACCTCCCCTTTTAAAACATGACTTAACAGTGGTTCATCAAACCAGGGTTCAATTTCTAAAGACACACTGGACTGATTACTGCCAGACCTGTTCTCAGTCAAGAAATAACTTGAATAAGACTTGCTTAACAAAGTAAAGTAACCCAAAAGATAATCAAAAGCCAGGCATCATGTCGAGATCTGAGAAATTCAAGGACAAATGGAAAGTAAATGAGAGCCATCAGTCTGCAAAATGTTATAAAGCCTTTTCTAAAGCTTTGAAACCTGCAACTGTCCACAAATGGCAAAAACACGGAACAGTGAGGAACTTTCCCAGGAGTGGTCACCTGACAGAATTGACCCCAAGAGTGCAGCTACGACTGAACCAAGAGCCCACTAAAAGACCCCACAACAACGTCCAAAGAACTTCAGGCCTGACTTGGCTCAGCTAAGTCAGTGTTTATCACTCCACCATAAATAAGATCTGGGAAAAACAGCCTACATGACAGAGTTCCAAGATGAAAACCACTCATGAGCAAAAACAACATTAAGGCTCATCTCAATTTTGCCCAAAAAAACGAAGACCTTCAGATAAATAACTAACTTTTTGGAAGGTGTGTATGCCCCAAACACATGATTTATGTGTGCTAAAGGTAATGAAATCGCCCTCACTATGTTTAATGTTACAGCTACAGGAAAATCTTTCTTGACGTCTTTGTGCATATGTGAAGTGGTAGGGTGTCATGAAAACAAAAAGAAAATGACTCTTTATAAAGACCTGGTGAACACTTCCATAGCTGCGTTTTCATTACAAATATGCGCAAAACTTTGTCGACATTGTCCAAGTCCTGAAAAAACACAATTTCGCTATTCCGGTGTTTCCATTCAACAACAAACTCAGTTTAAATCACAAGTTTTCACTCGAGTAAGAGAAGTGGCGACAGATGTGAACATTTACAGTAGATATATTCATATATTGCAGGCATGGCACTAGCGCTCCTTATCAGCCATAAGGAGGAGACACAGACGGCTTGTAGAGGCATTGGAGCGACAAACCCCTTGGGAGCGGTCTTGTTAATTGCTCGCGATTCTTTGCTGTTTTGAATCTAATATATTAGTTATGCATTTATCACAAACCAACTCGGTCTCTTTTTGAACTTAAATATTTTTCTCCATCTTTCTCCTCCTACTACTACTTCGCTCGTAATAACATCTAGTTGTTGCTCATGTGACTCGTGATGCGAAAAAGGTGTTTCCATTGCTGTTTTGCGAAATATATTAATTTTGATACACTCGAAAAGCCACCTCATCCAAGCGCAAAAACGTTATCGAAAAAGGAGAGTTTTTCGAAAGTGGCATGTTTCCGTTAGGCAAATTTATTTTTGCAACTTCAATTTGAGCTATTTCATGGGTAATGGAAACGCAGCTCATGACAGTTAGTGGGGAAAACTCCCAATATATAAGCATTTTAACGTCTGAAAAACGGAAGAGGTTTAGAGAGAAGCTTAAATCTCTATTGACGACAAAGTCAAGTTTATTCAAAGTCTATATGAGTTCTGGAAAAAGTGTTTGTTCGTTTCGCCAGTGTCCTGGCCACAAATTTGCTAGGGAGCCATTTAAACCTATTTAATAAAATGCCCTGGACCCTTTACTAATAAAAAAATTAAAGTTTTTCAAAAGTCTGGAGATCGAAAGCCATGGTTGTGCTAAAGGTAGAGTTCAGACCTGGCCAAGCAGGGTCACAGTGTGATTTGCATCACCCGTGGGTGATTGCCAAAGAGAACGACAAAATCCTCACTGCACCTGGAAAGCTGGGTATGTCCTCATTGATCACTGTTTTTATTTATTTATGAAAATGTAGTAGTTGCTGTACAATTTCACTTGTCCTGTGACTTGAGAAATCCAATGGTATCTGGTGAAAAACTCAATATCAGTGCTTACACAATTATTATTTTTTAAATTCAGTTTTGGAGAAACATGGGCTCATGTACTTTATATGCATATATTCTAGAGTTTTAAATAGAAGCAGCTGTCAGGATATGACTAAAACTGCATACTGTACATATTCAGGATGCTGTGGTTCGCGGTTTAGGACACCTGAACCAGAACACAAAGACAATATAATGCAGAGGACTTTAAAAATATCCAAATCTGAATGTTTTTTTGTTTTTTTTTAACATCTTCTCCAGACAACAAATACATTGTCATAAGGACTTACAAGGAAAAGAATGGGCCTCACAAACTCTGTAAGTTGCTACAGCTATCCAGGCTTTCTTCAGGGTACCTGGGTTTAATCTCCTGATTACTCGCAATATTTTGAATTTGGTGGTACTTTCTGGAGGGAATTTGGAAAAAAACATTGACTTCACACAATACTTGCCAATAAGTAAAAGAACGAATAAAATTAAAATCAGCGGTCTAACAAAGACAGTTAAAACGTGTATGCTTCACCGTTATTTTTCCATTCAAAAGGTGAAATCTTACTTTCCCTTTTTCATATCTTTTGTTACCATGTGACCACTGGCACCTGTCATACTCAGAAACAAATATGCCACCTATGTGCACAGTGCACCCAACCACACAACCAATTACAACCATGGAAGTATGGAGGACATTTCTTTTGCGGTTCTTCCATAAAGCTTCACCTGCACTTTGATATATCAGCGCTGTCTATTTAGGGATCAGAAACGGACACTAAGCACAGTTCGGGGAGGACGTCACATGAGAAAAAGGCTGGATTTAGAAGGCCCCCCATGCATCACATTTAAGTATGGAAGTCATACCCCCTGAAAATGCTGAAAACCATCAAAAATCTTTGCATGCCACCCATATGCCCCTGACAGCATGTACAAAGCGGATATTCCTAAGGAAGAGAACATTTGGTCACCCTTCTGTTAATGTTAGCAGCTTGCAGAGAAGAATGTCACTCTTCTTTGTCAGAGAAAAATCAGCAATCTTTTATGGTGATGTATTTTGGAGCAGCCGCAGAGAGGAAGAGGTTGGATAAGCTCATCAAGTAGGTCAGCTCTGTTCTAGAATGCACTCTCGATCCAGTGTAGGTGGTGGAAGACAGAAGGACTCTGGCCAAAAAAAACATCACTGATGGACTCCCACTCCATGTATGAAGATTTTGCTGAGTGGCAGAGCTCTTTCAGTGACACACTGTTCTCGTCATCGCAGGTTGATCCGCCCTGCACCTGTTAAACTTTAAAATTAGAACTGCTTCCAACAAACCTAATAATTTTTACATTTACATGCAGTAAGTTTTTACTGTTCAATTCCTCCATCCATCCATCCATCCATCTTCTTCCGCTAATCCGGGGTTGGGTCGCGGGGGCAGTAGCTTAAGCAGGGAGACCCAGACTTCCCTCTCGCCGGCCACTTGGGTCAGCTCCTGGGGAGGAATCCCAAGGCGCTCCCACACACTGTTTAATTCACTTAATATAACATTTCTGCTGCTGGTATTTGCACATTTGTTTTTCACAGTTTATATTCTAACGTCTTGTAAAAAGTACATTTATTTTTTAAAACTCAACAAAACATGCAAATTTTGTAAATATTTTCTGAAAAAATTCTCCTACTAAATTGCGCATTCAAAACTGAGTTTGCTACTTTATTTTTAATACATGCACAGTACTTTTGGTTTATTAATTTTTTGTCTTCAATGTACATGTATCATTCTTTTATATATATATATATATATATATATATATATATATATATATATATAATATATAATATACGCCATTCAATTTTTCTAGTCTGAATCTAAATGCTTGTTTTACCTGTTACTTTGCTGCTGTTGAAGCATATTTTCCCACTTCCCACTGGGACAAAAGATGGACTGTTCTATTCCATTTGCTCTTACTGTATGGCTGGTCTCCATGATAATTTCTTAATTTGTTCATGTTAATTTCTTAATTTCTTCAATGACAGCTTTACAGCTGCTGCATCACCCTTTGCATTCATAAATGGATTTTAATGAATTGAGAGGTCAGTGAAATATCAGATGCCCATTGTTGACCTAGCAGGGCGACGTCCAGCCTGACGGACACACCAAAAATCAAAAAAAATAAAATCATCTTAGATTGGTTGAAGGAGAAAAACCATGTTTCAGTACCAGAGAGTCACTTTGTGAATATGGTTCTTTAATCCCACCAGGAGAGTATTGTAGTATAATGCTGAATTAGTGGAAACCCTCTAGCTGTCTCTGTAATGAGACACTCCAATCTAGGGTAGTTATAAAGGCTTCAATCCCTCATTGGAAAGCCACTCATTATTCGGAGCGTAGATTCTTTGTTTGGAAATCGCCTGTCGTTGTTGGACTCCTGGTAGTGTTTGTTAAATATCTCTTCCTTGGAACCTGTAGTCTCTTCACTGGACCTTTTCCTTATTGCAAAGAAAAGGAAATGGCACTGGACCAAGGAGTGTGATAAGGAGGAAACATTTTAGTAATCTGTACTTTTAGTAAGCAGTCATCTTGGATAAAATATATTATTCTGTGTAATTCTTCTTATGTATGTGTCCAGATATTAAACTGTTAGGTTGTATTTTTAACAGGAAGAAGAGGGAGATGATGCGGACGTCTCCATGACAACCTCCATGTCTTCTCACAGTATACCACTCCCCCTCCCCTCGTCGTTTCCACCTCCATATGGGGCCCGTTATTCAGAGACCACTGCAAACACAGGAACAGCTGCTACTTACGGTGGCCTGGTTGCTATGGACGACCCTCATGAAGACGATCCAGAATCCATTTTGGATGAACACGTGCAGCGGGTGATGAAGACGCCGGGCTGCCAATCACCTGGGGCTACCAATAGCAGTTTAGGTGGAGGAGGCCGGCACACTCCCCCCAAATCGTCACGCTCACCTGATGGAGGAATTGGGCCACCTCACTACGCCTCACACAGAGGTGGAGGACAGGGTCTGCCAATTGTGGGGGCTAAAGGTAATTCATTTATGGTTTCTACAAATTTTGCATTTTAATGTTTTATAGTTTTCTAGAGTCAGATTTCAAAACGTATTCAATTTTTTTTTTATTAGAGCTAAATAAGTAATACTTGGACAAAGGGTTTAAAAATCTCAATTTTGTATCAAAATCGATCGAAATTACGTTACGACCTTGCACATGGAAATCCAAAAGAGGTTTACGATCATCTCCTCCTCCTGTTTACTGTGCGTTCCACCCGGACTCCGTAGCAACAGTTAGCAGGCGACCGTCTATCTACTCAGATTTCCTCATCACAAGGAACCACACATTGCATTTTCCCTAACAGTTAACTCTCACCAGTACTCGTATTACTCATAACACCTGGAAACATTTTAACAGCCTGTATCACATCCCCCAGGACCAGAACACACGTCTACACAGCACATTAGTTGACACTAACAAGTAGCTATTAGCTAAGCTGCAGTTAAACCATGGCTAGGACAGTTGAAGCAGTGGGACCAGACCTAAAGCCGCTCCTTCTACTCTCAAATCACCGGTGAGGAAACTTTGACTTCCCGGTGAGTTAAGTCTACATTCGCATTGAAACGAGGGGGCATGCGTTGGCTGCATTTTGCTCTGTCCTATGAGCTATCTGGTGCATTGTCTCCAATCGTTTTTCTGCAGTAACTATAAAGACTCACTAGATTGCAGCCACCCTCTGTTACTAATCATTTCTGTTATTTAAACAATACTGTTATACTTTTATTGTAAATAAATTATTTCAATTTGACCATTAATGCCTAATGTGATACATTACACAAGAACAATAAAAATTGAATCACTTTTATCTTTTAAAATAAAGATTACTGTACAAAATGTAATGAATAAAACCAATGATCGTAGACAAGTCTAAAAATGGCATAGGGCTCTGTATTGTAAAAGAAAAAAAAATTGAGAATCGAATTGTGACCCTAACATCGAAAATCAAATCGGATCAATAATTTGGAGAATCGTGACATACCTAACTTGGATTTTTATTATAACTGAAAGTGTTTAACAAACAAAAAGAAATCAAGTTAGGATACCTGTGTGACTGCAGTAAATACTGACTGTTATTAACCATTATGTTACTGAATAAAATGTTTTAATTATGTTAATTTAAACCGGCTTATCTTAATGCTTTTTCTTTTTTTTCAAGTTTTATAACACTAGCTAAGACATTTGGTTTAGTTTGTGTGCAAAAGCCTGTTTAATAAAGCCAATTCAGTTCAGCTGCTGAAGCTAACAAGATACTCAATGATGGCATATTTTCCATCTTAAGTCAGTTATTCTGACACTGATTTAGAATATATATTTATATATATATATATATATATATATATATATATATATATATATATATAATTTAAAAGTTTATTTAACCCAACCACTGGTCATCAAATTATTTGTATAGATATTGACAGATTAGTTCCTTTGTGTTGCGGCTAAAAGCCCATGGAACCTGTCTGTCTTTCATCACTGAGTCTTTCTCTGATTTATTTCAGGCCTTTACCACCATAAGCAGGTATATCACCACAGAGGAAGAGACGGACAAGAGGAAGTGGGAGGTCGGCCTCTGCCCAACTTGTTGTGGAACGGAGACCAAGCCAATCAGTATGTGGGCCGGAGAAACTACGCAGACGGAGCTGGAGCCAGCACTCTCGAGGGCATGGGTTACAGGTATGGATCCATGTTTGATATCCAACAAAATATATGAGCTTTTATGTATTCAGGCGACTTTAACGTGGCTTCTGGTCATCATTTTGCAGTAGTAAAGGCAGCACAATGTCACGGCGGGGATTTAAGAAGGCAGAAACCTCGAGCAAAGGGGACGAGAGTGCGCGTGGCCTAGAGACCCAGGTGTATCCAGGTACTCAGGTGGAGGATCTGGAAAGAAACCAGAAGATTCTGCAATGGATGATGGATGGAGACAGGCAAAGGAAGAGTTCTCATGGGTGAGGAAAACATTGCATGTACTACAAATAATTTGTTCTTGTCAGTTTTAATGTTGAAGAATTTATATTCATCCCTCAGTATTGTTTTTTTTTTTGTATTATCTTGCACAGCACTCCTCGCCTGCTTAGATCTATAAAAAAGATTTTAACCTATTTTTTTCTCCACCTCCATACTCTCAGTGGCAGCACCAGTAGCTCCAGGAGAACAGGAACCAGCACTGACTCGCCACGTCCAACCTCAGTTGAGAGACCTGGAGCTGTGCACCCGTGGGTCTCCGCTCAGCTGCGCAACAACTCCTCCTCGGTTTCCACAGCTCTACCAGGCTCATCGTCCACTCAGGTTCAGCCTTCGCATCCTTTCATCCAGGACCCGGCTATGCCACCCAACCCTGCTCCCAACCCCCTTACGCAGCTGGAGGAGGCTAGGAGGAGGTTGGAGGAGGAGAGGAGAAGGGCTGCTTTACTGCAGGCTAAGCAGAAGTATGAGTCATCTTGTAGTTTAAGATCAGGTTTCTCTGTGATCTTTACATGCATTTCGAATGCTTGACAAGGATCTTGTTTTTTTCTGTTAGACACAAGTCCGGAAAGCGACAGGTGTGTGAGAACATGACCGTAGCGTACTACTTCTGTGGCGAGCCTATCCCATACCGGACATCAGTGAAGGGCCGCGTGGTGACTTTGGGCCAGTTTAAAGAGCTGCTTACCAAAAAGGGCCACTACAGGTGAGAATATATTGCTAATACACACCCTTCCAAAATCTTTTGAACTTCTTCAGCTTTTTTACTTTATTTGCTTGTTAAAACTACTATCAACATACAGTATGAAGGCATCAAAACTATGAATGAACACATATGGAATTATGTAGTACTTTTCCAAAAATTGTGAAATAACTTGGCCTCCAAAGTCACTGGACCTTAACCCAATGGAGATGATTTGGGGTGAGCTGAACCGCAAAGTGAAGGCAAAACAGCCAACAAGTACAAAGCATCTCTGAGAACTCCTTCAAGACTGTTGGGAAACCATTTTGTTTAAGTACATACAGTAATTCCATACATCATATACAGTTATTCCATACATCATATGTCTTTAATTGAGAATCTACAATGTAGTCATGAAAAGAAAGAAAACACATTGAATGAGAAGATGTGTCTAAACTTTTGGTCTGTACTGTATATTATTAAAATTTGGTGACAGACCAACAGAAAGCAGTGTATGGCTGTAAAGTAGAAGTAAATTGATAGTTTTCACAACGTTCTCCCAATATCTGAAATGTGTGTGTGTTTCTATTCAGTGCTCTTTATGCTGATGCCCCTAATTTAATCACTTCCATGTCTTATGTAGTAAGTAAAGCCCATGCTCCAGTTTACGCCACTCCTTTTCCAATGCCTATTCTTTTTATTTAGTTTTTTTTCACCAATGCATCCCCCTTGGCTGCCATGTTTATTTACTAATTTTATCTCATGAGGTTTTGTGAGATTTCCCATCTGGGCTGAGAATGTTTGTGAGTAAAATCTGTTTGGGTGTGATGTCTTGTCATTGCCGTGTGGCCACACACTGTAGAACCAAAACTGATATATCTCTGTGTGTGTGGTCTCTGAAGGTTTGAAAATCATACAAGATTTAAAATCTTGCCTTATGAACAAGCCAAAACTAAACTTTTTGGCCAACATTAAAAAAAACTGACACTGCACAAAAACTAACCCTATGACCCAGACAGGTTTAGTTGAAGGCACGCGTAAAAACTGATGTTCTCTGATGCTTTGCAGAAAATCAGACTGCACTTCAGCTACACTTCCAAAGAATAAGAGACAGAACTTTTTAAGAGACAAAACTTGTTAAGGCAAACTCCAAAAATGCAGCATTGGTTCAACAATTTATCAATCTAAGGCTATGTACACACAGAGTGGGAGTTTTTAAAACTAATAGTTTCCCCACCCCATTTAAAGAAAAAGTAAAAAATTAAATTACCATCCACACCTAACTGGAGAAGTGCGTTTTTCAGCACAGTCAATGGCATTCCAAACCTGTAGGGGGCAGTAGTTCTCTCATATCATATACATTTAGAGTAACTTTCTAGTTTCTAACTTCAACACAGAGTAGTAATAGAACTTATAAAAACAAGCAAACAAAAAGAGCTTGGACACTCAGTAATGCCACACAGCTCTGAAGGCATAAATGCGGTGTCTCAGTGTAATAACAACTCGCACAAGTGATCTAAGAGCATTTTTATCACGGACATTGGTACATGTGGAATTCCGCTTGAAGCTTTCCACGGGCAGATGCTTAAAACTGAGACAACAGATCTTCATTTTGCCCAAAGATTTTAGAAAGAATCGTTTTCAGCATGTGTTCAAGAGGATCACAGGCCAAATCGTAGGAAAGCAAATCTTTGTCTTGTGAAATACCCGGCTACGTGTGGACAGGGTTTAAGACGGCTAGATGAATAATAAAAAAAAAAAGTTCATGCATAGTTTTACTTCCAGATCAATATTTTGTGCTTTTTTTGTGTTTGTTTTTCTGATGAAATCTTAAGGCCTGGTTTACAACGGCAGCGGAAGTGGTGTGAAATGGTTACCACTTTAATTTGGCCTCCTAGTTACTCTATGGTGTAGTCCACGGCAGACGCGAAGTGCCGCGGACCTCCGCATCAGTTCTGGCAGGAAATCACACCAAGTGTGTGCGTGTCTTGACAACAGATAAATTAAATACGTTTACAAACTTCTTTGTAACAGAAACATGGCGTAATGATTTTATGAGGTTATTTAATTACCCATGATGAAAAAAATGGCTCTGAATAAACGACAGCTGAGCAGAAAGCGCTTGTTGACCCCCAAATACGCGTATGGCGTGAACAAGGGCAGAAGCAGATGATGGAGCTTGATTTTCCTGAGAACGCCACTTTGCAGCGCTTGTGCCGCCGGTGTGAAGCTGGCTTAATACAATTTATTGAAGGTTGCGGTTGAAGCATACAAATTTTAAGAGATATGAATACCTTATGTTCTTAAAAACTGAAAGCATGTTGTATTTTTTTTATATGCTAAGAACTAATCATACCTTCACTAATGCTGTTTTCTTCAGGTTCTACTTCAAGAAAGTTAGCGACGAGTTCGACTGTGGAGTTGTGTTCGAGGAAGTCCGTGACGACGATGCAATTCTGCCCATATTTGAGGAGAAGATTGTCGGGAAGGTGGAGAAGGTTGATTGAATTTTGTGAAGAGGAAATGGAATGGATGATTTCTGAAACAGATGCGACTAAAACGTTCATGTTGGAGAAAGGAATAACCTGCAAAAAATCGAACATTGGCAAGTAGAAAGATGGCTAGGCAATGTGTCTAAGAAGGGAAGAAATGCTGCATAGGAGAACAGCTGAGGAAGATGGGTGTTTCGTGGATAAATGAATACCTGCCTGGATTGAAAACATTTAAAAAAATTTGGTCAGATAATGCTGGAATGGAGGAAAGAACTAAAACATATCGACAAGAAAAGCTGTAAAAATGTCTGAGCTGTATTTTCCTGGAATTGATAGGGAAAATGGGACTTCTGGAAGAAAAGAGGCTATTAGTTGTCTTCCACTTCTGCTCTGGAGGAGTCTGTCCTCTGCAGACCATTACAATGCTGCTACATTACCACAGAAACGCTTCAGTCGGTGCTCGGGACAGTGAAGATGGCCGGTTCCTTCCTTTTGGGATCTGTGCCGCCTCCCGCTGTCTTTGTTCCTCATCAGCTGGGGACCGGTGGAAGAGGAAAGAAAACAAAAAAAATCTTGGAACATTTTCACCTGCTTCTCGTTTTGCCTTTGTAGCCTCAGAACAGAGATTTGCTCACCGTTACATGGCCCAACGTGTTCCACACTGATCTCTCTCATCCTTTCGTTCAGACGACCGTTCTCTGCGTAACTTGTTTACCAAAGCTACATATTTTTGAAAGGACAAGTATTCTGTCTACTTGTTATCATTTGATTTGTATATGAAAAAGGCAGGTACTATTGTTTATTTACTGCATTTTTTGTCATATCTCACTTTATGTAGTATTACTGTGTATGTTTTGAAAATGGCTCGTCAGACATGTTGAAGCAGCAGTTGAGTTTCCCATCATTGAATCATAAAATTGTCCCTCATTTCTGTTTTTCTCCTGTCGACACATAGGTCAGGATTTCTCTACTCAAACATTTTTGAAGTGTGTGCCCCCCCCCCCCCCAAAAAAAAAAGAAGAAAAAAAAGAATTCGATCCCCCAGCCTTCCCCCCTTCATAGAAAGCTCTGTATTTTTGCCTCGTCCACCGGTGCACAACTGCAGTGCCTGTTGCACCTGAACAGCATCTGTTGTCTGCAAAGTTTGCTATGGTGAGTGGGTGGTGGGTGTACTCATTCTGCATAGGTCCTTAAATTTTGGTCCTGAGTGGATTCCTGAGGGATCTGCAGGAAACATGTAGATTGTACACATGATTGTGTTTATAGGTCTTTAGATAAAGGTAATGTAGAAGGCGCCTTTATGTTTCTGCTTTGTTGAATTCCTCAATAGAAAGTCTACTCTGGGTGCCTGCCTGGTCAGTGCCAGTACTCTTAAAAAGCTTGTTCTCAGTCATACCCAAGCCTTTATCCACCTTTTGTCTAAATTCTGCCAAAGAAAACGTGTCCTGTGAGCCTACATGCCTGTCTAAGAATAATTTATTTTATCATAACGTGCTAAAGGGAATATTGCTCATGCAGATTTGCCAACCCTAAACATGGCCATCTTTCAATTGGTTTGAAATTGAGATGCATTGATCACAGATTTGTGAAACATTTTGATGTATATATATATTTTTTATTGATCTGGCTATTCGATTTTCTCCAATTCTGATTTCTCCTAACAATTACTAATAGTTTATGTTAAAATCAGCGGTGTCGTTACAGTCTGAGGATGTAGTCATTTTAAAAAGGTCACAAAGAATCCGCATTGCCTCAGTATGCTTTATTAAAGACTAGCGTGGTTAGCACAACACAGTGTGTTTATTGTCTAGACCAGGGGTCTGTAGCCTGAGGTTACAGGGCCACATGTAGCTCTTTAAGCCCTTAATTGTGGCAATAAATAATTTTGTCTAAAATATGAATAAACAGAAGGGTTTTAAAACATAAAGCTAATAACTTCTAAAGCCTGAATTTATTTTTTTCCAAGGCATTTTCATTGAAACAAAATTTCTACAGTAAGCACTATTAAAAACCCGCTTGGTGTTGATTTTGTGTTTAGAAACGACTGTTGTTTAGCTCGTCCAAAAGCAAAAATCTTGTAAAAAAATTGCTGACCCCTGGCCTGACCATGTAAACCTTTACCTAAATAACGAGGAGAGATTTCCAACAAACCGATAAACTGGTCAAACCTTGGTACTAAATTTGAGGAACGACCTGGAGGCTGGCTTAATAAAATCACCAACTAATCAAAACCATGAGTGTGCCATGTTTAATTCACAGTTTAGTTTTGCCTTATTTCAGACAACTTTAACAAGTTGGATTAGCACTGGAATGACCAATTGTCTCCTACTTCCTTTTTGCTTAGTTTTATATCACCTCAGAGTTTAGATTGGCCATCACTGAATCAATGAAGGCTGTTCACTGTCAATCTTTAAATGTCACCAGCTGTTGTTAATAAATCCAGCTCTAAGATTTATTCTGGCTGCTGGTCCAGATCAGAAAAAAATGCTGATTTGGACTTGAACTTGGAACAAGCACAACTTGTTTAGTTAACTTTAAACATCTTAAGATGGTGATAATAGGAGTTAAATTATGTCCTGACACGGCGATACTTAACAAAAAAACTCTTTGGGAGAATCTAAGGTTTACTGAATAGGATGTTTATTGGTGACTTTATGAATCCAAAGTGGTTTTCTAGAAGGCTTTTCTAAAACACAAACACCAGCCAAAAGGCTCCTGACATTTCCAGATTATTTTGATAGAGCTTGGACGCTTAAACAGAAAAAAAACCCCACAGCTTTGGTATGCTTAGCCTTCCTGTTACCGTCTGAAATATCACTCCCCAGGTAATATGAGCATAGTTGCCTTTAAATGTAACAATTCCCCTCCCTAAAGAGTGTTGCATTTAGCATGACACTGGTAGGGCTTTGAAATGAAAGATATCATTGAGTTTCAAGCGCGGTCAAACTTCAGCGCATTTGTAGTTTGAAATCGGAAGATTCTGTAAGTTAGAAGTCTGTCATTTTGTTGGGTATGGGCTTTCTTTTAGAGCTAGATGACAGCATTTATTCATCTCTCAAATCTAAAATGTATACATGAAGCCAAAGCAGCTGTCAGTTTACAGGAAATAATAAAAGAAGCGCTGAGATATTTATTCCATATTAAACTGGATTTGCACCTTTTTTAGAGTATTTGTTTTACTAATTTTTTATTTGATTTAATCTATGATTAAGGCAGACAATGGCTCAACTTAAAGAAATGGCACAAAAACAGAGCACAATAAATAAATTCAATTTATCTATAAAGATGTCAAGCTTTCCTAGATGCAAGTTAAAAGGATTTTAATAGCGGATATGGTGTTCATTAATCCAATCTCAGTTACCCTTCCGTAGGTTTTGGCTTCATGTTTATTTCAAACATTGTGATTGGCCTCAAATCTTGTCATCTACCCTTTGCCAAGGAAACCAAACAAGCACATTTTAAATTACCTTACCTTTTAACCGCTTCCATCAGTACTTTACTGCAGTGGAGACTCAGTGCCACAATATCTTAGTTTTGCACAGCTGGTTTACTGAAACACAAGTATCTGAGCTGAATGTATTTTTTTAAATGTTGAACCATTTCCTGTAAGGAGTCATGTTTTTGATCATATGTCAGTCTAGGAGTCTCCAGTATTGATCTCACGCTGTTGGTCGGATTTTGCTTTTCCCATGCTGTTAGATAAATGAATGTCTCCCGTCAAACACACGGGTTCTTTTGGAATATCAGGACCAATGTTGTCCTGGCTTGAAAATCTTTTTAAAAAACTTTTGTCCTTAAAACTTCTAATGCCTTCAGATGAAAATTTTAAATTTAGATATGTATTTGTTTATTAAAAAAACAATCACTGAGCATGTTGTTTATAAGGAATGTTTTTGAATGAACTTAATTATCTATTTTAATTGTTTTTGTGCAAACTGCTTTGGCCCTCTGACATCTTTTCTTTTTAAACATTAGCAATAGACAGTCATGAAATTTATCAAAAAAAAGATTTTTCTTTTATGAAATGACAAAAAGAACACCATCTGCAGCATTTGGGATTGTGAAACTCAGTGCCTTTTATCATGTATTCCTAACCCATCTGTTTTTAATATAAAATGTAGTCACAAGTCACTCCTAGTGTGTGTGTTTTTTTTAAGGTGGAGCATTGCTCTTTCTCCTTTCTTTTCAGATTTATCGTGTGCTGTAAATATGTACATTATCATTTCATACGTGTTGTCAGACCTGCACCACATTGTCCATGGTGTTCCTGTTTTTTTGTTTTGTTTTCCAATGCCAAGATGTCCCTGTGCTGGTTTCACCTGTACATTTCTTTTAAAAAGGTACTTCATAATAAAGATGTTGAATAAACCATTTTCTGTTGTTTTTATGAATATTTAAAATTGAAGGGCTTTCTAAATGGCTTACATCTGCTTCTAGAAATTCTAACTTGCTAATTACCTTTGACTGGCTGCATAGATGAAATGAGCAAGCCAGCTTTTATTTCTGCTTATGGTTATTTCTAAAACTAATCATCTGTGGTTAAGATCAGTGTTATGGGTTTTTTGCTTTCCAGATAAATATCTATTAATCAATCTATTCATTTTAAAAGTTGATATATTTTAGTAATTTAACATGGATTCATGATGGTGTATTTTTAGCAGATGAAAAAAAACTTTAGTTTCTTGAAACATTTTATTATTACAAAATACTATTTAAAAGATTACAAGTGCATAAATTGAGGTTTCATGAAAAGTCTGTCCAATTAATGTGCCATGTAAGAATTTAAAAATGGATCTGGGCCCCTTTTGGATGAATTACTGCATGATTGCTGCAAGGCATGGAGGCAATCAGCCTGTTGTCCATTGGAAGAAGCCCATCGTTTCTTGTGGTGTGTCTCATCATTTTGACAGGACTCCATAGATTCAGTATTGGATTAAGGTGGGTTTATTGGCAAAGTAAGACCATTGATGCCATGGTCAATAGAACAAGTAGGTAACTGTTACTTTTGGTTGTCTGGACAGGTGCCTGAAGCGCTCTTAATAAATATCGCCTGATAAACTCGACAAAACAGCGGACTAACACAAGCATATTATGTGGATACGATTGCTGATACACAGTTATCGAAATGTTTTCCAAAATCAATTTATTGCAATCCAGGCTTAATCTGGCGGTGATCCGTATTTTCCATCATCACAGAGCAGGCCAAAATCTATTATCAGATTCAATCAGATTTAAATTTAACTTTATTGAGCACCCTGTGGCCAGCTTTTACAAAACTAGGTGGGAAATTAAGACAAATTATCATCGCTATCATTATCAGCACTAATCTGGTAAAAATGGCAACAATCCGAATTAAGACGAGTAGCTATCTTATAACAAGTATGTTATTAAGGAAAAAAAAGTCAGCTCTAAATATTTATGTCTTCAGTACAGCATACATGTAAAATAAATTGTCTTCAAAAACGTGAATAATTAAAATATGGGTAGCCTATTTATGAAACCCATCCATCAGATACCTCCTATCCTCAAAGGCTTGGTGCCTATCTCCAGCCATTCAACAGGCACGAGGCGGCGTACAACCTGGATAGGTCACCGGGCCATCGCACAGCAACACAGGACAAACAACCCTGCTTGCAAACACTAACACTTGATTTTGATTTGATTTGAAAATCTTTAATGTCCCCGAAAGGCAATTCAGTTTGCAGCAGGAGTCAAGCACAGATAGATTGAGACCAAACATGACAACACAATAAAGCCATACAATTTACAACACAGCACACAACACAGTGTAAGAGCATACAGCACAGTTTTAGTAACAGTTTTATCTTATAAATATTCATATTAGCTGTAATCAGAAAATCATCATCATTAACTGATATAAAGGCTTGAAAACAGTCTGTTTATTAAATTTATATAATTTGTTTTAATCAGCAATTTGAGTTACTGAAAAAAATAACGTTTGAAGAATATTTTTATTGCATGGGTATATAGGCTACAGCAGTTCCCAAAGTTGTGGTCAGGACCCCACTTGGGGTCACATATATGTAAGTGTTGGGTCTTGAGATCCTCTTGAGAGATTGAGAATGAGAAGCATATGCATTTTATAAATACTGTAGAAAAGAAAAAAAAAAGCTCTTGAATAAACAATTGTAACAAATTGGCAAAATTATTGGCTATTGGTGCTGATTGTGTATCATTGTACCAGTTTAGATGACTCAGTAAAAATTGCTTGCAAGTGCAACCAGGAGTTGGGGTCAGGAGGCTCTTACATTTTTAGTTTTTGGGTCAGAAGCTGGAAAGTTTGGGAAACACCCGGCTTCAGCATACGAATAGAAAGATAGATAAATAGAACAAATAGTTGTAAAAAGCTTTAAATACAACTTTTGCTCTTCTTTGTAAATTTATCTTTAGAAAAAACATAAAATAAAATACATGTATAGAGGTGGTCACTGAAAATGTTAGAAACACAGCAGCAATTTTTCCGAAAGTGTACTTGAGCGCCGCCTTACGGAGATGTTTTTCGAAACACCCGCACGACGTGAAGTAAAAGTTGAATTATGACGTAGACAAATATTATATAGTACATATTCAAGCTGTTGTAGCATATGTTAGGGTATGCTCTTTTTGAATATATATATATAATTTAGTTTCTGGATGAATAAAAACAAAAGAAAGTAATTTAAACGGAAGTGAGCCTTTCGTATTTAATGATACGCTTCCGTCGGTTAACTAGCGTGTTTGCTAGTAGCTTGTTTGCTAGTAGTATCGAGAGCTAACTAGGATATGGATGCGCTGAGCATCGTTGTGGAAGAAGTGGCTTTGGAGGGACTGGAGGGGATATCCCTCCCTTCTCTTTGGATACGTCTAGAGGACAGACAGCCAGGGTTTCCCCTGAAGCTCGATGACTGCACCAAGGGCTTCATTTGGAGGTCAATTATAAACAACGCTGAATTGAGCTTCTATGAGCTGCCTGAGGAGAGAGAAGATGTCGACCTGTTTGACAGGTGATTACTAACCCCCATCTCACTACCAAGAAATCTATTCAAAACGGAATCTGAAAAAAACCTCACCACTTAACTTAGACAGCAGCACTAAAAAGAGCTCAATATCACAACTTAACTCCACTAAAGTCGTAGGTTTTATTGTACTTTAGACTACAGAGTAAAATTTTGATAGATGAGACAAACCTCTAACCAAATTTAGGGGTGAGGATTTGTGATACACTCGGTTTCATTAAACTGACTGAAATCCTTAGTGTTTAACTCATACCTCCAATAAAATATTCATAAAAATGATCACAAAACTCAAATTTCAAGTGACAAACATTTCTGTTAAATTATTACACTGTTTCCACACTTTCACCTGTTTCATTTAGTTTTGATTATCTCCTCTGGTTTCTGTGTAATTCTTAAACCTTCTTGAGCTCTCTGATCAGTTCACTTCTCTGCTGGATTCTAAATCTTCCTTCTCTCTTTTCCCATGACCCTTGTGTTTCCTTTATGTACCTGCAAGAGCAATAATTGTAATTTTGTCCTTTATTTATTAGATCATTTAACTTCACATCTGTCTGTGTTAAGGTCCTGTTCTTTAACACCATGACAAAGGTTGGATGGGAAGCATCGGTGCAAAGCCATTTTAGGATTTCTTCAGAGATGTTTAAACAGATTCAAGTCCAGGTTTATTCCAGGACAGTCAGACCTACTCTGAACGCACTCCTTTGATATCTTGACGCTCCATCTGAAAGATGAACCGTCGCCCCAGTCTGAGGTCTTGCTGCTGAAAAACATCCCCACAGCATGATGCTGCTATCACCATGCTTAACTGTAGGGGTAGTATTGTCTAAGTTATTAACATGATGCCTAGCATTCACGCCAAGAAGTGATCGTTGATGTGCAGTTGTGCCCCGTACATGCTGACTTCAACCACATATATTTCTCATATTGAACAAGCATATACCGACATTGGAGGGTAAAAACTCCTTTAACAGGACGGGAAATGTGTTCCCTGGTGAATGTATTTTTATTTATACATTTTTTTATTACCCTTTATTTTCAGAGCTTTGTAGTTTATTTTTTTTTTTTATTCAGCTGCTTGAAACATTCATTTTATTTTTTATACCAACTATGCTTAGTACATGGCTGTACAGTGTAACACATATGCCGCACGTGCGATGAAAAACCTGTACAATAAACTTTTTTCACACGTACATACAGCTTTGCAAGCTGCACGTTTTGTAAATAGGATGCCACCTCCACAGATGAAGCAATGGTATCTTAATGCTACACAGTGGCTGCAGTCACTACCTGGTCACTATGTACAGTCATGTGACGTCGCCTCCTTTGGGCTGTAACAAGAAGGGAATGGTGTGCCAGCATAGCAACTTTGTCACTATATGTAGCGACAGTTTAGACCCTCTAGCGACTCTTTACAAAAAAAGTAAAAATCCTACTAGTGACAAATGTAGCGACTTTTATGGTGTTATTGGAGACCTTTGGAAACTCTGATGTAACAGCATTGAACTCCACCCGCCTGCACGCCCAGGCTCTGCTGAGTCAGAGCAGATATTTACCCCATTGAGTAGGGCCGGGCAATGTGGGCAAAATAAAAAAGTGAAAACCATCTCCATGCTAGAGAAGTGGATCCCTGCTTTGGAACTAGCTCGTCAACTGATTCCTCCATAATTTCTAGCTTGTGAGCAAATCTGTAAACAAGTGTGTAGGATTTGCGGCCGCGGAGCCCCCACGTGATTTAATCCTCTCTGCTGATTGGCTTCTGAGGCACGTTTGGGCTTCTCTTTCACAAGTCATGCACTGTTAGTCTTTTCTTTATAAAGACAGTATAAATACTTGGTAATGTAAAACTGCATATGTTCAAAGTTACTTCTATGATATTATCTCTGATGAGCAATTTCGCCCACCTCTACCTCTGAGTCCAGAATTCTGATAAACTGCGTAAGCTCGAAGCCGCCGCTGGCTGCATAATAGTTTGTCTAAAATAAATGCCTGCATACTAAATAAATAATTGATTTCACTCACAGACCCAGTCACTTCACCTCGTCTGTGTTGTCGGCTCTCTCATGTCTCCGTCTACCCTGGCCTCTCAGAAAGGAGAGGGAATCGAACCACGAGTTAAAAATATGGTTGAAGCCTTTTATAGTAGATGTTACATGAGACTACTGCTTGGTAATATTGTAAGGCTGGTTTTATACCAAAATTTGTGATATAAAAACATAACTACTAAAAACATATTTAAAAGACAAAACCTAATGCTGCAGTCAGACCGCAGGCTTTGTCAGTGTCAGCAACGTCAAGATTACATGTTAAGTCTATGCTGGAGGACGTTGGAGGAGCGTCACGGTCTTTGCGGCGCTTTGTGAGCTTTGGCTCCGTCACTTTTTCAAGCTTTTCCTGCGTTTCAAGCTTCAAAGCTCATTACGCTAGCAATGCAGAAGTTCAGCTAGTTGAACTTTTGAGGGTCCTAAAGCTGTTGACGCAGCAAGGCTACCAATCAGAGCGACTCACTGTAATGAAATTGCCCGACTTTGACGCTGCCTACCCAACCACGATCCGCGACTGTTTAAAACACCCAGCAGATAAAGGCCCGCCCACAAGCGTTGCGAGCTTCAGCTTAACAATGTATCTTCTGTGTATATGCGTCGAATAAGTCGCTTTATGAGCGTTTCCTGATGCTGACAAAGCCTGGGGTCTGAATGCAGCATAACAGTTCAATATATGGTGATATTGTTTTGAGGCCATAATCGCCCAGCCCGATATTTGCACTGTCATCTCAGTTCAGATGAATGTTTCTGCCGTTATTCAATTAAATTCAAAATACCTTATTGATCCCAAAGAAATATTAAGTCTAGTAGCTCTGTTCACTTTTCTTCATGGAGTTGTTGTAAACACTGATGGCTGTGGACAAAGGATCTGCTGTAGCAGTCTGTGTTAAAGCAACACTGAAAAGGCCTCTGCTCTGACTAAAGACACTGTTGTTGAATGATGAGGATGCTCAGGGTTGTCAAATATTACACATCACTGTTGCTAGCCTAGATTGTTACTTTGCCACCTTTAGTAAATATCTTGTGTAATGCACAGATATGCATGCATTTTGTAAATATTTTTAAATTATTCTGCTCAGCTGCACATTTCTTGAACCGGACTAACCTATTTTTAATAACATTACAGTATTTAGTGGTATACTTTACTCCATACTTTACACTGTTGTTCCTGATTATATTTTTTATATTTTTATCTTTGTGTAAATCTGTCTCTTTGCTGATTTTATACTAGAACACCTAATGGAATTGGATCCTGCTATATGTATATCATATACAACAGTTGTTTTTTTAGAAATTGTTAAAGACATTTTGTGTTGGTGCGACATCTTTTTTGTCTTTGCTACAAAACCAACAACCTCTGTAGCACCAGTGCTACAGTGCATCCGGAAAGTATTCACAGCATTACACTTTTCCACATTTTTTAATGTTACAGCCTTAAACCAAAATTGATTAAATTCATTTTTTCCTTAAAGTTCAACACACAAAACCCCATAATGACAATGTAAAACAAAAATGTTTAGATTGTTGCAATTATTTTTTACATTAAAAATGTAAAAAATCTGAGAAATCACATGTTCATAAGTATTCACAGCCTTTGCTCAGTACTTTGTTGATGCGTCATTGGCAGCAATTACAGCCTCAAGTCATTTTGAATATGATGCCACAAGCTTGGCACACCTATCTTTGGGTAGTTTTGCCCATTCCTCTTTGCAGTACCTCTCGAGCTCCATCAGGTTGGATGGAAAGCGTCAGTGCACAGCCATTTTCAGATCTCTCCAGAGATGTTAAATTGGGTTTAGGTCTGGGCTCTGGCTGGGCCACTCATGGACATACACAGAGTTGATCTGTAGCCACTCCTTCGATATTTTGGCTGTGTGCTTAGCGTCATTGTCCTCCTGAAGGGTGAACCGTCGCCCCAGTCTGAGGTCAAGACTGCTTTGGAGCAGGTTTTCATCCAGGATGTCTCTGTACATTGCTGCATTCATTTTTCCCTCTATCCGGACTAGTCTTCCAGTTCCTGCCGCTGAAAAACATTCCCACAAAATGATGCTGCCATCACCATGCTTCACTGTAGGGATGGTATTGGTCCAGTAATGAGCGGTGCCTGATTTTCTCCAAACAGAATATTCTCTGGCATTCACTCCAAAGAGTTCAATTTTTGTCTCATCAGACCAGAGGATTTTGTTTCTCACTGTCTGAGAGTCCCTAAGGTGCCTTTTAGCAAACTCCAGGCGGGCTGCTATGTACCTTTTTACTAAGGAGTGGCTTCCATATGGCCACTCTACCTTACAGGGCTTATTGGTGGATTACTGCAGAGATGGTTGTCCTTCTGGAAGGTTTGTGCTTTGACATGCACTGTCAACCCAGGGGCCTTATAAAGACAGGTGTGTGCCTTTCCAAATCATGTCCAATCAACTTAATTTACCTCCAATTAATCTGCTGAAACACCTCAAGGATGATCAGTGGAAACAGAATGAACCTCAGCTCAATTCTGAGCTTCACGTCTAAGGCTGTGAATACTTATGTACAGTCAGGTCCATAAATATTGGGACATCAACATAATGCTAACATTTTGGGCTTTATACACTGGATATCAAATCAAACGAACAAGGTGTGCTTTAACTGCAGACTGTTAGCTTTTATTTGAGGGTATTTACATCCAAATCAGGTTAACGGTCTAGGAATTAAACAGTTTGCATATGTGCTTCCCACTTGTTAAGAGACCAAAAGTAATGGGACAATCGGCTTCTCAGCTGTTCAATGGCCAGGTGTGTGTTATTCCCTCATTATCCCAATTACAATGAGCAGATAAAAGGTCCAGAGTTCATTTCAAGTGTGCTCTTTGCATTTGGAATCTGTTGCCGTCAACTGTCAAGATGAGATCCAAAGAGCTGTCACTATCAGTGAAGCAAGCCATCATTAGGCTGAAAAAACAAAAGAAACCTATCAGAGAGATAGCAAAAACATTAGGCGTGGCCAAAACAACAGTTTGGAACATTCTCAAAAAGAAGGAACGCACCGGTGAGCTCAGCAACACCAAAAGACCTGGAAGACTACGGAAAACAACTGTGGTGGATGACCGAAGAATCCTTTCCCTGGTGAAGAAAACATCCTTCACATAAGTTGGTCAGATCAAGAACACTCTCCAGGAGGTAGGTGTATCTGTGTCAAAGTCAACAATCAAGAGAAAACTCCACCAGTGTGAATACAGAGGGTTCACCACAAGATGTAAACCATTGGTGAGCCCCAAAAACAGGAAGGCCAGATTAGAGTTTGCCAAACAACATGTAAAAAAGCCTTCACAGTTCTGGAACAACATCCTATGGACAGATGAGACCAAGATCAACGTGTACCAGAGTGATGGGAAGAGAAAGTATGGAGACGAAAAAAGGAAATGCTCATGATCCTAAGCATACCACTTCATCAGTGAAGCATGGTGCTGGAAGTGTCATGGCGTTGGCATGTATGGCTGCCAGTGGAACTGGTTCTCTTGTATTTATTGATGATGTGACTGCTGAGAAAAGCAGCAAGATGAAGTGTTTCGGGCAATATTATCTCCTCATATTCAGCCAAATGCCTCAGAACTCATTGGACGGCGCTTCACAGTGCAGATGGACAATGACCTAAAGCATACTGCAAAAACAACCAAAGAGTTTTTGAAGGGAAATAAGTGGACTGTTTTGCAATGGCCAAGTCAATCACCTGACCTGAATCCGATCATGCATGAGCATGCATTTCACTTGGTGCATGATCATGCAAAAACTGACAAAACTGAAGGTAAAATGCCCCAGGAACAAGCAGGAACTGAAGACTGTTGCAGTAGAGGCCTGGCAGAGCATCACCAGGGATGAAACCCAACATTTGGTGATGTCTATGTGTTCCAGACTTCAGGCTGTAATTGACTGCAAAGGATTTGCCACCAAGTATTGAAATGTATAAGTTTGATTTATGGTTCTTATTCTGTCCCATTACTTTTTGTCCCTTAACAAGAGGGAGGCACATATGCAAACTGTAGTAATTTCTACACCGTTCACCTGATTTGGATGTAAATACCCTCAAATAAAAGCTGCCAGTCTGCAGTTAAAGCACATCTTGTTCGTTTCATTTGATATCGATTGTGGTGGTGTATAGAGCCAAAAATGTTAGCATTATGTCGATGTCCCAATATTTATGGACCTGACTGTACATGTGATTTCTAGAGTTTTTTATTTTTAATAAATTTGCAACAATTTCAAAGACAACTTTTTCACATTATCATCATGGGGTGTTGTATTTAGAATTTGATGGTAAAATGAATTTAATTGAATACTTTCGGGATGCACTGTATATCCTAAAAAAAGTTAATGTACAGCCCTGGCCTGGTAGTTTGTTAGGATTTTCTAAATAAAGTTTAAAACAAATGTCTATTGCCCCCTGACCCAGCTTGATTATTAAGAGCTTTATATGTCAGAAGGAGGATCTTGAATTCTATTCTAGATTTTACTGGGAGCCAGTGAAGAGAAGCTAAAACAGGGGATTCATTCATTAGAACCCTTGCAGCAGCATTTTTGACTAACTGAATACTTTTAATTGTATTCTGTGGACTACCTGATAATAAAGCATTACAGTTATCCAGCCTTGAAGTAACAAAGGCATGGACTAGTTTTTCAGTATCACTCCTGGACAGGATGGTTCTAATTTTTGCAATATTCCTAAGGTGAAAAAAGGAAATCCTAGAGACTTCTCTAATGTGAGATCTAAATGACATATCTTGGTCAAAAATAACACCGAGGTTCTTTGCTTTATTACTGGAGGCTAATTTAATTCTGTCCAGGTGAAGGGGTTGACTAAGTAGTTTCTTTTTCAGAGCTTCTGGTCCAAAGACGACAACTTCTGTTTTGTCAGAATTCAAAAGCAAGAAGTTTAGTCATCCAAGTGTTTATATCTTCCAGACATGCCTGTAGTCTACCTAACTGATTGGATTCATGAGGATTTATGGATAGATATAACTGTGTATCATCTGCGTAACTATGGAACTGTATCACATGCTGCCTAATGATTTTACCAATAGGAAGCATATATATAGTAAAAAGGATCGGCCCAAGCACCGAACCCTGTGGTACTCCGCAAGTAACCATTGAGGTTGAGGAAGATCTATTGTTTACCTGAACAAACTGAAATCTGTTGGACAAATAAGATTTAAACCAGCCTAGTGCTGTTCCTATTATACCGACACTTTGAGCCTTTCTATGAGAATATTGTGATCAACAGTGTCAAAGGCAGCACTGAGATCTAACAGGACCACAATGGTCACCAGTCCATTGTTTGAGGCTAAGAGAATATCATTAGTAACCACTTGCTCTTCTTCTTTACCTCACCTGCAGCCAGTGAATATGGGGTTTGATTTTTTTTTTTTTGAGGCGATAACTTGAGTGATCCAACTTCTTCTCCTTGGCTAATGTGTTTTCAGAATTAATCTTCGAAGACGAGTGTCTTTAAATTGTCCAAACTCTACGACATCTTCACGTTAGCTCTCCAAAACTCTGTTTTTACTTGATTTGTTGTAAATGGTAGTCAAAATGTGATTTTCCACTTCATGCATCCCATTTCTTTCAGACAGTTTCTGACAGTTCAGTCACGATAACGTATTCCCTTTCTTTACTCTTCTCACTGTTTAGTTTATTATCAGTTAAGTTGCAATTAAGATATAGTTTGATCCAAGCGTGGAATTAACTGTTGTTGTAGCTCATACTTATTAATTCTTTAAGGAGTTGTTGTAGATCATGAGGACTGTGGGTATGGAGAACCTTTAGCGGTCTGTGCTGCAGCGAAACTGAAGAAGCCTACAATTGAAGACACTCTGTTACTGCCCACTTTCTATGTTTATGCTTTGGGCTTTCGGTGCTGAGGGTTTGAAGCCTTTCAGTGTCTCTTTAAAAACCATTCTGTTTCCTTCAGATTAATTTTAAATGCTATGGGAAACTGGAAAAACCAACATGTGTCATGAGTCATTTTACCTTCTTCATTTAATGCTGTAGGAAAGCATCCCTCGAGAAGATTACGATTCTTTATAAAAGAGGCCTAAAAACTGGCAAATGGCAAAAACTACATAATATACCTACTGAACACTAAACATAAAATTCACTTAAATAATCCACTGAATGAACACAGCTCTTGGGGCTAAAAGTTGCTGTTCGAAGTGGAAATGGCACATCCCACTTTCTGTATTGGGCCTAAAACTCACAAAAATCGTGCAGCAGTCCTATTCAATTGGTTATGATTTAAGGTTTATATTTAAATGAGCCTTGAAGTTGTTTTAACTTTTGATGTTCTTGTGTTTTCTTTTTTTCTTTTAGGTTTAAGGACATCGACCCAGAGACTGGCTTTGAAATAAAGGCAAATTTTTCTAATGAAAAAAGAGATGTCTATCCTGTTCATGTTGTTCCTGAAAATAAGGTTGGGATACAGGGCTCGTGTGTCTTCTTCAAAGAGAGGAAGAACATCACAACTCAAGTCCGCAGCAAGTCCCTCACCCCACTGGTTAACATACAGGAAGCTCTGGAAAGGTCAGTACTTTTAGTGATGAGTAACATGTCACAAGGCTGAGAATATTTTCAGTCAGTCAGATCTGGTAAATCTGTAAAGCATTCACATTTTTTTTTACTGAAAAAGATTCTTAATTTCCCACTGTGTTTACTGATGTTTGACAGATTTCTCCCCCTTTTTTAACACTCTACCCTCTAGGTATGGACGAAAACTTGTAGTCGTGGCTTCTCAGGCTCTGCGATTTCGAACTCTGATTGGAAGCGAGAGCGATCCTGAGTTGAAACTTAGCAATGACTCTTACTGCGTGCTTGAAAGGATTGGCCGCAGTCGCTGGCAAGGAGAACTACAAAGTGATCTCCACAGAGGTCTATTCAAGTAGGAGAGCGGCGAGCTACCTTTCTTGTCAATCTTGTGTAAGAATAGCTGTTTTAAGGTTAATGCTGACGAAAGCTGTTGATTCTGAGCAGGGTGGATGCTCAAAAATTGCACTATTTGAGGAAGTCCCTTGTCAAGCATCAGCTGATCACTATGCAGTCTTACGTCAGACGACTGAAGACAGGACAGCAGCAGCACTCCATTCTGCTCCTGCTTAAGCGCTTCCATGTTAACAGGTCTGTTGTGATCTTATTTGTTCATATTTCCAGCACTAATTTCCTAGTTTACAAGCATCACAGCATGTAAGTCAGTTAAACAGGAACATGACTACTAACCCAAAGGTTAATTTATTTTAGGGGGAAAGGGGGTTAAAAGCTAACACTTCTAACACCCCTTCCCCCTAAAATAAATAAAGATGGTACCTGTGCAGTCTTTAAAGGTCTGGATATCTTTAGAAAGCAAAATTAGTTATTGGAAGAAAAAGTTTGAAAACCCAGACTTTTTTTCTTCAAACTGTTAAACATGGTTTCTGAAAATAAAGTTGTTTTTTTTAACACATATTTATGTTACTAAGGCTGCATTCACACCTGATAGTCCTTTAGACTCTGTTTGATTGGGGACCAAAATAGCAACATTGCTGCTGTTTTTAGCTGGTGTGGTTTGCATTCACACAGCTGTTTTATTTGTTTGTGTTTTTTTCAAACAAACCAAAGCTTTTTTCTGGGCAAACAAACTAATGTTCGATTCAAGTGGACTAAACAGGAATGGTGTGATTGCACCCCAAAACATTTTTATCTTTGTTTTTAGTAAACTGATGTTTTAAAGAACTGACAGTTGATGTATCCTTACATCAGGGTTTTGGATTTTTAGTTCTTAAACTGAATCCAGTTTTGGTATCACAGGTATAACATGTCACCGACTGTGATTTCAAAAATCTATGTGTTGTATGATTAATTACCCATAACGCAGTCCAGATTTCTTTAAATCTTACGCCGCTTATACTTCTCCATCAGCAAGTTAGCACTCACACGTATTGACGGAGACGTTTTGATCTTATATTTCTCCAGTGGTGTCAGTGTTGCAAAGCAATTCCCCACCAGGTTAGCAGGGGACCTTATCTGGCCTGACTCAACAACAGTTTATTCACTTTAGCCTGTAAACTCACATCTACTCAAGGAGATATGGCTGACTGAGTTTTGATTGAGCTGGAAAGCCTTTTACTAGAAGTGCAGCTCACAGAATACGCTTAAAAACCAGGGTTCTCACGTGTCCTGGAAAACCTGGACAATGATAAATAAATTTTCCAGTAATGGAATCAGAATCAGAATAGTGATAGGTTTTTCTCCCTCTCTCTTTGAGTGAATAGAGGAGCAGTGTCTCATCACTCATGCCAATGAGCGAAATACATTTTTAGTTTTAGTGGCGCTGTAGCGAACAGATCAGGAGCTTCGAAATGACGATGGGTAACAGGTAGCCTTACCGGGCCACGTCCCACTCAGTATTTTATAATTGTTCTATTATCCGACAGCAAAAAGAAAGAAGTCGTAAATGAGAAAAACATCATGAATTCAGCTCAATCAAAATACTGTGTATATTCACAGAGCGCATAGCTCCAACCTTTCATGCTGTTTTTAGCTAGATACACAGACAGCACATAGGAAGCAGTGAGAACTGAAGACTTGCACGTTAATTTGAACAAAGTTAACATAAATAAACTCGATTCAACATGGCGAAATTGATAAATATGAGTTTAAGTGTTAACCATAAATTTATCATAGTAATAGTACATAAAAGCTATACTAAAAATGTAGCTTGCAAAGAAAAGGTACTACTTATTGCCGAGAGTTAGAAATAAATATTTTTCAAGTTCAATATGATTGTGGCACTAGCGAGACATATTAGCCTAGTCATCTACCCTGAATCTTGTTTCTGGATGACTGGACTAGCCTAAATGATCAATACTGGAAGAACAAAATACAGTATAGCATCTAACTAAATATTTTGTGGAAAAAGTACAAGAGAGAAAGAGGGAGATGAAGAAACATTTAAGCAATCTCATTAAATAAAAAAAAATATAGTGTGCAATTGTGGGAGAAAACAGTTCTCCAAACATTGTGATAGAAGATATATACTAGTATTTTACCCTAATAGTTTTTCAGAATATTTTACTTCAGATCAGTTTTAAATACAAATAGGCTCAATGGATTTTGCATTTAAACACATTTAGCTTTACAAAAGGTATATCCACGTCAGCAATATCATTTACAAAAAGGCTGTTACGAAGACTTGATAAATCAAAATAATTCAGTCAGAAACAGATAACTCATCAGTTTATGCCATTCCAAGATGCCTAATATGTCTTGCAATTAATTTAAAAAGCTGAAAATAGTTAATATTTTATTATCACTCGTTAAGAATACAGCTTGAGAGTTTGGACTTTTAAACTGATACCAGCATGTAAAATAATAGTGTATGAACTAAAATGGAGGTTGTTTTCTTAGGCCATGTCCACACTAAGCCGGATAATGCCTTAAACGTATAATTATTTAGTCTACACCCCCCTATCGTCCACACTAACCCGGCGTCGTTTAAGGTCTGTGGCCTGATAACTATTAGCCGGGTAAGAGAGCCGTGTAAATCTTAATTCAACGGCTAAGCGACCTAGTGTGGACAGCTTCCCCGGATAATGAGAGGAAGTGGCGTCAATGAATGCTGCGTCAATAACAATACGACACTACAGACAAAGACAACAGCGAAGAGTAATGAATTGATCTCGTCGTCTGTCCACACCAAAAACTCTCTCTTCTTCTGAGCAGCTATTGTTCTCTTTGGTTAACGGGACAAGCAGATTTGTACTGTACTGTAGAGCGTCTTGTGTATATTATGTAGGCGCTGGCGTCACGTAGATTATACGCGTTTTTCGTGCGTCTTTTCGGGCATGCCCAGGATTTGCACAGGTCGGTATGGGATTGTGCAATCATGGGAACTTAAACGGACCTTAAACGGGGCGTAAATGCTCGTGTTGAGTGGATAACATTAGGCGTCTAACTCCCCGTATAACCTTATCGGCTTAGTGTGGACGTAGCCTTAGTGTTGCATTGCAAGTAGAGGAAAGCAGGTGGCACTGTGAATGAAAACAATATTTGCACAGCTGTAGTACCGATGTAACAGATATCCGTTTCAAATAATATATCCCACTATGATAATATTAGCGGTATAGTGCCCAGCAGCAGTTGTGATAACTTAACTTGTACTGTAGCAGCTGAAAAAGTATTTAAAATGTCCTTTAAAAGTCCAGGAAAATCATTTGAAGGAAAGAGTTGGAACCCTGAAAAATGCATGAAAACAAACCTAGCAGTCTGTTTAGTTGTTCTCTACTAATCCTGGTGTTCAAAATTGCCAAAAGACCATATTGGCTAAACTAGCCTTACCATATAAACCATCTATATTTACCAAAAGCTGCAGAATCGATTCTTAAAATTTTAATCGATACCCAGTTCTACAACTGACATTGAACTGACAACTGACTTGAACTTATATATTTGATGCACTTAATTTCAAGTAGTTTAAATACCAGGAATGTTTTAAAACACAAAAGCAGAAACCATGACTATTGTTAGATAGTTAAAGTATTTAATCTTTGATAATAAGCCAACTCAACAACACAGAACATTTTGACAGTATTATATTTTTTATCCATTTCTACTTTTTGATGCTTTCCAAAACCATAAAATGTCATATAAACTTGTAAATGATATACATAAAAAATAACAAAATGAATATTTATTTTCTTTCTCTTTTTAGGTAAGCTGTTGTGTGTGGATCTTGTCTCCATACAGATGGTCATTTTACCCTCTTGTTGTTGTTCTGTTTCTAAATAAATCCTCTCTCGTCTTTCTGCTCTCTCAGGCGAAACCGATATGACATACTGATGGAGCACGTATCTAACTTTCTGCAGCGGTTTCCAGATCAGTTTACGACTGTGGACATCCTCAAAGAGCACCTTGTAAGTGTCTCCCAGTGTGTGTGATTGTAAACTATTTTACAAATTTACTAGTTTTGTTGGCCGTGCTCATCTTTCTTTGATTTTTCTTCTTTCAGGATTTAAGCGAAAAGACCTTAAAGCGTTTGTTTAGTACCCTCCGATATGGCAAGATGGTTGCGTTTTTTCAGTACCCGTTAGAAGACTTGGATCCCAGTGCTGAATCTTTCACCAATAAAAATGGTAAATGGGGATTTTTTTAAACATTAGCATTATGACAATATGGGCTTTTTAGACTTTTAAATGAGTTTGTTAAGAATAGATTTAGATTTAAACCAAACAGCTGAAGTAAATAAAAATAGTTGTCTGTTTTGGATGAACATGGTCTAATTCGATGGCTGCTTTTCTATTTAAGAAAAAAATCAGTCGCCAAATGCGATAACTTTACTGATATTCAAACTATTTTTGTAGTGTAGGCCTTTGAGTTGACGTCTGATCAGTGCATGCCTTTGTCTCTGCTATTTTTTTCAGGCACTAAAGTGCTTGTGCGCTGTATAAAACTGTTGAAGCCATATGGAAGGAAAAATGCTGGCGATTTTGATGAAGATGAAGATGATGACGACACTGAAGAACGAGGACAAGTCCTTCCGTCAGAGGGTCGAATCATGGAAAGGGATGTCATTTCACAGGCCTACCACATAGGTCAGTTTGAGTTGAATTATGTGAAGTGAAGTCGTAGAAAACTGAGGCAAAGCAAGCACATCATTTTTAAGCTATTCATAAACTACAAGAAGTGAATTATTTCTAGAAATACAACAGCAACGTTTCTGTATTGTTAGACAATGCAATACTCTTGAAACTAGGCCAACACACGTTTTTTTAAAGACAATAGATTTTTTTATTCACTGTCTGACATTAAATTTTACCTGTTTTGATCAGTTTGCCAATACAGTAAGAGAGGGATTATTATTTTTCATTTATGTTGTAAAATACTAAAAACTCACCCACACCGATCTTTTTTCATTTATAGCACTTGACAACATTTGAGTTACATCGTGTGGATGTAATTATAGCCATGTCATCCCCTTTCAACAAATACTCCTGCTGTAACTGTGAAACTGGTATGTTTATTCACAAATTTAGATTAATTATTTATTTATTTTCATCTTCTTTAAATTCAGTACTGTCGTCTGGTACAAAGGGAATCCCACAGAGGGATATCAGGTTAAGAATGAACATTGGTAAACTGGAATCTCGTATGATCTGGCGAAAACTGGACAGGGATGGTGTAATTAAGGTAAGTTTTAATGTCTATTTCACCCAAATGTCTTCATTTATGGTGTGAATTACACAGATTACACATTGCAAATATAGACTACATGCAAACCAAATTATTTTAGGTTTTTTATAAGTACACTTTCAAGTCATAAGCTTTCAGTTTCTCACGTCATTGTGGAGGAAGTTTGCCTATGTCTTCACATTGTTCAGTGGGTTGAATGGTACTAACTTCTTTCACATGTCGATGTGCCCCTAGGAAAGGCACTCAAGTAGGGCCCAACCGATTTTTTGGCAGGCTGATATTATTGGCTGATATTGGGGTCATGGATATTATCGGCCATTGGTAAAGAAATTGCCGATATTTTATTTAGCTGCTTACCTGGCACTCCAATATCTTCCGCAGACACCGACTTTAAAGCCTTCCAAATCGATCTCGCTGACTCCAGCTCTCTAGCACCATGGAGACCCAGCTCTTTGAGCTCCGTGCAGCTGCATATCCTCATTCTTCCCCCAGGTTGGAGTAGCTCCGATCTGCTGCTCGTCTAGTGTCTTCCGCCCGGAGTTTGAGTAGCCCTTTGGGGCAACAGGTCCTCAGTCTTCCCTACTCTTACTGCCAGTATCATTCCATCAAAAATAAATCCAACCTGTGCCGCTCTTCTGCGGCATATCTCTCGTCTTCTTCACGGTTTTCAGCAGCTCAGTTCGGCAGCAAGTCTACCGTCTTCCCCGTCCTTACTGCAAGCATTTTACCATAAAAAATACAATTCAACCCATGCCGATCTTTAGTCCTCTTCGACTGGGATCTGATGAAGTGTTTTGACCTCTTTTGACCTGCCAAAAACGGAGCATTTTGCATGATGCTTCAACATGGTGTTTCTTAATCTGAATGGTAACTGTTGTTTACTGCTGTACCTGGTTGGTGGAGTGAGTGCTCTGAGGAGGTGTGGATATTCCACAATTCCAGCTTGTGACGTAGAAAGCCGGACAGATTTTTAACAGCTTAATCAGAGACTGAATGCAGAATCAATTAAGAAAACACCATCTCACTCAAAACAGCATGGATGTTTTGTTTCTTTCCAAATTTGTATGCATGTATATGCACTAGAGACTCACAAGAACGCCCCAAATCCCAGGATGGTTGCCTTGAGGCTTTGTGTTGAAAAGGTTTTGATAACCTGCATAGTTTCTTCCTTAAACTTGCATCTCTAAAAATGAATGGCATAAATATAACTCTTTAAGTTCATACTTTAACTGGTGCATTAGATTAAATAATGTATCAAATGTTTTTTTGACTTTAAAAAACAAAACAAAAAACACTGTAGCTGCAGCGAGTGCAGAGTGCACACTTTAACTAATCCCTTTATATGTGTACTAAAGTAACAATGATACTGAAGCAGGCTATCCTAAATAATGTTGGTTTCGTGAAATAAGGGTGACTGAAGTAAAAATTAATATATTTTTATTCCTCAATACAGACTTTGTGACCACTTTCAAATCTACTGTAATAAACAGACTGTGTTCACTGTGTGGCAAGGCAAGGCAATTTTATTTGTATAGCACACTTTCAACACAAGGCAATTCAAGGTGCTTTACATGATTCAGTGATAATGAAACCACATGATTACAAACAAAACATATAAGTTTAAAAGTAATCAATCAGTAAGAAAAGATAATGTAAGGAACAAATTTATGTAATTAATACACAATCACTTAAAAAAGAAATAAAAAAGTAACAATAGAAATTAAACCACAACAATAAAAAATAATTTAAGGAACAAATGTATGCAATTAAAACAGATAAAACACAATTGGGCAAACAAAACAAAAAGTGATCAGAAAGCGCAATTTAAGATTGAAATGCAGCTCTGAATAGTAGAGTTTTTATCTTTGATTTAATAGAGCCTAGCGATTCAGCGTTTTTGCATTCGTCTGGAAGTTTATTCCACATTTGTGGAGCATAGAAGCTGAAAGCTGCCTCTCCCTGTTTAGTTCTGATTCTAGGGACGATTAGTAGGCTAGAGTTGGAGGACCTGAGTGGTCTGCTGGGTTGATATAGTGACAGCATATCTTCAATGTACTTTGGTGCTAAACCGTTCAATGATTTATAAACAAGTAGGAGTATTTTAAAGTCTATTCTCTGAGCTACAGGGAGCCAGTGTAAGGACTTTAGAACTGGGGTGATGTGTTCTACTTTCCTGGTTCTAGTGAGAACACGAGCAGCAGCGTTCTGGATCAGCTGCAGCTTTCTGATTGATTTTTTAGGTAGACCTGTGAGGACGCTGTTGCAGTAATCGATCCGACTAAAGATAAACGCATGGATCAGTTTTTCACGGTCCTTCTGTGACATCAGTCCTTTAATCCTAGAAATGTTCCTCAGGTGATAGAAAGCTGACCTTGCTATTGCCTTTTTGTGACCCTGGAGGTTCAGGTCTGAGTCAATTATTACACCTAGATCACGAGCCTGATGAGTAGTTTTTAGTTATATTAGCTGAAGCTGTGTGCTGACTTTGGATCGTTCCTCCTTAGGTCCCAAAATAATTACTTCTGTTTTGTTTCTGTTTAGCTGTAGAAAGTTATGGGACATCCAGTCGTTGATTTGTTCAATGCATTCATTTAATGTCTGGATACAATCAAAGTCACCTGGTGATAATGTAATGTATAGCTGTGTATCGTCTGAATAGTTATGGTAACTTGTCTGAATGGCTGCTATAATCTTGGTTAGTGGGAGCATATAAATATTTAACAGGAGGGGGCCCAGGATGGAGCCCTGGGGGACCCCACATGTGATTTCTGTTTGTTCTGATGAGAAATTTCCGATGGACACAAAGAACTTCCTATATTTGAGGTAAGATTCGAACCATTGAAGAGCTGTACCAGTGAGTCAGACCCAGCTCTCTAATCGTTCCAGTAATATTGTATGATCAACGGTGTCAAACGCTGCACTGAGGTCCAACAAAACCAACACTGTAGTTTTACCGCTGTCTGTATTTATGCGAATGTCATTGAAAACTTTGACGAGGGCAGTCTTAGTGCTGTGATGACCACGGAAACCAGATTGAAAATGATCTAAGGAGTCGTTCATTGTCAGGAATGTGTTCAACTTTTGAGATACAGCTTTTTCAATAATCTTACTGATGAATGGGAGATTAGAGATTGGCCTATAATTCTGCATCAAGGTATTGTCTAGGTTGTTTTTCTTTAACAGGGGTTTGATAACTGCTGTTTTGAGGGCCTGGGGGAAGAAACCTGACTGGAGGGATGTGTTAACTATTTGCATCAGATCCGACTTAATGACAGGGAGAACTTTCTTTAAAAAAGCTGTGGGTAAGATATCGTGGAAGCAAGAGGAGGAGTTCAGTTGTTTAATAATTTCATCAAGATGGGATTGATTCAGTTTTTTGAAATCAGACATCTTATCTGCATTATTTTTAAGTGGGAAGGATAATGTTGGTGGGTTGGTTGATGCTTTACAGATTGATCTTCTAATTTCAAGAATCTTTTCAGTGAAGAAGTTGGCAAATTCAGTACAGGCCCTAATGGAGTGTAGCTCAGGAGCTGCTGTCACTGGGGGATTGGTTAGTTTTTCAACTGTTGCGAATAAGGTCCGAGCGGTATTAATGTTTTTGTTAATGATTTCAGAGAAGAATGATTCCCTTGCAGTTTTCAAGGTTAAGTTATATTTGTTCAACCTGTTTTTGTAGATCTCATAATTAACCTGGAGTTGAGTTTTCCTCAATTTTCTTTCGGCCTGACGGCACTCTTTTTTTCCGCTGCGTACTAGAGGATTGCTGGTCCATGGAGACTTGTATCTACCTGAGACTACTTTTACTTTAATTGGAGCAATGGCATTAATGATGTCTGAGACTTTAGAGAAAAAGTTATCTACCAGGTTGTTAACAGAGTGTGTGTTGGGTAGTGGGGGTGGTGGGTCTTGGGGGGGTGAGGTAGAGCAGTAAATTTATTTAAAGATTTCAGCAGAGCTGTCAAAAAGAGGTCGTTTTCTTACTATGATGTCATTTTGATTAGATAGTTTAGCCGGGATAATGCTTTCAAAGAAGATGCAGAAGTGGTCAGATAATGCAACATCCAATACGGAGATGTTAGAGATTTTTAGTCCTTTGCTAATGATTAAGTCTAAGGTGTGACCTTGTTTGTGTGTTGGCTGTTTGACTTGCTGGGTTAGACCAAAGCTTAGGAGAGTATCACTTAGTATTTTAGTCTGTCTATCCTGGGGGTTGTCAGTATGAATTTTCAGATCCCCCACAATAATTAGTTTTTCATATTCAATACATATTAAACAAAGAAGGTCATTTAGATCGTTAAGAAAGTTTGAGCTCGCTTTGGGTGGTTTGTACATATTTATGACTAAAACTTTGTTTGGTTCTTTTATCTCTGTAGCAAGATATTCGAAGGAGTGAAATGTACCCAGAAGTATCTTTTTAAAGTTCAGTGTATTTTTAAAAATAGTTACCAGACCACCCCCCCTTCTTTGTTGTTCATTAAGAAAGCTGTATTTAGGTGGTGTGGCTTCTAGCATTAAGGTTCTTTTATTATTTGCATCCAACCAAGTTTCAGACAAAAACATAGCCTTTACATTGTGATTGGTAATAAGGTCAATAATTAACAAATATTTATTTGATAGGGAATGGATATTGAGTAATGCCAGTTTAAGAGATTCATTGGTAGTTTTTGAGTTATTCTGACAGGCAATATTTATGAGATGTGACATGATGGGGGGGGGGAGTTGCCTTTGTAATTTCTATTACTAATAATCACCGGAATGCTATTTTCTGAGTAACCAGACTGGTGCTGGTTGACAAGTTTTCTTGGAGAAAAGTCTGGCAGCCTGAAACATCACACATCAGTCATCTGCAATGGTGGGAGGGCAGAATTGTTGTGTCCAGTCGATCTTAGTGAGAACCTTGGGGTCAGCTGTGTTCCTTTAATAATCTGATCCTGTAGTTTTTTGCAGAATTCAAATCGGTGAGCCTAGTTTTGCTGATTCATCATTACCGTTGTCAGAGGTCTGTGATAGGCAGAATGCCCCGTCTAATGGTCTATTATTATCAGCACGCTGAGCTGAGGCGCTGACCTTCGGAGAACTGTGAGAGATTGTAGGAGTCTGTGTGAAGCTGGAGGCGCCGGCATCTGGCAGCTTATCTGTTGGTGTTAAGGTGCTGACCTTGGGTGAGTTTTGAGCATTGCTGCTCAAATATGAAAATATATTAGCAGCCAGCAGTTTAATTCCAGCCTTATTGAGATAGCGTTGATTGTCTTTGAATAAGTGATTTGCCGACCTAAAGATCTTCAAGTTGTTTACATATCCGACAGAAGTTTCTGAAGATTTGGATTTATCCATTTGTGAAGAGATCTGATTCTAGAGAAACGTTCGTCCTTACCTTCTGGAACTGGGCCAGAAATTCAGGTGTTTGAGATATTGAGTTGGCTCAACATTACCAGCAGTTGTGACACATCAGCTCTTAATAATTCACTGTGACGTAGCGTGATGTCATAAGATCCAGCATGTATAACCAATAAGTGAATTGCAGGGTGAAGAGCAAGAATTGATGGGATTTTTTCCATAATCTCTCTTATAGTGTTCTTTGGAAAGCAGTGAATGCTGATGTGATTACTAAGGAAGTGATGAATCCCACTTATGGAGCCGTCATGAATAATCAGAGCCTTAGCTCGGGGGGTTACTTTAAAATGTGTACGGTCTTGTTCTTTGTTTCTTTTTTCCTTTTTTCCATCCATAGCGCTGTTCCTCAATTTTTCCTGCTGGCCTTGACCGGTCGGAGGGCTCATTTACTGCAGACAGTCTAAGGCTGTAAATCTGTTCTTTAAGGGAATTCCAGGGAGAGAGAGTGATGCCTGGAGCTTCCTCCTCTGCCTGTTGCGTCTCCTGGGGAGTGGTGTCGAGATATTTCCAGAGTTTCGTTTCAGAGGCGGCCAGTTCTCCTCGAAATTTGAGTTTGGTGTTTTCTGTTGTTGTTGCTCCTTCGTCTGTATTGTCGTCTCATTGTTATATCCAGCATTGATGTCATAGTTTATCTCCAAACGGCGTAGTTTTTCTTCCATATTCCGGAGCTTTTCCTCCAGGGCATTCTGTCTTTGGAGTAGCTTATCAAAGTTCTCGGCTGAGCAGTATGTCATGCTGTTAATCCACAGTTTTTCACAGTCTTTTCAGAGGTGTCCGGAAAAGGTTATCTGGTTTAGTAGGTAGCTGGGCACAAGTCTTCAGCTTAGTAAAACGCCATGATGTTGATCCACAGTCTTACAGAGGTCCTTTGGAAGCGATCCACTAAAAAAGTTTTGTTTAATAGTGTAGTTCCAGAGGCTCAGCACATAAGTTAAGAGGAAAACTGCAAAAAAAAAACAAAAGTCTAAACCTAAATCTTAAGGGGAAAGTAAGGCAAAATTTTGGATAGAACAGGAGAGATCAGGAGAGCTCAGAGAGAGCTGCTCCTCCCCCGGCAGCTAGATTAGGACTGATCACTTTTCTATCGAACACTGACATTTCTTCGTTTATTTCATATACTTATAATGTAAAAGTTTTTCTTTTTATTTTGAATGTATTATTTTCATAGTAAAAAGTACTTATAAAGGCATTTGTTAATTATATGTATTTTGTATTGTACTTTTCATCAGTTTCTGGGTTGCATTTTTATTTACTGGATTCTTTTTTATCCTAAAGAGTTTTATGGTGGATGAGGGTCGGCAGAGGACTACAAAATTCATCAGCCACAAGTTTGTATAAACAATTTAGTTTTTTTTTTTTTTTACATTCCTTTATCTGCAGCTCATTACTTTAGATAGCTCTTTGTGTCCTTCAACAGGTGTGTAGGTGTCAGCAATCAACTCCAGCTGTTTGCTAAAGAGCAGGAAAGAAACAAGTTGCTGTACTCCTCAGCTCCACAAATTTTAGACACAGAAAGTGCCTCCCATAATAAACTGTCAACCTCAAAAGGGGCTGCAAACCAGAGCTGCAAAACCCCCTCCGCCAAGAAGCTGAAGTCAGCGGGCGAAAGTCAACACAGAGATGCAGAGGAGGGCCAGCAGTTTTGTCATGATCAAACAGAGAATGTTGAAGATGAAAAGCTGGATGGAAAGTGTGATGAAACCAATGAAAAATCAGGAGCAAAGAGGAGAGAAGAGGAAGAATATGTGACAAGAAAGCAGACAGAACCTGGCAGTCCGATCACACAGTCTGCTCAAGATGAAGGTAAGAATTTATTAGACCCTTTTAAGATTTTTGCATGTCATAGCTTTTCACTTCTCATAAAATACCAGATTTGTAGTGTGTTAAATATTTGTATATTGTTAACATTTCTGTAATTTCTCAGGTGAAACCCCGTCCTGCACTGGATCTATTAACACTATAACACCTGACTCCGTATCCATTCCTCCTTCAGGTATTTTTTTCAAAAATAGACCTTAATAGCTAATCTTAAGATATAGCACACTAACTGTGGCATCAGGAAGAATCTGTGGGCAAGACTTTGTGTGCAGTTGTTAAAGTTATCAGCTATAGTTGCCAAAGTGTTTTTTCAAGGTCAGATTATTTTATATAGCAAATTTATTGACCAAACTGCTTCACAAGTATAAACGCAATCATGAAAATATGAACTGGAGAGAAAACGATAGTAAAAATCCCCTCCCGACGCACAGCTTGAACAAAAAGAAAGGGTCACTCAGAGGCTCCGGCTCGGAGAGACGCCATTTCTTTCGTTAGCAAAACCTCAATGTAATCCAGTGTCTGTATATTGAGTTTATCAGAGTTTACACCACGACTCGACCCTGCTTTTGCTCATTGACTCTCTGTATTCGTTGTCGTGGTTCTGGAGCAGCTGATAAAATAAATATGTAGTGTTGGAGTCCGTTGATTGGAACGGGAGCTGGTAAACTTTACAAACAACTGTTGCCTGATCTGAGTCAGTCCAAATGACATTGATAACCATAACTTGACAATATTCCTAATCCTGCTATTCGGATATAAACATTTAGCCATATCGCCATGCCCTGCTTGGTCGTCTTCTTGTTGAGGTTTAAAAGTTTATGCTCATCCACATTTTAATCTCAACCGGGCAATCTAAAAGGCACCAAATGCATTGCTGCTGTTAGGTCTAACAGGCTTCCAGTATATCATCAGCAAAGCAGTGAGAAAATGTATTGTATGACAAATAGACCCTAGTGGCAGCATCTATGGCTACGTCCACACTAAGCCGATAAGGTTATACGGGGAGTTAGACGCCTAATGTTATCCACTCAACACGAGCATTTACGGCCCGTTTAAGGTCCGTTTAAGTTCCCATGATTGCACAATCCCATGCCGACCTGTGCAAATACTGGGCATGCGCGAAAAGACGCGTATAATCTACGTGACGCCAGCGCCTACATAATATATACAAGAAGCTCTACAGCACAGTACATATCTGCTTGTCCCGTTAACCGAAGAGAACAATAGCTGCTCAGAAGAAGAGAGAGTTTTTGGTGTGGACAGACGACGAGATCGATTTATTACTCTTCTCTGTAGTCTTTGTCTGTAGTGTCATATTGTTATTGACCCAGCATTCATTGAAGCCACTTCCTTTCATTATCCGGGGAAGCTGTCCACACTAGGTCGCTTAGCCGTTGAATTAAGATTTACACGGCTCTCTTACCCGACTAATAGTTATCCGGCCACAGACCTTAAACGACGCCGGTTTAGTGTGGACGATAGGGGGGTGTAGACTAAATAATTATATGTTTAAGGCATTACCCGGCTTAGTGTGGACGTGGCCTATGTGAAACTGTAATGGACCCAAAATTGATCCATGAGGAATTCCAAAATGGAGAGGAGCTGTTGATGCAGAGTAAGCCTTTATTTGAACTGAAAACCTCCTACCAGTGAGGTAAGATTTAAACCAGGAGAGGGGTGCACTTTTGCTACCCACAACATTTCCAGTCGGAATGGCAAGATGTTTTGGTCTTTGGTATCGAAGACCGTTAATAAATCCATGAGCACTAGAGTGACAGACTTCCCAGAATCTACTTTTTAAAAGAATGTCATTAAAAGTTTCTAAAGTACCTGTCTCAGAGCATTCACGTGTGTGTGAAAGGATTTTACTAGTTTGTATGAAAGGTTTTTACTGGTGTGTATGAAAGGATTTTACAAGGGTGTATGAAAGGACTTTACTAGTTTGTATGAAAGGATTTCACTAGTGAATATGGAAGGTTCATTTTTCACTAGTTTATATGAGAGCTTTAACTAGTGTGTATGAAAGGATTTCAGTAGTTTGTATGAAAAGATTTTACTAGTGTGTATGAAAGGTTAAGTTTTTCACTAGTTTATACGAGAGCTTTCGCTAGTGTGTATGAAAGGTTCTCACTAGTGTGTATGAAAGGAGTTTAATTTTATATGTGTATATATGCAAGACATTTCTGAATGATGTCCCAGGTGGAACCCAATACAATAAGGTATAAAGCAGCATTACCATACATAGCACACAAATGCTAAATATATTTTTGACAGTAAAACCTCTTGAAGTTTCCTTTTAATTATCATATTATATCACACCTGCAGAACATGATTGATCCATACTTTTGCAGACTTTTAATCTTGACAAGACTGTAAAACTGTGGAATTTGCTTTTAGTGTTTCTAGATCTGGATTATTAATAACACGATGTTCAGGCAAATAGAATATATAGTGTTTAGGTATAGATTAATACAATATGTGAAACTTTACATGGAAGTGCCATTGTTTGAGCTGCCAAAACACTGAAACTAAAATAATAGTTCTTCTTTTGTAGCAACTGTTTGTATGGCCATTATAAAGGAAACACTTTTTTAATAGGTTATAGATACGGCTCACCGACAACCAACAAATTTATAATGAGCCCCATTTAAAAGTATTTTAGAATTAGACTATCTTTTGTGAGTTAAAGGGATAGTCTTCTCTAAAGTAAATGCGTCTGTTGACACATTCCCCAGAGTAGCATAAGTGCGAAAAAAACATTTTGTAACCAGTCCAGTAATTCCCCTGATCTAGCAGCAGTCCGTTTGCTTTAGCTTAGCATAAAACAGTGTAAGTACAGCAATATAAGTGTAAGGATTGCTGCCAGATCAGGGGAATTGCAGGACTAGTTAAAAATTATTTTTATTTTTTCTCTCATCAAACTCTGGGCAATATGGTAAAAGAAAAATTTTCAAATTTTACTTGGGGATGTATTATCCCTTTAAGTAATCTGTAAGAACACAAAGCCCTCCCACCAAATCCATCTATTTTATGGCAGTACTCAGCAATTTGGACCAGGCTAAAGCAATGCAGGACTTTGTTTTGTATGCTTATAAATATTTAGAAAGTACAGGTACCACAGTCTTCAAACCATTCTGCAGCGTCTTACTCTATCCTAAATAGAATAGACCACTCGTCTCTGGAAAAATGCTTGCCATGAAGTAGTATATGTTTTCTGCTTAATAAGGAAACCACTTTTTTTTCTATCTCAATCTTTGGAATGTAAGCTACAAACCAAATAATGTTTAAAAAATAAAGCCTTTAAACTTAAAAGACAATTTATTTTTTGTCTTTTTTTCACTGTCTTTTTATATCTAATTTGAATTTCTTTACTGAATCAAAAGAAATTTCAGTGGAGGAAGAGGAACAATCCAACTCAACTCCTGTCAGCTCTTTGCCTCAGAGTGAATCTGTGCATCCATCAGAAAACCCGAACATTGTTGAGGTTGATAATGTTTTCCAACCGCAGGTAATGATACCCCTATTGTTAACCATTTGTTTTTCCTCATGAAAATGTTAAAGTTGACCCCATTTTTTTTCCCCCCTACTCCTTTAGAGGTCTCATGAGACGTACCGCCTGTTGAAGAGGAAGAACATGATTGTTGAAGCTGTTCGTAGTGTTAAGATTCTAGAGGGGCTTTTCCCGTCAGTTTTAGTTTTCTTTGCTTTTTTAACTCTATTTAGGATTAGCGGGGAGCCATACGAGTAAATCTCAACATGCTTTTTTTTAGGCTGCAGAAAATCATAAATGACGCAGAAAAGCAGGATGGTATCAATTCAAGGTGTTGCAAGAAGACTGTTTTACGACTTGTCCACAGCCTGTCCAGAGAAGGCTTACTCAAGCTTTACACCACCACCGTTATACAGGATGGGGTTACTAAGAAGGTATGCAAACTCCGCTTCATGAAGTTTTAAAGTACCAACTGGTCCCCACTAATAGTGATTTTGTGACTTATGACACAATGTATACATAATAAATTGTTAAGTAGCTCCTGGTAAAAAGCACTATTTATTATGTAAAATATTGTATCGTTTATCTTTAACAAGGTATTTGGCTTGAATTAATGCAAGGAGAACCAAAGACTAGCTGGATTTGTGCTTGCCTCTAGCTAGATTTATTCACAAGATAGATTATTAGATAATTACATTTCTCTCTAATTCATTTTTTTTTTCACACCTGTAGGTGGACATAATTGTTCATCCATCCATCCAGCCGAGTGATGAGAGAGTTACTCAGCTTATTGAGCAGATTCGATTCAAAATCTCAAGTTCACATGCAGCTGCACGGTAAGCACCAGCAAGATGTTCGATCTAAGTTAACAAGTTTTTAATTTATTATTTTTGGATAGAAAGTGGAGCTTAGTACTTACAGGTGTGTCTTATCAAAACAACGAAATGGTGTTTTCATTGAAATTTATTGAGTATGCCTTATAGCTAATCATAATCTTACTTTCTATTAAAACTACAGGAAGGACTAAGTTGGCTGTTCAGAGTTGTTATCCAAGCATAAATGAGAAAGCTGAGTGGAAGGAACAAATGTGTTAGAAAAGGTGCACAAGTGATAGTGATTACCACATCCATGAAAGGAATGTGGATTAAATTTAATTCTAGAGTTTTCTGGAGATGCTAAACGTGTGGACTTATGCTAGAGTTGGAGCTTGAGAACCTGTCACACACAGACATATCTTAGAGATGGACTAAACCATTAATTTAAGCCTCTCACACATAACGATTTTAGATGGACCTGTTGCCATAGAGGTCCACTTTCTAAACAGAAATGTAACATTAAAATGTACATTAAGTCTTAATTAAAGCTGTTTACTAAATCTATTAAGTTTTCTTTTCAACTATATATTGTTTATCACTTCTTTTTTTTGTCCCTCAGTCTGCAGGTTGCTGAAGAAAAAGGAGAAAAGCTCAAATCACAGAATCCATCAACGTCTAAAGGACACAAGAGCCGGGCTGTAAATAAGATGTTAGGAAGTGACAAAAACACAAAGTTTAAGCCTACACCAGGTTCTCTTTGGTTACCTTTTATGAAATATAAAGAGATTTTTGTGGTTTAAAGATATTTAGCTTTACAAGGAAAACCCTTAATTAAAAAGCATATTTAATATCATTACCCATTGTTATTACAAATTGGATTTTTTTTTCTCAAGACAGCTTTTGTAAGTAAAGACCTGCTTAGTGAACAAGATTTGTACTATATCCCTTTAGGTTTTAGCACTTTTGTAGTTAGTTTGAACTGTTATGTTAAAACACTGTTTCATGGTATTTGCATAGAAATTGAACACACACTCTAATTGCTTTAATTTAAATGGAGAAAACCAAGATTTATTCAAACTTCGCTAAATGTAACATGTTGATTTTTATAATTTATTCTTTGTATCAAAATCAAATATAGGTTGGTGTTGTGTCATCAGAGAATCTTATTTACTCTGTAATCACGTTCCATTAATGACGCTAACTTTGTTATGAAATGCTTTCCTGTCATTTTTAAATAAAAAAACCCACAAACATACAAATTTCCTTTTAATCTTGACAGTGTAAAATCTAATTAGTTATCCAAAACATGTGTATTACCGTTTTCTAGCTGTGTGCCTATTAATATGCTTCTTCTCGTTTTCTTTTTGTAGTTCCTGGATTGGGCAAAACATTGGGCTTCCAGCCCAAGATGATTCGTCTCCGTGTTGTTCATGCTTTTCTGTGGTATCTCCTTTATGGCCACCCACTGCGGGAGAACCCCTGTGTGCCTGTCTCTGCCAATCAGACACCAGCAAAACCAGTCAGCACTGATCCTGATACCAAGCTCCCTGAATCCCAAACAAAAGAGGACAAGAGAGGAGCTGAAACTTGCAAAACATCTCTAATAGATGAGGGATCAAGCGATGAAGAGGGGCTACAAAGTGATGAATCTCAACCTGATCAGTCTGTCTCTGCCATGAAAGGTAAGCAGGTGTCATTGGGGTTAAGTGGTACTGCATTTTGCAGAACCTTTTATTCATTGGTTTCTGTGCAAATTAATTTCTACCTGTAAATAAAGAGGCTGCTTTTTGAGAAATGATTTTAAAACCATTTCTCACAGTAATTGCAATGCAATTTCCCTTTAACATGTATCTTTCTTACAGTGTATGCTGATGAAGACTCATGGAAGAGATTTATCCCGCCTGTTCATGTACACAAAGGCTTTACCAGTGGCTGGGCGATGGTTCGCCATCTTCTCCTTTGCCTACCTCTTTCTATTTTTGTGCAGATCGTCCAGATCAATTACAAGGTAAAAGCAAACTTTTATGTAGATGCTAAAGAAACCTATAACATTACAGTAAATGGTGAGTTAAACTATTTTTTGTTAAAATTGATTAGAAAATTAATATTAATAATAATCACTGCAGGTATAGATTAAACAATAATTTTATTCAACCAAGAAGATTGTTTCTCTCTCTCTAAGAAGATGAGAGAACAACATAAAAGGAGTGTTTGTTTAGTAAAAAAAAACTTATTACTGGAGTTTTTATTCATATTTTATTAAAAAAAAGATTATTTTAAAAAAATCTTTGTTCAGTTGAAAAAACTTTTCATTGGCACTGCAGTGATCACACCCTTATTATAACTGCTGACCAGTCAGAAGAAACAGGGCTGGTAAAGTCATCTTAAAAAATTAAGCCTAGAACTTTCAGGGCTATGAATTATTTTGGGTTTATGTTTATGTTTCTCATGCCATACATTTGCACCTCTGTTCAACGTAATGTTATTTAAAACATTGAAGCATTGACTCGTTAATAATATTACTAAAATGTTGTGCTAAGCTTTGCTATCTGCACCATTGAAAAGTCCTTTTCCAGCTTCTTAATATTGACTGCTTTCCCTGCTTTAACACTTCACCTACCTTGCCAACTGGTTTGGGTCAGATAGCACAAAATGGCAGCCCTGCTTCTGGCAGCCTGCCCCAGGGTGCAAATAAATGAATTGTTAAAGGTTGGGGGGCAATGTCTTGCCTTCTGTGGATTATGATTGAGTACTGGTCCTAAATGTTAAAATAAATAGATGGGTCACATTAGGTTTAGGCATTGGTCCTCGAATAATAAGATTAGGATTAGATAATGCTTCTGGAATGTTAGGATTAGAAAATGACTCGAATTAGGTAATGGTTCTCTGATGTTAAGATTAGTAATAAATCAACCAGGCTAGCCAATCAGAGACGAGAAAGGCAGGATCTTACCCCCAACCTTTGACAATTTCAATATTCTACCATCGTAACTTGCTTCCACCAGTGTGATTATTAGGGTAAATGAATAATGGAATTGTAAAGCGCTTTGAGCACCTTGAAAAGCTCTATATAAATGTATTTTATTATTATTATTATTATTTATTATCTACTTAATTTCCTGTAGTCAAAACAGAAATTAAACAATTTAACCTATTAGCCAACATATGAATGAAACGTATCTGTTTCTAGGTATTGACAATAACTGAACCTGTTGCACTATATCAACTTGCTGTTTTTGCTTGTGTGTCCACAGGTGGATGAACTAGAGGACTACCTCAATGACTCTGTGAAGCAGCACTATCTTGTCAGAGCTCTTCCTGCAAGAATGAAAAGACAGCTTCTTTATAAAAGGTGACTTTTAATTTGTTTGCTGCTCTCTTTTACATTTGGAATTTCATTTTCTGCCAGAAACAGTGGCTCTACCTGTCGAGCAGCAAATACTGCTTTCTTTTTCAGGAAATACATATTCGTCTTTCATGAGTGCCTTCAGAAGCTGACCTACATGGGTTTAGTGCAGTTTGGAGTTTTTGAAAGGTTCCAAGACAAAGACCAGGTACTGAGGAATCACGTTGCAGTAAATAATAATTTAAGAAATTAGCTTAATATATCTACATTTTTATTACTGTAAAAAAGTACTAAAGTGAAATTGCTGATTTCGTAGTGGCACTGATTGGAAAACAGGTGATTAGAAATCATGCAGATTAAAATGTTGTTTTATGCAGTTCAGTTTTGCTGATTTTCACAACTATGCACTGTTCTTACAAGAATCTTTTTCCTCTTTGGATATTGTACAGCCCATGTTTTGTTTAATCAGTTAAGTTTTCTAAATTTCTTAATGACATGAACATGATTAAGAAAGAGTGTGAAATACAGAATCTGATTAATTCTGTTCTTAGCTGTCATTCGTTTTATGTTAATCCAGGTGTTTATTTACCTGAAACGCCATGCATCCATAGTTGACACAACCAGTTCAGAGCCTCACTACTGGCTTGTCCAGGAGCCAGCTGACAAGCCTTTTGAGAGGCGCCATTACACATTCAACACTGCTGAGGACGTAGAGAGCTTCTGGTTTGATTTGATGTGTGTCTGCCTCAATACGCCACTGGGTATGTGGATACGCCATCAGAAAACCACTGCTGCATTCAAATCTATTTCCTGCAGTTCATATATAATAATTGTATTTATTTATTTTTTCCTGAAGGGGTGATTCGTAACAAGAAAAATGAAAAAAATAACACTGATGATTTGGCTCCTCCTTTTGTGCACGATCACAATTTGATTGTTGGAATGGGTTACCTTCTAAAGTAGGTGCATTATAATCATTATTATTATCATTATACACGTCCATAGCAAGTTGGAGTTAGAATAGCAAGAACGTGTTGACACCACCCAGCCCTCTACCACTTGCGTCCCTCAGTCTGCCAGGCTATGCCTCCCTTTACCGCATTTTTCAAACTGGAAATGTAGCTGGCGGAAAACTCAATAAGGGGTTGAGTTGCACTTTAAGGATTCTCTGGAGGTCTCAATGCAACTTACATCTCAAGAATAGAAAAACATTTTTTGACATTACATAGAAATAAGTATTTTTTTGTTGTTAAATTTTAGGTCTTAATTAAATAAATCGTTTTTAATAATTACGGTCTTCATTTCTCCTATCTGTACCAACTAAGAGGCAGCTTTGAAGTGTGTGATGATGGTTCCATACCAGGAAATGGTAGAGGAGCAGCAGGTCTGGACTCTGAACTCTTCAGTCATCTTAAACGGAACTGGTTGTTGACAAGTCACCTACTCTCCTCTATATTGGTATAATAAACATAGGGTACTGTATTTTAAAATTTCAACAGCTTATACATATATAGAAGTTAGACTGTTTTTATTTTATTATTTTATTATTTTTAAGCGGCAAAGTGGTTCTGAGGCACCAGCTACCAAACTGAGACTGAATAGCCTGCTAAGTAAAAGTTCCCTCAGGATGGCTCTTCAAGCTGGTGAGTTTGGTGGAGGGTTTTATCTGAGTCGCTTGTATCAACAACAGATACGTTTTTGTGAAGCTGTGTTGAACTTTCGTATTGTTCCTGAATTTGGCCTGATGTTTGTAACGACAGGAAACGGCCTTGCACCTTATTATTTGACCAACAAGCGACCTCTGATCACAGAAAAAATTGAGGTATGGGTTCTTGTTATCTAACCATTCTTTCTAATAATGACTGCATATTTACAAAATCACACAAACGAAAGTTTTGGAGTTTTTGTTTTTTTACTACTATTTGTATTTACTGATGAAGACATGATTCAAAAATGTGAGCGTTGTCTATACAAACAGGTGGGGATAGAGCCAGCTTCAAGAAACAAGCAGGTGGTTGGAGGAAAGGGACAGAAGAGGAAGAAAAAAGAAGTGGTTACAGCTCCAAGCAAGAAGAAAAAAGGTATGTTTTTTTGTTTTTTTTACCACAAAATGTGGTTCTTAGGGGCTTGAAATTGTTAAAAAACTTGAAAATAGTCTAGTTTAGGACACAATTATTTGAAATGCTGGAGTTCGGTGTTTTTGTTATATTTGTATATTGTGTATGTTATATAGTCAGATTAAATGAATAATTTCTGCAGGGGCCTTAAAAATTCTCTTCGTATGTTATAGACGTACCATACCCACCCTCGTAGTCGTGGGAGACTGTGGCTCAGTGGTGGAGTAGTTGGCTTGCAATCGGAGGGTTGTAGGTTTCGATTCCAGCTTCCTCCAGTAACATGTCGATGTGCCCCTGGGCAAGGCACTTAACCCCCAACTTCGTCTTACCGAGCCATGTTGGTGTATGAATGCGAGTGTGAATGGGTGAATGTGGCTTCAATGTAAAGCGCTTTGAGTGGTCAGTAAGACTAGAAAAGCGCTATATAAGTTCAGTCCATTTACCATAGGTGTGGATATTTAACAAAGTTTTTGTACACAGATTTTAATAGTTGGCTAAAACCTGCGGTGTAGAGGGATAGATAGGCAGGGCATATAAGCATTAGATTCACCTGCTAGAACTGAATAGCAAAATTCAACTAAGTTGTAATTATGTTTTATATTCAATCCGATGTACATGCATAGATGTTAGTAAATTAGTATATTCCAGTTATTTCTAATGGCTTTTGAGTTTGGAATTAAACTTACTGAAACCTTAAAGATTGTCAGTTAAATTTCTTTTAAATATAGCTTTAATACAGATGTTTATATAGTATATGTCAAAGAACCAAGATGTTTATTTGCCTGCAATCCTCGAAGTCAAACCCATTTTCTCCGAAATTATTATATTTTCACTATTTATAACCTAAGAATTTTTGTGATTTAAAAGAAAATTGTTCACAGAGACATTCAAATATAAAGAATTTGTTCAGTGTGCTGAAAATCCTGTGTAAACTGCACCAAATCAGTTCTTCAGCCTGGAATTTAAGACTCACAGCCTCTGCCTTCAACAGCACGGAGGGGAAAATGTACTAGAAGAGATGGGACTGTTTTACATAATTGGTAGATGTTGACAACGTAGACAGGATGTGATATCTACCTGCATACTCTGTATGAGTGTTCCTCTATTTTTTGTGTACCTTTAAAACCCTTTGAAAAAAAAAATTTAGGAATAAAAAGCTAAAGATTCTTTAGGTTTGGGTGTTGTTTGGCTTGGAGGTAGTTTGGACACCCTATATATGTTTGGTGACTGTATATAAAGGTTACCAGGCCACAAGATCTTGTAGTCATTAAATGTAGTACAGTGACAGCGTAGGTTCACCATATGCAGAGGCTACAGTCGTCGATGCAGCTGTCCCAGGTTTGATTTGATGCATATCTTTCATTCTCTTTAAGTCCTCCCTCTTGTTTCCAGCTGCTCATTAATTAATTTTGCAAGTGACAAAAAAAACCTTTAAATGTGTTTAAGGGGATGCATTATGCCTCTTATTAAAAAAATGATAATTGGTGTATGGTCTGTAGAAAACATATCTATAAAGTTCTTTGCACAAAATCACTCACATCAAACAACCTTACCTCATCAAACCTTGACATTTTCAGTCCCTTTCAGAATGAGCTGTTCCGTCAATTAATGAAAATTAGCGGTGGCAGACTGTGCCCAACCATTTTATGACCTGACTGCGATTTTGCACATATGAGAATGGCTTGGAATTGGTGAGGGGTGCTCATATCCAAATTCAACTTATTGTGATGTTATAAGGCACTTTTTCAAGTGGCTTGTATAAGCACAAGATTTCTGAAAGCAAAAATCTGCCAAAAAACTGGATGGATGGTTTTCGTTCGTTTGGAGTATTTGTTGAAGCACTATGGACCCAAAGAGCAAGACAAAATGAGGAAAAAAGTGAGCTTGACATGGCAACAAAACTTTACAATCCATTATTATGTTTGTTTAGAATCTAAAAAACGGACTCAAGCCCACGATGCGACAGACCACCAGGCGCTGAAAAGGATGACTAGGCACAGAGTCTACTGGTCTGTTCAAGAGGACTCTGTCATGATGCTCTGTTCGGTGGCAGCAAACCTGCTCAACAGCAAGGTAACAATACTCGTTTAGATCTGTTGGACATCAGCCTTTTTTGTGATGTCTTTTGTTACTTACATTTTTCTTCACTTGTGATTAACTGTTTGGACTTCACATTTATTTTTTTCAGCTAAAAAGGCCTTTTGTGCCTTACTGTGTTGTAAGAGACCTTCTCCACGCAGAGCTTGATATATCAAAAGATAAAACGTCTCTCGCTGTTGGCCGTCGCTCAAGATACATTCTCAAAAATCCTCAAACACTTCTGAACTACAGGTGGCGATGCAGCTATTAAACTGATGTTTGTTTTTTAATTGAGTCTTTCGAGAGGTTTTAATTAACAACTTTCTGTTTCAGGATCTGTTTGGCTGAGGTGCATCAGGACAAAGCATTGATGAGCCTATTGGAGACAAACAAACCTGCTGATCCTGATCAAGCAGAGGTGTGTTGATCTTGATCAGTTTTTTTTTTAACTTTTTGTAGTTGATGGGGAAGAACATGGATTACACCTATTTGTGGTGCTTTAGGACTGTGCCAATGCCTTCTCGGAGTATGTGCGGCTCCTAAGACAAAAGTTCAGCACCGTCACGTGTGATCGTGGCATGATCATACCCGACTCTCAAGAGGAGATCTTCACACGGTAAGAATAGAAGATTTTGTGTTTATTTTTTTGAACAGATTGGTGTAACTAGATACTTGTGTACCATAAATATGTCCAATGCAGGTTTAAAGTTTCTGCAATAGATGATGGAAACTATGTCCCAGCTAAAGATACCATCAACTGGTAGGGATTTTTATTGATTTTTCAATTAATGTTTTTCTGTTGATCATATCTTTCAGTTTTGGTTCTTGTACTAGTTTGCTGCTTTTATTCCATACAGCAAAGATGACATTCATGCTATCGTCTTACACAATTTGATCCAGAGCTCCCTGGCTATGACCAATGCTCAGATGAAGTCTTCCAGATCGTTTCAGGTGACATGCCAAAAAACTTGTTCTTTAAACTATGTGTCAGAAAAGTTTTCACTAATTGTTTTAGCTTGGATAAATCTAAATGGGACATTAAGCTTCTTAAATTTTGAGTTACCATGTATTAAGGTTCATACTTTTATCTGCTGGTCTATTGTTGTTTTTCAAAATTGTTTAGAAGTATTTCAATTGAGTCCCATAACCATTGTTGCTTGTTTTTAGATATCAATTATGTTTTTCTTGGGTTAGTAAGGGACCATTATTCTGCCAAATCAGTTTTTTTATTATAGTTTTTCATTTAATTCCTCTGTCAGACTTTCCACACATACAGTAAGTATAACCAGGAGCTGCTTTGTCGAGTGTTTATCCAAAGCAAGAAGAGGCGTCTGTTCAATCGCCGCCGCATCACTAAGTGGATTGAGCCGAAGAAGAACCGAGGCTTGCCCATGCTTCCCATGTCCTTCCAGATGTCCCAGTCCTACTACAGGTCATTGTTGTTCCTTTCTTTTTAAGTATCATACTAGAGTTCTCAAAGCTGGACTACATTTTTTTTAGTTAAAATTGTTTGATTAAAAAAACTAAAAAAAAAAAAGTTTAAAGATAAAAACAACATAAAAAATCATGGGTTTTTTTTAATCAGCATAAATCTTATGTATTTACAGACCCTCATGTCTTAATAATTAGATTTCTGAACTTTACTACATCTGAACATCACTACTTGTTATTGTTGCCATCTCATTAATTTTGGTACATTTTAAAGGCCCTTAGTTATGAGTTACAGTATGCAGACAGCTACTTCCTTGGCAGGAGTAATGTTAATGTAGCTTTATTTTAATTAAAATAAACTCTTCTTCAAGTAAGGTGTAATTTAGTTTTGTATGGTAAAATTTACATACAATGCAAGGTTTGCTCAAATTGCACATTGTTCAATTTATAGTTTAGTGTAACTGAAAATGAAAGCTAAAAAAAGCCCAGTTTTTGAAGCGATTGGAATCCTTAAAAATATAAGAAAAAGTGCTATGTATTTTACTGCCCAGCTCACTTTTTTAAAACACTTTTCCAGGGTTTGTTCTTACTCAAAAACCTGTTTTAACACAGCTGATTCAGATGATTTGGGTTCAATAAGACTTTTAATTAGCAATTAGTTGAAAGCAGGTGTGCTGAAGCAGGAGACCACTTTGAGGAGTCCAGAGACATGCTTTACAAACTGTTTCAGAAGTGATGTTTCTCCGGTGATGGGGGATGACCATTCATATTGAGCCTGAGCCTGCTAGAATATATATATATTTTTAAATTTGCTTTTTTTTCAGTCATTCCTCCTTACAGATGACCTGAATTCAAAGTCAAACTAAATAAAGGCAATAAAACCAGAGGTAAGGCCTTGGTTGGGTGTACATTAATTTAAACTATGGATACCTAAGAGGGGCTTTAGTAAATATTTTGGTTAGTGCGGGCGCCCCATGTACAGAGGCCCTAGCCCTCAACATGGTTGTTGTGAGTTCGAGTCCCATTCTCAGTGACCTCTGCTGCATGTCCGTCCCTGCTTCTCTCTCCCTGTGCTGCTACTAAGGCCATAAAACCTTTGGAAGAAAAAAAACGTATTTGGATTAAACTGCACTGAATCTTATTATATGATTGGGTTGAAATGAATTACGTGAATTAGTTAATTAGATTGACTTGTGTAGAATTTGCACTTGTATAGAATTCTGTATAATATAGGAATTTTACATATTTTCTTTTATGCATTGCCTTGAAATGAAATATGATGTGAATTGGCATCATTAAAATAAATCAAACCAAGCCAAATAAATCCTGAACGAAGCAGAACAATTTAACACAAAAGACTTGAGACTATTGCAGGCAAATAACAACAGAAAACTCAAACCCTTAGCTGATTTTTCAACCCTCTAAAATCCCATCAACCTAAAACATTTACAGATTTTGTCCAAAATGCCAATGCTCACTGTCCTAATTCAGATTTTTTTTTAGTATTCATTATCCCCTTCTCCCTGGCAGGCATTTCTCGTGGCGCTTTCCTTATTCCCTTTGCACTGACTCCTTCTGCTTCTTGAGGAAATTAATAACCAATGGGACCGGGGATGAAAGGCCTGCTATTGCTTTCTACCATGAGTCTGAAAGCAGATTACAAACAGGTGAGGAAGTGTGTCAAAGAAAAACAGCAAGAAAACAAAAGCACAGAGAATCTCAGATTGGAACAGCTGGAGCAGAATCCACAGACAAAGTAGACCACAACCAAAGTATCATGCAGGGAGAAGAGAAATCCCTGCAGTCAGAGAAGAAGATCGAGAACACTGAGGAAAAGAACACATTGGATGAACAGAAAAATCCAGAATGTTTTCCTCAATCTGGAACTGGTGATGGTTCCTCAAGCCAAGAGCAGATGGATGACCATCCATCTAAAGAGCCAGGAGAGGCTGCAGCTGCTTCGGACACAACAGCTCGAGCTTCACAGGATGTTCCAGACCTTTCTGATATGCTGGAGTTCCCTCTGAGCTCTCCTGGGGGAGCTTGTGTAGTTTCTCTCAGCCTGATGACTCTGGGACTGCTTAGTGTTCATGTTTCTATCCCCAAACAAATTGTAGTGGTGGACAGCAGCCTGGTGGACAATGATGTAGTCAAGAGGTGAGTTCCTGTTTTGAGTGATACTGGTGACTTGTGAAAAAATTGTCTTCATTCTGATTTTATATGGTTACCGTCAGATTCTTCCATCTGAACTGCAATTTCTTTGAAGTTTTACAATTGTCCAATACTCCCCTAGCACTCTGTAGGATGTTCAAAGCCTGGACTACTGTTTTATAACTTTGCTCTTCATAATAATATTCCTATTTGCTGTCTTACTCAGTCTTTGTGGCTTTGTCTGTTTACTGATGGGCGCTGAATACTTGTACCACAGTTTTCAGATTTTTATATGTAAAATCACATCAGAATTATTCTAGATTTAGTGTCTGGTTATCTCCCAAAATCTCAGTGAAACATATTCAAGTTTGCGGATATAGAGGGACAAAATATAGATAACTTCTGGGGGTATGAATACTTTTGCATTTTAGCATGTCTTTTTTTTTCTTTTTTTCGATACCAACACAAAAAAAACTACTGATATATTTTCAGCATGGCTACTTTGGAAGATGATGATGATGATGACGATGAAGACGATGGTGATGAGTGTGAAAGCAGGAAAAGACTTCAAGTGACTGCACACCAAGCATCACACACCAAGTACTTATTGATGAAGGGGTACTGCTCTCCAGGGATTGGTAAATGATTATTTTTTTTACCTCTTTTTATTCATTTACACTGTGTAATCTCTAACTTTAGGTTATGGTTATATATAGGGCTGGGCGATATATCGATTTATGGAGTTTTCTATTTATGAAAATTAGAATTTTGGAAAGAGAGAGAAAATCTGCAAAAACCTTTAATCATTCACCTTTGGTGTTCATAGTGTTATCAGGGCTTACGTTCTTGTTTTTATAAGCAAGTTTTACTGTGTGTATTTATTTTGACTTTGCATTCAGGTCAACTCTGAGAAGGACTGAAATAAAAGCATGTTTTGAAAGAATATTTTCTGTCATTTGTAATTTATTTTAAAGAATAAAAAGGAAGATAAGATAAGATATCGCACAGCCCTTGTTGAAAATAATTATGCTTTTAATGCACTTTTTTACATTTTTTAATTTTTACTTTTTTTATTACGTGTCCTGTCTAGCAGTTTGCTACTCAGAATTGATGTCTGAGTACCAAGTATAAGCCCAACAGATTTGCTATACTACTCAACTTGATATATATGTATGAAAAATCGTTATTACTGATTACTGTGGATTTAATTTCTTGACGTTATGGACGCAAATTGAGATAAGAAGGAAGAAAGGAAGAAGATGAAGAAGTGAAACAGGACCGGTAGATAGGGAGTTAAACAAAGAACACAAGAAAACATCCCAGTCCTCCACCTCTGTTGGACGGCAGAGAAGTGGAAACAAAAACAAACAAAAACGACCAATAGAACAGAACAACATTAAAAAAACAGATCTAGTAATATAAACTAAGAATTACACTTTCACTGTACACAAAAATGGATTAATGAATACAACACTAATGTTTCTGGTGAGCTCCTGGTATCAACTAAATAATGACGATAACCTCAGCTCAAGATATGTCCGTACTCACCAATGTCCCCACACCTATGTGTGTGTGCGAGCATGCAGGTGTGAATAAGGTTTTCCCATGCAGGTGATTGATAGCTGGTGTAAGGAACCGTCAATGCGTCCTACAGGAATCGACGCAGACATGGTAGGAGACTCATGCGGTTTAATGCACTTTGGTAAAATGCTCTTAAATTGCTTTTAAAAACATTTTGGGGGGCAGTACCTTGGTATAGCATTTGCTTCTTTTAAGTGCCTAAAAATTCAGCACTAAAATGCAATGGGCAGCCTAAAGCCTAGTTTATACTTCTCCGTCGATTGGTGATTGACGCAGCGCCACAGGGGCTCTCCGTCACATACTCAAGGACGGACGGAGTAGAGCCTCCGTAAACGAAGAGCATATGTCTGTGATTGGTCAGCTCAGCAACAGATCGAGATCATTTCAGCTTAACTGTACTCTATAGTTGCTGTAATCAGTAGTCAGTGCAGCATTTAGGCACCAAATGCTTTATATTGAAAGTATAGCTTATCTAATATGGTCTTTTGGCGTTTTTAAACACAAGGAGGTGTAGTAATCACAAAACAGAAGGAAAAGTTTGTTTACATGTGTTTTTAGAGTATTCTATTAGTTGCACTTCTTTAAAAAGCTTTACAGCTTAAACAAAACTTACTTTCTGTCATGCATTGCTCTTGGAGGTTGGAATGCGTTCACAAGCTGAAGAAAATAAACTCTAGTTAACAAGAAAAGAGACCGCATTGGTAGGCAGAGCCGCCATGAAAAATTAGCACCACCTGCTGTCCTGGTCAGTAATTGCTTTGCAACATTGAAAAACCAACAGAGAATGGACAGACAGAAACAGAGGACTATAAACGAAAAACTACTCTGTTACAGTTGTCACAATCATGGTCTGTTCGCCTGGTGGGGCTGTCCGGCATTGGCTGGGCCCCTGATCTTGGTGCCCTACGTGGGGCGGGATCTGGACCCGGGAGCTGGAAGATCTGGATGTCCAGGTGCCGGCTGGGCGCGGCCTGGAGAGGGCGTACACCCGCTGTGGCTCCCTGGCGTGTGGGTGTGTGGAGGCGGGCCGGGTGGTTGGCGGTGGGTATTGGTCCGGGGTGGCGGCGGCGTGTGTTGTCCGTCGGTTGGCTGCGGGTCCTCCTTGCCTGCGGCGGCGGCGGGGGGCCCTTGTCGGCTGGTCCCTGGTTGGGGCCCCGCTGGGGGGCGGGGTGCCCCTGGTCCCCGTGGCCTCCGGTTCCTGATCCGGGCCCGCCCTGGCGTAGCCGGTTACCGGCGGAGCCCGTGGGCTCGTCACTGCGATCTCTCGGGCCCCAGCATTGCGGCTGGTGGGTGTTCCCCTGGGGCTTCCATCTGTTCCCCTCTTGGCGGGTGATCGACCTTGCGCTGATCCGCCTGTGGCCTCTGTACTCTATGGGACCCTGGATGCATACATCTCTTGCCTCCTCCATGTCTGTGCCGATTCCTGTAGGACGGATTGACGGTTCCTTACACCAGCTATCAATCACTTGCGTGGGGAAACCTTATTCCGACCTGCATGCTCGCACACACATGGGTGTGGGGACATTGGTGAGGACGGACATATCTTAAGCTGAGGTTATCATCATTAGTTAGTTGTTCACAGGAGCTTACCAGAAACATTTGTATTATGTTCATTAATCAATGCTTGTGTGTAGTGAATGTGTAATTCTTAGTTTATTCTACTAGATCCAAACTATTGGTTTGGTTCTGTACAGTTTGTCGTTTTTGTTTTGTATTACTGTTTCTCTGCCGTCCGGCAGAGGTGGAGGACTGCGATGTTTTCTTGTGTTCTTTGTTTGCCTCCCTGTCTTGTGTCGTCGGTTCGCACCTCTGCTGGTCCGGTTTCTTTTCTTCACCTTCTTCCTTTCTTCCTTCTTGTCTCAGTTTAATGTCCATGACGTCAGGAAATTAAACCCACAGTAATCACTAATAAAGATTTTTCATACATATACATCAAGTGGCGTACAACAGCGAAGCTGTAATACTCTGCTTGGGAAAGTAAAACTGTTGGGCTTGTACTTGGTACTCAGACACAAATTCTGAGTAGCATACTGCTGGACAGGACACGTTAAAAAAAAAAAAAAAAAAAAAAAAAAATACAGTTGTCACAATCTCGATTTCTTTTTTTTAAGTCGACATTCACGTTATAAAAAAAAGGACCAGTTTGCTCATTTGCTCGGTCCTCTGAGCCATCTGGAGCCATCGTGTCTGCTTTAAGAGTTGTTGTGCTGCAATAACTAAAAAGAGTCACTAGTTGGCAGCAACACTCTATTAGTAATAATTTCTGACAACAGAACAACGGTAAGCCAGATAAATCGGCCAAATCTAGTCCAGGATCCTGGGTTTGAGTAAACGGCTGGAACGGCTAAACCTGGAACCTGCAGAACCAGTCCGGAACATCTGCAGGCGAGTCGGAGGACGACGAGGGGGGTGTTGGGGTGGGGGGCTGAGGATGATTTGGGCTCCGACGGCTCATGAGAGTTTCTGGAAGGAGGAAAACAGTCCGTCAACACCGTGGAGGGAGGACGCCCTCGACGAGGAGCCTGGGCTGTTTTCACCTCTTCGTCAATTAACAAATGGCCGGGTTTCAGCCTATTGATGCACACAGTCTCTTTACACCCCCCAAATTCAAAAGAAAGTGCTTGGGGCCAGGTTCAATCATATAAAGGCCGTAACTGTGTGCATCGTGTCTGACAAAAACAAACTTAGACGACTCCAAGCTCTTTGGAACGAAGGACCTGGGGCAAACAATGATGCACAGGGCCAGGAATGTAAGAAGGGCCCTCATGAGGTAGTAACTGTTTGGCAGACGAGGTAAACTGGGGTGAAGGGGCCTACGGCTGGCCTAAAACCAGTTCAGCTGGAGAGGCACCAAGGTCCTCTTTAGCCGCGGAACGGGAGACAGTCGACCTAGTTTCTATCGGTCAGAACAGCACGGAGCGCAGCTTTTAATGATCTGTGAAACCGCTCGCATAACCCGTTCGCTTGTGGATTGTAGGCGGTGGTGCGGTGGATCCTGACCCCTAGGTCTTCAGCCATGCTGGATCAAAGCTCTGACACAAATTGTGGGCCTCTGTCGGAGGTTTTGTCTCAAGGGGGAAAAAAACGTGCAACCCAGGCCGATAAAAACGCCCGAGCCACCACAGCAACTGTTGTGGACGCCAACGGAACCACTTCTGTTGCAGCATCTGGGAGCTTGCGATGGCAGCACGCACCGCCAGTGGGAACTGAGGAACCCGCCGTCATCCGTACCCAGCTGGGAAAGCATGCTCTCCATCAGCTCCAGCGCTGAGTCATCATCCAGGCCAGAGATGGAGAGGAGTTTCTCGGCGCGTTCTGCAGCGTAGAGGGTGTAGCGCCGGAGCAGCAGCAGCTGCTTGAGCGGGGCGTACCTCCCATGAGTCGGTGGGTCCTGGAGGAGGGACATTGTTCGCCGGGTCGCAGCAACCACATAGTGGTATTTTGTGTCGTCCGCGGAAATGCCACGAAGAGCAAACGGTGCCTCTATGTGGAAAAACTAGGAATGTGGATCATGAAGCCAGAAGTCCGGGATCTTCACAGCCACGAAAAAAAAAGCTGGGGACGCAGGTGGATGTTCCACGGCAGTAGGCATCAACCGAGAGGAGCTGGCTTCACCTTCGGACATGTTCAAAAACTGGGTCACCAATGTGGAGGAATCAAAAGGACAACACAGCTAGATCCGATCAGCTCGTTTAATCAGCACCAACTGACAACAGAACAACAGTAAGTCAGATAAATCGCCACATTCGCACCACAACCAACTTGAACATTTTCAAATCTAAACATTGCATTTTTAAATATAAACATCCCGTTGTCTGGGTGTGAGTGGAGCCCCCTGGTGGTCCGCCACAGACTTTTATTTTAACAGAGAACTTTGGATCCACTCCTCCTTTTTTCAGTCTATTGGATTTCCCTTTTTTGGATCCTGATGAGCACATATTTATCACACTAATCTCCCACAGAAGCCCTCACCGCTTCTCTCTTTCTTAGTGACATTGTTACACTTATATTTAAAATAAATTCAATTGCGCTGCTCTGGGTGGCTGCATGTTGGAGTGGCTCTGTTAGCTACATATTGACTTTTTCTTTGGACATTGCTTCCCCCTTTTTCTTAAGGAAGAATTGCATTTTTGGACCTGTGTGCTTTGTGGGTTTTTGTCCTGTGAAATTGGAGGGATTTTTGCTGTTGAATTTCCACTTTTTGCTCATTTGTTATGATGTGTAACCATGGTAATAAGGTGGTTTTCAGCCGGGAGCAGCTGCTTAATATTGCAAAAGCTGAAATAATACCTCAACTGAAGCCACAAATCCCTAATGAGTTGAGGAGGAGTAGGCGTGGATGCAGAGCAGGAGAGCAAAGGAGACAGAGAAGGAGGAAATTCAAACTATGTCTTTGATCAATCATATTGGGAAACGTGAGATCACTAGCTAAAAAGATGGATGAACTCCAAGCCCTGACAAGGACTCAGCTTGAGTATCTGGAATGAAGTTCTATTTGCTTCACTGAGACGTGGCTACAGGATTATATCCCCGACTCCCAAGTCTTTCTGCCAGGCTTTCTGACTGTATAAGCAGACAGAGATCTGAAGAGGAGCGAGAAAAGAAAAGGAGGTGGAGTAGCAGTGCTTGTTAACAGATGGTGTCATCCAGGACATGTTACTGTGAAGTGTCGTCTCTGCAGCCCAGATATTGAACTCTTGGCAGTAAGCTTTCTTCCATATTATTTACCAAGAGAGTTCACCAATGCTAATTTGGAAGTCGTTTACATTCCACTTTCAGCTGTTGGCGACCATGCATGTCTTTCTCGGCTCTTCATATAAACCGCTTGTTCAGAGGCAACCTCCAACAAAGAGAACTGTTAGAAAATATTCACATGAAGCTGAAGAAGCCCTGCTGGGTTTTTTTGTGTCCACAAACTGGACGACTCTTTGCCAGCACCATGGAGAGGACCTCAATGCCATGACTGATTGTGTGACTGGCTACATAAATTTCTGTGTGGACATCATCCCCTCTAGTGAGTGAGATGATTCCCTAATAATAATAATCTGAATGGCGTGTTTAAATGAAGCATTTTTATTCCGATCAGGCTTTTAGTCCAATTACTTGTGTCCTTGTAAACGTAGCCAAAGACTGTCTTCATCATGGGAGAAGAAGTAGTGGTGGTTGAGGAGTACAGAGACCTCTGAGTTCACCTGGACAACAGACTGGACTGGAGAATCAACAGTGAAGCCGTCTACAAAAAGGGACAGAGCAGACTGTACTTTTTGAGGAAGCTGTATTCCTTCAAGGTTTGCAGCAAGATGCTGCAAATCTTCTACAAGTCTGTGGTGAGAGTGTCAGCTCTTCGTTCATCATCTGTTGGGGTAGCAGCATCAAAGCTAGGGACTTAATATGGCTCAATAACCTGATGAAGAAGGCTGGTTCTGTTCTGGGGACACCTATGGAACAACTAGAGATAATGAGGCAAAGAAGTATTCTTCATAAAATTAAAAAGATTATGGACAACCCTGAGCATCCTCTTCATGAGACTATCCTACAGCAACAGAGTATCTTCAGTCGGTGGCTTCTTCAGTTTCGCTATAACACAGACTGCTACATGCAGCATGGTCTACCACTTCTTGAAAAATGAATTAGTAATGAGCTACAACAACACTTAATTTCTCTCTGGGATCAATAAAGGGTTTTTGAATTGAATTGAAATTATTTCAATTTGACCACTAATGCCTAATGTGATACTTTACACAAGAATAATGGAAATTGCATCACTTATATATCTTTTGAAATAAGATTTACGGTACAAAATGTAATTAATAAAACCAATTATCGTAGACTAGACCAGTCTAAAAATGGCATAGCGCTCTGAACTGTAAGAAAAGAAAAACAAATCGAACAATGACCCTAAAATCGAAAATTCTATCTAATCAAGGATTTGGAGAGTCGTGACACCCCTAGTCTCCATTAATACATCTGCGTCTGGCTGCAAACTTGTTGACAAAGAAGTATAAACTAGGCTCAAGTCTTCTCCCCTTCCTGTCGGCCCATGGGTCCCCTGGCTGAAAATTTTTTTATGGAAGTCAATGGACTGGTTGTTATTTTCTGGCCAGCTTTGTCTGAAGTCCTGAATCACACATGTGATCTACCTCAATTTAAATGATACTAATAAAGTGCATTTTGACTGTGTTTATCAGGTGATCATATATTTATTTGATTGTAAAAATTCACAATTAATATGGCTACAAGTCAGAAGTCGCCTATATGGCGTCACAGAGCTAACAGTAGCACCAGCTAACACTTAAAACACTCACTGAAACCTTGTAGAGCTTCTCGTGCATCCTTGCTCTCACTCAACCGACTGTTTCTCCCCCAGCATGGCTGCCATTTTCCACATGGTCAGATTAATAATGGTTGTCTCCGTACTTAATGATCTTTCCTTTGTCCTGGAGTCAACGTCCATTTGTCTCCTCCTTCTTCAGTTGTTGTCTGCTAAGTGTTTTTACACAAAACCTAAAGTAACTTTTGCTTCCAGTCGAAAATCAGCATTTTTTCTGCATCAAAATGTCTTTAAAATTCACGGACATATGCTCGATCCATGGCGCATTTCAAACGGGATCAGAAAATGTAAACTTAGCGGTCTGAGGTTTTGCTACATTATGCATACGAATTGATACTATTGAAATATCAGATATCAACTCTAAAAAACAGTCATGCTTTCGTCATGTCTAGCTTCCGCAGAGCAATGGAAACTCCTTTCTTTAAAGGGACACAGAGGTAAAAAGCTGTCTGTAGGGTCATACTCCTGCAGCGGCTTCTCACATGCCTTTGTAGTACTCCACTGTGTTTTTCCTTGCAGCGTATAGCTTTATTCTTCGATGAAAGAGGCTTTCTCTTCAACGTGGGACTACAAAAAGCCACAGACTGACCAGAACGCTCACGATCGCTGGGGGGGGGGTCGCCATTTTTTCTCCAAGCCTTTGTTTACTATTCCGCTACATACTCTGGGGCCGCCCACCATATGACGCACCCGCTCACTTGAGACACTCTGGTTTGTTGCAGCTGTAAAGCAACACAAAACGAGTCGTACCGTGTCAAGCCGTGTACGGTACGGATTTCTAGTCTGTGCGCACGGTTTAGTAAACCGAGGGGTACAGATTCTTACCCCTCAAAAATTATTTCTGCACTTGACCCCTGGCGGGCTCCGTAAAACACAACTCTGTTGAAGCAACCTGAATAAACATTCAATATATCTTCTCTTTCTTTGTTTCAGAAAAGTTTTGTTTCTACAGTAACAACATTTGAATATATGGTGGCTTGGAACTGCTTTTAATTGATCATTTTAAAAAACAGAAAAAAGCTGAAAGAATACATGTATCTTTTTTTGTTTGTTTGTTTTAGTTAAGTCCCGTAATCTTAACAACAATGATAACATTGTGGTTGAGTCGTGCATCATGAAGCTGAGACTGCGCGACACTCCCGCTCACCACTTTTTTAGTGATCAGAGTAAGTATCATAAGATTCAAAATTTGGCAAATAAGTTTAATCTGCAGTGAAATCTCACTTGTTTTTATTTTATTTTTTTACTCAGATGCTCCGCCTTTGAAGTTGACTAAATTTGGAATCTCACTGCTGCCCCCTATCCTCAGCTGCAGCATCCTCTCGCCTTCTTATTCTCCACCAAGTGCAGAGGAGTGTGACGAGCGCTTGATTCAGGAAAGAAGATACACCGCCCAGGACATTGAAGCGTGTGCTCAGCTCAGGAGAAGTTTAGATGAAGCCGGTGAAAAGGGCCTGGATGCACGTGACCTCCAAAGCAATCTTCTTCATCTGCAGGAGCCACAGTCCGGACTGACAAGGAACCTTCAGCAGTACCTGCAGGTAAAAATGTGCATAGCTTTTGTAGTGTTTAATGTTTTTTAAGCTTACATTAATCTTGTTCTTGTGCAATTTCACATACAGTCAGGTCCATAAATATTGGGACATCGACACCATGCTAAGATTTTTGGCTCTATACACCACCACAATCGATATCAAATGAAACGAACAAGATGTGCTTTAACTGCAGACTCTCAGCTTTTTTTTAGGGTATTTACATCCAAATCAGGTGGAACGGTGTAGGAGTTACAACAGTTTGCATATGTGCCTCCCACTTGTTAAGGGACAAAAAGTAATGGGACAGAATAAGATCCATAAATCAAACTTATACATTTCAATACTTGGTTGCAAATCCTTTGCAGTCAATTACAGCCTGAAACCTGGAACACATAGACATCACCAGATGTTGGGTTTCATCCCTGGTGATGCTCTGCCAGGCCTCTACTGCAACAGTCTTCAGTTCCTGCTTGTTCCTGGGGCATTTTCCCTTCAGTTTTGTCTTCAGCAAGTGAAATGCATGCTCATGCATGATCGGATTCAGGTCAGGTGATTGACTTGGCCATTGCAAAACAGTCCACTTATTTCCCCTCAAAAACTCTTTGGTTGCTTTTGCAGTATGCTTTAGGTCATTGTCCATCTGCACTGTGAAGCGCCGTCTAATGAGTTCTGAGGCATTTGGCTGAATATGAGGAGATAATATTGCCAGAAACACTTCCTCTTGCTGCTTTTGTCAGCAGTCACATCATCAATAAATACAAGAGAACCAGTTCCAGTGGCAGTCATACATGCCCACGCCATGACACTTGCAGCACCATCCTTCATTGATGAGGTGGTATGCTTAGGATCATGAGCATTTCCTTTTCGTCTCCATACTTTATCTTCCCATCACTCTGGTACACGTTGATCTTGGTCTCATCTGTCCATAGGATGTTGTTCCAGAACTGTGAAGGCTTTTTTAGATGTTGTTTGGCAAACTCTAATCTGGCCTTCCTGTATTTGGGGCTCACCAATGGTTTACATTTTGGGTGAACCCTCTGTATTCACACTGATCGAGTCTTCTCTTGATTGTTGACACTGACCCAGATACACCTACTTCCTGGAGAGTGTTCTTGATCTGGCCAACTGTTGTGAAGGGTGTTTTCTTCACCAGGGAAAGGATTCTTCGGTCATCCACCACAGTTGTTTTCCGTAGTCTTCCGGGTCTTTTGGTGTTGCTGAGCTCACCGGTGCGTTCCTTCTTTTTGAGAATGTTCCAAACTGTTGTTTTGGCCACGCCTAATGTTTTTGCTATCTCTCTGATAGGTTTCTTTTGTTTTTTCAGCCTAATGATGGCTTGCTTCACTTGATCGTGACAGCTCTTTGGATCTCATCTTGACAGTTGACAGCAACAGATTCCAAATGCAAATAGCACACTTGAAATGAACTCTGGACCTTTTATCTGCTCATTGTAATTGGGATAATGAGGGAATAACACACACCTGGACATGGAACAGCTGAGAAGCCGATTGTCCCATTACTTTTGGTCTCTTAACAAGTGGGAAGCACATATGCTAACTGTTGTAATTCCTAGACCGTTAACCTGATTTGGATGTAAATACCCTCAAATAAAAGCAGACAGTGTGAAGTTAAAGCACATCTTGTTCGTTTCATTTGATATCCATTGTGGTGGTGTATAGAGCCAAAAATTTTAGCATTGTCTCGATGTCCCAATATTTATGGACCTGACTGTATTTGATAACTTTTTCAAACATTGACAAAAACGTTTTAGTGATCTACCGTGGAAAAACAAATAGATTTCCTTCACTCTGACTCTCCTGCTCCTTGTGCTCTTTGTGAGTAAAGCTTGCTAATACCTTGAAAAACAATCTTTCACTAGCAAACTGAAGTACTGAACCAAGAGGAAGAACAAAAATTTGGACTTTCCATCCTTTTCTTAGCAGGATGCTGGAGATGATGCAAAAATACCAGCTAGGGTTGTCACTGTGAAAATTTTACCTCATGGATTTTTTGACCAAAATTATCTAGGTTTTCGTTATTGCGTTGTGTTTTTTTAAAGGGTGTCGAAAATGTTTAGATAGCATTGATGTCCTACACAAACTGAAATAGTTTTGAAAAAGTGTAACAATGTTTATTATAATTAAAATAATACAAAAGTCTAATCAAAACTTTTCACATCAAAGTAAAGGAACAAGGTTTGAGCATGCAAATTGGTATCATCATTCTACTTTTCATATCAGTATATATACGTGTTTGCCTATACCTTTTTTTTTTGCTGCTAAATAAAAGAAAATGATTGGCTAGAAATGCATTGTCTTACAGGGCATATTATAAGAAGTTCGAGGTATATTTGCTATTGATTACAATATTTCATGATAACTATGTGTTGTTGATTGTTTCGGGGGTATTACATGTACTAATTATAGTGCTGGAATCAAGTTATAATATTTTTGGACAACTACATAAACCCTCTATATCAGGAAAATATTGTCCTTAGTTTGTCTCCTTCCAGTGAGGTTTGCAGATTTGGGGAAAGGTAATCAAGTAGTAATAATTATTAAATTTGTAATAATGCGGCGAGAATCTATTTATTCTATTGCATTGGCGAACAACTCTTATTTGCCCCCTGAGAGCCCCATAATGCATAGCATCATTTAAGTATGAACGTATCCGTGATATGGCTTATATGCTGGCAGGGGGCGCTGTGGCTGCACTATAGGACGACTCGTTGCATTCTCCCTCAACCCAAAGTCCTCACATCATGCATTTCCGTTAAAACGTTAACGTACCTTGCAACGAATGTAAAGTTGTGGTTGATATTTACGCAGATGTGTCATAAAGTTCAAAGTGTTGCTGCACACACTTTTTTTTTCCCTTCACGTTCTGCAACCAGAATGGCTGTCTTCTATTAACTGTCCCTCGGTATTCTTCAAATACCCAAAATATGCCCATGCTTCCGACTTTGTCTTCTTTGAGGGCTGAGATTTACAGAGCGCTGCCATCCTCCTCCTGCCATCATTTCATCTTAGAGAAAGTTTTGGTTCTAAACTACAAAGTGTGCATGTGCGTTAACTTCAGCAGATGGGAATGTTGCTGGTAAGGTTCACCGTGCCTACACCGCAGACGCGGTAATCCACAATATATTTTCTTTAAAAACAAGACTGACTATTATAATTGTCAAAATTTTTACCAGGGTTTAGTGCTACAACGGTAACCGTGACATCCCTAATACCAGCCATCTTCTGCATAGTGTTATCTGTAATCATTGGAGCCAATTCAGTGAAGACTGAATCCCTATGTGTAGGACCAACAGACTGAAGAACTCTTTTGTACATTATTGAGGCTGTAGTGGAAGAATTATTATTATTATTAATTATCATAGTTTTGTCTGAGCTAGAACTGATATAACACTCACTCACTCAGGCAGAGACACAGGCAGGAGACATTTTTTACTATTTAGACTACTATTCCTTTTTAGGATATTGATAAAAACATTAGTTTCTTTATTTGTAATGTCTCTGTATGAATAATAATCTTTTTGGGTATATATACATCTAATTATATTACCCATATGTAGTTTGTAGGTTGCAGTGGCTGGAATATTCTATCACTGAAATTTTTTGGATAGGAAGATGTAAAATTTGGAATCCAGTAGTGCGTAGTACAAGCTTCTTATGGAAATTTGTCTGCTCCAGGATTTACAGGAAGAAGGCCAGGTGGTCCGAGTCGGGAGTTTGGGTATCCGCTGGGTCCTCATGGATCACGCTGAGCCATGGCTTCTGACTGTGAACTGCAAGCAAATGTCTCGGCCTCACCTGACAACCGACAGACATCCCTCCCTAAGGTCTCGTCACAACATTCCCTTTGCACGCAAGAGATACAGCAGAGAGGTACAGCAGAAGACTGAGGGACCGCCTGCAAAGAAAACTGCTACAGTCGAAGAAAGGGAAATGGATGGAGAGGCTGTGAATGCCCTGGCAAATGATGCAACTGGGAAACAAAATGAAGACACACAGCAGGAAGAGCAGAAAGAGCAAGCAGATGATGGAGGTGGAGATGAATGGGTGGATTTAGAAGAGAAGGAACAAGTACAGACACAGCCTAAACGAAAAGGAGAGGAACACAACGGACGGGAGAAGATTGAAACTGAGCAAGGGCAGGCTAGACCAAAGAGGATCAGAAAATGCCGGCTTAGTGGTGAAAAAGATGAAGAACAGGCCGACACAGAGTGAGTTAAACCTGTGCAAAAACAACCTTTAACCACCCTTTCTTGATGATGTTACTCTATCCTCTGTTGTCACCACTCTTCTTTGTGTCTATAACCAATCTGTCATTCATACAGGGAGAACTTGAGTTTCATTAGCAGGCCGTGGCGGTTCATCGATGGAAAGGTAAACCGGCCGGTGTGTAAGGGAATCTTGGAGGCAGTTCTTTACCACATCATGTCTCAACCTGGAGTCACTCAGCAGGCGCTCCTAAAACATTATAAAGATGCCCTGCAACCTGTGGCAGTGCTAGACATTGTGCAGGTAAACAGAAATTCATTGACACAGCCAGTGCATGTCGGGTTTAGTTTTAAGGACTTTGCATTTTGCGTAGTTATGTAAGTTAGCAGCTGATTGGCTATCCTGTTTTCTGCTGGAGATTTTGCAAATTATAAATGATTTTATGCTGATGATGCTGTATTTCTGAGAACATAGACATTATTTAGCAGTTTAAATTGAGTTAAAAAGGCTGTTGGTCTAAAAGTAACAGACATTAGTACATGGGACTTAATGTAACAATGGATTTTTTTCACAAACGTTTTTAATAAATTGATGATTAACCTTTCCAAAGGTATATACAAGCTTTTTCTCCACAGATCCTAACTTTATGGAAGGCATGACCAAAATAAAGAAATAGGAAATCCTATTTAAAGTTTAGAGAAAGTCCTTTGGTCAGATTACACTAAATAGGAACTTTTGATCATACAGAAATAGTATTTTTATGGTGAAAACTAACGGTGCACATCTGCAGTTAACATACCATCCCCTCATGAAATATGACAGTGAACTGGTGGAGGTGCTGGTTATAACCTTATATTGCACTAGAACCACAATAGATTGGTTTAGATCATTTAGAGCAAATTTGTGTGTTCACATGCTACAGAGTTCAAACCCAAGTCCAGTTATGAATCTAGGCAAAGGTTTGCTGTCTCCAGATGTGTAAAACTGGTAGTAATCCTTGCTAGAGAGGTTTTCAGCTGCAGTGAAAGTTGGCTCCACATTCTTTTCACTAAGTCGAGTGCAATTACATGATGCACATATCTGATTTTTATTTTTAAATCATTTGAAATACCATGTATCAGTTTCGTTCATCTTTGTAATTCTGTACATATTCGTTTTAGTCTGTCACCTGAAGAAATCGGTTTGAGGTTTGAAGTTGTAACATGTCAAAAGATGTAAATGCTTAAGGTGTATGATTACTTTAGCTGTTTACTGTAACCAGAACCCTGAAATAATTTTATTTAGCAGAATTTGAACTTAATTTAAACCACTAATTATTTTTTGACATCCAATATCTTTATTTCCCCTCAGGCACTTGTAGATTTGGGGTGCCTAACAAAGAGAACTTTAGTTAAAGATCCTAAACCTTCACTATTCAGCTGTCCTCCACCGACCAACATGGAGAGCTCAGTGATGTTGGACGAACCAGACACAGTGTTTTATGAGCCCACCATCAGCTGCTGCCTGCGACTCTGTCGGGTGTTGCCCAATGAGCGAAAATGGAATGACTGCCTGACTTGAAGCTGTCGGTTCTCCTCGACTCCCATTGCTCCACCTGCTGTCAGGATTTATTGAAGTTTACATTGTTGCATTAAGTAAAACTGTAAAACTAATTTGTCATTTTTATGTAGTATTGAAAGCCAGTGTTCTGTTTACTGCTTAGTTGTATTAATATTCTCTTTTACTGCCTAATCTGTAGATTTAAAAATCTAAATAAATTTTTTTTTGTCTGAATTCATCTTAGGCTAAAGCTGATACATGTAATAACTTTATTTAAAACTACAAAAAAAGTAATTTATTGCCTCCTATTATGATTCATTTGTTGTCCATCCTTCTTTCCTTACCTCTGTCCTTTCTACTTTGTTTCCTTTTGTTTCTACATTTTCCATCTTTCCTAGTGTCCTGTCTTTCTTACATAATTTTAGCGTTGCATCATTGTATCTTACCTTCTTTTGTCTTTTTCTACTTCCCTTCTTTCTTGTCTTAGCTTGGTCATTTTTTTCTCAGTCCTTGCTATTTTCACATGAACAACATTTTTTATTGGTTAACTCATAAATAATTCAAATGTTCTCAAAGAAAAGGTTTGTGACATTAAGCACAGCACAGGAACATGAGCATTTCTAGTAGTTATGGGAGGACTCTTAGGAAACTGATAAAATTCTCGGGAAGTAAGTTAATGTGCTGCTGTCTGCTGAAAGCTTTTTGCACAAAATGCCCAATTACTGAATGCCATGTTTATGTCACTTAAGTGTTTCAGATAATGAAACAAGCTTTGATTTTAGACTTCAATGATCAGTGTTAATACAAAATTAAACAGTCAAATAATGATTACATTTAATAAAGGAAAGGGTTTATCCAACTACAATCTTTTGAGAAATATACTATAAATGCTCCTCTTGTTAAATGAGAATTTTGTTAGTTCAGTTTCACCATCTCCAGGTTTGTAGAATCAATACATCACTTAACTACAGCCTGTCTGACGACCTGATGTTGGGTAAAAGTTATCATAAAACATGTCAGATTTGAAGAAGTTCAAGAAAAGGTGAAAAACAAAGCAATTTGGCATCTCATCAGTCTTAAGGTCACAAGGAGATTTCTATGGCTGCGGGTCTCCAGGGAACCATGTTATGAACAGAAAAATGAAGGGTTTGGAGTGACCTAGTCAATGTCTGGACTTGTGTCCAATAGATTGACTGTAGCATATCCTAAAACAGAATGTTCATGAATGAAACAGCAGCTAGCTTGTGACCTTTGGAGAACATTTATTTCACTTTCAAACAGAGTTAAGATTAAGATCACTAGCTGTTTGGGAATGGTGGTTTCCATTTTTAATCCGTCGGTTTTCTCCATGTTTTACCTACCACTACCATTACCTACCACTTCTGTAGGTCTAGCAACCGCGATCACGCTAAACCAGCTGGTGAAGCAAGAAATATTCCCCAGTATTTTACTCACCTTTTTTACTCTAGAGGAACAACAAGTTTTACTGTCTGCGCCATGTTTTATATCTCTGGCTGAGAGGTCATCATATCAAGATCATTTTATTTAATCCAGGTTACTACTTAAGATAGCTACTCGCATGATAATTTCTGCAATTGAATGACTAGTGATATAATGACCTCAGTGAAGCTGTCCCCCCACCCACTTTAAAAGTAAAGGCAAATAGGCGGAGCGGTTAGTGCTCCGTTTGTGCTGATTTGTGCTGGTAAAATTATCGTTTGTGCTGTTTTGGTTTTTCAGATATTCAACTTTATTTTATAGGTCACACAAAGGTCACCGTCCCCCCAGACAGCTCCAAAACGGACCAAAGTGGTCTACTTTTTTAGTGCTTCGTTTGTGCTGGTAAAATTATCGTTTGTGCTGCTTTGGTTTCTGGGATATTAAATGTTTTATTTCTGCGTGATGACGTCACCGTCCCCCCAGACATCACCAAAACAGATAAAAGTGGACTACTTTTTTAGTGCTTCGTTTGTGCTGGTTTGTGCTGGTAAAATTATCGTTTGTGCTGTTTTGGTTTCTGGGATATTAAATGTTTTATTTCTGCGTGATGACGTCACCATCCCCCCAGACATCACCAAAACAGATAAAAGTGGTCTACTTTAATCGGTGTGTCCTGGTGGATTGTTCAATTTCCTTTTTTAGGCACAAACATTTACATAAATGCATTTCAACATTTAGCTACCTTTTTTTCACTGCAGAACTCGGCATCGTCATATTTATGATTTTGAATACCAAAAGGTAAGAAATTCAGATATTGCATTCCTTAAGTTCACATTTTAATGATATTGGAGCTCATAATGAGTAAAAAAGAGGATAAAATATGGCAAAAATTGTTACGTCAAAAACTCTTATTTTGAAATACAGGTTCTCTCAAACCGGAAGTATTTTTATTTCTCGATAATGACTGGAATGTGTGAGGAAAGGCTTCTCACTGAGCAATGTGGTTGTAACACATAAAGATTAATTTATGCTGTAACAAACACAAAGATGAGACCGCCATATTTATATAAAGTAATGACACGAGGAAATGTGGACGAATAACACTGGTAGACAACAGAGGAAGAATGTCACAACGCGAGAAACGACAGGTTACAACAGCAAGGGAAACGACAGGTTACAACAGCAAGGGAAACGACAGTTTCTAACAGCAAGAGAAACGACAGGTTACAACAGCAAGAGAAACGACAGGTTACAACAGCAAGAGAAACGACAGGTTACAACAGCAAGAAAAACGACAGGTTACAACAGCAAGGGAAACGACAGTTTCTAACAACAAGAGAAACGACAGGTTACAACAGCGGAGGAAACGACAGTTTCTAACAGTAAGGGAAACAACAGTTTCTAAGGACAGAATGACATAAGACTACAGCAATTACATGATTAAATTAAAACGAATAGGCTAAAGGTTTGGTCAAATTAGTCATTTACATAGGTAATGTAGTAGTCAAATGTAAATTTGTAAGGGCAGAAGTACTGTTGCCAGATACATAGACGCTCTCAAATGCAAACTTTCATTTAACTTTCATGTTGATTTGGCATGTGCAGTGTGCGTATGAACATAGACAAACATTTTTGGCACATTTGGAACCCCATACCGGTGGCTGTATACAGATGTAAAACCTCCAAAACGTATTATGTACATTTACTTTTCTTACAGATTTCAACAGTTTGGAAAACCTGTTGTATTTCCATCCAGACTAGTGGTGAAGTACAGTGATACAACCTGCGCCAAATGTGTTTCTTGCCAGCAGGCATGTCTTCCTCTGGAGGAAAGTGTTTTTAATATGGAAGCATTCCTGGGAAATACTGCAGAAAATGGAACCACATTGTAGTGGACCGTGGTATGCATGACTGGGTGAGACATGACTCTATAGTGCTTTTATACTGACAAAAATGATAAGCAGTGTTGGGAAGACAACTTAATTGTGAACCATAGATTTGTCCCACCTATTATTGAGTTATGACGGCTGATTAGGTTGAATGAAAATACTCATAACTTGATGAAATATTAACGGATTTACAAATGGTTTGCTTTATTACAAACCTTATTATACATAGGTTTGATATAGGACACTTGTACATGTTGAAATGACCGCTATTGCTTTTGAAACACAACTTAATTGTGAACCGTAGATTTGTCCCACCTATTAGTGGGTTATGAAGGCTGCTTATGTTGAATGAAAATACTCTTAATTAAATCTTGATTAAATATTATTGGATTTACAAACTTTACTATACATAGGCTTGAGACGGGATACTTGCACATTTTGAAATGACCGCTTTTCCTTTCGAAACAGACATAATTGTGAACAATGTGTCACGCATAGGCTATTTTCACGTTGTCAAGGTTATGAAAACAATAGATAATAAAATAGTGTTAAACGAAACCAATAACGATTTTACGACATAATTTTTGTCTAAATGGCTGTTTTTGTGGGCGTGTTTCATTTCAAATTGCCCATGATTTCCAACTTGCTTGGTTTGTTAATATATAATAAAACAAAACTTAGAAATTGCTGGCTTTGTGTTTACAGAAATACATCCCGTTCTTTACCCCTTTACCTGAAATAGAACTTTAAGTTACTTACGTTGCTATGGTGTTAATTGTTGTGGGGTTTTTTAAGGTGGCTGGAATAACAACCCTAATGCCAGAAGCTTCAAGTACATTTTCCGGAAGCTGATGGCCTGTGGGGTTGTTAGACCAAGCAGCAAGGGCAATGTGACGGCGCAGGATGACACGGAGTCCCTACCAGCTGTAGCGATGTTTACTGCTACCCAGTCCTACCACATCGACACAGCTACCAACCTGTTGGCTGCAGACTTGTCCACTGCAGGAGATGACCTCCCATCCCCGTTTGCTGACATATCTGCCCTTGTACAAGATCACAGCTACCTGCCCACCCGCTTCAATGGTCTTGTGGACAACATTCTAGTGTACATTGGAGGTATATATATATATATATATATATATATATACACGCATATTATATATATGTAATTTCAGGATTTGTTGTGCGGCGAGCCATGAAGAAGCTGTCTTGTAATGTCTGCCGTACCACCCTGGTGATGGATGCTGCATCTGCCAGTAAGGACCAAAGCTACCACTTACTGACTCTCAAGAACAACGGGGGTGAAGACACGAGAACGCTTTCCTGATAATGCGATTGTGATTAGACCTTGGTAAAATATATTATATTTCATCAAATATAAATATGTATTCATCAAAGCAGTACTTGATTTTTATCAATAAAAATCTGAATTTGTTACACACTGGGCCTTTAAAATGTATAGTTCAGGTCCATGAAGTCCAAAAGGCCAAAGCCACCTTTATCTTTAGGTCCACAAAGCACTTATTTTTTTCAGATGATGGTGCTTATTCTTCAATACAAAGTTAACAAACAAGTTATTAATCTTTTTAAATATTGAGTCATAGACATTAAGGGAAAGGGCTGCATAGACAAATCTGGAAACACCTTCAGCTTTAGTCAAAGAACTCTCCTTAAAATGTATAGGTTTCTTTGGAGTCATAAGTTTAAAATAGTTTTAGTTTTCTCCATGCTGGGAGAGAAGTTGAGTTGTTGAGGCGCCGGGTCATTCCTAAAAGACATGAATACTAAGGTATCTAACACATTTTTTGACAGGAATATCGTATAAAGTTTTGACGTTAGATTGATAAAAACTTAACATTTCACATTTAGATTTATTTAGTTTTAGTCCGGAGGCAATTGAGAACTCGTCTAAATAAAGCGGTGTCATCTGCTAATTGAGCCAGTCGGATTTCTTTGCCAAAAATAGATAAACCTTTAATTACTGGGCTACTCAAAATGTGTAATGAAAGTATTTCAACCACAATCAAGAATAAAAAAAGGCGAAATTGGACAATCCTCACGAACAGATCTCATAACTGGAAATCTTTTGGTAGTATTTGAATATAGTATAACACAACTGTGAATATTTTTATAAAACATTTTGATAGTTGACACAAAGTTTGGACCAAAACCAAACGTTTTAAGTGCTGTAAATATGAAATAATATTCTACTGTATTGAAAGATTTATAAAAATCAAGAAACACAACAAGGGAATCATTATCTATATTGTAAGAGTAGTGTAATAGGTCAAAAATAAGCCTTATGTTTGAACTGATATGGCGGTTAGTCATAAATCCATTTTGTGTTTCAGCTATGATCTCATCCAGATTTTTTTTTTTTATCTTTTGCCATAGCCAATGAGATAATCGTATAATCTGGATTCAAAAATGGGATAAGTCTCCAATTTTCTATAAGAAGAAAATCTTTATCAGGTTTAGGAATTAAAGATATAACACCCGGTTTCATGCTTGTGGACAATTCTTTTCTATCAAGGCATTCCTTAAATAATTCTAACGAGGGATCAACAATGATATTCCAGAAATGTAACAAAAATGCCATTGATAAACCATCGTTGCCTGGAGATTTTCCCCTGTTTTATTGATCAAATAGCCTCTGAAATTTCTGATTTTACTATGGGATATTCACAGTTAGTTTGAATGTTTTCTGAGATAGTTGGAAAACTTTTTAATGTATCAATAAATTATAATCATTATCATTGATATTGATGTTACAATTTGATTTGTATAAATCATTGTAAAAGAAACCTACATGTTTTGAGATATCTAAATGATAAGATAAATGTTATCATCAATCTTAAGCGCAGATATATTGTTTTTCTTTGGTTTCGTTTCTCAAGAGCAAAAAAGTAACTACAATTTCTTTCACCTAGTTCTAGCCTCTTGCTTTGCTTTTTCTTCATCATCTGATAGTGTCTTTCTTCATTAATATGTTGAATTCACTCGTAATACTGATTTCTTTAGTATCATTGTTTTTTTTATTTCTTTGCTCTGCCTCATTGCTGCTTCTCTTACCTTGAATTTGAAAAATTCTAATTTTTGTGTGTGATTCATGTTGGTATCCCCGAATATCTATTGAGACGTTTTTTCCACAACATTACAAAATGTATCTTCATTCAATAAATTATTATTTAGTTTCCAAAAACTATATAAATTACTTTATTTTGGTTTATTGCAAACTAAATGAATTGTAATCAATTTGTGATCGGTTAATGGAGCAAAAGAATGCGAAGATACTGAAGCAAAATGTAAACAATAAGAAGATATTAACTACAAGTCAATTCTGGATTGTACAGATCTATTTGTGTTGCTCCAGGTAAACTCTTTTGTATCAGAATTTAAGAACCTCCATACATCTTTAACTGCAAGTTGTTCACAAAAAAACACATGGCTTTTAAATTTTGAATGTAGTGATGTTCTTATTCTATCCATAAGTTTATCTGGAGCATTATTATAATCCCCTCCAATGATCATGTGGGCTCCCTTGTAATTTGATTCTAAAAATCAAATTAATCAGATAATTGCATGAACATAGATTTGGCCTGATTTGTGTTGTTATGGAATGTTGAGAGGCATGGCAGAAATAACACTGATCACCCCACTGTGCTTTCCAAAATTTTACGTCATTATCACCGAAAGGCAAAGCTCTCGATTTACCGGTCGATCTACGTTCCTACCGTCATCTATGGTCACGTACGCTGGGTGGTGACCGAAAGAACATGATCGTGGATACAGGCGGCTGAAATGAGTTTCCTCCGTAGGGTGGCTGGGCTCTCCCTTAGAGATAGGGTGAGAAGCTCGGTCATCCGGAAGGGGCTCAGAGTAGAGCCGCTGATCCTCCACATCGAGAGGTGGCTCGGGTATCTGGTCAGGATGCCTCCTGGACGCAAGTGTGCTGCTAAGAATTTTGGGCCCCATGACAAAAATCTTGGCAGGGCCCCCAACACAGATGAGATTATTTTCATATTAATTTATATTAAATCGTGCACTTTATGGTATTTTTACTATCATTCTCATATATTTAAGTCAATCAGACTTTATATGAATCATATATAACTGCTTCTGTAGTGCTAGACCACTTTAAATTCATTTGTTTGTGCTTGCACTAGCAATGTAAGTGGATTACAAATTATTTACTCCTATTTTTGCAAATTGTTTGAAAAGTTGTATTGGACAGATGGTAAAACACAATCAGGATTTATAAAAGATATTTCTATTCATAATAAAATCAGATTAGTCCTTGATTTAGTAGATTATAGTTCTTTGATTGAATATAAGGGTTTCATTTTAATTTTTGGATCTTTACGTAGCATTTGATTCTGTTGAACATACATGTATTATAAAAACGTCAGAATATTTTGGATTCTGTACATCGTTTATTAAAGCGATAAATATAAATGTATGAGGATATTAATAGCTCGGTTTCTCTACCCCAAGGAACACCTAAAGGATTCACTATCAATCGTGGAAACCAGCAGGGCTATCCCTTTTCTCCCTAAGTATGTATTTTAGCTGCTGAGTTATTAGCTATATCTCTAAAAAAAACACTGTCCAGATCCCTTTAGTAATAATAACAAAATTTGAATATTTTCTATAGCATTGGGATTCTATTTACATTAAAAAAATGTGAGCTTATGTCAATACATGATATGGAGCAAAATGAAAATGGGCAAGGTGTTAGTATAAATTTTGCGATCTGTGGAGGCTTCTGAAATGTATGCCATGTATGACACAAGAGAATGTATGTTGCTTTGTTTATTTGTGCTTTATTTGAAATAATGAAAAAGAACTTGGAAATACAATAAAAACAATTGAAAGCAGAAACAATTTTTCTGGGCATCATTAAGTTAAGTTATACATACATAAAATTAGCTGAGTGAAGTACAAATTAAAGAACAGAATTACTGATTACTGGTTTTTGCTTAAAAATCTAATGAGCTTTAAGCTATTGTTTGATTTTGATCCAACTCAGATGTTTTTGATAAATGTAAAAATATCCAGAATCAATAGACATGGATTTTAATTCTACATGTATTCTTATGATTTGCGTAAATTCTTGACAATCCGAGATACTTTTTGTGAAAGAATTATTCACATTCTTTGCATTTCAAATAGCGTGTTTCCGGAAGATATACATAGGATTATACATAAGATTATACTTGTTTTGTTGGTTTTTTCCTTTGGCCTTAACTTTAACCAGTTGCGTGTTGAAAATGTCCACATTGCTGTCCACTACTGTGTTCATTTTAATTTGCTTTCTTGATTTGGACAGTTGTCTTCAAAATGGGACTTCCAAAAGAAGAGTTATAAACTTTTCAATTCAATCCAGTTTAATTCAGTTCAAAATCTATACAGCACCAATTCATCTCAATGTACTTTACAAGAAAACAAATTTCAATTCAATAATACATACATTCCATTCAGTTTGATTTTTTTCCTAGCAGCAGATTGCATCGAGTCATTGACTTTAAATGTTTTTGAGACATTCTCAGAATTATTCAAGCCTAGTTGTTGTGACAGCTGCAATGATACAGATTCCATTCTTCTGTCTTTGTATAATATTTACTTATCTATTTTAAACGGAGTTACTTCATTTAGGGATAAACTATCTGCTCCTGAAAATCCTTGCACTTGGATGAATGAAGATATTATTTTGTTTAGAATTTGTTTTAAGGTGGAGAATTTGTCGAAGTCTGCAAAGCTTGAACTGCACAGACTTTATTTAAAAGAGTTGATCACATAACTTAATGTAAGGATAAAACTGTAACAATATTTAAAGAACAAATTAGATCATTTCAATTTCCGACCAAGCAGCATTATCTTTAATGCACAGGGGAAATATAATTTTACGTACTGAAAAACAATTAAGAAGAGACTTCTTGGATGATGTTAGTGCAGTCAGTACCACTTCAAACCATCTTTGTCCAATAAATGCACAATTAAAATCTGAACATGAATAAACATTGCAGAAAAATATGGTCAAGTTCAGCATAACAAAATGCCCTAGACTGTTAACGTGACTCCTAGGCTGCAGCCTTGTCCTAGAGCAAGCAGGGGAGAGCAAGCCACTAGCGCTGACGGTTCACCTGACAGCTGTCAATCAAAACAAGATTCTCCCTATTGTTCATAATTTCAAGCTGAGTAATATAAAAAAAAAAAATCATCCCCCTCAGAGTTGTTATGATGGTAAACCTGACCTATTGAACCTGAAATTGGTTTTTGAAACAGACTTTAAACATGTTTATTTCTGCTATGAAGTTGCCCCTTACTGGAGCCAGCCCCTAGCGGATAAGGAAATAACTTAAATTATTGTTACTTCTTCCAGATTGGCTTCGATTTTGGCCAGCACAGTGAACGTAACCTTGGTTGATGATGACAGAGGTCAAACGTTTCCTGTGGGTCTTCGCCGGGTTTGCACACTGTATTATGATACATTCTTCCATGCAGAGGTTCTCTAGAATTGTGATGTTATGGGGCTGTCGCAGGGAAAAAAAAGACTTCAACTCCCCCCACAGATTCTCCTTTGGGTTTAGACTTGGAGCCTGGCCATTCCTATACCTTGAAATGCTTTTTATGTAGCATTTTGTTGACTGTAAGGTGTGTTTGTGGTCATTGTCATGCTGGAAGATCCAACTATATTTTAACTTCACTGCTTTTATTGACGGAAGGTGTTTTTTGCCCAAAATCACATGATACATGGCCCATTCATCCTTCCCTTAATATGAATCAGATGTTCAGCCTACTTTGCAGAAGGTGTGGACAGGTCTCTTTTATACAGATAAGGAGTCCAAACAGGTGCCATTAATACAGACAACCAGTGAGGGGTAGAAGAGCTTCTTAAAGAAGTAAAAGGTCTTTGAGGGCCAGAATTCTTGCTTGTTTGAGGGGCTAAATTCTTTTTTGCACCATTTCATACAATGGGATTTCCTAGATTTTATAACATTCTTGCTCCCACAGTTAAAGTGTACTATCTAAGCCCATGTTCTCTCTTGATGAACATTACAGATTTACTCTCATCTTTTTAGGTGCACAATCACTTGCTGACAAAAACTTTTTCTGCTCTACTATATAACGAAGAAACTGCTCAGTAGGTGTCCAGACAATCCTAACACATAATAAATAAAGCATCAGTAGTTGTTGAATTGACCAGAAATAGGCTTGTTATCAGAACCAATCAGTGATTTTTGGTTTTGTTAACAAGACATTATAGTTGTATAAAACATGCTAACTGTGAAATGAAAGAGCTGGGAACTGAATGTAATGCTATACGTGACACAAAAAGGAAACCTCACCTTAAAATAAACAAATAAGTGGAAAGAGAACACCCAAGTTTACCCTAATTAAAATAATTAACTTTTACACTTATTTTGCCAGAATTAAACCATGTCCTAAATCTTGCAGACTTCAAAGAGGTTGACCACCAAAACATGATACCAACCCATTGGAGAGACAATTATCCAGTGGTAGTGACACACACCATTTAGTAGAATGGGACTCAACCCCACTTTCATTCTCAAGTACTGAGTGTGCTGTAGCAACAAAACAGTGTTTGGACAGAATCATGATAGATCTAAGATAATGTTTTGATTCAAAATGTGATATATGAATTACTATTTATTCAACCCTGATGATGGCTTGGAAAATACAGCACAGACATTCAGAACAGCAACCCACACTTACACACAAACACCCTACCCACCCAAATTCCAGCACAGAATTCCACTGAACAGGGAATAAAAATAGAGAAAGAGGAGGAGTAAGACATTTCTGGGAATTGATTTACCTCACTCCTCCCTTTGGAGTTTGTATATTTCCATTTAAATCCTCCAAAATTACAGAAAAATCCCCCACATTTCTGAATAAGTTTGGCTGATAGTCATACATATTGGAAATGTGGTCATAATTTCTGTTAACACATGCAATAAGGGCATGTTTTTCATTAGAAAATATGAGCATGTCTACGTGCCTTTTTCCCTAGATAAAATCAAAACCAATTTTTTAAAACAGGATCCACTAGAACATGATTCTTTTTTAACAAAATGATCCTTTACAGTTTGAATTATAAAAAATAAAAAGAAAGAAAAAAGAAAAAAAAACAAGCTTGTTTCTGTTTAAGTCGTTTTATGTGCTGGTAGTCTTTAAAAAATAAAAATAAAATAGAGGTTTTAAAAATGATAGTGAGCTTTAGTCCGAGGACTTTCACTTTCACTACACACATCAAAATAAACCTACAAAGCTCCTTGCACAGATGCAGGAAATTTTGTGCTCTAAAAGCAAGTTTGTGTTTGCTTTAACTCTACTATTAAAACTCTGTTTGGTGATTATGGCTCAGGAGTTTGAAGTTCGTCTCGTAATCTGATGGTTGCCGGTTTGAGCCCTGGCTCCAACTGTCTCAGTTGTTGTGTGCTTTGGCAAGACACTTCATCTGTTGCCTAATGGTGGTGGTCAGAGGGCCTGGTGATGTCAGTGTCCTGCAACCTTACCTCTGTCAGTGTGCCCCAGGGCAACTGTGGCTTGCCATCACCAGTGTGTGAATGTGGGCCTGAATGACTGAATGTAGTGTAAAGCACTTTGGGGTCTGTAGGGGCTAAGTAAAGCGCTATACAAATACAGGCCATTTACCAGAAGCACTCTTATTATTCATAGAAAGGGCAGTTTATCAGGGATTTTACCCACTTGGAGAACTATGAATTGAATGATTATTATATCACACCACAGATTTAAGCTGAGCCAAACTCTCCCTGAGATAAACAGAGCCCAGTGTGAAAGTGAACGAAAAATGTAAACTGAGAAACTCTTAGGAAAAACTTCAGCTTCTTTAATTTGAAAAGAGTCATAATATTTCTCCTAAATGTAAGAGCATAATGACTACTGGATTTTTCTAGGTGTGTAAAAAAATCTGTGATAAGAACAAAAGTTAATTTAAAGGTCAAAATATAAAGCATTTGCTATACATTTTCACACTGTATTGACAACTTTCACACCATGTATTTCTTTAGCTTGATCATTGAGAAATCCTTCTAAGTACGAAATATTAAGAGGAAACATTTGTCATCCATTAGCCTCATGGTAAAACAAGTAACCACTAGACATTAGATACAAAGAGTTCTTGTAACTTTCTCACAATGATAAAACGATCTGGGAGGAAGTGAATACTCCAATTCAATGAGTACAAAGAACATATATTATTTCTTTGATTCAAAATAGGAGAATTTGCAGCTACATTTGGACTCAGATCTGATGCACTGCAACTAGTCATCTTTAAAGCTCCAACTTGAGATCATCCATCCAGGGATTTGATTTTAGTAAGCAAGAGGTACTGCAGTGTGATGCACTGTGCCCAAACGGAAAACTTCCTTTAGTCGGTACTTTCCCATTTTGTTCTGTTTGTAATAAAGAAAGTAGACAGCTGCAACACCGATGAATAGCAGAACAGTAGCACCCACTATGGCAACTATGATGTATGGCCAGAAGTTTTCTGCAAAGAAGAAGAGAAATAAGGAACAGAGAAAGTCAAGTATGATTCAAAATACCCAAACATTCCCAATTAACTTTCTATTTTGGGTGATGTGACTTAAGGGCAAATAACTGCTGAGGCAATACTGGAAGTAATACTGTGGCTCCTTTCTCAGAAATGTTATTAACTTTAGACACTGACAAAGAGAACTCACCTTGGACCTTTACATTAAATTCAACTTTAACAGTGGTCACATTGTTGCTGACAGTACATACATACTGCCCTTCATCCTGAAAACCAACTGATTGAATTGTCAAATTGTTCCCATTGGGTTGGCTTTTTTTGGACAGCAATGTCCAGTTGTAAGAAGGGTTGGGGTTTCCCTCGGCCAAACAGTTCAGGTGGAGAGTTTCTCCTCTAGTGATATAGATTGAAGCCGGATTGGCTGGAACGTTTAGCTCAGGTCCATCTGTGCATACAGCAAAGAGGGGGGGGGGGGGAAGTAAGAATTCAAACTATACAGAACGCAGGAGGAAAAATACCAAGATGTGGGGAAATATCAAACTTTACTCACAGAGAAAGTTTACATTTGATTTCACACATTTCAAGGAACATATTTGACAAGCATGAGTCAGTTACGAATAAACTCCACTTCCTAGATATCTTGTCCATATAAACTGGTTGTAATTTGTTTCTGAACAAAATATACTAGATAAAAAAAGTTAGCACAAACAGTAAAGGCCAAAAGTTTGGACACATCTTCTCATTCAATGCGTTTTCTTTATTTTCATGACAATATTGTAGAATCTCAATTAAGGGCATCAAAACTATGAATGAACACATACTGTATGGAATTACTGTATGTACTTAAACAAAAAGGGTGAAATAACGGAATACATGTGTTATATTTTGGAATCCTCAAAGTAGCCACCCTTGGTCTAACTACTGCTTTGCATTCTCTTGAGCTTCAAGAGGTAGTCACCCGAAATGGTTTTCCAACAGTCTTGAAGGAGTTCCCAGAGATGCTTCGTACTTGTTGGCGTTTTTGCCTTCACTCTGCGGTACAGCTCACCCCAAATCATTTCGTTTGGGTTTAGGTTCGGTGACTTTGGAATCCAGGTTATTTCACACTTTTTTGTAAAAGTACTACATAATTCCATATGTGCTCATTCATAGTTTTGATGCCTTCAGTGAGAATCGACAATCCAAGTAGCCATGAAAATATAGAAAATGCACGGACTGAGAGGGTGTGTCCAAACCTCTGGCCTGTACTGCAAATTACAAATAATTTTATATTCATTATGTAAAATTTTGACTGTTAAAAAAACAATTTCTAGTTACTCTGCTGATAGTGAACTGTTCAACCTGTAGAGCTTTTCTCAAATACATCTATCAGCAGGGGAAAAACAATTAGAAGAAATGTATGCTCACTGTAAAACATCAATGCTAAGACAAATAAAATATAGCATAGTTGACTATCTACTTATTAATAGACATAGAATAACCCAAAAACTGTTAACTTGGAATTGAATATCCATTTTCAAAAGCATCTCATTGTTAAATAAATCAATCTCTCTAGAACATTCGAACGGACAGACTAATCTCATTCATAGCCTTACCCCTAAATTCTAATACATACGCTCAGCTCCGCCACGCACGCTGCAGCAAAACCGATCCCGTTGTAATGAAAAATAACTATTCCACTACCGCCGCCGTGCGGTGTAGGGCGCTGGCTGCAGTTTTGCACTCCGGCAAAAATAGGATTGAATCGAATTTTGCCGGATTCAATTTTGCAGTCAATCTACGCAAATACAAAAGTACCAGGCAAGATGCCGAAAATGCAGATCATCCGGTTTTTCAAAATAAATCAGTAAAGACAGAATGCTTTTTTTTTAAAGACAAAATTTTTCTTTGTATGCATAGCTATATTTATTTAATCTCTCTGAAATTGATCAATATATGTCTTTAAAATAATTGTGTGTGTTTATACATATATTACACACTTAAAAAAAATCTAAACTTTTCGGCTATTTAATTCTGAAATGTCAATACCTGTCGCACATCATAGTAGGTGCGTCGGTCAACAAATACGTCTTCAGATACGGGAGAAAACCAAACATAGATGAAGAGAAACTCATTGTCGAAGTGGAAAAACATAATATACTCTATGATACAATTCCCGCACATGGTTCGTTGAGCACCTCTGGGCTCCGTAGCGGAGCGGAGGTGGGGCGCATGCAGTATAATTTAACAACGGCAGAGAACCGTTGTGGCGTGCGTGGCGGAGCGCATGTAGTGGAATTTAGGGGTTAGGCTATAGTATTAGTAGGTAGCGAACAGAGTAAAAATTAGCAAAGTCTCTAGCGATGTGAACATGGGTCACAATGACTGCATCCAGACCAAAAACACTTTCTTAGTCTTTATGCAAAAACGTATTGTGTTTTTTGGGAGTAAATTACGGGCAATAACAGCTTAAAGGAGATATTAGAAAAACGTAATAGTTCACTTGTATTGGTTTATTTGTAAAAGCAAGATTAATTTTTTTTCTTAAATTTTCTTTAGTATTAGCATGAGGGAATTAGTAACTATTAAAGTCAATTATTTCATTACAAATATATATCTTTATGTTTGAATGAAATTAATAGACCCAAAGAAGTATATGGAAGCATATTCAGTAAATTAGAATATTTATGCGTGTATGTATCGATGAGGTTCATTTCTCAGATCAAAAAAATATTTTCAAAATAACTATCTTTAAGGAGGTATTAAATACTTGAACCTTACATTACTCTTGTAAATTAGTTTGTATTGGTCTGATGTAATACTCTAATCTTGTGTTTTCATTAAATGTAAGTGGAAAATCATAAACAATAATTGAAGCTTGAAACATCAGTCTGTCTGTAAATAATCTAAATAATGTGTTCCACAAAGAAAACTCATTTGCTTTTTAGTAATATTCTAATATGTCTGTCTGAACTTACAATAAACTATTGCATTGAGATTCTGGGATCTCACCACCGGAGGAGGATGTGGTCCTTCAGTTCCCAGTTCCAGCTTTGCTTCACACCAGAACTGGGCTCCATTATCTTTTTTTGTGATGTTGTAGCTCAAAGCAAATGTCTCATTTACAGGTTCCTTTGTGGTACTGTTGTATTTAATGCTACCCAGTAGTGTCAGTTCTCTATAAAAAGTCACATTGAGGTTTTCAACAGGAGCAACATTAAGTACAGAACACTGCAGGGTGATGCTTTTATCCTCAATCAGAGGTCCAGTGTCATTTAAGCTGATGGACACGCCTTCTGGAGGTTCTGGGGGGACACAGAAAAATGTAAGGAACAATTGAAAGAATACAAGAATGTAACATAAAAACATAAAAAAAAGCACAAACAGGTAAAACAATAAAAATAGGACCACAAAAGATAAAAACAATCACAAGAAAAATTACTTGAAAATTTACATACGGTAGACGGTAACGGTCAGGTCGCTGCAACACTGCTTATCATTGTTGTCAGTATAAAAGCACTTTGGAGTTAAGTTCCACTGAGTCGTACGGTTCACCGTCCAGATCAATGTGGTTCCACTTTTTGCAGTAATTCCTACAGATGCTTCCATATTAATAACACTTTCTGACAGGGGAAGACAGGCCTTCTGGCAAGCAACACATTTGGCAGAGGCTGGATCACCATACTTCAACACCAGTCTGGATGGAGTTAATACAGGTTTATCTGGACAGTTGAAATCTGTATGAAAAACAGTACATAATGATGTAGTAATAATAGTAATAATAATCATAGTTTTTTTTGTCTCCTTGCCAAGGCTAAAACACAACACAACTAGGTAGCTTTTGTATTTATATTGTTTACTAAACACAGGATAAACTTCTTGAATACTTTTGTAATCACAATTTAAGTTCTTACATACTGTTTTCATATTATCTCAATGTTTTATGCCATTCAGCCCAGAAACTATCAATCTGGTCTTGGAAACGCTGGACGAAAGATTTCACATGTAGATTTTAATAAGTTATATCACATTACATTTTCTAAGTAATAATTATATTCTCTAGAAGCTCCTTCCCTCTACCACTCAGCATTTAGATGTTAAAAAGGCTGTAACAATGACACATGTTAGAGAAAAATATGCTGTAGTTAATCCCACATTTTTCTCCTAATTCATCTCTGAATTGAATCTGAACTTTTGGGTTGCTGATATTTTCAGGTTTTTTTATGTTGGTGTTGGTGTTGGTCTTGGCAGAAGGACAATTAGGCCCAATCTACATTGGCCTTACAGTTTAATTTAAATGGATAATGAAGAGGCAGAGCTAGATAAGTTGACACTTCTCTCTACTCCCTTTTGGACATGTAGATGGTAAGGAGTCGATACTGTTATGAAATGAAGTGACATGAGTTTTCACTATGTTATCTGAATTTGTTTGGACAATTAAATGTATATGTTACAAAATAAATAAACATTCATGCATGCATTCATTCATACACCCCAATATCGAACCCAGAAGTTACCTTATCACCGCTTCCTACTCTCTTATTTGATACCACTATACTGAACCATAGTGTTACTCCAGCTCTAGATAATATCCATAGCCTGTTTTCTACACAGCAGTTCATAGAAAAATGTTTGACAGATTGTCAGATGAAGTGGGTTAGGGGTGGTCATCTGCCTGTCCATGCTTTATTGGTATGTCCAGTCAGTAGGGAGTGGGCCTGAGGGAGCACTGTAAGAACATACAGTATATCTACACAATGAGGCTGGCAAATGACATGAATCTCATCCAGTGATTTGTGGTTTTCAATTCGGCAAACAACTCAAGAGGTATTTCCGTGTTTCTTAGAAAAATCTGGACTGAGAAACTGAATTTGAATTTTTCCTGTTTGAGTTTGCAGTATTCAGATTGAAGTCAAAGTGCCCAGCTTGTATAACTGCATTCAAAAAATAAATGTGAATTTATTAATTTCAAATCCTGTTTAAAAATACTGTTAAACTATCATTTCTTTCGATAAAACTTTTTCTTAAAAATTTAACACATTTTTATTATTACCAACATGTAGCTGCAGTTTTTTTGACAAGAAGAATTACTGTACGTCTGACGATGTCACATGTGCCTTGCTACAGCTCAGGATGCTTTAGTTTCACTGAAGAAAAATATAGTTCTATTACTCTGTGGTCAATTACTTCTCGATGACCCGGATGTCTGACCCAAAAAACGGAATTTTGGAATTGAAATAAAATTGCAGAACCGAAACTGAACTGAAAATGAAAGTTAGTGAGCTGAATCTGAAATAGGTTAAAATACTTTTTTTTTAAAGAAAATGAATTCATTTTTGAAATATAAAATTCTATTTAAAATTAAAGGCAACCATTTCCAAACTAAAAATTGGATTTCAAATTAGGCTCAATTAGACTCAATTTTTAAAAGCATTTAAATGCTTTTAAAATTAGGCTCAATTAGACTCAGTTTTTAAAAGCATTTATTCAAGTAGAGAATTTCAGATTTGCTCTGAGTTATGCAAATTCAAACAAATTTTTTCTAAATTATTTTACGGATCGGCACAAAGTTCTGCCCATTACAGGGGTGTGGCTATGGGTGGGGCCTAGACCCACCAAATCGTTCCAGGGCCAGCCAAAATAAATGACTTACTTACAATAAATAAAAAGAAATTATATTTATAACTATGTTTAATTTTTGAAGAGTGTCACTCAATTTATAAAATAAAACAAAATAAAACAGGTGGCATATCCATCTTTACAAGACTTGGTGTCAATGGTTGTTTTAAATAACATGCCTTATGAACTCTCCACACAAGCTAAGGCTAGCTGTGAGATTTCTTTTTGTCTAAGATTGTAGATTTTAAACTTACACTTTTATTGAAAATTTTACGGTTACAACAGTTCCATGCATTAAAACGAACTGAATCTTCCAATAAATGAATAAAAAACACAAAAAAACGGTTTAGGGAGTTTTCTTTGAAACATGTTGCTACTACATTTCCCATATTCCATAAGGAAAAGCTGTCCAATTGCTAATCTCACAGAGCCATGATAATTATGTTTAACTTCTGGTGCTGCTTCCGGTTAGCAGAAAGACACATTGCAGCAATATAAGTAGCAGCTTCCTCTTTTTTTTTTTTTCTTTTTTTTTTACGTGTCCTGTCTAGCAGTATGCTACTCAGAATTGGTGTCTGAGTACCAAGTACAAGCCCAACAGTTTTACTTTCCCAAGCAGAGTATTACAGCTTCGCTGTAGTACGCCACTTGATGTATATGTATGAAAAATCTTTATTAGTGATTACTGTGGGTTCAATTTCCTGACGTCATGGACATTAAACTGAGACAAGAAGGGAGAAAGGAAGAAGGTGAAGAAAAGAAACCGGACCAGCAGAGGTGCGAACCGACGACACAAGACAGGGAGGCAAACAAAGAACACAAGAAAACATCCCAGTCCTCCACCTCTGCCGGACGGCAGAGAAACAGTAATACAAAACAAAAACGACAAACTGTACAGAACCAAACCAATAGTTCGGATCTAGTAGAATAAACTAAGAATTACACATTCACTACACACAAGCATTGATTAATGAACATAATACAAATGTTTCTGGTAAGCTCCTGTGAACAACTAACTAATGATGATAACCTCAGCTTAAGATATGTCCGTCCTCACCAATGTCCCCACACCCATGTGTGTGCGAGCATGCAGGTCGGAATAAGGTTTCCCCACGCAAGTGATTGATAGCTGGTGTAAGGAACCGTCAATCCGTCCTACAGGAATCGGCACAGACATGGAGGAGGCAAGAGATGTATGCATCCAGGGTCCCATAGAGTACAGAGGCCACAGGCGGATCAGCGCAGGGTCGATCACCCGCCAAGAGGGGAACAGATGGAAGCCCCAGGGGAACACCCACCAGCCGCAATGCTGGGGCCCGAGAGATCGCAGTGACGAGCCCACGGGCTCCGCCGGTAACCGGCTACGCCAGGGCGGGCCCGGATCAGGAACCGGAGGCCACGGGGACCAGGGGCACCCCGCCCCCCAGCGGGGCCCCAACCAGGGACCAGCCGACAAGGGCCCCCCGCCGCCGCCGCAGGCAAGGAGGATCCGCAGCCAACCGACGGACAACACACGCCGCCGCCACCCCGGACCAATACCCACCGCCAACAACCCGGCCCGCCTCCACACACCCACACGCCAGGGAGCCACAGCAAGAGCCACAGCGGATGTACGCCCTCCCCAGGCCGCGCCCAGCCGGCACCTGGACATCCAGATCTTCCAGCTCCCGGGTCCAGATCCCGCCCCACGTAGGGCGCCAAGATCAGGGGCCCAGCCAATGCCGGACAGCCCCACCAGGCGAACAGACCAGCCAGCAGAAGTCCTGGAACCGGCAGGAGGACTGGGCGCCAGGCACGGTCCCCACCGATCCACCGGACGGCACCAACCTGTTCTACAACCTCGGCACCCCCAGAAGAGGTGCCCCAGTCAATCCAAGGAGGACGTCGGCCCGAAACAGCGGCCGCCCGACACACCGGACCACCCAGGACCCGCCCGACATGCACCAGGACCGAGCCGGGCCGCAACCGGGACCCCCGGCCCCAGGCATCGAGAGCCATCATCAACCAGCGGGCAGGAGCAACCATCACCGACGGGGAGTGACGGGGAGGGAAGAAGATGCATCAGGCCAGAGAGCAGCCAAACACCCAACCTGACAGGTAGACATAGACAGACAGAGACACTCATACGTACCCTCCCTCTCATGCGTACACATTCTTACAAATACAGGACATACGAAAAAAGGACGCTATACACTCATTCATACCCCCCATACGTACACTATACTCCATACTCCCAGGCCCAGGGACAGACGCCCCAATAGAGAACCCTGCCCCTGCACCCAGGAGACAGACCCCTTTGCCCACCAGGACGGGGACAAGCAGACCGCCAAGGCCCCCACACCGGCAAGAGCAGTCCACCAGCCCAGGACCCCGACCAGACGGCGTGATGTTCTATCCGGGCTCCGACCCCTGATGGTCCAACGAACAGGGGTGTGGAAAGACCCCCCAGCCTCTCTCCCCCAGCTCAATGTGGTGTTGTTGCGTGTTGTTCTAATGTGCACTTAAAACAGAGGGGGGGGACATGGGAATACTGCCGGGTACCCCCATCTCCCCCCCCGGGCCCTCAGTGTCTAGATGCGTTTAACCAGTGGGTGCCGGCACCACAGGCGAGGCCCCCACAACGGGCCCCTATAGGGGGCCCCCCATGAGGGGTCCCGCCCCCAGCGCCAATGCGCCACACCGCCAGGTCCCTACATGTGCGTTCCATGTAAATGTTGCAAGTGTAAGTGTCTAAGTTGCTCAATAAAATCGGGACCCAGGCCGCCACCGGGTAGCGAAGACGGAAGCTCCATCCCGCACCCCAGTGACGTGCCCACGTCCCAAGGCCTTGTGAATGGTAGAATGAAGGAGCAGGTGGACAGAGGCATGGGGATGGGGAGAAAATAACTGGGGTGACCATTGCCAACCCCAGGGAGCCAGCTCCCCTGCTGACTCCAATAGGCACCCCCGTTCGGCCCGATCCACCAGGGGTGGGAGGCCCCAGCACGTCAAGTCGGGGCCCACGGCAGCGGCACCCCCGAGCCCCATGGGGGCCCCGGCAATCCACCAGCCCCCATGCCAGGGGCATACCTAAATCCTTCCCAACATTCACACTGCTAACAAAACACATGTCACTAGACACCCAGGTTGAGTTTAGCCCCCCCTCCCCCTCAACGCCCTCCCGTCCCAAGCGCACCCCGTTAAAAAGAGCGCCTGTGCTAGATGGTAAAAAGCCTCCCCGCCAATAAGAGACGCCCCAGGCACCGCCAGCGTCCGAGGGCCCCCGCGCCGAGGCCGGAACCCGGCGCACCACCGACTCGGGTACCCCGGACATGCCGCGCCAGGCCCGTGAGCAGACCGAAGTCCCGGGCGGCCAATCCCCAGGCCGACATCCTCCAGCCTTGCTACTACCGCCCGATAAGTAACAGCTTCTAAGGCTGTATTCACACCTCATAGTCCGGTAGTATCGGTTTGATTGAGGACCAAAATTGTAACATTGTTGCTTATTTTAGCTGGTGCATTCATACCGGCTTTTTTATGATGAGAATGGCTAGAGCTTTGAGCAACAGTTTCACTTCTCCACTTGTGATGGTGCTGTTGTAGAGCTGTGCTTCCTCATGCCACGGAGGGAACTTCACAGTGCAGTTAATGTATATAAACGGCTGAGACAGCTCCATATGAGCATTGTGCAATGAGTAGCACCGCCTGAATACAACTTCCAGCACAGATGGCCTCCTTATACAGACATTGAGAAAGGTAGGTACAAGATCCAGCATTTATCTCTCCAGCATTAGTGGCTGTTTAGATTGTATTTACCAAAGATGCCCTGTACAATAGTCCGCTTCCTGCTTTTGGTGTCGCCCCGGTCCGTTTTGTTATTCACACATGCAATCGAACCGAAGCAGAGTTCGTTTCAGTCTAACGGAGACCTACGTTTTTAGGCGGATTTAGTGTTTGTTAGTTTGGTCCAAATCAGAGTTGGATTGCCCTTTCACAGCTGCCCAAATTAACTGACTTTCAAGGCAAATGAACTAAACAGGGCTGGTGTGAATGCACCTAAATCAATCCCTATCTACTGCATGAGCAGCCCTAATATTAACCTTAAAGGAATCAAATAATTATTTAAAGCATTGGGTATCTGACTATGTTTTAAAAAAAATACTTTGTAGAGTTTCGCAATCAGCATATGATTGCCACTGAACTGATATGACAAAGAAACCAGCACATTCTCTCAATGGTGAGTGAAGCCCAATAAAGCTGAACCACCATCTAAAAATAAATATTGTTTACGTCAGACAGGCTACAGCTTTAATATGTTTTATTTTGCATGGATGCTTTTTTCTACGCTGCTTTTCATGTATACAGACACATATCTCTTGTGGAAACCGTGGAACAGTGGAAATCATTTCATTTCAATAATATCTATATGGCTGATTCATTTTTTTGCTGAGCCCAACTAAAAAGTAATTTCTAGCTACGCCACACTAAATCATTTTACACAGATTAAAATGTTTAAATCTACTGGTTGTTGACATCCAAAATGTAAGAACCAACATACTAAATTTAGACTACACCAAATATACATTATTTTTATTGTCTTGGTAGCTAGCAAAGATATTAGATGGCTGGACACTATGGAGATAGAAAAGTCTCATTATTAATAAACTCAAGCAGGGTTTTTCACAAATGTATATGCTCATTCGGAAATGCATACGGTCTGTTTCACAAATGCACACGCAGAGGTTCACAAATATAATTTTCAGAAACACTTGTAGTATAAATTCAGAAATGCACACAATCTGTTTCACAAACGCACATGATCTGTTTCACAAACGCACACAATCTGTTTCACAAACGCACACGATGAGGTTCACAAACGCATACGATCTGTTTCACGAATATAATTTTGAAAAAAGCTCCAAATATATACTCACAGATCATACAAATTCCTGAATGTGCATGAACCCACCACTTCTCATTTGTGAACATCTCTGCATTTGTGAGAGAATTCTGTGTGGTGAGTTTGGAGACTCACCTAACGTGGACGGACAACTAATGTCACCATTGGCTAAGAAACCTGTCAATCAAATTAATCACTTAGCCAGCTGTTCGCTTTCAGCCAATGGTATAGCTCCTAACATGTCCCATTCACATTATGGTCCGAACGCACGGACCGGCAATAATTAGTCATTACTCATCCATTTCCTGTTTATTAAACAGTGGGCATGAATAACTAACCCGTTTCCTCGGTTTATTAAACTGTGCGCACGGACTCGCAATCTATTTCCCGATTTAATAAACCGTGTGTAAGCGTGACATAAACCATGTGGTGTTCCGTTTGCTTGATAAAAAGCCCTGACCGCCATTGGTGTCTGTGTTGTGGCTGTAGCACAATGGTCAGGGTGTAGGATTAATGATTGAGGTGTTTTGGGTTTGAATCCAGCCATAGTAAAATCTTTGCGTTTTACCCTAAGCCTTTTTTTTGGGTACCAGCAGGAACCAAAATCGTTGTTTAAAACGGGGACATTTCTCCACCATTATTTACATATCATAGTTTTGTCCCCACCACTTAAAAACCTGAAATAGAATTTTTAAACCCAGAAAAATGTAATTTTTGGAAAAGTGCAAAAAACGCTGACACACTTAGATTTTATTGATGCCATGTAGTGTTCTGTCTACTTGATAAAGAACCCTGGCTGCCAAAGTATGCCAGCTTCTTCTGTGGCCTCCTGTGTTTGAATCCACCCATGGTAGCATTTTTGCACTTTACCACAAAGCTTTTTTTGGGGAGGGGTATCATCAGGAACCAAAATTGTTGTTTAAAACGGGGACATTTCTCCGCCATAAATTTGTTAACCAGGAAAAATGTTATTTATTATATTGCAAAAAAAAAAACACACTTGGACTCATTCGTGAAAAACCCTGCTTGAGTTTATTAATAATTAGACTTTTCTATTTCCATAGAACACTTCTATCCAACAGAACGTAAATATGACATTTAGTATTCCAATATTTTAGTACGTGTTACGCTGCACAATTGGGAGTCCGGCCCAGATGGTGCCTGGGAAAGTCGACGAGTTCAGCGTTAGCACATCAAAAGGATTTTCTCATCTCAAAAGGTATATTTTATTCTTAAACACACCATCATATTCAGAACAAACCAGTGAAATGCAGTTAGCATATTGAGATTTTGAACTTTTGGAAGTGCATTTTGACTGAGATGAGCGATTTGGCCAACCAAATTAACATAGTTTGGAACACCAGAAAAAGATAACTGTTAAAGGAAAATTCCGTCCTGCTGCAGCATAAATGTGTATTACATCTGAATCGACCCTCAAGAGAATCAAGAAGAAGAAAGAAGAAAATGGCCATTTTCATAGTAAAATTACTGTGTTTTAGGCATATTAAATCTTATTACAAGTGGAATTTGTCCTGCCCCCTGTCCCGAGCACTCCTGTTCTACAGATGTCCGCTGATGGAGAAAGTGAATATACAGTGGGGCAAAAAAGTATTTAGTCAGCCACCGATTGTGCAAGTTCTCCCACTTAAAATAATGATAGAGGTCAGTAATTTTTATCATATGTACACTTCAACTGTGAGAGACAGAATTTGAAAAAAAAAATATCCAGGAATTCATATTGTAGGATTTTTAAAGAATTTATTTGTAAATTATGGTGGAAAATAAGTATTTGGTCACTTCAAACAAGGAAGATCTCTGGCTCTCACAGACCTGTAACTTTTTCTTTAAGAAGGTCTTCTGTCCTCCACTCATTACCTGTATTAATGGTACCTGTTTGAACTCGTTATCTGTATAAAAGACACCTGTCCACAGCCTCAAACAGTCAGACTCCAAACTCCACTATGGCCAAGACCAAAGAGCTTTTGAAGGACACCAGGAAAAAAGTTGTAGACCTGCTCCTGACTGGGAAGAGTGAATCTACAATAGGCAAGCAGCTTGGTGTGAAAAAAGCAACTTTGGGAGCAATTATCAGAAAATGGAAGACATACAAGACCACTGCTAATCTCCCTCGATCTGGGGCTCCACGCAAGATCTCATCCCGTGGTGTCAAAATGATCATGAGAACGGTGAGCAAAAATCCCAGAACCACACGGGGGGACCTGGTGAATGAACTGCAGAGAGCTGGGACCAAAGTAACAAAGGTTACCATCAGTAACACACTACAACGACAGGGAATCAAATCCTGCAGTGCCAGACGTGTCCCCCTGCTTAAGCCAGTGCATGTCCAGGCCCGTCTGAAGTTTGCCAGAGAGCACATGGATGATACAGCAGAGGATTGGGAGAATGTCATGTGGTCAGATGAAACCAAAGTAGAACTTTTTGGTATAAACTCAACTCGTCGTGTTTGGAGGAAGAAGAATACTGAGTTGCATCCCAAGAACACCATACCTACTGTGAAGCATGGGGGTGGAAACATCATGCTTTGGGGCTGTTTTTCTGCTAAGGGGACAGGACGACTGATCCGTGTTAAGGAAAGAATGAATGGGGCCATGTATCGTGAGATTTTGAGCCAAAACCTCCTTCCATCAGTGAGAGCTTTGAAGATGAAACGTGGCTGGGTCTTCCAACATGACAATGATCCCAAACACACCGCCCGGGCAACGAAGGAGTGGCTCCGTAAGAAGCATTTGAAAGTCCTGGAGTGGCCTAGCCAGTCTCCAGACCTCAACCCCATAGAAAATCTGTGGAGGGAGTTGAAAGTCCGTGTTGCTCGGCGACAGCCCCAAAACATCACTGCTCTCGAGAAGATCTGCATGGAGGAATGGGCCAAAATACCAGCTACTGTGTGTGCAAACCTGGTAAAGACCTATAGTAATCTTTTGACCTCTGTTATTGCCAACAAAGGTTATATTACAAAGTATTGAGTTGAATTTTTGTTATTGACCAAATACTTATTTTCCACCATAATTTACAAATAAATTCTTTAAAAATCCTACAATGTGAATTCCTGGATTTTTTTTCACATTCTGTCTCTCACAGTTGAAGTGTACGTATGATAAAAATTACTGACCTCTGTCATCATTTTAAGTGGGATAACTTGCACAATCGGTGGCTGACTAAATACTTTTGTGCCCCACTGTAAATACTGCTGAACGGCTCAGACTGGCTCCAAAATTTTCAGGATAAGAAAACATAAAATTTGCTAAAAAATAAGGTCCAGGTTGAAAAAAAAAACGGTATTCCCCTTTAAAGGGGAGACTTTCCACTCCACTGTCACTACGCGGTTGCTCAGTATGAGGGATTACTGGGGGATTGCTGTGGTTGGAGTCTGCATGTTCCGAGTACAACTTCATGTCAATGACTCAATGCAATCTGCTGGGATTCCATACATCGAAAACTTTTAACTGATTGGAATCTTTGTATAAATATATTGAAACGACTTTTAAAGTGCATTGAGATGACATCTGTTAAAAGTCTGTAGCCTGACATGACTACATTACCCATAATGCATGCGTTAGCTTGTAGTTCTGCTTGTTCGTAGTGGTGCGAGTTGTTTTTCTTTTGGTGCTGTCCGGTATTATGAGAGCAGCATCCACGGAGCAGAGAATGGCCATCCGTTTTCCATCCTGCTCAAATACTGTGTGTACGAGTGCCGTGTGCGTCCTTAAGATGTAAGTTTAGCCCTTTGCATGAATATGTGTTTATTTGAGAGTTATAAGCCCAGCTGTGGCAAAGTTGCGATACTCGTGTTTGTTTCTTACTGCTACTACTGCGGCCCGCTTCGGTGATCTACATGCGCTCCGAAAGTAGCTATCCACTGTCTATATGTTAGTTGCTGCCATGTAAATACCTGCAAATATTATATATGATGTATATTTCGCCTTTTGGGTCAACTTTTCACCATTTTAGGGATTTGCATGCATTTTACTCTTGTTTATTTGTATGTTGGAGCTCCCTTCTAGTGGAATCGGTGGTACTGCAGGTCCCGTTTACATTCTGTTTATAATCAGCCTGCCTACATGTTAATTAAAAAACATATATTGTTTCTATATTCAGAAACATACATGACACCCACACACACAGAGATATACCAGCACATATTATACACACCTGGTGTCAACCTCATCATCTTCATGTACCTGATCCCTTCTCAATAAATATTCTAAACTGCACCATCGAAGTTGCTTATTCCTTCTGACCGAGGAAGACTCAGTTGACGAGCAATCCAAATCAGCATCGGATGCAAATAGTCTTTAATAAATGGTCCTTCGAGCCGGATGTTTATTGGCTGAGTCAACAAGATGGCAACATCACAAGATAACGTTCCTCATGAGAAAAGTCCAAAGCATAGTCCCCGTCCAAACAGGAGCAGGAAGCTTCCAGGACATCTGGCGGAGTATGAGCATGACCTACCTGATCCAGAGGCAACAGAGTCTTCAAGCAGTAGCAGTTCAGAGGAATCTGATAAGGAGGAGAAGAAGGAAAGGAAAAGATGGAAAAGTATGGAGGCAGCTTGGGGCAGTGTACTGAAAACGATGAACGAGATGCAAATCACTATGAAGGAGACTAGTGGTGCACTAAACAAGCGTGTGGAGCAACTGGAACGAGCATGCAAGCCCTACAGTCCTCTCCCTCCTTTGATTGATGTTCCACAGGAATATAGAGCTGCATCCCTTCCTGCTCTACTCCAAACATCACAGCCAGAAAATGTAGGCATGCGCAGCATCCATACTACGGATCAGTTACACATCCCGCCACCAGCAGCGAGGCAGGACATCAGAACACCTGTAAACCTGTTAAGGCCAGTAGAACTTGATGCATCATCACCACTGGAAAATGCAAATCCTATTCTACATTCAGCACCACAGCCTGTGCCCCAGCTGAGAATCCCTGCAGTCCATCCAGGTATCCAGTCGGCACTGTTACCTGCTCCGGGCCCCGGAACGACCCATGTGATTCAACCTGCTTTCCAACCTGTCAATCAAGTAGCCCGATCAGTACAGTTCGGGAAGCCCGATCCGCATCAGTCTGAGCCCTTACACAGTCAGAGGTACCAACACCCGCAGCCTCAAAACAGCTCCAACCAGGTACTCTCTGCACAATCCCATGTCTTCTCGGCAGCCTCAGCAGCATCAATGTATCAGCCACCACCGGGGATATCAGTGCCGCAGACCTACAGTCAGCTTTATGCAGCTCCACCTCCTGATTCTGCTAGCTACTACTCAGCTGCTTATCCATCAGCTTCTGCCTACCCCCCACTGCCTGCTGCATTTACTACGCAAGCCGCTGTACCTCCTGCAGCAGAAGTTCCCCAGCCAAACCTGATGGAGATGATCGTAGCATCATCATATGGCATCCCAAAGCCTAGACTGGTGACATTCAAATCGGGCAGAGAGAGTGATTTTGCATTACTGAAGAAAGGACTAGACAGCCTACTTGGGCCGCATGCTCATCTCACAGAGGAGTATAAATATCACATCCTGCTAGATCATGTAGAGCATCCATGTGCGTTACAAGTGGTCAGGCGCTATATTCATGACCGCACTCCCTATACTAGTGCAATGAGAGCTTTGGAGCAGAGGTATGGGCAGCCCAGGCAGTTAGTACAGAGTGAACTGAGTGCTATACTTAACTGCTCTCCTATTAAAGCAGGTGACCCTCAAGCCTTTGAGGATTTCTCCCTGGCGGTATCCAGCCTAGTGGGCCTCCTCAGTACTATGGACGATATAGCAGCTAGTGAGCTTCAGTGTGGTTCACATGTAGACAGGTTACTCGCTAAACTTCCTCCTTCCTACAGAGACAGTTTCATTGAGTACTGCATCACACGTGGTATCATACGCACTGGCAGCAGTTGCACATACAACATGTACGACCTATCCGGGTGGCTCGAGCGCAAGTCCCAAGTTTTACAGCTATCACGGCAAGTCACTCAGCCACAGACGTCAGACAGATCACGCCCAGAAAGGGGCAACCCCAGAGCCTCTGCAGTGTCCAAGACGCAGAGTAGGTCTACATCCATCTATTATGGCTCAGATCCCATTCAAACACAGCCAAAGGTGGACATTAAGGCACACATAGGTAAGCCTTCTTCCCCCCCTAAGAAGAAGCAGCCATTTAAGCCATTTTGCCCATACTGTGAAGGGACAGAACACTACCTCAGTGGCTGTGTAGACTTTAAGGAGCTAGACCTCAAAGCTGTAGCCTCTTGGATAAAAGAAAAATCCAAATGTTGGCGCTGTGCCCGTAAACACGCCCCCGAGCAGTGCACTCTCAAGAAGCCATGCAGCACATGTGGAGAACAGCACTTATTAGTGCTTCATGACCTGGCTGAAGCTAAGAGAAGGGACCCGAATATCCTAACAGTGAGCACCAGCAGAGTGTTTTTGGATCCTCTCGGTCACTCTGGCCGTGTAATGCTTAAGGTTGTGCCTATCCAGTTACGCCATCAAAGGAAATCTCTGGACACATATGCTCTCCTTGATGACGGCTCAGAGAAAACCATTATACTCCCTGCTGCTGTCAAGTCGTTAGGCTTAAACCAGGAGGAGGAAACTCTATCTCTGCGCACTATCCGTCAAGATGTGATCCAGATAAAAGGAGGCTATGTCTCTTTCCAGGTGTCCCCAAAGGCCAATCCGAAAATACGGTTCAAGATAACGCGTGCCTTCACTGCCCAACAGCTCAGTCTAGCTGAACAGTCATGTCCCATGGAGCTCTTAAAGGAGAAGTATCATCACCTACAGCGGGTGCCGCTTGAAGGATTCAACCAAATACAGCCACTTGTGTTAATCGGCTCTGATAATGCTCACCTCATAACTCCTGTCCGTTCTGTCCTCCGCGGCCCAGCTCGAGGACCTGTCGCCGTCTGCACCAAGCTCGGGTGGGCCATCCAGGGTCCAAGCTGCAGTATGCCCACACAGCAGGGGGAGGCGCACTGCCTTAACATATCATGCCTTTCTCCTGCTATCGCCCTTCAACAGGATGTACAGCGTCTGTGGCAACTAGACGCTCCCCTCCACCGACCTGAGAAGGAGGTCACACGCTCAAAGGAGGACAGAGAGGCCATAGCCATGTTAGAGGCCAACACCACCAGAGTACCTGTGGATGGTGTAGAGCGATATGCCACTCCCCTGCTCAGAAAGAAGGATTTCCCACAGATGCATGTCTCCTCTGAAGTAGTTAAGGGCCTTCTGAGATCCACTGAGCGTAAGCTAGCTAGGAATCCTGACTTGGCTCTCACATACAACCAGGAGATTAAGAGGTTGGTAAATTCTGGTTACGTTGTGAAGCTGACTCCCGAAGAGATCCAGAGCTCTGCTGAATCTTGGTTTGTACCACACCACATTGTGCATCACAATAACAAATCTCGAGTGGTCTTTAACTGCTCCTTTGAGTTCCAGGGGACTGTCCTCAACCACTACCTCCTCCCAGGACCTCCCTTGGGCCCTACATTGTTGGGTGTACTCCTGCGTTTCCGCCAGTATCCTGTGGCAGTGAGCGGAGACATAAAAGCCATGTTTCACCAGATCCGCCTTCTCCCTGAAGACTGCCCCCTGCTGCGGTTTTTATGGAGAGACTGTGAAACAGATAGGCCCCCAGATGTATACGAGTGGAGAGTCCTGCCCTTCGGGACAACGTGTAGCCCCTGCTGTGCCACCTTTGCCCTTCAGAGCCACGTGAGGGAGCATAGAGACACCCATAACGACGTCTACGACTCTGTCCATACAGCCTTCTACGTGGACAACTGCCTGCAGTCCCTTTCTGACCCACAAGAGGCCAAGTTGCTCATCGACAGAATGAGAGAGTTGCTTATCCAAGGTGGATTTGAGATACGCCAGTGGGCTAGCAACATCCCCGAGGTAGTCGCCCACCTGCCCAGCGTAGCCAGATCAGAGAGCTGTGAACTGTGGCTGAACTTCAAAAGCCTTGATCCACAGGAATCAACACTGGGCCTCAGCTGGCATTGCCCAACCGACATCCTGGGATACAAGCATCGCCCTGTAGCCTACACAACAGTGACGCTGCGTAACGTCTACAAAGTACTGGCCAGTCAGTATGACCCATTGGGTTATATCTGCCCCTACGCTACAAGAGCAAAGCTCATTGTGCAGGCCCTGTGGAGCACAGAGAGAGGCTGGGATGAACCCATAGAAGGAAACCTGCTTCAGTCCTGGCTCGAATGGGAAAAGGAATTGGCTTATCTCCAGCATATCACCATCCCCCGCAGCTATGTTCCTCCTCACAACAGCAACAGTGCTACATATGAGGCTCACATCTTCTGTGACGCCTCAGAGAAGGCCTATGGAGCCGTGGCCTACCTCAGAGTCTTGGATTCACAGACTCACATCTCCACTTCCTTCATCATGGCACGCTCCAGAGTAGCTCCCCGCAAGCAGGTGTCGATACCCCGACTGGAGCTGTGTGCTGCGCTCACTGGAGCCCAACTGGCCAAGGTACTCCAAACTGAGCTTTCGCTACCCCTTCACTCAGTCTATCTGTGGACAGATTCGATGACAGTGCTTCAGTGGATCCAGTCCAGCTCCTGCAGATACAAAGTTTTTGTGGGGACTCGAATCTGTGAGATACATGAGTTGACCTCCATGGAACAGTGGGGGTACGTGAACTCTGATGATAATCCGGCCGATGACATCACGAGAGGGAAACCACTTTCAGAGCTCACAGTCTCCAGCCGCTGGTCACAGGGCCCACACTTCCTCACGCAGACTCCTGACACCTGGCCGAAGCCCCCGACAGAGTTCCCAGAATGTGGCAGTGAAGAAATCCGAAAGGCCGCCTTCTGTGGCTTCACAACTCTATCACCAACCCTGCCGGATATAGCACAGTACACATCTTTAGATGATCTGATTCTGGCCACTCACAAATCCCTGCATGGGGCGGCTACCACCTCCTACACTGCAGGTGAGCGCCTGGAGGCAGAGACCCAACTGCTTCAATCTGCACAGAAGGACAGCTTCCCAGAGGAGGTCCAAGCCCTCCAAACAGATAACCCTGTTCGACCGAGTAGTCGTATCAGTGCCCTGTCTCCTGAATATGACAGCCTCAGTGGACTGGTCAGAGTGGGAGGCCGCCTGCGTCTAGCTACAGACGTAGACCCTGACAGCATCCACCCAATTGTGTTGTCACCTGATCACCCGCTGACTCAGCTCATCATAAAGCACTATGATGTTCAACTGCTCCACCCTGGTGCAGAGAGACTTTATGCAGAGTTGCGCCGCACCTACTGGATCCTCAGAGGTCGCCAGGCCATTAAGAAACACCAGTACTGGTGTGTGGACTGCAGGAGATGGCGTGCCTCACCCTCCACACCAAAGATGGCTGACCTTCCCTCATCTCGGCTGAGACTCTACAAACCTCCATTCTGGTCTACAGGCGTAGACTGTTTCGGACCATACCTAATTAAGATTGGTCGTAGGAGAGAGAAACGCTGGGGAATCATCTATAAATGCCTCACTACTAGATGCGTCCACCTAGATCTCCTCCCTAGCCTTGATACGGACTCTTTCTTGATGTCACTACGCAGGTTTATTGCACGCCGGGGGAAGCCATACGAGCTGTGGTCGGACCGGGGAACCAATTTCAGGGGCGGCCAAAAAGAACTACAAAGTGCCTTTGAGAGCATGGCCCCAGAGCTGCAGCAGCAACTGGCGAAGCACACCATCAGCTTCCACTTCAATCCACCGTACTCTCCTCATTTCGGGGGAGCCTGGGAGAGGGAAATCAGATCTGTTAAGTCAGCCTTGCAAGTCATCCTGAAGGATCAAGTTGTGGCAGAGGAAGTGCTCCTAACAGCTCTCATAGAGGTTGAAGGCCTCCTTAACTCTAAACCTCTCGGATACGCCTCCTCTGATGTCGCCGACCTCGACCCCATCACACCAAACATGCTGCTAATGGGACGGCGCGACGCTGCATTACCACAAGCAGTATACGGCCCTCACGATGCCCTGTCCAACAGAAGATGGAGACACAGTCAGGTGATCAGTGATCATTTCTGGAAACGCTTTGTCCAGAACTATCTCCCAGGGCTCCAGCTGAGACATAAATGGAGGAAATCCACAGATAATGCCGCTGTGGGACAAGTTGTGATGATCGTAGACTCCAACCTTCCCAGAGGACTGTGGCCGGTTGGGACCATCACCAAAGTTTTCCCAGGGACAGATGGTGTTGTCCGAGCTGCAGAGGTGAAGGTGAAGGACAGTATCTACATTCGTCCGGTAACCAAACTGGTGGAACTCCCTGAAGTGCCCGACGATTCAAGTGGCACTTCCTACAACTAGTTGACTTTTGAATGAGTGTATTTGCATGCAAATACAGGGGCGGCTGTTAAAAGTCTGTAGTCTGACATGACTACATTACCCATAATGCATGCGTTAGCTTGTAGTTCTGCTTGTTCGTAGTGGTGCGAGTTGTTTTTCTTTTGGTGCTGTCCGGTATTATGAGAGCAGCATCCACGGAGCAGAGAATGGCCATCCGTTTTCCATCCTGCTCAAATACTGTGTGTACGAGTGCCGTGTGCGTTCTTAAGATGTAAGTTTAGCCCTTTGCATGAATATGTGTTTATTTGAGAGTTATAAGCCCAGCTGTGGCAAAGTTGCGATACTCGTGTTTGTTTCTTACTGCTACTACTGCGGCCCGCTTCGGTGCTCTACATGCGCTCCGAAAGTAGCTATCCACTGCCTATATGTTAGTTGCTGCCATGTAAATACCTGCAAATATTATATATGATGTATATTTCGCCTTTTTGGGGCACTTTTCACCATTTAGGGATTTGCAGCATTTACTCTTGTTATTTGTAGTGTTGGAGCTCCCTCTAGTGGACTCGGTGGTACTGCAGGTCACGTTTACATCTGTTTATAATAGCCTGCCTACATGTTTATTAATATACATTTATTGTTTCTATTTCAGATAACCACACACCCACACACACACAGAGATATACCAGCACATATTATACACACCTGGTGTCAACCTCATCATCTTCATGTACCTGATCCCTTCTCAATAAATATTCTAAACTGCACCATCGAAGTTGCTTATTCCTTCTGACCGAGGAAGACTCAGTTGATGAGCAATCCAAATCAGCATCGGATGCAAATAGTCTTTAATAACATCTGTTGTGAATTGGCGCTACATAAATAAAATGAAATAAACTGGATCAACAAATTGAATAGGCACATAACAAGGGAAGTCAGCCTACGTCTTCTGTCAAGTCTTTCATTTATGGTAAATAATTCAAATTCGTTTATTGATGTCCTTTTTAAGGATTGTATAAGTTCTTGGAATATTGCAAGAATTTTCTTTTTGTTTGTTCTAGTATTAAATTACTTCAGGTAATACTGTTTATTTTAGGATGGTCCTTTATTTTGTTTTGTTTGTTCCAATTTTGACATAGTTAAGTGATGAGAATCATTCTACACTTTGCAAGTTCAGTTCTTCAGCTGAGAGTTTTTTTCTATTGTTTCTATTGTCTTTATCGCTTTATTTATTGAATGTAAGGGTTATTCCTCGGTTAATGAGAAAGGCAGTTTTTTTGTTGCAAAGACCAGACTTTTATGTCTTACAAGAAACAAATGTGGTGGTTTCAGATCTTAATTCAAAGATATGGTGGCCCAGAAGTAGCATAGCAATACAAAAGCCACAACGCTACAAAATAAACCACAACACAACAAAATTAACTACAACGCTACAAAATAAACCACAACACAACAAAAATTAATCAAAATGCTACAAAATAAACCACAACACAATTAACCACAATGCTACAAAATAAACCACAACACAACAAAATTAACCACAAGGCTACAAAATAAACCACAACACAACAAATTTAACCACAACGCTACAAAATAAACCACAAAAACAAATTAACCACAACGCTACAAAATAAACCACAACAAAACAAATTAACCACAACGCTACAAAATAAACCACAACACAACCAAATTAACCACAACGCTACAAATGAACCACAACACTACAAAATAAACCACAACGCTACAAAATAAACCACAACACAAAAGCTACATCGGAAGTTATACCGCTTTATTTTCCCGGGAGTGATACTTCATGAAGAGGCCACATCACTGCGCTGAACATTTAATAACTATTTTTTATACATCAAAGTGAACATCATTTATAAAGCGCCTACCGAAATTAATAAGCATTACTTACCATCTGTGTTTTACTCACTTCTCGAGCAGTTTCCCAAAGTATCCTGCCGCATCTCATCTATTTGGACAGCTTCATGAAGTATCACTTCCGGGAAAATAAAGCGATATAACTTCTGGTGTAGCTTTTGTGTTGTGTTTTATTTGGTTTATTGTGGTTTATTCGTAGCGTTGTGGTTAATTTGGTTATGTTGTGGTTGATTTTGTTTTGTTGTGGTTAACTTTGTAGCGTTGTGGTTAATTTTGTTGTGTTGTGGTTTATTTTGTAGCGTTGTGGTTAATTTTATAATGTTGTGGTTTATTTTGTAGCATTGTGGTTAATTTTGTTGTGTTGTGGTTTCCTTTGGAGCGTTGTTGCTTTTGTATTGCTGTGCTACTTCTGGACCACCGTACAAAGAGATCTACAATCGATTTTTGGCTCATATCAAATAGACAAAGTAGTTAATATTCACATTAAACCATCAATTCACGCAGATCTTTCTCTTAATCTACATATAGTTAAAAAAAACGCTTTTGTTGCACTGACAGTATTTCTAATCAGGTATGATGCAGCCACCTACACTTTGTAAACATCTGCGGTGCCCAGTTAAAGGGAAAGTTCGGGGTTTTTTCAACTTGGACCTTTTTTTTTTAAAGCAAATATTACATTAATTTACTCGCTACTTGGAATCGTTCAGCGATCAGTGTATATACATAATGGGAGTCAATCTGTGCAAGAGTTCGCCGCCTACAATAAGGCATTATCTTCGCCGAAATGCCTTCATTTAGCCATGTTTTGTTGTGAATCGTTAGCGATATTCCCCTGTGAGTTCAGAACATCTTGGAGGCGCTAAGGTATTAGCATCTGAGGGTTTTACAGGCTTTCAATGCAACAGTTTCCAACTTACACTAACCTGGTATTTCAATATCGTTGCACCTGCCTTCTAAATCATCCCGGAACAAAACAAATAAACACTTCTGAGACGTTCTGAACTCCAATGGGAGTCCTGCTAAGGTTTAATAACAAAACATTGTTAAATGAGTTTTGGAGCAGATAGTGCCTTGTGGGGAGTCTCCTCCCCTTACGGTCGGCCTGTGAGTCCCCTTGCTGAAAAAATTATGAATGGAACTCAATGGAGCGATAAAAGTTTTTCTGGTCGGTTCTGTCTTAAGCCCTGAATCACACATATGATATACCTCCATTTAAATGATAACTAATGATATGCATTTCAACTTTGTTTGTCAATTGATTTTGAATTAGTCTGATAATAAAAATTCGCAATTAAAATGCCTAAAAATCAGAAGTCACATATATGATGTAACGGGGCTAAAGCCTGCTAGCACTAGCACCAGGTAGTACGTAAAAATGACTCACCGAGAGTTTAATGCTCATTCGTTCATCCTGAAGGCTACAGCCCTTTTTCTCCTTCTTCTTCTTCTGCTGCTGTAGTCTACTAAGAGTTATCACACAAAAGCTAAAGTAACTTTTGCCTTTAAAATTCACAGACATTATATGTTCGATCCCAGAAAGTAGACCGGAAGTAGAAGGGCGTGACATGGGCTCTCCATTACAGACAGTGAACTGCTGCCCTGATTGACTCCCATTATATGGATATATGCCGATTGCAACTCCATCTAAAGTCCTCCTGAAAGGCTCCTAGTAGCTGCAAACTTGTCTGGGTGAGTAAATGAACTTAAATTTGTTAAAAATATAAGGTCTAGTTTGAAAAAACCCCCACGAAATTTCCCTTTTACTTTATCACACCATTCGCTGCTTCAAGAGGATAAAGAGGTTGTCAGTATTCTGACAAAGAAATAGCAATACACAAATGTTTATAACTAATTCGTCTTAGTAACAGATTTGGTGTTTATAAAATATTACTGTAATGTCTGTCTGTCTGTCTGTCTGTCTGTCGGCTTCCGTCACTCCCCTGTGTATGAGCAGAGCACGGAGAGTAGGCTATACTTCGGGAGCGACCTTGTAGTTTGTGAGCGGCGCGGAGAGTTAGGGGGAACACATACTGATGTTTTAGGTAGGCTAGTCTAATGCTGTAAACATTAAAAATGTGTAGCACAAGTCAAATTTCTTGTTTGCGTACACAAACCTGGCGAAAATAATGTATTCTGATTATAATTGTGATCTAAAACTTGATGAATATAGTTTTATTTAGGCTATATATTTATTTATTTTCTTAGTAGCTTTTTATATTAAACTAAGAAAACAAATCAGTTAAGGTAGGCTAATACAGTTTAAGAAATCGATTTCTTTAAATGTAACGTTTTGATGAAGGCCTATGTAAATTATTCAACACCCAGTAGGCCTACCACTGGATTAAAATAATGATGAACAAAAAAACACATAGACCATTCAAATCTAACACCAGGCATAACGGAACCGAGGCCAAGATCAAATATATGGTTTCCATTTGCGAATTGGAGCTCAATAAGAAATATAAAACCTACCAATGGAGAGGAATTCTTTTCAGATTACTTATCTTGCTGAAAATGTATATACAGAACTTCTCCACTCAGTAGGCTGTTAAAGAAAGCTAAAATCCCGATTGGAAGTCGGAAAACTCACCACATGCGGACACTTGGAAGAACCGCTGATGATTCAGCAAAGAAATCAGAAGAAATGTGAGACGGGAAAACATGTTGTCCCTTATGTTTTGAAAGAAGTCAAGCTTTGTGGAGGAAGAAATCGTCTTAAACTGAAAAATGTGCGACTGCGGCGTTGAAATGAAATAAAAAAGCTTCGTCTCACTCAGAGAGGAGGTGCAAGGGGAGGCGCAAAGACAAAAACTGTATGGAGTTTCCCACCGACGCACATACAAAAGCAGAAGCCGAAATTGAAACAAGAACTGCAGGGTTTATACCAGTGGTAAATTCTGGGGAATGCTGGTAGGCTACTATCAGCAGAGGTTGAAAGTGTTTTTACGTTATTTAGACAATGATTTTATCGGCGCTGATTGGTTTAATGCAATAGAAAAAAGCTTTTTTGGCCCGAATGAAGGGGAAAGAGATTACAACGAAGAACAATTATTTACTTTAGTTTCTATCTTTTCACATTTTGTATCAGCAACACAAGAAAAATAATGTCATATGGATCAAATATTTATTTGATTAGGGTCTGTAGGCTACTGATGAATCCTGGGTTAAAGACTACACAAGAAGAAACACATTGATAACGGTCAACAATAATCTGTAGTCGCTTAATTTACAGTGTGGCAAAACGTATTTGGCAGCAAAAGATTGTGCAACTGTCCTACTTAAAAAGACGAGAGGTCTGTAATTTTCATCATAAGAATGTTTCAACTTTGAGAGATGTCATGTGAAGACATAACATCCAGGAAATCTGTTTTTAAAGAATGTATTTGGGTCATTCTTAGCAAATGGTGCCATTTCAGGGTGATAACCTTGCCTAAAAAAAAAAATCACATTTTCATTGATCTTATCATTTGATCTGAGGAAGAACATATTCAACTATGAGAAACATATATTGGGCCAGTTCAGGATGTTATGACAACCCGTTCTCACGGCATTTCGTGAAATAGTCACATTTTTTAATCTATTGTTTCGTGCTCAGGGACACGATCGTTTTCCATATTTTTCGTGCTTCACAGCACGATCTTAAAAAACGACTGAAATACATTGGTCTGGTTGCGGTCTCATATTCGTCACCCCAGCACGTTGAATTTTCCTTTTGAACTGCAGCTCACAAGCGGATTTGTTGTTTTTAATTACAGTCCTTAACATAACCCTGTGTGTTGTATTTTTCTTCATTGTAATTAATTTGCTTAATTAATTTTATTTTTGAAGTGTCACTTTGTTTTATGTTTCTCCCCCATATTTAATTAGTTTATTTGCGTTTATTCCAGGTTTCAAAATAGTCTACAAATCCGTATATAATATAATGATATAATATAATTTATCACAGACACAGTGGCATATTCTGTGTCCAGACTTCCAATTACTTTTATAATGTACCCTATATACTTATTTTCCTCTTTTTAGCGTTTTAAATAAATAGTCAAAAGTAACTACAGCAGCCATGACATTCCAATAGATGGCGAAAATGCACCTATAAATTACATTCCACCCGTCAGAAATTAAAAGAAGAAGAAGACGAAGACAACAGTATCCATGATCTCTAACGGTCGGTCGGTAGTAATGTTTACTCCTACTGTCATACGCGCGTGTTCGGACGTCAACTTAAGCCTGCTGCTCTAAATTCACTAAACTAGCTTTTATTCATAATTTGCATGCTGCGCATGTTATGGAAATGTTTTCTATCAAATGCATTGACTTCACCTTCATGACAACAACAACAAAAGTAGCAAAATCGTGTATTTCTTTCTGGCTAGCTGCCATTTGTTCTTTCAGGATAAGCTAGCATTTGTTTAACATCACTGGTAAGCATAATTTTTAGCGCCATAAAAATTTATAGGCGAAGTGTGTGTGTGCATAGTTAATTAATTTCGTTTTCAGATTTTTTCTTTCCTTAAGTGATGTTTATATAAAGATGCTTAACTTTTAACCTTTCAACATTGAAAGAAACATTTATTTTACATTTTCTAATTGACTTCATCTGTTCTTCCGGCAGCACCTTTAAATCAAAATGCCAGGGGGTTCAATTAATAAAAAATGTCCCTTTTGTAAGGTCATTTTGTTTTGTGCTCACAAAAAGTAGCTGTCATTGCAAAAAGGAGCAGCCTTTGAAACAGCGTCTTCAGAAGAAGCTGTCCTTATTTAATGAGAAGCGAGAGGAATGGGTGACGAGACGGAAAAGCAACCACAACGTTGCCTCGATTAAGGATGAAGCAATTATCATGGTATGTTCAATGTTTTATGTGAATCCAGCTTGTCCAGATGTATTTTAAAAAAACAGCTATACACGTATCTGAAATACATATCTGAAAATGTTCTTGGTATTGTAAGTCAGGATGTTAAAGAAAGGGTATACGATTGTGGGAGCGCTCATCAAGAGGGCGTTATTGCAAATAAAACGTCCCACCCCTTGCTTCATGCTCTCCCCCTAAGCCACGCCTCAATAACGCAGGCAAGCGCAGCCAGCATCGTTGGGTCTCCGCCAAAGTTGCGTTCTCCAGCTTCACTTGGGTGTACTCCACTGTCCTTGTATGGCCCTTTAGCTGAAAATCAAGTAAAAAGCATGTTAAGCTTTTTTTAATGTGATATATTGGAAATGTATTGTATTCGTGTAATCAAAAACAAAATGTTTTTCTTCAAACTTACTGATTAAAGCTGCTATTTGACTCTGAGCATCTGCAAACCTCAGTCACATTCAATTCTTGTCAAAGTGTCTCAAAGGTTCGAACAAAGCCCTCCTTCTCCCTGATGACAGAGTTTCTTTGCGTCTCCTGCTTTTCAATGCTGACCATGGATACTATTTGTTTTGTATCATTGTCCATGGCAGTGTAGGTGCAGTACTGAGCGCAGAAACCGGGACTATCCATTCAAGTGTCTCCTTTAAAGAAGAAATTAACAAAAAATTTGTGGGCAGGGTGATTTCATTATTGACATTTCCAACTTAGTTAGGACCAAAACATAATCTTTTGTCTGAAGATCTGAGATGATTTCTGCTCTCTTCTCATTCCAAAGCTCCCTTATGCTGTCTAAACAGTAGCAGTCCTGGATACGAAAAAAAGTTGACCTGTGCAGGACTCCCATGTTCATAAATTTGAAAAGGAGAGCCACTTTCGCACAGTTGTTTCCAGAAAGAACGATGCTTGATGCCAACATGAAATCACCAACACACATCCCATGTCTTAAAGTTGGTTGTGAGCACCATCTCCAAACTAAGTGGCCCTTTGGACACAACTAGGCAAAAAATGAAAGGGAAAAAAAGTTTTACCTTTAAACCAATTAAATTTAAAAATATGCCACAAATTCGAATCATGCAAGCTTAATGCTTATTCAACCATTCAACAAAAGCTGCTGTGCCTCTGGAGTGAACGTTATCTCAAAAAGTGGTGGCAAAGAACACTTTTCCGTGTTTAAAGGGTTTTGTTGTGCACATGAACTGATGGGAAGGAGAACGTGTTTTGCAAGCTCCTTCAGGCAGTTATGGTACACAATAGAAGCTGGATGGTCAATAACGTCGTCCTCCGAAACAACCTTGATTCCCCCTGGCAATGTTGGTTCTTTGCTCCCCAAATCTTGGGGTTTGTCAAGAAAATCATGCAATGAGTCCTGAATGCTGACAACCGGGAGTTACTCCAAACATATGTTTGTTTTTAAACTACCACCAGTCCTATTACACACAAAGAAATTAATTTAAAAAAGACATTTGTAAGGACATAATAGTCTTTCAAAAATGAATACAGATCACAGTGTACCGCAGACGAACATGGGGCACGTAGTCTTCATCATCACTGTCATCAGAATCAGAATCCAATTCCTTTGTGACGTCTTCTACAGAGGATGACTGTGATAGCCAATTAGTGCTCTAATATAAAGGAGGAAATGAAACGTATGTGGGTGTGTGTTTGGCCGGAAGGAGCTAATTGGTTTTGACCGCTTTTGTGGATGACGCTGTCAGATGTATTGTATGCCGTTTGTTTAAAATTTCAATGGAAAGAAATGAGTGGAGCAAATAAATTGGATTTACTATTTTAACTGCAATGGACAGTGTCTGTAAAGTTTTTCTATCATTTAACCAAACTCAAGCGCGTCAGACATTATTCTGGTATCAAACACTCCAGTGGCTTTAAGTATCGACTTAGCCTCTACAAACAAGTCAAAACCAATTTATAGAGTTGGAAAACAGAGGAAAACTATGCGGACAAGGCCCAGGAGGAAAACAGGCTTTGGTGGCTGTCACCTGCAGAGAGGAGCGTCCGCGTGGGTGTGGTCGCTGGCAGGAACGGCGTGGGATCGGTGCTGTAGATCTGCATGGAGCAGCGTTTGACATGCTGGATGGTGCCAGTGACGGGGTGATTATCTTCAGCGGTGTTTGCATCTTAAGCAAACAGGAGGATCGCTGCTCAGAGGATTGCTGGAGATTATCGTTGGAGATAAACTCCGGAGAGCTGCAGCTGATGATTATTCTGAGGTATGTGTAGCGCTACACCCACAAATGGCCATATTTATGCATAAATCCAGTGCACTGGCTGACTTCTGAACTAAACTGTACAAGATTTTGTGATGAGATAAATGATGTACATAATTCTATCATATGTTTATTGCCTCATGAGGAAAAAGAGAAACATGAGATTTGGTTTAAAGCAAAAATAGTGTTCAATAATGTCCAAAATGTAAAAATGTTAAAAATGTTAAACAGTTGGTTTTACAAAATCATGAACATGAAAATGGAATGAAAATGACTGCCATGAGGACATAAATCCTGATGACAGCATTTCCAATGTCGATAAACCTACAAATAAAAGTGTGTCCAGTTCAAGATCAAGTACTTCCTCAACAAAAATCAAAGTTCCTGCAGAAAGAGCAGCTCTTTTGGCTCGTATGGTAGCTCTGATGGAACGTTATGCATTGGAGGAACAGGAGCTTTTGTTAAAAAGGAGAAAGGAGCAGCTTCAAATTGAAACTGAAATTGCTGCAACAACAGCTAAGCTTACTGTTTTACAGTCCATGGAGGAACAATGTTCAGCTGCAAATACAGATGGGATGAATTCTTATTTGGAAAAGGAAACAAGGAGGCAATCATCCTTTCCACTCAATCCCAAAGCAAAAGAGTACCAACCTTCAGTACAAAAATATTTGTCATGTGAGCAAAGTATACATCAACTAAGTGATGTCAAACCAAAACAAAAACATTCTGGCTGTTTAAAACTCAGTGATAATGAAAAGCAGCATCAGGAACAATTACAAAGTTTTGAAACCGAAGCAACAAACACAGCAGGAAATCAAAATCAAATAAGTTATCAACCTTTATCAAGCAACATCACCACTATCATAAAAAAACAAAATTAAATTTCTGAGGAACTTATTCATCATCAACTCTGTTCAACTCTTCCATCACGTGATATTCCCATTTTTGATGGAGACCCGCTGCAATATCTCCATTTTAAAAGAGCATCTGAACAAGGAATAGAAGAAAAGGCAAGCAAATCTGACTGCAGGTACTACTTTAAAAGATGGCAAAGCATCTTTTAAAGGAGCATTTTGGAAATGAGTACAAGATTGCTGCTGCATTCATGGGCAAGTTGTTGGCATGGCAATCAATTAAGTCAGAGGATGCCAAAGCACTTCAAACATATGCTCTGTATTTGTGTGGATGTTGCAATGTAATGCAGGAACTTGACTACATGGAAGAATTGAACATGCCATCAAACGTAAAATTAATTGTTTCAAAGTTACCATTCAAGTTAAGAGAAGGCTGGAGAACCAAAGCTCATGACATCTTGGAGCAATTTAACCGTAGAGCTCAATTATATGATTTAGTGGAGTTTCTGGAGAGACATGTGAAGATTTTGACAGATCCCATTTATGGAGATATTGAACATCTACAAACAAAAACAAGCTGTTTAAAGCCATTCAATCTTAAACCACGCCATTCTGGTGGATTAAAGGGGAGCTTTGCCACAACTATAAAAGCAGTGAACTCAAGCAATAAACATAGCTGGATGAATCACGTGAGGGACTACAGTATGCATTTCTTGATCCTGGCAGTTCCGCAACATTTTGCACAGAACACCTCGTGCAAAGATTAAATATCACTGGAAAAAGGACTCAGTTTCTTCTTACAACAATGGAACTGGGAAAAAAATGTTCCAGCCCATTTACTTTATGGACTGGAGATTGCAAGTCTCTGTGACAGTACTGTTCATCTGTTACCTGAGGTTTTAACACAGAAGCAAATGCCAGGCTCTAAGGCTAACATTGCAACATATGCAGACATAAAAAGATGGCCCTACTTGTCTAAGATTGACATTCCCGACATAGATGCTACTGTTGATATGTTGATAGGAACCAACGCACCCAAGCTATTGGAGCCATGGGAAGTGATCAACAGTAAGGCAGATGGTCCATATGCCATAAGAACAGTACTGGGTTGGGTCCTCCACGGTCCATTGCAGGGTAATGATAATAGTACTACAGCAGTAGTAGTAAATAGGATTTCTGTGGCAAATTTGGAAATAATGTTGCAAAATCAATCCAATCATGATTTCCATGAAAAACTCTCATCAGATAAAGAGATGTCAAGAGAAGATCTAAAATTCATGGAGATTATGGATTCCACTACACTGCTTCAAGACAACAGATATGTCGTTAAACTATCTCTCAGAAATCCAACAGCTATAAACAACTACCAAGTGGCAAACCAGAGGATTATTACTCTGAAGAGGAAATTTTTGAGAAATCCACAGTTCCACCAAGAGTATGTAACATACCTTGAACATGTAATAAAATGAGGCTACGCTGAAAGCGTACCAGAGTCAGAACTTGTGGGTGTGACTGGGAAAGTGAGGTTTATCCCACATCATGGAGTCTACCATCCTAAAAAATCTTTACGGGTGGGTTTTGACTGCGGAGCCACATTTAAAGGCAGGTCGTTAAATGCAGAGTTGTTGCAGGTTCCCAATCTGACTAGGTCTCTGCTTGGAGTTCTACCTCGATTCAGGCAGAAACCGATAGCATGTATGGGTGACATACAAGTTATGTTTCATCAGGTGAATGTTGCAGACTCTGACAAAGATCTTCTGCGATTCCTCTGGTGGAAGGATGGCAACCACGAAAAAGAAGACTTGAAGTACAGGATGACTGTTCATTTATTTGGTCTAGTGTCATCAACTAGTTGTGCTAGTTATGTTCTGAGGAAAATATGCTTTAAAACTTTGAAATCTAGCTTTGGACCTGAACCTCTTTGAAAAACCCTAGCACAATTGTATCTTTTCTTTCTTTATTATTTATGTATATACTTTAATTGTTTTATTCATTTATTTTTTCTGTTTATTTTTATTTTTTATTTTTGTTCTATCTTGTCTAGGCGATCTATACGAATCTAAATTGTTATGCCACTTTTGTTACTGTAACCTGCTCATAATTCTAATTTTTTTTTTTTAAATGTAAAAGAAACTACTATTCCGGGTTGGCAGATTGTTGGAAGGCGGAAGGAACTAGGAAAAATTTGGACGGTTTGTGGAAATAAATTGTTTGTTGGTTGTTTTGGGCGGATTTGACCTAAACTGTTTTGTGGAAGGTTATGCAAAGGATCAATGCCCCTGGAAGAAAAACACCCAATAATATCGGGTAAGGATCAGCACATTGCTAAACTTATTCTGAGGCACACTCATAAAATGTTGGGTCATTGTGGACGTAATGACAGCTTGTCAGCTGTAAGGAGAAAATACTGGAGTATACATGGAAACGCTACTGTGCGAAGGATAATTTCCCAGTGTAAGTTTTGCAGACGGCATAATGCAAGAGCATTAGATAAAAAAATGACAGACTTGCCAAAGGAAAGAATCACTCCAGATTTACCTCCATTTTCCAATGTCGGAGTTGATTATTTCGGACCTATTGAGGTCAAGAAGGGATGATCGACTTGTAAATGCTATGGTGTCATCTTTACCTGCTTGGCAAGCAGAGCAGTGCACTTAGAAGTTGCAAACTCCTTAGATACGGATGATTGTATAAATGCTCTGTGACGTTTCATCAGCAGAAGAGGACAAGTTATCCACATCAGATCAGATAATGGAACAAATTTTATTGGATCCTCAAGAGAACTGAAAGAAGCCCTTGAAGCGTTAAATCATGAAAGAATTCAAAGGGCCCCCATTCCATTTGGAGTACAATGGCATTTCAATCCACCTTCAGGACCCCATCATGGTGGCATCTGGGAGCGCATTATATGCATGGTAAAGCGTGTTTTGCATTCAGTTTTAAAGCAACTGACTTTGGATGTGGACGGACTCAACACTGTTTTCTGTGAAATTGAGGTCATTCTCAATGATTGTCCAATAACAACAATTTCAGATGATCCGAACAAATTGGATCCCCTTACACCTAATCATCTGCTTCTTCTGAAAGGAAAACCTTCATTGCCACCCGGACTTTTCAACCCATCCGATTTGTATGTAAAACAAGTTCAATACATCTCTGATTTATTTTGGAAACGATGGGTCAAAGAATACTTACCATTACTTCAAGAGAAACAAAAATGGAACCAAGTTAAACGAAATCTAGTCAATGGAGATATTGTTTTAATAATGTATTCTCAGCATCAAGAGGCTCTTGGTGTTTAGGAAAGGTTTTGGAGGTGATTTCTGATAAAAGAGGTTTTGTTCGCTCTGTAAAACTACAATCAAAAAATTGTACTTTGAGCGTCCAATTACCAAATTGTGTCTCTTTCAGGAAGTGTAATTACTTGGGGGGGGGGGGGGGGGGTGCATTTGGTTACTGTTTCAAGCGTGTTTGTAAATAGGCTTGTATAGAAATTGTTATGACTAACAATTAGGGGCCGGTGTGTGAGAGCCAATTAGTGCTCTAATATAAAGGAGGAAATGAAATGTATGTGGGTGTGTGTTTGGCGGGAAGGAGCAAAGTGGTTTTGACCACTTTAGTGGATGACGCTGTCAGATGTAATGTATGCCATTTGTTTGAAATTGCAACGGAAAGAAATGAGTGGAGCAAATAAAACGTATATACTATTTTAACTGCAATGGACAGTGTCTGGAAAGTTTTTCTATTATTTAACCAAACTCAAGCGCGTCGGACATTATTCTGGTATCAAACACTCCAGTGGCTTTAAGTATCGACTTAGCCTCTACAATGACACTGACTCGATCTCATGCTCAGGGTCCCAGGTGTCATAATCCCAATTAATTCTAAATAACACAAGATCATCCATCAAAGAAAATATATTAGAAATGGAATGGACCTTAAAAACATATTTTTTACACTGAAAGTATTACTTACGTTGAATTCCGTATGTTGTTAAATTCTTCCTCATTGACATCATTTGGGCCTGATGAGCTCAAACTGAAGACAAAAAATTTAAACACAGCTGTTGGGAATTTAACACAAATCACAGTCAAAGTAAATGTGTCCAACCTGGGAAATACAGCCTCCTTATTTGCACTGTCCAACATCTCCACCCCTTCTAGCAACAACTCCTCGTCTCTGAAAACCCCACAACAAAAATAAATAAATAACCATAACGTTTAAACATAATTATTCAGTATGCTTTATTCTTGTTGCTGTAACAGAACTGAGAAAAAAAACTGTTAAATTCATGCCTTTTAGGAAGACAGTGTCATTTCCATTACTAAAGGTGGAAAATAATTAGTTATGTGGACAGTTTTAGCCGTTTGAAATTTGGCATAATCTAATGAGATTATCTACAAATTCTGTGTTAACTAAAAGTCCCATGTTTTCCAACCTCCCAATCGGAAGTCCAGACACTGCCCTTAGTAAAAACTGACGACTCTGATACAATTTCTGTGTAGTCATTTACGTAGCATACCTTCACTTGTAAATGTGGCCATTGCCAGAGGAACCAGCAGATGCGTAGGAGAATTTATGCCTTTTGTGCTCCGGAGGACAAATGGCTGCCTCATTTAAATTTTTTAAAAGAGTCATTCAAAAGTGAAATTGTGAGAAATCTCTTTTGTGTGTAGTACACGTTACCATAAACTAGAATCTGAAAAGAAATTCAAGACACCTCTTTGCATTCTGGAGAAATGAAATCCTGAAATTGTCACAAACACCTACTACCATCGTCGCGCCAAAGTTAACAGATGAAAATTAAAAAATCTCTGCTTTGTGCCCCATCCTGTGGTGCGGCAGTTGATAACGTAAGCCATGAACAGAATACGTTTTTCTGCTGTCAATCCTGTTTCATTTCTGTTTTCTTGATTCATTTAATTTACTGGTTTTTGCTTTCTTGGAATTTCATTTCTTTTTTGAGCTCATTTTACTGCTTCTGCATATCTTAGATTATTGACTGTTTTAATCTGTTGAACTTCCACCGCTCTTTTCCTGGTCTCTGAATGCTATTGATAAAATCTACTCAACTCTACGAAGCGCCGGTAAGGGTCAACCGGGGTGTCAATCATGGTGATCGGGTTTCTGCTGATTGGAATGGGCAGTTACTGGAACTACCGAAAAATGGAGCAACAAAGATCTGAAACACGGTCGAGATTGGTCACTGTTCTGGAAGCGATTGGACAGCTGAAGGAACAGCTGGATGCGTTGATTCGTACTGATGGGACTCAGAACCAAATGCTGGGGGAGCTGGGACGCAGAACAGATGCTGTAAGAGGCGATCTGGTGTTGTGGTCAATATACCACCCCCCAAGTTCAGGAGTAATTGGAATAGAAAGTCTTCAGTGGAGAAAAGTCAGGCTGAGTCTCAGTTCAGTTTCACCTCTGCAGAGAGTGGAGAATACCTGTCCCCAGCAGCTGGGTCCAAAGCATTCTGAAGCTCCGCTGCAGACCGGCTCGTTTTATTCATTCAATAGGGAGTGGCTCACAGCACATACACACCAATACATTTGCTTGTTATTTCCCCACACCCACATTGTTACATCTTGCGAGATAACAGGGAACCTGGTGGTGCCTGGTGGTGCCTGGTTCTGCAGCTTCTGCTCTGAAAAACAACTCCATATATGGTACAGCATGGTACAGCACATCTCATATCAGATACTACTTCCTCTTAGGCCTTAGTTACTTTCAGCAAGCATAAAACATTTAATCACATTAAAAATCCTCATTAATCCCCCTTTTGAACTCTCTTAAGAGTTCAACATAAGTCAAAGCAGTGCATACCGATAGTAGCTAGAAAGTAAATAAACATATCAAAAATCATAATCATGTTAGAAAAGCACACCTCAAAATTTTTTAAAGTACTTCAAACTCATCCTCTTCATTTTCTTCCACAGGTTCTTCTCCTAAGAGAGCAATCATCATGTGTGTTTTGTTTTTTCTTTGTAGTCCTAGTCCTCTTCACCTTTGTGGATTCAGGGGTAGACTGCCCTGAATCCTGTGATTTGGCCGGGGATTATTCTGCCCCACTATTTGGCCTCCTCACCTAGCTGGAGATCTTTCTTTGTCTCAGAGAGGGATCTCTGAGGTCCCTCCGTGGGGGCGCACTGGCTCCAGTGGTACCAGGTGTCTCCTTTTCCCTTCAGGCGAACAGCATGGGACGTCCTCTCCACCACCTGGTATGGGTCCGTCCACCTTGGTTATGACCACTCTCTTTTTGTTACTTTTAGGAGCTCCCACTCCACGCCTGGAGTGCTTAGTGACTGGTCTCCCCCACTCTGCTCCTGTACCTGTTTAGAAAACTGAGACACCACACTTTGCAATATGTTATAGTATGCTCTTTTGCTTAGTTTATCACATTCAGAGTTAAGCAAAGGGAGTTTGCTGCTGGGCCCAGGAAATGGTCTCTCGGTCTGTAAGTCATGTGGAGTAAACCCCGTGTCTGTGTTCACTGAACACCTGATAGACATAAGGGCTAGTGGTAGTGCTTCAATCCAATTCATTTTAGTCTGTGCACAGATTTTGCCAATTTGTTTTTTAGAGATTGATTCATTCTCTCCACCTTTCCCTGAGACTGAGGATGATAGACTGTCCCTTGTAAGTCTACTATGGTTTCGTTGCTTATCTTTGTTCTTATCTCCTCTTCTGGTTTTTCAGGGAGTGTTGTACTTACCATGATGTGTTTGATTTGATACCCTGCTTCTCGCTTAGCTGCGGCTTCTGCAGCTTGGTTTCCCAAGGACACAAAATCTGACCCCTGGCTGTGGCCTTTGCACTTTATTACTGCAACTTCTTCCGGTAACAGCAGGGCTGCAGCAGGGCTGCAGCCAATTCCTGCATTTCTTTCATATGTTTGATGGGTTTGTTTCCTGCCGTCACAAACCCTGCTCTCAGCCATTGCTTTAGTTCTACATGTATTGCTCCTATGCTACCACACTGTGTGTAGTCAATACTTTAAGAGGGTATCCCATGACCATGTGTGCTGTTTTCTGCAGCAATTTTGCCAATCCAGCTGCATGTTGTGTGCACTGTGGGTGTCTTTTTCCATATTGTCTAGCATTACACTAGCATACATTAACACTACTCTTTCCCCTTTTTTTCTGGAAAAAAATGCCATTCATCCTTTCCTTTGTTCCAGAAACATCCAGATGAAACGGCAGACTGTAATTAGGGGTGACCAGTTCAGTTGCTGTGGACAGACGTTGTTTGAGCGTAATGAAAGACTCCTCTGCAGCTTGAGTCCATTTCAGAGGAGCAGACAGATTTCTCATGCTCAATTCCCTTACCAGTTCCCTTAATGGTTGTGTAAGTCCTACATAGTCTGCCACAAAGTTTCTGCTGTATCCCGTTAGGCCCAGGAAAGACAACATTTCTTTCACTGTGTGTGGTAGTGGATGATGTAAAATAGAAGATCTATGTTCAGGGGAGAGGGAGATCTCCTTTTGGGACACCATTCTCCCTAAAAATGACACCTGTTGTTGAATCCTGGGGACATAAACTTGTAAACATCTAAAAATGACAGTTTTTGATCCGGTCTTGTAATCACTCTTGATGATCATCAAAACAATTTAGAGGGCCTTTCGCCGATAAGCCCCAACTGCGCAGTCATGTTAGCCAATTTTGATCTTAGATTAAGATGCAGACGTACAAGTGAATACCAAAAGAAATCCGCAACCCTGACCGAAGTCATCAGTATGTAATCAATCATCACCTATCCATTTAACCCAGACAGACCTTAAAAAAGTTCCCATCACAGTACTGACAGTAGGTAAAGATTGTCCCCAAACCTGGCCTCATAAAATTTAATTCGAACTGCAATTTATTAAAAACCTACTTATTATTTTGCATATTCCCGTTGAATCCCAAATATGTTTAAATACTGCAACCATACATTATCAAATTGCAAAAAATTAAGTCCTAAATTGTGTATTGCCCTGAATCAATCTGCTACACAGACTTGTTTTGCCTGTCATAGTCATCCCCTATTTAAATTACATTTATTTTTGATTAAAAGATTTTGCTTTATATCCGGTGGGTCGTTAAATTAAAAAGAGTCATAATCTGAAAAAGAATTAGCCTAGAATGTTGGTAACTGTATTGAATTTTGCTATATCATTTCCCCCTATTAATAATACTTTGGTCTCATAATATAATGTTTGTTTTTCTCTTTTCTGAGTCCTGAGTACCCCTGCAGAATGTGTCGTCCAATTAGAGATTAGTTTCTGCCAGTTACCTCAGCCTTATTTAGTATCCATGTTGATAGGAGGAGTATATACCAACATTACCAAGTATGTCATTTTAATAACATAACAATTCAAATGCACCCTCTAAAATGCAAAAACTAAACTATTATCTAACATTGAAATATAAGGTAAAAGTTACTTCCCGATTCCGTGTTCTTTTATTGGACATCCACTCCTTTTCGAATCTAATCCAACTGTATTGTGCTGAGAAATTATTTTACCCATCTAATTAAAAATAATCCCAGGGGAAAGAGCAAATCCATGTTATTTTGGTGCAACACCGTTGTTATTCCTGAAAACTAAACAAAAACACCTCCCTCATTGATGGATTTAAAAGCAAGAGCAGGCTCAAGAGTTTACTTTTTGTCTACAGTTCAACTGATTACTATCCATTTTCTTGTTCACTTAAATTGATTCTTTTATTTACTTATTTTATTTATCAAGTTTAAGACATACTTATATGTCTGTGTTACTATGTCTCTTTTTAAATGTTATCAATTATTCTATTATCCATTTCAGCTTTTTAATTACCTTAATCCGTGAAGCACTTTGATTTCTTCTTTCTGCTAGAAATCAAATACAATTCTGACTTACTTTTGATTTAGCTGTTCCATTACAATTTATCCTATCTTAAATGTAGTACATCCCTGTGGATGAAACGTAAAAATAAGGATATCATTTAAGTATCTCATGTGTAAATTAAACATTTATAAAGATTGACCATCACAATCTTTTATCAATACACTTAGTTCTTTTTAGTGATTTAACCATTTTATATTTATTTCAATTAAAAATCTACTTGCTTTTCACTCTGTCCTTTATCCCTACAGCTTGTATTTTTATTCTTAGTTAGCCAATTTAATCCTATATAGAAACCCACTACATTTTTGACACCATCTAGATTTATGTATTAAGTATTCTCTCGAGCTTCTCTTCTTTTTAATTTAAAATTATTTTTTAATCTAAAACTAAAACTTACCTATTTAGTATCGCTTATGAGTAACTGTTTTTACTTGTTTGTTTTTAATTGTCACACGAATTATTGTCTTAATCACTGTAAATGCTCATTTGTATTCTAATCATAAGTAAAGCACCCTGAATTGCACTGTGTTGAAAGTGTGCTATACAAGCAAAACTGCCCTGGCGCGCCTTCTTTTTTTTTTTTAAATTAAGACTAATTTAAATGTTATCAAGTATTTATCTTAATAGTATTTCTTAATTCCCCATTTACCAAGCTTGTATTTGTTTCTATAAAATATTAGATCCGAATTAAACAAGCGTAATTATTTAATGTCGTTTTTATGAGGTAGCTTCCTGATTGTTTTCAAGAGGTCGAACCTTAAATCGCTCCTCCGAGCTGTTTTCTCTTTTCTATCTATTTGTTCGTTCACCATTGATCTTAAGAGTGAATGCCCCAAGCCAAAGCTTAGTAAAGTTAAAAGGATTTATAAACTGATGTTTAGCTTCTTATCAAGTTATTTTTATTCAGAGATTTATCAAAAAACCAAGAGTCTTGAACAGAATCCGCTCGCTGCGAGCTCTCCCAGCAATTCACCGTAGCTTACAGTCTGGTGCTAACGTTAGCCCCTTTCGGCCAACGTCGCTTAAAACGGTTAAACTCTACCGCGAAACTACTCAACAAAATAGCAACATACCCTTCGGTAAATAGAGAACTCCACACCTCCATTTCAATTCTTATCAGCGTAATTCACACCACTTTTTCCAGATTTTAATGTGGCACAAAATTAGACGTATCTGTCACAAATTCAGCACCGACTGAAACGCGTACCCAACATCAGTTCCGCTATCTATATATTCTAGAGTGTTTAATTTCTCTTATCCATTCTTATATTCTTAGATAATAGTTTATACTCAAGTTTTTACTAATGATAGTCCTGTTTTAACACGAACCCAAAAGTTCAGCTCACCTCTGAGCTTTCAAATAATAGTTGAAATCTCACACACACACACACATACCCAGCGCTGAGATCTCTCTCACACACACTTTCTCCGCTCTTTTTCTTTCTTCTCTGTGATTCTATTTTCTTAAAACAACCTTTTACTCACGTGTTTGGGACTTGAACCCTCAACACTGTATTAAAATTCTACTCGTATCACCCACTTCTAGATTATTTATCAACCTCAGTTACTTGGAGTCTAGACACAATAAGATTTTTGGTAAAATCCAATGAGCAGAAGAAAAGGTCTGCTTACCTTATTTTGCGTGCACGCCTTTGTGTAAGTCTCCTTTCGCCTCGGTCAGTTTCAAATCAGCTCCAAAGAATCCTTTTTAGGACAAAAATCCCAGCGGTGCCTTATTTACTTCCTTATGGTGTAATTCGGGTTGCACAGGTCTTACTTTTACTGATTATTTCTAATCAGCAATTATTTCAGACTACTGTGCCAATCCCAACATTCATTCTTCGTGTATTTCATTCTTGCTTGTCCAAGATATTCTATCTGTTTTTCTCTTACAAATGTCAACTTTTGTCAGACCCCAGGTCTCATACCGTCCGTAACCCTGTTACGTTTTCAACTTTTGTCAGACCCCAGGTCTCATACCTGCCGTATCCCTGTTACGTTTTCAACTTTTGTCAGACCCCAGGTCTCGTAACCTTGTTACGTTTTTAACATTTATCAGACCCCAGGTTCTCGTAACCCTGTTACGTTTTTTTAACATTTATCAGACCCCAGGTCTCGTAACCCTGTTACGTTTTTTAACATTTATCAGACCCCAGGTTCTCGTAACCCTGTTACGTTTTTAACATTTATCAGACCCCAGGTCTCGTAACCCTGTTACGTTTTCAATGCACTATTCCTCCCCGAGGATTATGTGTGTAACCCTGTTACCACAAAACTCTAGTCAACATACATAGTCTATGTTTAGTAACCCTGTTACTTTACATCATACCTCGTTTTTCTCCACTCAAGTAATTTAGCAACCTCAGGTACTTGGAGCCTGACACAAAAACTTTTTGAACAAAGCCAATGAGCAGAATAAAAGGTATGCTTACCTTATGAAAGTGCCGGCATGATTTGTGTCAGTCTCCGTTCGCTTTGGTCCGGTCTAAATGGTCTCCAAGACACCTTTTCTGTGACGAAAATCCGGGTCACGGCACCAAGTTGTCGTGGTCAATATACCACCCCCCAAGTTCAGGAGTAATTGGAGTAGAAAGTCTTAAGTGGAGAAAAGTCAGGCTGAGTCTCAGTTCAGTTTCACCTATGCAGAGAGTGGAGAATACCTGTCCCCAGCAGCTGGGTCCAAAGCATTCTGAAGCTCCGCTGCAGACTGGCTCGTTTTATTCATTCAACAGGGAGTGGCTCACAGCACATACATACCAATACATTTGCTGGTTATTTCCCCACACCCACATTGTTACATCTTGCGAGATAACAGGGAACCTGGTGGTGCCTGGTGGTGCCTGGTTCTGCAGCTTCTGCTCTGAAAAACAACTCCATATATGGTACAGCATGGTACAGCACAGTACAGCACATCTCATATCAGATACTACTTCCTCTTAGGCCTTGGTTACTTTCAGCAAGCATAAAACATTTAATCACATTAAAAATCCTCATTACTGGCCTGCGCTCTGGGACTCATCCGCAATTTGTCATCGGACTTGGAGAAACTGTCGGTGCGGATTGGGGCAACTGGAAATTAATTTGGATTTAGAACTTTAATTTGAACTACTATTTGGCTGAATTAGACTATAAAACAAACCACTGACAGACTGAAAGGGCAGAGAAGAATATTTGCTCTCTCCCTGCTATCCAAATAATTACTGTTTTGGCTCCCATGAAGACCTTCAACCTGGTCTTAATCAAACGTCCCTGAGAAGAATGTCAACAGAGTCTCCTTTCCCCCGTACACCTGCATCTACTGAATCACACACTGACATGCTTACACACATTCACACACACCGTCTCGCTGTATCCTAAATTCTCTCTCCTGCAACTGGAAGCTGGATAACAGCGCGCCTCGATGGCAGCGCGTTAACCTGTGGACTGGGCAAAAAACAGACGGGCGATATTTCTTCCATTTACCTTTGTGGATGAAGAATTTTCCAAGAATTATTACTGAGTTTATAGTCAGTTCATGGACTTTGTCTTTTGCAGGGATACCATACAGAATGTCCTTTAGAGTGAATTCAGAGAGTCCAGTAATTTTGGGGTTAGGCCAGTAATGAATGTCCTCCCAAAAAGCTTGAGAATATTTACATTCAAAGAAAAGATGTTCAGAAGACTCCACATCATCTTCACAGAATACACAACAATTAGTCAACCCCAAAATGCTGTCTCAAAAATTCATTTGAGGGATAGATGGCTGATAAAGTTTTAAAATGCACCTCTTTGGCCTTTTGATAAATTGGGAATTTTAGGTAATTTGTCCTTAAATTATTAACTTCAGAGATAGTAAAATGATGTGAAATCCCAGAATGTGAATGCTGGCAACCATGAATTGCATCAACTAGAATTGTCCTTAACAGAGATTTGAGAAGTTTTGGACCTGCAAAGTCATGACCATTACACATAAGTTTTGGTAAAGTGAGATTTACACAGGATAGGCTTTGAGATATATTAGAGGCCTGTAGAATTATATTGGGGGGTTGCTTTGGACAAATTAAGAAACTCCTTTTGTGTAAGAGGTGAATCAAATTTAGTTAAATTTTTTACTTCAAGGCTGGATTACTGTAACGCTTTATTATCAGGTAGTCCACAGAATACAATTAAAAGTCTTCAGTTAGTCAAAAATGCTGCTGCAAGGGTTCTAATGAAGGAATCCCCTGTTTTAGCTTCTCTTCACTGGCTCCCAGTAAAATCTAGAATAGAATTCAAGATCCTCCTTCTGACATATAAAGCTCTTAATAATCAAGCTCCATCATACATAAGAGACCTGATTGTTCCATATGTTTCTAACAGAGCACTTCACTCTCAGACTGCAGGTTTACTGGTAGTTCCTAAGATTTTTAAAAGTAGAATGGGTGGCAGATCTTTCAGCTATCAGGCTCCCCTCCTATGGAACCAGCTCCCAGGGTTGGTTTGTGAAGCACACAACTTGTGTATCTTTAAAACTAGGCTTAAAACTTTCCTCTTTGACAAAGCTTACAGTTACAGACAGGTTAATAGGTAGTTAGAGACAGGTTAGACAGGTAGCTAGGAAGAGACATGTTAATTTTAGTAGTCAGGTAGAGTGTCAAAAGATATGAAGAGATAGGAAGAAGTAGAGTAGCTAGGTAGAGATAGATTAATGTAAACCAGGTAGACAGTGTTAGTATCTATGTCTCCTAGTAGCTAGGAGACAGGTTAATGTTAGTAGCTATGCTACTTTAGGCTAGGCTGTTGGAGGACATTATTAGAGTCAGTTCCTACTTTCTCTCCTACTTCTCCCCAACTGCATGATGTGCTGTCAAATCAAGCGCTAACCTGTTTTCTTTTAGCCTCTTCCTACAGTAGGTGCTCCTGACCCGCCCTGCTTGACGACCCTGACTAAGATGGCATTCCAGTGGAGGAACTTTCTACACATCCTGCTACCAACTTCTGCTTCTGCATCAGTTCTGTTGCTCTTTCTGTGTCTCTGCTGCCTTCTCCAAACCCCAGACGTCTCTGCAAATGATCGCTTATGCTGAGCCTGGTTCTGCTGGAGGTTTCTTCCTGTTAAAAGGGAGTTTTTCCTCTCCACTGTCGCTTCATGCTTGCTCAGTGTGAGGGATTGCTGAGAAGTCACGACGCAATCTTCTGTGGTTCTCTAATTCCTAGATTAAACATTGTATTGTAATAACTTTTCTTGTAAAATGCCTTGAGATGACATTTGTTGTGAAATGGCGCTATATAAATTCACTGAATAGAATTGAATATTCTATATTGAATATGGAATCTTTGTGTGGTACCATATGGCAGGGAAACTGAGCTGTTGGTATCCCTATAAAAGAGTTTGATCATTTTAATAAATTTTGGACCAAAACCAAGTTCATGCAGCATCTGAAACATGAAATTATGTTCCACCGTGTCAAAAGCTTTAAAAAAAATCTAAAAACAAAATGAAGCCTTGATCCCGCAATAAGTAATTATATTCTATGAGGTCAAGCACTAGATGGAAATTATTGTGAATGGAACCATCTTTTAAAAACCCAGTTTGAGTCTCTGAAATTATTTGTGTTATATTTGATTTTAAACGACTGGTGAAAATATATGTTAATAATTTATAGTCAGTATTAAGTAAAGTTATAGGACGTAGATTATCAATACTTTTGGAGTCCCTACCAGGTTTTCGAATAAGGGTGATTACACCTTGCTTCATCGAATTGGGAAGGACCCCATTAGCAGTAATTTCGTTAACCAGATGAAAAAATATAGATTTCAGAATAGTCCAAAAATGTTTACAAAAATGTCCAGTTAGCCCATCACACCCTGAGGCTTTATCTGGAGATAAACAGCCTAGGGCCATATCTAATTCTGCCGGGTGGATGTTTGCATCACAAAGTTCTTTAAATTGATAATCAATTTTTGGTATCCAATTTTGAATATGATCGAAAAAGAGTTCTGAATCTGAACTGGAAAATGAAGAGGTATAGAGATTGCTTTAAAAGGAAGAAACCTTGGAGATTAATTTGGTGTCCGTACAGACTTGACCGTTAATATATAGGGATTTTAATGCATTTCTCTCCTTTCTCTGTTTCTCTAGTCTGCAGAAATAGGCTGTGCTTTTTTCACCCTCCTCGATCCATTTGGCCCAAGACCTAAGAAAGGCTCCTTTAGCTTTAGACCTACAAATTTGATCCAAAGCTGATTGGGATGTGATCAAACTATGTTTATCAGACTACTCTAGCCTAGGTTTAGAACATAAAACATTTATCTTATTCATAAGGTCAAACTCTTTGATTTTAAGTATAGAGGCTGCAATCTTGCTATGTTTTATAGCTATTCTGTGAACTCTATATTTGAAGAACTCCCGTTTAGAAACAAAATTAATTAAAGTTTCATTTGCAGTAATATAATGTAATTTATCTATAACTTCTTGACAGAAAAGTTCATTTTCAAGAAGGGATGCGATAAATTTCCAATAAGCTTTTTTTTTTAAATTCCTTATCCTTAATATGAAGAGAGATCAAGCAGTGATCAGTTAAAGGTGCGGCAGAAACCTTTGTATTCACATTCAAATTAAGAATGCCATCATTAATCAACCAAAAGTGGATTCTTGATTTAAGTGAATCATCAGGTTTAAAACATGTACAGATCTGTTCCTGCTGGTGTGAGGTTCTCCATGGGTTTACTAGTTTATGTTCCAAACAGAAGTTCTGCAAAATTGTATTTGGATGATTAATGTGATAATTATAAGGTTGTCTGTCTATCTTGAACCATGTTAAAGTCACCTCCAATAATAAAGTTGTCAGAGTGGTACTGCCTGCTTAAATCTTAATCTCAGATATTTCAGAAAGAAGATATCTATTCTTATTTGAGTTATTAAATCCGTATATATTCCCTAAAATGAATAGGGAATCTTCCAAATTCAGGACACAAAAAATCCAGTGACCATGATAATCTTTAATGTAGTATTTTACCTTTAAGATTACTGAAAAGAAAAGCAACGGCTGCTGATTTGTTAGATCCATGACTAATAACACGTTATCCCCCCATTGATTGTGCCAAAACTTTTCATCTGTGATAATGGAATGTGTCTCTTTAATAAAAACACGGTTAGCTTTGGAATTTTTACAAAAGAGAAAAATAGACTTCCTTTTAATGTTAACACGAAGACCCCCAGGATTTAAAGAAACACATGAAAAATTAAATAAAGACATAAAAACAGAATTTACCTTTTAAGGTGCTTATACGAAATAAAGTTGCTTTTGGAACGGAGCTGGTTCTGCCACAATGTCAAATGAACCTTGTATGAACAGTTAAACCTTCAAAATACACTGAGTGAATAAAGGTAACTTCTCAAAAAACAACAACAAACTTCATTTTAAACCTTTTTGAAGAAATGCCAATGCTATAAACAAACCATATTCCCCCTTAATTTCCCCAAAAAGGTACTAGAATACATAAAGAACCAGAGGTTGCTATATAAGCATAGAAACAAGGTGTAGAATGACATCTAGCCACACAAAAGAGCCACATTCTCAGTCTGGGATGACTCTTGTATCGTTTATGTAACCAAAAGGACCTTTATAGTAGACGTTCTTCCCCTCCGCACGAGTCCGAGACATCTTGGGCCACACAGCAGCACGATCCTCCCGGTCAGCTTTGCTGTAGTCTTCACTGAAGTTGGTTCCCAAATCTCGGCAGACATGGGAATTCTTCGTCATCCTCCAAAAGAAGTCACACTGGTGTCTCATCATTGTGTTTGTTTATTGTTTGTTTATTTATTCAGATCCCCATTAGCTACTCAATTTAGCAGCTATTCTTCCTGGGGTCTTAGGAATTTTGAACAAAGATCAACATCAAGACTGTGCAAAAATGTAGACCAATACAGAAGTGCACACGCACACATGTACACACACACAGACACACACACAACAAAACACAACAAATAAGCTCTTCTATGTACAAAAACATTAACATTTTCTGGGTATCATAGAACACAACAATTACATTTGAGTTGCCATAGCTTATTATAAAAGTCAATACAAAAATATTTCAGTTACTCCAAAGTAAGTGCATACAGTCTAAGTCTTTTGGAAAAAGTAACATTGTGAATCTCTGAAACTAAGAATTGTGGGAGAGAGTTCCATGCCACCATTGCTCTATAACACGATGTTCTCTGAAGTTGATTTGTACGACAGGCAGGTAGCAAAAAACGCTCTTCTCTTGATTGTCGAGTGTAATAAGTGTGAACGTCCGAGAAGAAGGTCAGTTTATTGTAAATAATTTCAGGTGCTTTTGTAATAATGATATTTTTTAGGAATTTAATAAGACAATAATTTATTCTACTTTTTACATGAAGCCATGCTAACTGATTGTGCATGTCCCTGATACTTATTCTGAAGGAACAGTTTAGAACAAGACGAGATGCTTTATTTTGTGCAATCTGTTTAAATTATACTCTGTAGTTGTTGCCCAAATAATAGAACAATACTCCAGGTGACACAAAACAATTGATTCGACCAAAGTTTTCCGTATATGAATTGGTATGCATTTTCTGCAATGCCTAACTGCGGCTATACTCCTGCCCATTTTATTCAATACATGTTTTGTGTGAGCATTCCAGTTCAGCCTGTTGTCCACTATCACGCCAAGCAGTTTGGCCTCAGCCACTTGTTCAATGATCGAACCACCAACAAACAAATTAAGAGCAGGAGGCTCCTTTAAAAGATACTTAGATCCCAATATCATACATTTGCTCTTAATAACATTAATAATTAACTTATTTTCCTTAATCCAATTTTCGATTAATTTTAGTTCATGATTTAATATAGTATTAAGTCTGGTGGAGTCTTTATCAGACACATAAACAGTCAAGTCATCTGCATATAGGGTAATAGTGGCATCCTCCAAAATAAAAGATAAATCATTAGTAAAAACAGAAAATAACAAAGGCCCAAGGCAACTCCCTTGAGGCACCCCACAACACAACACCCTTGTCTCAGAATAACTACCATTAAACAGTACATTAAACTCCCTGTTAGTAAGGTAGCTATAGATCCATTGTATTGCACACTTTTCAAATCCATAACAACTTAATTTTCCCAATAATAATTCATAATCAATTAAATCAAAAGCTGCACTCAGATCTAGCATTACTGCACCAACTAATTTTCTATTGTCAATTTCATGCAACCACTCATCTGTCATCTGAACCAAGGCTGTTGTTGTGGAGTGCCCTTTCTTATAAGCATGTTGATATGGTGAATTCAACCCATTTTTACAAAAATACAGATTAATTTGATCATAAACTATTTTCTCTGTAATCTTACTCAAAATTGGCAAAATACTTATAGGTCTGCTATTTTTCCCAGAAATAATGTCCTTTTTATTTTTAGGAAGAGGCACAATTTTAGCTTTTTTCCAGTTAGCAGGAAAAACACATTTTTCAAGACTTAAATTAATAATATAGCATATAGGCATAGTAATCACATCAGCAACCATCTTTAATAACCAGACATTAAGCTCATCAGAACCAGGAGGTTTCTCTTTCATTGACTTTAAAATGTTTTCTACTGTAGTAAGGCTTACTCTATTAAATTTAAATGTACACGATTTCTCAAGCATAATTGTGTCTTCAATTGTCTCGAAAGATAAATCAGGATTTTGCATTGAAATCATGTTTTTTTAAGTTCTGAACTTTCTTTGTAAAATAATTTCCCAAAGAGTTAGCTATATCATCAGGCTTAGTCAAAAAAGTATCACCTACATCTAAAAATGTTGGTACAGATTTAGCTCTCCGCCCTGTTAATTGGTTTAATGTATTCCAGATTTTATTCTTGTCAGATTTTACGTCCTCAAATTTATATTCATAATAGATTCTCTTTTTTGTTCTGTTTAATTTTGTAACAAGATTTCTTAATTGCTTATACCTTTCCCATAATGCATTATCCCCTGAGGAAATTGCTTCTGACTTTAATTTATCTCTTTCTCTCATGTATTCTTTAAGTTCAGCATCTAACCACGGAGAAGCAATATTTCTCACCGTCATTCGTCTTAATGGGACATGCTTGTCTACAATTGGCATAAATAATTTCATGAATACCTCCAAAGCTCGATCAGGATCTACTTCCTGTAATACTTGTGACCAGTCAATATTTCTAATATCGGTACAAAAAGTAGCCTCATTGAAAAATTTAAAAGTCCGTTTGATTATTATCTTCTGGCCTGGTTTGGGGACTTTGGTTTTTCTGCATATTCCAATTAAATTATGATCACTAAAGCCAACACAAATTGAAATTGCTTTTGAGCACAAATCTGTTGCATTAGTAAAAAGTAAATCTATGCATGTTTCCGTTTTTATCCTATCTGCATTATGAAAAATTCTTGTTGGATTTGTGACCATTTGTGACAGATTGCAAATGTCAGCTATAGACTGCAGCTTATTTTTCAATGAACTATTATTTAAACTCCAGTCAATATTTAGGTCACCTAGAAAATAAATCTCCTTGTTTAAATCACAGACTTTATCCAACATATAACAAATTCGATCTAAATAGACTATTGGTGCATTAGGTGGCCGATAGCAGCAACCAACAAGAATAGATTTTAAGTGTGGTAACTGTACTTCCAACCACAGCGCTTCAACACCAATACAACCAAGGTCATACCTAATCTTTACTGGTATTTGATCCTGAACATAAAAAGCCACTCCTCCTCCATTTATATTTCTATCACATCTATATAATAGGTAACCATTTACATGCAAAAGAGAGTCATCTAAAGTCGCATCTAAATGCGTTTCAGATATTGCCAAAATATGCAAATTATTTCCAAGAATCCCAGTAATATCCTGAATCTTATTTCGCAAACTACAGACATTCAAATTAGCTATTTTTAACCCTTTATTTGAGAGTATTTTATCCATCACCATATTTTATTTTACACAAATAATAACATCTGATTAAACACATTGAAGAGCTATCAAGTAAATTAATTAAACAAAAAAGACATACATACACACACATTCATACAAATGCACCCCCATTTTGCCAACATTTATCAACGACAGCTAATAGGATGTTATGCCAACCCATACAGACCTACCATTTTACGCATAACTTCTGTGGTCACTAAATCATATATAAAGACAACCACTTAGTCCCACTTTTACCATTTAAATTGAATATAACTAAAATGAAGAAACAGAGCATGTGCGTTGTATATTGAGTTTGAAAGCAGTCTTAAATAGATTTGTAAACTGTAGGTTACATGTGCAAAAGTCCATAACTGTGATAAGCCATCAGTGTTCATTCATGCTTTGCATCTCCGGCTCAACCACAGTCTTATAGAATGTCTCTGCAGCTAGGTGGTGAGTAAACTTCCTGGTCTCTTCTTTAAAAGTCAAAATCAAAGTTGCTGGATGAATAATCCCGTGTTTAACTCCTGCGCTCCACAGTTTGTTCCTCACCTCACGGAAATGCGCCCTGGCCCTCGCCGTCTCCGCAGTGAGGTCGGGGAAAATGCGCAGCTTCATTCCACGAATCTCAAACAGCTTTTCTTTCTTGGCTAAATAAAGAATATTATTTCTCGTTTCAAGCCTATGCATCCTTACAATCATTACTCGTTGCCCAGATTTTACCACGGATCCAACGCGGTGGTCATTTTCCACTTCAGGTGCGCGATGGAGTTTATCCTTAAACAGCTCATTAAGCAAAGCGGACACGAAACTTGTAGGATTTCCCTTCTCGGTTTCTCGATCCAGGCCGAGAATACGGATGTTATATTTCCGACTATGATTCTCCAAGCGATCGGCTTTCTCTTTCAAGTCCGTGTTGTCTTTACGCAAACTTTCGTTTGCAGACTCCAGCGTCGTAACTCTGATCTCTATGCGGTTCAGTGTTTCCTCCATAACATCAACTTTGTTGGAACACTCAGTCAAATCTTTTTTAACAACATCAAGTTGCGGTTGGAGTTTATCAACTGCCGCGTTGATTTCTTCCCTAATTATGGTCCTGATCAGTTCTGGCAGCTCCTGCAAGTTGATATCTTTTCCTGCTGCCATGTCAATCTCAGGCACCTGTTCAGCGAGGCCGAGTCCACTTTGCTTTGTTTGCGACCTTGTTTTCTTCTTCGACATATCACAGCTCTCTCATCGGATCAAGTCCACATTCATGCTTGACTGACCGTCATTTTAATTCAAAATATCTATAATTACCACAGTATTTTCGCGTTTTGTCTGCGATTGGCGTTATCCCAATATGTTCAGCCTTGACGCATGCTCAGGTACGCGTCATGTGTATGATCACCTGACGGGACTTTCCATGTTGACTGCTTCCCACATGCCGAACAGTGTCCACAGTGTGCTCAAGAGAGGAAGCTACTGTTACTGCGGTGTAGTCCTAGCCAGGATACTCAGAACATCTTGACTGGTGTCTTCATCATTTTTTTCTGGAAGTCCCTGCAGCTTTAAATTACACGACCGTTGGCCTCGTTCAATGTGATCCGGCTTTTCCTTCATTGCTTTATTTTCTTTAATGAGCGAGGGTACATCTTTCTCCAGCCCATGAAGTTTAGCTTTGCAGTCTTTAATCTCCGCAGCGTTCATTTCAACGAACTTTGAGATCATAGCAACCATAATAGAGTTATTACGGAGTTGTATGCCAAAGTCATCCATCTTCATTGCCAGCTTGTTAATGGCATCAAGTACAGCAGCTGAGGCGCAATCATCAGCTTGGGATACTTTCACCTTGGCAGGAGGGGGTGTTGACTTAGTTGGATTGAGGGGAGGTTTACGTTTGGAAGTGGAGGTCTCCATAGCGTAAGCGTGGTCGTCTTCGTCGGTGGTAGATACAAGCTTCTGTCTGGCTACTTCGGATTTAGCATGTGGCATTTTCCCAATAGACAGCAAACCTATCTTCAAGTAAATTCTTTGTAATAAAGAAGGATGGGGAAATACGATTAGAGTACAGTTACCCGAGTAATGGTTCAGGGGAAGGCTTAAAGTACGAATTTAAGACATTGTTGGCAGGAGCTCAGAAGAATTTTTCTTCCAGGGATGCCATCTTGCCGGAAGCCCTCTTTCCGGAACAGTAGTGACGGGGGGGGACGCGGAGGTGTGGTCTGGAAGACAGTCATGGCTGAACTGTGGCATACGGCTACAGAGCTCCATAATGCCTCTATTTACCTACGGTAAAGGGAGAATGAGGTCTCTTCTCTCATTCTCATCCACCATAGGTAAAGAGAGGCTTTATGGAGCACAGCGGCCAAACGACGTATCAGTTCAAGCCTTTGGTTCAGGGCACTGAGACAGTGCTGTCTGAAGGCAGCAGCACGTATAGTAGCAAACAGGCACAGAGGCACAATATTGATGCTAAGTAGCTTCGGAGTGAACTACCTCAGCTTTTGTTTCCTTATTTACGGTGTGTTTAAAACACTTAGGCTATAACTTATGGCTTTAAACCACTTCAACGTTGTGGTCCTCCAAAGTGCAATATAGGGATTTCAGCTTCTCTGTTTCTCTCAGTATGCTTCTGTGTGCACACGTAGCATACAAGATGAGCAATTTCAAGACGGGGCGTGGTGAGTGTGTCTGAGAGAGGGAGGATGGCTCTGTGAGACCATGCCTGTGACGTAGGCATGGTCTCTCACGTACTAATCTCAGCCAATCAGAAAATTCAAACGCAGTACCACACAATGACCATGAACAGCAGCACCAAGATGTTTTTAGACCAAAACATGTGGAATTTATCAAGTTTACATGAAAATATCAAATATATGCCCTTAAACTGAAAGATTGCATTGGTGAAAACCCATTAATACAGTTTATAAGATAAACATAAAGTGTTTTGGGGGTTTAGTTACACTGTCAGAGGAACAGAATAAAACAAATTCTAACTCAATTTGTTTCATGAATTTATTAATGGGAAGGATTTTAATAAATTATTTAGTTTTAAAGAAAAGGTAGTTCCGACCAAGTAATTTGATTGGACAAGAGACTTTCCAAGAGTGCTAATATTGGAGTTCAACAGCACAGGAGCTTTTTTCAAACAGTATCAACCTCTCTGTTCTACATCTCAATGAGATCAATCTTTCACTGCAGCTGCTTCTCTGGCTGGTCAGGACATCATGGAGGGGGTGTTTAATTTTATCCAGAATGCCCTCCAACTTCTACCTCTCCACCACAGGTGTCATGTTCCTGTCTAACCTCCGGACCCACATGCAGAACCACACTCGGACCACAGAACAAAGTTAAGATGTTTTTATTAATAAAACAAAAATGATCAGCTGGAGACAGCGGGAACTGCTGGGCGTCTGGAAAAGGAGAGATGAGGTTAGAGAAGGTCGTTGACGGATGGGAATTAACTGAATCCTTAAGAGCGGTGGAACTCACAGATGTGAGTCGATTTCCAATTTCAGGGGAGGTAAGTGAGATCTGCTGAGCGGAGTCTTAGGCTGCTGAGGTCCGGTGGAAGGTAGCAAGGAGGAGGCGGCGTGGCTGAGAGCGGGCAGGCAGGTGGAAAACTGCACAGAAGCTGGTTTGCAATCGAGGACAACCATCCACTTGAGAGAGCAACACAGAACTTGGAAGCCTTACTGGAGACTGGCTGGATCAAGAGACTCCTCAGTAAAAACCTGGGGAACACAAAAGCGCAGGAGATCACTGGGAACAAACTCGGGAGAAATACTTGGAGAACAGAGGCTTGGAGGTACCGGTAGGGCAACCATCAGGCGCCGAATGGTTGTCAGCCAGCTCCTTAAGAAGCCCAGGGACACCAAAGGCCTGATTGGAAACAGGTGAGTGCAATCAGCCTGCGCAGCAGCTCCTCACCACAGATCCTCCCTGCAACAGATGACTCAGAGCAGATGCACAAACACAGAACCTCACAACAGGTGTTACATGGTCCAGCTCCCAACCCAGTACAGAACTGGCCTTTTTGACCAGTTTGTCCAGATGTCTACAGTCTTTGTCCGTAGTGCTACTTCCCCAGCAGACAACAGCATTCAGAGCACACTTCTGATGACTGTGTGGTAAAACATCTGCAGCATGTCACTGCAAACATCAAAGGACCTTAGGAAAAAAAGGCGACTCTGTCCCATCCTGTATGTGTTGGTGGTCCACTCCAGTTTCTGATCCAGAACCACCACCAAGTATCTGTAGGACTCCACAGTCTCTATTTCCTCCCCATCTATGTAGACTGACTGTCTTGGTGGTTTAAATCTACTGAAGTCAACCACCAGCTCCTTTGTCTTGGTGGTGTTCAGAAGAAGGCAGTTTTTTGTTATTTTTCTCCAGTCAGTGAAGGTCTCCACTAGGTCAAGGACCACATCTTCAACTCCTAAGGCCATGTCCACACGTAGCCGGGCTTTTTTTAAACCGTGTATCCTGCCCCAAAAAAATTCGCGTCCACACGTAACCGCAGAAGTCTAGTGGTAAGCATGTTATAGGTATGCCGAACCTGTAGACGGCAGTAGTTCCCCCATAATCTACCCAAGCAGTACTTTCCGTTTCCCGTCATTTTCACAAAAACGCAAAGAATGCGCCTACCCCTGCCACAAAAACCATGCCGTCTGGCATCGAAACAAACGATCTGGATGATAGCCTCCTGGATTCCTCGCCCTCGTCGTCCTCCTCGGGAACCGTGGAACAGTCTGATCCTTTGTCAGACACCGAAGAGGAGAGCAGTATGAGAACCGCTGTGAGACAGAGGAGAGACCAACTTCAGGTATGTTTTAATGGGTTCCTTTATGTTAAGGCGCAGCCAGAAATCAATAGCTGTATGTGAGGTTTTAGCGGTTATAATTGGGGAACAAATGTGGGCTAATTGTCAAGGTTTATTTTATCCACAACATTAATGGGTTATGTGGATATGGCATTGTCAAACTAAATATTGAATTTTGAGTTAAGTGCTCCATTTGGAAGCTAAAGATCCAGTTTGCCAATCACATATTCATCTTGCAATCAGAGTTTCGTTTGCTTTGTGGATTTTTTTACTTGTAAACCTCAGACAGTATAATTTATATACTTGGCCTAAAAACTAGTTTTCTGTCTAAAATTTTACCAAAGTATTCTACGTAAAATGAGAAAATTCTTAAACCTCATGCTTCATCCCTAAGGATGAAAAAGTATTAAACTACTTCAAAGATGTTCCTTACAATTCCCTCTTTTTTTGAAAGGCTAAACTGGTGGGACATCAGCATGATCGCCTGAAGCGAAAACTCCCAGCAGAGACCCAGTGGCTCAATGCACTCGAGGAGGACCAGCGTGTGAAGAAGAGATTGGCCGACCTTCTGGAACAATCTGAAAAACGAGCAGTTGACAATTTTGCTAAAATGACTAATGTACTTGGAGTTACAGATGTTGGTAGCTGGATGTACATGGGGCCCAAGTGCACAGTTATACCTTTACACACATCCCAAATAGTTTTGGAGACAACTTGCTTTGAAAGTCCAAAAGCATTAGCTGTTTTACGTAGCCTGCCCTCATCGGCTAAATAGTACAGTGTGCAGGCTACTTTTTTGGTAACACTGACCGGTGATCGCATGATGGTCGGTTTCCCTTCAATGTGAGGACGTAATAACTCCGACAATGAGAGCAGTGAAGAGCGTGACATACGGAAGTTTTCACGCCATTCCTCCGGGAGGATGATTTCCTGCTCAAAGTTGTCCCACCAGCTGGTTGTGCGTCCCGGTCTGATCCAAAACCGGCGTCTGTGTCTTTGCCGAAAAAATCTCCTTGTAGGCGGAAGAGATAGCTGGTGGACGATGACCGCCCTGAACCTCGTGCTTCGACAGTGGTCCTCTAAACATTGTATTAAATGAGCGTGTAAAACCAAGCAGGCACACAGCGCTCGTAAAACAGATAGCACTAATGCAGCTCTGAGGGCTTCCATGCTGTTTAGGCGTGTAAACACAGGTCGCAGATGTGACATCAGAGCGTCTGATGCAGTGAAGCAGGGCTCAAATCTCCATTTTCAACCATCCAGACGCAGACACTGAAAACGCAGAAAACGCAAATCTCCACTTTGGCCGTAGTTTTTAAAAAGCTTCGTTTTTGGTGCCGAAAACCTCCGGCTACGTGTGGATGACAGTCCAAACCGTAGAAAAATATCTCCGTTTTGTGAGATACCCGGCTACGTGTGGACAGGGCCTAAGTGTTCCTGATAGGCAAACTGGAGGGGGTCCAGTTCCTCAGCAACCTGCAGTTTCTTTCAAGGAGCGACTCCAAGGTCTTCATGACGTGAGAAGTCAAAGCCACTGCTCTGTAATCATTCAGCTCTACCGGCCACCCTATTTTGGGCACTGGTATGAGAAATGAAGTCTTCCACAGCACTAGGACTTTTTCTACCTGAAGACTCAGATTGAAGAGCCTCTGCAGAGGAACTGCCACTTGTTCTGCACACTCCTTCAGAAGCCTTGGACAAATGTCATCCGGATCAACAGCCTTGTCTGGTTGAAGTTTCCTGAGCTCAACTCCCACCTCTTCTACTGTTATCAACAGTCGGAGCAGCTCAGGATACAGGGGAGGGGGGACTGCACAGGTGTTGAAAGTGGAGTGAGTACCCACAGAGGTGGAGAAAGCAGCTGCAGACGTGAAGGTAGAGGAAGCAGATGTGGAGGTGGAGGAGGCAGCCATAGACATGGAGGTGGAGGAAGCACATGGAGATGGAGGACATCACCACGAGGAGTGGAGGATACCACTCATCTACCGAAATGAGATGCATAGAGGACAGGTACAAAAGCTTATTGTAGCCTAATTATTTTTTGTTTAGTAATTTAAACTTAGTACAAAATAGTCCTTACCCTGTAAGATTCGTCGCTGGACATGATGCTGGCTGGTAACGGCGACAGAACAGGCATCCAGACTGCATTTTGTTAATGCAACTACAACCTCAACACACTAGATGTCGCTTTGGTGCTCATGTTCCATGTTCAGCCTTTAAAAATACAAATACATGCAAACATTCACAAATATTGATATAACTTTTATACATAAATCTACATCTTTAGTCCATACTGAATTGTACCAGTTAAAAGGGAAGATCCCACCTTTCTCTTCCCTGATTGGCTATCCTGGTTGATTTATTAAAAAGGGATGTAATCCCTTTTTATTATTTGCAACTGTGGCTTCCTTTTGCCGATGATAAGTGGCATCATTCACTGTGGAAATGGTTGCAATATGCTGACATTTTAGCAAACTCCCTAAAAGGCAAATTTTGTTTTGAGAGGGGGTGGCTAAGAGGACCGGGCAGACTGATTTACCCTGGCAGGAAAGTCAGGTTAAATGACCCTAAAGTTAAAATACTGAAACATGCCTAATATTTTGTATTTGCTGATACTCACGACCTGTCCTTATAAGAATAAACTAATGAATTAAATCTAAAAATGATGACAATTGGTTGCATGAAATTATATTTTGGGGTATCAGCTTAAAGGGAGCAGCATGCAAACTAGATTTTTTAACAGAAAAAAAATCAACTATAATTTAGACTCTACTTCACCATTATGTGTCACTTAATGTTTGTCTGTTCTTCATAAAATTCTAATTAAATGCATTAAGGTTTGTGGTTAAGTGACAAAATGTAAAAAAGTTCCAGTGGTACGAATACTTTCTTCAGGATGCTTCATTCTGATTCTTGCTTATGTCTGGCTATTGGCTGTATTTACGTTGCAATAGAACTGTTTGCCATTCCTAAATATTCTACATCGAATGAGGCAATGTCCTCTTATGGTCTGTTGTTAAAGAAATTGACATTTTTAATTCTCATGCAGAAATAAAAAACTTGTTTTTGAACAATAAGCCATTAACCTAAAATAAAATTGCTTTATATTTTATCTCTCAAAGTCCATATCCAGATTTATGGTTAAACAAAGGAACACTGTGAATCTTATTAGTTAGTGTTTGAGCGTTATTCTTTGGTATGTCCTTGAATAGGTTTGAAAGGACACAGATACAGCACAGAAGAGGCTGCTAGGAGAAATGAATGCCTGCTGTGTCTTTTTATATGAACCGTTTGTATTAGTATGCTCTTTGTGTAAGTGTGATGGGGTTGTGACTTGTTATCCAAAAAAGATGGTTGTTTATAAAAAAGAAAAACAGGTTCAGTCTTTTAAAAGAAAAAGGTGTAACGATGGAAAAGGAGGAGCGGAGACTGTTGTGTGGGATTAATGGATGACATCATGAGGGCGGGTGGATGTGAATGCACTTCTCCGTGGAGCCTGTGGTGGTGGGAGGAAGGTGGCTGGGGTAGACCACTGTGGCAGGGGGAGAGTAGATATGGGGAGGGAGGAGGAAAACTGGTGAACTCACGGATATTCATGAGAGCGAAGCGTGTGTTTTTTCTCTTCTCTCACTTGCAGCGGTGATACACTGCAATATCTGTAATCAGACAGATGGAAACACAGGCCACAGAAACGGAAGAAGACGAGTAGAATTGAGACAAGGCCAAGCCCCTCTTGTCATTGATCTTCAGGCGATCAAGGTGAGCGTGTTTTTATTCTTGCGTATAACAGCCCACGTGAGTGAAGTTGCATGTGTGCACGTGTAGCTTTCTGAAACACAGACATGCACACACACACACACCCCTTTATGTTGCTGCACGTGTGCGCGCGTGTGTGTGTGCTTACATGAATGCTGGACAGCCCTAACGTATGCATAGTGGTTTTCGCGAATCCTGTGTGTGTGGGGAGGTAATAAATACTTACATTTTAGTGTTTTATAACAAAACAGCAGGTTGGTAGCTGACATGCATATTGATAAGTATGTGCTCATTTTCCTTGGTGTCTGTCTCTATATATGTCACTGTGTCACTATGCATTTGTTGATTTTTCCTTGCTGATCTGTTATCGCTGTGCATCTATGCTGAATCTGCTGTGAAGGTCCCCTTTTTTATGGGAGTGTTCTCTATGATCCCAGAAAAAGTAATTTCTACTACTATGTCTTCTATTGAAACCACTCTGATATGCTGAATCTGTTCCATCCAATGGAATTAGGTCAACGCGGATTGCTCCAAGTAATTATATAACACCAGAGAGCTTTGCTGTTGCATTATGTTAGAATTAGCTACACTGATATGTACAGCTCTGACAATTCCACAACAGACCGAAACATTTGCAGAAGTTTAGGCTGTTACCAAGCAAATGAGTAACTTGCTACAGCGTGCCTGTGGAATTTAGTGCGTAAAAGAAAAGTCTTTTAAAAATTATTCGCATGTTATCAGTAGCCTAGTAGAAAAATCCAAAAAAATGTTTTAACTGATCCTAACTATGATTATTTAAAAAGCGGTATTCTGATATAATCATGGGATTCTGAGTTTCTGTATTACTGTCACAAAAGAAAAGTAAAAAATATAAAACTGAAAATACCAATAAATAACCAGAAGTGAACATGACACGTGAATGAGGGGCCTAAAAAACTAAGAAGGTCTAAATGAAACGTAGGCCTACTGTAAACCACAAATCAAAAATTTGAACTGGGGAGCTTTGAAACAAAGATTCAAGAAAAATTAAGGAGGTAAAGACTCTGACATAAACATCTGAAACTACCAATTATAAGAACCAGAAGAACTGAAGAAGTAGTTAAAATTTAAGTTTGAAGGAACACAAGGTTTAAAATATGATGTGTAATGATAAATCTACCAATCCATAACCAGATCCAAAGAATTGCTGTAATTCAAATAAAAGGTTGTAGATACTCTAAGAAGGTTCAAATATCTCCAGTGTTATTTTGGTTTATAAAACTTTAAATAATTTAGCACCCAAACTTTTAAGAACATTTGTGAAACCTCATGATGGTATAGGCCAGATAGGCGTATAGGCCAAGAGCCTAGAAGTAATTGCCTTTAGAGGTACGGGAAAGCAGTACACTAACAATGTTTAAGACACATTTTAAAGTGTGGCTAAAAGTGACAAACCTTATTATTGGTAGTCCAGTTAATTCTTGAAATGCTGATAATGGCTGATATTGCATATTGCATGTTGTCCGGTGGAAGTATTTTTTTAATGTAATGTTGTCTGATGTTTTAATCTGTTTTAATCTGACTGTCACTTGTCAGTGCCTAGGGACTGCATATGTAAATAAGCATTTAGCTATCTCTAATTTGTATTATTTATTTGTTGAAAAAATAAATAAGTAAATAAAAAACATGTACAGTAATACTGAATCTGCTAATTCACAAATAAATAAATAATAAAACCTTCAGCATCTAATAAGCCACCGGTTTAGAGTTTCAGTCCGTTTTTAGAGTTCAATATTGCACTGAAACAGCACTGGTGAAAGTTATATTCTCATTTCTTTAGATAATGGACTTGTGACTGTTCTGGTCTTGTTAGATCTCAGTGCTTCTTTTGACACAATTGGTCATAATATTCTCTGAACATGTTGAACGGAGCAAAGGAACAGCCCAAGGTGGTTTAAATCTTATTTGTCTGACAAATTCCAGTTTGTTAATGTACATGATAAACTATACAGTTAAGGATTACTTGTGGAGTTTCTTGTGGAGTATAATATACTGTGTGTGAACTATGGGTTCTGTGCTTGGACCAATTCTTAGTACCATATATTATGGCTGTCAAATGATTAAAACATTTTAATCTAATTAATCACAGGGTAGCTGTGAATTAATCACGATTATTTATCATTCATAAATTTGACAAATCTGGATGCCACTGCTCTTTTTTTAATGATATAAAAGATGCAATTAAATTTTTGGTTTGAACTCTGCAATCACATTCACACATGGCCCTTTTAACCTGTTTATCTTTCGGCCAGTTGCTACGGCAACCAGTTGCTAACTTGTTAACATTTTCTGTATGTAAAGCTGACCGCTTCTTATTGATATTGGACACCCCTAATCATCCTCTTCATGGGACTATCGACAACCACACACTATTTTCAGTCAAAGGCTTTAACAGTTTTTCTGCAATAAAGACTGCTACTGTAGTGGAAAACTGAGCCATCTATTGAGGTACTGATTCAGGGTGAGATCCCTCTGTTCCTCCTGGGAGTACCTACCAGAGGTCCACTGTGGCCATTCAGAGTAAGAGAAGATATGGTGGAAAAAAGGCTGTTATATTTATCTGTGTTAAACATCAAATATATCAAGTATAATATGGACTTAGTAATCATCCATCCATCCATCCATTTTCTGAACCGCTTAGTCCTCCAGGGGTCGCGGGGGGGTGGGGGTGGTGGTGGTGTGAATGAATGATTTAACATTTTAACGCAGCAGTATCTCACTACAAAATGCACTGTAACTATACAGTGAACCAGCATGCCTAAACCAACATAAATATGGCGCATTTATACTCTGACCTGTGCAAATCTAGGGGGGGGGGGATAGGGAGCTATGACTGAACTGACGTCCGAATAGTAGGAAATTTACCACTGACAACTTATGAATTTAATCATATCAACTTAAAGCCAATACGTTGATAAAAATAATATACTCACACGTCATTTATGCACACACACAGGTCCTGCTACACCACAATTCCTCACCATTCAGATGCAGTCTGGCTGGTTAGGAAGGAGAATGGATGTGGTGATATTCTGTGCAATTTGAGTTGTGTAAAAAAATTTATAAGGTTGATTCTTTGAATTAATTGACCATCTGTTAACGCGTTAATTTTGACAGCCTATCTATCTATCTATCTATCTATCTGTCTGTCTGTCTGTCTGTCTGTCTGTCTGTCTGTCTGTCTGTCTGAACTGAAATGAACTGAAAGTTTATTAAATTCATTAGCATGCTAACTCCTTATTCCTATTTTCTTTACTTAAGGTGAACGTTCAAGTATGAGCTCCATCAAATCACATCAAATCAGGAGTTTTGAATTTCATATCCCAGACGTGGCAGCAATATACAGAAAGACTTCCCAAGACAAGGATGAATCCAAGTGACAGGTCCTATTGTCGAAAACCAACCTGAGGGACAGATGACACCCTGCTGCAGAGCCTTTTAAAATTCTTGTAGATACTCTATGGATGGAAAATGACTGACTGGCAGGATTATTTTCCATAGCCATCATGTGATCCACTCTATAAACTGGATTGGTGCTGAGGAGAATTTGTGGAAATGATACCTTTACTAGTGTTGTCAGGAATTTTTATTGGGATTTTATACAGAATCTTCTGATCAAGAGAAATCTACATGGCATGACAACTGTTTTGATTCCTCTTCCTCTGTTTTTGTTTTTTGAGTCACATACTTTTTGCATTTTTTCAGCCTCTGAGTGGCAGATTGATGCTGTTTTACTGCAGAAGAACGTCTGATTTCATCCAACTGAAGTGTGGGTTAAGGAGACCGTTCATGCACTGCTGTTAGCTGGCTGAGTCAGCTCCAGTGGGGGCCAATTTTGACGTGGTCTGACACCATTTTGAGCTTGCAGTGACCTCTGATCTCTCCGGTCCTGGCTCTCCACCTGCTCTGCTGCCTGGGTTCCGGAACACTCCGCCCTGGGGCCCAGAACGAGCCAATCAGAATGAAGAAGAGCCGCAGCGTGCTGTCGATGACTGGAGAAGAGGTGAGACAGAGAACATAAACAATGCATTCAAAAAATGTTTTAGAAGAAACTTTTTTGAAGGGATAGCTGTCAAACACAAATCCACTGACTTTAATATATTTCAAAAAATGTTCAGCCACAATGCACTACATTGCATGCAGATGTCATTAAACTTTAATACTTTGTTTGTCCATCACAAATACAATCATTTGCGGGATATTAAACTAAAGATAGATGGATAGATAAATGGGTGGATGGATGATATGTAATTTATCCAAAAAAAGAGAAATTAAGACATCTGTGCGCGGGTGTGTATCTTTTTTTCTGGGTTGGGTCATGGGCTGCCCCCTCTCCTGGTCCATCTCAGGCTTCCCATCAAATGTAGGGCCTATTACCCTGTCAGTGAATGGTCTCTTTGCCTGCCAGTGTATTGGTGGTTTTTGGTGTCTTGGACGTAGTCCTCAATTTGTCCCCGTTCACTTCTGATGGCTGATGGGTCTGATCGGCTATGGGGTGGTGTGCCCTTGGTCCTCCTTTCTCTGAGTCCTGAAGGATTTTATTCTAATATTCAATTTAAACCTTAACTCTATAAATTCCATGCGTGTTCATTTTATTCAGAGAGGAGACGAGTGTAATTTAATTTTCTTTAGATTTTAATACAAGAAATCAAATACTGGTTCACAGAGTTGCTTAAAACAAATCAAATATTTAGCTTACAGAGTGGTATAAATTATTCACACTCTGGGTCACCCTACCTAAGAGGAATGACAACGTATATAACAGAAACATAAAGTTTTATATTTTAACACAAAGTTAGAGAACCTCCCCCCTAACGTTAAATACGGGACACAAAACATGATTGGTTCATTCAAACTTTTGCCAAGACCAGCCTCCTTACAACCATGCATGCATAACTAATGACCTTCCTGTTATTCTGACTTTACAACCCAGCTCTAACTAGATTTTCTGCTGATAAAGAGTGTGGTGTCTTATCTGCATCCTTCCATTGTTAAGCCATAAATCTGCCTGTGCTTTCCTGCTCAATGTCCTATTTTTCTGTGACCCAAACAAGAGCTGACTCTGCAAAATACCTCTAAAACAATCTTAAAAGTATAATTAAAAAGTATGGTAACTAAAACACCTTAATCAAACATTAATAAACGTTTAATATACTTCAAATCCCTACCATGATCTCATAAATATATGAGATCATCTTAAATATACATAATCAGAGTTAACATGGATAGATTTCAATGGCAATAAGAAATGATTAACAGTCATCAATTACTTTAACAGATCCATCACATAACCATTTAGCCTAAACAATGTAAAAAAACAAACAAACAAACACAAAAATTTACAATGGTTTTGTCACATTTTTTTTCACAATCATTCATACATTTTCATTGTCTGTATTCATCCTTTTGCGTCCAGGTGAAATCTTCAGAACACAGGTGTAGACTAACCTGGTCCTTCTCAGTCACAAGGGATTATTCTGCCCGTAAATGTGAACTGAGTTTTTTTCTTCCTTATTTCTTGAAACCTGTTGCTTCTTGGTCCAGTGAGCTCATCAAATAATCACTTTAAATCTCCAACCACTTCACCAGTGGTCAGCAAGAATTCATGGCAAAGAGCATTCATTATGTGCAGTGTTTAACCTGTTGACGCACTTGTTTGTCCATCATCCTCCACATTGTTTTGATCCAAACAGCCTGGAGCCGACCAATTTTGCTATTGTTTATAATGTGTCAGAAAGGTATTTCATTCTCCACAAAGAATGAAGAAGAGTAATCTCCAAAGTGTCCGGGCGTCTGTGAATGAGCTCAAAGAACTACAAACATACATGTATGACTCATCTAATTATATAAGTTAGGGTTAATGGTTATCCAATTCCTAAAACATCTGAAAACAAAAAGTAAGATCAGCAAAAACCAAAAAGAATTCTTTGTAGGTATCATCCTCTAAGCAAACCAGAAGGTTCTAATGTACTTCAGTAAAACACACCATCCTGTTAAATCAGAAAAAAATAAAAGTTATAATAATTGCAAACAAACAAAACAGAAATCTCATCCATCCCCCATTCTTTACCTTCAACACAATTAGTAATAATAATAGTAACAATTTATCTAATCATCATTGTAGTGCTAGTATGAACTCAGCTCTTCCCTCTTTGCCAAATTGCTAAATTTGGCACTAGAAAACATAAAAATAATCCCAAGTTAGCCAAGCTCCTGTTTACAACACAGAGCAAAACACAAAATTTTAGTAACACAAAAATTATTACTATCATGCTATTTGATGCCAGGATTCTCAACAGAATTAGTTTTTTTTTCTTTTTTTATCAGCGCTCTGAACAGTCTGTAAGGCCTATAACATTAGCTATATATTCAGAAATAGCATGTTTCATGATATGCGTAAAACTAATTTATCTTGCAAAGCAGTTAACCTGAATTTTTATATTTCAGCAGTCAGACCCTTTAAACTTGCCAGGAATTTATTAACAAAACTAGTAAACCTATAATTTAGAGTTTCCAAACTCCGTATAATCTTACCAAGCCCGGCCCATGGGAAAATAGAATCACTTTTCTGTCCATCACTCCATAGCTTGTGCTCTGGTGAAACGTTAAAATGTCCAGATACGGTAATTTGGAGCAGTGGCAGTGCACTTCCTCCCTCCTCCGGTTCTTGATTCTCTACTGCTGGACAAAGAAAAGAATGCTCTTTAAATTCAGCAAGTCCTCCTGCCTGTCCAGGTCAAAGGCAGATATGAACAGATATCCACAGAGAAGCAGATGATCGTCAATAGGGCAAGTTCCTCTTACGTCAACAGTCTCAGAATGGAGCACACGTCCTAACTACATAACTACATTAATCATAGATATGTATACAAAATCATTATGATATATTTCCCATGTCCCGGATTTGGCAAAACATGACCAGATTTTTTCAAAACATTTTCAAACAAATAGATCTGTGGTCTGATCTCAAATGTAATAATGATCGCTGAAATACCCAGGTTAACCCTAACTTACGTCCGTCTCCCTGTCAATCTTATCCTTACCGTGGGTGTAACTGAAATTCTTTTCCTCACCCATTTAACTTCCTTCCTGGGCAATACATTTCAGTCTCAACAGTCTCCCAAATCCTTGAGGTGAATAAAATATCTGAAAATTAATCAGTAAGATCAGTATGCTCTATGTTGATGTCCTACAAAATATGGTGTCTGAGAGCAAACATAACAATTAATAACATAATGTCTATTCCTCAGATATAAACTGTATCGATACCATTCATTAATTCTTTTCTTCAAAGTTTAGTGGTCTGTTCACAAAGTAAATAAATAAATAAAATAAAAAAGGGTGTATTTTTCTGTTAGATATTGCTGTTCTAAAGCACCACTAAATAATTGCAATAACAAAAATAAAAGCAATAACCATCTGCGAAGGTTCTATCCTCTTTTTTCTGTCCCTCTTGTAAACAGTCTCTATGGAAAAGTGGCTCTCCTGGTTTCGCTTCACTGAGGTTGAGACGAATAGCTCATATTGAACTAAACACCTTTGAAATTCAGACTTCACACCACTTTCCCCAGACTCTGTCCCTTTAATCAATTAATAATTTCTGCTACAATACTTATGCTACTTACAGTGAGCTTAAGATGTCCAACTAGGTTCCCCTCCAATTATAACTGTTGTTGGTGTGTAAAGGTTACCTGTGAAGCTGCTCCCACCTGAGCAATGACCAATAAAGATCCAGTCTCCAACTCCCCCTCTTTTCAAATTTATCCAAAGTAATATAGCATCATTTGTCACATCAGTAGACTGGATCGCTATCAACCTGGCTCAGAGAGAGAACATTTCAAAATTAAAAAACATCAAATGTTTAAAACAAAATCAGAGAATAGTACTGACTGATAAACACAACATAGTTTTACAAAAATAGTCTTCAGTTTGCTATACTTCAAATTCTATCCATATTTATAAAGAAAAATCCAAGATTTAAATCAATAACAAAACAGCCTCCCTATACATATTTCTGTCGGACTTTAAGACCGTAATGCAAATAGGCATGTCTCATTCCCTGATCAAATTGATGTGAAAGTAGCCAGGTGGTTGCTTATTGTTAGAAATTACCAAACCTAAAGTACTTGTTTGTTCTAAAAGTCCAATCTATATTTGAATATGACTTTTGTGTCATATGTTTCCTATTTAAACAAACCCAAATTTGCTAATTGGCCCAGATATTCTGATTGTAAATAATGAAAACATTTCATACTTCAAAAACATCTGTCAGATTCTGTTGAATGAGTCAAACATAGTCAAACTAATTTGTGTAACTAAAACTCCAGTTACTTCCTCTACATGGCAGTTTACCTTTTTTCTTAAATGTTTGTAACATGTGTAATACTCCAATTTCCATTAATCAATAAAACTAATAACACAAAATCATTTCATAAACAAGCTTCAAAAGATAAAATGTCTCTAAACAAAAGTTTTAAAATTAAAACAAAACAACAAAATCAGCATTTTACAGTCAATCCCAACTATCCTCTCAGGCTTCTTTTTGTTGATCCAATGATAAACACCAAATTGAATTGAAGCTTCTGGAAATGTCAAATAAATGACCACCGAATCATTTTTGCTTTACCTCAGTTTCTCAATCAACATTCCCCAAATTTATCATTAATAAATCGCCTGCAGTTTTGCAATTCCAGTCAGGATTCACTTTAAAGTAAATATACATACAAGTTGAGAGAAATAAAAAGAAAAAATTAAATAAAAATCTATATCAACTGTCAGCAACAAAGTCTTCACTAATGAAATGGTATATTAT